>JAOWBW010000116.1:268842-1544530 GCA_026119855.1 Campanula takesimana | reverse complement strand
TTGGTGGAGAAACTTGAAGACTTGATCACGATCACAAAGCTTGAACACGAACTTGAAGATGATGATTTTCACCCTCTAGCGGTATCCACACTTCGAACGAATATCAAAGGAGCTTCTTGATCTTGGTTGCCTAGACCAAGAATTGTAAAACACGCTTTCACAATTTAATAAAGAACTATATGAATTTATTTTGTGAATATTTTGTTCCTCAACCAATGATATCTTAGAACAAAATAAAACATCTCTCAAACTATTGAGACTCACAAAAGCACTTGTTTATATGGTCTGGCCGAATTAGTGTTTTTATACACAATTAAGATCTATTCCAAATAGGTAACTTGTGTCAAAAACCATTCCTAATCGAATTAGGAAATTTCAAACCCGGCATACCAGGCGCCCGCCTGGTCTACCCAGGCGCCCGCTTGTTTGGGCAGAAAGTCCAATTCTTCTTCCGGCTTGTTCAGGCGCCCGCCTGGTTCAACCCAGGCGCCCGCTTGGTTGACCAGGAGGCCCAGAACTTTCCAGAATTTCCTTGGAGGTCCTCCGACCCTAAATACCATATAGTCCTCTTATTTAAGATTCGTTCTATTGTGTGTGACCCTCTAGGATTATACTAAGTTGGCAATGGGCTCAAACATGATCCCATAAGATATGATTAGGTTCTAGCAAACCGTCATACCTACCCAAATAGTATAACTAGATACAAGTTCGCATCCTTTAGAATATGTCACAATCCCTTTGTCCACGATGTCATTGAACAAGTCATGGTCAAAGAGTCAACTTGTTTCGTTCAATACTTTCTCGATTCCGAATATGTTGATACTCCAAATGACATTGATCCAATCAATTCATTTGAGTCCGGCGAACATTTCATCACATCATTCCTACGAGAGGCCCAAGCTTGACATCTCTCCGTGGAGGGACAAATCCATTTAGCTTATTATTCTTCCCACGGGAATCCGATTATCCAATCATACCCTTTATAACTACCGTGTTAAGGTAGCGTTTGAATATGTCAAACACAATGTTCATCAAGTGGAAGACTATAAACTTCATGTCTAAGGATTCAAATGACATAACTAATATGAGATATATGTAGACATAGACCATGACATAAATCTCATACAGCGGGTCTGTCCAGTACCTTGTTCCCAACAAGTACCCATAAATCTAACATGATCATCCCATGATCATTTAGCCTTTATACTAGTGCTTAATAAGTACTAGGGACGGGGATTATTATAAGTAAACATGAACAACAAAATATCAAAACATCTCTTTATTGATATGAAATAAATGATAACAATTACAACGTTTATTAAACGTGCCTAGGGCACCACTAACCAACAATCTCTCACTTGCCCTAGGCCTAATCTCCCATGTATCTATACCCATGGCCTAACATGACCATCATGTTTAGCTTGTGGAAGTCCCTTTGTTAGCGGGTCCGCAACATTGTCATCAGTAGGTACTCTGCATATATTTACGTCTCCCCTATCAACGATCTCTCGAATGATATGAAAACGCCTAAGTATGTGTTTGGATTTCTGATGTGCTCTTGGTTCCTTTGCTTGAGCAATAGCACCATTATTATCACAATAAAGGTCTATTGGATTAGCAATACTAGGAACCACTTCAATTTCAGTTATGAACTTCTTATCCAACAGCTTCCTTTGCAGCATCCGATGCAGCAATATACTACTCAGCTTCTGTTGTAGAATCAGCGGTTGTACTTTGCTTGGAACTCTTCCAGCTTACAGCTCCACCATTTAACATAAACACAAAACCGATTGCGATCGGCTATCATCTTTGTCAGTTTGGAAGCTTACATCCGTGTAAGCATTTACAACGAGATCATCTTCCATTCCTCCATAGACCAAAAACGAGTCTTTAGTCCTTCTCAAGTACTTAAGAATCACTTTTACAGCTATCCAGTGATTTTCGCCAGGGTCGGATTGGTATCTACTTGTCATGCTCAAAGCATAAGACACATCCGGCCTAGTACAAATCATGGCATACATGATGGACCCAATTGCCGAAGCATATGGAACATCATTCATTTTCTCACGCTCATCATTTGTCTTAGGACATGAGTCTTGCTTAGAGAAACTCCATGTAACACGGGCAAGGTGCCTCTCTTAGAATTTTCCATACGGAATCTTCTAATGATCTTGTCAATGTATGTACTTTGGCTTAAACCAAGTAGCCTCCTTGATCTATCTCTATAGATCTTAATGCCAAGTATATATGCGGCTTCACCCATATCTTTCATTGCGAAGCACTTTCCTAACCAAGTCTTCACAGATTGAAGTGTAGGAATGTCGTTTCCAATGAGCAATATGTCATCCACGTATAAAATAAGGAATAGCACTATGCTCCCACTAATCTTCTTGTATACACAAGGCTCATCTTCGTTCTTGATGAAACCAAACTCTTTGACCGATTCATCAAAACGGAGATTCCAACTCCTTGAAGCTTGCTTCAATCCATAGATGGATCTTTGCAATTTGCATACCTTAGAATCTTGTTCAAAACCTTCTGGTTGTGTCATATACACATCCTCTTGGAGTTTTCCATTCAGGAAAGCGCTTTTGACGTTCATCTGCCATATTTCATAGTCATGATATGCGGCAATGGCAAGCAAAATTCTTATAGACTTGATCATTGCTACGGGTGAAAAGGTCTCATCATAGTCAATACCATGAACTTGCCTATAACCTTTCGCTACAAGTCTAGCTTTGTAAGTATGCACCTTCCCATCCATGTCAGTCTTCTTCTTGAAGACCCATTTGCATCCTATGGTTTTTACACCTTCGGGTGCATCAATCAAATTCCAAACTTGATTGTCTTGCATGGATTGCAATTCGGATTCCATGGCTCCAAGCCACTTGTCCGAATCAGGAGAAGACATCGCCTCTTGGTAGGTTGACGGTTCATCATTCTCAATGATTTCTACCTCATTACTATCCGTTACGAGAAATTCATATCTCTCGGGCTCGGATCGTAACCTACTAGATCTGCGAGATGCTTGTGTATTTTGAACAGGTTCCACAACTCCTTGTGGTTCTTGTTCTTGTTCCACTATTGGTTCAATGTTATTTTTTGGGTCTCGAATTTCTTCAAGATTTATTTTACTCCTACTGATTTCTTTGGAGAGAAACTCTTTCTTTAGAAAGACACCAGTTCGGGCAACAAACACTTTGTTGTCCTCTCGGTTGTAAAAGTAATATCCTTTAGTTTCCTTAGGATATCCCACGAAAATACATTTATCAGATTTGTGTGCTAGTTTGTCAGAGATAAGTCTCTTGACATAAACTTCGCAACCCCAAATCCTCATGAAAGATAAACTAGGTTTCTTTCCACTCCACATCTCATATGGAGTCTTTGGAACCGATTTAGTTGGAACTTGATTTAGTGTGAAAGCAGCGGTTTCTAGGGCGTAACCCCAAAAGGATATTGGAAGATCAACTTGACTCATCATTGATCGAACCATGTCTAACAAAGTCCGATTTCTCCTCTCAGACACACCATTCCATTGTGGTGTTCCGGGCGGA
Organism: Campanula takesimana; assembly: GCA_026119855.1. Classification (NCBI taxonomy): domain Eukaryota; kingdom Viridiplantae; phylum Streptophyta; class Magnoliopsida; order Asterales; family Campanulaceae; genus Campanula; species Campanula takesimana. The sequence continues at coordinate 1,540,976 of JAOWBW010000116.1, read as the reverse complement.
GTCAATTGTGAAACTATTCCACAATTCTTTAGATGATCGTCAAATTCTTGACTTAAGTATTCACCACCTCGATCTGATCGAAGTGCCTTTATACTTTTGCCAAGTTGTTTTCCTACTTCATTTTGAAATATTCTAAATATCTCAAATGCTTCACTTTTATGTTTCATTAGGTAAACATACCCAAATCTACTATAATCATCAGTGAAGGTTATGAAGTATTGAAATCCTCCCTAGCATTGCTACTTAATGGTCCGCATACATCGGAATGTATCAATCCCAATAAGTCGCTTGCCCTTTCACCCAACTTGGTAAAAGGTGTCTTAGTCATTTTTCCAAGAAGACACGACTCACAAGTATCATATGACTCTAAGTCACATGAACCCAAAAGTCCGTCCCCATGGAGCTTTGAGATACGCTTCTCATTAATATGACCAAGACGGCAATGCCACAAATAAGTATGATTTACATCATTAGGTTTAGATTTCTTATTTACATGATAGACATTATTTTCATTCTTGACATCCAAGATATAAAGGCCATTAAATGAATTAGCAATACCATAAAGCACATCATTTAAATAAATAGAAAATTTCTTATTCTCAATAAGAAACTTAAAACCTTCATTATCCAAACAAGAAATTGAAATAATATTTCTGCTTAAATCCGGAACATAATAACAATTGTTCAAACACAAGAATTAATCCGGAAGGTAAAGTGACTTCATAAGTCCCTACGGCTAATGCAGCAACTCTTGCTCCATTTCCCACACGTAGATCTACTTCACCTTCTTTAAGCAGTCTCCTATTCTTTAGTCCCTGCACATTTAGACAAATGTGAGAACCACATCCGGTATCCAATACCCAAGAATCAGTGGTAGAAAGGAGAATATCTATCATATAGATACCTGAAGTCGACGCAGCCTTGCTGCTCTTCTTCTTCTTTTGCTCTTCCAAGAAAGCCTTGCAATTACGTTTCCAATGACCAATTTCTTGACAATGGAAACAGATTGCATCCTTTTGTGAATCAGTTTTGCCTCAGAAGCCTTGGCAACCTTTGCCTTGCTTATCTTGGGTTTGACAACTTTTGCCTTACCCTTTCCTTTGGCACTAGCCTTCTTCCCATCATGAACCAAGAGCACGGGAGAACCTTTCTCCACAATTTTCATCTCTGCAGTTTTAAGCATCCCATGCAACTCAGAGAGATTCTTATCCATTCCATGCATGTTATAATTCATCACAAACTGATTATAACTTTTAGGCAATGAATTAAGAATGAGATCCGTGGCTAGCTCCAAAGGATTGGATAGCCAAGTTTCTCAAGGTGCTCTACATAACCTTTCATTTTAAGAAAGTGAGGACTCACTTGTTGCCCTTCATTCATTTTACTAGTAGTGAATGCAACAATGGTCTTGTACCTCTCTTGCCTAGCTTGCTCTTGAAACATGGTTCTCAACTCCACGCCTATCTCAAAGGCTTCCAAATGTTCCAAACTTTGTTGGAGTTTTGAACACATAGCAGCAAGCATGAGACAACTTACATCTCTAGAATCATTACGATCTTTCTTGTAATTGTCTCTTTCTACCCTAGGGGCAGTAGGCGGTGGTTCAGCGGGGAGAGGCCCATCGAGAATGTACAACTTATCTTCTTGCCTAAGAACAATTCTTATGCTACGGATCCAATCCATAAAGTTTGTACCATTCTCTTCGAGCTTATCCTTCTCAAGGATCGATCGCAACGACATTGATTGAGTGTTATTAGTCATTATCTACAAATATGCAAAAAATTCCAAAATTTAATAAGTACCGATTTTCATTAAAGAAATAAATAATGTATTTTTCAAACAAAATACTCCCACTAAATTATATAACTTTCATATACATCCAATGTATAATATAATTTAAATGGATTAAGATCAAACTTTAATTTAATTTCAAGTCCGCTAAGGCGGATTACACAAAATCAAATTAATTAGGTAGACAACTCTTGTCAATCATATCTCATATGACTCTTAGTTCCTTTTATGAGATTCTTTAAGAAATCAATTTCAAAAAGCATGTTATACCTCATCTTTGCCTAGGCCCAAAACTGTTTTGACGCCCAATTAAGTCTAACCATTTTAAACGCACAGTTAATGTGTCCCGCTAGGGCGTGCCCACACTATCTATCTTGCTCATACATAAACAAATTTAATGCATCTTTCTAGGGCGAATCTACATTAAAATCACTCATGTACTAACAAGTGTTTTAATCATGGCATGGCAATAAAAGACTTAAAACTTTCTTTGAAGGTTCATCACATATAGCATATAACACATTTATGAGCACATAATATAAACATGTTACACATCAAGTTTAGCCACTAAATTAATCTCCATTAATTTAAGCATGATATTTATGTGTCATTAGTTTCCCTATAATTATGAGGATGAGACTATTTCAACTTTGGTTATTATCTCCAAATCAAGACAACAAGAAGCGCGGTCGAACTAAGCCATTAGGCAACCACAATCCCGCACTAATTCAAGAAACCAAGAAAGTAGTCCATGTGGCCGAAACTAAGCAATAGATGGTCTCGATGAACGTAGGCCAATTGCATTCACAATTCCACATGGATCTCCAATCATTGAATCAAGAACTTTGTTTCTCAATTTTAGCAATTATGAACTCTTCATAATTCTAACTTCGTTTTATCTTTGAAACTTTGATTGCGATCAATTTTGGGAAACACAATCTCGATGAACGCAGATTAGCCATCCAAAACTTGAACCAATCTAGGAATCACAAGACTAAAACAAATAGGAAAATCAACCCCAAAATCCACACACAAACCAACTACCCAAAACCCATTCCAGATCAACAAGTCTGAACTGGTTCTGTTACTGGTTTCGTCGAATTTATCGAAAATTCCATATTCAGATTTTAACCAAAATCAGAACAAATCTTGACCACCGAACGCCCGCCTGCAAAGGACCAGGCGCCCGCTTGAATGGCCAGAATAGTATAGAATTTTAAAGTTCGAAAATTTTGTCTCAAAATTATTTTTCCCCGATTATTAAAACTTTGATCCAATCAAAATCAATAATCGAAATAATTCAGAATCCACCATAATTTTTTATTGCGATTGAGTCGTGCGATTAAAGTTGGAAAAACAATAAACCACATAAAATCACAAAACACATAAACATCATATAATCCAATATTCATATCATGCTTGGCACATAAACAATTTATATACACACAACATGATCCAAGTATTGAATTAATCAACATGAACGGGGCTCTGATACCACTGTTGGGTTTCCAAGTAACATGCGCAGCGGAATTTAGCAATTAAATTTTAAGAAAACCCAAAGCCATGGATCCGTTCATATGATTAAATCAAATACAACAAGATGAATAGAGGAATAACTAACCCTTGATGGCTATGAACTTTTCTTCGGTCTTGGTGGAGAAACTTGAAGACTTGATCACGATCACAAAGCTTGAACACGAACTTTGAAGATGATGATTTTCACCCTCTAGCGGTATCCACACTTCGAACGAATATCAAAGGAGCTTCTTTGATCTTGGTTGCTAGACCAATAATTGTAAAACACGCTTTCACAATTTAATAAAGAACTATATGGAATTTATTTTGTGAATTATTTTGTTCCTCAACCAATGATATCTTAGAACAAAATAAAACATCTCTCAAACTATTTGAGACTCACAAAAGCACTTGTTTATATGGTCTGGCCGAATTAGTGTTTTTATACACAATTAAGATCTATTCCAAATAGGTAACTTGTGTCAAAAACCATTCCTAATCGAATTAGGAAATTTCAAACCGGCATACCGGGCGCCCGCCTGGTCCTACCCAGGCGCCCGCTTGTTTGGGCAGAAAGTCCAATTCTTCTTCCGGCTTGTTCAGGCGCCCGCCTGGTTCAACCCAGGCGCCCGCTTGGTTGACCAGGAGATCCAGAACTTTCCAGAAATTCCTTGGAGGTACTCCGACCCTAAATACCAATATAGTCCTCTTATTTAAGATTCGTTCTATTGTGTGTGACCCTCTAGGATTATACTAAGTTGGCAATGGGCTCAAACATGATCCCATAAGATATGATTAGGTTCTAGCAAACCGTCATACCTACCCAAATAGTATAACTAGATACAAGTTCGCATTTCTTTAGAATATGTCACAATCCCTTTGTCCACGATGTCATTGAACACAAGTCATGGTCAAAGAGTCAACTTGTTTCGTTTAATACTTTCTCGATTCCGAATATGTTGATACTCCAAATGACATTGATCCAATCAATTCATTTGAGTCCGGCCGAACATTTCATCAACATCATTCCTACGAGAGGCCCAAGCTTGACATCTCTCCGTGGAGGGACAAATCCATTTAGCTTATTATTCTTCCCAACGGGAATCCGATTATGCCAATCATACCCTTTATAACTACCGTGTTAAGGTAGCGTTTGAATATGTCAAACACAATGTTCATCAAGTGGAAGACTATAATAACTTCATGTCTAAAGATTCAAATGACATAACTAATATGAGATATATGTATGACATAGACCATGACATAAATCTCATACAGCGGGTCATGTCTAGTACCTTGTTCCAAACAAGTACCCATAAATCTAACATGATCATCCCATGATCATTTAGCCTTTATACTAGTGCTTAATAAGTAGTAGGGACGGGGATTATTATAAGTAAACATGAACAACAATAATAATCAAAACATCTCTTTATTGATATGAAATAAATGATAACAATTACAACGTTTATTAAACGTGCCTAGGGCACCACTACCAACAATTGGGACCAAGTGGATATTTAAAAATAAATCTGATGAACAAGGCAAAATTATAAGGAACAAAGCATGTCTAGTGGCTCAGGGTTATACTCAATTAGAAGGTGTGGACTTTGATGAGACTTTTGCCCCAGTAGCCCGCATTGAGTCCATTAGACTGCTATTAGCAATCTCATGCTATCTAAAAATCACTCTACATCAAATGGATGTGAAGAGTGCGTTCCTAAATGGTTTTTTAAATGAGGAAGTGTTTGTTGAGCAACCTAAGGGGTTTGAGGATCCCCATAAGCCAAATCATGTTTTTAAGTTGAAAAAGGCACTGTATGGTCTAAAACAAGCTCCATGTGCTTGGTATGGAAGACTGACAGAGCACCTTATTCAAATTGGCTTTAAAAGGGGAGAGGTTGATAAAACCTTATTTATTTTGAAAAACAAAAGGGATATTCTCGTGGCTCAAATTTATGTGAATGACATTGTCTTTGGATCTACCTCTAAAACTATGCTTGACATGTTTACTGAGAGTATGACATCCACATTTGAAATGAGCATGGTTGGGGAATTAAAATTTTTTCTAGGATTACAAATATCTCAAACTAATGAATGAATGTCTATCTCCAATCAAAGTATGCCAAAAATTTGGTTAAAAAATTCGGCCTCGAGAATTCATCTCATTTGAAAACTCCTATGGGATCCTCTAAAAAATTGTTTAAAGACGAGGATGGAGAGAGTGTTGATCAAACTCTCTATCGGAGTATGATAGGCAACTTGCTGTACCTTACAGCGATCCGCCCCGATATCATGTTTAGTGTCTGGCTCTGTGCTAGATATCAAGCTGACCCCAAGTATCCCATTTAACTGCAGTTAAGCGTATAATTAGATATGTGAGTGGTACCACAAATCTGGGGTTAAGTTATACTAGGGACACTAACACGAATCTGGTTGGGTTTAGTGATTCAGACTGGGCTGGGAGCACTGATGATAGAAAGAGCACCACAGGTGGGTGTTTTTATCTTGGGAATAATCTTGTGTTTTGGTTTAGTAAGAAACAAAACTGTGTTTCTTTATCGACTGCTGAATCTGAATACATAGCGGTTGGTAGCTGTTGTACCCAATTATTGTGGATGAATCAAATGATAAAAGATTATGGTCTTAAAAGTGAAACCTTGATGGTATATTGTGATAGTCTAAGTGCTCAGAATATTGCCAAGAATCCTGTACAACACTCTCGAACCAAGCACATAGATATTAGACATCATTTTATTAGAGATCTCGTTGAACAAAAAATCATTACTTTGGAACATGTAAGTACAACGGATCAACTTGCTGATATCTTTACTAAAGCGTTGGATTTCGAGAGATTTTCTTCTCTTAAGAAGTCTCTCGGATTGTGTGTCACCAGTTGATAGCACACAATCCGATAGATATTAGATATGTGAGTGGTACCACAAATCTGGGGTTAAGTTATACTAAGGACACTAACACGAATCTGGTTGGGTTTAGTGATTCAGACTGGGCTGGGAGCACTGATGATAGAAAGAGCACCACAGGTGGGTGTTTTTATCTTGGGAATAATCTTGTGTCTTGGTTTAGTAAGAAACAAAACTGTGTTTCTTTATCGACTGCTGAATCTGAATACATAGCGGTTGGTAGCTGTTGTACCCAATTATTGTGGATGAATCAAATGATAAAAGATTATGGTCTTAAAAGTGAAACCTTGATGGTATATTGTGATAGTCTAAGTGCTCAGAATATTGCCAAGAATCCTGTACAACACTCTCGAATCAAGCACATAGATATTAGACATCATTTTATTAGAGATCTCGTTGAACAAAAAATCATTACTTTGGAACATGTAAGTACAACGGATCAACTTGCTGATATCTTTACTAAAGCGTTGGATTTCGAGAGATTTTCTTCTCTTAAGAAGTCTCTCGGATTGTGTGTCACCAGTTGATAGCACAACTGTGCAGACAACTGCCTGCATATCTGTATAATGGTATATTACAGTTTACAAAAAAAAAAAAAAAAAAAAAAAAATCTGCATTCATTCTAGCACGATTGTCTCTTGTGATCACTTGTTCTTCTTCTAGTTCTATGACTCTGTGTTCCGACCCTTAAATGTGAGACCCTTCTTAGCGTGACAATAAAAATTGTCATGTTAATTCCTGCGTGCTGTTTATCATGGAGTGGGCATTTAATTTTGTTGCGGGGAAAACAAGCTGCCTCCAATCTTTGAAGTTACTACCCATTTAAGCAAAAAACTGAAGTGTTTCAATACATAACTTGGGAATCAGTGTAACACTGTATTGTGAGAGTGAATAGCTCCTCCCCGCAGCTAATTCTTAGTCATAAGCCTTAAAATGGGAATGTTCTAGAGGCTACATGATTGAAGGTGAATCTCATTGAATTTCTGTGTGTTGGAACCGAGTCAAGAACTGAGTTGATCATACTATGTCACACCAAAATAGAGACAATCTTCACATGTGACTGAGTTTTATGCCAATCTCTCACGAGATGTGGCTCTGTCTGTTTCTCCAAATTTCCATCGCTCTTTTATTAGGGATAAAGTAATAGAGTTCTCTCCTCAGTCGATAAATGCTTTTCTTCAAACCCCAAACACTCCTCTCTCTGATATTCCGAATGATTTGGATGAGGCTGTTAGGACCATTACTGGTCATTCTATTTTATCTTGGCCATCTGATCTTAGGTCCACGTCTCTTTCTCGCCGTTACAATTGTTTCCATCATATCATGCTCACCAACTGAAAGCCATCATCTCAACCCTCCATTGTGACCAAAGAACAGGCCCTTCTTCTGTACCAAATTGGGATTAATAAATTCAACCCAGGTGCTGAAATCTTTGAGACAATTGTAAGCTACTCTGAGTCTCCTGATTCTTCTTACCGTCTTCCTCATCCGTGTTTGATTTCTGCTCTTCTGGGTACTCATGAGATTGTTGCCAATCCAATTGAGGATTTTATTTCTCTTCATCCTCCAATTGTCCAACCCAAAACCATGTTTGCTCCTAATCGTTTCAATGACTGGCCTATGCCAGTTGACGCTCCTATTGACAGGACACCTGTCAGTACATCTGTTCCTCCAGTTCAGCCATCAGTTTCTCCATCAGGTTCCTCCCAAGCTATTCTGCAGGCTCAAATTGATTCAGTAAGTGCTCAGATTTCTGCTCACAAGGCAGATATATTAGCCAAACAGATTGTTGTCTCTGGTTTGGAACATACTCTACTGGAGCTTCGCAAAGCATTGAATGGTTCAAAACAAAAAGGGGGAGAAAGCTTGAATGAAGGGGGAGCATTGCATGAAGGGGGAGCAGCCGGTTTACATGCAGGGGGAGAGAATACTGGGGCTATGGTCGTTGCTGGTCCAAGTGGGAATCAAGATGATGATTTGGAATTCTCTTTCGAACGAGACTTGGCTACTGGTGATGATGGAGAAGACTTATACTTTGGAGTTTAAAAACTATCTTTGATACTCATTTTGTTGGTTTGTAATAACTTAGTTTTTTTTTTTGGATATTTTGGTTTGGAAGTTTGAACTCTTTAGTATGCTATGCTATTTGGATCGTTGGTATTAATCTTTTGCGGGTTTTGTTCAGAACCACAAAGATAGGGGAGATTGAAGAGTATGGACATACTCGTCTTTTTCTTTAAGTATCTTTGTGATTCTGATTTGTATATATTTTAAATATTGTAAATATTTAGGTTTGTTTAATCTTGATTTATTTGACTAACTTACTTATGGTTATCTTTGGTAAGTAGATATGTTTTGTAGGTGTTTTATTTTAGGTGGTCTCTAAAAGGAAAGAAGATATTCTTGGAGAGCAAGGAGGCGGCGAACAAAAGGATAAATACAAAGCCGACTTCTTCATAAAGTTTTACGGATTCTGAGCAATACTCTGTATAAAATCAAGTTCTTGAGAGAGTCTTGTTGTTCTTAGAAGTTCTTGTGAAAGAACTCTAAGGTGTTGAGTGTTTTAGTACGATCTAGAGTTATTAGATCGATTTGTTCTTTTGTTATTTTTGTTTACTTTCATTCGGTTTGTACTCTGCAAATCGCTTTTAATATATGAAAGTTTCCAGCAAGTTTTCTTGCTGAAGTTTTACTTGTTACTGAGTTTTTTATTTTCCGCTGCAAATCTGATAAGTGTTAAGACAACTGTCTGGACAACTGTTAGCTTGTTTAAATATACAGTTGTTCACTCAGTTGATAAATTCCCAGAACAGTCCTAGCCGCCTTGATTTCTTTCAGATGTGAATCCATTAATACAATTTTTTCGTAGTATTATAGTGATTATTGTTTTTTTTTTATTTCTTGAATAACTCAAATTCAATATGCACTATTGTTTTTTGTTTGTGCACCCGTTTTGTTTTCATTATGGATCTTTTTTATAATTTGAGTAATCGTTGTAAGTATAATAAATATGCCCAATTATTTCAAAAATACTTTTAGAAATACGGAATACTATAAATTATTATTTCCATTTTGTAATAATAAATATGACACTCGAGGTGTAATGTTAGCTGGAATTGTTAGATTATTGTCAATTTTTTTTTTTTAAAGTTGATGATTAAGCAATGAGTGAAGCTCTCACTCAATTATAACATGATTCGGTTGGATGGTCATTTATGTGTTTAGTAGATGAACATTTTTCTTAATTAATTTTTGTTTTTATTGAAATGAGTCATTCGTTGTTATGAGAGTATAATTAATTTATATTGTTTCTTGTAAATCTTTAAATATGTGTTAAAGTATTTGAAGAGGAATATTAAAAAGGAATTACAAAAGAGCAAAAAGTTGGGACAAAAGACGAAATCCGGCCCATGTATTATGGTAGGTATTAAGAAACACAGACACATTTATTTTTATATACAGAACAAGAGACAACGTACAATCCACATGACACATCAACATACATACAAATGCACTACTTTAAGCAATGGTCCAAATTTAATCTAAAAACCAGGCATTTTAAAATGAAGTACTCATTCCGTCACAATATATATGTTCACCTTTCCTTTTCAGTCTGTCCCAGAATATATGTCCACTTTTTAAAATGACAAAGAATCTATACTATTTCCCCCACTCATTTTTTCTCATACTTTACTTTTATACTCGCAACACCAATCAATTTACTAATCCCTCCCATTCATTCTCGCTCTTACTTTTAATTTTATACTCACTTACATCACTTTCACCATTTCTTAATCTCCGTGCAAATCGGAGAGTGGACATATACTCTGGGATAAAGATAGTAGTTTACTAAGAAAACTAAAATCATCCCTGAATGATTTTACTTATTTAACAATATCATATTTCAATTTATAATAACAAAATTAAGAATTTAAAAGTTCTCACTGTGAATAAGTATCTTTTTTCATCATTGATATTATAGTTTATTAAAAAATATTATTTTTACTTTAAAATACTCCTTCCATCCTCAATTGATAGTTCGTTTCACTTTTCAAACATACTCCCTCCGTCCCAGCTCACCTGAGATTTTTTGACCAAAACTGGTCAACTTATGGTCGGTTTGACCAACACTTTATAGAAATATTTATGTTCCAAAAAAATATTTAAAAATTGTTATTGAGAGGATTTTTAATGGTGATCATTTTACATTTTTTTTTATTTTTATTTGGATTATAAATATTTCTATAAAGTGTTGGTCAAACCGACCTTAAGTTGACCAGTTTTGATCAAAAAGTTTCAAGTGAGCTGGGACAGAAAGAGTACATTATAAGTTTTGAAAATAATTAGTATTGAAACCTTAATTTAAAAAATGAGACTAACTTTATTACACAAACAAAAAAGAAAAATGAGACCATAAAACGGAGAGTATCGCTTAAAAAATGGATAGGGTCAATGGTTTGGTTTCAAAGGGTTCAGCACTCTAGGGAGTGAGCATGGACGGCTCGGTACTGAGGTAATTTTGGAACTGAACCGTATGTCATCAGCTTTTAGAGTTGTAAACCATAACAAATCCGTCTCAAATAGTTCAGTTCTATCAATTTTCAATTTTGAGATTGATCATTTTCCAACTATCAAAACTTCTTTTAAAATCAAGTGTCGTACGATATGTGATAACCTCAATTTTGGTCATTTTCAATTCCATTTTTTCAGTTTTAGTTCCTTTAAAAAGTTATTTTAGGGCAGTCCCCAAAAGAGTGGTCTAGTGTGAGGGTGAGCGTTAGGTTCGATCTCACTCATATGATAGAATCAATAAAGAGTGGGTATCGTCAAAATAATCTATATTACAATAGGAGTCATGAATAACCAACTCATAAAGAGAGGTCAGGATCATTTCTCATCCACCATAAAGAGTGGCTAAGATTTAATGTTGTAATATTTATACCCTAATTAACTCCACACGATCACTCCTCAAATCCGAAATCAACTGCCACGCCTTCCTCAAATCAAGAAACGAAAGATCGAATTCTTTTCTCCTAACCTAACCAGTTTCGACGAACGGCTATACTCGCCTTATCAGTTACGCAATGACGATTGTGAAGAGGGTGCTCCTAATCAACCGCTACTGCAAGTTTCTTCACTCCAACAATTGTTAATATTCACCATCTTAGAGGACCGGCTGCACACAATTGATTCCAAGCCATCGTTCTCAAAGTTAAACTAAACAGATGATGTTGATAAAATTATGAATAAGTATGATGTTAATGTGAGTGATTTCCCATTTTTAATTTTTGTAATTCATCCGAAATTGTTTGATTAATATTCTGATAGCAAACCAGACCGATTTCCTTTTCAAATCAGAAATGGAAGATCGAATTCACCCCTAATCGAAACCCTAAACGCCGCCCCCACGGTTGTCCAAGAAGTTTTTTTTTTCAAATATTTTGTTTCTTCTATTTCTAAAGAATTATATAGATGATATAGCCTTCGCTCATCGCTGCAACTGTATTTTCTCAGACGCACGAACAGAGAGATGTGGAAGAAACCGACGAGGGGCAAGAAGGCTATATCAGCAATCAAGACAATTTGAAAAGTCAACCAATGACGCTCTTTCCTACCGTTCCCTCACTGAAGTTCCCAGCGTCTCCCTTTTAGCAAAGTGAAAGCAGGTACTACGTTATGAAAACGAAGTCCAAAAAGACAAGGAAATAGATTAAGAAACCAAAAAGATATTCAAGCTTATTGTTATTCCAGCTGTGGGGGTCGGCCTTTCAGATTCTCCGACAACCCGACCTTTGAAAGTCATCAGGTTGTAGAGGAAGAAGATAGGGTAGAACCAAGGTTGTTCATCAGGATATGGAGAGCATAAATGTTGCTTAAGAAGGTATTTTAGAGTTGGATTTTAAAGATTCTGCATTATATAACTCTTAACCCCAATTCTTTGGGATTTATTTTTTTTTCTTTTTAAGAGAGAGTATTCATTGTTCAAGTTACTACATGTAGAATCTTTATGGAGAGTAGTTGGGGGGGGGGAGAATTCTACAGATGGTTCTCTATGTATTTTGCCTTGGCTACCAAATGGAGAGTAATAAGTGCATAAAAATGTTATCTGAATTACAAAGATTGTTTTGATTCTTTTCATGCGTATGTTGTATGTAAAGTAATAATAGTGTTCTAAACCAATAATCAGACAATTGATTTGCGATGTTATTTATGTTGAATTTGATTCTATTTCTTCGATATCACCATATTTCTTTGATCGTGTGTCTCTCCAAACCATCCTCGATAACACTAACAGCCATACATAATAGAAAAAGTACTATAAAGCACTAGCAGATTTTAACAAAGTTTATTGGTAATGTTCCTAATAATAGTGATAGCTAACAGTAATGTTCGTTTGTACTGCACACAAAGTCGTCTGTCACCGTGCCACCGGCACGGGCACGAATACTAGTAATAATAATAATAATAATCTAGGGCAAACCAACATCCATTTGACTTGATCATTCATTGGGCTTTGGCCAAGTCTATAACCAAATACAGCCCGTGGGCTTAAAATTGATATACTCCTTTTTAAACTAAGGTTGGTGGTTGGGAGGCCCGCTCGAGTGAGTTCTGCAAAGTAAGCAGCGTCAACACTCGGCCAGCCTATAACCCCTCCATAAATTCATGCGCTCATTTAAATGAGTGGCGCGGCGATCGGCTCTCACCGCTCGCTTTGTTTTCCTTACTCATTAGTTTAAGGCAATTTTCTCTTTCCTACCTCCATCTTACTTATACTTTCCCCTTTCTATCAATTCTCCCTCTTATTCCGATGTGGGATGTACGCAGCTGTTTTATGTTGTTCAATTCTCCACCCCTTTCTTTAGTAGTACTAGTGATTCAAGCATTGCATCAATTTATTACTCTCTTCAGTTTAAAATTTTGATCAGAATGCATGCAGATTATAGCTCGATAAGGCTCGAACGAGCTCGTCTGATTTAATAATTTTCAAAAAAAAAAAAAAAAAAGCACAAGCTCAAGCTCAAGCTCGGCTAAAAAAACTCGAGTTCAAATAGCTCGCGAGCAGTTCGAAACTCGATTCGATTCGAGCTCGAACTATCAAACTGAGCTCGAGCTCAATGATTTATAAACGAGCTCGAGCTCAAAACTCTAAAGCTCGACTCGGCTTATCTCGTTTACAGCCCTACTATTCTCTAATTTCGTGCACCGACAATTTTTGTAACGGAAATATTACTCAATATACAATCCCTCTTTTCACTCTAAAATGAATTACTGTTCAGACTCATCAATTGAGAAACAATAAATTAATAAAAAAATAGTGAGACAGAATGAATAAATAAATATTCTGAAAGTGAATATACTATTTAAAATAAAATTAAATATGAATAAAATCAAGAGAAACAGAAATAAAAAAAGTTGAAAAGATAAAAATAGATATTAATTGTAATAGACAAATAACTAAATAAGTAAACAAAAGTATAAGAAATACATAATTGAAAATCATGATTTCCCCCCTCCATTTTGGCATTGTAGGAGTATATTTTATTTGATTTCAACTTTCAAGTAGACCAAAAAAAAAAAATTACGTACAAACAACTACGGAAACACTAGTGAATGGATAGAAATTTATTTCTTAAAAATATTTATTTATTAGTTTTTAATTATCTTATTTTTTTTTCTTGCAAAATGAAAAATTCAATAAGAACAAAAATTCTAAAAAGTTAAAATTTATCACTTTAAATTTACTAATATATAGTATTATTTGAGCATTAAATGTACTAATATGAAATAAAGCATTCCAAAAGAAATAATCAATTACAGTACTATTTAAAAAAATGTAATAATTAATGCTTACAGTATTTCTTAAAAAAAAAACTCTAAGTTAATTTTGGTTAAACAAAACTCTAAATTAATTGTCTTGTCGTCGAAATTATGTCAAAAAAAATTGTGAAGCGCGACTTTTACTTTTAGAAAACCGGGGAAATAGTTTAGAAACAACACGACGGCGGAGGACGATCAATTGACAGTTCCGTTCCGGTGGGAAGCGACAGCCAGAAATGTCGTCGGCGGTAGTAACTTACGACACCGGCGTCCACACGCCCCTTCTCCACAGTTCATCACTTACGGCGATCGGAAACGACGAAATCGTCCCTTTTTCTTTCCCCTCGCCGAACGTACCGGAGGAATCATCACCTAACAAGCTCTCCGATCACAATCAACGCCTCGTCTCTCTCGACGTTTTCCGAGGTCTCACTATCGCCGTACGTTTATTCTCCAAATTACGTCATCATCCCTGTTTTGTTGCCTTATGTTGATTTTTCAATGAATGATTTAAATTATCTGCAAAATGGAATTTCTCAGTTGAGCTCCATCTGTCATGGCGTCCCTGTTAAATTTAGAGCTATATGGATAATTCTTCTGCTTGAGCTCCGTTATTGATTTACTCGAGTTGACTTGGCTTGTTAAGTAATGTCACAAGCTCACAGGACTCAAGCAGGCGGCCAATTTTAAAAAATATTGTCCCAAAATGAGATTCTACTTTTAATTGAGTTGCTCAAGTTCTCCATTGTCACTGTCTTGTTCTAATGTGTACTTGCAATTATATGGTTTAATCGTTAAGAGGATTTATATATTGTGTTAGTAAATGTATGATTAGACTCGCGTTTAGGGATGGGCAGAAATTTGAATGGTTCAAAAAATTTATGCTCAACTCGGTGGGGCTCATTTCGGCACTACGTAGGATTCTTCTATGTTTTCTGATATATTGTTATGTTTGTGTACTAAACAGTTAATGATATTGGTTGATGATGCTGGAGGAACTTTCCCATCAATAAACCATTCGCCATGGTTCGGGGTGACCATAGCTGACTTTGTGATGCCCTTTTTCTTATTCAGTGTTGGTCTTTCGGTGGCTCTTGTTTTCAAGGTACTAAAGTTCATTGACAACTGCTATTTGAATAAAAGTCAAATGATGTTAATACATTTATTCTATCTATGGGTCAAAACTTGGAAATGCAGAGAGTGCCAAGCAAACTTGAATCAACCAAGAAGGTTATATTGAGAACCGTTAAACTCTTTCTTTTGGGGGTGATTCTACAAGGTAAATTGTTACCCACTTTTGAATAATTCTTTTCATTTTGCTTATACCATGTCTAATGGAAATTGGCTCAGCCATTTGCATCGTTGGTGTTGACTATCCTTGACATATCACGTTCTCAAGGCAATAATAAATATTAAGGATTTTGTTTTTCCAAATTGTAGGAATACTTATAAAATACAATCAATTAGATACATAAAGATGTGCAGGACAGTTAAGCGTATAGCATTTGAATATATTCTTTTTAATGCTCACCTGAATTTGTATAAAGTGGAAGTATAAAATATGGTATTCATACGCTCCCTTTGAAGTATATATTTAGGTGGATACTTCCATGGACGCAACGATCTAACATATGGAGTCGACGTTGGCAAGATAAGGTGGATGGGTGTGCTACAGGTAGTTTCACCAGGCTATGACTACGGGGTTTCTGCTCTGATTTCTTATAAATGGGAAAAGCTTTTTACTCCAATAAGTATGCATCTGTTACATTGTTTGACGTCATGGCACTGGTACTTACTAAGCAGATTATTATTAAGCACATAATACTAAGTTTACTTTATTTTGTACTTTCTGCTTTTTATGGCTGTTACTGTGTTACCGATCCTTGCAGCATACTAAATCTTCATTACTCCTATTTAAGTTTTTATGATGCTTTTTATTTGTTTTCAAACTCACTGTCATGTAGAGTTTTTTGTTTCACCAGATCACTGCATTTCGTTGTTTATTTTATAGTTTCATAAAGGACAAGTATCTGCAGTAGCTGAAGCATATGATATTGAAATTTCATGAGCTAATTCAGGCTGCAGACTTAAAGTCTGAATGCTTCTACATACTCGTTCAATATACACCTCTCCCCAAATAAAGTATTTGAACTTCCACAACTCAGTTTGCAATCATATATGAACTTTGAGCGAAGGAATAAGTATTCACCCCCTGCCTGCTTCTTTGATATCCTTGGTGATTTGCTCAATTGTCTGACTATGAATCTTGAGTGCACTCATAGGTTTTCATTTTTATTAGTTAGACTAAATTAACAGGACACCGAAGCATTTTTAGATTTTTGGTTGTCCTACAATCTCTTGAGATATTTTTGCATGATGTTTCTGTCAGAGTCTTGCAAGATAATGTGGCTCTTAACCTTTACTAATGTGTATTATCTTTAATAGTGGAATAAGAGTTCATTTTCCCCCAAGTAATTTGATTATTGTGGTATCCCTTGTGCATATTGCTTTGAAGAAGCAAGGTCACATATAAAGAAATTTGTATTAAAACTGATGTTAGAGCTTATAAATCTTATTTGGTGGCAAAAGTGGCACCTAAAATGCGTATGTAGGATTATGACTTGAATCTTGTCTGCTTCTGCACGCTGCTATGATTATTGACCATTGGTTTATCATTTTTGCATCTGTATTATACAGAGAATTTCAATTGGATATCTGCTGACGTCAATATCAGAGATCTGGCTTGTTAATAGTGTTGTTGTTGACTCAGGATTTGCATTTGCAAAGAAATACTGCACTCAGGGGTCAGTTCCACAAATTTGGAGTTCACTTTATATAATGCTCTAGGTGTTCATTAGCATGCATCATTTCTCTCTTTTTACTGGTGGTGGTGTGTGTGAGCGAGCTGAGGGGGGAGAAGGGGGGGGGGGGTAAAACTATGTAGGCTCATATGCTGCTCATTTTCTTGCTGTGCAGGGTGGTGGCTGTCTTAATAGGTTCATTGTACATGTCTTTGCTGTATGGTATTTATGTTCCAAGCTGGACCTTCGAAGTTTTGAACTTGAATTCAACCCGGGATGAATCTAGCACTCAACTTGTGAGTGATAACAAATGATGTTTTGTTTGAGGCTTGAGGACAATTATGTTTGTTATTCATTTTCATCTGCAGATGTACTGGTGACATCCTCAGTGCTTCATTTGGGTATTTTTAAGATCCCAAACATTTAGCGATATGAATTTCTATAATCCACATGCTGAGGTCTGAGAATGGACTGGTTTTAAGCACCAAGTTGGGTGCTGATAGAGAAGTCCAAGGGAACTGGCAGTAGTCTTAAGTCCTAATGGTATTTTTCACTAAATTTGTTCCAAAAGTAGATTACAGTTTAGTTAGTTAAGCAGACAATTTCTCATAAACATGGGCTGGCAGTATGTGGACTTTCATTTCCATTTGAATCCTGGTACCTGTGTCAGCAAATTACGATGCAGACATAGGTTTGACATCTGTGTTGGACAGTGACACACACTCTTGAGTTGTTCAAGCTCTTCTCATTGGCATCTTGCTCTTCAAGAAGATGCTGCTGGAACCTGAGAAAAGGTGTCTAAGAATGTGTGATTATAGGGCATTGGCCTTGGTCAAAAGATCACATTTGCTTTCGTGGTGTATGTAAAAGCCTGTGGCTTTGTGTAAAACACAGACATTTGGTAATTTACATATGTTTTTTTGGCTTGTTTTTGAGGGGAATGGAGCGGGAAAAAGGGGATATGGGGGTTTTCTACTAAGTTTTCACATTTCTAATTTTTCTCTGAGAGGAGCTTGTAACTGCTAAAGCATTTGTTAGTTATCACTCATCATATTTTCTTAACAGGTTCACTGTGGAGTGAGGGGTAGTCTTGAACCTCCCTGCAACGCAGTTGGCTTGATCGATCGATTTTTTCTTGGTGAGCAACATCTTTATAAACGTCCTGTGTACAGAAGAACACAGGTTGGTTCTGAGAATCTGAGCTCTTTCATTTCATGAACTCAATGGATCGCATTTGCAGCTGTTTTTGTAGTTAAGTTTCATATTTTTACAGGAATGTAGTGTCAGCTCTCCTGATTATGGACCTCCACCACCAAATGCACCAGTCTGGTGCCTTGCTCCTTTTGATCCAGAAGGCTTGTTAAGGTTACTGTGTCTATTATTCCTTTCATCTAACTATTTTTTGAAAACCATTTCTGTTAACACACACTTGGACTAATTAAAGAGGTTTTGAGACATGATTCATGCCCAAATCATGATTATAAAAAGCCTAAAGAGTAGGCTATGTTTGGCTATAATTTGCAGGATAAGCAGGACGTCGAAGAAGCATATATTTACATTTACTTTATGTAACACTATCATTTTCTCATTGGTGCATTGATCTAGATAAATGCTCACCTTCCATAATTCTTATAGAAATTTATATTGCAAGATTTTTATTCGTCTTAGCGGTTTCTCCAGTTCATTGATGGCTGCCATTACTTGTTTCATGGGGTTGCATTACGGACACATCATAGTGCATTTTAAGGTTGAGTACTTTTCTTTGCCCTCAAATGTGCTCTTATTTAGTTAATTAGCTGGTTTAATCTTCAATGCTGCAATGAATTTCTTTTTGATTTGGTTTTTTGTTGCTGGGAATTTTCTCAAATATCCAAAATAAAAAATAGAAAAAGATTTTTGTTATTTTACATTGTATTTTCTGCAGGGAGACATGCAGAGAATAATTTTTTGGTCAGTGAGCTCTTTAACTATGCTAATATCAGGATACATTTTGAAAATCCTAGGTATGTTCTTACATGTAAGCTCTTTCAATTTACTTCCATGTTCTATGTGATACATCCATGTTGCAATATGCGCTCATGCTTCTCAGGTGTTCCTTTCTCTAAACCACTATACACATTGAGCTATATGTGCTTAACAACAGGAGCATCTGGCCTTCTGTTGACCGTTATCTTCTTCATTGTAAGTTCTGCATTTTCAAAGCCAAATATCCATTATCTATTCATTCATTTTGCAGAGTATAGAATTACTTTTGGATATTCCAGTATTACAACTGAGCTAATATGATGTCAACTCCATGTCATGTGTGCTAGTTTCTGACCATAGATAGGGGTGGCAAATTGGGTGTTTTGGGTTTACCCATTAAAGTTAAAAATCCATTGGATACCCGGGTATTTTAACTTTAATGGGTAAACCCAAAACACCCAATTTGCCACCCCTAACCATAGAGCATCTTTTGATATACAATTACAAACATGATGCAAAAATAGAGTACTTTAAATCCTAGCCAATCTTTTGTGTCCGTGCTCGAATCTAAATTTCCCGATTTCCTACCTGTTAATGTTTCAAATGTAATTAATTCTGTTCAATCAGTGGCATGTATTTCTTCCCTTTAATTATATTCTCCTTAGCTTATTATTTAGTGTGTGGATTCTTTTTGCAATTCTTGGGGCTATATGCAGAATTCCATGCGCTTCTTGTTCAGTAAGTACCCCTGTGTTATAAGCTTTGTAGAATCTAGCAGAAGTGAAAAGGTGGCAGCTCAAATGTGATTCATTCCCGAATCTGAACCAAATTCCTAAAAATCTGAATACCACTTTTTATAGATCACACTTTTCGCAGATCATTTCCAATTTATCTTGCACGATCCATCCAAAAACTAGGTGTTGTCAGATATAAGGTTTCCACAAGATTTCATTTAACCAGAGTTCTTCTCCTACATAGTGTACAATATTGTCCTTATTCCCGGCCAGTGTAAGCATCCATGACGACAATGATGATTTTGTGCTTTTCTCAACTACTCCCTCCATCCCGTAATGATGTTCCCGCTTTTTTTGTTGTTTGTTTGAATGGTCTTTGAGCAATAATTATAGGTTGTAATATAACTATCCTATTGAAAATCTAAAAATTGGTAACAACAGTATTTCTAATGGTGTATTAATAACAAATTTTAGACTTTGGTTAGGATAATTAAATTAGGAACAAACAAATTATTGCTCAAAGCTCAATCAAATAAACAACAAAAAAGTGGGTACAGTATTCTGGACGGAGGGAGTATATCTTATCTTATGCAGGTTGATGTCAAGCGTGTGAGAAAACCCATGGTGTTATTTAAGTGGATGG
The DNA here is from genome assembly GCA_026119855.1 of Campanula takesimana. Lineage (NCBI taxonomy): Eukaryota > Viridiplantae > Streptophyta > Magnoliopsida > Asterales > Campanulaceae > Campanula > Campanula takesimana. The sequence continues at coordinate 1,520,782 of JAOWBW010000116.1, read as the reverse complement.
GAATGAATGCTCTCATTGTCTATGCTTTGGCTGCTTGTGACCTCTTCCCAGCTGCTCTACAAGGTTTCTATTGGCATTCACCTGAAAACAACCTGGTACTTGTCTTATCTTGCAGAATCCTAAGTTTTCTTTCCTATTAATCCTTCCATCACAAAATGAGTGTCCATTTGTTATTTGCTGAAGAAATTTAGGAGTTGATAATTAAGCACTTTTATTTGTGCATATACAAAATCAGATATTGCAACTGTTCACATTTCTAGCTACATAAATACCCTTAGAAATCGGAACTCATTTTTGGGGCAGTTTTATTTGAAAACTGCACGCTAATTCTGGGATAGAGGGAGTATTATTCAGTGTAAATTTCTGCATCCCAAGTTAGTATCACACTTGGTCGCCATGGAGCTATAAGATCCTGGAGCACAATAAGGATGGTAAATCGAACTATCGAAGGAATTAGGTACTGTTTTTATGGTAGTGGAACACGTCATGAATTATGGATTTTATATGTTTTCATGTGGAATGATTATTCTTACGGAACAGTTCATGCCAGAGGTAATGTACCCTGTAAAAAAATGTTTTCCTTCATCCCCGTGCCCAACTCAAAGTGTGTAGTTTCAATTGGGACGGAGGGAGTATTAATTTTACAAGCAGGATTCTAATGCCTGTGGCTAATATGAATTATCATAGGACAACCATGTTGTTTCTTAACTCCCAGCTACTTTTATTTTGGTCATTTTTGCTGAGAAACTGGCTCAGAGTTGTCGTTTCTTTACATTGGACACAATACTTGACGTTATTGTAACTTCATCTATATAGGCTATCATGCGGTGCAGATAAATTGACCAATTTCCAAACGAACAACTTGTGTTGCAGGTTAACATTACAGAACGGTTAATGCAGTCCACTCTTCATTCAAACAAATTTGGGAGTTTGGCGTTCGTTATGCTTGAGATTTTATTTTGGTGTCTTTTCTCAGGTTTCCTCCACATGAAACGCATATATATAAGGCTATAGTCGTTATGAACTTTGTATACTACTCCCTCCGTCCCAAAACAATCATTCCTACTTTCTGTTTAATATTAATATAAATAAATTTTTGAGCAATTGTTTTAAATTGATTTAATTATAAGTATGGAAATACAAAATTTGCCTGTGATGGTATATTTTATCACCGTCCTCTTTCTCATGAGATGTGGCCCGGCTAAGTTTCCAGGTTTGGAGCATGTGAGCAACAAGTTCAAAATGAAAATTCTTACCCTTCATTCGAAAATGGATATTCGAGATTGTTAAGAGCAATTTGTGCTCGGACATTCATTTTGGAAGAGAGGTAGTATTTTTAGAAATGAGTTAATTACAGTGTGTAGTTTCAAAAATTATCATAAAATTAAACAATTAAAAAAGAATTATATTGATTCTATATTTGCCAAATGTACCATGACTGATCATTATTAAAATTAAGTAACAACTACAAACCTACTAAATATCAACCCAAAAAGAGAAAAAAAATACTTAATTAAATCAGCAAAAGTGTTTATTCTTTAAATACTAACAAATTAAGTCCCTTTCTCCCTTGCTCATGTCCGCTTTTCTTTTCTTTTCTTTTCTTTTCTTTCCTTTCCTTTCTCTTCCAAGTGTTCACTCCCGTCGTAATCTGTGCTCTCTAACTTCAACCATTCTTAATTAATTAATCTAAACTAAATTCACAAATTCGTAATCTCAACTTCTAAAAGAAAAAGAAAAACTAAAAAAACGAAAGAGAAATAAAAAGAAAAAAAGAATAAATAAAAGGATGAAAAAGAAAAGGAGTGTCTGTCGGAACATGCAAAAGAATAATACTAGAGGCACAAAAAAGTCACAAAAACTTGCTCACAAAATCCTAAGTGTAGTAATTTTATTGGTATTTTTAATTAGAGTGTAACGGGTCCATTATCGACGCAGTCAATAAAATATCGCCACCTCATCTTGTGAGCAAGATTTTGTGATTTTTTCTGCACTGCTCCATGCAAAATAACGTGAGTGGAAATTTAAAACGAAATTGAATTTAGTCGTTACGCCTGCCCTTGTGTCAATCGTGATAATAAGCGGAATCCAATTGTTGACGCCTCATTTGAGCGTAGAAATGAGCAATGAATTCCTCAGCCTTTGCATCGATCATTGCATCGGCAGGCTTATCGTCGAACACCTGGTCTTCATCATCGTCCTCGCTCTCTCCATGAATGTCTAGCTCTTGCAAATTCATCGCCGAACCGTACACGCTCGGGGATCCCTCAGAGGCCGACGAAGAGGTAAGCGTGGGAGAGACCGGAGCGGGAATGACGTCCTCGAATTGTTCGACCGCCGGTTGATTTTCATAATCAACAGCGGCGGTGTTCACCGTCAACGGTAACGGATGGTCTTGAAGGTGTAAGGGACGTATTGATCCGACGATTTTCTTCCAATTGTCGGCGGCGCCGTTGGAAGCCACGTCTGACTGAATCGCCGGTGGTTTAGGTTTTTCGCTAGGCTTAGGACGGAAAATCAATCTCGCTGCCTTGAATAAGCTGAATCCGCCGCTTCGCTTCTTCTTGATGTTCTTCTTTTCACCATTGGTTGAAACGTTTTCGGGATTTGTGGCTAGAGGAACGGCCACAACAATGGCTAGATCATTGTTGGTGGTGGTGGTGTCCATGACCGGAGCAGCTGTGACCGGTGTCTCTTCCATTAATCGACGGGAAACAGAGAAGTGAAGGAGGGATTGAGTAGGTGAATCTGTGTATGAAAGAGAGAGAGAGAGAGATTACGGCCAAGGCAAAAAGAATAAATATTGAGACCCCTCCCTGCAAGATGCAGGGTGAGAATCCGAGAGAAAGTTGGAGGGAAAATTTTCGCTCACTCGCCAATTTATATAGTTTGCCTCAATTATTGTTGACCGAAATACCCTCTTTGACAACCACAAAAATTGCTCTTATAAAACATGAGCAATCTGGTTTAAGAAGAAAATGACATGGTGAATAGAGTAATCTAATAAAATGAAATGGTATAGCAGGGGTGAAATGGGAAAATAAAAATGATGAGTGGTTAACCTGTGATTTAGCCAGGATTCGTCGGGTTTTCACATACTCCCTCCGTCCTTTTGAATTGAAGCTTCACCATTTTAGTGATGGCACATAAATTAAGAAATGAGACGAGTGTAAAAAGGGTGTGAGAGAGAAGAAGTTAGTGGGTATAACAAGTGGGGCATACAATTTAAATACTCCCTCTGTCTTATTTGAAGCTTCACCTTACTCTTTCCTAAAATGGTAATAAATGTCTTTCCTAAAATAGTAATAAATGTAGGTCTCACTTGTCATACCCACTCATCTCTTCCTCTCACATACTTAGATTATGGGGCCCACTTGTCATACCAACTAATTTTCCCCTCTCACATATTTAAATTATAGGCCCCAACTTGTTATACCCATTAACTTCTTCCCTCCACAACCTTTCTTACACTCATAACTTTTCTTAATTTGTGTGCCATCACCAAAATAGTGAAGCTTCAAATGGGACGGAATGAGTGTGAGAGGGGAAAGTTAGTGGGTATGACAACTGGGCCCCATAATTTAAGTATGTGAGAGGAAGAAGTGAGTAGGTGTGACAAGTGGAGCCTACATTTTTTACCATTTTAAGAAATGAAGCTTTCAACGAGACACCCATTTAGGTATAAGGTGAAGCTTCAAATGAGACGGAGGGAGTATTTATGTTTGTTGTCCATAACTCCAACACTATGTTTATGCATTATTAACCTGTATTTTCATACATATGTTCCTTTTTGTTTGTTTGTTTGTTTTGTATTTGCCATTTTTTTGTTTCTTCTAGAAAAGAGTTACATTTCTAAATGAATATATAATTGGACAAAAACTTGTGTGAGACGAATCTTGTTGAGAGAATAAATGGTTTGCCCCTTTATGAGCGGCGCGTGGCAAGCTCATTTTCTCTCTCGTCAAGATCCGTCTCACGTATTAAACCGTCTCACACAAGACTTTCTCATATAATAGAGGTAGGACCTTGTAAACGAAAACTATATATTTAGAGTGTTCAAGTTTCTTTTTATTTTTAAAAAATTTTCTTCCTCAGTTTCAAAATATCTATCGCTTTAGGCATTTTCACACGTGTTTAACACATGTTAAGAAATGCAATGAATGCATGTTGAAAGGACCAAATTGCTTTTAAAAGAGTTTTTAGGTGTGTAAATGCTTGTATGGGAGATAATTCACAATCATTAAATAAGGGTATATAATTTAGACAAAAGAGTAAAACTGCTTTGATAATAGTAAAGTGACAAATATTTAGAAACAAATTTTTATTTCTAAAGGGACAATATTTTGAAACGAGTCCAAATCTCCTGTACCACAAGTGATCCAACGGCTTGCAGTCATTAAGATTGCCATTATGTTGATATTATCCAAGCATGTAAACGGTTGAGATTATAATGGCACAGGGAAGGCACACAAAGTGGTACAGGAGATCTGGACTCTTTTGAAACGGATGGAGTATCAAATTATACTAGGTAAACATCTTTGAAGGATAAAGTACATGATAAAAGGATTCAAAATGAAAGATAACACTCTCTCCGTTTCAAGAAAGAGACAAAAACAAATTTAGAAAGAGCTCAGATGGCTAAATGACAAATTAATTGAAGATGTAAATTTATTTGATCATAATTTAAAAAAAAAATAAAAAATTACCAATATATTGTCCTTGGAACTGTAATTAGTGAGTCTTTTCTGGAAGGTGTAATGAGATTTTCATTGAAACAGGAACACGGTTGGGTAGGAAACAAAGTAAAGACAGATGTCTGTCGTTTACTTGGAAATTAAATAAAAAACATAAAGGAGCAAACGTTTACTTGTGGAATGTTTGTTTGTTTTATTAGAGAAAATGTATGAAAGGAAGCTTCCAACCAAATTGTTGTTGGAGCCTTGTTTAATTAAGAATAAATTTATGATTATTTATTTTAAGACAGGACTAGTCTAGTGTAGACGTGTCCAAAAATCAACCGGAACCGGCTAACCGGCGGTTTTCTAACCGGTCAAAACCGGCCAACCGGCTAACCGGCCAACCGTTTCGGACGTGAACCGTATATGGCCGGTCCGGTTAAGGTTAAGGTTTAGGGGAACCGGCCAACCGGCGGTTATAACCGTCGGTTGAGTAGCCGGTCAAACCGGCGGTTATAACCGGCGGTTGAACCGGCTGACACACCTAAATTTCGAATTTCCAGTTAGTTTTTAAACAATTCCAGTTAGTTTGTTAGTTTTCAGTCAGTTAATTCCACTTTCCAGTCAGTTTTTTGACATTTTTCTGTTAAATTTCCAGTTTCCAGTCAGTTTTTTGACTTTTTCCAGTTAAATTTTCAGATTTCAGTCACTTTTTTGACATTTTTCAGTTAAAAAAAAAAAAAAAAAAAAAATGAAAAAGGCAGACGGTTTAACCGGCTTAACCGGTTTAACCGGCTTAACCGGTTAACCGCCTAACCTTAACCGTTAGGGCCGGTTAGCCGGGGCGGTTACGGTTAGACCTCCGGCGTCTTCTCAACCGCCGGTTATAACCGGCTAACCGCCGGTTAACCGGCAATGGACACGTCTAGTCTAGTGTATGATATGATTGAGGATGTTCTATTTTGGTGGAAGTTAGGACGCAAGGGCAGTATGGTAACCAGGAGCTTGCTGTAATGTTACCAGACCGCGTATGGCTATACCCTACCACTTTTCACACCCAACCTTCACTTTCTCTCTCCTCTCCTCTCCTCTCCTCTCCATCTCAATCACACCGCGTATCTATATGTACATAATTACATACAGCGTTTATATGTATGTATATATAGCTTCTGCCACTTCCCTCAACAGAAAACTATCAAACACTTCTCTGCTCAATAATTACTTGATTTTCCACAAAATGCACAAGACAACATCTTCAAATGCAGCTCATAAAACTTGCAACATTCTCCGTCTTGCTCTTCTGTGGCCAACAAAAGGTGGGGTGTTAATCCACAAGAGAAGGCTCATGATGCATTTATCAAACTTCATCACAACTCTCCGCCATAAAGAGAGCCGACGCCGTGGGGCCCCCCACTACTACGCTCACCACCGGCAACTCTCATTTGGCAACACCCCAGCTAGCCACATCAAGATTCACAGACCTAATTCAAGGAGGTTCCGGTTGCCTTGCATTAACCCGCAAGTCGACTTTGACTATGACTTTGGGGACGAGTCAAATTACCTGAACAAAGATGGTGCTAGGAAGAGTTTCTTGACAAATGTAGATCATGAACAAAACATTAATGGCGGTTCTCATCAAGTGTGTGATCACGAGGAAGGGATAGACTTGAAAGCGGAAGAGTTCATAACAAAATTCTACGAGCAACTTAAGCTTCAAAGGCAGATTTCATTTATCCAATACAACTAGACTATCAAAGATGATCACACGAATCAGGTCCATGGATCGATTGGATCAGATATGCCTTCAAATTTCACCCATTCAATACAACTAGACTATCAAAGATGATCACACGAATCAGGTCCATGGATCGATCGGATCAGATATGCCTTCAAATTTCACCCATTTGATTTCAGATTTCTTCATATACATAAATATAAACTCGTTTTTTGATTCTCTATTTTGTAAGGAGGTGCGGAACTATTGTAAATACCGGAGGCTTCCTTAATATAATGTCTTTACAATTCACAACCTTATGCAATTCAACTTAACGGTGTCGTATATAAATAATCTTAAACAGTCTTAATGACAAGAAAAAAAACTGTAGCCTAGCAGAAAGTCTGGGTGGGATGTCAATAATCTCCATTGGACAAAGTCCAGGGAAATATTGACCCCTAGACAAGAGCAGCATACTTTTTTTCTAGCAATACCTGAACGGTAACTTTTTAATCACAGGTAGTCATAATAGCTAAGACTCTTTAAACTTACGAGTGAGGGTAGATTCTCGCAGACAGTAGCGGACATCTAAGTGGGTACACAAATTAAAAGACTAAGGGAAAAAAATAAATAGCTAGTAGGAATTGAACATGGGACCTCTAACTACTTAACAAGAGGTCTTACCATTACACTACAAGAACATTCATGTATTGGGTACACTGCCACCCAGTAGATAAGGCATAGGTCCGCCCCTGCTCGCAGCAGCTTTCAGGTCAGTTGAGCTTTGCCATTGCATATCAGCAGCATTCATGGATCCTAAGTTTGCATTGCTGTACCAAGGCAAATTCATCTTTTCCTACATGCAAGTCCAAAGTGAAGCACTGGTCAGCTGAAAAAGGTAGAGAGGGAGTATCAAATATTATTATTATTTTGTTTGTTTTTCGTTTGGGCGGGGGGAGGGCCGAGGGGGTAGTGGGGATATCTTCTTCCTGCATTTTCACCATATTTGACCTCATCGAGTTCGAAGTCTTACTAAAAGGTGAGTACCTAGAAAGAGTAGTTTAGGAGTAAATAACATCTCTCACAAACTTCCATTCTGATGCTTCTTTACATAAGATTCCAACTGCCCAGCGGCTGCCATTATAAGACCTGCAACCAAATCATAAAATGTGCAGCTAAAACATAGGCTAAGAATATTGATAAGAAAGATGCCCTAATTAGTTAATTTCACCATAAAAGATATGCTTCAACCCCACAAATACCTAGAAATACAGGTGACGGCCTTCCTGGCCGTGACTTGTATTCAGGATGAAACTGAACGCCAACATAGAATGGATGCCCTGGAAGTTCAAGAATCTGCACAAAGATGGGGAGAGGTACACGTTACTAGAAAATAATGAGGTATGGAATAAGCACATTTCTTCGAGTAGAAAGTAATTTTGCTGCTTTAGCTAAGAAAAAATTACAAAAATGATTATCAACGAGATGAGCAAACCTCCATTCGTTGTCCAGTTTCATCCTTTCCGACAAACTTTAATCCAGCTTCTTCTAGATTGCCAACCACTTCTGGATTCACCTGCACCATGCATCTTTACTAACCTGAACACTCCAACTATGCATGGTATGAGTATGAGCCGATCAACTATTACAACACACCAACTAACCTCGTATCTATGACGATGTCGCTCATCCACATGCTCCATAGTATGATATCTACAAATAGAAAGTTAGTAACCAAATATTCACAACTTAAGCTTAGTTGAAAATTACCTAATAATCTTTTTTTAATATAGAACAAGTAAATCAAATTAACCCAACATCCTGAAAATCTTCCTACTTTAAACCCCCATCCTTGCAGCACTGCAGCTTTGTCAATGTAGCATCAGAATTTTATCAACTTGCTATGAATATATGATGAATGTTTCGTCATCTATCTGTGCATACCAGATTATTAGATTTCAGGCTACTGATTCTTAAGTTGAATGATCCAAGACAATGATTATCCATTGAGAGGTATACATAATAGCTCTTTGTCTCCTCTTAACTATCTCTTCATCAATGCTACAAAAACTCTTTGTCGCTTGTTACAGAACCTATCTTCTCTCCAAATGTGACTAGAAGCTACTATCCTGGATATGTAAGTTCTTAACTTCTGCAAGACAAAGACTCATCCATTTTCGCACGCCCCGAAGTTGAAACTTTCCCAGGCTGGGATAAAGACTACTACCCCAAAGATTGCAAAATCTGGTGCCTATAATATACTCATGGTGCAGATTACATAATGATGATAAGAGGGAAATTCGTAGTGAGTTGACTTAAAAAAGCCTTTCTGCTCGCATACGGTAAGACTACATAACTTAGACGCTTCCCAGACCCAACTGTGAAGGGAGCCCCAGTGCATAGGTTCACTGAATAGTCTCTTTTTTTGTTCAATGACAGGATGGTTTTAAGGGTCATGACTCATGTAATGTACCTAGACGACTAGAACCATAATGGGGATTATATACACATTAACAAAGCTAGACCACAAAGAAAAGTTAGTTCTAAAACTAGCATTCGCTGGGCTTCAAACATATGGCGTCCATTTGCAGGTTAGTCGGTCCAAAACTTTTCAAGTGAAAACTCCATCACATCACCAGCTCCTGTCAACCTTTCACCTCATTGTAGTGTGCCTCTGCCAAATTTCAACCTCCTTCATTTGACCCCTTTCTATTAGGTCCTTCAAGTATAGTCACTGTGTCATCTCTAGGCCTCTAGGGGTCAAAGCACATTTCTAACAAATGACATATCCAACTATTACTAGTATGTAGTCTGATTATAAGGCATTTTATGCATTTTCACATGTTAGGGGTAGCAGATATAATGGCATACAGCTTTGCAGTGATACAATCAGTGGTCTGGAGTAAAGTTCTTCGAGAACCAAGCCTCATTGTGCTTCCCATATGTGTTCGTGAACCCTGATTGTTGAAGCAAGAAAAAAGAATTATTGCCAGAAGAAATTTTATACCTGTCAGAGAATGGTTAGCTTAATATCATAATCAATGCTACCTCTGGCATAAAAATGACAACGGGATTGGGTGTCTGGGCATCGAATTCTGTGCTGTCTGCCTTTTCCCAACCTAAGACCTGTAATTGATTTTAATTAGCCATTAGTGCTTTACCAAGTTAAAGAACATTGATGTGTAATTAAATGAATGATAAATACTTGCACTCTTATGAAGAAGGAATTACTTACAGATCTAGCAAACTCAATGACTGAAATCTGCATGCCTAAGCAAATTCCAAGATATGGAATTTTGTTCTCTCGGGCATACTTGGCAGCCAGAATCATACCTTTCACACCGCGATCTCCAAATCCTCCGGGAACCAAGACACAATCTGCATTCTGAAGGTAGGTAGGTATAATTGGTTAACAGATTATGAAGTTAAATTACTCAAAAATGCCAATAGGCCTGGTCCCCTTCTTTTTCAAAAAGAAGTGACTGATATGGAACTAGAATTTTCCAGTACATAGCCTCCCACCACCCTGACAACAATCACTCTTGTTCTTCATCGTGATTACTTCATAAAAAATGGATCAAGACTAAGAATGAGAATGCAAGAGCATGCTGCTACTATTAAGAGAATAACTAAAAAAGGTCATAGGTGCATGAATTCATAAATGCATACACCCAGAGAACAAACATATAAATGAGAAATGTGTGATAACCATTCTCCAGCAAGTGGTAAGATTTGAGTAATGATGAATTAGTAACAAAAGATATTACTTGTAATTAACTAAAACCAAAGACATGAAAGCATTTATGAGTACCATGGCCTATCAATATAAGTTGCAGAAAGAAAGATGATGATTACAAGGTTGAAACCATATGGACAACATCCCCAACCCCACCACAATAAAAAATAAGTAGCGAATGAAGCTTACTCTTAGTGTCTCCCAGGCTGTCGCATGAGCTTCTGGTGTCTAATACAAAACAAATTTTAGTATATCGAAATGATTAAATGGATTGAAATTTGAAAGAAAAACAGTATCTTGTTAGATGCAACTAATGAAGTTTAAATACCGATTTAGCACTATCATCTTCAAGGTCAGAAGCGGCTATCCAATCAACAGTGGGCTTCAATGAACATCCAATGCAAGCATGCAGCAGGGCCTGAAGTTCATATAAAGCAATTAAAACTGAAGGAACTCATACAGTTATATACTTATAATCTAGAAACATAGAGGACCACCTTCTATGCAAGGAAGTGGAATACCTATAACATCTGAAGGAAAAGACAAAAAGAAAATCTCGAGAACGCAAAAACAATGCAATTCATGGTTGGCCACAAATTCAAAAAACCAACTGTGGAATTATAAACATGGATTTCACAGCAACAATCAGCATGTGAATTTACGACATTGTCTGGACTAACAACATGCTCACAATAGTGATCCTCAACAGAGATGCTCAAGGTAGAATTGGTAATGAGAGATCATGTGAAACTGTGTGTTAGCATCTTTTCTGCAGTAGTGTATCAATGGAACTCCTTTTAAAACCCAGCCAGCTAACATTTTCATCAAAGGGTCTAATACAATATGCAGGTCATTATTCACCAGAATATATAATTAGAAGAGTATATTCTCACCTTCACAACTGACAAATAAGAATCTGATAGACCAACATATTTCCCCACCATTGCAATCCTCACCTGTAGAAAGTAGTCTCTCATAAGTCACTAAAAGAAATATTTCAAAAAAGATCTTCCAGGAAAGGGTACTAACAGAATTTCTGAGGTTGTCAAAAGTCTCTGCCCTGTTGGTCCACTCTTGCAAATTAGGAGGCGTAGCTACACTGAAATAAATCCTTATAAGGAGTCGGATAAATATCATGAAGATAATGTAGTCTCAAGATCAAACTGAACATATTCCATAAAATAAAATGGAGTTGAGCTGGCAGCAAAATTTCCATCATATTTGTGTTGTCTTCCCCAAAGAGTTAGTGCAAATACTGGGAGCAGAACAGCTTGAAACATCAAGCAGCTGAGTACCACCAGAAAAAATTCACCTCCTATTCTCTAACTTGGCAGAACTTTCCTGATCCAAGCTTCTAAGACAGGGGTTGGGGAACAAGCAGACATAGCTTACCTGAGCAAGTCTAGCTGGCTCAAAATCGCATGGTGAGCATTTTGGTTCTGGAAGACAAGTTTTATCAAAAAATAAGGTTAAATAATCGCGAATTAGAAGAGTATAAGAGAAGCAACCCAATATCACTCACCCGAAGTAAAAGAGGAACGTGCCAAATGTTTGGTACATCATGTATATTAAGAATATTACCAACCTGTTACGATAAAAATTATATAAACAGCCTAAACATTGATAATGGAGCCTACTGAAAGGATCAGAAATCAAGGTTATCAATTCCAACTTACTGGAACATGGCAAAATTGAGAAAGCTTCTGCTTTGTACTTTCCAACAATGGCTGCAAGGTAGCAACATGCTAATTATTAGCAGGAAAGCAACATATGATAAGACAAATGGGATTAAAGCTGAAAACTAAGGAGCTTTTTTGTATAATTTAAATGGAGTAAAGATAAAAGGTAGTGTAAAACAGTGGAACGAGTATATTAGGCAAGAGGGAACATCAATCCTCGCTGCACGTAAATTTTAAACTTCATAGTAATTGTAGGTACATTTGGCACATAGGTTTTGAATTGAAGGTGTATGTCTCAGTGATGGTCTATATCTAGAGGGGTTCAATGAGTATCATTCACCTAAATCATTTCTACTAATCAAAGTGGCAAAGATGCATACCAGAGCAGAGCGACATGCCAAAAAGTGAGGCATCAAGCCTAATGCTCTCAATTCTCGAACGCTGTGTTGGGTAGGCTTTGTTTTCTGCAGAAACACAGCAGTTGAAACTAAATTTTGGAGTCTATTAAATTCGATGGCTGCGAACAAACTATCAAATGCAGAAAAAATAAACATGAGGGATAAAAAGGTACTTGCTCCCCAACAACCCCCAGTACAGGTATAAGGCTGACATGAATGAGGCAGAAATTATCTTGTCCTGAGAAAAGAAGAAGACATTCATGTGAACATATGCAACTAACAAGAAAGACACCCCAAACACATGCAACATGATTCTTAGAATGATATTTCAAGTACAATGCAATGGGGATGTACTATCATAGACCATCACAAGACAGCTAATGGCTAATGCTTACAGCTTATACATAATCCAACTTCACCATCAAACAATTACATGGAGTTTTAACCAGAACCATGAAGGTGGGGAAAAAAATCGTATGTTTCAAAGTGATATCTGCACATACCGTGTAGAATGATAAAAGACCACAAAAAAGATAACTAAGCTAATGAAAAGGAATATTGATAAAGTAATTCTTAAAAGGAACAGCCTAGAAAGACTAATTAATTGACAACCATACAGTTTAACATGAAAGACGGGGTTTACCAACTGTGAAAAATAGCTGCCGCAAAGCCTCTATGAATGGCATTGATTCGATGTCACCTGAGAATGTTAAACAAAACATATTGAGCTATCTCTGCAGGAAGCAGGAAGCAGGAAGCAGGAAGCAGGAAGCAGGAAGCAGGAAGCAGGAAGCAGGAAGCGGGAGAGTTTACTATTCAAAAAGTTATTACCTACTGTCCCCCCTAATTCTATCACACAAACATCTGCTGGACCCTCTTTTCCATCAACTGGGATAACAGAAACTGATTCAATCCAATTCTTTATTGCATCTGTAATGTGGGGTACCACCTGAAATTCGCTTAAAAAGGCAGAAAAAATGTAAGAATTACTCATTTATTATGCTATAAAAGAATGAAGCTTCACCTGAACGGTCTTCCCAAGATAATCGCCCCTGCGTTCCTTGTCAAGAACAGACTGACAGAAACAAGGTAAATTAGAACTCTTTAAGAACAGACCAAGCCATTATATCGCATTTGAACCACCAGTATAGTTATAACTTCCGGAACACTAATGATATACACATAAGCACCTGATAGATCTTCCCAGTGGTAATGTTGTTATCTCTGGTAAGCCTCACATCCAAGAACCGTTCGTAGTTGCCCAGATCAAGATCAACCTATTAATATGCGCAAAACAAAGAAACCATAAGGACCTTGTCAAAGTACTCTAAATGCATTAAAAATGAAGTCGATAAAAAGACATTAGAAAAATGGAAAACAAAAAACATGCTACGTATCTAGATAGACGGACCCAATACTCCCTTAGAGTACTAGTTTTAAGTAAATGTAGTTTTTGAAATACTCCCTCTGTCCCAGAAAGATAGTCTCATTTTGACTTTTTATGGTCAACAAAAGTGAACTTTGACCAAGCATTGGTGACGATCTAATCATTCTAGTGAAATTCTAAAATTTGTAATTGATAAGTCATCAAGTGATTTATCAATAACTGTTTTTAGATATTCATTGTTATCATTAAATTGACACCAATATTTGGTCAAAGTTTAGTTTTGTTGACCATAAAAAATCAAAATAAGACTATCTTTCCGGGACAGAGGGAGTATATGTTATGACTCCTGGCATCAGGAATTAATTCAACGGCATCCATGAATTATCGGTACATGAATCAGTTTACCATCATCAAGTTCAGCTGAAAATGCTGACAGTATGCTCAGCTACTAACTCCCCTTTTTTTCTTTTTTCTTTTTCCCTTTTTTTGGGGTGTATGAGTTTAGGTGTGCTGGGGGGGTGGATTGATTCTACACCTCGTGAGTGTTGTATGCAGTGCACAAGAGCACAAATTAGCTGTTTAACATGAGCACTGTATGTACCAATTACCATAGTTAAATCTCATTCTAATTGGGTTCCAGTTCAAACCATTATTTAGAGAGTGGGGGCATCTCTAAAGTCTAAGCAGTGGAAGTATTTCAGCCACATAGACCTAATCTCTAATGTTCACTTTTTGTCCTCAGTAGCCTACAGTTAGTATAAAGCCTTTATCAGCCAAATGGAGTAAACAGGACACAACATTTAGTACGAATATAACCAAGGCAGCCAAATAAACTGGCAAAAGGGAACACTACGATGTCCCTGACAAGTTTTCCACTTTAGACAAATAAACTTTGTTGTAGTATCTGTTCCTAATATTAGCACGATCAACAATCATAATCAAATAACCAAGGTTACCAAATAGTAAATTCTGCACAAGTGAACTACTGTAAATGCATAGCGAAAGAAACAATAACCTCTCCACCATCATCAAGAACAAAAACCTCCCCATGTTCAAACGGAGACATTGTACCAGCATCAGTGTTCAAGTAAGGGTCTGCAGTCATTAAACACATCAGTTAAACAACTTAACTGCACATAATATACTCAAACCAACCCATGGGAGAGATAAATGAATACTTATAATAAAACAAACAGCATAAACGGAATGAGCTCATATAATTGCAATAGAGAAATCAATACAGATGCATAATTATCCAAATGGATCCATGATCAGTATACCGAAGACGCAACATTCTGATTAATTACAAGGAAAATAAAATTACGGCATTGTGATTGGATATAACAATAACAAATGGTTCCTAAGCTTTAATATATCGATCAAATTCAGTTCTATGAACGAAAGAACAAAAAATCAAACCGATTTTGATGGAGGTGACACGAAGGCCGCAAGCTTTGAGAACGACACCGATGCTGCTAGCGGTGACGCCCTTGCCGAGCCCACTAACCACCCCTCCCGTCACCAACACGTACTTCATTCTTCTTCTTCTTCCGCCGCGCTGTTCTTCTCTAGCGTCGTGAATGCCTGCCAAATGCTTGTGTTAATGTCCGTCCGAGCGGGAAAGGGAAGGGGATTTGTGCTTATGCTTGTCAACGCGGGGGTGGAAGGGAATAGGGCGGACCCCTGTCTCGTGGTCAAGTCGCTTTCCAATTTAAATACAGTCGCAAAATGCCCCAAGCAAATAAATTAAAAAAAAAAAAAAAAAAAAAAAAAAGGTAGGGGCACTATATAAAGGGTCTTTGACTTATAAAAAAAATAAAAATATAAAGGGTCTTTGCTTTTAGTAGAAGGTCTAACTTCGGTTGTGAACCCGGTTCCTCCAATAGACAAGGTTTGAGATTGGGATAATTTTTCATTGCACACTTTGTCACATGATCACATCCCATATATATCGTTAGATTTTCATATGATTATAAGTATGTTAGATTAATTCTACATTAAGGGGCTGTCATATGGTGTTGTTGATGGAGTATAATGTATCATGACGTAATAAATTGTGAACCGGTATGCAACAGTTTACTACATCAAATAGCTGGAGTGCTGGACCGTTCAATAACCTATAAGTATTTATTTTAACGATATAAAAGTGCAACCAAAATATGAAAACCTAAAACACTATCGTACAATATATTGAACACTTAAGCGCGGATTTAGCTTCTATTCCGATTTTAAATTTAAAGAAGTCAGGTTTATTTTAATTCGGATCATCGGAATAGTCATCAAAAATAATTAATTTTTGATCAATCCCCAACCAATAAAGATCATTCATTTGACTCCGGTAAAATCGGGGTCCTACCAAACAAATCTATATATATTAAAAGTCAAGGTAGAGGATTTATGTAGTACCATGTGGACAAGTTTTGGGTAACTCGTTTTTTGTGATGCCACATCATCCATAGCATTTTTATTAGGTGACTTTTCATTTTTCTCTTATTAGCTAATAGTGATAATTAATTGTAATAGTTACTATATTAGTTAACTATTACTATTAATAGTATTAGTTTATTATAATAGTTAACTATATAAGATAACTATTACTATTAATAGTAGTCGTAGTATTTAATTGTAATAGTTAAGTATATAACATAATTATTACTATTAGTAATATTAGTTAAGTGTAATAGTTACTATATAAAGTAACTATTATTAGCAATAATATTACCTAATTAGAATAGTTACAATATATTGTAATATTACTATTATTAGATTTTTTTTTTGAAAAAAAAAATACTATTATTAGTATTAGTTATTATATATACTAACTATTACTTTTAATTTATTGTTTACGATAAAAGTTATTCTCCCGTCTCATGGTAAGAGTCATACTTTCTATTTGATACATCCTAGAGTAAGAGTCGCTTTCCTAAAATGACAAAGAATATTTTCTCTTCATCTTACTCATTCTCTCTCATACTTTACTTTTATACTCACAACACCGATCAATTTACTATTCCCTCCCACGCATTCTCACTCTTAATTTAATTTTACACTCACAACACTTAAATCACTTCCACCATTTCTTATCCTCTGTGTATTTGAAAGGTAGGACTCTTATTCTGGGACGGATGGAGCAATACTTAGGTAACCATTATCTTTTAATTTACTATTTAAGCTCATAATTACTATAATTAAAACATTATTTTCTCAATCGATCAATAGTAAAATTGACATCATTATGGGAAATGTGAAGTAGATTTTTATATATATATAAATTTATTTAAAATATTTAATAATTATATAATGTACCTCCCGCTTTGTTCAAATCACTCTCTCCTTTTATCGATTCGCCGCACCCAATTTTAACATATCTTTCTCTCTCTCTCTCTCATTCGAATTGAAAATTGATGATGGTATAAATTGGAGCCGTATATTGGGAAGAAATAAATAATGGGATCGGAAGCAAACGGATCATCGTCGCCGCAAACCGTACCGGCGGCCACATCGATGTCTGCGCCGGCCTCACCGTCGTCAACAACGACGACAACAATAGCATCTCCGAGTACTAAGCGGAGCAGAGATCCGGAAGACGACGTTTATGTTGATAATCTTCACTCTCACAAGCGTTATCTCAGTGAGGTCTCTTTGTTTTTTCCCCTTTCACTCTATCAATATATTCATGGTTCCGTTAGTTTACATTTCTACTCAATTGCATTTCTCTCTGTTTATAATTCGAAATGTTAAGTACTTTTTTTTCTGTGCTTCAAGAAAAGAAAAATGTTGTGTGTGTGTTTTAACCTAATGTAGGATTAATTGGGTTCAATTTCATCAAGAGTTTATATGTATACTCACTACTTCCTAAAACACCTTGCACCATTTTGAGAATGCACAGGAATTAAGGAATGAATATATATATTCAAAAGTATTGTGAGTGGGAAACAGGTTGTTAGTATGATAAGTTGTGTGAGATTTACAAGTGAGACTCAAAATTAAGTGTGTGAGTATGACAAGTAGAGTAGAGAGAATAGAAAAATAATTTGAACATTTTGGGAAGGGGGGACTTACCAATGGGACACCCCAAAGAGGAAATTAGTGCAATGTGTTTTTGGGACTGAAGGAATATACTACAACTAATGTCTATAAAATTAACCTGTTCGAAGTGAAAATGGTTATTCAGTTAGAAAATTGACTGAGCTAAAAATGCTTTAAAGTTGGCTCTTTATTTCATAAAAAATGGAATTATACATAGTTAGATTAGATATGAAAACAGTGAATTTGTTATCTTTTTCAGAAATTATAAAACTTTTGATTCATGCCTCATACGACTTTTACTTTTTATGTTTTTTAATAAATGAATAGCTATCAACTAAACAAATGTGTTGTATATCATGTGTCAAATTGATTTTGAAAGAGTATTTTGGTTATTATTAGTATATTTTAATAGAGGGTGTGTCTTTTCACTTGATGAATCTATCACCATTTGGGTGGAAATAAAAATTAATATGCATTTATGTATGAGTATGACCAAACTTTTTTTTTTTTTTTTGTTACGAGTTTGTGATTATGCAGATAATGGCATCAAGCTTGAATGGACTAACAGTTGGAGACACACTTCCTGAAAATCTAATGGAGTCTCCTGCAAGGTCTGATAACATGTTTTATCCAAGGTTAGCTTCCTATCCTTTCCAACTGGGGGAGAGGGGGACGGGAGCCATTGCCTGAAAGTGGGGTAGGGAAACATTCTTAAATTACATGGACCTACACCATTTCTGGCTCATTTATTTGTATTTGATTCTCTCAAGACACCCTTGCGTATTTGCTTATGTTCTTGAATTGGATTTTTATTCTGGGGAAGATTTTATGAGCAAATCACGGGCTTTGTCAAGTGAAAGAGGACCTGACTTTGTTGGAATGCATTTCATTCATGATTAGGACTTGGTGGATCATCTTGCTTCCTATTGCGTAATCTTTGGATCTGATCTAGAATGCCTTATTGCCTCACTCATTGCTATCATGTGGACTTAATGCTCGTTATTTGGCTATTCTTACTGGTGGCTCATGAATCTGCGTGTTCACCATCTTTTTTGGTCCTCTGATTTATACTTTTGTTTCAGTTGGCTTTTATTCAATAACTCATGATTAACGGGCTTTTTCAGAATATTAAGGTTTTGGTGATCACTTGTCTTCCTCCTACACCCCCAACCCCAACCCCATCCTGTACACACACCAATCGCTCGACTATATCCAGCAATGTTGCATCTATTGTAGAGTTCCACACTCTCTTGAGTGTGTGTGTGTGTGTGTGTGTGTGTACTGATTGACTGTGATTATCCCGCCTGCAACATCATGGTCAACAATGTTAACATACCGAATACAACAAGTTATTTGGAACTGAGCAAAGCACCTTTAATTGCTTGTACTTCTTTGAAATTGCATCAAGATTATTGTTTTCTTTAGAAAGGGAACTACTCTTTTGGAATGGAGGGAATAGAGTAGAATTATATATTTCACTTAAAAAGTCACTAGTTCCTTACATGGTCAATACCTTCTCTTAATCATACAATGTCAGAATCTCCCCCTCCCCCTCCCCTTCTTATTTTCCTACTCTTTATGATTTCAGGGATGAAATATCCTCACAGTATTCACCAATGTCAGAAGACTTAGATGACTGTCGTTACTACGAAACCCCAATAAGTACATGCTCACCCCAATCCGATAGCTTACCAACCAGTCCGGTTTCTCCGTACCGGTACCAAAGATTTCCTAGCATATTCTCCTCGGGCCCCGCCACCTCTTCCTATTCTTTCCATGGTCCTGCAGCCGCCCCCGCCACCACATCATCACCGTCACGCCAACGAGGATCGTCAGATTCGGAGGGCCGTTTCCCGTCATCCCCTAGTGATATATGCCACTCAGCTGATTTGAGGAGAGCTGCATTATTGAGATCCGTGCAGATGAGAACTCAACCATTGGGACCCGCCCAGTTTGAAGTATCATATGGCCCAATGCAAGAAGCGGGCCATAGTTTAGAAACTGAGGAGCGGACTTGTTCTTATAGGGAATATCAAATTGAAGAAGTGTGTACTTCGATGAATATTGTGGAGCCTGAAGACCGTGAAAAATCTTGCAGGGTGTTGGATATGAACCTAAAAGTGGACGAACCTGCAGATTAGTCACCCCCCCCCCCTCATTATACAGGATTTGGATCAAGTTAACGGGTAGATAGTTGGTATTTTTCCTTTTTTGGAGGGATAAACTGGACCAAGATTATGTTGGCCGACTAACTATGTAACACCCCCAATTTTCTTAATGTATCTTGAGCATTTAATGGCATTTAATATCAATAAATAACAATAATAAATACTTCAAATTAGGGTTCACAACGGCCCCTTATTCAACCATAATTTCAAAACAATAGCGGAAGCGTAACTTAAACTTGTCTTGGTAGGTAACAACCCTAACCATCAATGTACTTCAACTTACATCAAAATAAATGAACTTAGAACTACTAAATTAAGAATCTTCCATCCACCGTCTTTCTACGGCTGCTTTCCTTGTCTTGTCCTTCTACTTAAATCCTGAAAACAAAATTTATAGAGAAGGGATGAGCGAACGAATGCTCAGTAAGTTCATACGTGGCCTCTCCGGTTACTAAGGAGAGACGACCAGAACGAATACTATGAATAACTTTACAAAGATAGGTTCAGTTACTTTTGGATTCAAGGCTGCAGAACAATACAGTCTTATTACTTTTAAGATTTTACTTTCAAAGGATTATGGCACTACAATTCAAAGGGATTTATTCAAGTTTCCGTCAATTCTTTGGTAACGTACATTATAACCTCAATGCCAAAGGTACAATTGGTACACCTAGCTTCTTCAGCCAATAGTGTGGGTCGTAACATATATGGTATCCACACACATATGCTCGGGGTCTAGAATCATCCTTGTAATCAGACAATTCCTGAGAGAAGGCATGTGATCACTCATGCAATCCCTGGTTTAAGGACGAGTCTTTTCTAACTGGACTGTCCTTCAATGTCTTTTCTAACTGGACATTGGATGCCTTAACGAGTAAGCGATTAACTTACAAGTTAAAATTAAATGCCTTAACGAGTAAGCGATTAACTTACAAGTTAAAATTAAATGCCTTAACGAGTAAGCGATTAACTTACAAGTTAAAATTAGAACATACCATGGTACAAGTATGTGATACAAGTTTCAAACTTCGATACTTAGTAGATCGATGGGGACATCACTAAGTATAGATTCTTTCAAGGAACGTTCAATAACGCAGAGTTCATTCAAATACTATCATGCCATACTGATAGTTAACTTTAGAAAGAAATACCGAATTCCAATAAACAGGAGTTCAAATACTGTAAGGAACGTAATCCCTTACCTGAATTGCTTTCCTCGCAATCTCCTCTCTGTGCAAATCTACAAGGCACGGAGTAATTTACTTTAGTATTCTCTACATGGTTAACTATTTCTACTTAGTTAACTGAGAGATGCGTTTTAACTTCTTTACTTTGTTACTTCTTTCTTTACGTTTAAGTTTCTGACTTTGATTTACTAGTCAGTCCTTTAACTTTGATATAATTGCAATTAAGTCCTCTAACTTTGGGTTAATTATAATTTGGTCCCTCAACTTTGGGTTAATTGCAAATTGGTCCTTCAACTTTGGATTAATTGCAATTTAGTCCTTCAACTTTAGTTCAATTACAATTTAGTCCTTCCACTTTGGATTAATTGTAGATTAGTCCTTCAACTTTAACTCAATTGCAATTTAGTCCTTCCACTTTGGATTAATTGCAGATTAGTCCTTCAACTTTCCTTTAATTACAGGAAGGTCCTTGGACTTTGGTTCTGTTCATAAGGTCCCCTAAGTTTCTCTTTTCAATCACTTAGGCCCCTCTAACTTCAAAGGTTTCCTTTTTTATTCCTTCTAACTTTAATTCTTTTCAGTTTAGTCCTTTTCCGTTAGGAAACTAACTGAAACTTCTAATCTTTTCCTTTCTCGTTAACTTTTAACCTTCAAGGTCTTCCAAGTGTTTATTCTATTTCCTCAAGTTACTTTTCTAACTTGTTAACAATCCTTTTTAACGATTTTGTTTTCTTTCCGTTAGAAACTTAACGGAAACACTAACTTTCCGTCCCAATTCTTAACTTTCACAAACCGAATTCAACACCCATAATTCACTACCATTGCCGAGACATGCATGATCTAAAATCCCTTGATTTGATCAATTTTCTAGTTCTTTAAATTTTTCTAAATTCCCAACATCAATATTATTTACAATACACTTAACGAGGATCAATTAAATCAACAAAAATCAATTTCCATGGCTTAGACCATTCGGCCGAATATGTACTTTGGGGAAATCCATAATTTTTTCTTCTTTTGATAAACCCAAATCAACCTCAATGATTTATATAGTCAATTCCCAAGCATTGCATAATATCAATCAATTCAATTCAAGATTATAAAATCAATCTTAAAAATAACTAGTATCAAGACTACTATAATTTTTTCATAGCATTTAGATCAACTTCATTAACCTTTAGAATTTTATCATAAATTACTAGCATGCAAAAACCCTAAAATTTATATTCTTAATTCATGCATAACTTATGATTTACTAATCCAAATTCAACGAAACAAATTTTGGAGAGTAGGATTTAGTATTACCTTGAGAATGATCGGATTGTATCTTCGAAACAATGGCCGGAAAATTTCTTCTCCTCCCTCCTATTGATCGGCCGGCGGCTAGGGTTAGACTAGGGTTTTGTTTTCCTTTTTTTTTTTTTTTTTTTTTTTTTTTTTGAGTTTATGATAATAATGAATTCCCAAGTTGACTAACTCATTAATTTATACCTTGGGTTGATTCCTAATTGGGTTGGGTTTACTAATACTAATTTTGGGCCAATGCAATTTCCTTGGGCCCACTTCTTTCAATTACTTTGTAACTCTAATTATCATTTAATTAAATTAATAAAAAAACCAAAAATAAGATAATTAATAAAAAAAAATTCCGGTTATCACAAACTGTATATCTCGTCTTTCTGTAAACTAACGGAGAAAATCTCTGTCAACTAACGGAGAATTTAGATGATCTGGTATTTTAGAGGATAATTTTGATGGAGGTGGTCTCCCATGAGAACAAGGAGATCCGTCTCATGTATGAGACGGGTCGACCCATGACCCATGGGGCATGACCCGCCACGTGGCAGCCTCCCAGATGTCAATTTTTTTTTGTTTTTTTTTTAGTTTTTATTATTTTTTCGGCTTTTCAGCCGTTCACCAAAAGTAATAGTTACCATAACTTAATGTAATGACTGTATACATATAAAGTAACATTGTTCATAAATAAACGTAACACCTGTTTTACAAAAACAAAAGCTCGTTTTACCCATTATTTCAAATGTAATACTAACTATAATTACATGTAACCCAAACAATATCTAAATGTAATTATCATTTATACTGAAATGTAATAATGCTTTTGCAAAAATGTAAAATATTGTGTATTTTGATTTAATTTTTTGAAAGAAAGTAACATTTGAAAAGTAACAACTCATATATGAATGTAATTGTTTGTACAAGTAAATGTAACACTTTAATAAAAGAAATTATAACATATTTCTATAGATAATGTAATACTTTTACATGTAACACTAATCAAGTGTTTTTAGTTCTAAAAATGTAAATGGTTGAATTATTACTTTTTCTATACATATGTGTTACAATTATGTATAAACATTATTACATATAAGTAACATGTTCGTTACATTTTAGTTGTAATAAGTATTACTTTTGGCAAACGAAGAAAACATAGAAAAAAACACTGTTACTTTTCTGTATATATGTATTACTTTTATGTATACAAACGGTTACTTTATATAAATACAGTCATTACATTAAGTTATAGTAACTATTACTTTTGACAAACCGAAAAAAACCCAAAAAATATATATATAAAAATTTAAAAAAAAAAGTTTTTTTTTTGCCTATGAGAGGCTGCCAGGTGGCAGGTTCGACCCCTGGGTCCTGGAGCCGGTTCAGTGGGGCGGGCGGGCGGGTCAAAAACCGACC
This sequence comes from Campanula takesimana, assembly GCA_026119855.1. Lineage (NCBI taxonomy): Eukaryota > Viridiplantae > Streptophyta > Magnoliopsida > Asterales > Campanulaceae > Campanula > Campanula takesimana. The sequence continues at coordinate 1,497,099 of JAOWBW010000116.1, read as the reverse complement.
CGTCTCATAAATGAGACGGGTAGTGCATTCCGCACCAGAGTTTTTGTCATTTTGATGACCTTGTAATGAAGTGCCTGTTGAATTGCTATTTTGACAAATTCTTATATTTGTAGCTTCTTTCTTCCTACTGATTCCTGGAATTATAGCTTCTTTCTTTCCATTGTTTCCTGAAATTACTTGTGAATGATCTATCTTCTGAAGATAAATTGTGTTGAAAGAGTCACTATATTATGAGTGCCTATTTTTTCAAGTGTCCATTTAGTATGAACTGAAGTCAACAAATCCAAATTTCTATTTACTACAGCGATAAATTTTAGTGTTCTAATCATAAGTTGCGATTATCAAGGATAACAAAATTGATAATTACTCCCTCAGTCCCAAAACGGTCTTCACGTTTTTTCTACCGCATTTACTATATAAAGAAACTTTGAGCAATAATTTGAGGTTGATTTATTATTCTAATGAAAATCTAAAACTTGTTATTGATAGTATTGTTGATGGTCTATCAATTACAAGTTTTAAATCTTCATTCAACCTAAAATTATCGCTCAAAGGTCTTTCGTTTTAGTTTTAAGTGAAGATCATTTTGGAGCAGCGGGAGTAGGACATTTGAAAAATAATGTTATCTTCACTCAAAATGAATGTATATTTTTTTGACAGTTATATCAGAAAGTTATAAGTTGATATCTAAGAAAATTTACTACAATCACCTTTAAAAGATGGATTTTGACAAGAATCTAGCCAGTTAAATCAATCTACAACAACTCTTACCATTTGATGCAAAGACTTTTGAAGATCAAGATATGTTAACGAAATGAGCGTAATCCAACTATCAGATCTCAACTACTGACGGCATGCTCATCTTCAAGGTAAGTTATCATACAATGCAGAGTCTGTAAATCATCTAAATGAATCCGTTTAAATGTAAGTTGCACTTTAATGTCTGATAGACACTTATCGATCTCTGATCCTAGCTTTGTTTTAGCATCATCTTGTTTGAGCTTTACACCCGGAGCAGAGTTTGCTGGTAGTAAATAAGCTGACCACTGGCAGTTGTTGAGGGATATATTGTTCAACCTGACAATATAAAGAAAGAAAATCAAATCAAAATCTGTGTGTCACGGCTTCTTATTTATTCCTGCCTACATACATGCATATTCGGTGAAGGAAAACATTTAGACAACGTCTTGAAGAGAGAGAGGGAAAAAAAAACTCCGTCCAGAAAATATTTGAATTTACACTTGTTCAAGAGCAGATTTGAATTTTTTTTTGGACGTTCCTTTTGGGACTGAGGAAGTAAAAAGTAGATAACATCACAAAATATCAGACAAATCATTGATGTTTGATGGTATGAGGTGGATATACTTTCCCATTCATAAACACTATCCCTCTTTCCAATTTGGCTTGTCCCTGAAAAAACATTCCAATTCTAATAGAGGCAATATTTCTAGTGTAATTTCAAGAAGGTACAGTTAGTTAAAGTTATATTCTTAAGTTTGACTTGTCAAATGAGATTATTTATCGGAATAGTGATCTAGAAGCAAATGGAGGGGAAAGAAGAGGAGGAATGACTCGAGCAAATAACTAAACCATTTCTAGCCTCAAGCAAATAAAGATATTAGCTCTGTTGAGAGTGACTCTGAATGCTTAACGTCCTTTAGGTGCAGATTTAAAGAAGCCAGCCTACTCCTACTGATTTTCAAGTTAAGGAAGGGAAATAGGGCATGTTTGTTGCAACGGTAATTTTTTATTCTCTTAGTCCCCCTCTTCCTCACTCATGCGAAAATTCTAGCATTCTCGATAGAAGGGGAAGCTAATTACAACTCAACTCAGCATTTTACACGGGTTCAGTGTAGGGGCGACAATTTTTGACCAATGGGTATACCCATTAAGATCTTATTATGCATTGTACAATTGTATATTGTATTGTGTACAATAGTTTGAAGCATGATATTACAATGGAAAACACCCATTAGGTAACCAAAACATCCATTTTGCTACCCCTAGTTACGTAGGATCAGCTACATGAGTTCTTTTCAACTTACTTTCTAGTTCAAAGTACGAACATATTCATATACTCCGTGCTTCTTTAATTTTTTCATCCACGCCATCATTGATCTCCCCTACTTCTACCACGGTTATTGATAAACTGATATAGCTATCATCTTAATTCCTAGCTGTAGAAACTGTTGACAGCCTACAACGGTATATGCAAACCCTCTCAAACAATTTCCTCTCATTTCGTCCTACTTCTATGGTTCACAAATATGTACATTTCGAATGTTATCTTCTATGGCTTTAGCAAATTACAACATATTCATCATAGCATTCACATTTTACTTAACAGTATTTTTACCAACATGTTTCTTAGTTGACCAACAAATTTGCCAAGATTCCATTCTATTCGTATTTCAAGGCTAACCTCTAGCATAAACCAAAGTAACTGGATCAAAGACTGATTTGAGTTAGTAAAGTAAGGTCTGTGCAGCAGCTTCACTACCCCTCCTCACCCACCCAATCAATTGTTTAAAAAAAAAAAAACAATGCGAAAAAATAAATAGATTATTAAGTGCTCTCTTCGCACACACAAGTACATATTATGGCCCAGACCCCCTATAATATTTTGCAAGCATCATCACAGAATCATCTCAGATCATATCATACTTTTGTAATGAAAAACTTTGATAAAAACAGAAATCCAAAGCAAGAATAAAGCAAGTATGACGGAAACAACTATATATGGGTTCAACTGGTTCTTACTTCGCGAGTATGCCTTGTATGTCAGGATCATTCTTCACGCTGAAGATAGCATCCACATCCCGTCCTGCCTTTACTAGCCCCTCGAGTGGACCAATCGCCTTGCACCAGGCGTGTATTGCGGGATCAGTTGTCTCTTTGCTGATACCATTAATTCTAATTGCACAAGTTTCTTGGACATGCAACCGCGACGGGAGAATTCGCATCTTCTTTTTCCTTATGTTGATCCAACCAACTGTAAGTGCTTCCTGGCTTGAACTTATGTTCTTTCAATGTAAACACGAATACATCAGACAGACAGGAAAAGGTTAAATAAATTACTACCTCCATCCCTAACTAAATGTCTGTTTTCAAAACAAAAAATATGTCCCAAAATGAATGTCATCTTTGCAAAAAACTTTGTCGCTAAATGTCCTTTTGCAAAAAAAAAAAAAAAAAAAAAAAAAAGAAGAAGAAACAAAACACTAGTCATTTTATAATTAGAAAAGGGATAACAAGAATATTTATGTATCTTTATCATTTAACTGTATATGAAATAAACATTTTTAGAATGTCCCCAAAATGAGATTGGACATTCATTAAGGGACAGAGGGAGTATAAATTAGACTAAGATAACGGCTTTGATAAATGGACACCTCAAATTCAACATCACAGAAACGGAGCCCATCAGGTAGACTCTGCATGGAAGCACTGGAGATCTTCCCATACTTTGAAACCGCTTGCATCAGCTGAATTATGTCTACTGTCAAAGGTACATTCTCAATAGTGATTGAAGTGACATTGTTAAGGTAAGCACAATCATTATGAGTGAGTAATGCATGGGTATCATTCTTCTCAGATTCTGGACACGTAGATGGACCACACTCACTATTGTTTCTCAATCTAGGGACATCATTCTTGTCGGGTTTTGGACACAAATCTGAAGGAGGACTAAGCAAACTTAGTAAAACATTCTTCACACTGGAGTGACTTTCAGCATAAGAAGACCGGCCTGCCAGAGCCTTTTTGCTCTGCAAAAACCAAAATTACCCCAATACTCATGCACAAATGTACATAACCATGTCATGGTAAAGTAGGAAACTATCAAATGAATACGATTAAAATGCCTACTTGATAATATTCAGGCTTCTCCGTCATAAGCTTTGGCATTTTGCCACGGCCTTGTGCCACCGACGGACCCAACTCTGAGAATTCATCCTCTTCACAAACTGAACTATAAAGTGATCTTCTCAAGCATTCAAATCCTTGCGATAAGTTTCTGGACCTAACATTAGGATGTAAGTTATACTCTAATCCCCAAAGTGACAATCCCGTAAACCTCAATGATTGTCCACTTTCTAGTGAAGTTACTAACCTTATCTTATACTCCCTCCATCCCAAAATGATCTTCCCATTTGACTATTCAAATTTTTCAAACACCTGCTTCACTAGCCATGTTTTGTTTATGCACTTTTAAGCCCAAATTGTAGAAATGGGAAGAACTTTTTGGGACAATGAGAAATGGCAAAAAATGGGAAGATCATTTTGGGACGGAGTTTCATACTTTTTTCGCTGTTATTGCGAAGGAACTTTGAGCAATAATTTTAAGTTGATTTAATTGTCCTAATGGAAATCTAAAACTTGTCATTGATACACCATCAACAATACTATCAATACCATGGAAATCTAAAACTTGTTATTGATACACCATCAACAATACTATCAATACCAAGTTTCAGATTTTCATTACGACAAATATATCGACCTAAAATTATTGTTCAAAGTTCTTTAGCAATAACAGCCAACTACGGCATCAATCATCAAAATAGAATGCAGATAAACTCTCTCAATTTACACATCAAACAGCATACACTCCAAAACCCTAATCACTAATCGAACTAAAATTGCACCCATCAACAATTTATACATGTTAACATAATCAAATGCGATTAACGAGAGCTTTTAAATGTTAAGTGTACCGGTTAATTTGGCCTTTATCGTGAATCGAGCCAAATTTAGGGTTGAATGAGAGAGATTTGCATATTCTGCTGCCGGCGACACCTGCTACAACCGGGACTTGAATTCGGGGAGATTAAATTGAACATTATTTGTTCCAAACTTAAATGAGTTAATGTAGAATTTCATTTGTTAGACTAACCGGCGAGTAGTGAAGAAATTGAAGCTCCGAGCCGGTACTTCATTTCGGTCGCTTGCCGGCTGCCAAACTAGACCGGCGGGACGGGGGAGGAGGTTATTTAAACGATTTTTTTTTATTTTTATTTTTTTTTGAAACCAACGTTTTTGCTAAGTTTTAAAAACAACAACAACGTGTTTTCGATACGTTAGTGTTTGCGTAAGAAAGTGATAGTGCATGAATATGAAGTGTCAGTGTAAAAAGTATCAGTGTTAGTGTAAAAAAGAGTTTATTGCAAAAGTGACATGCGTACTTCGTGCAATATATCAATTTGACTCGCGTACTTAATAAACATCAAATGTGACATGCGCAGTGGCGTATCCAGTATAGGTCTAGGGTTGGGTTTACTAATACTAATTTTGGGCCAATGCAATTTCCTTGGGCCCACTTCTTTCAATTACTTTGTAACTCTAATTATCATTTAATTAAATTAATAAAAAAACCAAAAATAAGATAATTAATAAAAAAAAATTCCGGTTATCACAAACTGTATATCTCGTCTTTCTGTAAACTAACGGAGAAAATCTCTGTCAACTAACGGAGAATTTAGATGATCTGGTATTTTAGAGGATAATTTTGATGGAGGTGGTCTCCCATGAGAACAAGGAGATCCGTCTCATGTATGAGACGGGTCGACCCATGACCCATGGGGCATGACCCGCCACGTGGCAGCCTCCCAGATGTCAATTTTTTTTTGTTTTTTTTTTAGTTTTTATTATTTTTTCGGCTTTTCAGCCGTTCACCAAAAGTAATAGTTACCATAACTTAATGTAATGACTGTATACATATAAAGTAACATTGTTCATAAATAAACGTAACACCTGTTTTACAAAAACAAAAGCTCGTTTTACCCATTATTTCAAATGTAATACTAACTATAATTACATGTAACCCAAACAATATCTAAATGTAATTATCATTTATACTGAAATGTAATAATGCTTTTGCAAAAATGTAAAATATTGTGTATTTTGATTTAATTTTTTGAAAGAAAGTAACATTTGAAAAGTAACAACTCATATATGAATGTAATTGTTTGTACAAGTAAATGTAACACTTTAATAAAAGAAATTATAACATATTTCTATAGATAATGTAATACTTTTACATGTAACACTAATCAAGTGTTTTTAGTTCTAAAAATGTAAATGGTTGAATTATTACTTTTTCTATACATATGTGTTACAATTATGTATAAACATTATTACATATAAGTAACATGTTCGTTACATTTTAGTTGTAATAAGTATTACTTTTGGCAAACGAAGAAAACATAGAAAAAAACACTGTTACTTTTCTGTATATATGTATTACTTTTATGTATACAAACGGTTACTTTATATAAATACAGTCATTACATTAAGTTATAGTAACTATTACTTTTGACAAACCGAAAAAAACCCAAAAAATATATATATATAAAAATTTAAAAAAAAAAGTTTTTTTTTTGCCTATGAGAGGCTGCCAGGTGGCAGGTTCGACCCCTGGGTCCTGGAGCCGGTTCAGTGGGGCGGGCGGGCGGGTCAAAAACCGACCCGTCTCATAAATGAGACGGGTAGTGCATTCCGCACCAGAGTTTTTGTCATTTTGATGACCTTGTAATGAAGTGCCTGTTGAATTGCTATTTTGACAAATTCTTATATTTGTAGCTTCTTTCTTCCTACTGATTCCTGGAATTATAGCTTCTTTCTTTCCATTGTTTCCTGAAATTACTTGTGAATGATCTATCTTCTGAAGATAAATTGTGTTGAAAGAGTCACTATATTATGAGTGCCTATTTTTTCAAGTGTCCATTTAGTATGAACTGAAGTCAACAAATCCAAATTTCTATTTACTACAGCGATAAATTTTAGTGTTCTAATCATAAGTTGCGATTATCAAGGATAACAAAATTGATAATTACTCCCTCAGTCCCAAAACGGTCTTCACGTTTTTTCTACCGCATTTACTATATAAAGAAACTTTGAGCAATAATTTGAGGTTGATTTATTATTCTAATGAAAATCTAAAACTTGTTATTGATAGTATTGTTGATGGTCTATCAATTACAAGTTTTAAATCTTCATTCAACCTAAAATTATCGCTCAAAGGTCTTTCGTTTTAGTTTTAAGTGAAGATCATTTTGGAGCAGCGGGAGTAGGACATTTGAAAAATAATGTTATCTTCACTCAAAATGAATGTATATTTTTTTGACAGTTATATCAGAAAGTTATAAGTTGATATCTAAGAAAATTTACTACAATCACCTTTAAAAGATGGATTTTGACAAGAATCTAGCCAGTTAAATCAATCTACAACAACTCTTACCATTTGATGCAAAGACTTTTGAAGATCAAGATATGTTAACGAAATGAGCGTAATCCAACTATCAGATCTCAACTACTGACGGCATGCTCATCTTCAAGGTAAGTTATCATACAATGCAGAGTCTGTAAATCATCTAAATGAATCCGTTTAAATGTAAGTTGCACTTTAATGTCTGATAGACACTTATCGATCTCTGATCCTAGCTTTGTTTTAGCATCATCTTGTTTGAGCTTTACACCCGGAGCAGAGTTTGCTGGTAGTAAATAAGCTGACCACTGGCAGTTGTTGAGGGATATATTGTTCAACCTGACAATATAAAGAAAGAAAATCAAATCAAAATCTGTGTGTCACGGCTTCTTATTTATTCCTGCCTACATACATGCATATTCGGTGAAGGAAAACATTTAGACAACGTCTTGAAGAGAGAGAGGGAAAAAAAAACTCCGTCCAGAAAATATTTGAATTTACACTTGTTCAAGAGCAGATTTGAATTTTTTTTGGACGTTCCTTTTGGGACTGAGGAAGTAAAAAGTAGATAACATCACAAAATATCAGACAAATCATTGATGTTTGATGGTATGAGGTGGATATACTTTCCCATTCATAAACACTATCCCTCTTTCCAATTTGGCTTGTCCCTGAAAAAACATTCCAATTCTAATAGAGGCAATATTTCTAGTGTAATTTCAAGAAGGTACAGTTAGTTAAAGTTATATTCTTAAGTTTGACTTGTCAAATGAGATTATTTATCGGAATAGTGATCTAGAAGCAAATGGAGGGGAAAGAAGAGGAGGAATGACTCGAGCAAATAACTAAACCATTTCTAGCCTCAAGCAAATAAAGATATTAGCTCTGTTGAGAGTGACTCTGAATGCTTAACGTCCTTTAGGTGCAGATTTAAAGAAGCCAGCCTACTCCTACTGATTTTCAAGTTAAGGAAGGGAAATAGGGCATGTTTGTTGCAACGGTAATTTTTTATTCTCTTAGTCCCCCTCTTCCTCACTCATGCGAAAATTCTAGCATTCTCGATAGAAGGGGAAGCTAATTACAACTCAACTCAGCATTTTACACGGGTTCAGTGTAGGGGCGACAATTTTTGACCAATGGGTATACCCATTAAGATCTTATTATGCATTGTACAATTGTATATTGTATTGTGTACAATAGTTTGAAGCATGATATTACAATGGAAAACACCCATTAGGTAACCAAAACATCCATTTTGCTACCCCTAGTTACGTAGGATCAGCTACATGAGTTCTTTTCAACTTACTTTCTAGTTCAAAGTACGAACATATTCATATACTCCGTGCTTCTTTAATTTTTTCATCCACGCCATCATTGATCTCCCCTACTTCTACCACGGTTATTGATAAACTGATATAGCTATCATCTTAATTCCTAGCTGTAGAAACTGTTGACAGCCTACAACGGTATATGCAAACCCTCTCAAACAATTTCCTCTCATTTCGTCCTACTTCTATGGTTCACAAATATGTACATTTCGAATGTTATCTTCTATGGCTTTAGCAAATTACAACATATTCATCATAGCATTCACATTTTACTTAACAGTATTTTTACCAACATGTTTCTTAGTTGACCAACAAATTTGCCAAGATTCCATTCTATTCGTATTTCAAGGCTAACCTCTAGCATAAACCAAAGTAACTGGATCAAAGACTGATTTGAGTTAGTAAAGTAAGGTCTGTGCAGCAGCTTCACTACCCCTCCTCACCCACCCAATCAATTGTTTAAAAAAAAAAAAACAATGCGAAAAAATAAATAGATTATTAAGTGCTCTCTTCGCACACACAAGTACATATTATGGCCCAGACCCCCTATAATATTTTGCAAGCATCATCACAGAATCATCTCAGATCATATCATACTTTTGTAATGAAAAACTTTGATAAAAACAGAAATCCAAAGCAAGAATAAAGCAAGTATGACGGAAACAACTATATATGGGTTCAACTGGTTCTTACTTCGCGAGTATGCCTTGTATGTCAGGATCATTCTTCACGCTGAAGATAGCATCCACATCCCGTCCTGCCTTTACTAGCCCCTCGAGTGGACCAATCGCCTTGCACCAGGCGTGTATTGCGGGATCAGTTGTCTCTTTGCTGATACCATTAATTCTAATTGCACAAGTTTCTTGGACATGCAACCGCGACGGGAGAATTCGCATCTTCTTTTTCCTTATGTTGATCCAACCAACTGTAAGTGCTTCCTGGCTTGAACTTATGTTCTTTCAATGTAAACACGAATACATCAGACAGACAGGAAAAGGTTAAATAAATTACTACCTCCATCCCTAACTAAATGTCTGTTTTCAAAACAAAAAATATGTCCCAAAATGAATGTCATCTTTGCAAAAAACTTTGTCGCTAAATGTCCTTTTGCAAAAAAAAAAAAAAAAAAAAAAAAAAGAAGAAGAAACAAAACACTAGTCATTTTATAATTAGAAAAGGGATAACAAGAATATTTATGTATCTTTATCATTTAACTGTATATGAAATAAACATTTTTAGAATGTCCCCAAAATGAGATTGGACATTCATTAAGGGACAGAGGGAGTATAAATTAGACTAAGATAACGGCTTTGATAAATGGACACCTCAAATTCAACATCACAGAAACGGAGCCCATCAGGTAGACTCTGCATGGAAGCACTGGAGATCTTCCCATACTTTGAAACCGCTTGCATCAGCTGAATTATGTCTACTGTCAAAGGTACATTCTCAATAGTGATTGAAGTGACATTGTTAAGGTAAGCACAATCATTATGAGTGAGTAATGCATGGGTATCATTCTTCTCAGATTCTGGACACGTAGATGGACCACACTCACTATTGTTTCTCAATCTAGGGACATCATTCTTGTCGGGTTTTGGACACAAATCTGAAGGAGGACTAAGCAAACTTAGTAAAACATTCTTCACACTGGAGTGACTTTCAGCATAAGAAGACCGGCCTGCCAGAGCCTTTTTGCTCTGCAAAAACCAAAATTACCCCAATACTCATGCACAAATGTACATAACCATGTCATGGTAAAGTAGGAAACTATCAAATGAATACGATTAAAATGCCTACTTGATAATATTCAGGCTTCTCCGTCATAAGCTTTGGCATTTTGCCACGGCCTTGTGCCACCGACGGACCCAACTCTGAGAATTCATCCTCTTCACAAACTGAACTATAAAGTGATCTTCTCAAGCATTCAAATCCTTGCGATAAGTTTCTGGACCTAACATTAGGATGTAAGTTATACTCTAATCCCCAAAGTGACAATCCCGTAAACCTCAATGATTGTCCACTTTCTAGTGAAGTTACTAACCTTATCTTATACTCCCTCCATCCCAAAATGATCTTCCCATTTGACTATTCAAATTTTTCAAACACCTGCTTCACTAGCCATGTTTTGTTTATGCACTTTTAAGCCCAAATTGTAGAAATGGGAAGAACTTTTTGGGACAATGAGAAATGGCAAAAAATGGGAAGATCATTTTGGGACGGAGTTTCATACTTTTTTCGCTGTTATTGCGAAGGAACTTTGAGCAATAATTTTAAGTTGATTTAATTGTCCTAATGGAAATCTAAAACTTGTCATTGATACACCATCAACAATACTATCAATACCATGGAAATCTAAAACTTGTTATTGATACACCATCAACAATACTATCAATACCAAGTTTCAGATTTTCATTACGACAAATATATCGACCTAAAATTATTGTTCAAAGTTCTTTAGCAATAACAGCCAACTACGGCATCAATCATCAAAATAGAATGCAGATAAACTCTCTCAATTTACACATCAAACAGCATACACTCCAAAACCCTAATCACTAATCGAACTAAAATTGCACCCATCAACAATTTATACATGTTAACATAATCAAATGCGATTAACGAGAGCTTTTAAATGTTAAGTGTACCGGTTAATTTGGCCTTTATCGTGAATCGAGCCAAATTTAGGGTTGAATGAGAGAGATTTGCATATTCTGCTGCCGGCGACACCTGCTACAACCGGGACTTGAATTCGGGGAGATTAAATTGAACATTATTTGTTCCAAACTTAAATGAGTTAATGTAGAATTTCATTTGTTAGACTAACCGGCGAGTAGTGAAGAAATTGAAGCTCCGAGCCGGTACTTCATTTCGGTCGCTTGCCGGCTGCCAAACTAGACCGGCGGGACGGGGGAGGAGGTTATTTAAACGATTTTTTTTTTATTTTTATTTTTTTTTGAAACCAACGTTTTTGCTAAGTTTTAAAAACAACAACAACGTGTTTTCGATACGTTAGTGTTTGCGTAAGAAAGTGATAGTGCATGAATATGAAGTGTCAGTGTAAAAAGTATCAGTGTTAGTGTAAAAAAGAGTTTATTGCAAAAGTGACATGCGTACTTCGTGCAATATATCAATTTGACTCGCGTACTTAATAAACATCAAATGTGACATGCGCAGTGGCGTATCCAGTATAGGTCTAGGGTTGGGTTTACTAATACTAATTTTGGGCCAATGCAATTTCCTTGGGCCCACTTCTTTCAATTACTTTGTAACTCTAATTATCATTTAATTAAATTAATAAAAAAACCAAAAATAAGATAATTAATAAAAAAAAATTCCGGTTATCACAAACTGTATATCTCGTCTTTCTGTAAACTAACGGAGAAAATCTCTGTCAACTAACGGAGAATTTAGATGATCTGGTATTTTAGAGGATAATTTTGATGGAGGTGGTCTCCCATGAGAACAAGGAGATCCGTCTCATGTATGAGACGGGTCGACCCATGACCCATGGGGCATGACCCGCCACGTGGCAGCCTCCCAGATGTCAATTTTTTTTTGTTTTTTTTTTAGTTTTTATTATTTTTTCGGCTTTTCAGCCGTTCACCAAAAGTAATAGTTACCATAACTTAATGTAATGACTGTATACATATAAAGTAACATTGTTCATAAATAAACGTAACACCTGTTTTACAAAAACAAAAGCTCGTTTTACCCATTATTTCAAATGTAATACTAACTATAATTACATGTAACCCAAACAATATCTAAATGTAATTATCATTTATACTGAAATGTAATAATGCTTTTGCAAAAATGTAAAATATTGTGTATTTTGATTTAATTTTTTGAAAGAAAGTAACATTTGAAAAGTAACAACTCATATATGAATGTAATTGTTTGTACAAGTAAATGTAACACTTTAATAAAAGAAATTATAACATATTTCTATAGATAATGTAATACTTTTACATGTAACACTAATCAAGTGTTTTTAGTTCTAAAAATGTAAATGGTTGAATTATTACTTTTTCTATACATATGTGTTACAATTATGTATAAACATTATTACATATAAGTAACATGTTCGTTACATTTTAGTTGTAATAAGTATTACTTTTGGCAAACGAAGAAAACATAGAAAAAAACACTGTTACTTTTCTGTATATATGTATTACTTTTATGTATACAAACGGTTACTTTATATAAATACAGTCATTACATTAAGTTATAGTAACTATTACTTTTGACAAACCGAAAAAAACCCAAAAAATATATATATATAAAAATTTAAAAAAAAAAGTTTTTTTTTTGCCTATGAGAGGCTGCCAGGTGGCAGGTTCGACCCCTGGGTCCTGGAGCCGGTTCAGTGGGGCGGGCGGGCGGGTCAAAAACCGACCCGTCTCATAAATGAGACGGGTAGTGCATTCCGCACCAGAGTTTTTGTCATTTTGATGACCTTGTAATGAAGTGCCTGTTGAATTGCTATTTTGACAAATTCTTATATTTGTAGCTTCTTTCTTCCTACTGATTCCTGGAATTATAGCTTCTTTCTTTCCATTGTTTCCTGAAATTACTTGTGAATGATCTATCTTCTGAAGATAAATTGTGTTGAAAGAGTCACTATATTATGAGTGCCTATTTTTTCAAGTGTCCATTTAGTATGAACTGAAGTCAACAAATCCAAATTTCTATTTACTACAGCGATAAATTTTAGTGTTCTAATCATAAGTTGCGATTATCAAGGATAACAAAATTGATAATTACTCCCTCAGTCCCAAAACGGTCTTCACGTTTTTTCTACCGCATTTACTATATAAAGAAACTTTGAGCAATAATTTGAGGTTGATTTATTATTCTAATGAAAATCTAAAACTTGTTATTGATAGTATTGTTGATGGTCTATCAATTACAAGTTTTAAATCTTCATTCAACCTAAAATTATCGCTCAAAGGTCTTTCGTTTTAGTTTTAAGTGAAGATCATTTTGGAGCAGCGGGAGTAGGACATTTGAAAAATAATGTTATCTTCACTCAAAATGAATGTATATTTTTTTGACAGTTATATCAGAAAGTTATAAGTTGATATCTAAGAAAATTTACTACAATCACCTTTAAAAGATGGATTTTGACAAGAATCTAGCCAGTTAAATCAATCTACAACAACTCTTACCATTTGATGCAAAGACTTTTGAAGATCAAGATATGTTAACGAAATGAGCGTAATCCAACTATCAGATCTCAACTACTGACGGCATGCTCATCTTCAAGGTAAGTTATCATACAATGCAGAGTCTGTAAATCATCTAAATGAATCCGTTTAAATGTAAGTTGCACTTTAATGTCTGATAGACACTTATCGATCTCTGATCCTAGCTTTGTTTTAGCATCATCTTGTTTGAGCTTTACACCCGGAGCAGAGTTTGCTGGTAGTAAATAAGCTGACCACTGGCAGTTGTTGAGGGATATATTGTTCAACCTGACAATATAAAGAAAGAAAATCAAATCAAAATCTGTGTGTCACGGCTTCTTATTTATTCCTGCCTACATACATGCATATTCGGTGAAGGAAAACATTTAGACAACGTCTTGAAGAGAGAGAGGGAAAAAAAAACTCCGTCCAGAAAATATTTGAATTTACACTTGTTCAAGAGCAGATTTGAATTTTTTTTTGGACGTTCCTTTTGGGACTGAGGAAGTAAAAAGTAGATAACATCACAAAATATCAGACAAATCATTGATGTTTGATGGTATGAGGTGGATATACTTTCCCATTCATAAACACTATCCCTCTTTCCAATTTGGCTTGTCCCTGAAAAAACATTCCAATTCTAATAGAGGCAATATTTCTAGTGTAATTTCAAGAAGGTACAGTTAGTTAAAGTTATATTCTTAAGTTTGACTTGTCAAATGAGATTATTTATCGGAATAGTGATCTAGAAGCAAATGGAGGGGAAAGAAGAGGAGGAATGACTCGAGCAAATAACTAAACCATTTCTAGCCTCAAGCAAATAAAGATATTAGCTCTGTTGAGAGTGACTCTGAATGCTTAACGTCCTTTAGGTGCAGATTTAAAGAAGCCAGCCTACTCCTACTGATTTTCAAGTTAAGGAAGGGAAATAGGGCATGTTTGTTGCAACGGTAATTTTTTATTCTCTTAGTCCCCCTCTTCCTCACTCATGCGAAAATTCTAGCATTCTCGATAGAAGGGGAAGCTAATTACAACTCAACTCAGCATTTTACACGGGTTCAGTGTAGGGGCGACAATTTTTGACCAATGGGTATACCCATTAAGATCTTATTATGCATTGTACAATTGTATATTGTATTGTGTACAATAGTTTGAAGCATGATATTACAATGGAAAACACCCATTAGGTAACCAAAACATCCATTTTGCTACCCCTAGTTACGTAGGATCAGCTACATGAGTTCTTTTCAACTTACTTTCTAGTTCAAAGTACGAACATATTCATATACTCCGTGCTTCTTTAATTTTTTCATCCACGCCATCATTGATCTCCCCTACTTCTACCACGGTTATTGATAAACTGATATAGCTATCATCTTAATTCCTAGCTGTAGAAACTGTTGACAGCCTACAACGGTATATGCAAACCCTCTCAAACAATTTCCTCTCATTTCGTCCTACTTCTATGGTTCACAAATATGTACATTTCGAATGTTATCTTCTATGGCTTTAGCAAATTACCATATATTCATCATAGCATTCACATTTTACTTAACAGTATTTTTACCAACATGTTTCTTAGTTGACCAACAAATTTGCCAAGATTCCATTCTATTCGTATTTCAAGGCTAACCTCTAGCATAAACCAAAGTAACTGGATCAAAGACTGATTTGAGTTAGTAAAGTAAGGTCTGTGCAGCAGCTTCACTACCCCTCCTCACCCACCCAATCAATTGTTTAAAAAAAAAAAAACAATGCGAAAAAATAAATAGATTATTAAGTGCTCTCTTCGCACACACAAGTACATATTATGGCCCAGACCCCCTATAATATTTTGCAAGCATCATCACAGAATCATCTCAGATCATATCATACTTTTGTAATGAAAAACTTTGATAAAAACAGAAATCCAAAGCAAGAATAAAGCAAGTATGACGGAAACAACTATATATGGGTTCAACTGGTTCTTACTTCGCGAGTATGCCTTGTATGTCAGGATCATTCTTCACGCTGAAGATAGCATCCACATCCCGTCCTGCCTTTACTAGCCCCTCGAGTGGACCAATCGCCTTGCACCAGGCGTGTATTGCGGGATCAGTTGTCTCTTTGCTGATACCATTAATTCTAATTGCACAAGTTTCTTGGACATGCAACCGCGACGGGAGAATTCGCATCTTCTTTTTCCTTATGTTGATCCAACCAACTGTAAGTGCTTCCTGGCTTGAACTTATGTTCTTTCAATGTAAACACGAATACATCAGACAGACAGGAAAAGGTTAAATAAATTACTACCTCCATCCCTAACTAAATGTCTGTTTTCAAAACAAAAAATATGTCCCAAAATGAATGTCATCTTTGCAAAAAACTTTGTCGCTAAATGTCCTTTTGCAAAAAAAAAAAAAAAAAAAAAAAAAAAGAAGAAACAAAACACTAGTCATTTTATAATTAGAAAAGGGATAACAAGAATATTTATGTATCTTTATCATTTAACTGTATATGAAATAAACATTTTTAGAATGTCCCCAAAATGAGATTGGACATTCATTAAGGGACAGAGGGAGTATAAATTAGACTAAGATAACGGCTTTGATAAATGGACACCTCAAATTCAACATCACAGAAACGGAGCCCATCAGGTAGACTCTGCATGGAAGCACTGGAGATCTTCCCATACTTTGAAACCGCTTGCATCAGCTGAATTATGTCTACTGTCAAAGGTACATTCTCAATAGTGATTGAAGTGACATTGTTAAGGTAAGCACAATCATTATGAGTGAGTAATGCATGGGTATCATTCTTCTCAGATTCTGGACACGTAGATGGACCACACTCACTATTGTTTCTCAATCTAGGGACATCATTCTTGTCGGGTTTTGGACACAAATCTGAAGGAGGACTAAGCAAACTTAGTAAAACATTCTTCACACTGGAGTGACTTTCAGCATAAGAAGACCGGCCTGCCAGAGCCTTTTTGCTCTGCAAAAACCAAAATTACCCCAATACTCATGCACAAATGTACATAACCATGTCATGGTAAAGTAGGAAACTATCAAATGAATACGATTAAAATGCCTACTTGATAATATTCAGGCTTCTCCGTCATAAGCTTTGGCATTTTGCCACGGCCTTGTGCCACCGACGGACCCAACTCTGAGAATTCATCCTCTTCACAAACTGAACTATAAAGTGATCTTCTCAAGCATTCAAATCCTTGCGATAAGTTTCTGGACCTAACATTAGGATGTAAGTTATACTCTAATCCCCAAAGTGACAATCCCGTAAACCTCAATGATTGTCCACTTTCTAGTGAAGTTACTAACCTTATCTTATACTCCCTCCATCCCAAAATGATCTTCCCATTTGACTATTCAAATTTTTCAAACACCTGCTTCACTAGCCATGTTTTGTTTATGCACTTTTAAGCCCAAATTGTAGAAATGGGAAGAACTTTTTGGGACAATGAGAAATGGCAAAAAATGGGAAGATCATTTTGGGACGGAGTTTCATACTTTTTTCGCTGTTATTGCGAAGGAACTTTGAGCAATAATTTTAAGTTGATTTAATTGTCCTAATGGAAATCTAAAACTTGTCATTGATACACCATCAACAATACTATCAATACCATGGAAATCTAAAACTTGTTATTGATACACCATCAACAATACTATCAATACCAAGTTTCAGATTTTCATTACGACAAATATATCGACCTAAAATTATTGTTCAAAGTTCTTTAGCAATAACAGCCAACTACGGCATCAATCATCAAAATAGAATGCAGATAAACTCTCTCAATTTACACATCAAACAGCATACACTCCAAAACCCTAATCACTAATCGAACTAAAATTGCACCCATCAACAATTTATACATGTTAACATAATCAAATGCGATTAACGAGAGCTTTTAAATGTTAAGTGTACCGGTTAATTTGGCCTTTATCGTGAATCGAGCCAAATTTAGGGTTGAATGAGAGAGATTTGCATATTCTGCTGCCGGCGACACCTGCTACAACCGGGACTTGAATTCGGGGAGATTAAATTGAACATTATTTGTTCCAAACTTAAATGAGTTAATGTAGAATTTCATTTGTTAGACTAACCGGCGAGTAGTGAAGAAATTGAAGCTCCGAGCCGGTACTTCATTTCGGTCGCTTGCCGGCTGCCAAACTAGACCGGCGGGACGGGGGAGGAGGTTATTTAAACGATTTTTTTTTTTTTTTTATTTTTTTTTGAAACCAACGTTTTTGCTAAGTTTTAAAAACAACAACAACGTGTTTTCGATACGTTAGTGTTTGCGTAAGAAAGTGATAGTGCATGAATATGAAGTGTCAGTGTAAAAAGTATCAGTGTTAGTGTAAAAAAGAGTTTATTGCAAAAGTGACATGCGTACTTCGTGCAATATATCAATTTGACTCGCGTACTTAATAAACATCAAATGTGACATGCGCAGTGGCGTATCCAGTATAGGTCTAGGGTGGGCAAATGCACACCCTGGATTTTGAAAAAAAATTTACCGAGTAGTGATAAAAAATAAATAAATAAATTATATAGGGGTGTAAATTGTGATTTTTGAAAGATGAGGGGTGCAGAGTGTTAAAATTAAAACACTTACTAAACTTAAAGGAAAAAAACAATCAAGACCCATCATTTTTTCCTCTTCTACGCCGCAAGCCAGACTTCTCTTCTCTTCTGCAAATCGACAACCGACGGGCAACAAATCGACGACGGGCAACGCGCCCGCGGCGCCGGCCCTCCCTTACCTTACTCCCCTCTCCGTTGCTACTGCCGGAAGTGGGTGGGTGGACGTCGTCGCAAGGTCCGACGCCACTGCAAATCGACAATCGACAGTCGACTTCTCCTTCTGTCTCCACCGCCGGTCCGCCGCAAGGTCCGACGCCACGCCACTGCCCACCTTCAACAATCGACAGTCGACTTCTCCTTCCTACCCAATGTCTGAATCTCAAAAAGGTAGTTTTGTAAATTCAATTTTAGGGTTTTAAAATCAGAAATTGATGATGATTTGGGGATTTATTGAGTAATTGTTGTTATCAATTTTGATAGGTAAGCAATCTAAGCTTGATGGATTCTTCTCCAAACGCCCTCGATGTGAAGCTTCGGTTCCGGTTGATGTTGAACAGGCTGTTCCTAATATTACCCATGTTGAAAGGGTTGCACAAGAAATCACACAAGGTAATTCTTCTCAACGACAAGTAAATGATAATTCTTTCAGAATTGAGTCTGATCCAGGATTGAGATTACCATTGTCTTGGATTTTCTTATATTTATTGCATTAACTTTTGAGCCGGCCTAACGGTACCAAAAAAAAAAAAAAATCGGGGGCTACGCCCCGAACCCCCTAAGAAAATGCACACCCTCACCTCAAATCCTAGATACGCCACTGGACATGCGTACTTATGATTGACAAGATTTTTAGACTAATTTTTAACCCCCGTTACAATTTTAACGGGACGGCCCATTAAGCTCCCAAATCGACCTAAATTGCTAACAGGCATTAATGAATGTTAACGATAGTTAATAAGTTAACAAAAGAAAATAGTACTCCCTCTTTTGTGATATTTTGGTAAACATAAAACAAAATAAAATACTCTAGTATTCCCTCCCCCTAAATGATTTTTACCAAACCTTCTCTCTACCACACAAAACTCCTCTCTCTAAACTCCTCTCTCACCGTCCTCCTCTTCCGCTGCCGCCGCCGCCGTCCTCCTCTGCCGCCGCCATCGTCGTCGTCCTCTGCCGCCGCCGTTGTCGTCGTCCTCTGCAACCACCACTTCCGTTTCTCTCTCCCTCTTTTGTTTATCTTCTTCTCTTTTGATGGTTTCCCTATTTCAAAAACCTCAAGCCACAGCCACTTCGCTCCAGATCTACACGCCGGCACCACCATTCGCCACAACTGCAATCAACGCCATCGTTACTGTTGTCTTCGATTTACGGTGCGTATTTTCTGTGCCTTCTTTCAATCCCTCCGCTCTCTCCATCTCTTCTCTCTCTACGTTACTTATCTTCTGTATTTTTCAACACATATGTGTGCTTGTGTGTGTCTATGTTTTGGGTTCTAGATCAAGAAACTAAGGTTTCAGATCTGTGTGTCCGTTTGTGTTCCTGTGCATAAATTTACAGATCTGTGTTGATCTCTGTGTGTGGTTTTGTTTGTAACTATATCCAGATTTGGAATTTAGTTGATGTTATCTTGCAGATTTGGAGTGTGTATAAGTTTAATTTGTTTTTCTCTTGTTACAGTTCAAGGGATTACAACCTTTTTGGACCAGAAGGGATTCTCAATGATGGAGTTTAGTTGATGTTATCTTGCATATGTTTTTTTTTTTCAAATTTGATTGTGGCGGTGGTGTGCGGCGGTGGACTTGGTAGACGGTGGATGTATAATAGTTTTTTTTTTTGGTACAAAGCTGTGTAATAGTTGCAAACATTATATTTGGGTGTATTTTGATTTTATTATTACAAGTTAATCAGAAAAATGTCTCTCTTCATTAATAAGGGTCAATTTGAAATTTTTGATTGTAATATATGTTTACTTATTAGCGATCGTTAACATTCACTAACGCATGTTAGCAATTTAGGTCAATTTGGAAGCTTACATGGACCGTCCCGTTAAAATTTTAACGGGGGTTAAAAATTTGTCTAAAAATCTTGTCAATCATAAGTATGCATGTCACATTTGATGTTTATTAAGTACGCGAGTCAAATTGATATATTGCACAAATTACGCATGTCACTTTTGCAATAAACTCTGTAAAAAAGTGTCATTGTCAAGAGTGTATGTATTATTAAGTGTCAGTGTTAGTGTAAAAAAGCACAGTGTAAAAAATGTCAGCGAAGTCAGTGTACTCATTCCGTCCATTTGAAGCTTCACCATTTTGGTGATGGCAAGCAAATTATGGGAAGTGATGAGCGTAAAAAGGATTGTGAGAGAGAATAAGTTAGTGGGTATGACATGTGGGGACTCCAATTTAAATATGTGAGAGGAGAAAGTGAGTATGAGTAGGCCCCATAATTTAAGTATGTGAGAGGAAGAAGTGAGTGGCTATGACAAGTGGGGCCTGCATTTTTTACCATTTTAGGAAATAGTGAAGCTTTTAACGGGACACTCATTTGAGTAATTGGTGAAGCTTCAAATGTGACGGAGGGAGCATGTGTTTATATGCCAGCGGCGAAAAAAATAGTTTTTCTTTAAGCTCAGAAAAAACTTGTTTTTCATAAGACCAACTCCTTATGTTATTACTAATAATAAAAAATCTAAATAAATTAGAAAGGTGATTTATTACGATCTCTATCTCAAAATTGTTCAAAATAAATGACTTTTTTTAACAAATTTTCTAATGTGTACCATAATAGTATTTGTTAACGTCATATTTATAACATTTACTTTATTTATTAAATATCTTTTTTACTATCAATTGTCATAATTATGAAAAAAAAAAAAAGATTTATGTATATGTGAATTTTCATAAATACAAAAGAAATTTTCAAATTTATAGAAATAAATAGTTGAAAGGAAGTTTGATAAATTAAAAGAATATTATAAATAATGACATTAACATGTGCTTTTAGGACGCACGTAAGATTTTTTTTTTTTCTATTCCTAAAATATGTTCTTAATTTTGTTTACCATTTTTGTCAAACTCCATTTATACTTGTAAAACTAACATGTTAAACGTGATAGCAAGTAGTATACAATGTTTCTTAATTAAAAACCAACAATTTCAGAGTATCATTTTAAATTGAAAAAAATCATTTATTTATTTTGCACATAGTGATTAAAATACTTTACTGATAGTTTTTCATTCTTTCTTCTTTGTTGGGCTTTGACTCCACTTAATGGTTTCGTCCAGTTTGTTTTTCAACAGGTCCAAAATGGCAATTGTAGACCACAATTCATTTTGTCATCGGCCTCTGAGTCCTCTGCATCACTATATTATTAGCAAGGTCCTTGACCATCTATTTATATTTTACTATAAAAATAATATACTATAAAGTAAAATGGAGAAAGGAAAATACGAATTCAAGAATACAAAAAAAAAAAAAAAAAAAAAATAGAAAGAAAAAAAAGAGACCACAATGGTAGTTCAATAGCCCTCTTTCTTTCAACGGGCATAAATTAAACTTGACCCCATCTTTCACAAAACTAATAATATTAGTACGCCCATTGTGAGTAGAATCAACATCATAATGCCAAGGTCAGCGGAATACAACCAAGATCAACCGTGATGGAAGATCTCGAATAAAATAGAAGGAATGAACCTTCAACAAGCAACAATGGCTTCTAAGGTTTGAACCCACACAAAGTTGCAAAAAAACAAACTATAAAATTAATAATCAACAACGTGTCTAATACAAAGAAGGAAAATAGTATTTATAACCTAACAACTAATAAAATGGTAAATATAAAGTCACAAAAAAAGTGCCACAAAATGTGGCTTACAAAATGATGTGTCAAAATTCTATTGGTGTTTTTTATTAGAGTGTGTCGGGTCCACAATCGATGTAACCAATAAAATATCGTCACCTCACTTTGTATCCATCATTTTGTAAACTTCTTTTGTGCCCCTAGCATTGCCCCTAATAAAACCCTAATTCAAAAATGACTCCTAAAAGTTTTACCAAAAGACCCCAAATAATTAATAAAAAACGAGTTCTGCAAGACAATAAAATTCATGTTGTATTGCCCGACACGGTCGTGCCCCAGCCCATTGTGAGTAGAATCAACATCATAATGCCAAGGTCGACCAAGTAACAATAGATGGGAGTTTAGTCCCGACGAATCCACTAGAACACGGCGGCTGAGTTGCAGTTGACAAATCCTATAATGATCAAATGCATTAAAATCTATACTACATTATTTTTAAAGTAGGCGAAAATGACTTTGGGCATGACACATCATCCAATTTTGGGTTAATCTTGCTCCTAAGCTTGCCACGTCAGATTCATGGCATTAAGAGTCAAACCTTTCGGTTCTTGCTAACTAGACACAAATAATATGTTATATTCTTAGTTATGGGTATGGGTACTAATAATAGGTATGAAACTAGATATGTTTAAGAATTATAATTGATAAGAAACTAATGTGAAGAATCCAATGATTCTTGAAGAATATGTTATACCTAATAGACATATACTCTTATATATAAACTAGAAGTATAGACTTGGTAGGCCTAGCATTTAAAAACGTCAATAAACTGATGCATAATTATCCAATTTTCCGGCTCCTTATACATTGATCATCCTAATTTAACTTTTCATATAATAAATTGCATTATTTTATGACGGGATATAAAGAGTTTTGCTTGGGAATGCATTGTTTTATGATGGAATACATAGAGTTTTGCAAGTCAAATTAAATCTCTTTGGGAAATACATAGAGTTTTGATAATAGATAAAGAACTTTAGCTAACATGCATGAAACGGAATAGTTTAGTACTTCAAGAGGCAAGAAGATGTTTAATAAGCATTAGAGACTTAGTAGTTGGAAAGTCATACAAAAAATCTTTAGTAAACTAACACCACCATTATCAGATTTTATATATTTTTTTTCCTTTTCTCTCTCTCTCTCTCCAACACATCTCATTTTTATTCTTTCACAATTGTGTTTTCTCTCAAATGGGTTGGAAGACATGACTATTTTGGCTTATTTGTCATTGCTTACCACTCCATCTAAGTAACATTGCTAATTATCTTCCACATCTCATACTTCATTTTTATCTATTTTTTTCATTTAATTTAAATTTAAAATTTGTAGTTCAATCTAATTTACATTTTTTTTTTTTTTTCTTTTTTCTTAGTTCACGGTTTGATACATATTAGAAATTCAAATCTTATTTTCTTTTTTCACTGTGTTTTCTTTCGGATGAGATTTATTTTTGTTATTTATTTTTACTTTCTTTTTTTTTTATTTATGTTTTTTGATTTCATATTGACTTTATTTTTGGTCTTCATTTTCATTTACCACTTTCATATTTGGTTTGATTTTATTTATTATTTTTGTCAATTTTGATTACTTTTGTTTACTGATTTTTTTTTTATTAATGTTTGCACTTTCGGATTTCTTAGTAAATTTTTCTATGCTATGCTTTTTTATATTTATTTTCTCAGTTAAAATTGCACCTTTTTTTATTTTGATTACTTATATATTTCCACGCTCTTTTAACATTCTATTTCTAAATCTATGTATTATATGGGTTTGGTTTTGACTATTTTCTCTCACATGTTTTTTTTAAAGTAGGTTTTGTGGAAAGAATTTTTAGGACAAATTTGGATAAGGAAAAATACATTATCGACGACCATGGAAGCTATGTAGTCCGCCATGTTAATGGAGGACCCCAATATGACTACCTGTAGTGGGTATGAAACACACTTAACTCATTGAAGATTAGTATTTTTGGTGATTGTCAAATTGAGAAAACAGGCTTCTTGGTGAGTTTTATTTGATTTTTTTTCTCTTAAATCTACTTTTATATAATATATTTTTTGTCATTATGTTTGTATTAATTAATCATCACTATTGTCACAAATATGGTATTTCATTTTTTTCTTTTTCCATGATTGCAATATAATTTTCTATATGGTGTTATTATTTTCAAAGTTAAGTATATTGATGATGATCAAGAAAAGATATGTTTGGATATGGGAATATTGAATTTTATGGATAAAACACTTACCGTTCAATGAGCAAGGTTTTCTTTTAATTTGTGAGAGGTGGGAAGTAAGTTTATCATTTCTTAACTTTTACAATTTGCTTCTATATTCTATATGGTAATTTCAAGAAATCTAATATAAACTTAATTCAGTTGAAAGTATTATTTTATAAAAATTGGTTATTAGATTATATGAACTCCACATCTATTTTCTATTAGATTTTCTTTCTATTTTTATTTTAACTTTTGATTTTTGATTTTTTTTTATTAAATTGATTATTGTTTAGTGATCCAATTTTCCTGATGACAATACTTAATTTAATTCATTTGTCTTTAAATACTTAAAGGGTTAATTATTCAATATGTTTTCATTAATTTATAATTTTTTATAGACACACGTGCACTTTCTATCCCTCTATATAAACTTTTATTAAAAGCCCTCCATATATTTATAAATTATTAATTGGTCCATTGAATATAATTTCTTTATACGGAGTATTATATATCCCTCTAGATAATATTTTACAAAAAAATAATTTTCATATTTATAATTACCAAATGATGCGTCCAGTGGCGTATCCAGGATTTGAGGTGAGGGTCTGCACTTTCTTTATAAAACAAAAATTGGGGTCTGGTCATGTCGGCTTAAAACTTTAAATGACAAAAAAAAATTAAAATCACACTATAAAAATGCACCAAGAAGGACATCGGATATAAGAATACTATACTTGTATTATGTTTAACACTCTGCACCCCTCTTCTTTCAAAAATAACAACTTACACCCCTAAAGTTTTTTTTTTTTTTTAATAACTACTCGGTAATTGTTTTTTTGAAAAATCCAGGGTGTGCAGCTGCCCACCCTGATCACACACTGGATCCGCCCTGGATGCGTCGGTACTCTAGATCCCAGGATTGAATGCTAGTGTACGCGTACAATGGTTGAGCTCACTTCCTTATTTCATGAGTCGATTTAACAATTTGACAAATTTAAAAGTTTTAAATTCATCGAGATTTACACACGTAAATTGGCTGAGTTCATTTCCTTACTGCTAAAATAAAATAAATGTACTAGCAATAAATTTGTACTCACTCCATCTCAAAATATATATCGTTTTGAGCATATGCACAATTCTTAATGCATATGAAAAAGTCTTATACTCCTTCCGTTCCATAACTATGTGCACAAATTGCCATTTTGGGTATCACATTGATAAGTCACACTTTCTTAAAATGACAAAGAATCTTTACTATTCATTTCACTCATTCTCTCTCCTACTTTACTTTTAAACTCACAACACCAATCAACCTAATATTCTCTACCCCACTTTCTCTTTACTACTTCACTTTTCACACTCACAACAACAGCCAACTACTATACATCTCTTAATTCCCGTGAAACTCATTTTGTGCACATAGTTATGGGACGGAGGAAGTATACCCCTGAAATAATTCAATTTTTTAGGTAATTAAATACTTATATTATATAAGAAATAGTTCACTATCATTAATAAAAGTATAATTGGTATACAACAATAAAAAAACCCTTGAAAATAGTAAAACGATAAGTATTTTAAAACGAAAATTAACTCTCAAAATAATACTACTCTATAAATGGACTTATTACAACAACATAGGGCTAGCTTTCTTTCGTGACTATTTATTGTGAGCCAACTACAGGACATGATTTCTTAAATTAAATGCCAACACCCAAGTTGTGTAGAAGTGAACAGACAACATGGAATGAGTATGGCAATGAAAGCAGCTGCGCTGCAGCCACTTTATGTCGCAGAGGCCATTTACACAAACAAGGCCCACTAGCTGCAACTCGCCATAGGTATGGATGTACATTGTACAAGTATGTTTTTGTACGTATCGGACTAATAGTCTTACTCCACATAATAAATGTCGCTGTTTTTCGAACGTTTATACAAAAGAATTTTGAGCAATAATTTGAGGTTAATGTAATTATTCTAATGAAAATTAAAAAAATGTTATTGATACTCCCTCCATCCCAAAATACTTGTATTTCTAAGATTTTCACACAAATTAAGAAAAATCCAATAGACTAAATTACCCTTGAAATATTTCAAGTACCAGGACAATTAAATGCTTTTACTATGACAACTACCATCATAAATATGGGTATATTTGACAAACAATGTCAAAGATGTCTAGATAAAAGCAAAACTTCAAATATTTTGGGACAAATTTCAGCCCCTCAAACTACGTGTATTTTGGGACGGAGGGAGTAGTATTTATATTGGTGTATCAATAACAAGTTTTATAATTTTATTATGGTAATTAAATCAACCTAAATTTATCGCTCAAAGTTCCTTTGTACTAATGTCAAAAAACGGCGACATTTATTCCGGGACAAAGAGATTATTTTTTAAATATTGATCTAATTACATTTTGATTATTTTTTTTGAAATAAGATGTTTATAATTTTTTTAATAAAATTTTAAAATTAATTTTTGTAATATTTTAATGGTATATCAATAGAAAATTTTAAAATTTAGTGAAAATAATGTTTTTTTCTAATTTGATCATATTAATTTTTTTTAAAAAAATGGGACTATCTTTCTACGAAAATATAATATTTTTCCTCATTTTACTTTCACAATTATAGTTATGTTAATTATGTCATAAAATGAGTTATAATTTGTAAAATGGTAAGTTTTATATATATATATATATATATATATATATATATATATATATATATATATATAAATATATATATGTAGGTGCTCAAATGAGAACCTAAATATCGTGAAAACCGTGAGAATTTGGATACATTAGGTAAGAATCTAATATATCCAAGTAATGTATCCAAGTGAACCATTGGATACATTAGGTAAAAACCTAATGTATCCAAGTTCTAACGGTTCTCACGATATTTAGGTTCTCACATGAGCACGACCATATATATATATATATATATATATATATATATATATTACTTCTAAAATTGTCATCTTTAATGTTGAAACTGTCATATTATTATGTTATAAAATTGATTTTTTTAACAAAAAATAGCAATTTCTTTCAAAAAAAAAAAGAAGCAATTTTAACAGTGCCTGACAATTTTAGCCTTTAGCCTTTATGGATATTTTGGCAACATTTGTGGGTATCTATTTTTTTTTTTTTTTTTTTTGCAATCAATAAATTATGCCCCTTTTCAGGGATTTCGAACCGCTGCACCAATGAGTTAGCTGCACCCCTGCACCGATGTGAACGTTACATACGTTTTGTAAAACGTGTACTGCAAATGTAAAATGTTTCTCAGTTAGCTCATGATTTCAGTCGTTTTTACATTGTGTAGTGCAATAAAAACGTTGTGTAGAAAACGTTTTACATAACGTATGTAACTTTCATCCGGTGCCGCGGTTCCGGGTCCTAGAGCCAGTTGTAACATATTGACATGTAGAGAAGGTCATATTTCATTGCATATAATTTAATTTAAGATTAAAATTTATATATAGGAGAGAATGTTTCCAGCCATGTAACATACTCCAGTATTTCATGGACCAGTGACCACCATTCACCAACTATACTCCCTTTATACGTACCTTTCCCGGACCCCATTTTATTTGATTGTATAAATAATTTCTAGTAGTTTCTTGGAGAAGATTTCGAGTCCTATCTTTATCGTATTTCGAAAAGAGTAAAATAATCACCTTTGATAAGTTTTTTTTTTTTTTTTTTAATAAACCAATCACCTGTGATAAGTTAATATTTATAAGATTTATCTTTATATGCTTGAGATTATATGCGTAATATCCGTCCCTTTCGAAATAAGATTCTCTCTCCCGACACGGGGATTAAGAAATACTAATACTCTCTTTGGTCCAAAATAACTGTCACTTTTGGTTAAACAGATGTAAGTTTGACCAATAAATTTAAACAATAAATAATGATCCTAATAAAAATCTAAAAATTGTTATTAAAAGTATTATTAAGTATAATACAATGACAAATTTTAGATTTTTATTAGCATCATTATTTTTTATTTAAATTATTGGTCAAAGTTACATCTGATTGACCAAAAGCGACAGTCATTTTGGACCAGATGGAGTATTATATTTGAAAAAGTGGTTTGAAAAGTAAGTCTTGTGAGTGTGAAGGAGGGAGAAAGTGTCTAGGGAATAATAAATGAAAATTTGTAGTGAGTATGACAAGTGTGTCCGATTAAAAAAATAATAATAAAACCTTTTCATTTTGGGATGTCCTATTTCGAATGAGACACCCAAAATGGCAAAACGTCATATTTCAGATGGGATGGAGGGAGTATAAAAAGTCGTTTGGAAGGGGGAGGAGGGGGGGGACGATTTTTTTTTTTATCAAACTAGTACTAACTCCGGACTCCAGTATCAAGTATAAATACTGTTTATTCTTTGTTATTTTAGGAATGAGGATATTACTCTGAAATATGTCAAATAATATAAGACTTTTACTCTGAGACACGAGGAGTAATGCATTATTCTACCCTCACTATCACAATTTATGTGATATACAACAAAAAATGTTCACTTTAGATCAATTTGACATAGTTGGTTGAAGAAGGTGGTCCATTTTTAAAAGAATACAAAAGCAACAATAAATTCCCAGTTGAAGATTAACGGTTTACGTTGAATCACCGCAGCATAAACTTATTCAATGAAAACAATAAATTCAATGCATATTTGTATTCGTATTGCCTTCTATTTATAACTAGCTTTAATTTAGTTTGCACAATATTGAATATTGTACCTGTCAATTTGTTGAATGGTCCGGCAGTTGAATAACATTTTCAGAAATCAGTTAATTACAAAAAAATAGAAGGATCTAGATATGCTACTATAATACACTATAACTATATTTTCTGACTTTTTTTTTTTTTATTAAAGGAGTGTTTTAATGGTAAAATCAAGTTTCACACTTGTGAAGTTTAAGGTTCAATCTTTCTTCTTGCCTCCTGGCTTTAAATATCGTCAAATAAATAAATATTTTTAGACTGAAAATGTGGAAAATTTTGTAAGTATGGTCATTTTCTGTCAAAAAATGAAAAGAAAAAAATCGATTGGAACTTTCCGCGGTCTACCTAAAGAGTCCAAATACAACAATGAATGGAATTTTAATTCAGTAAGTAAATACTGTCAATTAATATACGAACATTTTTTTTTTGAGTTGATTTTTGGGGAAACTAGTTCCTCCATAAATTATAAAAAGTCCACTTTTTAACCCTTAAACCTTAAACACTACACCCTAAATTCTAAACCCTAAACTTTAAACCCTAAACCTTAACCCCTATAAAAACATGACTTTTTATAACTTATGGAGAAACTAGTTTCCCCCAAAATTTTCTCTCTTTTTTTTGAAATCTTAAACCACCTAATTCAATCCTAGCCAGCAGGGGGTATCGAACCCAATACTTCTACGACAGATAGACTTAAACTTGCTAAAAATGTCATACATTCTCTTGTAGTAGCATATGGAGCTCTTTTAAGTAAGTGTACAAAAATTATGTAAAAACAAAAATACTATTGTTATGAGACTCCAATCCATAACTACTACGTTAAAACCCTAACACTTTATTCACTAAACTTCACAAAATAATTTTTAAGTGTACTGGTATTCTATTTAATAACTCATTAATTTTGGCTTTGAGAAAGACATACTCCCTCTGCCCAGTTCACTTGACACCTTTTGATCAAAACTGATCAATTTAAGTTCGTTTTGACCAACACTTTATAGAAATATTTATGATCATTAAAAAAATGTAAAATGATCACCATTAAAAATCCTCTCAATAACATTTTTTTAATTTTTTTTGGAACATAAATATTTCTATAAAGTGTTGGTCAAACCGACCTTACGTTGACAAGTTTTGGTCAAAATGTGTCAAGTGAGCTGGGACGGAGGGAGTATTTATGGATTTTTTTTCATTATATATATATACTCCCTCCGTTTCATGTAAATTGAGACTTATTTCATTTTTCATCCGTTCCATATCAATTGAGACTGCCCAAAATGGAAAAAATCTTTACTATTTCTCCCACTCATTCTCTCTCCTACTTTACTTTTACACTCACATACACCATTCAACTTACTATTCCTCCCACTCATTCTCTCTTCTATTTAATTTTTTACACTCACAAACACCTCCTCCCCCTATTTCTCTCTCTTACTTTTCTTTGATTTGTGTTCCAAAAAATTTGGTCTCAATTCACATGAAACGGAGGGAGTATATATATAGAGATGTATATATATACTCCCTCCGTCCACATAAGAGTTGCACAGTTACTGTTTACACACTTCTTAAGGAAAACCATTTCTTTATTGAAAAGTACAAAAATCTGACAATGATTAACAAGGATTAACAATTTGGTATTTGTGGTCAAATCTCCTAATATTTCCCTCCAAAACTGAATAATAATAATAATAATAATAATAATAATAACAATAATAAACCCAGAATGTTTGGATACACTTAGATGCAGTACCTAAATTTTGATATTAGACTTGGATACAGTAACTAAATAAGTATTGTATCCAAAGTAGCTTAAATGACTAATGTATCTAAGTGTATTTTGAAAATTAGCTATTGTATCCAAGTGTATTCAATGTATCTATAATTTGGACCCTTGATTTTATATTTAATCAAACGGTTATGATTTGTTCTCACGGTTCTCATTTTAAATGTAATACTCCCTCCGTCCCTAATTAATGTTCTTAGTTTGATTTTGCACGGAGTTTAAGAAAAAGTAAATGTTGTGAGTATGAAAAGTAAAGTATGAAAGAGAAAATGGGTAGGGAGTTTTTGTTGTGCAAATGATAAGTGGGTCCTATTATCCATTTTAGATAATAAAGTAAAGTATGAACCTTAAATTGGGACAGACTAAAAAAAATAAGAAACTTAAAGCAAGAAGCGGGACAGAGGGAGTAATATTTATTATAATACATGCAATATACTCCTTCCGCCCCAAAACAACCTGCACCATTTTTGAAATGCACGGGAATTAATAAAATGTATAAGAAAAGTGGGTGGTGTGAGTGGGAAGGAGAGAGAAAGTGGGGTAGAGAATAATAATTGGACAGTTGTTGTGAATGGAGAGGAGAGAGAAGTAGTAGGAATCTTTTCCATTTTGAGAAAGTGGGACTTACCAATAAGACACCTAAAAAGGAAATACGTGCAAGGTGTTTTAGGACGGAGGGAATACAATAGGAAGAATCAAATAACCATTATAGAATATTGGGGACAACTCAAATGCGACTTGCTCCATATTTTTATTCTTCAACTTTACAAGAATCAATCAAATTCATCGATTTCGTCCACAACTTTATATGCAATCACGTTAGATAATTATTCGTCAATTCCCCATCTTCCATATAATTTTATGTCATCACGTTAGATGATTATTCAGTGATCATAAATTGCTAAACATTTTCTCCATAGAAGCTCATGCATGTCAAGCAAACATGTAATGACGTTAACATTTTAAAAAAATAAATAAAGAATCAGTCCCATTAATTATTGCACTGGCCTACGTGCTCTAATTGACAGTACTCAGCCAACTAATGTGAGTACAATGTGTCCCATAATTCCATAAATAAAAAAATCTAATTTTTCATGGGGACAAAGGCTTTCGTCACTAATTTCTCACTAATCACACCATTTAGTGTCAAAAGATTATTTGGTCGATACTAAAATAAGTATTGAATAACCAAATAAGAAAATAATATTAAACCAATATTCTATAATGGTACTTCATAAGAGATGTAATAAGTATCAATAAATAAATTTTGACAAGTCAATTGAATTGTTTATGGGAAATAAAAAGTAAATAATTTAATACTACAATTGCGAACATGCCTACTTGTGTGGTGAAAATCTCGAAAAAAAACTTGTTTTACACTCATTTTATGTAAAACAAGTTTTACACATATCTTAGTGTAAAACAAGTTGTTCCTAAAACTGACTTTTTTTTTTTTTTTTTTTAAATCTGAAGAAGAACATTTCATAATAATGATGATTGTTTTTTTTTAATTATTGAATAAACAAAATTTTAATTTTAATATATAGAATCGGACCAGACCAAATAAATCTGGACCAATGATTTGGTTCTCATATGTATAAGTTT
Source organism: Campanula takesimana (assembly GCA_026119855.1). Lineage (NCBI taxonomy): Eukaryota > Viridiplantae > Streptophyta > Magnoliopsida > Asterales > Campanulaceae > Campanula > Campanula takesimana. The sequence goes on along the minus strand of JAOWBW010000116.1, from coordinate 1,464,584 downwards.
GGTCATGATTTCATTTTTTATAGGATTCTATTATTGGTCTGATACTGGTTTTATGATTATTATTTTTTACTAAAACATGACTGAACTAGACAAAGCTTGAACATGTTGCAAAATAAATGACTGAATTCGCTCTTGATAAATAGTGAATTCAGTTATTCACTTTGAGACAGATGTAGTATTATATATTCTTTACGTCTCAGCACAAGTAGGACTAGTGTAGTGGACACCATAATTAAGAAGATATTTGTGTAATAGAAAATGAAAAGAGAGAACGAGTGGGATAAATTGTGGTGTTGGTTGAATTCATTAAGGGATGGAAAATAAAAAGAGAGAATGAGTGAGGTTAAATAGTAGGTAGGATGAATATAAATATATTAAAATATTTTCATTTTAAACAGTCTCACTTATGGTGGGTCAAACCAAAAAAGAAAGAAGTCTCATTTTTACTGGACGGAGGGAGTACGAGAGGTTAAGAGAAAGTAAAAAAAAAAAACTCTGCCGTATACCATCAAAACATCCAACATACAATCTACCTCTCACAACCCTAACAAATTATTTTTGTACATTGATTCCAATTTTTTTATTTTTTTTTTTTTTTTTTTTTTTAAAAAAAAAGATGAACAAAAAGAATATGCTCAAGAGAGAAGCCATTCAACCATTGCATTCTCTTTCTCAATATCTCTCTCAACCCCTTCCCCATCCCCATGATCTTCAATCTCCCATGGCCACAATAAACCCTTTTCTTGTTCATCATCATCACATGTAAATTTACTATTTTCACCCCACAACAGATCATTATTACCTTCTCCAAAATTCCAATTCCAATTCCAATCCCAATCCCCAATCTCTTTCACATAATCTAGGGTTGAATAATTAGTAGATGTACAAGATTGCCCTTGATCACATGTTGCCATTTCAATTTCATTGTTGTTTTCTTGTGTTTTCAAACACACCCCTCCATTATTACTATTGTCAATCTCACCCCCTCCTCCCATCATTAAATTCATCAAGACCCCATCAACCCCATCATTTTGTTCCATCCCTCCCTTGTCCAAAATGTCATCAATGCATAACATTTCCGTCACACCTTCGTTATCTTCCGTCCTATATGTGTCCAAGATAATGCCTGCCATAGCTTCCTCCTGCCATGACACTGCACTAGACAATAACAACCCTTCTTTCTCCACCGCCGGAGTTGACGGCTGCATTAATGGCGGAGTCGCGTTCGTGATATTAATCTCCGGCGGTGGTTTAGGGGCGGCAGTTTTTTTTAACAGGGAAGCTTTGTAGCTTTTGGTGATTTTCATGGCTGCCCGGCTTGTCCGGCCGCCTCGCCGCTTGTTAGGGGTTGGAGTAATGGCGGCCGGCTTGGATGCTTCTTCCGGTGGACTACTGATCTGTGCTGGGTTTGGCCGCCTGACGGTGAGGATTTTCCTGCTTAAGTGGGAGTTCCAGTAGTTTTTTATTTCGTTGTCTGTTCGTCCGGGCAAGTGACCCGCAATTACAGACCACCTATATTATATTTAAATAAAATAAAACATCAATTAGAGTAATTCTTATCAATTCAACATCGTATTTCACAATAAATAAAATACAGTGTATATAAATGCAGGCAAAGAGTAATATACAAGGAAAAAGAATTAAATATTGATCATGAACGCATTGAATAATGTTCTTGTTTTTTAAACAATTAATTAATAATTATAGAGTTATATTATAGTCAAATAAAATTTTGAAGACACATATTTTTTTTGAATAATTAACAAAAGAGTGCAATAAGAAAGATGTCTTAATTATTGGGCGGGGCCATCAAGATGTAATCTAGCTGCTTCCTCTACTATAATCTTAATTCATACTGACCTACCGAATTAAAATCATTTGTGACTTTCTGCAAACCGAAAACGTCATGGAAAAGAAAGTTCAGTAGGTAGTGGTAGTGATAATTGAGATAGCAACTAGGGCTTATATCAAATTATAAATTTTATTACTCTTTCTCTCTCAAAAAAAATTGTCTCTTTTTTATTTATATTAATAAAAACTTATCTGTGTGTAAGATTATTTTTTTTGAGACAAAATCTTCTAAGAATATTTTTTATAATACTACCTCTGTCCCTAAATGAGTGTCTAAATTTCATTTTAAGGGACACTGAAAATCTCAACTTTTTGAACAATTTGGTAACAACGATTCATATATAATCTTGTAATCTCCTTTCCAAACCTTTAGTTTTGCACATATAAAGAAACCGGTGAAAAAAATTTCGAAAAAAAACGTTTAGGGAGAAAGTTATGTTAAAAAAAGACACTCATTTAGGGACAAAAATTTCTTGAAAATGGACACTCATTTAGGGACAGAGGGAGTAATAGAAAAATAAGTTTAGGCTTTAAGATCCTCTATTTACAAATTACTAGTACAAGTTAACTGATTCCAATACTATAAATACTGATTAAAACATACTGAGTATTACTTTTGTTTCATCTCAGTTTGTACAATTACTAATCATTTGGTCAACGCAGTCGAACTTTGACAGTTATTTTATCAAAATCAAGATATTTCTTTACAATTTTAAAAATTGTTATTGTTTCATCATTAGATATAGTATCAATAAAAAAAAATTCAGAATTGCATAGAGATATCTAAATTTTCTTAAAATTATAGTTAAAGATCTGTTGAGTTGACAAAAAAAAAAAAAAAAAAATCAAACTATGCACATTGAGCTGTGACAGAGATAGTATATAAATATAAAAACTAGTTTTTCTTAAGATCTTTAAATATGCATTTTTTATGATTTAAAGAATATTTTGAAGATTCTTAATATCTCTATCTCAAAATGATTTAGTGTGAAAATGATCATTCGTAAAGAGCAAAAACAAACATACATATATTAATGAAAAAAAATAACTCAATTTTTTACGACAAAAATTTTCGTGAGACGGTTTCACACATGAGACGAATCTCGTTGAGAGAGTAAAAGGTTTTCCTCCTTACCCAAAAATCTCGGTCAGAGCAGGCGGGCGGGCAAGCTCATTTCCTTTCTCATCTAGACCCGTCTCAGGTGTGAAACAGTCTCACACAATACGTTTTCATTTTTTAATTTTTTTACAGGCAAAAAGTAATTTATCTAAAAAATATAAATAACAATGGGAAAGAGTGAGTATTTTTTTTCTTTATCGAAGCTACTCCCTCCGTCCCAAAATGATCTTCACATTTGACTATTCAAACTTTTTAAGGATATGAACACTTGATTCACTAGTCATATTTTGTTTGGGCACTTCTAAACCTATAGGTTGTAGAAATGTGATTTTTTTTTTTGAGACAATGAAAAATGACAAAAAATTATTTTGGAACGGATAGAGTATTTTGTAAGCTCACCTGTTACCCATAGATGCGTGTAGTTTGATAATGATCTCTTCCTCCTCACTGGAAATATTGCCTCTCCTTAAGTCCGCTCGTAGGTAATTAATCCATCTTAACCGGCAACTCTTACCACACCTTAATAACCCTACAAACAGTAAATAACAAAAAATAAAAATCTTACAAATGGCCTCGATAGATAAATAAATAAATTATAATCACTCTCTAATCATTTCACAGTAAATATGAACAATGTCGTAGTCACAAAATAAACACAAAATTTTGAATTTATAATTAAAATTATCTTTGCGAAAGGTTTTTACAAGTTACAATTACAATAAAGACATTTTACTTTTCTGTTCATTACTAAATAAATATTGTGTTTTATGAGAGGAAGTATTCCAATTGTAATATTTTTATAACAAGTTAAGTGTGACATTTATTCTTAAAAATGATGTAGAAAGCAATTGCAAATTAGTCAAAATAACGGGTTAATTTCCCCTATATTTTTGAAAACGACACTTTTACCACCTTTGATTTAAGAACAATCAACAATCCTTCCGCTTAATTTTCTAATTCCGGTACTTTTATTTCAGGGAAGGATCCCTCTACACTAAAACTATGACACACTCCAACTGAACCAAAATTAGCTACTCCCTCCGACCCATTTTAAGAGTCAAAAATGGGTGGGTACAAGAATTAAGAAAAAAGTGATGTGTTGCGAGTGTTGATAGTTGGGTAAGAGCGAGAAAGTGAGGTAGAGAAGAGTTGGTGAATAATTATTGTGAGTATGGCATTTAGGACTCACTTTCCATTTTAGGATTTTGACTCTTAAAATGGGACACCATTTTATGAATTTTTTTACTCTTAAAATGGGACAGAGTGAGTATTTGTATGACATATAAATCTTTTACTTTAAAAGGTTTTCTTGACCATTTTCTGCTACTACAACAAAAATGCCAAAAATAGGACGGTTCTAATTTAATTCCGATTTAATTAAAATGAAATGTCTTCATAAATACCTGCATTCTTGGGCAAGGACCTCCAAGAGCCTTCACCATTAGCTTGAATGTACTTGGTCAAGGTTTCATCTTCTTCCGCCGTCCATCTTCCCCTCTTCAATCCCACTTTCTCGCAACAAGGTGCCCTCCCCATTTCCAGAAACTAAATAAATAATTTTTTCCACTTTTTTTCTTATTTAAACTGACACTGTTCGAACACGGACCTGAAACTGTTGCAGCAGCGACGACTCTTTATTACTCACGCACAGAGTAAAGTTATGTTGCTAAGCAGTTGACTTATGAGGAAGGGAGTGCATGCACGAAATCTCACAGGGGGAGTGTAAAGTGGTCTTTTTATAGTAAGTAAATATAAATGTTTGGAAATGCAATAATTGTAAAGAGAGGGAGGGGTGATGGTGGGGCCCACGTGACGTACAAGTGTGTGTGGTGAAAAGGTTTGCCACGAGTACTAGAAAGGTAGGGAGTTATCGTGGCGTTTCGACGGTCGAGAGACTCGTGACGGGGGGATCCATCTCCCACGTTAATCGTTTCCTTGTACGAGTTAGGATTTGTGTTCAAATCCGTCTTTACAAAATCAGTCTGATGCCCATTTAATTATTGAGTTAGTCGTAAAACGCATTTTTTTGAGTGATTAGAAAAAAGGTTAATGATAATTTAGGGCTTGAAATGTAAGGGGTCTTCAGCGGGGGCCTGACCTTTTTTATTCTACACATCAGGGCTCGACATGCCAAATTCTCGCTAGTTAAGGGCTTTTTTGACGGAATTTGTTAGAAAAGTAAGTTAAATCGACAAAATGGACGGATTTGTAACTGATATCAGGTTTTAGGGGCTTTAGTGAATATATAGAAACTTAAAGAGTAAAAAATTAAATGTAAAATATTTTATGCATATTCTTAAAGTTAAAAAATAAATTAAAAAAATAAAATAATAATAATTAAAGGATATGAACAAAATTATATGTTATTTAAATATATATATATATATTTAAATTAAATAAAAAATATAACTTTATCATTATATCAACAATAAATCAAGCAAAATGAGAGAATAGGGACTTAAATAGTGTGAAATAATTCAAGCAAAATCGAAGGCATAATAAGGTTAGGATGAAGAAAAAAATAACACCCTCCTCCCAAATGTCTGTTTTTGAAAAAAAAAAAAATCCCAAAATAAAAGTATGTTGCTTTAGAAAATAATTGTCACTATATATATATATATTTTCAATACCTATTGTATAGTTGAAACATTAAAAAGTGAATTTAAATTATATTTATGCGTATATGTTATTAAATTTTATAAGTAATATTTTTTGAATGTGAAGCAAAATTTCATAAAAATACAATGGTAAAATGTAATTGACAGAAAATATAATTTTTATTCTGAACAATTTTATTTTAAAAAAATATTTAAATATTATATAATTTTATTAATATCCTTTAATTCTGATTATTTGAAATATATATATTATTTTAACTTTAAGAATATGCATAAAATATTGTATTTTTAATTTTTTACCCTTTAAGTTTCTATATATTCACTAAAAGCCCCTAAAACCTGATATCAGTTACAAATTCGTCAGTTTTGTTGATTTAACTTACTTTTCTAACAAATTCCGTCAAAAAGCCCTTAATTGGCGAGAATTTGGCATGTCAAGCCCTGATGTGTAGAATAAAAAAGGTCAGCCCCCCCGCCGAAGACCCCTACATCTACTTCTCTTCAAAAAACTTTCTGACTATCACTTTCAAAGGTTCTGAATATCAGTCTCAAAGTTTTTTTTCAGCTTTTTTTCCTCACTGTAGATGCTTCATAAATTATATCCATAAGACTATATTATCTATATCCAGAAACTCTTCAGCTTGATAGCCAGAAAGTTTATACTCCGTATGTCATAACCTTCTTTAAATGTGCTTGAAAATCATAACCAGAAGGGTTGTTATTGATATCCAGAACCGATGAAAATTTCTGATTATTTACCAAAATACCACCGCGTATTTTTTAAAGAAGTTTCACATATTTTCAAAAATGCCACCGAAAACACGTTTTTCCTGTGACTTGCGTAATACGCGTTTTACCCAAGATTTTGTGTTAATTATTTAATTAAGGTCAGATTATTTTTAATTTTCGTTTTATATCTAGAAGATAATTTGAAGTTATTTAAAATATTTTATTCAGTTCTTCATCTCATAAAATTAAAAAAAAAAAAAAAAAACAGGTGTAACATATCATTCATTTTACGGCTATTACAAATCGAACCCAATACATCCCCTAAGGGAAGCCTTTACACACTCATCCGGATACCACTAAGCCAAAATTTCATTGGTTTCATCTCAACTATAAATTCAATTCATTATGTATCTCATTTTGACTGTTTTTAAATTGCTCAACTTACTGCATCGTGCATTAATAAGACTGTATTAGCCCAAATCTTTTTATTTTTCACTCTGTCCATTTTAAGATCATAGTTTAATTTATTTAAATTTTTACTTATTTTTAAAATTAAGATTTTAAGGTCACCAAATTTTGAAAACTCACAATTTAATTTTAAAACATTTAAAAAAATTAAACATGATGAACAAAAGAGGGAGGAAATATTATTTTTGGTCCCTACGTTGCCTTTATAATTCTCAACTACCGCTCTAAAACTGGAGAGCAAAGACCGGAGAGTGAGGGCTTAGCAGCCTTAGCTGTACTACCAATGGTCAAATATTTGCCTTTTGGTTTGATAGTTATGGCCTCAAATTTGTCCTGCTAATCAGAAAGATACCGTTGCTACTTTTGTATGCTTCTTCTTCAAGACTGTATAATTATCTCATAACTATGTGCACCTCAGTCTCATAACTACGTGCACAAAACGAGTTGTATCAACTTTGAAAGTTCAAAGTTAATACATTCAATTGAAGGGGTTCGAAATTTCAAATGGCCGCAACTTGCCTGAGTGTTGCCACCGTGACCACTCTAATTATTAAAACTTATATTTATGTATTAGTTCTGCTTTGAATGTCTCACCACTATCAGAAAATTATTTTATCTATCTATATTTGTAAAAAACGAGTTTGATAAATACTCTTTTTGTCTTAATATGATTTTTTTAATTTTTTATTTTAAATTTATTCTTAAATAAAAATCTATTTGTTTAATACTTGTCGGTAAATACTTATGTTATTTCCAATTTTGTCACTGTCCATTATATTATATATACTTGCAAACTGGTATAATTTTTTAATTTAATCATGCTAGTGAAACCATCAAAATTCCAATCTTCAGAATTTATTTATCAGTTTTTGGATTAGAAGTTTGAATATTTTTATTTTTTGATATTTATATTCACTTCATCCTAAAATAAAAGTGTATTATTTTTAAGAAAAAATAGCAATCATATAGAGGAACAAAGGTAGTACTAGTATCCACCCCATAAGGACAATTCACTATTTTTGGACACGAGGTACAACTTGGTGACATTGCACGAAGATTCACGTGGCAAAGTACAGATCGAATAATATGTATATCAACTACTACTATACTAACTAACTTTTACTACCAAATTGCTGTAACTAACTTTTACCAAATAGCACTAATTTAAGCGGTATTCGAGATTAGCTTTTCATGCACAAATCACGAGTTTGAATTCTGTTAAATAGAGATTGTGTTAGTCTACTTATAAATCCAATTGTAGCATCTATATATTACTAAAACAGCAACCGCTGACATCAGCGAGGACACTTGGCATCACTACAAGAAAAATTTCCCTCCAAAATGCAATGCTGACATCATCAAAGTATTATACCCCATTGCTATTTGCAGTATTTAATTATTAAGCCTATCTTTTTGAGCATTATTAAGACTACTTGGGAAATGAAAAGTTTTTTTCTTTAATTAAAAGGGAAATAACAGGCTTGGAGCATTCTAGATACACTAAGTATTCCAAAGATATGGAGCATCCAAACTATCTGTTTCATAGTCAGATATGGCTGTGTACAATGCTTGAATATAATTTTCTTTCTTCCTTTCATTTATTCTTGATTGTTATGCGTGTTTAGAGCTTAAAGAATCAGTAAAAACTAAAAAGCACCTCAATTGAGATGGTAACAAGGCGAAATTTTATTTTCATCTAAAAACTGATCAACCAACTTTAATTTAGCTTGATTTGTTTATGTAATAAATTGTATCTTTAGCCAGTGGTGATTTAGGATTTTATTTGAGAGGAGCAATTCTTTTCTGTTCATGAGAAAAATAAATCACATTATCAAAATGATACTTTCCCCGTCACATAATAAATGTCGTATCTTGATTTTTTTTTTTTTTGGTTAATAATTTGATTGACTTTAACAAGAAATAATCAAGTCTAAGGGAGTAGCTAAGGGGTTAATTTCACTACATCCTATTTATTATTGCTTACTCCATTTTCTCTTTCTTTCATGCTCACAACACATATTTTAATTACTATTTTTCTTAATTCTCATTTCTAATAAAAAGAACTTTTCAATTGGACTAAGGGACTAGCTAAGGGGTTAATTTCACTGCCCACCCTCAAGGTTTGGACAAGTCTCACTGCCCCCCTTGAAGTTTGATTTCCTCTCACTGCCCACCCTTTTGGCAATACATTGACTATTATACCCTCACTTTTATAGAGAAATTGATTTATATATCATTATAATTAAATTCATTTGAAAAATATAAATAATATCATTTTAAATAAATTTGATGTCTAAAGAAAATAAGTATAAAAAATATATTAAAACTCATAAATCTTCTATATAAAAATAAGTTCTAAATTGTTACTAATCAAATCTTTGTTTAAATATGATAATTTATTAGGCTCAATACTTTTATTGTGATTTTGGAAAAATAGTCATATAAATAATTAATTTCAAAGATTAAATATTTTTTTGATTAGCGTGCAACATAGTAATTATTCGCTATAGTTTTATATTAATCATTTATTATAAATCACTAACCCTTTATATTAAATAAAAAATTTTCTATCTAATGTTTTTTTCTTTGAATATATTTTATTTATATCAAAATTCATTTTTTTAAATATATGTAAAATATTAAGAAAAGGTATCAGTTATTAATATTTATAAATAATTTTTTTTATTATTGAAATATAATAATTATTAGTGTTAATATTAATATAAAAGTGTTGTTTTAACTTATAAATAGTTAATCTAGTTACAATTACTATAATGAACAATGGGTAAGATAAAAAAAAAATATTAAACGAAAAAAAAGAGAGTTGAGAAGCTATTAATAGGAAATGAAACAATTTTTTTATTTACCATTTTTCCAAAATGAATTTGGATATAATGAAAAATTATTCAAAGTAATTTGATTTATTTGAAATATACATTTATTGATTATTATAAAATTTTAGTGAGTTTTACATATTATTTATATTTTAAAATATCAGATATGTATTACTATGCTTAACATTTAATAAAAAAATTACTTTAACTTTAAAATTAATTAGTAGTATGACTATTTCACCAAAATTACAATGAAAGTTATTTAGTTTGATAAAAAATATAAAATTTGAATAAAGAGTGATTAGTAATAATTTATAACTTATTTAATAGAGCATTAAGTTTTCATATATTTGTTTACTTCAAATTTATTTAGATGGTATTATTGTGATTTTTCAAGTTAATTTAATCACAAGTAATGGGATATATAAATCAATCTATCTATAAAGGTGAGGGTAAAATAGTAAATGTATTATCAAAAGGGTGGACAGTGAGACGAAATCAAACCTCAAGGGGGGGCAGTGAGACTTGTCCAAACCTTGAGGGTGGGCAGTGAAATTAACCCACTAGCTAAGTACTCAACGAATTTGACTTTGAGTTTTTTGCAAAAATGACACACGTACTTTGTGCAATATATCAATTTGACTAGCGTACTTTGAAAACATCAAATGTGGGTTGCGTACTTAATGTTTTGAAAATTTTGATACCACTTTTTTAACATCAGTTAGAAACATAACGGGACACTCTATATAGGGGGTAAAAGTGTAAGAAATAAAACATAAAGTTCTAAATATAACTCTTGTAATCATCGAAACCCCAAATTCTCTGTCAGCATCGAAACCCCAAATTCTCAGCACAAAACCTCTCCATTTCATTCCCACCTGTTTCCCTACAAACCTCTTCTTCCATCCCTTCAACGACGTCGTCCCATTCCTTCAAATACCCATCCCAATCCTTCACCTGAGCTTCACACACACCGTTCAATATCTCCTGTAACCCAACGATCCGACGGCTCACCCTTCTCCTTACCTCCCTCACATTCGGATCGTAACCCGGAACCGAATCAAGTGTCAGTAACAACCCCATCAGTGCTTCGTTAAGCTTGATTCGCTCGAGATTGTTTCTGCGGACGGCGTCGACGGTATCTTGGAGTTGGATTTGGCTTTGGAGGCGGGTGGATTCGGAATTGCGGTTTTGATTTTGTTGATTAGGATTCGAATTAGGTAGGAACGGTAGGCGGATTGGATTTTGGTTGCTGCTTGGGATTGAGATTGGGGGAAGTGGGCGGTGGTAGGGATTTCGGTTTATGGTATATGGGTAGAATGGTAATTGTGGAAATTGTATGTGACGGAGGCGGCGGTGTTGGAGAAACAGATCGCCGGCCGAAATTCTTTTGTGGATCAGAGAGAAAGTAGGGAGTGAAGTGGAGAGATACGGAGTGTGGACTGGTTCTTGAGAAACACACCTAAGAGTTATATTTAGGACTTTATGTTTTATTCCTTACACTTTTACCCCCTATATGGAGTGTCCTGTTATATTTCTAACGGATGTTAAAAAAGTGGTATCAAAATTTTCAAAAGATTAAGTACGTATCCCACATTTGATGTTTTCAAAGTACGCTAGTCAAATTGATATATTGCACAAAGTACGCGTGTCACTTTTGCAAAAAACTCATTTGACTTTAGCTGCTTATTTTGCCGCAACGCTTCGGAAACTCGGATAAGTAATGTAAAAGGTCTTACTATAAAATGGAAAACATTTTGAAAAAGACAAAAACTCTTGTGCGGAATGCACTACCCGTCTCATCCATGAGACGAGTCGGTTTTTGACCCACTCGCCCGACCCACTGAACCGGCTCCAGGACCCAGGGGTCGAACCTACCACGTGGCAGCCTCTCATAGGCCAATTTTTTTTTTTTTTTTGGTTTGTCAAAAGTAATAGTTACTGTAACATAATGTAATGACTGTATACATATAAAGTAACAGTTTGTATACATAAAAGTAATACATATATATAGAAAAGTAACAGTGTTTTTTTTTTTTTTTTTTATGTTTTCTTTGTTTGCCAAAAGTAATACTTATTACAACTAAAATGTAACGAACGTGTTACTTATATGTAATAATGTTTATACATAATTGTAACACATATGTATAGAAAAAGTAATAATTCAACCATTTACATTTTTAGAGCTAAAAACACTTGATTAGTGTTACATGTAAAAGTATTACATTATCTATAGAAATATGTTATAATTTCTTTTATTAAAGTGTTACATTTACTTGTACAAACAATTACATTCATTTATGAGTTGTTACTTTTCAAATGTTACTTTCTTTCAAAAAAGTAAATCAAAATACACAATATTTTACAGTTTTGCAAAAGCATTATTACATTTCAGTATAAATGATAATTACATTTAGATATTGTTTGGGTTACATGTAATTATAGTTAGTATTACATTTGGAAAAAATGAGCTTTTGTTTTTGTAAAACAGGTGTTACGTTTACTTATGAACAATATTATTTTATAAGTATTCAGTCATTACATTAAATTATGGTAACTATTACTTTTGGTGAACGGCTAAAAAGCCAACAAAATAATATAAAAACTCAAAAAAATAAATAAAAAATTGACCTCTGGGAGGATGCCACTTGGCGGGTCATGCCCCATGGGTCGACCCGTATCATACATGAGACGGATCCCCTTGTTCTCATGGGAGACCACCTATTTGAAAAATGAAAGAACATATTTTGTAAAAATATTATATTAAACATTTAATAGTATAGTATAAAAATTTTACTATCCCTTTCCCAATATAAATGTCCTTTTTTTTATACGTTAAAACTATAAAACTATAAAACTTATTATTGATACACCACAATAAATACTATCATTAACAATTTTTAAATTTTTATTAAAATAATTAAATTAATTAAAACTATTGCTCAGAGTTATTTCGTAGTAGCATAAAAAAACAAAAAAACTACTCCCTCCGTCCCAGAGTATACATCCACATTTCCTTTTTAGTCTGTCCCAGAGTATATGTCTACTTCCTAAAATGACAAAGAATATTTACTATTCCTCCCACTCATTCTCTCTCCTACTTACTTTTATACTCACAACACCAATCAACTTACTATTCACTCCCACGTATTCTCTCCACTACTTTATTTTTATATTTACAACACTTACATCACTTCCACCATTTCTTAATCTCCGTGCAAATGAGAGGGTAGACATATACTATGGGACGAAAACAAATACAATAATGTTGAAAAAAGTATTTGCTATGCTTTCTGAATATGCCAATCCTCGACGAAAACAAATATAGTAAAGATGGTGCTAAGTACTGTGTTAGTGAATGGTGTGCTTGTTCATATATAACCAATTAACGGAGTACAAGCCTTTAATGATTAAGGCTTTTGAAACTGTTTCAAATTTAATGCACTTCAAATATTGCTGTCACAATTGATCGATCGCAATTTAAGTTGTCACTTTTGTTTTGAGTAAAGACTAACGGCTCGTTTGTTTTTTTCCTTCACATGTTAATTAGGTATGAAGTCTGAATCGTTCAATATAAAAATTCAGTATGTTTTTTTTTCTTCTCTCTATTCAAATCTGAATGTCACTTATTGTTCACTTAATTTTCAGATGTAAAAATGTCACTAATTTGCCTCTGAATTGATTTTTTCCCATACATATTGTTTTCTTAAACTCATAATTCCAAAGATACACAATCAAAACACCATATAAACAACGATTCATGTCATTTCCCTACTCCATGCAATGTTGTGATCCTTATTTCAAATGAGAATTCAGACGAATAATCAAATAGCTTGAATAATTCAGAAATCAGTCTCAAACATCCTATGAATTTAGATGTCAATACAAATTTCAGTACTTAACACAAAAAAAAAAAACTCCCTCTCTTAACCGTTTTCTCTCCCCATCTTCTTCCTTTTCTCCATTCTTCATCAATTCTAAACCGTTTTCTCTCCTCATATTCTTCCTTTTCTCCATCAATTCTAAGAACACCATATTCTTCCTTTCTTCTTGTTTCAATCTCCAACAACACAATTGTTTGTAATTTCAATATGAAATTGCAAATAATTGTGTTGATTTCTATTATATTTAGTTAGTATATAATAAATTTATCTCCTAAGTTGAGAACCGCTGTTTTCTCTCCTCATTGAGAGCCGTTGATTTCTCTCCTCCTTGAGAGCCTTTTGTTTTTGATTTCATGTTGTAATTGCGATGAATCTCGCATTCTATCACAATGAAAATATTGTTATTGTTCTTACTACACAAGGATGTTTCATGGATTTTGGGATGTTTGGTGGGCGTTTCTTCTTCAACCCGGATTCTCCAGTAGATCAAGTGCTCAACGCAAAATATTATCCAGTGTGGGATTTCTCAAATGCCGGAAGGAGACAGTTTCCAAGTTGTATTTAGAGTAGAATCTGTATGTCTCAAAATATGGATAAAAAATTTCATTTTTGTAGTTTAGGGAATGAAACATCTACTCGTATTTGGGATGAACCTTCAATTTTTGTGGAGTGTCATCTTTTTTATTATTTTGAATGAATTTGATTTGTCGTTTGTTCAAAAAAAAAAGGGCAATTTGCAATTCGGTCACCTGAGTTTGTTCCACTTTTGCAATCCCGAACCTAAGTTTGTAAACCTAGGACACCAATTGGCAGGTTTACAAACTTAGGTTGGGGATTGCAAAAGTGAAACAAACTCAGGTGACCGAATTGCAAATTGCCAAAAAAAATGCAATTAAAACATTACGTACCACTTGAAATTTTAACGGCAATTTAGTTATTAATATTAACAAAAATAATAGATGCAACTCCGCATCGCATAATATACACCCCTCGTCTCAATTTAAACTTCTTACTCCTCTTTTCCATCTTATTACTTTACTTTATTTTGTAAGTGACAAATGATGAGCAGTGTTTTAGACTACTTTATTCTCATAAATTCATAAATTATCGGAAAAAAAATCATACTCACACAACCTCTTTTTTACCTAATTGAATTACGAGTAGTGTTTACATAAATGTATTCTCAAATATAATAATTTTTCACTAATTTATATTGATAATTAAATACTCTATGTTTCGGAAAGTTTATCCAATTTTGCTTTTTATAATCAACATATATGAACTTTGACCAAACATTAGTGTCAAACTAATGATCAAAATGAAATTTTAGAAATTGATATTGATAAACTTAATGGTTTTATCAATTACAATTTTTTAAATTTCACTAGAATAATTAGATAGATGTCAATATTTAGTTAAAGTTTATTTATATTGACCATAATAATTAAAATAAGACAAACTTTTCAGGACATAAGGGTAACTGTGTATAGTTAAATTAAAAAAGTTAAATAGAAGTATATGTTTAATATGATATACTCCTATTCTAGAATAATGTTAGGGCACAAAAAAGTCACAAAAACTTGCTCACAAAATCTTAAGTGTAATGATTTTAGTGCTATTTTTAATTATAGTGTGACGGATCCATTATCGATGCAACCAATAAAATATCGTCACCTCATTTTGTGAGCAAGATTTGGTTAGCATCTTTTGTGTCCCTAGCATTACTCTATACTCTATGCTCTGAATTTCCAAAATTAATGCATAAAGTTGTTTTCATTTAGAAGTATACTCCTATCTCGCGCCCCTAGTATTTTCTACCATTGGGAGGATGAAAATAGTACTAGACCGAAACCATCTAAAAATTATGTTCTTTCCATTCTAAAATAATATTTTTGTTTGACTTTTAAAGCATTTTAATATTACACTATAAGTGTTAAAAATTTAATAATTCTAAAATTTTAATTTTGAAAGTAAACTAACTTTCTAAGCAAACAATATGAGAAACGAGACTATCATTTTGAGAGGGAGTGAGCGTGAGTTTTTTTCCCATAGTTTGTCAAGAATTCGACTCGTGTAAAGTGTGAGTCACCTCAGTTTTGATAACAATAACAATTAGGGGAAATGAGTACTGGGCTTCAAAATTTAGATGATTGATCAAAAACCCACATGTTTGGAAGGCAATTAATAGTGACTACCCGAAACTACGCTCTACTTGGGCTTACATCCAAGTTGATTTGGGTTATCTCTAGGCGAAACTGCTCTTTCCTTGGGCTGACATTTATAGACCATTAGTAGCTCTGGTCGAAAGATACTATAGAGATTATTGTTACCTAATCACTCCGTCTCATACTTATCGCTACTTATTTTCATTTTGGGTGTCTCATACTTATTGTTGTTTACCCAAAATGTTCATTTTTTTTCTCTCTTCATCCACTCACAACAACTATCCACTAACTTATTTTCTCTCTCCTACCCACTCACAATAATTACTTTTTCATAGAGATGGCAATCTATCCGAACCCGCTCCGTATCCGGGACAGTCCGCACCGCAGCGTGGCGGGTTTGGTAGTCTTTTTTCAAAAACCCGACGGGTTGCGGGTCGGGTTCGGTCGCACACCCAAACCCGCGGGGGCCCGCCCGTATACTAATATATGCAGTAAATTACTATAATTGTGTTGTAATTGTATACTTTGGGTGTGAATGAGATGGTTGAAATTATTAGATTGGACTTAAATTTGATACAATGTTGTAATTGTACATTGTTGGGCTGCTGGACTCTTTAAAGGCTGGGCTAAAACCCAAAAAAATTGTGATTATGAACCATACGAGGCGGGGCAGTTACGGGTTTACTAGTTGACGGGGCGGGGCGGATCCGTATAAGGGGAGTTCCTTGAGGGGCGGGTACGGTTTTAGTCAAACCCGCACCGTTGCCATCCCTACTTTTTCAACATATTTTCTTAATCCCCATGTACTCTCATTTTGTAGCAATAATTATGGGACAGAGGGAGTACTTTGGTAATATTACTCTCTCTGACTCGTTTTAAAGTTCTTACTTTCCTTTTTAGTATGTCTCAATTTAAAGTTCTTATTTTACTTTATTACCTAAAATAGAAAACGAGACTCATTTGTCATACTCACAATAAAAACTCCTTACCCACTTTCTCTTTTCTACTTTACTTTTCATACTCACACCATTTATTTTTTAGTATAAAGTAAAACGGAGTGACTACTTAACAAATTGAAGAGCGAAGCTACTTAACACGTGCCACAAAACCATTGGCTAATACAAGTAAGATCTCTCTCCTATTGGTCAGGTTCCGTAAGCACACGTCGGAAAGAACAAGTTCGTTAGTCATGCCTATGTTCGTATAAGCTTTGCTTCATTACAGTCCAGGGAAAGAGAAGGGAGTGCGTGAAGTGTGTGTTTTCTGCAACAAATCTGTATTTCTAGACAGAGATTGTGTGATTTTAGAGGGAAATAGGTGTTCAATAGCACTGATTTTGTCCCTTTGATCCGACAGCGAGCCCTAGATTTTGAGCGAGGGAGATTAAATCTCTCTTTTTCTCTCTTGATCTCTGTGTCTAAGCTTTCATGGCGCAGTGTAGATCAAAATTACTGTTTCTGTTATGCGTTTTTACGTATTCTCTGATAGCCATTGCTGCGTAAGTTGGATTTCAGTGATTAGTTACGTATTGATTTGCCAAAATAAAGATGCTATTAATTTTGGATGAATTATTGCAGAAAAAGTTATTATGATATTCTTCAAGTTCCGAAGGGAGCGCCGGACGATCAGATTAAACGGGCGTATCGTAAGCTTGCGTTGAAGTATCATCCTGATAAGAATCAGGGAAACGAAGAGGCGAATAAGAAATTTGCTGAAATTAATAACGGTATGCCACAGTTTATAGCTCTTGTGTATTAGTAATTTTGAATTTGGCATGAAAATGGAAGTTGGATATTTGATGTTTGAGTGTGCTGTTTGATTAAATTCCAGCTTATGAAGTGTTATCTGATAGCGAAAAAAGAGGTATATATGATCGGTATGGTGAAGAAGGTCTCAAGCAGCATGCTGCTGGTGGCGGAAGAGGGGGAGGAATGGATATTCAAGATATATTTAAGTCGTAAGTTTGTGCTTATCGTTGGAGACTTCAGCTTGATTGTTTCTTAATTAAGGTGTTGGTATGCTAATTTAGTGCAATTAGACACTATATGATTTATTTTATGTGTTGGCTAGTTACATAATAAGCATGAATTGATCACCTTGCTGTGTGCTTGGTATGGTGTCTCAAAACGAATACGAGTTGTTGAGCATTGTACTTTCATAGTTATAGCGGATGGAAAATGGAAAAAACTAGGGGCTGCCTATCATTTACACTTATTGTCAATAGCTTTCTGCAACAGTGCACTTCATCATCACATAACTTTGAAACCACGAAACGGTGTAAAGTTTGATTTTGTGTCGAATGTTATCTTGAGTAAACCTGTGGGAATATAATAGTGTTTTGGCAAGTCATTACTTTGTCGACTGGTCCAGTGTAGTCAAAGGCGTCCGCCCGCCTCGCTATTTCCGCGCCTTGCGAGGTCGGACGCCTTTCTGAAATCTGGCGGTCATTTATGTTGGCGTATTTTATTTTTTCCCTAAGAATCCTCGTCAGTTTAGGAATCCTTCTCAGTTTAGGAAAGGGCCCTACTTGGTATAAAATCAATTAAGTGAGGTCAAAATCATTATATCGATAGAAATTACATGTTAGTGTCTTGTGTCAAAACTTGGTATAGACGGGGTTAAAATTATAGAATAGTGAAAAGAAAAAATTCTAATAGAAATGGTCAGAAGCATAGTTGTTAAAGGCGAGAAACGAGAGGCAGGCGAAAGGTACCTGAGCGAGGCGAAGAGCCAGAGGCGGGCGACAAAAAGCGAGTAATGTTGAAAAATAAAAAATTATAGTTAAAATCAGGATTATGTATGTATATACATGTATGATGTAACACATAAAAAGAGCTTAAACCATGTCATTAACTAGAGTAAAAAAATAAATAAATATCACAATTCCACGTTTGAATAGTATCATTAACATAACTAAAACCCCAAAGTATTAATTTCACGACAAAAGGCGCATGAGTACTAGAAGTACTATGTTCAAATTAACAAACTAAGTACTAGACTGCCAGTTTGAGAGTGAAATAAACATGAAGTCTTTAACATAATAAGACATAAAGAAAATCAAGCACTATCATCATCTTCCTCATCGTCCAAGTCATGATATGGAAAAGTAGGCGAAATTAGGCTACAAACAATAAGCTGACTGCTAAAAAAGGGACGTAGTTTGATGACAAAACGACAGAGCAGCGATAAGTATTCCACTATCAAGCGTTGCTTTTTTGCTTCTCGCTTTTTTGAAGAAACAAAAAGTGTCGCTTTTCCTAAAAAAGCGATCATCGCCTGCCTGGTTGGGGGAGAAGCGACAAACTCGAAAGGCGACAAAAAAGCGAGGCAGGCGAGGCGGGCGATGCTTTTGACAACTATGGTCAGAAGTAGTAATTTCAATGGTATCACATTTCCTATAACTACGAGGAAATAAGTTACATATATTCCAAAGCTGACCCAGCCACTATACCATTGCATGCTCTTAAGCTACCATTTCATGTTGTCATTTAAAAGAACTCGGAGAAATGCAGTCATAAAATTAACCAATCCTCAACAAATCTCGTGTTGGTGAATTTCCTTCAGCAAACAAAATTCTGCTCCTTTTGTATAATGCTTTGGTGTTCCTATGAAAATTTAGCCTTCTACAAAAGCATTAAATTGCTAGTGCTGTATATATGAGGTTTATTTTCTCTCTCCCCCTCCTGATTATTCTTTGTTTTTCTTTAGTCTAAGATTCACTTAAAGCTTCATGCAACATTCTCTCCTTCTGTCCTTTGTCTCTCTCTCTCAGCTGATGCAAAGTTTCCTCTAGGTTTTTTGGTGGTGGAGACCAAATGGATGAGGAAGAGAAAATTGTGAAAGGTGATGATGTCATTGTCGATCTCGATGCAACGTTAGAGGATTTATACATGGGAGGATCATTGAAGGTAAGAAAAGGTTACCTTTGCTTTTTGTCAGACATCTAGACTCGTATTTGTAGTTTAGGCTTGTCATGTTAGAAAAAAGTCGTTTGTTTGGCAAATTCTTGGGTACATCACTTAGTGTGACTACTTGGTTCTCTGCTTTATTACATTATTTGGGGACAGCATGCTGCTAACTAAATCTCTTCTTCCTACTGCGTGCAGCACCATTCTCGTTGACTACTTTGATTCTAACCCCCTGGTCATTTTTTGTATACTCATCCATTTCACACACACACACAAAAAAAAAAAAAAAAAAACTCTTGCTTTTAATTTTTTTTTTTGCCCGATTTGATTGCCTAAGGGTTTATGAAAATCACTTATGCTTATACAATTATAGACAAGGTACTACACGTACGCTTCTTCTGTTCAAATACCATCACCTAAAACCTAAACCGAACAAATATATGTTGACTACAGATTGAAGGATGCTACATTAACATTTAACTGCAGAAAGTGCGTGGTTTGAGTAAAACAAAGGAGTACATATGCTGTTGCTGTCACTTCTATTTTGGTAGAAACTTCTTCATAATGGTTTGAGTGGATATTCTTGTGACAAGTGTAGGTATCAGCTATTGCTGCATATCATCTCCGAGAGTATTAGGGTTTAGGCAAATGTGACTTATGTATTGGCCTCAGAGCCTGCCTTGGCGTGCTTGCCGTTGCATAACATTAATTAATTTATTTTTCTCTTTTGTGTAGCCTGAAATTAACTCTGGTATTTTATAGTAGCTACTGTGTACTCTTCTATGTTTATAACCATGTGGATTCCCATCAGGTTTGGAGGGAGAAGAACATTTTAAAGCCAGCCCCTGGTAAAAGGAATTGTAACTGTCGCAATGAAGTCTATCACCGACAAATTGGTCCAGGGATGTTCCAGCAGATGACAGAGCAGGTACACTATTTTCTTCGTCTTACAAATGCAACCTTATGAAGTGACGCATGCATGATACATGAGTGAAGAACATTTTGGATTATGTCTTTTGTATTTTTTTTTATGATTCACATCCCTCTTCAAAACCCTGTGCTTCCCTCTGCTTGCCCGATGTCCCACAAACAATTTTTTTGTACCTTCAGGTTTGCGAAAAATGTCCAAATGTCAAGTACGAAAGAGAAGGGGACTTCATTACTGTGGATATTGAGAAAGGAATGCAAGATGGGCAAGTAAGTTTTCCCCTCTTTCATGTGTATATACTTTGACGGGCTACGTACTGTTATGTTTCCTTTTACCATTAATATTTTGTGCAGGGGTTGCTAGTGTTTTAGGATGACCTTTACATTTATTATTCAAATTTATTCTCTTTCTCCCTCTGCCCCCGTATTCTGCATGTAATACCAAACAATCCATACAAGGATTATGATTGTTGCGTAACAGTTTTCTGATGGATCTTACTTCAGAAAATATAAATGTCGTCATCATGAAACTTGGTTGTCCAGTTGTAAAAGTATTTCTAGACGTATATCTTGCTCAACTCATTGTATCATAACCTATTGTGTCCTCCCCTAAGTTATTATTATTATTATTTTAGATGGCCCAAATTCTAAATGAAAGCCATTTTTTTAGTGAAGATACTGAATTCACATGTATTAACTATCATGTTATTATTGACACTTGCAGTCGTATAGTGTGATCATCAAGGATATATATGTACATGTCTTGAAAAAGTGCTTATAAGTCAACTTCTTTTATTTGCTTGAACAATCAAATTGGACACTCAATTAGGATGGAGTGAGTAGCATTTTAGAGTACAGTTTGGGTTTTTCCAGTTCTTTTTTAGCTCTAAATCAAATGCCAACTCTTGATTTGACATTCCATCCAATTTTGATATCCTACTGGTAGCCTGGAAGATTGTTTATTGGGATCCTCTTTTGATCTACTCTTCGTTCTACTTTCTTACTCCTGTTGTCTGCAGTTCGTATAATTTGGGTCTTTAGCTCACTCTTACTCTCCCTTTAAACAGGAGGCGGTCTTTTATGGAGAGGGTGAACCTGTCATAGATGGTGAAGCTGGAGATTTAAAGGTTAGATCTTTATCCTTAATGTATTAAACCAATCATATTTTTATTATACTGATTGTATGGTCGAAATATTGAGCAGTTCCGCATTCGTACCGCTCCGCATGACCAATTCAGGAGGGAAGGCGATAATCTTCACACAACTGTTACCATAACTCTGGTAATTACTTTTTACTTTATATTCTCTCCGCTTTTACTGGCCGCATTGATGTTAGAAAGATGACTAGTTTGCTTTTGAAGATTATTCAAGTTACCATTTCAAATTATTTCTGATGACATTGTTCTCACTTATTTCATTTGTTTCTGAATTGCCCCAAGTAATAACAACCCATAATGGTATTTGCTCTTGTCATTTAAACTGTCATCATCTTTTTTTCTCATGCACCTCCAAAGAAGTCATCATGGAAAGGACGGTCAATATACCTAGACCTTTTCCTTAATATGACCTTGACCATTTTCATTGAGAATCCTAATTATCATGTTAGACTTTCCATTGCCCATTCAGTTGTGCCTAGTTTCATCCCAGCGAATGAAATCCAACCTTAATGTTGAATCAGAGTAAGTTCATGTTCCTGGTATAAGCATTGCAAGTGTCACGTTAATCTATTTAATGTCCGGTAAAAGATGAGACAAAATGATAACTCGAGTCACAATTTAACTTAAAATGTCAAACAACATTAATTAGGAAGTTAAAAATTTACGATACATAGGAGTATCATTGATACAACTATACTTGCCTTAATCTGTGTGGGAAAAAAATAAAAAACATAAAAATGACTTGTATTTAGGAACGGAGGGTGTAATTCTCTACTTCAGCTGGTAGTTTGGATATAGTCATCACATACCAAATAAACTGAAACTGGATTTGATAGTCCCATTTCCCCTTTTTGTTTACCCCAAATAGTTAGTCGCATGTCCAAAATTAAGGCTTCAAAATCACTAAATTTCCAAAACTTACATTGTAACCTTAAAATGTTTGAAAAGTCAAACGGGACTATCATTTTGGGACGGAGGGAGTAGAAAATATACTACCAATGATCCGAAAACCAGTTTATGGTAAGATTTTGATATTTATTTTTTTTAACTTGGGATCTCCTGTTTTGGAACAAAGTACCAGAAATGACAACTATTGTTGGTTAGGAAGAAGTACGTAATCCACCTAGTCCAGCTTTGTTAAACAGTGTATTCTCTTTCGGCCTCATCTTTGGATAGCTGAATATTGGAGAACACAAAGTATATATGTTAATCACTCTACGATTTCTTGTGTAATAATTAGGGGTGGCAATTATTCACGGTTAATGGTTTTGAATTTGACGACGTTCTGAACTATCGTACATTGTAAAACAGTTCGAACTCCAAACCCCATTTGCTGTGGATAAAATAAACATTGCCACCTAGTAGTACCAAAAAGGATTTTGATTACTCCTTTGATCTCGGGCTCAATGTTTTGAGATCCTCTTTCTTTTCCTGTTTTGTTTTGGTATTTTTTTTTAATTATTATTTTAGAACTGGGGGGTTATAGATGTTCATATAGTTCAAATACAGATTACTTAAGACCTTGTATATACAAACCTTAAATGACCGGCTCTTTTAGGTGCAAGCTCTGGTTGGGTTTGAGAAGACAATTACACATCTTGACGAGCATCTGGTCAACATCGGTACAAAGGTGAGAGACTTTCTAAGTTTTGTTCTTAAAGTCAAACAGAATTGGTTCATTTCATTTGTTTTAAGAGAGTCGTTTAACCTTGTTGCACTACACAGAGTATCACAAAGCCCAAGGAAGTGCGGAAATTCAAAGGTGAAGGAATGCCGTTACACTACAGCAACAAGAAGGGGGATTTGTACGTTACCTTTGAGGTTCTTTTCCCTACCTCACTAACTGAGGACCAGAAGACAAAGATCAAAGAAATACTGGGTTAGACTTATATAGAGTTGACTCTTTTTTTTTTTTTTTTTTTTTCTAGGGTACAAATGTGTTCCCATTGTAACATGAGGAAGTCATTGTAGATTATTAATTAAAGTTAGGAATTTTGTTTTTCTTATTTACCCTTGAATATTTTTGGTGCTGTAATCCAGTTGGAATGGTCAAACTCTTTTAACCTTTACACTATTTTTTGTCAAAAAAGATGTCCAGTTAATATAAGTATGCACTCAATTAGCAATTCTGATAAAATATACTCCGTACTACACTATTTAGACCAAGGTTCTAAAAAACGCTAGGCGGTCGCTAGGCGCCGCAGGGGCGCCTAGCGCCTAGGCGGGGCTTAAGCGGGATCTAGGCGGGGCCAAGAATTCAGAAATAACTATAATATCCTAGACGGGACCTAAGTGTTTCATGAACTCCTAACGCCTAGACGGGCGTCTTTTAGAACACTGACTCCATCAATACCATCATTTTCCACGTAAAATGTTTAGTCAGCCAAGAAATTTGCACATCGACAATTCCATTAAAATGTATATCTTCAGACAAAAATTGATGGTTCAGCATGTTGGACTTCAAATGTGCATATAGTATATAATACTCCCTCTGCCCTAGAAAGTGTCAATTATTTGTTGCTACTACGAATGAACTTGAATAATAATTAAGACTACTTTTAATTATTTTAATGAAAAATTAAAAATTGTTATTGATATATCACTGTAAATACTATCAATACCAATTTTCCTTTTTGGATTTCCATTAAGATAAATAAAAATAAACTAAAGTATTGCTCTAAGTTCATTCGTATTAACAATGAAAAAAGAGTGACAGACTTTTCGGGTCAGAGGGAGTATTTGGAACAGTACCACCAGTTCATATTACAAATTCTGCCTATTATACAGTTTGTTTACTAGCGCGAGTTAAAAAAAACTCGAAGTAATATGCAAAACACGACCGTACATAATGTTGTGATCTGGACTTGAATTTAAGAATTTGAGATGAAGAAATTGAAGAAAAGAACAGAATCAGGTTAAGAATTTAGAGAATTGGAAGAAATTGGGGATCGGAATTGAGAGAAGTAATAGAGAGAGAAATTTGTTAAATCTTTTCTTGTTATTTCCCTTCCTTTCCACGCATATATCTCAGCACATGGGCACTAACAGACAAACAACAACACGCCTAAAGTCGTTATACAAAACGACAACGTTTAGGGAAAGCTAAAAGCGTACATTAATAAAATAAAAGACTTAATTTGTAACTACTAAACGACATCGTCTCGGAGTAATCCAAAATTAACGGTCATCCCCAAATTAGCTGCAAAACCCTAACCATAACATTCCATCCCCCTTTGAAAAATCCTTGTCTCAAGGATTAAAATTTGGGAAGTTCGCAGCAATTACTGGCCAGTCTTCCCAGGTAGCATCTTCAGGAAGGGAATTAGACCACTGAATCAGCACTTGAGCTGCCGGGCTATTGCCTTTTCGAACCAGTCTCCTATCAAGAATTGCAAGAGGTTCAACGAGTGTTTGACCATCAGCACTGACATTGGGTAAGACTGTGGAAAGCGAGGTATGATCCCCAATTCTGGGCTTGAGGAGCGAGACATGGAAAACTGGATGGATTTTGGAGGAACTTGGTAAATCCAGTTTGTAGGCCACAGTACCTATCTTGGCTAAAATTTGAAAGGGGCCATAGAACTTTGGGGCCAGCTTCATGTTCCTTCTCAGAGAGACAGAAGCTTGTCTGTAAGGCTGTAGTTTCAAATATACCCAGTCCCCCACCTTAAAATCCCTTTCACTTCTGTTTTTATCAGCCATTTGTTTCATCCTGTTTTGAGCCTCCAAGAGAACAGACCTCAAAGCCTTGATTTGTGAATCCCTTTCCTTCAAAAAGTCAGAAACAGCTTCCACTTTTGTGTATTGTTCATGGCTAAAGAGAGCTTGTGGGGGTGGATAGCCATAGAGAGCTTCAAAAGGTGTCATCTGCAGGGCTGTGTGAAAATTTGTGTTGTACCACCACTCAGCCAAGGTCAACCACTGAGACCATTTTCCTGGTTTGGAACTGGTTGCAGCACGAAGGTATTGTTCTAAACATCTATTGACTCTCTCAGTTTGACCATCAGTTTGTGGATGGTAAGCTGTGCTGAGGTTAAGAGTTGTGCCCAGGAGGGAGAAAAGAGATTGCCAGAATTGGCTTAAAAATATTTTATCCCTATCAGATGTGATAGTGACTGGTATGCCATGAAGTTTGTATATGGAATCAAAGAAGGATTTGGCTACTTGGTAAGCTGTATAGGGGTGTTTTAAAGGAACAAAATGAGCATATTTAGTTAGCCTATCCACCACCACCAAGATGGAATCCCAATTCTCTGAGTTTGGTAAGCCCTCTATAAAATCCATTGAAATATCAGACCATGGTTTAGTAGGAATAGGTAAAGGTTGCAAAAGTCCAGGAGAAGGAATAGATTCAGATTTTGATTGTTGGCATACCTGACAAGGACCAATCCATTTTTTGACATCCCCCTTTAATCCTGGCCAATAAAAATGTTGAGCAATCCTTTTTGTGGTCCCCTGAATACCAGAATGTCCTCCAAGTGGTGAGTTATGCAACTCTTGAACAATTTTCTCCCTTAGCCCTCCATTCTTTCCCACCAGTAACTTCCCTTGATACCTCAGTAAGCCATTGCAAAAAGAGTAATCAGGGAAATCATTTTTGTTAATAAGGATTCCGTCCATGATTTTTTGAACTGCCTCATCCCCTTCCATGCTGGCTATGATTTCAGCTACCCAGCTAGGTTGTACCACTGTAATGGCTTTGCACCCCAAACTTTCCTCATCTTCATAAATCCTGGAAAGAGCATCAGCTACTTTGTTGTCCATCCCCCTTTTGTAAGTTATAGAATAGTCATATCCTAATAACTTAGACACCCATTTTTGTTGCAGTGGGCTAGTGATTTTCTGGTCCATGAGGTACTTAAGACTTTCATGATCAGTCTTTATTTGAAAATGATGTCCACAAAGATAATGCCTCCACTTCTCCACAGCAAGTAAGATTGCCAGAAATTCCTTCTCATATGTAGATAAACCCATATGCTTAGGTCCTAAAGATTTGCTAATAAAAGCAATAGGCCTGTTGTTTTGCATGAGTACTGCTCCAATTCCACTATAGCAGGCATCTGTTTCTAGAACAAAAGGCTTCTGAAAATCCGGCATGGCAAGAACAGGTGCTGTGATCATTGCTAATTTTAGAGCCTTGAAAGCCTTTTCAGCTTCATCATCCCATTGGAAGGCATTCTTTTGCAATAGCCTAGTAAGAGGCTTGCTAATAAGGCCATAATGCCTAATAAACTTCCTGTAATACCCAGTTAACCCCAAGAATCCTCTCAAACCTTTCACAGTTTTTGGGGTAGGCCAAGACACCATGCATTCCACCTTGGCAGGATCTGTAGATACTCCTTCACCATTCACTATGTGCCCCAGATATTCTACTTGTCTTTGACCAAAACTACACTTACTTCTTTTGACAAAAAGGCCATGCTCTCTCAGTCTAGCAAAAGTCAACCCCAAATGAGATAAATGCTCCTCCATAGTGGGGCTGTATATCAATATGTCATCGAAAAATACCAACAAAAACTTCCTTAAATAATCACTGAACACAGAATTCATTAGGGCTTGGAATGTAGCAGGAGCATTTGTGAGGCCAAATGGCATCACTTTGAACTCATAATGGCCACTGTGAGTCCTAAAGGCAGTCTTGTGCACATCTTCTTCCTTGACTCTTATTTGATGGTAACCTGACCTCAGATCCAGTTTGGTGAAGTAATTGGATCCATGTAGCTCATCCAATAACTCATCAATGACTGGAATTGGGAACTTGTCTTTAATTGTCAAGGTGTTCAAGTCTCTATAATCAACACACATCCTCCAAGTGCCATCTTTCTTCTTGACCAGAATCACAGGAGAAGCAAAGGGACTTAGGCTATGTTGGATTATTCCACTGGACAGTAGCTCAGCAACAATCCTCTCAATCTCTGTTTTTTGAAAATATGGGCACCTATAAGGCCTTTTGTTAACTGGCTGAGCATCCAATTTTAGGGGAATAGCATGATCATACTCTCTCTGAGGTGGAAGTCCAGTTGGTTCATCAAACACATCTTTAAATTCACCAATGAGTTTCATAACTTTAGGATGGATGATTTCCTCTTGTGTATCAACAGAGAGTGAATACATTTGGACCAGTGCACCAAAAGGCTCAGACTGCAATGCCTTCCCTGTAGTGTGAGCATTCATAAATTTCAGAGCTATAGTATCTTCAACCCCTTTTAGTTCCCATTGTTTCCCATCCTTGAAGAAATCCATAGTCATTTGATTAAAGTCAAAGGTAATAGGACTCAAAGATTTGAGCCATTGAATACCTAAAACTGCATCACAACCTCCCAATTTAATGACCTTCATATCTGCAGCAAAATCAATGTCCTGCATCCTCCATTTGAACTCCTTACATTTTCCTTTGCTACTGATGTGGCTACCATCAGCCACTATCACAGGGACCTCATTAGTAGATTCAACCACACATCCTAATCTCTTGGCTGCATTTTCATCCAAGAAATTATGTGTGCTACCGCTATCCACCAAAATAGTGAAGGTTTTCTTCCCTACCTTCCCTAGCAACTTTAAAGTTTGCAATCCAGCACTTCCTGACAAAGCATGCAAAGAAATGCCCATTTCCCCTTTTGTTTCTTCGTCCTCATTCATTACTGGAGTGTCCAGTGAATCATGCCATACCTCATCTTCTTCATTCCCATCTACTCCCAACATATACAATTTCCTGGTCTTGCATTTATGCCCAGGTTTGAAAATCTCATCACAATTATAGCAAAGGCCCTTTTTTTCTCCTCACTTGCATTTCTGCTTCAGTAAGCAACTTAATAGGAAAACTGGGCTTATGGGTTGGTGAATCATATTTTGGGTTTTGGTTTACAGAGGCAGTACTACCAGCTGCTGATTTGTTAAAGGAAGTGGACATAGTAGATTTGGAAGAAAAACTTGGGTTAGGCTTTGGAAATGCAGTATACGATGTTTGGGAAGGGTTAAGTTTGAAACTGGTGTATTTTTTCTGGGTGGCCTCCACATGTGACTCCTCAATTCTTGCAATACTTATGGCTAAGGTCAGGCTCTTAGGAAATTGAGATTGAACCCTAAATTTGATATCCTCCTTTAACCCCTTAATAAAATTATTAATATAGAACCTCTCTGTTAACCCAGGGTTTTCAGCATTCATCACAGCCCTAAGTTCCTCAAATTTGTCCTGGTATTCAGCCACGGTACCCAATTGTTGTAAGGTGGAAAACTCCCCCTCAATGTTTTCATAAGCTTGTGGTCCAAATCTGGTAGCTACTGCTTGGGTGAATTCATCCCAGGCCATGACATCAATTTGCTCACAAAAATTTTGATACCAAAATTCGGCTGCCCCTTCAAAATGCATGGTGGCAAGTTCCACTCTGTCATATGAGGGTACAGTTCTATATTTGAAAAATTTGTAACACTTTTTAATCCACCCACGATGATCTAAACCCGAGAATTTTGGAAAATCTAGTTTCAAGTGTTTTTTGTATGCATCAACCACACTCTTATCATGTTTTGGTTCATGCCCATACCTGTATTTCCTCATGTCCTCTGCAGTTTCTTCGATCAGTATGGTTTCTGGAGTAGCTCCCATCTTCCTCAGGTGTGATGGAGGTGCACCGAGTATAGATCCAGATGTGGTAGCAGGTTGTGACTCCTTATCCCCTTCGGCTTGTGTCTCCTTCTCTTTTCCTTTGCCTTGCCCATTCAACAGTAAACTCCGAATCTCCTCCATATTCTTTTCCATCACTGTGAATCTAGCATCCATCTCTGCTTTGTTAGTTTGCAGAGCATCAGTCAAACGATCCTGACTCGCCATAACGCCTGCAACATTGTTTTCTAGTGCTTGGAAACGAGTATCAACCATGATTACTTTAGCTCCCTAAACCGAGAATGCTCTGGATACCAAATGTTGTGATCTGGACTTGAATTTAAGAATTTGAGATGAAGAAATTGAAGAAAAGAACAGAATTAGGTTAAGAATTTAGAGAATTGGAAGAAATTGGGGATCGGAATTGAGAGAAGTAATAGAGAGAGAAATTTGTTAAATCTTTTCTTGTTATTTCCCTTCCTTTCCACGCATATATCTCAGCACATGGGCACTAACAGACAAACAACAACACACCTAAAGTCGTTATACAAAACGACAACGTTTAGGGAAAGCTAAAAGCGTACATTAATAAAATAAAAGACTTAATTTGTAACTACCAAACGACATCGTCTCGGAGTAATCCAAAATTAACGGTCATCCCCAAATTAGCTGCAAAACCCTAACCATAACACATAATAACCTAGATCACTCAGCAGATGCCAGCTTCTCCTCGTCCACGTCAAAAGCTTTCCTTGCTTGTTTTAACTCCTCATTCATAGACAGCAACTCTGTACACCGATTAAGCTTTGGCAAATCCTACAAAATCCAAAGATATCATATCAATTGCTAAACTCGTCCAACATTTACATTTCAGATCCCTAAAGCAATGTCATTCTTTGGTTGATTGATTATGCCTCTGTTTATGACAATCAATTACACTACAAAGCTTCAAAAAGACTACTTAAAAATCTTGCACTCTAGTTAGACAGGATACTTGAATACAGGGTGCACTTTATGGGCATAATCGTAAAGCAGTGGGTGCACTTGCGCCCAATATCCCTATCGTGGATTCATCAATGTATGTGACGTTACTTGCATAAACAATCCATCTACAGTAGAAATGATAGGCATAAAAAAGACTACCTTCCGGATCAAGAACATGAAATCCTCCGTCAAAAGCTTTCCCCTCTTTGATGCAGTATCTTGGGCTTTATAGACCTGCATATAGTTTGTTGTTAAAAATACTGCTCGAGCTTAAAATATATCAATTTAGAATTTCAAAAGTAATCCTAGCATACCAAATCTGTAACATACTCCATAACAATGTCTTCCATAAGTGCAACGGACTCTGGAAGTGGCTGGAAACATGAGAGAAAACAAGGTCAATTGAAGAAGAAAATCTGGAGCAACTTTAACATAACCTTCATACAAGTTGAACAACTGCTATTACAACTAGTGATTCACAACATGAATCATTTCTCCAATCAGTTGTGAAGAAAGGAAGACATTATTTTTCTTAATTATCACCGTGATGTTTGTTTTGCATATACCAACCTCAAAAAAAAAAAAAAAAAAAAGGCAGAAGGAAGGAATTTTAAAAAGCAAAAAGAAACAAATCCATTAAGGAATCAGAGCACATCATTACCCAACACCATAACTGAGAGACGTTATGGAATCACCATATCTTACTAAAAATATATATAATGTGGTAAGAGTATGAATTTTTTAGTGTGCACGGTAATTAAGGAGGAAAATATATACAACAACAACAACAACATTACCCCAGTGCCGCAAAGGCTCCCACCTATGGTGGGGTAAGGGGGGGTCGGATGTACGCAGCCTTGCCCCTGTATTAAAGCACAGAGAGGCTGTTTCCAGATGACCCATGATGAAAATTGCGTCGAAATTGCATGGACTGACTGCTGCTTCATCACAAAGAAGCGCAGACAGTTTAGTGACCCATTTTGCTTTATTCCATCATATTCCCAAGCCAAAAAATAGTGAGTCTTTGGCTCCATCGGAAATGATGGAAAAAGGAGGAAAATATATATTTTAAAAAAAATAGTGGTAGAGTATGTGTTGAAGTGAGGTAGGAGAGAGATTGTAGGGTAGAGAATAGTAGTGGAAAACTGTTATGAGTATTATGAGTATGACAAGTGGATCCCACTGAATAAAGAAGTATTATAGCATTTCCATTTAACGAAAGTGATACTTATCAATGGGACACCCAAAAGGGAAATTTGTACATATTGTTACGGGACGGAGGGAATATATGTTAAGCGAGAGGGGTCATTTGGACTCTTGACTCACCATTCACTTAACTACTTTCCCCTCCTACATTTTCTCACTAAAAAAATCAACATTTCAAAAAGTTTAACTACTGTTGCTTCAAATAAAGAAAGCAAGTTAAACTAGTCAATATCACATAATTTATCATTTCTTTCCACAACAACAAAGTTCATTAACATATTTATATCAGAGCAATAATTATTAATATTTAAACTGTTAAAAATAAATATATTTGCATGCGTGCAGTCCAATGTTCTAAAAGTCGCTCGCCTAGGCGTTCATGAAACGCTTTGGTCACGCCTAGGATATTATAACTACGTCTGAATTCTCAGCCCCGCCTAGGCGCTAGGCCTAGCTGAGGCGCCTAGCGGCCGCCTAGCGCTTTTTAGAACCTTGGCGTGCACACACGTAGTGTGGCCACAGTTGCTTGTTAATTTAAGTTTGTAAATGAGTCGAGTCGAGTTTTGTATGTTCGCTCGCATGTTCAACCTCGGGCGAGTTCGAGCAAACTTGGATGTTCGAACTCGAACCGAGTTTCGAGTTGATCGCGAGCTACTCCCAAGCAGCTCGGGTTATCTTCAGATTGTTCATTTTTCCCTAAAAAATGGCTTGAGCCGAGCTCTTAACGAGCTCGAGTTCAAGGCTATTGCTAAAAAACTAAAAAATTGAGCTTATAACAAGCTTAACTATTCAAGTTAGACCTAAAAAACAATGAAATATTCAAGTTTTTAACGAGCTTATCGAGTCAAGCTCTACACGAGTCGATCTCAAAAGGGCTTCATCGAACAAACCAGTGGCGGAGCCAGGAAATTTTGTCAACGGGGGCAAAAATTGCACAATATAAATATTTTAATTGTATGTTAGTCAATGGGGGCAAAAAAAAAATTCTAGTGTATTATTATTTGTATCTTAAAGGGGGCAAATTTCAACAAATTGCACTAAACTCCAAAAATATTGTAAATTTTGCACTAGTAAATTTTTATTTTTTAAAAACCAATGGGGGCAATTGCCCCCTTTAGTATACATGTAGCTACGCCTCTGGAACAAACGAGACGAATCCGAATCGACTAAATAACCAAACGAGTTTGAAACTTTGTTTGAGCTCAAGTCGAGTTTATATTCAAATCAAGCTCAAACAAATCGTGAGGAATAACATCCCTTCTTGTAATACATAAAGAGGCATAAGCCCTCCGGAACAACAAACTGAAATCCTTGTGAAGTTAGGCATGTATGATATTATGAGCATAGAGTAATGTACATTACAATAAGTCAATTTGCTTTGATCTTAATGTACATTATTTGGGGACTTAGATTTTCAAGTAAAGCCACGAGTTGACAACAAAGACGAGGAAAGATTTTGCATTACGAAATCAACTAAGGTGCGCACAACAGATCAAAATTACCCCTGGCACAGAAAGAGGGTGGGGGAGGGTTTGCCTATTATAGTAGCAGAATAAAATATTCTCAAATGGCTCCTGGTTGATGCAGCAACACAAGCGGTCACACCATCACAAGTTATAGCAAAAGATGAAAGTAAGTAATTCCTTCATAGAACTTTTCAAGTGTGCAGGCTTGATTAGATATATGTTTCTTATCCGTTTAAGCTTCAGTTTTGCAATTTTACAATAGAAATCTAGGTCAACTATTATGTCTCACGAGAGAGCCAAGGAACCCCTATATATCTATTTGAGATTAAACACTTGGTATGCTAATATTTGGCCAAGAAAGATAAGTGTCGCTGTAAGGAAAGACATACCTACCTGTACCTAATAAATTAAACAACAACACGTGTAGCCACGGCAGAAGTTACTAAACTTGTTCTACACCACATGAATAATGCCTAAAATAGCGAAACATAAAACAGTAAACCTCTTGAACAAACACTAACTTCATCATTTGTGCTTATACATCAAGTGTAACGTACAAACAAATAACAGCAGCGGAAGAGAGAGACATACATTAGAATCATCTCCGAAGCCATACATCATGTGTTGCACTACATACAACCAAAAAAGGAATTAATTGTTAGGTACTTGTAGATAATACTATCAGATTTTCGCAAACATATGAAAAGTGATTACGCACAGTCTTTTTGAAAAATGCCACGCTTGCGCTTAAAAGTAGTTTCTGATGTCTGAGAGGAACCAGCTTTGTTTTTCGACGAGCCTGCCATAGAGTTATTCATCGTGTATCACTGCAACAGATGATTACATGCCATAAATCACCATAAATCTCAACTAAAACAAGTACTACCAACACCAACAAAATGTAGTCAAACCAAAAAATATTCCGTCATCTTCACGATTCTCATAGATTGATCATATCATTGAACCAAAACTAACAAATACTTCTCCAAATTCATTACCAATGGTTTACATCCTCCTACGCAACGACAATATACAACTATTTGATTTTATAAATGCACGCCTCGATTAAGCAAAAGTTCAAGTGGTAATTTACACTGCGAGTAAGAATATCAGGCAAGTCGGTACTAATTTTTCGATTTCTGATTACCAAAGTAGCATCAATTATACTCAAAAGGTGACTGAATCAGTCAAACACCGCATAAATAAGCAATTTCCGGCAATAACTAGACAAAAAACAGGAATGTCAACGTAGTTCAATTAAACTCAATTTGAATGCAGGTATTACTAATTAAGCAATTTCCGGCAATAGCATCAGTTGATACTACGACTGAGACAGATTCTCAGATAAATCTACCGAATCAATGAGTTTCCGACGACATAATGAACTCGGCGGAAAAGGGAAAATTGAACAAGAAGCATAAAAATTACCGGCCGGAGTTTTCAAATTCAGTGAAATATACGGACACGATCGCGACGAACTCGGATATTCAAATTCAGTTTCGCGGCTTTGACTCTTTCGTTTCTTTTCGTTTTCCCTCTCCCTCTCTCCAAGCCCTAATAAACCTCTCAGTTTTTTGTTTTTTTTTTTTTTGTTTTTGTTTTTTTATGTACCTCTAAATTTATACGGATCGGATTATTAGCCATTTGTCTAAGAAATATTTAGATTAAATTGGATTATGAAAATGTTTATGTTGAATTGGACCAATTGTAATGGTCTCTTTTGATTTGGTTTCGACTATAATTTGATTGTATAGTTCATGGTTCAATTAGGGTTGGCAAACTGGGTGTTTTGGGTTTACCCATTAAAGTTAAAAATCTATTGGATACCTAAGTATTTTAACTTTAATGGATAAACCCAAAATACCTAATTTGCCACCTTTAGGTTCAATGTTATCCTCCATCCGTCCCAAAATGATATTCTCATTTACCATTTTTTGTTGTACCAAAAAGTTTTTCACATTTCCACAATTTAAGCTTAAAAGTACATAAAAAAAAACATGACTAAAAATTTAAAGATTTGTGTAACTATATGTACTCTGATGGTTAGATGCTTTTCCATCTCACGGTTCGGTTTTACATTCTCATACTCCCTCCGTCCCGCCGGAAACTTCAAAAAAAAATTATGGCACAAGAATTAAGGGAAAAAGTGAAAAAGGTGATGTGTTGTGAGTGTTGATAGTTGAGTGGGAGAGAGAAAGTGGGGTAGAGAATAGTTAGTGGGTTAGTGGATGTGAGTATGAGAAGTGGGACCCACTAATTAAAAAGTATTAAAAACTTTCCATTTATGGAATGTGCAATTTCTATGGGACGCCCATTTTGGTAAGTTTTGCAATTTTCGGTGGGACGGAGGGAGTATTTCAGTTTGATCGATTTGGTTTAAGCTACTTAAAGCTGATTTATAGCTATTTAGAGCCATCGACCACCCGTTTGAACAAAGTAATTTGTTAATTTTTCAACAAAAATAAACTATTAAGGCCAAAAAAAAAAAAAAAAAACTATTCAAACAAATCAACCGCATGATTTAGTTTGATTCAGTTTTCAACCGTCATTTAGACTTAATTTAGATATTCCTTCGTGGAAACGATAATTTCAAGACAATTGTCATCGTTCTTATGGGATCTATTACGGTTTTATCTAAAACTTTGCCGATGGATAGCCATGCTTATTACAAGCTTATATGGAGTTTCACCATTGTCGAACCTACTCTCTCCGTCCCTATTTACCTTACAAAAATGAGGTTTTGCACAAAAATTAAGAAAATGATTGTAAAGTTGATGTGTTGTGAGTGTAGATAGTTGAGTGGGAGAGAGAAAGTGAGTAGAGAAAAGTAAGTGGATAGTTGTTGTGAGTATGACAAGTGGGTCCCACTATTTAAAAAATGTTTAAAAGTTTTATTTTTGGGATTTTGTAATGTAAATAAGGACACCCAAAATGGCAATTTTTGTAAGGTAAATAGGGACGGAGGGAGTATTTAGGGATGACAACGGGGCGGGATCGGTGTGGGTTCCGTAAAAAACAAACCCGACCGGAATGTCAAAAGGAGTGTTCCGACACGAAGTGTACAAAATTATAAAAAATTTAGCTCATATTTGCTTGTGGTCAATCTATTTATAAGCCTAAATTTTATTTAGTTATAGAAATTAGTTTAAAATCATCAAACCTCACTAAAAAACAATTATAAAAATAAATTGAACAACATATGATATGATTAACTAACATAATATCTTGATTTTGTACATGAGGGTAGAGATGGCCAAAACCGGTTCCGGTTCGGCAAAATGGTGACCCTGAACCGGCCCGCGCTTACCCCGGTTCCGGTTTGGTAGAATCCGGTTCCGGTTCGTCCGGTTCCGGTCTCCCCCTTTAAAATTATTGAAAAACAAGTGATTTTCGGTCCGGTTACGGTTCCGGTCCGGTTCTGAATATATGTGACCCTGAACCGGCTCGGATGCCTTGCGGTTCCGGTTCGTCCGGTTCCGGTTTCCTCCCCAGTTTACTCCGGTTCAAGGCTTTTCCGGTCCGGTTCCGGTTCGGTTTGGCCATCCCTACATGAGGGTGCGGGTCGGGTCGGATCACGACTGCTCAATGTCAAAACCGAACCCGACCCTAAGCCGCTCGGGCCATGAAAATTGCAACCTGAACTCTAGTTTTTCGGGGCGGATCGCCTTCAGGTTCAGATCGGGTTCGGTCAAATTGCCATCCCTAAATCTATTATAGCAAGTTGATGTTGCAATCCTTCATAGACGTCCCTGCGCCATCTGGTAGTTTGCTTGTCATAGACGTCCTTGCACCATCTGGTAGTCCTCTTGCTATAGACGTCACGTCATCTGAATGATCACATGTAGTTGCACAACCACTTCCCATAATAAAGGCCCTCTTTACACACTCACACATAATTTTCAAATTATAATATGTAATTTTAAATATTTAGAAAATCAAACGAAATTATGATTATTAGTACAGATATAATATAAGCATAGGCCTTAAGTTTTTTTTTGAACAAAGCGTACGCCTTAAGTTGGAAATGAGAGAAAGGTACCGGAACAATGATTCGGCCCAGTTAGGAAGGCCCAAGTTTGAGTAGCCCAGGTAGCTCAACAACGTGTAGAATCAGTGTAAGAAGTAACATACAGCTAATGTGTTAGGTGTCCACGCGTCGAGATATGTATTGTATTGGTCATCTGTACTCTTTTGACGTGTCATTCCTCTATTGATCATATCTCCTGCGGTGTAACGTTTGTCGTTTGGTATTTATACAGTAGCCTACGCCGCTTCTGTACGTACGATTATGACACTGATAATATTCCATATACTCTTTCCATCTCGTTTTAAAAGTAAAAAAATGAGCGAATTTAAGAATTAAGAAAAAAAATGATTTGTTGTGAGTGTTGATAGGTGGGTATGGGAAAGAGTTGTAGCTCAGGCGGTATCCAGTGTTAGCTTCCCATGCAGAGGTCGCGAGTTCGAATCTTAGAGATTTGTGTAGCCCATTTATATGCCCAGTTGTAGCGTTATGGCATTATGAATAAATTTTTTTTGATCAAACGCAAATTTTCAAAAAAGATAGGTGGGTATGGGAGAGAATGTCGGGTAAAGAAGAGTTAGTGGATAATTGTTGTGACTATGATATGTAGGACCCACTTTTCATTTTAGGATTTTGACTCTTAAAATGAGACAAGACATTTTTGACTCTTAAAATAAGACAGAGGGAGTACTTTGGAACGGAGGGAGTATTTTTTCAAGACATATGTAGTTCAAGAAAGAATATTATCCACTTTCCATTTTAGGTAATAAAGCAAAGTAAAAACCTTAAATTGGGACAGACTTAAAAAGAAAGTAAGAACCATAAAGTGGGACAGAGGGAGTAAGATTTGAAAAATAGCTCTATATAATTAATAGTGAGCAAAATTAGATTAATGGAATCTAAAAAAAAATATATGTATATTTGGTTCTCATTGTAAATACTCTCTGTTTCATAATAATTTTTTATTATTATTATAATTATATATGTTGAGCAATAATTTTAAGTTAATTGAATTTTTTATAATAAAAATTTAAAATATGTTTGTTACTAATACATCATCATAACTACTAAAAATAATTATTTGTAATTTTGTATTAAAATAATTTATTTAATTTAAAATTATTGATTAAAGTATGTTTGTAGTTACAAAAAAAGAGAAAACCGTTCCTGCATTTTTTACAATATTATTATTTACTTCCACACCAAATACTACAAGTCACCAAATTGCAACAACATGAAAATATTTTGAACTTACCACGTGATATCACCAGAATGTCGTAATTTCACATAATAATTCCATAAAATGGGATTTGAATTTAGTATTACTCCATCTTTCTGTCCCAATGTATATATCCACATTTTTTTTAATCACAGAGTATATGTCCACTTTTTAAAATGACAACGAATCTTTACTATTTCTCCCTGAATTCTTTTTCCTACTTACTTTTATACTCACAACACTAATCAACTTACTAGTCACCCACTCATTCTCTCTGCTAATTTACTTTTATACTCACAACCTTTTACATCACTTCCACCAATTTTTAATCTTAGTGCAAATAAGAAAGTAGACATATACTCTGAAACAGATCGAGTTATTGAGAAAATTATGGGAAGAGAAAGAGAATAGTATGAGGGAGTTGAGTGTAAAAGTGGAGATTTGTTTGGTTACTTGTTCGGTTTAACACGCAGCAGACTCAGACTCTCCTTCCCGTTCGTGTTTATAAAAGCCTTCCCTTTTCCCAAAACTCATTACTCTCTCTCTCTCACATTGAAACCGATCGAAAGAAGAAAACGATTTGACTGAAATTCAAGGACCCTGCTTCTAATTATACGCCGTTTTATTCGGATTTGTGGAATTGCATTATTTGTTTATTTATACAGAAAGGAATTTAAACCAAAATCTTGAAGCTTAACAATGGATAGTCTCTGTTTGAAGGCGGGGATTATGGGGATCACGCCACAAATCACCGTCGCCGGTGACCTCCGTTCAAACCCCTCACACATTTGCGCCGCCGTAGGCCGGCCGCCCACGTCGGCTGCAAGTTCCATTTCAGCCGAAAAGCCGTCAATTTCGGGGGCCGCGCCTCAGCTTAGGAGTAATACGCCGTGGGGGTTCCCGTTCAGGTACCCGCTTAGATCGCTGTGGCCCGGTGGTCGGAACAGGTACGACGCCGTTGCGGTGGACGACGCGGTTTCCATTGAGGAAAAGGATGAGAAGCAGGAAGGCGTTACGAACGAGGGGAATGAGAATTGGGTTTTGAAAATCCTTCATGTTAGGTCATTGTGGAAAGAGGAAGGGAAAATGGCGGTTGGAGAATTGGTTGATGAAGGAAATCAAATGAATAATGATTCCGATGAACGGAGAAATGAATCTTCCGGCGATGATGAAGAATGCGACGGTTGTAAGGTTGATGATGATGACGACGATGACGAAAAAGAAGAGAAAATTGAATTTGACAAGTATACCTTTTCCAAGCTGCTTCGAAGGGTGTCTTTACCTGAAGCACGGCTGTATTCAAAATTGTCTTTATTGGGGAACCTGGCTTATTCAATACCAGAAATTAAGGTAATTTTAAAATTTTCATTCACAAATTAATCGCAGATAATTCTTTGTTATACCATTGTCTTAGGGATTTTTGGTAGAGCGGTGTGTTCAAAATGGATTGAAAAAGAATCAGTTTTTTGTTAAATAAGCGTATCAACGGAGAGTGAGAGTTTTGAACTCGAGCTTTTTAAAAATCTAATCCCTTTAGCCGCTCCAAATAGTAGCGTCGAAAAGAAAATCCGTTTTGAAAAAGCTCCGTTTTTAGAACTGTGCACAAGGCAAGCTTATTGAAACAGTTTCAGTTATGTCTGATCTTTGCTTCACTTGAATCTTGATTGTGTGATAATTTCTCTTTCCCTTTCTTTTATCAAAACTGATTAGTATCAATCGAATAATAATTGCAAAGTTTGTTGGTTAATATCCCCAATAATTATGAGTAGTTTGATCATGGTGATTTTTTTTTGTTGTTGGTGTTGTCACAGCCTGGAAATCTGTTAAAAAAACACGGACTTCGATTTGTTACCTCTTCATTAGAGAAGAAACCTCAGCTGGAATTGAAAGCTGAGAAAGAAAAGGCGTTGGAGGAGGTTGGAAAAACTGTAGAACAGCCATTAGAGGCGGAGGCGGAGGAGAAGGAAAAGAGTGATGTGAATCAAATAAGTGCTAATACTGCTTATAAGATTGCATCATCTGCTGCTTCTTATTTGCATACTCGTACAATGAGCATTCTTCCGTTTAAACCCTCCAAAAATGGCATCAATGGAGATGGGTGTGAAGAAGGGGATAAAAATGGCGGGATGATGAATGCTGACGTGGCATCTTTAATGGCAACTACTGACTCGGTTACGGCTGTGGTGGCTGCGAAAGAGGAAGTGAAGCAGGCTGTTGCTGATGATTTGAACTCTATACGTTCATCGCCTTGCGAGTGGTTCATTTGTGATGATGATCAAAGTAGCACCAGATTCTTTGTTATTCAGGTAAAAGACCAAGGGCTATTAATTTGGTGATTTTTTTTTTATTTTTTTATGTGCTAATGTTGTTTAATACTTGAGTACAACCTCAATTAGCTCAACTCAACATAGAGTCACAATTTTACATTCTAGTGAATTTGGGGCGGGGGCAGTCTGGCTGTACCAACGGCCCAAATTCAATCTTTTATAAATGGGTATCCCACGTTGGTGAGAGTAAGGGTCAAAAAGACAATCTTACCCTTACTAGTGATCTCTTATGCATTTTTAGTGTCCATACTCCACACAAAGATGCATCACAACACTAATAATTTTGATTGCAGGGGTCCGAGTCACTAGCCTCGTGGCAAGCGAATCTACTCTTCGAGCCCATTGAATTTGAGGTACGACGGTTTTCAAACTTCTCTTATGTTAATGTTGTCTCAATCTCAATTTTGATTTTGTGTCAAAACATGAATTTCACTAACGAGGAAAGCTTTATATTCGTCCATGTTTAGGGACTGGCTGTAATTGTGCACAGAGGCATATACGAGGCGGCCAAGGGAATATACGAACAAATGCTGCCCGAAGTCCAAGCTCACTTACAACATCATGGTGATCGGGCAAAGTTCCGTTTTACCGGACATTCTCTTGGAGGAAGTTTGTCTTTGCTTGTAAATCTCATGTTATTGATAAGAAACGAAGTCCCTCGTTCTTCCTTACTACCCGTCGTAACTTTTGGTGCACCTTCAATTATGTGCGGTGGGGATCGTTTGCTTCGTAAGCTTGGCCTTCCTCGTAGTCATCTCCAGGCAATCACAATGCACCGTGATATTGTCCCCCGAGCTTTCTCTTGCAACTATCCTAACCGTGTTGCTGAGCTTCTTAAGGCTTTGAATGGAAACTTCCGGAATCATCCATGTCTCAATAATCAGGCAAGACAATTCAAATGATTTTTTTTTGGATTTTTTAAATTTTATTTTTTGTGTTAATGCATTCTGATTGAGATTTGAATTGAATTTGAGCAGAGATTATTGTATGCTCCAATGGGTGAGTTTCTGATTCTACAACCGGATGACGAGATGTCACCAAATCATCACCTCCTTCCTTCCGGCAGCGGCTTGTACAAATTAACATCTCCGGTCGTAAACGCCAGCGAGGCGGAGAAGCAACTGAGAGCTGCGCAGTCAGCATTCTTAAACTCGCCTCACCCGCTAGAAATCTTGAGCGACCGTTCCGCTTACGGTTCTGATGGAACTATTCAAAGAGATCACGACATGGATTCCTACTTAAAATCTGTCAGAAGTGTAATACGGCAAGATTTGAATCGCATAAGGAAGATCAAGAGAGAACAACGCCGCCGTGTATGGTGGCCCCTCGTGGGCCCCACCAAAACCGGTGGCGGTGTTGTGGCGGGGAGGCCGGTGGGGGCCGGTGACATGGCTGGTCAAGGTCAACTTAACTTTGCGAGGGTCTTGCAGACGGGTACGGAGTCTTTGAGACGGTTCACTAGGATGGTTGCTTCCCAACACATGCACTTGCTTGTGGTGTTCTTGTTGCCTGCGCGGTTGTTGATTGTCGGGGCTTATCGCGTGATCGGGTTTCATTGACCGGCACAGTTGACTGGTCGAGATGGTCGGTACTCAATACTATACATATACCCTTGTGTGTGGATGTGTACTATATAGTATATACCCCTTGTGTATGGGTGGGTGCACGGATGTATTAGATGTGATTCTTTATTTGAAAGGGTTTATATATTCTTTGTATTGTTTTTCCCCCTTGTTTTGTAGATGGGGAAATCTCAATGTAGATCAATATTTGAATAGCAATGAAAAAATCAGCACAGTTTAGATCAATATTCTCTCTCTCTT
The DNA here is from genome assembly GCA_026119855.1 of Campanula takesimana. Lineage (NCBI taxonomy): Eukaryota > Viridiplantae > Streptophyta > Magnoliopsida > Asterales > Campanulaceae > Campanula > Campanula takesimana. The sequence goes on along the minus strand of JAOWBW010000116.1, from coordinate 1,422,274 downwards.
TCTTTTTCTTCAATACTTTTGAGTATATAATTGTGATCAAATCCTTTGTATCATTTTTATGTAAAACATTTTAATTCTTTAATCATCTGGACGGTTATGCTTCTAATAATTCATACTTGATGGTCATAGTTTTTAGTAATTTATAAGTGATACATAAAAGTGGTACCGAAGATCTGATATAGTACGAGAGAAAAAAAAAATTTGAAGTCTCATTCTAAAGGTGGAAAATCATTCCGAAAAGTACAAAAAAGAATCTTGTTTTAAAATGATTGAATATGCATGAAGAAAAATTGTTAAAAAATGATAATTGAATCTTGCTTAACGAGATTAAAGATCTAAAGAAATGCTAATTTAGTTGCCATCAGCTCATGTGTGATGGGTAATGGGTCCCTCTTTTTGTAAAGAAAGAGTTGTGGTTATGTAGTTGCTTATACGAAAATGGCATGATGATCTGTACAAATCTTGTGGACTTTAATAATGAAAACAACAGAAAAGTATGGTGGGGGGTTTGGTTTGAATTGAGAGCTTATTAGATGTTGTGTAGGTACAATAAACTGCATTCTTGTGCACAATTTTGGGTTTTAAGGATACTTCCAACAGTTGATTTGTTACTGTATTATAAAGTTAATTTAAATTTAGTCACATCTTATTTTTATGAAATGTATCGTAAAAAATTATTTGACTCACAAACTTGCCGTTGGGTCCCACATTTTATCTATTAAATCTCAATCACTCCATATCAACAAAGTAAAATATAATCAATCAGTACAACAGACTGACTGTTGACTACTGTAGCAATTTCAAACCTGAATTTTAGTAGTTTAGATATGCACTTCTTTCGAGGAAAGTTGGTTGATGCATAAAGGAGTTAGGACGGGCCAAAGAGAGATCTCATGTAGAGCACATGTTGATTTCTAAGTATCAATATCAATCAGAGAGAGTATGGCCATTGGCCTAGTGGGTGCAGTCCAAGCTCGTTTAATGACAAATTAGGGGTCACCCAACTATCCCGGTTGCACCCTATTTCCTATCCATCCAACACGGACTTGACCCCCCCCGGTGTCTATCCATAGTCAAATTATTAATATCTCTCTCTCTCTTTGTTCAAACTAAATTTGCTTAACTCCCCCCCCCCCCCTCCCGTTATTTAGAATAACTTGACAAAGTTTTATGCAACAAAAAACGAATATTTGAGTTGTGTTCATTTTCAACATTTATAAGGAAGGCTACCCAATAAATGCTCAAAAATAGGTGTTGACAAAATGCTAGAACTAATTACTATCGACATAGCTTGGACCCCAACAACTAAAATTTTGTTGGCAACTAACCAAACTGCCATAAATTTGGAGGCGCTTTTATACGTGAAGAACAAGAAGGTACGAAATAAGGCATAAGTATATTTTGCCAACCTGGAAGACATCTGTCTCACTGCATATTAGCAGTCGATACAGCTAAACTGTGAGGTGCAAAGTGAACCTAACTAGTTAGGTAAGTGTTAACCATTAAAGTTGAAATAAAATGACGATATTGTCCTCGCGCTGGATTGCGCCTTAACCCGCCAACTTTGGCACAATGTTTCTGAGAGAAATTTGAAAGAGTGTTTCGGTTTCCTCTAGTAGAATAGTCCCGCGTTTCATTGTGGACTTTTTACTGATTTTGTTTTGTTTCTTTTATTTCTCTTATCTACATTTCCTTGTCTAGCTTACCAGCACATATTCCACGTTTAAAAGTGTCATATCTCTGGAAACTAATATCTCTATTTTTCAACTTTGTGTGTGTGTGAAATTCGCTTATTAAAACTTTATCTAATATAGGGTCAATGAGAAAATTAGTCAAATTTAAAACACAAATCCAAGTCACCAAAATCACAAAACAATCCTAAATATGTTGTCCCCATAGAAGAAGGACCAATCACATCAACAAAGGCCTAAATCAGAAGTGTTCTAGTTAACCAGGAGTCTTGGCTTTGAGCTCTAAAAATACAACATTGTTAAAAATTTGTTACGAAAACATTTGTTGGAAAATAGAAGGACCAATCACATGACCACATGAAATGATAACGGGCAAAAATAACGGGCAAAGCACGTGCACCGCCAACTAACTATACATGAACATCTTTCAAATACTAACATTGGCTAGGTTCATGAATTATGATCTAAATTATCATATAGTAATAATAATAAACCTGACGTCAGACCCCAACTCAAAGCCAACATTCCCAGCGACATTGCAAGACATTAACACAAATGTGCTTCAAATCACTGTAGGAGTAGAAAGCTTTGAAATCTGAAAGCGAATTCAAATAATAAAGACTAAGTTGTATCATGTTTGATGCATTTTATTTGTATAACAAATAGCGATTTACAGCGTCCGGTCCGGACCATGTTATCCAATAACAGGGCAGTCCAGTTTTTGGCCGTTGGATCGGGAGTTGAGAGGGCTAGTATCATATTTCCGCCCCTACAGTCCGATTGCAAATAATCCACACACAAACACCCTAAAATGTGTACCCGACTACATTTTCTTAAAGATGTTGCTTTTTAACTTAAAAGAGACCTATGACTTCAAAAAAAAAAAAAAAAAAAATTAACATTTTGAATCATTTACCATATTCATTTATAATAAAAAGGGTTGTGCTCCAAAAATGACGCGACAGGCGAGCCATAAAATACTAACAAGGTTAAGAGTGCACTACACAAGTTTTATTATCTCTATAAAACTGCTGCACTGAGCAAAGCACACCTACAGGTCTAATCCAATACAACAGACGATTATTCTTTGTTTTAACGTAAATGTGCAGAAGAGTACATATTCCGAAGAAAATCAGGACCGTTCAATCTAAAGATCAATTTTACCTGCTAAGTACCAAGAATGCATGGCAAGACTTCCGAAAGACATAATATTAGCAAGAGAGGACAATCCATGAATCATTCCAAACTTCTTGTTCATTTTCGCGAGCTGTGGGTTTAACTTTGCGACTTCCTTGTTTTTGGTCCACCCGATTTCTTCACCAATGTTTGCTTCTCTCTCCAACTTGTGCCTTTGCTTCATCATCTACATTTCAAAAAATAAACCGATATGCGAACGAACAAAATTAATCAACTACTTGAGCAGGTGTACTATAGCAAATATAGGATTGTCTATAGAACTTTGTTCGCTGATGAAAAATATGTGTTCACAATATACAGCCACAGAGACTAAATACTAACTAGGAATTAATTTTACTCCACCACCCAAAAAGGATTGAACATGGCATTATTCCTTCCGTTGCCAGAAAACAGCCTCATTAGCTAAGTCATTATTTTTAAGAAAGTAGCTTAAGATGCTTGTACCTTCTTGAGACTGCATTTTGGGACCTTAGAATGTTTGGAAAGTCAAACGGGACTATCATTTTGGGACAGAGGGAGTATAAAAAAAAATCTTGTTCAATCACATAGAAATCAAATGGCTCGTGCATTGATACGGGTTGACAGCTAGTGGGACTATGTTTCTGAGACAAGCCAAAAAGGAATCATGGACTACTTTTCCTGGAATGGAAGGAGTACACAACTTGGTACTCCATATATCTTAGCTTTGTACATAATCATGCCTATTTTAGACCCGAGTGCCATGTGCTTGATTTTTATATTTTTTCAAGTGTTAGAAGACACATTGCCATTAGAGCTAAATGCATACTTGAGTAGAACTAGGCACGATCATCTAAAAGCAAAAATCCAAGTACTCTGCATAACTGATTAACTCAATCTTGTTTCTTTTTGTTACCCCCTCTGTCCCAAAATGATCTTCTGATTTGCCAGTTTTCATTGTTCCAAAAAGTTCTTCCCATTTCTCCAATTTGGGCTTAAATGTGCATAAACACAACATGCCTAGTGAAGCAGAACCTTAAAAAGTTTAATTAGTCAAATCGGAAGATCATTTTGGGGCGGAGGGAGTGTTAATCATGTTAAAGCAGTTGTCACCTTAGAAGCTTGAAAGCACTTCATAAGCTAGAACTAAAGTGGCTCCTGAATACAAAAGTGGTCTAACTTGGAATTTACGCCCAGTTATAATCTGCAGTCCACAACTCTACGCACTAGAACGGACATAAAAGGAACAAGTGACCAATTTATAATGTGATTCCATTGTTTTGTAGAAGACTCTGGATAATTGATTGTCAACTCCATTACCTTTACTGAACAGATCATTCTAAGGATCAGTGCCCACTAGCTACTTCCCATGGAGGTTCTTAGCATTATGAAGAACATAAACTTGGAAGACATGGTCCATTTACTAAGGTATAAACTAGCAGAAGATCAGTATTTTCACCATTCCAAAATGAGAGTCCCCCTTTAAAAAATAAAAATAATAAAAAAAAATTGTCCAAAATGAATAGCCTTCTTCAAGTGAAGTCACCAAATCACCTTTGCAACTATTACGTCAAAATGTGAATTATGCATACGCTATAATGTCAATACTATGAGTATTTGCATATATGTGCAGCTAAAGCTGCTCAAAATTTAACCACCTTCATTATTTAAATTTTAAAAAAAGAAAAGAAAGAAAGAGGACACTGGTTTCTGGAATCAAGGGTGTAATAGTTAATGCGATCTCTAGGGCAAGAGTCACGCACAACAAGACAAAACTACGGTTTTAAGTACAATACACATTTTTTCAATCACACATGTTTGAGCACTACCACCTCAGTTTAAAAACAGGGGCAGCTTTGGTCAAACAGCAAGCACCAAATTTCAAGGACTTCCGCATTCTGGACCAATTTAGCGAGTGGTATCCATTTAGGATGCACAACTCGAAAATTTATTATGACTTTGAACTGGAAGCATAATGTCACCGTTCTTAAATTGCTATAGAATGTTATCATTTACACCTACACAAAAAGCTTCAATGCTTAATTTCAAAATACATTCAGGGCAGATTATTGGCGGGCAGTACTCTATGCAGGAACAGATTAATACAATGAACCAGATAACTGGCACAGCTACTAACAGAGAATGGCCAGAATAGCCCTCTGAATTTAACTGCAAAATACGCAACAAATCATAACAACAGATGTGAATATTACCTCGATCGTCATGGGAGTAAACACGAAAAGATTGGTGAGATTAAAAGCGAAAGCGGAAAGAAGGAATCCAAGCTGGTACTTCTCAGCAGTAGATGCTGTCTTCCATGGATGTTGATACCCAAAAGACGCCACAGTCACCGCACAACAAACCCCGACCATTGAGAAATATGCTGGAAACATCTTGCTTTGTAAATTACCAAACTGATGCCTAGGGAGATTCCTAAAATGGTACCCCAAAAAAAATTTAAAAATACGGAGTATACAAGTCAAGCAAGTGAGCACTAGTATCTAGTATAGTTTGAATGGAAAACTATTCTAGTGGCATCAAAACTCATGGAATAAAGAAAACGTAAAAGTTTCTCCCTCTATCACAAAATAAGTGTCTTTTTCTACAAAAGAATGAAGTTATGTTTTAACATTTAGTAATACTTGGATACAAATAACATTAGATCGGATATCATTGCAAGTGTAAACTGATAGTTCATCCGTCCCAAAAACATTATCCTATTCGAATAATGTTTTACTGGTGAATGGTGATGCTTTCAATGGCAAAGCGAGGATTTTCAGTAGAGGGGTCAAAAATTGCATACTCCCTCCGTCCCAGCACAAGTGAGACTTCTTTCCCTTTTAGGCCGTCCCACTAAAAATGAGACTGCCCAAAATGGAAATGTTTCAACTCCACTCATTCTCTCTCTTCATTTTCAACCACTCAATTTATTCAACTAACACTACTATTTATCCCACTCATTCTCTCTCTTCATTTTCCACCACTCAATTTATCCAACTAACACTAATTTACTCCACTCATTCTCTCTCTTCATTTTCTACCACACACTTACTAGTTTGTCTTAATTATTGTGCAAACCCCTCTAATCCTACTTGTGCTGGGTCGGAGGGAGTATATCTTTTCACGTGACATTAGGGATGGCCAACGCCGGTTCCGGTTCGCCTTTTATGTGAACCTTAACCGGCCCTTGGTTACACCGGTTCCGGTTATCACAATCCGGTTCCGGTACGGTTCCACGCTCCCTTTTTCTTTTTTCTTATTTTTTTATCATACAATAATGAATAAATAGGTTAAAAATTATTGAAAAACAAGGGATTTTTTTTTTTAATGGAAGAGTACAACAGTTAACAGTACCCTTCCTATCCACATTATAGGTTTGCATTTGCAAGTACATACTGGGACATTACCTAGATAAATTTAGCAACTGATTCTGAAGTCAAACCAACCACGTTGCCTACTTTCACTCTCTCAAATCCGTCGGCTTCTCTCTCCACCGCTTCTTCGATCTCCACGATTCCGGCCCTCCACATCCGCGACGTATCTACTTCTTCTCATGTCTTGAATCTTCCTGCTCATCGTAAAGGCGATTCTCAACCTTCCTCATCTCCCCCTCTCAAGGCCGCCGTGGGTCACTCACACTCTCACTCCCACTCCGGCTCTCACCTCCACCTTCACTCCGAAGACGACACCGACGACACTGATTCGGATACGGATTCATTACATCTGCACTCCGACCACGATGCCTCGCCGCCGATTCATAATCCGTATGGGAATTTATCTTATTCCAATCAGAATGAAACCCTAGGTTCTTCCTGGCCGGTTCACCGGTTTTCAAACTCCCAAACCGTAACCGGCCCTGATGAATGGCGGTTCCAGTTACTCCGGTTTATTAGCCGGTTCTCCCCGGTTCCGTGCTTCTCCGGTCCGGTTTTCCGGTTCCGGTCCGGTTTGGCCATCCCTACGTGACAGCATGAGCGAAACAACATTTATACCCCCTCCATCCCATTTGAAAGGTCCCATTTTGCCATTTTTGGTGTCCCATTAGAAAGTCCAGTTTCCCAAATGAAATTCTATAATACTTCTATATTAATGGGTACAAACAACATCTAGCCACTTACAATTCCCTACCCCACTTTCTCTTTCATATCTCACTTTTCATCCAACATCTACTTTAGCGCCAATATTATAAAGCTTTTCCATATTTTCCGTGCCCAAAAAGAGTTGGGGACTTTCAAAGTGGACAGAGGGAGTATATATTTTCATAGTAAGGGCCTCCAAAATCAAAAGCAGTACATCTATGCAATGAGTTAACCACGAGAAGCAAGACCTCTAGGAACCTAAAAATACAAAAGAAGGATTAGAATTGCTCTTGGCTAGTAAGCATTACACTTCATAATAACTTCATTATCAATGCTACTTAATAGTTTTGTCCTCACTATGCTATCAGGCAGCTGGAAATTCACTTTTCACTCGTTCGACAGCACAATTTTGTCTTCAACAAGATTCGTAGCTAAGTGCAAACGTATGAAGTATATGATAGTTACATAAGTCAATTCAGTAGCTTCAATAAGCAATAAGCAGTCAGCTTCACACCATAGTTATTAAAGGCGCGCCTAGGCGCGAGGCGAGGCGCGATCTCGGGGCTTTTTTCCGCTAGACGAGGCGCTGATCTCCGGACACGGCAATTGACCGTCATCTACATCCTAATTAAACCTAATACCCTCTTCCTCTCCCACGACCCTCTCCGTACACGCACGATTACTCAGGCGACCTTCCGGCAACAGCTTTTTTCTTTTTCCAGACTTCCAATTATCTTATTTCTTATTTCCAGTTATCTTTTTTCTAATTCATGTTATCTTTTTTCTTTTTCCAGTTATCTTTTTCCTATTTCCGGTTATCTTTTTTTTATCTTAGTTTTTTTTCCTACTAATTTCAGTGTTGTGTAACTAATCTTAGTCTCATTTTTTAGTCTCCATTGATTTAAATTTAATCTCATTTTTCATTTTCTCTATACTGCATTACGAAATGAACAATATGATACTGGACATTTTACTTTTCTTTACCTAAATGAATGATAAAAAAATAAATTTTCATTTTAATGAAAGTACTATCAGATTGTGTCAGTGTGTGTTGCATTTGCCATGAAATAACTATGATCAGTTTCCCCAACAATAATTAGACTTAAGAGTCCTTGTGTTAGAACTTCTCTTTATGCTTGTTAGAACATCTATTTATGCTTGTTTCTTTTATGCTTCTAGTATATTTTAAATATTTTAAGGCATTTTTTTGTGCTTCGTCACTCGGGCGCGCGCTCGCCCGCCTTGCGCCTAGGCTCCGGGCTCACCTTTTGCGCCTTGGTGCGCCTTGGGTCTTTAATAACTATGCTTCAGATTCCATTTTTTTCCAAATCGATGCTCAATCTGAGTGAGGAGGTACTAAGTGTGCATTTATTATGCATGTTAGTGATGAATTTATAAGCCAAACCACAACAACAACAACAACAACAACAAAAAAATAAAAATAGTGAGACTATATTCAAAAAAATCAAAATCAATTACTCCCTGTGTCGTAAATGAGTGTCCAAATTTCATTTTAAGGGACACTGAAAATCTCAACTTTTTGAACAATTTGGTAACAACGATTCATATATAATCTTGTAATCTCCTTTCCAAACATTTAGTTTTGCACGTATAAAGAAACCGGTGAATTTTTTTTGAAAAAAAACGTTTAGGGAGAAAGTTATGTTAAAAAAAGACACTCATTTAGGGACAAATATTTATTGAAAATGGACACTCATTTAGGGACAGAGGGAGTACTTTAAGTTCAGAACCTAGTTTTTTTTTACTTGTCTTACCGCTTCGAAACTTAGGATTGAATATAAGAAAAAAACATAAATTGGGGGGAGATGGATGAAGGGTTTTACTTGAACATGATGATGCCGCCGATGAAGGTGACCCAAAGTGCGGCGCCCCAGGCGGTGGAGAAGCAGAGAAGATGAGCAAGCGTGACGAAATTTGAGAGGTTAGGGGAATTTGATGATCCGAATGTTTCCGGAGAGAAGATTATTCCGATTGCTAAGAAAGTGACGGCCGCCAAAAATCTGGTCATCCACCCCATTTCCGATTCGATTTTTCGTTTTCTTGTGGGAGAGGAAATGAATTGGGGTTGTGGAAGAGTCTTCTTCTACTGCACCTAATTCTTTGGAGTCGATTGATTGGAGTATTATTTGTTCCACTCTCCTACTACTGTACGTAGTTCACTAGTACCAACCAAAAGTTTGATATAATTCCTCTAATGCCCTTAACTTGATTTTAAAATTTTATGAAGGTGCATTATTTTTGAAATTCCATTCTAGCCCTATGACAAAGATACATAAACACATTTGATGCTTGCGCTCTTCATTTACCCTCGTCTAACCCCAACACATCATATCCCTCGGTCTTGTTACTCCCGTCTCTCCTATCTTCTCTCTCTTAATACACTATCATCAACATCCTTCATAACCACAGTTAACCGTTAAGAACCAAACGTCCGCCCGCCCCCAATCTCTAACTTATATCATTATATCCTTTTTGGTCATCCCCTACTCAAAGCCATTACCTTCATCCATATCTCTCTTCCAAACTCTTGCGAGTCGCACCATCAAATTCCCACATGACCAGCTAGCACTGCCTAATTCAACATCCTTCATCCACGTAAATCCCACGAGCATTATCTCATGCAAACACCACCACTTCCACTTATTCTAACAACTTCTTAAAATGAATTTTGGGCATTCATTTAGGAGCGAATGGAAAAGTTGTTTAACATTTGAGATTCATTTACTCTTAGAAATTGTCGAGCGCACGAACAAGTGTGCTAATGATAATTATAATTTTTTTTTTTTTTGTCATGGGGGTTTTAAAGGGCTATTGAAATATCTTGGTCCTCCTAAAACATTAATATTAGACGAATAATATTAGGGCCTAGGAGCACAAAAAAATCACAAAAACTTGCTTACAAAATCCTAAGTGTAATGATTTTATTGGTGTTTTTAATTAGAGTGTAGCGGGTCCATTATCGATGCAACCAATAAAATATCGTCACCTCATTTTGTGAGCAAGATTTTGTGGCCTTATTTTATACCCCTAGCATTGCTCATACTCCCTCCGGAAAAAGTGTTAGTGGAGTGAGTGTTGTGAGTATGAAAATTGAAGTAGAAGAGAGAAAGTGAGATGTAAAGTAACGAGTGAAAAGTTGTTTATGAGTGTGAATATGGGTCCCATTAAATAAAACTGGATCGGAAAAGTCACACTGGTCGGACCATCCATCCAAGCACGAATTACAGAAAATTCCGCTCCCGCCACTTCACCAAAAATCAAAAAGAAAAATACTTGTACAAATTATGCTCCCTCTAAACCATTTTCCAATACGTCTCAGTAAACAGTCTTCACCCCAATTCTTCCAAGACAAGCTTCTAACAATCTGAACCCTCATTATTTTCCCACCACTTTCCCTCACTTTCTTCCTTCCTAAACACTCTCCTCCTCAATTACTCACACAATCACTAATTTTACTCCTAGGGCTTTGCTGACCGCCATCGCCGACAATTCCTCATTCTTCTCTCTCTCACACACACTATAATCTCCCCGCCGGGGAAGTTTCCGGGTCCAGTTAATTTATTGATTTTTACCGATGTTGGGAATCAAACAAGGCTCTCCGCTTGACCATCATCAGTCCAAAGTGTTCCGAGGCGTCCGATTTGTTCTTTTCGGTTTTGACCCCCTAAACAAAGCCAATGTTAATCTCTCTCTCTCTCTCCACCCCCTCCCATTTTCTGATTGTTTCTTTTTTTGTTTGTTTGGAATTTGATTTTTTACGTTATTGAAGGTTGGTTCGCTTATGTATTTTAGGTTCTGAAGAAGCTTATTGATGGCGGTGCCACTGATGCTGGTCAGTTTGGGCCCAGTTGCACTCATGTCATCGTTCACAGGCTTGTTTATGTAATAATAATCCCTTTTCTTTTGTAATTATGGCCCTGAATGCATATCATTTTCGGGTGAATTTTGGTATTTAGTAAACCCATTTTGGGAATCTTCATTTTCTAAAAATATATACGCCATCCGTCCAGAAATGATAGTCTTATTTGACTTTTCAAACATTTTTGAGGTTACATTATGAGTCTTGTAAATTCAATGATTTTGAAGCCTTCATTGTGGAAATGGGACTAACTTTCTAGGACAAATAAAAAAGGGATATGAGACTATCATTTTGGGACAAATGAGTATATTCTTATGAATACTTTTAGGGTTTGTACTAAGTCATGATTGCTAGAATGTTTTTAGGTAGTTCAAAGAATTCATTATTTCTATGGGTTTTGCAGGATGATCCTGTATGCATTGCTGCTCGAAGCAATGGAAAGATACTTGTCACTGGATTATGGGTTGATCATAGTTTTGATGTTGGAATACCTCTTGATATCTCCTCGGTCAGTCCTTCCAACCGAGTGACCTGCACATACTCTTGTGTGTTTATCTTCTTGTTGGGGGCAATTTTGCTTAAAATTTTACCGTTTTAGTGTCTACATTATCTATGCCTACAAGGATGTGCTATCACTTATTGTTCTCTCTCTAAGGTTTTGACTTTGTAATTACGTTTGGTAAGATCATTGATGGACTGTTCAAGATCCAATTAACCTTTTGATAGTAGGTGCCATGTTATTGTGAAATAACATTGACTTATAGAAGCCACTACATTGACCGTTAAGAAATTGTATCAAATCACCTAGCTTCCACAACCCCCCCCCCCCTCCCAAAAAAAAAAAAAAAAGTGCCTGGAACTGTTTGCTGCTCGTTCTGCTTTGTAGCCATAGTTGAAATCATGATTGTGTGACTTCTCCTCTGATTGTTTCAGCATATTTTAAGCTATATTAGGTGATTCTTCAGCTAGAACTTATGTTTTTCCCCCTACAGATAATGTACAGACCATTAAGAGATTTAAATGGGATTCCTGGTGCGAAATCCCTTGTGATATGCTTAACTGGCTACCAGCGTCAAGATCGGGAGGACATTATGGTTTGCACTTTCTTTGCTATATATTTTATATTTGGATCCATTTTTGTAGTTTGACATTTTCATTGGCCTTGCACCTCCTGATCAAGGCAGATTTTTTAAACGAAGCTACTTTCCAGAAGGTAGTTAATGAACTTATGTTCTGATTAGTTACTTGTTCCTTGTGCAGACAATGGTTGGACTGATGGGTGCAAACTTTTCAAAGCCATTGATAGCTCATAAAGTTACTCATCTTATTTGCTACAATTTTGAAGGTGCATTTTTCTTCATATTCATGTGTAAAAAAATTATCCTTTACCATGTTTTGACAGATTCTTCATCTGAGAACAAGAAAAATTTATGAATTTGTGAGGTATGCTAATAATAACCTAGACATACTTGAATACATTATACATGTAAACTGAAGAGGTGGGCTTTCATTTTAACAGGGGAGAAGTATGAGCTTGCCAAGAAAGTGAAGAGAATCAAGCTTGTCAACCACCTATGGTTGGAAGCCTGGTATGATTTGGCTTTGCTCGTTGTTGCTAGTTTACTTGCTAAGTCGATAGCCTTTTTTCCTTTCCCATCCTTTATTCTTTGTAGTATAAGTTAAGGTCCCCTAAAGCTATTCCATTTCATGTCTTGCAGTCTTGGAGCCTGGGAAATTATCTCAGAAGCAAATTATGGCAAGAGGTGAGACTTTAGTGTATGTATTTGTTGCTAAAAGTTTTGATGCAGTGAGTGTGCAGTTTCTAGAGTATTATAACATTTGTGTGTTCCTTTGTACCATCTTACGTCTCAAATTACTTCCTTTTTCCCAGAAGCTTTAAGTTAGCTATGGGTTACCAATTGCAAGAACATCGAGGTTGTGAACTGCTTACATTGTAGATATTCCACTCCAAATGTGTGATAACGTGTGAAAAATCTTTGTTTTAATTTTAGCTCTCACTCTCACACGCAGACACATATTTGTCCATTCTTTTTTCAATCATGTTTTAAATTCTACAATATCTATTTTCTGTATGAATGGTGTATAAAGCGTATGACGACAACCTCTCCTTGTCCGCACATGTTAATGTATTAAGCTGTTTAGCATGCCATCCATATTAGTCGGGCTATGTATATTTATCTATCATCTACTTTTTTACTTTATCGGTTCATCTTTTTATTTACTAGTGGATATGAGTTGGAGATGATGGAGGCTGAAGCCAAAGACTCTGAAGAAGAAAGAGAAGGTGTTGATTCGAAGCAACATGCAGGGAAAGCAGCAATTATCCAGCACCCTTTTATGTTGAGAAAAGAAACTTCTGGAGAACCACTGGATTGTTTTGCACCTAAAGGTTTCTGGCCTTTTGACAATATTAAGGGCACATCAGCAGTAATGGAGAAAAGCCCAAATGCTCAAGTGCCAAATCTGCTTGAGACTCAAAGCAAAAATTCAGAGATACACGGCCCTGGTGACACTGGTGAGCCATCAAATCCATGTAACGCAACAGCAATTCATGCAACAGGTGAAAACGAGTTGGCTTCTACTTTAAAAGATGAGAGGACTCCTAAATCTGATGCCTCAAAATTAATTAGTGTAAGTTACTCAAGGAAAAGGAGAACCACACCTCCAATGAACTCTGGAAAAGATGCAGGGAATTTGAACAGTTCCATAGAAAGAGGTAAACTCAATTTGGGTAAAGATTTTGAGTTAACTTCCACCACGACACCGCAAGAAAATTTGAGAACTGATGCTGATTGCTTCAAAACTCCTGACAAGGGATCTCCACTTGGTTCTAAAGAGAAGCAAAGTGGTACTGGTACACTTTCTGAAAAGAGGAAAACAGAGGTACTTTCAGGTAGTTCAAAGCTACAAAAGATAGGTGCTAATGCAAAAGCACACATCCCAGAACATACTGTTTTGGCGAGTAGAACTGAAGGGGTAGGTCTGGATTTTCCGGGAAGTGGACCAGTTGACAGCAGTGCTCGCCCTTCACCCTGCAAGTCGAACGGGACAGCTGATTTGGATCTTGTCAGAAAGTCCTCGTCGGTGTCTGTAACAAAATCCTCAAGCTCTACTTGGATATCTGTGACACAAAGTTCTCCAATCTCCAAAACTGTTGCCTCTGAGATTATGCGAGAAGAAAACACGAAGGCTGTCCAAACATATTCTAAGGGCTCAAAGAGGGCCACCCTATGTTCTAAGCCTGAAAATGGAGATGTTGATATGAGCACTCCACAACCTACCATAGTTGAAGATCAGAAGCGACCAAATGAGGCCCAAGATATTTTGATGCAGAGTCCTTCCACTGAGAAATTGGATAATAATAAATCCAATACCAATATAGAAAGTGGAGGTGTTGGTGTGAGTCGACCAGAACATCTAGCTGTTGAAGATCTCGAGTTACATAATGTGATGCAAGACATTTTGAATCCATCTCCTAACACCAAAATTTCAGATGTAGAGAAATCCCCTCATATTAGTAACTTGGAACTGCAGACAGGTAGACCTTTGGAATCAGATTTAAAACCACTAGGAAGGAAGATGGTTGGCAAGAAACTTTTGGGTCCAAAGCGAAGTATAGGAAAAGGGAAAACTACAAACCAGAAGGGTTCCATACAGTTGAAGAAAACTCCCCCAATGAATGATTCTTTAACTCGTTCAGCTGCGTCTGAACAAATTGAGAAGGCTGAAATGTTTGGTGCAGATGTGATTCCAGAGATAGAAATGGTGACAGAGAAAACTAATGGTCACTCTGGAAGGTTAGCTGAAAGTGTCTCTGTATGTGCAGATGATGAAACTGAGCCCCCAGAAGACAAAGAAGCACCAGATGAAGAGAAGTGTGACAAGGTTGAAGGAGACAACATAGCAGGTAAGGTTGTCAATGATGAGGAACAACTCAAAGGCAAAATTGGACCAATGCGTGCTGCTCGTGGCAAGAAAAGTCAACTGAAAGAATCAATCCATACGGAGAATCAGGTGATGGAGAAGATAACTAAAAGGATAAAACGTTCATCGCGTAAATCAAAGAAGACCTATGTTCCTTCTGTCTTGCATGCAAGTACAGAGAAATCAGTGCTTGTAGATGATGAAACTAAGTCTCCGGAAAAAAAGGAAGTAGTAGTTGGAGGGGGAATGTATGAAGAAGCTGAACCAAACTGTACAATAGGTTCAGAGGCCTACGATGAGGGCAAGAAAAATCAACTGAGAGAATCAACCAATACAGAGAATCCGGTGCAGGAGATGATTACTAAAGAGAAAAAACTTTCTTTGAGAAAATCTAAGAGTAAAACTATTTCTTCTGTCTTGTGTGTAACCACTGAACAAGAGGCTAGCAAGGATGAATCTGCTAGTGAAGGCAAAAATGAGAAAAAAGAAATGGAGAAAGATGCAGTTCCCTGTTCAACAAGTAAAACCAAGAGAGCATCAGCTAAAAATGAGGCGAAGAACACTAGGAAAGTCGAGAAGGAAAACCAGCCAATCCAAATTGGCGATGACAATAAAGATCCGAGTAATGAGCGGACTGGGAAAATGGCTTGCAAAGTTTCTAAGAACAACCGGAAGGCTCACGAGTCAGCTTTAGATCTGTTGCCAAAGGAACGCGTCCCACAAACTGAACCCATGTGTTTTATATTGAGTGGGCATAGGTTACAAAGAAAGGAGTTTCAACAGGTCATTAAGCGTTTGAAAGGAAGAGTATGCAGAGATTCTCATCAATGGTCATATCAAGCAACACACTTTATTGTCCCAAATCCAATACGAAGGACGGAGAAGTTTTTCGCTGCTGCTGCATCTGGAAGGTAAGATCTTACTCAATCGATAATCCCTAGCTTTTTGCCCCTTACATTAATTATGGGTTATTGTTTGATGGGAAAACTCCGTTTTTGTTCGTCGTACTTTGGGGGGTGTTTCACTTTACCATCGAACTTTATTTTTTTCATTTTTTACCATCGCGCCACAAACAATGGTGTCATGTTTACCCAAATTTGTTTCATTTTTACCATCGTACCACAAACAATGGTGTCATTTTATACACAAATTTGTAATAAAATGACACCATTGTTTGTTATACGATGGTGAAATGAAAAAAATTAAAAGTTTGATGGTAAAAGTGAAACACTCCCTACAGTACGATGGACAGACAGAAGCAGAGTTTTCCCTTGTTTGTTCAGATAACTTTTAATTTTGCTCCTTCTAAAACAGGTGGATTCTGAGGACCGAATTCTTAACTGCTAGCAATCAGGCTGGCAAGTTCTTGTCAGAAGAGCCTTATGAATGGCATAAGAATGGCCTAAGTGAAGATAGTATGATCAACTTGGAGGCTCCTAGGAAGTGGCGCCTTTTGAAGGAGAAAACTGGTCATGGTGCCTTCTATGGAATGCGTATTATCATATATGGGGAATGCATTGCGCCTCGTTTGGTATGTACATATTATTTTCCTCTTGCATCTATTACTACTACTACTTCCTTTCTGATCTATGCACCCACCTTTGACATTAGACATTTGAGGATTAAAAATAATCTTTTAAATAATACTTTCTCCGTTCCAGTTAAGAGCCCATGTTTGAAAGTGATTTTTCAATTTTAATGTTTTACCACATTGTATTTTCTTTAAATTGTATGAAAGCCTTTTTTGCCCCCTACAATATGCAATAGACTGTCATATTCTTACTAAGAAAGAGTTTTTATGAGAAAAGATAAAGTATTTACAGCTTAAGTTTTGATGAGTAAACATTTTGAAACATATAGGAAGGATATCTATGAATTTTTATTCTTAAAAGTCAACATTTTCAGAGCGTCCCTCAACTCGGAAAAGGTGATTCATTTTGGGTATGTTCGTCTTGTACATCTGTTACAGATTAATCAAATCTTGTTAACGCTTTGCATATATACATGTTTGATATTTCTTTTTCTAATTCCTGGTAACCCTCGTTAAAACGCAGGATACTCTCAAACGTGTATTAAAGGCGGGAGATGGAACCATATTGGCAACTTCTCCACCCTACACTCGTTTCCTTGAATCAAGAATCGACTTTGCCATTGTTAGTCCTAGCATGCCACCCGAAGACGTTTGGGTTCAGGAATTCTTAAGACACGAGATACCCTGCATTGCAGCTGATTACTTGGTGGAGTACGTATGCAAGCCTGGTCACTCACTCGATAGACACATACATTACAGCACTCACGCATGGGCAGAAAAGTCATTAAACAACCTGAAGAACCGGTTACAAGAAATTGCTGACGAGCCATCAACTCCACCATGTTATAATAAGGATGTAGCTTGTCAGGTCTGTGGATCACGGGACGGAGGGGACTCGATGTTGATTTGTGGGGACGAGAGTGGGTCGACTGGGTGCGGGGTCGGGATCCATATCGACTGCTGTGATCCTCCGCTTGAGGATGTACCGAAAGAAGACTGGTTTTGTACCAAGTGTAGTAAGATCAGTAGCAGCAGCAAGACACCTCTAAAGAAAACCAAGAAGAAAGCATTGGCTTCGAAAAGAAAGTGAGTTTTCTTTTACCATTCTTGTTTTATTAGCATGATAATAATAGTCATTTTAGTTTTGTAGATGCAATAATAATGTTTTTGATAAAATGTAAATTTTATTTACAAGGTTTAAATGAATGTAATTGTAGCTTGTCTTATTTTTGCACTTCTAGCTGCAATCTAAAGGGCTTTAGCCCTTTAAGAGGACTTTATATCATTTTAGTTGTACTTATTTAATTAGCATCTTGTTGTGCTTATGTTACCAATATTTTTTCTCTTAAAGCTGCATTAAGGTTTGCTTTATGAAAAGATTGTGAAATTAGGGGGAAGGAAAGTACTTTTAAATTTGCATAATACTCCCTCTGTCCTTGAAACCTTACTGCAAAGGAACTTTGAACAATAATTAAAGCTACTTTTAATTATCTTAATGTGAATCTAAAAATTGATATTGATAGTATTTATAATGGCGTGTCAATAACAATTTTTACATTTTTATTAAAATAATTAAAAGTAGCTTTAATTATTATTCAAAGTTCTTTCGTAATAACAACGAAAAAAAGTGAGACTATCTTTATTAACAACGGAAAAAAGTGGGACTATCTTTTTATGGGATAGAGGGAATCCAATTAGGAATAGTAAAACCTTTTGTAACCTCTGTGCAATTACGTAATAGATGATCTACATGATTTTAATTGTACTTGTGGTCTCAAAAGTACTTGGAAAAGAAAATAGTTTCAACTCTAATCTCTTCTTGATGACTTTTCAGGAAAGTTATGTTTTTTTTTTTTCAAATAAAATGTCTACTAGTATTAAACAAGAACAAGAATTAGTCCCAGAACAATTTTCTACCTCCCCCCCCCCCCCCCCCCCTTTGAGATATTTGCAGATCCAAAAATATTTATGCACTTTACTATTAAAATTTATAAAAGTTAAATTTTAAGATGATAAATTTCTTTACATGAGTAATACGAAAATGTTTCATATTTCGTTAGAACATGAAAAAACATTTCAAGTAAAATTGAAAAGAAAAGGCTAAAATAATACTCCCTCCGTCTCACTATGTTTTTTTTTTGCCACATTTGAGTTTTGATAGTTTACACAAGTGAAGTTTTACCAAACATTAATATCAATTTAATCATTTTAATGAATTCAAAAAATTGTTGTACATAAATTACTTAGTGTTTTATCAATAACAATATTTAAAATTACATTAGGGTGATTAGATTGATATTAATGTTTGGTCAAAGTGTACTCGTGTTGACTATCAAAAAAATTTAGGGTTTTCATTTTAGGGTTTCTAGAATATTCCGTAGTAGTATAAATACTTTTGTTAGGGTTTTGTAATAGTTAGCTTTTTGATTAATAAAATTATATTTGCCGTTAGTGCATTTTTAGGGTTTATTACCTGTAGCCGTTAGGCTTGTTGAAACCCTAATTCCTAGATTGGATTAGGTCAATAATATTGCTATTTCTTTACAAGGATTTCCATCACGGTTATCCTGAAAGGTTGTATTCCGCTGCATCAATAAATAAAAGTCACCAATAGAAGGATTTTTACGGTTTTAATTGCAAGATTTAATGGTTCGAACCTCAAGTCTCACCAACTATATTTTTCGTTTTCCATTTGTCAATTTCTTCACACACAGTAAACCGCACACAGATTCAGATACGTTCGAGAGAAGATGACTTTTTTTGCTGAGAAAAGTGTGGTTTTGATCCAAACAGCATTTTACAAAATATAGCTCTTTCCGTCCCAAACTTAATACTTTCTCTGTCCTACATGGACAAAATGAGTTTTACTCGGAAATTAAAGGAAGAATATATAGTAGTGGATAATTATTGTGAGTGTGAAAAGTAAAGTACGAGAGAGAAAGTGGGTATAAAATAGTAGATCGATTGGGTTGTGAGTATAAAAGTGAAGTAGCAGAGAGAATGAGTGAGATGAATAGTAAAGATTATTTGCCATTTTAGTAAAGTGTATCTTTTCAATGGACACCCAAAAAGAAAATTTGTCCACATAGTTATGGGACAGAGTGAGTACTTATTTTGTTTTTTTGTTTTTTTCCTTTGATACTTTATACTTTTGATTACTTATTCAAATTTTCTAATTTCTCTCTCATTTCTACTCATAAAAACTTTTATATATATATATATATATATATATACATATATATATATATATATATATATATTTAATTTTATTTAGTAACAATAAATTTGAGATGCAAAGAGTATGATTTTCCCGAGAAGAGAAAATAAAGTTGGCAGATGACTCCCATCAAAGTTTGTTTTTGTTGACCATAAAAATTTAAAATAGGACTATCTTTCTGGAATAGAGAGAGTAATAATTAACCTCTAATACCCTTGAAAGACTTCTGATTTATGAGCTTCTTCTTATTGCCACTCTCCTTTTTGATTGAAATAACAAACCAGCAAACGTCATGTATAATACTCTCACCGGCACCGTGTGATAAATGTTGGATTTTGTTTTATTGTAAAATTAAATATCACATTTTTAAATATGAAAACAATCGTATAGCAATTATATTATGATGCAATCACAACATAACTAGTTGAAGCACATTATTTTACTCGCTTTTTAAATGCGCTACCTATTTTGAGAATGAGGGAATAACTAATTAAATGATTAAATCTTGGAATGCTAATATCCTTGTCTATTTATATTTTTATTTTATGAAAATAGTAAATAAATATTTATTTTGATTTCTTTTATAACTTGACACTCTCTTAAGAAAAGAAGCAAAGCAAAGCAAAGCAAGTCAAATATAAATATTAATTAGTAGTAGTTGTTTTAAATATTTAACTTGGATAATTGCTCTCAAGTATAAAAGGATACATTTTTGAGTAGAGATTCGTTGATTAAAGGGCAAGAACTGTAAAAGGAAGAATTCTTGAGAGGGATGAGATGCCATACCCCGCCCCCTTTCTATCCTTTACGCTAAATCAAAAGTGACTCACTAACGTGACCAACCGTGCAATTCCTACTTTTTTTTTTTTTTCTGTCACAACAAAATTAAATACTTCTTCCGTCCTAAAATCTTAAAATGATCTTCACATTTGACTATTCAAACTTTTTAAGGATATGAACAATTGATTCACTAGTCATGTTTTGTTTGGGCATGTTATAGATAAAAACATAAAATTTTGATTAAAATTACTCGGGTTACAATATTAAAAAGGTTATTGTTATTTGTCTGTCAGTAACAAGAACTATTAATAATTAGACAAAAAATTACGTGAGACAGGAGAGTAAATGGTTTGGCCCCCTATAAGCGGGGTGGGGCAAACTCATGTCCTCTCTCATCGAGACCCGTTACATGTGTGAGACCGTCTTACACAAGACTTCATCTAATAATTAATGGGACCAAACCAAATCTTTTTAATTATTTACTCTGTCTGTCCAAGTATAATATCCTCTTATGGTTTATATATTAGTTATTTCAATCGAATAATTATGTATAAATTTTTAGAATTTTATTAGTGTGATTAGATTGACTTTAATATCTGGTCAAATCTCACTTGTAATTGTAATGACAAAAAAAAGTCAAATTGAATACTTTGTTATGTAACAGAGAGGGAGTATAGAAACAATCAATGTATTCAATCTCATTATCATATAATAAAATGAATTGAGTGAAGAATTAACCATTAGTTTTATTCAAGTATCTAAAACTCAACTAGATTTACATAATATGTTGGTCTATAAGTCATTTAAAAATGTTGGAAATTCTATCCATTGTTTAGAAAAAAGAAAAGAAAAGAATAAAAAGTAGGGAATCAAAAGCACAAAATACAAGGAATGAATGCAGGAAAAGATAAAAACCAATATCTCAGTAGTGGATGGAGGACCATCTTTGTGTTGTTCCCAACAAACCATTGGAATGGTAGAATCATTAGCTTGTTGATTTTTGTACAAGCCAAGATGACATAAGCTATCCCCCTTATCAAAAAACTAAATACTCCACTCATTTTATAAAAAAAGATCACTCATTTTAAAATAAATAATTAATTTTTAAAGAATTAATGTGATTTTATGTGTTTGTACAATAATTATATCATCGTAAAATCTACTAAATACAGTATAAACTCGATAAATTTATAAACCCTCTTAAATAATAAATTTGTCTGGCCCCGAATTGGGTCAGTTGTAAAAGTTACAAAAATCGATAAAATAATAATAATTTTTCGGGAGACCCTTTTATAATTTTAGGTCCCATGGAAGCATAAATTAACAATTCTTAGAATTTGAAAAAATATTTATTATAATTTAGAGAAAATATGACTATATAGTTGTTTATTTTCTTTTAAAGTTCAAATCTAGTTAGAGTTCATCTCTAATTTTTCTTATTCAATCCAATAGTTCCGGTTTTGTGTTTTTTCGAAATGTGTCAATATAATGAATTAAGTTTATACGCAAATCTGAAATTCATTGAATCGGCTAAAAACTCTTTAAATTAATAATTATTAATTGTTGGTGATTTTAGTGTCATCAACGATTTTATGTAATTGTGATTTACTAGAGACCAATGCGATTTCATATTCTGCTCGGATACGAGTAAGGGAAAGTGTGGAGTACACACTCGTTTGAGTTAATATGTTTTCGACCACGATAAAGAAGCAGGGGTCAAGGGGGCTGCGCCCCCTTGCGGGGTCAAGGGGCAGCGCTTTGGTGTTCCAAATAATCTCCCGCCAGTTTCCCACCAAAACCCGAAAATTAAGAGACAGGCCAAACAGGAGGTGCTCGGCCGAGCACTTCCTTAACTCGGCCGAGCATGATTTTCACAGTAAACAGAAGCCACGAAAAAAGGCCTGCTCGGCCGAGCACATTTCCTTGACACGGCCGAGCAGACACTGAATCAGTGAAAAGGTGCCTTTTCTGTTGACAGTCATGACTGTTGTGAATGTAACCATTATCTCTCTTCTGCTCCAGACGAAAATCTGTTTATAAACAGATTATTTGGACTCAAATAAAGATAGAAAACACACGCAAATTCTCCAAGTTTTGATCTGATCTCTTTGCCTAGAATCAGATTGCTTGATTGTCTTATCCCATACAAAGATTTCGTGTAACCTAGGCATAAAGGGTCGAAATACTTTGTTCGGAAAGTGAACATACACAATTCAATCATTATCCAAGATTATCAACAAACCCTATTTCCCCAACAAACGAACAAAGTATTCTGTGATAATCATGGGTGGAGGAAGTACTGTGAAGGAGATGACGACCAACTTTGGGAAGTTGGACAAATTTGAAGGCTATGATTTCAGACGTTGGCAGAAGAAGATGCCCTTCCTTCTGACATCATTGAAGGTGGTGTATGTTCTGTCTACCCCCATGCCAGAATTATCGGAGGACGATAATTTGGAAGCAGTCAGGAGAAGATCGAAGTGGGAGAACGATGACTACATCTGCAGAGGGCATATATTGAATGGTATGTCTGACTCTCTCTTTGACATATATCAGAATGTTGAATCTGCAAAGGAGTTATGGGATTCTCTTGAATCCAAGTACATGGCAGAGGATGCTTCGAGTAAGAAGTTCCTCGTAAGTAATTTCAATAATTACAAGATGGTCAAATCAAGGCCTGTCATGGAACAATTCAATGAAATCCTGAGAATCCTTGGACAGTTTACACAACATGGTTTGAAAATGGACGAGGCAATATCTGTTTCAAGTATAATAGACAAGTTGCCTCCTTCCCGGAAGGATTTCAAACACAACTTGAAACATGGTAAAGACGATCTGTCTTTGGTCCAACTTGGTAGTCACCTGCGTATAGAGGATTCTCTAAGGGCACAAGAGAGTGACAAAGGAAAAGGAAAATAAGTTGTTGGACCCTCGGTGAATATGCTTGAGGAGGGTGGAAAGAAAAGGAACAATAACAAAAACAGAGGAAAGAAACGTGGTTCCAATAACAACGATGATTCTGGTCCCACCAAGAAGCCTAAAGTGGCATGTTGGAGGTGTGGCAAAACTGGTCACTTTAAGAGGGATTGTCGTAGTGGGAACAAGAAGGATGGCGCAAGCACTAGTGGTTCGGGGAAGGGGTCTAAGGACCATACCCAAGACCAAGGTCAGAATTTAGAACATATATGGAATGGATTTATTAAATATTCCGTTTCACTAATTTCTGAAGCATTTTATGTGCAGGATGATGCAGTTGCGTGGTGGATTGATTCCGGTGCCACAACCCATGTTTGTAAAGATCGTTGCTGGTTTAAGACATTTGAATCGGTGGAAGACGAATCTGTTCTCTACATGGGTGATGATCATTTTGTTCCCGTTCAAGGAAGAGGAAATGTGGTACTGGAATTTAGTTCAGGAAAATCTGTTACTCTGTTTAATGTATTGTATGTACCTAAACTTCGGAAAAATTTAGTTTCTGGTCCTGTTTTGAACAAGTGTGGATATAAACAAGTTTATGAGTCTGATAAGTATATCTTATCAAAGTCTGGTGTTTTTGTAGGATTCGGTTATTATAACAATGGGATGTTTATGTTGAATTTAAATAAAGTTAATAATGATTCTAGTTATGTTTATATGACTGATTCCAATGTTGATTATTCCTCATTATGGCATGCTCGTTTAGGACATGTGCACTATAAAAGAATGCTTGAAATGTCTAAAGATGGTTTAATTCCTGCTATTAATAATGATACTGGAAAATGTAATACTTGCATGTTAACAAAAATCACTAGGAAACCTTTTAAAAGTATAACAAGGAATTCTGTAATACTTGAATTAATACATAGTGATTTATGTGATTTTCATGCAACTCCATCTTTAGGAAATAAAAAGTATATTGTCACTTTTATAGATGATGCCTCTAGGTTTTGCTATGTTTATTTGCTGCATGCAAAAGATGAAACCCTGGATAAATTTAAAACTTTTAAAACAGAAGTTGAATTACAACAAAATGGCTTGATTAAAACCTTACACACAGATAGAGGTGGTGAATATTATGATCCTGTATACTTTCAATCCGTAGGAATCATTCATGAAACTACGGCTCCTTATACACCACAACAAAATGGTGTGGCTGAAAGGAAAAATAGAACTCTTGAAGAAATGGTCAATGCCATGTTATCTTACTCAGGCTTGAGTGACGGGTTTTGGGGGGAAGCCATGTTAACGGCTTGCTATCTATTGAATAGGGTTCCTAATAAAAGGAACAAGATTACCCCATATGAACTTTGGTATAAGAAACGACCCAACTTGACATTTTTGCGAGTTTGGGGGTGTAGGGCTGTGGTTAGACTTCCAGATCCTAAAAGGAAAAAGTTGGGAGAAAAAGGTATTGATTGCATCTTTGTGGGATATGCTGAGCATTCCAAGGCATATAGGTTTTATGTTATAGAACCTAATGAGTACATTTCTATTAATACAATTATAGAATCAAGAGATGCAATATTTGATGAGAATCGTTTCTCTTCAATACCTAGGCCAAAGGATATTATACCAAATTCGGATGTATCTCAAAGGGATGATCATTCAAATGATACACCAAGTGAGACACCCGAGCCACGTAAAAGCAAAAGAGCAAGAAAAGCTAAATCATATGGTGATGATTTTCAACTATATTTAGTTGAAGGATCAAGAGATCAGGTTGAATCTCAATACTCTTATTGTTATAATTTAGAGGAGGATCCAAGAACCTATGATGAAGCTATAAAATCGCGAGATGCTGCCTTTTGGAAAGAAGCAATTGACGATGAGATTAGTTCTATTATGGAAAATAATACTTGGGTCTTATCTGATTTACCACCAGGTTGTAAACCTTTAGGGTGCAAATGGATCTTCAAAAAGAAGATGAAAGTCGATGGAACAATTGACAAGTTTAAAGCTCGATTGGTAATCCAAGGCTTTAGAGAAAAGGAAGGAATCGATTACTTCGATACCTATGCACCAGTTGCTCGTATCACTACTATTAGATTGTTGATAGCATTGGCAGCTATTCACAATTTATTGATCCATCAAATGGATGTCAAAACAGCATTTTTAAATGGTGATTTGGAAGAAGAAGTGTATATGAAGCAACCTGAATGATTTGTTATGCCAGGTAATGATCATAAGGTGTGCAAGTTAATTAAGTCATTATATGGGCTGAAGCAAGCACCTAAACAGTGGCATCAAAAGTTTGATGAGGTTGTTTTGTCCAATGGTTTTGAATTAAATCAGTCAGACAAATGTGTATATAGCAAATTTGATGCATCCGGCAAAGGTGTATTCATCTGTCTATATGTAGATGACATGTTAATTTTTGGCACAGACCAAAATGTAGTTGATAAAACTAAGAAGCTTTTGTCATCAAAATTCTCTATGAAGGACATGGGAGAAGCCGATGTAATTCTTGGCATAAAAAAATTAAAAGGTTAAACAAGGGAATTGCAATTACACAATCTCATTATATTGAGAAAATTCTCAAAAAGTTTAATTGTGATAATTGTTCTAAAGTCAGTACTCCTATGGATCCAGCTGAAAAACTTATGCCAAATACTGGTAAACCTGTGTCACAGCTCGAATACTCAAAAGCCATTGGCAGTTTGATGTATGCTATGACAAGCACTCGACCTGATATTGCGTATGCAGTCGGAAGATTGAGCAGGTTCACTAGTAATCCTAGTAGACAGCATTGGCATGCTTTAACAAGAGTGTTCAAGTACTTAAAAGGTACTATGAATTACTGTTTGTGTTATTTTGGACAACCTTCTATTTTAGAAGGTTACTCAGATGCTAGTTGGATCAACCAAGTAGATTCATCTTCTACTAGTGGCTGGGTGTTCTTGCTAGGAGGAGGGGCCATTTCATGGGCTTCCAAGAAGCAGACATGTATTACTCATGTATTACTCATTCTACTATGGAATCTGAGTTCGTAGCATTGGCTGCTGCTGGTAAAGAAGCAGAATGGCTACGAAACTTGATATATGAGATTCCATTATGGCCAAAACCGATATCGCCAATATCTATCCATTGTGATAGTGCAGCCACATTGGCTAGGGCTTATAGTCAGATTTATAATGGCAAGTCTAGACACTTAGGTGTCAGACATAGTATGATTCGTGAATTGATCATGAATGGAGTGATTTCAGTTGAGTTTGTTCGGTCTCAACAAAATTTAGCTGACCACTTGACGAAGGGGTTAGCTAGAGACTTAGTGAATAAGTCATCAATAGGGATGGGATTAAAGTCCATCTAATCCTCTAGTTGTGAGATACCCAATTCCCTTCTAATACAACGTTAGAAGTTTGAATTCAATGTGGAAAGCTCACAGATGGAGATTGGAGCACATGTTATTATGTTTCCCAAGATATGTGTTCAAGACCTGCAAGTGATAGTTAGGTTGAAGAATATCTTCTTAATAGTTCTTTTGAAAAATTGCAAATGCAGGTGCAAGACTAAAAGAACTACCTAAGTGAACATGAAGTTTTGCCGCTTCAAGAAGCTAGGACTTGGCTTTCTATATGTTCATTAATGGATAGGGACACATGGCTTGTAATAGTGTCAGGAATAAACTTTAGAGAGTTGTAAGAAACTTATCTATATAGTATCTTCAGGTATTCATATGAGTTGACGGGTTCAATCGTTAGGACACCCCGATTCTCGAGTATTTGAAATGTGTATTATACTAAGATGAAAATTCAATCGCAAGACATTTTCATTTATGCATTCGTTTGTTTCGTTATGTTTATTATATATTTATATGATTAGTAAATCGAGGATTACACTAAAATTGGGGGAAAATGTAGGTGATTTTAGTGTCATCAACGATTTTATGTAATTGTGATTTACTAGAGACCAATGCGATTTCATATTCTGCTCGGATACGAGTAAGGGAAAGTGTGGAGTACACACTCGTTTGAGTTAATATGTTTTCGACCACGATAAAGAAGCAGGGGTCAAGGGGGCTGCGCCCCCTTGCGGGGTCAAGGGGCAGCGCTTTGGTGTTCCAAATAATCTCCCGCCAGTTTCCCACCAAAACCCGAAAATTAAGAGACAGGCCAAACAGGAGGTGCTCGGCCGAGCACTTCCTTAACTCGGCCGAGCATGATTTTCACAGTAAACAGAAGCCACGAAAAAAGGCCTGCTCGGCCGAGCACATTTCCTTGACACGGCCGAGCAGACACTGAATCAGTGAAAAGGTGCCTTTTCTGTTGACAGTCATGACTGTTGTGAATGTAACCATTGTCTCTCTTCTGCTCCAGACGAAAATCTGTTTATAAACAGATTATTTGGACTCAAATAAAGATAGAAAACACACACAAATTCTCCAAGTTTTGATCTGATCTCTTTGCCTAGAATCAGATTGCTTGATTGTCTTATCCCATACAAAGATTTCGTGTAACCTAGGCATAAAGGGTCGAAATACTTTGTTCGGAAAGTGAACATACACAATTCAATCATTATCCAAGATTATCAACAAACCCTATTTCCCCAACATTAATTTATCGATAAATTAATAACTCTATATTCTATATGTTAGTAAATTTCACTGGTCCTAATATTATTAGTTTATAGAGTTTTTACTATAGTCATTTTTATGAAAAAACTGTTTTATACTAAGAGGTGTGTAAATTTTGTTTTACATTAAGGGATAAAAAAATATTTTACACCAAAACGAGTGTAAAACAAGTTTTTATCCAGATTTTCACTATACTAAAACTATTTCGTTATTCATATTATTTGGGATAGGAAAAAAAAAATGCAACACTTAATTCATGAAGGGAATGAACTACATATGTTTAAATTAACGTAAAACGCTAAAACTCACTTGGGTGCAAGGGACGACGGCAAAGTCAGGCAAAATCAGTGGCGGACCCAGGAATTATATTCAGTGGGTGCCAAAAAAAAATTGCTCTTAGTACAAAACAACTATGTGTGGCTGCATGGATTTGAAACCTGGTCTTATAATGGAGAATTAGCAATCTTACCAACTTATCTACCAGTAACCTACGTTGAATAACACGCACAACTAAATATATCTCATTAAATTAGAGTAATTTTTTTTAAAAAAAAATAGATAAAAAATTGTTTTTGAAAATCGAGTGGGTGCCGCCGCACCCACTCGTGTCTACATGGGTCCGCCCCTGGGCAAAATAACAATATTTCTTTTCAAAAGTGAAATCTTTTTCTTGATAAATGGTTTAAATACTCCCTCCGTCCCAAAATGATCGTCGCATTTGGCTATTCAAATTTTTTAAGGATAAGAACACTAGCTTCACTAGCCATGCTTTGTTTAAGTCTAAAATGTAGAAATGTGAAAACTTTTTGGCACAATGAAAAATGGCAAATGAGAAAATTATTTTAGGATAGAGGGAGTATTAAAAAAAAAAAGTAAAGAAACTAAAAAGTGGGTAATTTGGTTAGATCGATAAAAATACAAGTTATGAAAGTTTACCCTTTCATCTTTACAAGAAAATCTCTCTTCTGCATGGCATAGAAAACGTTGATTAATTGCATCATCTCACAAGAAGCCAAGATGTGTTGCAGGAATATTTGTACACTCATCGATTGTAGACAAACCCTTCTACCCTTGGTTTTGTCTATTTGTTGTTTACTGTTTTGGCAGTCCCTTTTTTGGTTAGATCAATGCTAGGGCACAACATGAGGTGACGATATTTTATGGGTTGGATCGATAATGGACCCGTCACGCTCTAATTAAAAATACCAATAAAATCATTACACCTAAAATTTTGTGAACAAGATTTTGTGACTTTTTGTGCTCCTAGTATTATTCTTTGGGTTATTGGTTTTCTTAGATTGTGTTTTCAGACTCCCAACATTTTCCTACCTTGATTAGTGACGGAATCTAAAAACCAAGCAAAATTTAGTTAAATGAGGTAAAAAAATTAATGCATTTTTCACTTAAACGAATCAAATTTCAATATATTACACTAGAACCCTTACACTTAATTTTTATATGTTTATACTGAAAATCATTTTAACGTCAAAGGTGACTTGTTTAGATTTGGACGAAAAAATGCTGGAGCAATTATCATATATTGAGAATTAACTAGCCAATGTCTGACTATATAAAGATCCAGGACCACTCCTCCCATTGTCAACTGATTTTGGGATGGAACATCAGACTTTTTTTTTCATGGTATCAGAGCTGGCCCTTTACACATGCGAGCCCAAAGTTTGGCTCTTTACACGTGGTAACCCAAAGTTCGGGCCCCGACGTAAGCTCATATTTCAGTACTTATATCAAAACATAAGGGTGCAATTGTCATTCATTTAATGAAAATTAACAAAAG
Source organism: Campanula takesimana (assembly GCA_026119855.1). Lineage (NCBI taxonomy): Eukaryota > Viridiplantae > Streptophyta > Magnoliopsida > Asterales > Campanulaceae > Campanula > Campanula takesimana. Next base: position 1,392,649 of record JAOWBW010000116.1, on the reverse strand, counting down.
GGGTAGTAAGACAAACTTAAAACAAAAAAAACTTGTTTAAATATCAAAGTACACAATGAAATTAACCCCTTTATAAACCTGCATATATGATTTATCTATGGAGTTTTATTTTGGCTAATAAAGTATTCCTAATTAAATCCCGTTTGAACAGTTGAGTGGAATGGGACCAATTGAGTTTAAATTTGTTGGTAAGAGTGTAGATTCAGATGCATCTACCCTAGCACTCAACTCCCAACCCAAGTAATAACCCGACCCGGCTGTATACAGTGAACATAGTCCAGTTTATATTTATTGTTTTAGTTAATTTATCTCTGTGGCACACTTGAGAAAGAATTAAATTAAATTAAATTTAAAGTTAGTTGTCCTTTAATGCATTAATATAGCTTTGCTTAAGGTGCAAAGGACATTGCTGTTGTGTTGGTGGATGACCTTTAAAATAAAGAATAAACATTTGTTTAGGATTGACTACTGATTTTGTTTATAAAGTTATAAGTTAGATGTGGACTGAAATTGTTCCCTAATAATTTGTCAATCGCCATTAATTTGTTGAAATTATATTTTTAATATACTGAATTCAACATAAAAAGGACAAACGAAACTTAGATAAAACTTTTAATTTATTATTATTATTTATTTATTTTTGAGAAAAAAAAAACTTCAAATTTTTGACATTCATATTTATCAAAAGGATATTAAGTTTGGTACCTCCACTGTCTCGAAAAAGTAATCCATTTTTTTTATCAGTTTAATAAAATTTTGATCAAATTTTATATAGATAATAGTTGAAATGAAATTTTAAGATTTTCAATGGTACGCAGTAAATAATATAATCAATAATACTAATATTTAATTTTTGTCAGTATTTTACATATATATTTAAGACTTTTTTAAAAGAACCACTAAAAAAAGAATTATATTCAATTGACTGAGGGAGTACTCTCTCCGTTCCATAGTTATTGCTATGAAATGGGAGTCCACGGGAATTAAGAAAATATGTCGAAAAAATAAGTATTGTGGGTAGGAGTGAAAATAAGTTACTGTATACTCCCTCCGTCCCATTTCAAATTGCAAAAGTTGTCAAAAAGGGTGTCCCAACTAAAATTGCAAAATAAAAAAATGGCAAGTTTTAACCCACTTGCACATTCACATCCACTAACCCACTAACTATTCTCTACCCCACTTTCTCTCTCCCACTCAACTATCAACACTCACAACACATCACATTTTTCACTTTTTCCCTTAATCCCCGTGCCAACCTAGTATTTGCAATTTGAAATGGGACGGAGGGAGTACTCCCCTGTCCCATTTCAAGAGTCAAATTTTTTTTTAAAGGGCATCTCATTTTAAGAGTCAAAATCTTAAAATAAAAAGTGAGTCCTACATATAATACTCACAACAATTATCCATTAACTCTTCTCTACCCTACTTTCTCTCTCCTACCCCCAATTATCAATACTCACAACACATCACTTTTTCCTTAATTCTTGAACTCACTCATTTTTTGACTTTTAAAATAAGACAAATGGAGTTGTTGTTGTGAGTAAATAGGAAAGAAAAAAATGAACATTTTATGTAATTAGTAATAAATATGAAATTTAAAATGGAAATAAATAGTGATAAGATAAGTATAAGACAAAGGGAGTAAGTATGAATGATTAATCTCTAACGGCACCTAGCTTTGTCTTGAATGAATATTTTCACGTGATACTCCATAATCAGATGATTCAGATCAGAGGAGCAAATGAGATTTCTTTCGTTCCGTCCCACTAAAAGTGAGACTATCTAAAATGGAAATGTTTCAACCCCATTTATTCTCTCTATTCATTTTCCACCACTCAGTTTATTCAACCAACACTATATTTAACTCCACTCATCTCTCTCTTCATTTTCCACCACTCATTTTATTCAACTAACATTACTATTTTCCCCACTCATTCTTTTTCTTCATTTTCTACCACACACATATTAAATTTTCTTAAACATTGTGCACACTCCACTAGCCCTACTTGTGTTGGGACGGAGGGAGTATTTATTTGGGAAAGCGAGGGAAATAAAAATTTTGAAAAGACAATCTCTTAATCCCAAAACCTGAATTTTGATTAGACCCACCAATTTTTTTGACACTTCGTCCTGAATAAACACTGACAACTCTCAAATACTAGCACTATCTATCTCTACTTGATATTTTATTTAATCTTCTTTCATACTTTTTGTAGTAAGATGTTAACAGTAATGAGTTCTAACCATTCATCAACCAACACTATTTCTGTCTCTATGCGCCTCCCAAACCGACCCATTCAACATAATATCATAAAATACATTTTCATTTTAAAAAAATAAATTAAATGTAGTGAAGAATTCAAAGTATTATGTTGTTTAATTCGTTTTGAGAACATAATTAAGTTTTCTCCATCATCAGAGCGATGTGTTTATGAGTATCGTTACTATTAATGGCACACAGGTAAACCTCAATCTAAAACTGTGACACACCTCGTATAGGTTTCAGGCACTTGTTCTCTCAATACTCTTTCAATCTCAAAATGAATGATTGTCGCGTTTTCCTTTTTGGTTTGTTTAAAAAAATAAATTAAAAAAAAATTATTTTAAGTTAAAGCTTCAAAATCACAGATTTCTTAAAACAAAATTATAATACTCCCTCTGTCCCAGTTTATTGTTCTTACTTTCTTTTTTGGGGATTTCGAACCTGTGCACCGGAGAGTTTGCTCCACCCAATGGTGGAGATTGAAGCCACCTCATTTTAGCTACACCCAACGGTTGAGATGTGGCCGAGTTCGGTGGGACCCACAAAAATAGTGAAATCATCCTAGCCGCACAGATGAAAAGTGTATGTGGCCTTGATCGGAGCCGTTGGGTGTAGAGGTGGAGCTAACTCGGTGGAGCGGTTCCGGGTCCCCCTTTTGGTCTGTCCCAGATTATTGTTCTTAGTTGCTTTATTCCATAAATGGAAAAAAAATGAATAGTGTTTTGGAGGAGTTTGCCCTCAAAAAGTTCATTTAATTACAAAAAAAAAACCTTTACTTACCTAACTTATTTCACTCACTTGCTTCATGAATAGTGTTTTTCGACATTTATATCCTTCACTCTCTACTTTTGGTTGACTCATTTTTTTGTTTTTACCTTGGTTTCTTAATAAGCGTGTATAGTCAAACTAAGAACAATAAACTGGGACGGAAGGAGTATCACATAAAATTAAAATGTTTGAAAAGTTAAAGAACGCCATCAATTTGGGACATATGAAGAATAAATAAGACATTCATTTAGAGAGGGATATTATTAAGAGAAAATTGTTGTTACTAGGAATATTATTATTATTATTATTATTATCATTATTTTGAAGCAGTTACTAGAAACGTAGGAAGTAGTAAAAAGCTTAAGAGAAAATTACAGACCCTAATAATAGAATCTCAAGGTTTTAGTTAAAACTTAATTTACATTAAAAAATATAAAATAATTTTTCTCGAAATTTTAACCGTAATAATATTTGGCGTGGATAAACCCTGAGCATGAAAAAGGAGGGGAGGGGATGGATCCATTAATATAGGAGAAATTCGTAACCCAGATGATAAGACGTGAGGTAGAAATTTTTATCTTTTTGCTTTTTTCCAGGTTTCTGATTCCCCTCTCTCTCTTGTTGCTGTTACCCCTACTACACCCATAATTGCTCTCTCTTTTACCCCCTCCTCTTCCAATTCCATCATCGCCTTCAATTTACCCACCCTCCCCTTTTTTCAACCTTAATCAACCCTTCTGCAAAGAAATTACTGTCACCCTTATTCAAGGCTTCTGCAAGCCTGCAAGGATGTTACTGTGAGAAAGCGATGTCAAAAATCATGGTAATTAAACTTCTCTGTTTTGCAGATACCTTCATGTGTAATAAATTTTGTACAATCAGTCTCGTACTTATTGTTACTAAATGGGAGCGCATAGGGATTAAAAACACACTCTCTCTGGTCCAAAATAACTGTCTCTTTTGGCATTTGCACAATTCTTAAGAAATGCAATTATTATCGTGACTTAATAACAAAAGTTTCAACTTTACCCCTATTAAATGTGCAACTTTCGTACATTAATGTCCCACACACTAAGACAATTAATAAAAGAGAACAACTTTCAATGGAAGGGTAAAAGGGACATTTAGCTCAAAAGTGACAATTATTTTGGACCAAAATTTTGGTCCAAAAGTGACAGTTATTTTGGACCGGAAGGAGTAGGTTGGAAAAGTGAAGGGTGGGTTGGAGAGAGAAATAAGTTAGTGAATATTTGTTGTGAGTGGATAGGAGACAAAAAACTGGATATTTTGGATAAGTAATGATAAGTAGAGGACACCCAAAATGAAAATAAGTAGCAATAAATACGGAAAGGAGGGAGGAGTGAGTTTCTAGTTCATTCTTTGCCTAATCCATTCACCTAACCATATGATCGCATTCAATTCAAATTAATGTTTAAGAAAAAGATAGTATTAAATGATAGTTTTAGGTTTAGGCTAGTTTAAAACTCATTTCATTCCATACTAATATGAGTGACCAAATTTGTTGATCACAACATTCATTTTGAGATAAATAACTGAGCTCGCTCAATTGCTATAACGACGATCATCGATGATAATAATATTAGGTACTGGAATTTAACTCTGTACAGTACATTAAAATTAACAAGGATATGAGAAAAGGGAGCAAGAGGAAAAAATAAATAAAAGACAAAGTAGGTGACAAAATTTTATCCCGGCTTTCATATATCCCATTTGTACAAAACACATTATTCCCGCCGGTGACTTCCAATTAATCCGACAATCTCTCTGATCATCACGCTCAGCTCATAACCAATTTACATATAACCATTTTTATTCAAATCAACAGCTCAATGCTTCATACTTAACCGGAATCGGACGATTAAACCCGGTTTGAGACAACAAATTTCCAACCACTGCAAGGTCTCTACAGAACACTCCTTGAAACACTGATGCAGTATTTGAAGTCTTGTTATCAACCAAATTAGACCCCGGGCTTCCCATTCCGATCACGTGTATGGATCGATCGGGACTCGATTGAACCGCCCTGATTGGTTTACTGATTTCCATTTCCGATTTCGATTGCTCGAGTGTTTGCTGAACTTGTAAAGCAGCTGAAGCTTTCTTTCTTTGCTTCTCTGCAGCTTCTTCATCCATAATAATCCCCATTACATTACTATATCCCCTTTGAATCAACCTATACAATAGCAAAGCTGACATTTTCGCTCTGTCACGAATTGAATCAACATCATGATCATCAGCAAATTCGCACCGGTCAATGAAACCGGTTGACTTATCGGGCTTGTGACGTAAAGTAAGCAACAGATGCGCCCTCTCCAACTCAGATCTCGAACAACCTCTTCTCAATCCATACAATGCATAGTAATCAACATTCCCGGTCTCACCCGAAGCAACCCTTTGCTTCAATTCTTGAGTCTTAGCGGTCAAACTACAAAGCTTTCCCGGGATTTCTCGATACCGGACATTGTGTCGTTTCCATGCCGGACCGGGTAGTTTCCGATCACGCAAAATTGAGTTGTACAAAAGCTTCAAATGCTCGAGATCGTGAAGTGAATCGGGCAAACACCGAATGGTTTCGAAAAGAGAAGCTCTTGTGCTTAAAGCTTTGATACAAGAAGGATCTAGAGCTAGGGTTCGGTTACAATCCGCTATTGCCTCTGCAATCCGACCGGAGGATCGATAAGCTAAGGCACGGTGCATGTAACATTCAGCTAAGAATCCCTGAGGGGCCCCACGACGGCCATCAACTATCTTTGAGAAGTGTCGGATGGCTTCACTGTAGAGTCCAGCTTCAAGGGCGGCTATGGCAGCTGTTTTCTTACGGAGGAGCAGCTTGATGTGGCTAAGAAGGTGGCAAATGCTCTCAGTTTCCGATAATGGAGGTGGCTGCTGCTGATTGGTTGTAAAAATTTCGCCGGAGAAAGAGAAACTGTCGTCCGACCAGCAAATGCTTTCTCGCCGGAATGCGGCAGAGGCAAGGCGTTTTCCTGTTTGAAGGAGAGCCATGGCGTCTTCCATTAGACCTAGGTGGCAACAAGCTTGACCCAAAACCAAATACCTGAAATGTCAAACAGGGGAAGATATTGAGTTACAACTCGGTAACTGAGTCAAATTTACAAACTCGCAACGTTAGCTAGTCAACGCGGTTACCAATATTACCCTCAATCTAACAAACAGCCAACCGGAGACAGCTATTTGACTTTTTGTAACTCCATTTTTACGCATTTTAATTCTATTTTTATCAAAGTTGTTGGAAAAGGAGTTTAAAAATTCATTAATTGCAGCCATTGGTTTCGCGTAATCTGTAAGCTATGTCTTGATATTGAAATAATTTTGATTATCAGAATACAGATTTCAACAAAAATGCCGAAATTAAAGGAACAGAAATTGAGTGAAATTTCTTTTTACCTCCATTGACCTTCTTTCTCGCAATTTTTACTGAGCCCGGCCATGACTTTCTTCTTCAAATCGGAGACCGAAAAGCACTTGAAACTAGGCTCATCGCGACTTGGCGAGTTACCACCGGATGAGAGAAGCTTCACTCGCTCCCTTGACAGCGGCTGAGACGATCCGTCGGAGGAAACAGACGACGATGAGGAATCGTCGACGGACGACATCTTCAAACTCGGAATGTAGTCCTGTAACATATCGGCGACTTCCTTGTATCGCCGGAGATAGAGCAGCGATCGAGCTTTCAACTCGAGCGCCATCTCAAACCGTGGCGAGAGAGTCAGAGCTGCTTCGAGAAGGTTCAACGCCGAAGCAATCTCACTCTGATCTTGAGTCGCAATCAGGACTCTCGCATCTTTCACATATTTATCAACAATCTATACATCAATAAAAAAATAATCACCATGACACATTTTATTCAATTCCATGTACAGAAATTGTGATTCCTTCAGCTATTATGGAATGATAATTACACAAACATGGAATGATATGATACGCATCGAATGAAGCAAATTGAATGAACAAGGAAACCTAAAATTCAATAGTTGCAATAATTTTAATGATTGTGAGAGAAAATTTGAGGTAGGTTTACCTTTCTGTTGGTGAGCCACCAATGCTTCTTGTCTCCACCGGCGAGAAATGGAGATGCCGCCATTGTAGGTGTACAGCAATCCACCATGAAATTAACTCAAAGTCCTTTACTCCGTTTATGTCTCTAGCTTTAGACTGTGAAGTCTATATACATACATAAATGTATATAAACAGCTGTAAATATAAATCTCACATTATCATTTTTCTTTTATTAAGGAAGAAGATGAGATTGGGAGAGAGAGAGAGAGATATTGTGTGTGTTGAGATTGAGAGAGAGAATTGGGGGAGAGAGGGGGTTATAAATGTAATAGAGAGATGGACAAGTAGTAGTGTTATTGAGAGAGAGAGAGGAGAGAGAAAATTATGGAAATGCCAGCTTTGACCTCTGAGAGAAAGCTTTGATCCTTCGCTGGCACCACACATAATCACATATTCTCTCTCTCTCTAGGCCACCTAAGCACCTACTCTCTCCGTCCCTCTTTAACTTACAATTTTTGAGTTTGACACATTATTTAAGGAAAAAGAAAAGTGAAAAGGTTGATATATTGTGAGTGTAGATAGATGAGTAGGAGAGAGAAACTGGTGTAGAGAATAGTAAGTGGATGGTTGTTGTGAGTATGACAAGTGGGTCCTATTATTTTAAAAGTATTAAAACATTTCATTTTTGAGATTTTGTAGATTAAAGTAGGACAACCAAAATGATTAATTTTGTAGATTAAAGAGGGACGGAGGGAGTACACATTACTTTTGCAAAACTTTTTTTACTATTTTTTATTTTTCTAACAGATTAGAAATTGAAGAATAAATAAAGAAAGAAAGAAAACATAGAGCACCCATAATATTTCTGGTTATCCATTTGTATCCCTAAGGTTTTGAACACTTTACTATCATGTGCTAAAACTAAGAAAAAATTGCAACATTATTCAATTAGATTGTCATACCATATTATGATTATCTCACTCATGAGGCATAAATTGTTACTTTAATTTTGAGGATGCCACCTCTTAGTTTATATTAGTCACACTCATCACCCTTAGTATAGTACTCATCTGTCTCATAGTTTAAAGTTTTTACTCTTTTTTTCCCCTCATATTAGGGTTTAAATGTTTTATTTAGTTGTTGGGTATGCTTATTATAAACCACTCCTATTACCTTAATTTGATTGATCCCATAACCTAATTTTTTTTACTCTTTGTGGACTTTAGGACATATTGTAAGAAGTACTTGTACTTCATTTAGAATAGTCCACTTTTTAGTTGAATAGGCTTAGCAGATTAGGACCCTCAATTTTTCTAAGTCTGAAGATATGTGGCAGGGTACTTGTCTACCGCATAAGAGCCTACCGCATAACCAAGGCTACCTCATGCAATCTACCTTGCCTACCACATGACTATGCTTGCCGCAAATAACCTTGCCGCATGGTTCCATCCTACCGCAAGTTAACTCTACCGCATGGAACATTGGTTGAAGAAATTCAAGTTGGTTCAAACTTAACTATGGTCACACTTGTGTTATTACCTTGGTTAGTTTAGAACGTTGCAAATTCAAATTTCAAATTTGAATACAACTGTCATCATAGTACAGTTGGACCACCATGACTCTGCAACAAAAGGACAACTCAGACTGAGCTCCAATTAGATTTTAACAGCTCATTGTCCTTCAACTTGGACCCCAAGTATTTCCAACGGCTAGTTTCTCATTCAAGGCTATAAATAGTCCTTGAGTTCTTCATTGAAAGTCAGCTGAGATTCTAATAGAGAAATTGCTGTTGAAATTCTTGGTGATTGAAGATCATACTCAAGATTTCCAGAATCCTTCGAATCTTCAAGCACTCAACCTTCAAGTCTTCATCAAATCTCCAGCAACCTTCAAAGATCAAATCTCAAGCCTCATCACACAAGATTCATTACGCTCCAAAATCATATAGATTCCAAAGAGCTCTTGATTCTTAACACACACACTCACCCTGATTGATCAATCACATAGATTGAATCATTAGGGATACACTGGTCTAAGGCTAGGATTGATCTTCATAGAAATAGGTGTTGATTCAAATACTTCATCTCTGTAATCTGTACTCAAGTGAATCAAATATATACCTCATTCAAAATCCAAGACTGACCATCTTGGTAAAGGACGTAGATCTTTTAACAGATCGAACATTTCCAAATCATTGTGTTCTTTACTTATTGCACTTTACATTTCTGCAAATTTACTTACTGTTCATCGTGTTCTTATTGTTCTTCATTTGTTCATATTAATCTTGTTTGTCGTTTAGTGTTTTGATCCTTTCAGATTTATGAACTGTTCTGAATTGTGTTTGCGTATCTACCTCATTGCCTTAGCTAAAATCTGACTAACTAATCATTTGCCAAAAATCTCTAAGACACAAGTTTTCAATCTCTCAACCTACCTCACTTCAACCTACCGCACTCCTACCTACCGCATACACATCTACCGCACTACCTACCGCAAACCAACCTACCGCATTGAACTTATCAAAACCAACTCTTAACTTGTTTCAACAAAAACTTCCGCTGTGCATTTTATACTTGACCGCGTGGTTTTCATCTACCGCAAAATTCAAGTGTAAGCATAAAGGTTGAATTTTGAAAAAAAAGGTTGATATTTTTAATAGGCTATTCACACCCCCCCTCTAGCCTCTTTTCATACCCTTGTTGTGTCTCTGGGACCAACATTAGTAAATGTCGAGGTATGAACAATATAATGGACAATCTTGTCCTTATAAAGTTCATAAAATTACCATAAGAAATTATCTAACTTACTTCTCACTCACTTGCTTTTTAAATAATGGTTAAACAATTATGTTCTTAACTCCCTACTTTGTTGATTTATTTTGCATTGATTCATTAATAAGCATGCAAAATTTTACTAATAACTTTAAATTAGAACAACAGAAGAAGAAGAAGAAGAAGAAGAAGAAGAAGAAGAAGATAATTGGTGTATCAAGCCTTAGCCTAACCTTCCTAGTGAACATCGAAAGAGCATGTGATGTTCACAACTTCACGTGTTTGTTACAAACAATTATTTACTATTTTACCCTTGAAGGTTTCTTTTGTAATTAAATTACTTAAGAGTAATACTATTTTCAGTGGCTTTGTGATAATCAAAGTGAGCTTTTAGTATTTTAAAGTTTTTTTGTGACTGCGGTGATGAGGGAAAAAAAACTTCACGCTAATATTGAGATCAAAGTAGTGGATGGAGTTAAGATATTTTTGTTAAATGGGGGCAAAATACACAATAAGATACAAATTGGGGGGGTTTTGTTACATAGTGCATTTTTTTTTCTTAATTAAAATGGTATTAATTTGATTAAAAAAACATGATTTTGTTGTAAATATCATACTTTCTAATTGTATTAGGAAAAAAATGTTAGTTTCCAAAACTAAAGGGGGGGCGGGGGCATATGTCCCTTATGCTAGTATGTGGTTGTGTCACTAAAATTAAATCAGGGGGATGAAAATGAGCGACAATGGAAATGATTTTGAAGTGATAGTTAGGATCAGAATGAGATTTGAGGATGATGAGCGACAATGCAAATGACTCTAAAGTAATAATGGTAGGCGGAAGGAAGATGTTCGGGCACTCCTCCATCCAAAGGTATTTTCACCATTTGCTAGTTAATGTAATGAGATTAATCAAAGCTTTTGGTCAACTAACTCATAGGGGAATTTCTTTTTTGGGGGGAGATCAAACTTTATACATATCCTATAGAAAAAAGCATTATACAAGTTACATAAATATCACTAAAGAAAATATCTTTTTAATACTCATAAAGATTTCTATTTGAATAAAAAAGTTAACATAACTAATTTTGTAACTTTGAATAGATTAAGGGTGTTTGTGTAATCTATCATAATAATATGTGGAGTCTACTATACTACTAGACGTGTCCAATTCCTAGCCGGAACCGGCTAACCGGCGGTTAACCGGCCGGTCAAAACCGTTGGGTGGAGAGGTGTAGCAAATTGGGTGGAGAGGTGTAGCAAGAATTAAGAAAAGTGATGAGTGGGAAATGGGTTGTGAGAGGGAAGAAGTGAGTGGGTATGACAAGTGAGACCCATAGTTTAAATGTGTGAAGGGGGAAAAGTTAGTGGTTATGACAAGTGAGATGTGAGAGGAAAAAGTGAGTAAGGATGACAAGTTGGGCTTAAATTTATAGCCATTTTAGTGTGAACCAAAAATTTTGGCTCACAAATTAAGAAAAAGTAAGAGAGATAAATAGTGGAGGGAGGTGTATGTGAGTATGGAAAATTAAATAAGAGAGAGAATGAGTGGGAAGAATAGTTAGTTGATTAGTGTTGTGAGTGTAAAAGTAAAGTATGAGAGAGAATGAGTGGGATGAAAAGTAAAGATTCTTTGCTATTTTGGGGTGGTTCACACTAAAGTGGGATGGACGAAAAAAAAAATAAGTTCACACTAAAGTGGGACGGAGGGAGTATTAATCATTAATCATAAACAGAAAGGGTCATCTTTAAATTTAAGTAATCTAAACCTATACTTAGTTTTGACCAAATATACCGAATTCTTGATAAATATTATGGTACTTTTCATATTAAAAAATAATGTAATGACGCTATTCAAAGACAAAATGCATTACTGAAAATATTGACTTTGAATAATCTTTCCGTGACACTAGAGATAAAATATTTTATCATGACAATAACTTTTCATTTTGCTATTCCCTACCCATTTGATCTCTCCTTCATACTCATAACACCAATTCTTTTTTACAATGTTCACTTATTTTTTTAAAAACAGAAAAATCTTATGCACATACTTAAATTATGAATCTCTTGTAAAATTTTATCAACCGTTGTATACTAATAATATTTATGACTATATAAATTCTCATGAAATTATACGCATTGTTCTTTTTTAGTTCATGAACAATGCTTTTGGAGTACAATATTCCTCCAAACATGAAAATTCAATTTTATATTTGATCAAGATTAAAAATTAAATTCATTTTAAGTCAGATTTACGATTGTAAGTTTGGAAAACTCAAAGAATTAATAAAAATATTTTAAAAAAAAAAGAACATGGCCTGGCCACTTTGTAACGAAATCTATCAAATCAGATTGTCTGAATGTGGATAGAAATGGGATTGAATCAACAGATTATAGTAATATTTTTGGATCAGTCCACAAAAAATGAAGATTTTTATTATACGTTTTTTTTTTCTGAGTGTATATTTAAATGTTCAAGATAGTGTTTGTCTTATTTCGAAAAGATAATGGGTTAAACATAGTTAGAAGAATCTCCATGTATATTTATACTTGCACCATTTAATGTGTACAGAATGACGATGGATGAGATAAACTAACGGATTTCGAACCTGTACACCGGAGAGTTAGCTCCACCCAAGGGTGGAGATCAATGCCACCACATTTTTCCTACACCCAACGGTTCAGATAGAGCCAAATTCGGTGGGACCCACAAAAGTGGGAGCTATCTTGACCGCCCCCTGATTTATGTGAGTATGTGGCCTTCATCTTAGCCGTTGGGTGGAGAGGTGTAGTAAATTGGGTGGAGCGGTTCCGGGTCCTAAACTGACACGCCCATCAATTGTGATTGTTTATTTCACACTCCACTTTCAATTTTAATCTAATTATATTGGTTATTTGATTGGTTAATTTTAAACATAAATCGCAATAGATTAATTTCGAGTCAAGATCTCCTGTACCACTATGTGTGACACTCCTTGTGCCACAAGTAATCCATCCATTAATATGTTTAAATAATATTAATAAAACGTTAATTTTAAAAACTGTGAGCCGTTGAATCGTTTGTGGCACATAAAGTGGCACACATAGTGGTACAAAAAATCTGGAGTCTGGACTCTTTAATTTCACAGCCACTTAAGCCTCTTATCTCAATGGGATTTAAGTGTGTAAGATCTTTTCTTTACTTACTTATTACGTCCTGCGTCCCAAAATGATCTTCACATTTATCATTTCTCATTGTCTCTCTTCCTCTCAATCACTCATTATTCTCTCTCTTCCTCCCAACCACTCACTATTCTCCATGCATTCTCTTTCCTTCCCCATTAATTCTATCTCTTCCTCACCACCTTTCATTTTTAATAAAATAATTTCTAAACTTTAAAATGAATGTTTAAACTTACTTCGAACGGAGGGAGCAGGTAGTATCATGTTTTAATAGAATCCAAGTATTACTTGTGGTGGAGAAAGTAGAAAGTGAAGCTTATCTCGTATGCCACAAGAATCATATGGATGGGTTTTCCCTTTCTTTCGATGGGCCTTCTTTGCTTTTAACTTCACCCACATTGATTAATGAGAGCACATGACATATGTGGATAGATGCCCCTCACTCCCTTACTTTGGTCTTGTCTTTAAGCCTCTCCCAACTCTTTCCTTACCTCTCTTTCAATTCTCATGGGGAAAAAATTAACATTATAAAAAATCATACTTTTTAAATTGTTTTTAAATATTTATCAAATGCTTACCAGTATTAATAATGTAGACTTTTTATAATTTAGGGAAGAACTAGTTTCCCCTAAAACCTAATCAATAATTAATGATTTTTATTTTATACTTTTGGCTTGAACCTATCGCAAAAGTAATACTTCTTTCTTCTCAGAGAGTCAGAGTGTCAGAGTCCTATCTTTTATTTATTTTTTATATGTTTTAGAATAAGAGTTTTTTTTTTAAAAAAAATAATAACAAATAATGGGAAAGAATGAATAGTGTTTTGGACAACTTTGTCTTTCTAATGTTTTTGTACTTACAAAAAACTAAAAAAAAACACTTGCACCATGAATAATGTTATGGACAATTATATCTTCAACCCTCTTGCATTGTTTCTCCATTTTATGTCATTTCTCTAATAAGCGTGTAAAACTAAAATAAGACTCTTACACTGGGATGAACGAAGTATTACATTCACTTCAAATATTTTTTTAAAATTTTAATATTTACTTTTAATAAAAAAAAATTAAAAAAAAATTAATATTCATTTTGTTGAGACATAATAATTTTTTATTATAAAATAGAAAAAATAAGACTATATATGTATGTTTGTGCTGAAGAAAGTAATTGTCCATTCTTCAAAAAATTATACTCCGTACAACAATGACTACTTTGTACATTGAAAGAAAGTTACTAAATTCGCAGTAATACTTAATGTATGTCTTTAAAATGTACATCGAGTATACTTACATAGATTGCAATACCATTCATTTCAAAAAATTGAATTCTCCTTTTTAGGACTTTCTAATAACTTGTACATTAAAAAATATGTGTGAGGTACCTGACATGAGTATTCAATGAAACATAGCTTTTTAATGAAATTTACATTGAATTGAAACAAAATGTCAAGTTTGGAAAAGGGTTTGCAACTATGGGGAAAGTTCAAGTAGCCTATATGCAATTTGTCCTAAGTTCGATTTTTTTTTTTTTTTTAAAACAAAAAAAAAACAAACGACAAGTCGAATTCATTCACAACGATAAAAGAGATGGCACTCCACATCGATCGAAGGCTCATCCCAAATATAAGTAGATGTTTCATGTCTTAAACTACAACAATGATTTTTTGATTGAAATTTTGTGATGTGCGGATCTACTCGAAGAGCAACTTGGAAACTGACTCCATACGGCATTCGAGAAATCCCACACCGGATAGTATTTTGCGTTGAGTACTTTATCGACTTAAGAATTCGGGTTGGCGAAGAGACGCCCACCAAACATCCCAAAATCCGTAAAACATTCTTGCGTAGTAAGAATAGAAGCAATCATTCCCTTGTGATTAGGGATGACAACGGGTCGAATACGGTCCGGATATTGCAAAATATGTATCCGACCCGAGGCAACCGAAGCTTGTAATGAACCCGTCTATATCCGACGATGGGCAAATCTGAATCCGCCCGGTTGCCCAATTTTTTTATTTTTTTTTTTGTCTGACCCATCTCTTTCATTGCCTTGGGTTTTAGCTCAACCTATATTTCCACAGTTCATTGATCACATGTTCAAGGTTAGGAGAGTAATAATGATTGAAAGTAAAGGTAAAATAGTAAATAGCCTAATATAAATATTATTCGGGTCGGATACAGGCAGATCTAATGAAGCTACCGAATCCGTATCCGAACGCGCCAGGTTTTGGAAATTTGTTATCAAACCCAACCATCCCGGGCCGGATTGTCTCAGATACGGATCGGGTTCGGTAGAATTTCCATCCCTACTTGTGATAGGATACGAGATTAATCGTAATTAGAAGAACGTAACAAGAACAAACAAACAAACGAACAAACATAGGCTCTCGACTAGGAGAGAAACTTATTATATACTAATAAAAATGCATATAATTGATAACAACAACACAAGTGTTTGTAATTTCAAAAAGTAAGTTCCATCTTAAATATGCAGCATTATGTACCTATTTTGGGGAGACAAATAAATATTTTTCATAAAGATAACTTTAAAGAAACCAAGGTTCTAAAATACGATATGCGAATATTGTTGGGATCGCTCACCAATAAGAGAAATCACAACAAGAGATACCAAAATAACACACACACAATCGAATACAAAACACACAAAATTTCCGTGGTTCGTCTTAAAGCATATTCCACCCAACAATAAATATATTAAACTTCTCGATATTACAAGAATGGAGACTCCCTCTCTCTCTCAACACTCTTGAATATCCTCACCAACTCATACAAGCATACAATTTCTCTCTCTAAATTATATGCCTATGCTAACTCTCTCTTGAGTTGTCACAAAAAACTCTAACTAGTGAAGCCTATTTATAATGGGGAGGCACACTTATTGTCCCCTTCCTAACCGATATGGGATTACTGTTCCTTTTCCTAACCGATGTTGGATATAACAACCCTTTCCAAACCAAAATAGGATTTAGGTGATTTGGTCAATTTCCCAAGCAACCCTTTCCAAACCAAAATAGGATTTAGATAATTTGGTCAACTTCCCAACAAATTAGTATGATATTGTCCGCTTTAGGCCCAGCACGCACGGATTTGTTTTTGGGTCATCTCCCAAAAGGCCTCACACTAATAGAATGTGTGGACACCTTTATATACTAGGCAATTCTTCATTCAATTGCCAACAAACCTTCCCTCAACTCAAGTACCTCCAACGAAACTCGTACCACCGCTAACGCCATCTGCGAGACACGCCGCCCGATCACCTTTATCGGGAAGACTTTCGACACAATGGTCTTTTTAGCGAGATCACACATAGGAGAATCCCACACATCCCCACATATCTCACACGCGGTCCACTTCGCGTCGGGCCCATCAACCAACTAGGGCTCTGATACCAGTTGTTAGGACCACGATCACCTCCACCACTCCACATTGCTATGATATTATCCGCTTTGGGCCCAGCCCGCACGGATTTGTTTTTGGGTCATCTCCCATAAGTCAGACTTTTACGCGTTTTTTTAAAAAAATAAATAATGCAAGCACCACCTAGGCCGCCTATGCTGCCTAAATTCACCCAGCTTGCCTAGCCACCAAGACCGCATAGTCACCACCTACCTGCCTAATGCATGATTTTGCCGATTTGAAGGAATTTGGGCGGAGGGGACCGTCTAACCCGATTTTTAGAACATTAAAAAAAACATCAAATAAGCTTTAGTTAAACATTTATCAAGACTTGTTAACCTATACTAATAAAAGAGCAATGCTAGCGCATAAAATAATCATACAATTTTAGACATTCATTAATTAAATTTTGAATTATTTAATGATTTGGCCACAGAATAAGCATATATTAAATTAATATTAATGGTAATTTGTGAGTAAATTTTTATAACTAATTTGTGGTAATTAAGTTTTACCCCTATGTGACAATCCCATTAGAACAGAAAGAAGGCCACCATTGCCAAAAGAAGAGCTCCCAGCAATCTCGTGGGTTGGCTCCACCCTTATGCCACATCACTTTAATGCGTCTACCATATTTCCACGTGTCACTGTTTTACTGGGCTCCACAGTTCGTTGGAATCCTTTAAAGTCCACATCAGCCAGAGTTTCTTAGACAATGATTGTTGTTTTTGTGGACCATCACTAGCGTGTTTTAGAACTCCTTATCATAATCTCTCCGTCCGCTTAGACCATCCACATCCACCATCCACCGTGGTTTCAACGAAAAAAACCATTCGACGCCCACTTTATCACTCCACATCAGCTTCTCTCTCTTCCAACTCATCCATTCACCACTCATTCACATAACACCCTACAATGGTTTGTTTAATCCCTCATTCAACACTTTTCCCACTCATCATCCTATACCCCACCACTTAAATTTTATTTTTTATTTTTTATTTTTATGATTAGTGTTGAAATAGTTATTATTGGGATCCATTTCAAGAAAAAAGATGGGTTTTTTTTTTGTGTCGGAATACAATAAAACTTATGTCAATTTAAAGAGAAAAAAGAATTAGGAATTTTGGTGTAAAAAAAAAAAAAAAAAACATTTTTTTGTGAAATAATTGAGCTCAAATAATTGGGATAAAAAAAAAACTCGTCAGTCAATCAGAAGCCGACAAGTGTCAACACCAGAAAAAAAAAAAAAAAAAAAAAAAAAAAAAGGGCGCCTTCGGCGCAGACGCGCCCTTGTGAGCGCGTGTTGTGCACACGCCGTGCTGGTCCAATCCGAGGCCGCCACGTAGCATATCTGGGGGACACATTTCCCATTCACAGAGTGTGAATTTTTTTCACACAAAATTTCACACTCAACCCTTTAAACAACCATTGTAGCCATTCACACTCAAATTTTGTGTGAATGGAAATTCACACCCTTTTTTTCACACCATTGTAGATGGTCTTACATGAGACTTGGTTGACACAATAACTAAAGAAAAATAATAAAATAAAAAAAAATGTGTGGTAGAAAATGAAAAGAGAAAATGAATAGGGTTAATAGTAGGTTGGTTGAATGAATTGTAGGGTGGAAAATGAAGAGATAAAATGAGTGAGTGGAGTAGATTAAATATAAAATTATAAAAAGATTGTCATTTTGGGGAGTCTCAAGTGAAGTGGGACGGACCAAAATGAAAATAAGTCTCAAGTGAGGTCGGACGGAGGGAGTATACTTCATCCGTCCCAAAATGATCTTCTTATTTGTCATTTTTCATTATCTCAAAAAGTTCTTCTCATTTCTACAATTTAGGCTTAAATGTTCATAAACACAACATGGCTAATGAAGCAAGTGTTTTCATCCTTAAAAAAGTTTGAATAGTCAAGTGTAAAGATCATTTTAAGACGGAAGGAGTAATAAGTATGCTGCTAGCCTGCTAGTGTGCTTGTAATTTTTGTTATGGCTTGTTTTGCATTACAAGTTGAAGAGCATAATGTACATCATCACCATTTTAAAAATAAATAGGGGTGGTTTGGTTGTTATACCAAGTGTATTTTGCCTATATCGTGTACCAAATTAAACATGGTACAAGAAAATGCATACCATTACCAACCACTAAAGTCGGTATACCAACTTATTGGTACAGTTGTTATTTGGTTGGTATGGTCGGTACGTGGTACTCTACCAGGTATGAATTGAAATACTAAATAAAAAAAGTCAAATGTTATTTGAATAATTTTTTGCATTTTCCATTAATTAGTGAACAATATAAAGACCAAAATTTTAAAAATGGTAAAAGCAAACATGAACTACAATTTTATTATACAATAGAAATTAATTCAATTTACTGGAGATTTTTAAAACTTGACTCGTGAGGAACTTTCACATAGAATTACATGTAATTGAATTTCAATTACAGCCGCACTAGCATTAATTTTTTTCATCGCCATTTTTGACCAATTAAGTTTGTATCGAAGATCAAGATTCGTATACCTCATTAGTCGAACAAGTTAGGATTGTTTGAAATTGCGATTTAGACTGAATTGAATAACTACGAGAGAGGAGAGGGAAGGCGAGACGGAGGTACGCACCTAGCCACCGGTGTGAGAGATTCGTGAGCAATCGATCGGATTTCTCCCCTAGCGCCGCTGCAGCATAGAGAGAACGAGAGAGACAAAGAGACGGGAAAACATAATAGGGCTCACAATGAAAATTGAATCACGTATTTGGGTTAGATTAGATTAGATTTTAGTTTTTTTTTTTTTATATATATAATTTTCTATTAAATATATAATAATTTTTTTTTATAAAAATATATTCGGTACACGGTATACCAACCAAACTCATATTTGTGTACCATGTACCAACCAAGAATGCATAATCGGTACGGTAGTACCGTACCAAACTTTCGGTATACTGAAATTCGGTATACCAAACGCTTTGGTTCGGTTGATACTCGGTTGGTTGGTTTGGTACAAATGACCAGCCCTAAAAATAAATCATAAGAAAAGCAGTCAAATGCCCTAGTGGTGCATTGTTGAGTACTATTTCAAAAAAAAAAAAAAAAAAAAAAATACACCATTACCACATTATAGTACATTGATCTGATTGAACTTGACGTATAACATTCATTTTCTTTAACCGCGCGTTGTTATTGTAATACATATGAACTAATGAGATGAGATCATTTGTACTACTTTTTGGGTACCATTTGTGTAACACAATTGATCAAACGGTTATAAGTTACTAAGACTAAAATCTTTTTAATAACAACAAAAAAGCATAACCGTTAGATCACTTGTGGTACACAAGTGGTACAGAAGATTTCATCTCTGAACGAATTCCATCAAATCAAATGGAGCTAACAATAACTCAATAAGTACTCACCATGCTTTGGTAATAATAGCATTGACGATCAATTTTCACGGGCCCTCCATTCTTTTAATTACTCCAATCATACAGATTCATCAAAGAGTTGGTCTCTTGTAAAATGCGTTTTTCTTAGTGATTAAGAAAAACGTGTTTATCAAGTGAGCTGGGACAGAGGGAGTATATAACTTTGGGGCCTTCATATTCCCTCATTCATATTATATTTGAGCCCTCGTACTTTTGGGGCCTTTATATTCCCTTATTTTAATAACTCAAAGAAAATTATTTTTTTCTTGTGACAAATTTAAGTAGAAATGAAAACATCTTTGTAAGACATAGATATGTATAATCTTCTTTGGAGTAATTTTTTTAGTCCTCATATTCTTATTATATTGTTTTATTTTTGGTGAACATAATTTTATCTTATCTTTTGCAAGAGTTTTTAAGACACTTTTATATATTTATTTAATATGTTCTTTTGTAAATTTTCGGACGTTATATGTATATTTTTTTTCATCATATTTTTGTTGTACATATTTTTTCCATTTATAATTTTACTGGGTTTTATATATTTTCTTACTATTTTTTATGATAAAAAATTATAGGTTTGATTATAACCTTTAATTTATCTGTTATTATGCTAACTTCAATCATTTGATCTTACAATTATTTTATACTTAAATACAAATTCAAAGTACAAGTTAACACGAAAAAATAATTCTGCTAGTAAAAAACAGGAGTTTTGAAGGACATTTTTTTTTTATAAAAGGCCGTTCATTGTTTCAAAAAGAGAAAGGGCCCTTCATTGGACTCGCCCAGGGCCCAAAAAAAGCTAGGAATGGCCTCCTCCTTCATGCCACCGCCATGAACAAAATTGTACACCAAATTAAGCCTTTTCACTTTAATTTTTTCTCAATTCGATCAGAAAAATCAACGAATTAAACAAAAGAAACACCAAGCAATAATTTCATCCAATATCAAATATTAAAAGTAAAAAAATTGAAGGAAAATAAAATAAAATATGAGGTTTCCAAATTGAGTGTTTTGAAGAAATTTAAGATTTTTTTTAATAAGTTTTTTGGCAATTTTTGTTGATATATTAAATATGCATAAAAATATTTTACACTTATTTTTAACCCTTTAAGTTTTACAAATTTCACTAAAACCCT
Organism: Campanula takesimana; assembly: GCA_026119855.1. Classification (NCBI taxonomy): domain Eukaryota; kingdom Viridiplantae; phylum Streptophyta; class Magnoliopsida; order Asterales; family Campanulaceae; genus Campanula; species Campanula takesimana. The sequence continues at coordinate 1,371,659 of JAOWBW010000116.1, read as the reverse complement.
TAATAGCTGATATCAATTACAAATCCATCTATTTTGTCAATCATGTGCATGGCACATGTTACTTAACTGACTTTTCTAACGAAATCCATCAAAACGGTCTTAACTGGACAATATTTTTCACTTCAAGGTCTGATCTGACGAAAAAAAATATCAAGGTTCGATTGGAAGGGTGGTATATCATTTTAGGGTCTAAATTGTCGTTAACCATTTTTTTAAAGTAAAACTTTTGAAATCATGCAATTTCGTTTACATATCATAAAATGAAGATTACCATTATGTTGTAAAAAAAAAAAAAAGCAATATAATTCTATATAATTTTAGTTGTTAACTTATTTAATTTTGACAAAATTATATGTATAAATATAATTATGTAAATAAAATTTAAAATTGCTATTGAAACATAATCAAGAAAAATAAAAAAAATAAACTGACTAAAATATGTATTCAATTACTATAATGTCCCTAAACTTTTTAACATCTTACCTTACTACCTATCTCTAAGACAGAAAGACGCAATACGCTACATATACCTGATACACGGCGAGGTGTTCTCCAATTTCATTATGGGGTTAGAACAGACTATAGAACGCCGCTGAAGAGACATCACGGTGAGTCGGCGAGAGCGAGACTGACTGACAAAGGCGATCACGATTTCCATTCCGTCGCTTCTACGTATTCCTCCGGCGAGACATCACGGGTTAGAACAGTAAGTAAATCTATCTCTCTCACCCCTCCATCGATTCGTCAATTTCTAGGGTTAGAAATTCACTATTGTTCAATTCGACTGTGAATAAACAATTTCGAGCAATATGTTTCTTTATGATATTTAATTTAGGCTGTTCTTCACAATTTCGACAGAGAGTAAAGCCCTTTTTTATTTTTATTTTTTTATCTTGAGCTATACGGGGCGGGGCGGCTGCGGGTTTACTAGTTGGCGGGGCGGGGCGAGTTCGGTATAAGGGGGTGTCTTTGAGGGGCGTGTACGGTTTTTGTCAAACCCGCCCCTTATCCGCCCCGTTGCCATCCCTAATGGTAACATGTCAGTGCTAATCAGCTACTTAACAATTTAATATTCCATCTGTCTCAGAGTATATGTTCACTTTTCTTTTTTACTATTTCCCAGAATATATGTCCACTTTCTAAAATGGCAAAAAATATTTTTTATTACTCCCACTCATTCTCTCTCTTACTTTACTTTTATACTCACAACACATATCAACTTACTATTCTCTACCCCACCTCCTCTCTCATGTCTTACTTTTCATACTCACAAAACTTACATCAGTTCCACCATTTCTTAATCTCCGTGCAAATGAAATGGTGTACATATACTATACTTTAGGACGGAGTTAGTAGTAAAACTGAAATTCTTAAATTGTTTTAGTTTACATCTTAAATAACATCTATTAAAATTAGTTATAGTAGTTGACAGGTTTAAAATTTTAAAGTTACAAAATTGACTTATTTACTACTGTATTTTCTCCGTTTTAAAATAGATGTCGTTTTGAGTATTTACATAATTCTTAAGAAATATAATTAATGCATGTGAAAAAGTCTCATATACCCTTAAAGTTATCTAGTTACTTAGACAATTAAATGCTTGTGTAATAAATACTCCACTATCATTAATAAAAGTATAATTGGTATACAACAGCAAAAAAAAACCTAAAAAATAATAAACGATAAATATTTTAAGACAAAAATTAACTCTCAAAACGACATTTATTTTGAGACAAAACGGAGCGAGTAGTTTTTAGAAAGAAACAAAAATTCTCTCACAAGATTTTGTGCAAGTAAAATGGAGTAAGGGTGCGGATGGTAAAAGCTTTATTATCCGTTGGGCGGTGAAGTAGTGTATGATTGCCTAAAGTGCAGCCTTGCTTAGGAAAAAAACAACTAGTGACAGATAGCTACCATTGTTTTGCGTGATAAATTCCAAATTTTCCAATTAGCCTTTCATTTATTCAAACACGAAAAATTAATGTGAAAATCTTAAAGAAAAAACTTGTTTTACACTTACTTTAGTGTAAAACTTGTTTTAATCATTAAATATAAAACAAAATCTCTTAATATAAAACAAGTTTTATTCATCTTTTAGTGTAAAACAAGTTTTTTATAAGACTCACTCAAAATTAATTTACAAGCACTATTTGTGCGGACTATATTCTTTAAAATGAATGTCAAATTTACTACTGATTTAAAGTTTAAGCTAATGAATAAAAGTTTAATTATGTAATTATGTTAATTAAATCTTACTTATACATTTTATTTGATTTATTAAAATTTAATATTTTTCATAAATTTGGATACCTCATATTGACAAAATCAATAATACTAAAAACTTATTAAATTGTACATTCTGTCCCGGAATAAATGTCATAGTTTTTTTTTTTCTCTTTTTTAAAGAGGATCGACAGTGGTTCCCCACTTACCCCCTTATAATAATAAATGTCATAGTTGATAAGTCAATGTTATTAAGCTTTTAGTTATGTTTCCTTTACTGCCCCAATCTATCATATGGATAGAGTGACATCTCCTATAAAATTGCAATGATTGTGTCTATTAAAATGAGTAGTATAAAAAAATCATCAAACTTCATACAACATTTATTTTGGAATAAATAAAAATAAAAATTAAATCATTTATTTCAGAACAGGTAATAATATGAAAGTGACTAGATTTCATTATTTTAGTTGGAGAGGTTGTTATAAAGTAGTGGGGTCTAAAGTATTAAGTATATTATCCGCAAAACTAAATCATAAAAGCGGAGAACAGCAAACTCCCACTTCCAACCAACTCAAATTAATTGTCCACTCAAATCAACCCCCAAATGTATTCATTTCTCCACAATCCCTTCACAATTACATTTTGCCAAGCCAAGATCCTCTTTGTTAATCCCTCCTTCCTTCCCAGATTATATGTTCTCTCTCTCATTTATATGGAGATTAAGAAATGGTGAAAGTGAAGTAAGTGTTGCGAGTATAAAAATAAAGTAGAAGAGAGAATTAGTGAGAGTGAATAGTAAGTTGATTGGTATTGTGAGTATAAAAGTAAAGTAGGAGAGAGAATGAGTGAGAGAAATAGTAAAGATTCTTTGCTATCTTAGACCATGTCCAATAGTTTCAACCCCCAAAAACATTCAACTACCTTAATATTACGACACCTCATCTTCTCTCTCCATCCACTTAATCATTCAACTACACTCTCAACTACCCCTCCCACAATAAGCTAGTTTAGTTTAAAATTCAACTCCTCCCAACTCATCATTCTATACCCCACCACTTTTTATTTTATTTACAATATTTATTTTTATAATTAAAAATAAATATTGATATTAATAATTTATTATTAAAAAATAAATTATTAATGTTTTTAATTATAAATTCGAGATTTTTTTTTTAATTCAAACTTAATTAATTTTTTTTAAAGTAGAAGAGAGAATTAGTGGGAGTGAATAGTAAGTTGATTGGTATTGTGAGTATAAAAGTAAAGTAGGAGAGAGAATGAGTGAGAGAAACAGTAAAGATTCTTTGCTATCTTAGAAAGTAAACATATACTTTGGGACGGACTAAAAAAAATGTGGACATATACTCTGAAACGGAGGAAGTACAATTTTTTTCCCATCATTTTTTTTAGTTTGATGATTAATTGAATTAGGGAAAACTCTGTTTTGGTCCATTGTACTTTAGGGCGTGTTTCACTTTTACCATCGAACTTTATTTTTTTCATTTTTACCATGGTACTACAAGCAATGGTGTCATTTCATAACAAATTTGGGTGTAAAATGACACAATTGTTTGTAGTAGAATGGTAAAATTGAAACAAATTTGGGTATAAAATATCAAATTTGATTTAAAATGAAACCATTGTTTATAGTGCGATGGTAAAAATGAAAAAAATAAAGTTTGATGGTAAAAGTGAAACACGACTCAAAGTACGATGGACAAAAATGGAGTTCTCCCATTGAATTAAGATGTACTCCTATCAAATTGTTTACTCCTCCGGTCCAAAAAATATCAATTTTGAGTTTCCACTAATTCTATATAAAAAAAAAAAAACTCCATCCGTCTCATTTTAAATTGCAAAATTTGCTATTTTGGTTGCCCACAGAAATGCAAAATCTAAAAATGAAAAGTTTTAAGCCACTTGAATACTCACATCAATTAACCCACTAACTATTCTCTACCTCACTTTCTCTCTCCTACCAAACTATCTACACTCACAACACATCACATTTTCCTTTTTTTAAAAAAAAAATTCGTGCAAAGACGGTTTTGTGCAATTTAAAATGGGACGGAGAGAGATAATTTTTTTTATCAAAACATAATAAAAATAATATATTTCTCAAAAAAATATTAAATTAAATTTTACTAATGTGTCTCTCTAACACATTATTATCTCACAATAAAATAATTATTGAAATGGATCAAGGTGTTATGTAGTGTAATGCAAGAGTAAGAGTGATAATTAAATATTTTAAGTAAAAAATAAGAGTTATTTTAAATAAAATTTTGATGAAATTATTTAAACATAAGGGAGTATTTATTTATGCATATAGAACTTCAGATAACATAATGATAACATGATGATTATATCCTTAATTAATTAAGTGAAAAGTGTTTATGACAACTGGAACTTTACATTATCTCTCCTAGGATACTTAGTACTCCATCCGATCCAAAATAATTATCTTTTTTGCATTTGCACAACTCTTAAAAAATGTAATAATTATCGTGACTTAGTGACAAAAGTTCCAACTTTATCCCTATTAAGTGTGCAACTTTTTTACATTAATGTCTCATACTAAGATAATTAATAAGAACAAGTTTCAATGCAAGGATAAGAGAGACATTTAGTTCAAAAGTGACAATTATTTTGGACCAAAATTTTAATTAAAAAATAACAGTTATTTTGGACCGGAGGGAGTAGGAGTTTATGATTTTGATTGGACCATCCCTCTCTCAATAATTACAATTTAGCTTATCCACCTAACGATTAAGCAATGATCACAACTCATGAATGTAATTAGGCAGAAACTATACTCCTTCCGTCCTATAACAAACGGCTCATTTCATTTTATAAACGAGAATTAAGAAAAATAGCATTAAAAATAAGTGTTGTGAAATACTTCCCCCGTCCTACAACTATGTGCACAAATTTCTTTTTTGGGCGTTTCATTGATAAGTCACACTTTTCTAAAATGGCAAATAATATTTACTATTTCTCCCAATCATTTTCTCTCATACTTTACTTTTATACTCACAACACCAATCAACCTACTATTCTCTACCCCATTTTCTCCCGCTTACTTCACTTTTCACACTCACAACAACTACTCACTACTATTCATTCTTTAATTCTCGTGCACAACTCATTTTGTGCACATAGTTATGTGGCGGAAGAAGTATAAAGGAAAAAGAATGTGAGGTAGGAAATAATAAGTGGAAAGCTGTTTGTATGACAAGTGTATTCCACTGAATAAAAAACTAGAATAATACTAGAGGCACAAAAAAGTCACAAAAACTTGCTCACAAAATCCTAAGTGTAGTAATTTTATTGGTGTTTTTAATTAGTGTGGCGAGTCCATTATCGATGCAACCAATAAAATATCGTCACCTCATCTTGTGAGCAAGATTTTGTGACTTTATGTTGTTCCCCTAGCATTGCTCAAAAAACTAATACTACCTTTGTCCCTAAATGAGTGTCCAAATTTCATTTTAAGGGACACTGAAAATCTCAACTTTTTGAACAATTTGGTAACAACGATTCATATATAATCTTGTAATCTCATTTCCAAACCTTTAGTTTTGCACATATAAAGAAACCGGTGAAATTTTTTTCGAAAAAAAACGTTTAGGGAGAAAATTATGTTCAAAAAAGACATTCATTTAAGGACAAAGATTTTTTGAAAATGGACACTCATTTAGGGACAGAGGGAGTATAAATTTTCTATTTTAGAAAAAATGCAACTTTTCTGTGAAACAATCAAAATGTTAAAATTGGTCATTTGTTAAACGGAACAGAGTGAGGGAGTTTTTCTTCTTTTTTTTTTTTTTTTTTTTTTTTTTTTTTGGGTTACTACATTTTAAGGTCACTTTAAATTTACTCACTCAACTAATTTTGTTTTGCAATTATCCTTACTATACTATTACACATCATAAAACGCCATCATTCCGAGGATATATTTTTTAGAAAGGTAGTACAATTATTAACAAAGTAACGGAAGTTAATAACATGGCATTATATAACAAACATTTGTTGAATAGTATTTATTTGAGAGCAAATTGCAATTTGGTAACTTGAGTTTTACATACAATTGCAATACCCACTATGTTTTGTTTTGTATCCAATCTGATTCCTAAGTTTGTCATTTTATTGTAATAAGGTGTAAGAACTAATAAATCGTTAATTTTTTGACGAAATCAAATCTATATGCCATGCACGTGACTTTTTTCAGGGATGCTTTCTGTAGATTAAACTCCTCTTGAAATTATAATGGTAATATGAGAGCAAATAGGAATTCAAAACTTTCAATGGATCAATATGTAATATCTACTTGTTGGGTGCGTTTCTGATTAAACTGTTTTTGAAGTTATTTTGGGTCGGATCTAGGGGCATGGGTATAGAGGGTGGCAATTGATGACTCCAGCCTGCGTCCATCTTCTTCTGACGGCGGCCACCTTCACACACCACCTCTTCCCCCCCCCCCTCCCAAGGGCGGATCTTGCATTTAGTAGGGGGTACACGTGCACCCGGTCAACCCATTTTTTACTAAGTGCACCCCCAAAAAATTAATTAGAGTGGTAATTTAACTAGAAGGGATGTGAACTTAGTAAAAAAAAATTTACTAAGTGTACACGTTAATAAAGTGTCTCGTAAATGTATTGTTTTCTTTTATGAGACAATTGTTTTGAACTTATGTACTTAATTATGTACTTGAATATAATTGTGTTTTGCAATTTTTTGGTATGAAGTTATTTAGTTTAAATTGTGCACCTGGTGTTAGGAAATCCTAGATCCGCCACTGCCCCTTTCCCTAAAACTTTCAATGGATCAATATTACGTTTCATACTTTTGACAAATTAAATCAAAAAGTTAAAGCTAATGCCAAAAAAGTGTCTTGAATTTGATTTAAATTGCAACAAAACAGCCATCCCTCAAATGTAACTATCCCAAGTTCACAAATTACCGTGGCCAATATCTTTTATCCATCATTTTCATATTTTGTTGGGGATTAAAAATAAAAAAAAATCAGTTTCAAAGCAACCAGTGACGGATTTTGGCCTTAACACTTTTCTCCGTAATAGTATCCAAACTGGGCTTCCATGAATTCTTGCCGGACAATTGCCGGCTCAAAAACTCCGGCCTCAATCCATCCTCTTCCAACCCCTCATTAATCAATCCAATTTTCCAAATCTCTCGCGACTTCTCCACCAAATTACTCCGATCTTTCTTCCTTCCCACCTTCCCCGCCGGACAAATTCGTGCAAAGATCGGAAGAAATCCGGTATACGCCGACATTAACGTCTTTGAATTATTCAAATCCACATTTGCACTTAACAGAATTCTGCGAGCTTCTTCCGACGAAACTTCCCCTGCAGTTGCAACTATCTTCCCCCTCTTTTTTGGGACCATCACGTAAACTTTATTCATTTCGAGATTTTTGTCAGCCGGTAACGGCGGCGTTGGCTTTTTTCCGTTAGTTTTAGGTTGAAATTCGACCACAACTTGTTGTGGATGATCTAACATGAGCTCGGCTACAGTTAACGGTTCGTTAAACTTGTGAACCGTTCCGTCGGAGAGAATAACTTTTCCGGTGCCGTCGGATTGCCGGCGTGAGATGTGGTTACCCATTGAGGATAGGGAGATTGTGAACTGAAGGAGTAAATGAATTTGGGAGGTTTGGGGTTGAGAAAATGAAGTTGAGTAAATATTGGCGTTTCGGGTTTTGCTATTTATAGTGTGTGTGTGTGTGTGTGTGTGTGTGAAGTTGGTTAAACGGCTACATCTAGTGAGGGGTATAATGGTGGAATTGGTGTGAGAAAATGTGGGAATTTAAGTTAATGATTTGTTTAATTTAGATATAAAAAAAACTGTGTATGTAACAAGAAGTATTTAGGGGTCTCAAATCAGTGTATGCAACAAGAATTGTATTGAGTTGTAGCGATCTAATTACTAATGAATACCGCTATAACCTTAATGAATATTTTATCGTTTTGGTAAAAATTTGAAGTAGTTTTTGTACCATCAAATTGTATTACTCAATTAACCACGACTCGCACAATCCGTCTGTTCTTAAAAGATTAGCTTTTAAGGACAGACGGATCACCAAAATAAAGCCTTAGTAATAAGGAGATTGGAAAGCAAGATGTAATGATTAGTGATCGGATAGTGAAGGATTAAGTTTTTGTAATTAAATACTGTATTAGGCACACAAGTCTTACCTAATGAAAAAGATTAGTTGGAGTCAAGGGAGGATGAGATAGGTGAACAAATATACATATACTCTGCCCGAATTTAAATGCAATAAAGAGTTACAAGACTGTCTACATTAAAGCTCATGCGGACTGGACATGCCACTTTTCATATGTATATGGACCGACGGGTCAAGAAAAACACCACTCACTTTTTACTTTTTCAGTCAACACAATTAAACTTTGACTATAGTCATCTAAGTGAAATTCTAAAATTTGTTATTGATAAATAATTAATTGATTTCCTAACAACAATTTTTAGACTTTCACTAAGATAGCTAGATTGCAGTTAATGTTTGCTCAAAGTTTACTTGTGTTAACCAATAAAGACAGACATGGTCAATATAAATGGGAGTGTTGACCAAAAAAGACAGACATGGTCAATATAAATGGGACGGAGGGAGTAATCCTTACCACAACAGACCCAAGGCATAAACATTTTTGGGGTGGGTTGGGGTTGGGGGTGGAGGTGAGGGGAGGGGAGTCACCTGTAAACACAATTCCTTGCAATACAGCCAAACAAAGGAATCTAACATTATTATCCAACACAGCCTAATATGTAGCTTTCTCCAAATGTGCATGCCAAAAAAAATGAGGAATAGCATGATGATAGCAAAACCTTACCCTTAATCCCTCATTATTTTCAAGTAAAAAGTGCATAATGTAATACAGAAATAACCAAGGATGCCCAAATCTTCAACCCTCTTGATCCAACAAAGTGAAGCAACTAGAGTACCGGTAAAATCGCTAGCATCTAAAAGTAAAGTTTACAGACTAAATCAAATTAGGGGAACCGACAACAAACCCACTTCGTTCTATTTCTTGCTTCAGATTTTTTTTTTCCGCTTCTTCAAGGGAGTAGAGGTGTTACAATCCAAGGAAGAAAAGAAAAGAAAAGAAACAAATGGTTTTGCATTACCTACTTGATATATTGAGAGACCCATTTGAAGCCATCACCGTACCCCATTTTGCGTACGATACTGCACATGAATACTTCCAAAGGACGGACATTTGAATCTTGAAGATTTACCTTTCCTTTGCCAGTTGTGACACCTGTCAGTCCAAGGTGGTAGAGCAATTCATCCTCTGAGGCTGCATATGGAATGTCGATCTTGTTCCCAAGTATGAGGAACGGAACAGTTGCTAGGCTCTCGTCTGAAAGAAGTGCGTCCAGCTCGTTCTTGGACTCCGCGAAACGTTCCTTGTCATAGGCATCTACTAGATACACTACAGCATCAACCTGTAAGTCATAAAAGTCACATACTTGGAGCAGAGAGGTGAAGCAAATTAGAGTAAAAATATCAAAACTATCCCAAATTTAATGTCCATTTGGCAAAAATCTAGTCCCAAAGTGAATGTCTATTTTTTAGTAAAGTTACTTAGAACTCCTTGGCAATCACATAGTCTTAGTTTTACTCTAGTACTAATGATATTATATGGTGAGATCATCAAGGGTATATATGTATATACGCTACAAAAATGCTTAAATGTCAACTTTCTTTAACTTCCCTAAAACAAAAAAATGGACATTCATTTTGGGACGGAGGGAGTACAAGCCTTACAAAGAGATGCAATATAAGAGATGACAAATTTCTTGACTTTCCATGTAAGGACAAGTCCAAGGAGAGATGTTAGAAGAGTGCATTTTTTTTAGAGGCTCTTACCAATACATCCTTCGCCCAAAGGAAAACAACCATGAAGGACAGAAACTAACCAAAAAGTCCTTAGTGTGTTTTTTGGACATGAGTACCCCTAGCCTCCTTCAAACTTCCTTCTAGCACTTTCTTCCTTTCTCTTTCTTTTTCACTCAAAAACATTAAAAGGTAATATAATAAATATTAAAAGTAAAAGAAACAATCTGAAACCGCCGTATTAATCTATCATTAAAACGAATTAAACAAGCGCACAAGAACTTTTTTTTTCTTTTTTTTTTTTAGTTTTCACTTGTTAAATATTGGGACATGCATTTCTCAGTTGTTACTATAATAACTGAGATATGCATTTCACAGTTGTTCACACATGAGTTTGAGTATTATAACTGGGATATGCATTTCATAGTTGTTCACACATGAGTTGAGTACAATAATTGAGGCATGCATTTCATAGTTGTTCACACATGAGTTTTTGAGTATTATAACTGAGACATGCAATTCTCAGTAATTAGTATAATAACTGTGACCTGCATTTCACAATTATCACACATGAGTTGAGTATAATAACTGAGACATGCATTTCACAGCATTATAACTGGGACATGCATTTCTCAATTGTTCACAAATGAGTTTAGTACAATAATGAGGACGTCCATTTCTCAATTGTTAACCCATGAGTTGAGTATAATAACTAAAAATTCATCTCAATTTTCACATCTGACACTCATTTTGACAGTTGTGTGTTGTCACATGCTCTTTAAACAATTATGAAATCAAATTCTCCGTTGTTTCAAGCTAAATATTTAGTTAAGAAATGTAAATCGACATCATGTGTGAAACAATAGATAACTCAATCTCGTAGTTGTTCAAAGTTAAAAAGTGAACATACTCTCAAATGCATTCTCGACAAATGATAAATTAACTTGTCTATTTTTTTCTTTTATTACGTATGAGTAAATTTTCAACTAAGAAGAATGCTCTTACCCACAAAGAGAGAGAGAGAGAGAGAGAGAGAGAGAGAGAGAGAGAAATCTGCTATTGTTGTCTTAAATTTGTAACAGAACATAAAAGGAACAAGGATTTTATTGGTATAGTTATTCCATTAAGAAGCAAGAGGTCTTGAGTTCAAGCCTTGGTGGAGACAATTAATTTTTCATTTATAATATTTGTAGTTGTCAAAGGGGGTGAGGAAGGGTGGCGCCGGCCGGAGGTTGGTCAATGGACGGAGGTGACAGGAGGTCTGGCTTGGCGGTTGTCAGCGGCGTTCGGTGGTGGCCGTCGGTTGTCGGAGGCGGACGGCGTCAATTGTCGGCGGTGGTGGTTGGTCGCGGCAGTGATTGGCGGTGGTGGTCAGCGCAGTGGGCCGGCAACGGTGGTTAGGGGCAGTGGTCAAGGGCGGCGGACTGGAGGAGGTGGTGGTCAAAGGTTAAAGGGGTAGGAATTATTTTATCTAAGTGGAGGGTTTTGTCATTTTAAAATAATGAAAGATTTTTTGGTATTTTAGTTTTAGAGATAGGATTTATTGGTTAGATTAGAAAATGTGTGTTTTTATTAATAAATAGGTGTATCTCTTAGGGACTTAAAGGTAAGAATCCCTTTTTTATGTTATTTTCGCCGAGAACTAGAGAAACACACTCCATAGATATTACAGTTTTCACAAAAGTTTTACGCACTCACAGTCAGGAAGCAGTTCGGTCATTTTCAGCAAAAGTAAGAATTTCTGTAGAAAGATTAAAGTATTAAACAAGCAAAGACTGGGCTGGGGGAATGGGGGGGTGTAACCCCAACCCAAAAGATGAGATAAAGGATAAAGAATAAAGAACAGACACGAATTTGTAGTGCCCAAACCGATAGGATATGAACAATATAGAACACAGAACTGTTCAAATTTAAGGATCAAGGAAACTCTTCAGACATACATATATACACTGCTCAACTTTTAACATGATCTAAGAAAATCTGTTTAGCAGAAGGCTTGTTTGTTTCTATAACTTTGGTGTTCCATTCAGCCCATGTGAATGATAGGCTGCGATAACTCAATTTGTATTGCATTCGAGATAAATTAATAAGAGAAAATTTTGGGGGAAACTAGTTTCTCAATAAGTTATAAAAAGTCCTGTTTTTATAGGGGTTAAGGTTTAGGGTTTAGAATTTAGGGTTTAGTGTTTAGGTTTAAGGGTTAAATAGTGGACTTTTTATAACTTATGGAGGAACTAGTTTCCCCCAAAACCAACTCAATTAATAAAGTAGAAGCATGGTGAGTAGAGACCGATCATAAAGCACAACAACGCAAAGCAGTCAAGAGCGTGTTCCAAAAGGAAGAGAAAGAGAAGTTCTGCGAGAATTCATTTGAAGCTAAAGAGAACAATACTCAGTCTTAGCTATGGCAGGTAACTGGCTTCCTGCTTTACTTTTTTCAACCATACGAACAAGAAGTAGCAAGTTGTTCAAAACATCGCATTCAGATTGAGAAATAAGGGAGAAAACCGGTGTGTGCATAAAGTAAATCTTAATACTCAAAGACAGATACAGGCAAGCATTTCAACCAGAAGGTACAGAAGTACTGCAGAGTTACTTGAAATAGGAGAATAATATTTGGTGACCATTAAGTGGTATTTTCTTGTCTGACACGTCCTCAATCATTGGCCCAACCATCTTGTCCTCTGCTCTTAATGTGTTGATCATTGCATAGGTTTTTGGGTGGGGATGGGGACTAGGAAAGGGAAAATGATCCGCTATTGAAACGCACAAATAGCCTGTCTATATGCTTGAGAAGCAATAGCTGCAATACCTTTTCCCAACCCCTATTTGTTAAATGCATGCGAAAAAAGAAAAAAAAGCTGACCAGCTTAAGGGTAAAAAAAAACATACTTTACGAAACAGTAGGAACAAGTTCAGTCCAGAATTCACAATTGTCAAATGTATTTATCGACTGTCATCATCTTAAATACAAGCATTATCCAAAGGATGCCTTCAGATCATCTATATAGTTCTTTCTCTTGCATCCATAATCTTAATGCGATTTCAGATAACAACCAAAAAGAGGGTGAAAAGAAAATAAAGTCCATAAATACCTTTAAATAATACAAAATTCGCCTTACGAGTTAGTATATCTAGAAATTAGAATGTTGGTAACTGAAATCTAGCAACATTCCTTCAACAATCAGCTAAAGCTAATGTCAAGTTCCTGGGAAATGACCAAGTCCAAGACTCTTATAACGCAACTGAAAAGCTAAGTAAATCACATTCCCAACTCCATCATGACTTGAGGGTGACAACACAAGTAAACAGAGAATCCACAAAGTTTTGCAAAATGACTAATAATCATTCTAGTCATTTATCCCCATGTAAAGAAAACCATGTGGCGCCTAATTTTCTGTCTGAAGTACTAAAATAGTCTATACTACTTTCTTCACCCAGAGCTGCAGTGTGAAGAGCACCAGAAACAATAGAATGCCAAAAGAACGGCCACAATTGGAAATGGTTAGCTTGTAACTGTGCAGTTAAGACTGTGACAGTTACAAGAAGAAGAAATAACTCCCTTTGTCCCGGAAAGTTAGTCCCTCTTTTTTGTTGTTATTACGAATGAACTTTGAGCAATAATTTAGGCTACTTTTAATTATCCTAATGAATTTACAAATTGTTACTAATACACTGTTATAAATACTGATAATACCAATTTTTAGATTCTCAGTATGATAATCAAAAATAGCTTATATTATTTCTCAAAGTTCATTCGTATTAACCACGAAAAAAGAGGGACTAACTTTCCGGGACAGAGGGAGTACTTTTTTTAAAAGTAAAGAGGCATATATAGACATAAGGCGCCAAATCAGGTGACACAGCCTTTGTACATTAGGAGTATCCTCGAGTAAAGCACCTAGCTAACAGAAACCTATCCACAAACTCTACAAAATAATTATAACAACATTGACTCTATACACTAACATATGACGCGTGGATGCCTTCAAACTGGAAATAGACATCTCTACGTTCTCAAAAGTCCTGGGATTCCTTTTCTTTCATATTATCCAAAAAATGAGGCATTAAAAACAAATAGGTGTATCTAAGCTACTCGCATAAGACTATGAGGACAATACTAGCTTAAACTCAAAGACCATTGAGGTAATTGAGCAACGAAGAATGACAAGTCTGAATTGGCCATACAACTACCGACACCGTTACATGCCCTAAGCATATTGACACTGTAGTATAAGTGCATCACAGAAGTAAGTCTTATAGAAGTATATATTCAAATCATTAGAAATCCCACAGCTAGTGTATTTTGCAATTTCAATATGCAGAGATCTGATTGTCCTATACCATATAGCCTATCAAAATCGGGGAAACAAACTAAAACCACGCAGATCACAATAAAATGAAATTGAGACCGTGAAATCGAAATTACCTTGGCGTAGTAATCCTTCCAGACACGGCGAGCAATCTGATGGCCTCCCAAATCAAATGCTTTGAACTTGATTTTGCCAATACTAAGCTCCTCGGACGTCGGATGTTGCGTCGGCTGATGCTGAACTAATCTCTGAAAATCTAACAAAAATGAATCAACCGATCATCGAAAACATCAAAAGAGATTCAAATCAATCAATCGATCGATTAGGGTTTGTTGATTGATTTAAACTCAATATGAGGAAACAAAAGGAAGGGAAAACAGTACCTCATCTTTGAGCATGTGAAGCAAGGTAGTTTTGCCGGCGTTATCGAGGCCGAGAAACAAGATCTTAGCCTCTTTCTGCCATAATCCGAGAGAGGCTAAGACGCCATAGAACCAATCGAGGAGAAACATGGTGATGGAGATTTGATCGAAGAAATGGAGATGGAAATGGAATTCCAACGGATCTGGAATCGGCAACAGTTGTCGTCGGTGATCTTCAGTCTTTTTACAAAGTGAAAGAAGTTATGGGTCGCCTAATTAATGCGACAATTCCTTGGTTCTCGTGCAAATGAGGAGTCGTCAATATGACGAATTACAACCAATTACAGACTTTTAAATTGCCGACGTGTTTTATGAATGGCAAATGACAAATAAGAATTTAAATTTCTTCTAATAAAAATGTAGTAATAGTAGGTAAAAAGGAAATTTAGGGTTAACTAAATCGGTTTTTCTAACATGCACTAGAAATTAAATATGAAAGTGAATCTGTTTAATTATAGTATTTTTTGACAATATGTTTAAATTTTTTATGTGATATTCCTATATTTAAATAGGTTTACTAGCATAATTAATTCTTATAATGTGCCCTAAAGGCATGTATTCGAAAAACCGTAACTAAATACGCTATGAACATAATAAATTTTACTTGTTATTCACTAATCGGTGTTAAAATTGTTTAATAATTGGAACTACAGTTTAAACGTCCAGTAATAAAAGAAAATATAATATTATTAACTTTTTTTTTTGAAAGGATAATATTATTATTAACTTTGGAGCTTATATTATGAACATTTTGTGCTCCTATTGACTTTAAAAATGAAACTAAAAATTATCTTTAAAAAAAAGGTTAAAAAGAAAAACTTTCATTGGTCAAGGGAAGAAGGAAAGGAATAATAAATGCCTAAAACCCTTATACAAACTTGGGCTTTTACCTATAAGATCTGTTGCGCCAGTGAACATCATGTTTGGATCAAGTCATTACTGATGGATTTACTTCAGTTGGGCCTTTGGAGAGGTATGAATTTGAAGATTTGGTGTCTTATGCACTGCTGGTTGCTGAGGAAGTAGATCCTGTTCTTACGGAACCTTCTACTTTCAATAAAGCAGATACATGTTCAGAGTCATCTCAGTGGTATGCGGCTATGGGTGATGAAATGGAGTCTCTTCACAGGAATCAGACTTGGGTGTTGACCACAAGGCCAGAAGGCAGAAAGATTGTGAGTTGCAAGTGGATCTTCAACGAAAAGGAAAGGATGTCACCGGCAGAAGGGATCAAGTATAAATCTCTCGTTGTTGCAAGGGGTTTCACACAAAGAGAGGAGGTGGACTACAATGGGATCTTCTCAACAGTGGTCAGACACACTTCAATCGGAGTGTTGCTAGCAATAGAGGGAGAAATATACATGACAGAGTCGGAAAGATTCTAAGTTCCTGGTAAGGAAGATCAAGTTTGTAGATTGAAGCAATCGCCTAGGCAGTGATACATGAGATTTGACAGTTATATGATAGCAGCAGTCAAGAAGTCGGAGATTCAGAAGCTGAAAAGCTTATTGGTCGCAGAGATGAAGGGTTTGGGTAACGCGAAGAGAATTCTGGGTATGGAGATCTATAGAGACAGAGCCAAACGAAAACTGTTCTTATCCCAGAAAAGATACATCAAGAAAGTTTTAGAGAGGGTTGGTAGGTCAACAGCTAAGACTATAGATACTCCGGGTGCAGTGAATGCACAGACAGTCGCGTTTGGGTCCAAATCGGTTGAGGAGAAAGAGTATATGGCTCGAGTATCCTATGCTAGTGCAGTTGGTAGTTTGATGTATGCTACAGTGCGCACCAGCGACGTCAGACTCGTCTATGGAGATGGGACAGAATGTGCAGTCGAAGGTTTCTCAGATTCAGGTGATGTAGATACAAGAAGATCGAAGACTGGATATGTGTTCACGCTTGGTGGGCCAGTTGTCAGTTGGAAGGCTACATTGCAGGCGACAGTGACGTTGTCTACAACAGAGGCAAAATACATGGCATTGACAGAGTCCGCTAAGGAAGGAATATGGTTGAAGGGATTGATCAGCGTTCTTGGGATACATCAGGATCAGACTATTATTTATTGCGATAGTTTGAGCGCGATTTGTTTAGCCAAGGATCAAGTTCATCATGAGAGGACCAAGTACATTGGTGTCAGATACAATTTTCTAAGGGATGAGAAACGGGTAAAGGTGAAGGTATGGACGGCGGACAACCCTGCAGACATGTTCACAAAACCCGTGACGGGGAGCAAGTTCCAACGTTGTTTGGACTTGCTTAATGTTCGCAGCTATTAGATAGCAGGAGAAGAGCGGGTGGATGAAAGATTTGTTATTTGGGAGATTCAAAGTCAAGGTGGAGATTTGTTAGGATTAATGCATTTGAAATTGGGGACGCCTAATTTAGTGAATTAATTAACAAGTTCGTAATTCCGAGACAGAAGGAGTAAGCAATAAAGACAAGAAGTTAAACTCGTTATGCGGCCACATTATGTGGTGAGTTTGTTCTCTGCACATTCAACGCCAAGATGCAGCAAGTGGGCTTGGTGAATGGGCTTAGAGACAGATTGGGTTTTTTGGTTTATGCTTGGCAGGATGCTACGTAATTAGTAGCTATTAGGAGACAAGGTTAAAGAATCCTTATCAAGTATGATTAGGACTTCTTATAGCCTCCGAGTTTGTTAAGGAATTGAGGCTGCGTATTTTATATACTCCCTCTGTCCCAAATTAATTCGGTTGGTCAGTTTTGCTCAGTTTACATAGAATAGAGAGATCAATAATTTTAGATCTAAGGTTTGCACAGTCAGGAATTTTGTGATCAAAATTTGTGCAAAGTAGATTAGTGTGATCTTGTGTAATTGTTTCTCCAGTGATAATAATATTCTCTCCCCTCCCCGTGGACGTAGCCAAGTTGGTGAACCACGTAAATCTGTGTTCTTGTGATTGTTTTCTCATCAAGTCTTGTTTAATTGCTCTAACAAAATTAAATAAGAAAATTTCATTACACATAGAGTTAAATAAATTAAAATAAAGTAAGAGAAACACAAGGTAAATGTTGAATGGAGTCCAATTTGAAATAAGCCTGATTCAGAATATTTATATTTTGTTCATACCAACGTAACTACAGTTTCTCCCCCTACTGTTTGATATCCGCAATTTTAGTGGAACCGCTCTAGTGATCCTGTCTCCTGCTAATACTAAACTTTTTGAGGATCGTTAAGAAAACAGTGCATCAATGGTCTATAATATGGCTCACCGGTTCAGCTAGCTCGGTTTAATGACTCGGCTCCACGGTTCAGCTCACGGTTCAGCTTAACGGTTCAGCTCTACGGTTCGGCTCGTGGTTCAGCTCGAAACGGTTCTGCTCGGTTTGGCTCGGTTCGGCTTGAAGGGTGAGATCGTGAGCCAAACCGAACCGTGTGGTTTATCAATTTTTGAAACCGAGCTGAACCGCATAAGTTTAAAAACCGAGCTAAACCGCACGGTTTGGCTCGGCTCGGTTCCGAACCGCGGTTTGAGCCGAACCATTTCCACCCATAAATGTGTTGAAGAGATTTGAGAGTTAGTTCTTTTTTTTTTTTTTTTTTTTTTTTTGAAAGAGAAGAAGATTAGAGAGTTGATAAAGGTAAATTGTCCATTAATTATTAAGTAGGTTAGTTAAGTTTTCTTTTACTTTTTACTTTTTTGTTTCAAAGGGGTGGGGGGAGTGGGGTTGGGTAGTTATAGAAATACAAACGGTCCAAATTACTATTCACTACTCCCTCCGGTCCAAAATAACTACTCCTTCCGGTTTAAAATAATTGTCTTTTTTGCATTTGCACAACTATTAAGAAATGTAATAATTATTATGACTTAGTGACAAAAGTTCCAACTTTACCCCTATTAAGTGTGCTACATTCTTACATTAATGTCTCACACTAAGATAATTAATAAAAGAGAACAAGTTTCTGATGACGCCCTGCAGATCTGGGGTCACGGAGGTAGAACTCCAATATAGCTGTCTCTTGATCCTGATCACAACACAAACAAGAACACCGTTAAGACCAAGGCCGGGTTGGAATCCGGCTTAGGCCCTCGGGTGTGAGAGTAAGATCTCTGAGGAAAACCTAAGAAGAAGGTTCAATGAAGACCTTGTGTGTGTGAATCGGATAGAGCACGTACCTGGCCCTTGGGGGCGGATAAGAGTATTTATATGAGTAGAAGGAGGAGGTAGGTTTAAGGTACTAACCGCCCTTGTACCGGATGGACACGCGGCAGGTCTTCATTGGTTCGGCCAAGGGAGTGGCTGAGAAGGTGGCGTGTTGTCAGGGAATCATGGTTCCACCACCAACCGTTATGGTATGTCGGGTACGAACATGTAACGTCTGTTGTACGTTTGTGACAGCTGGCTACCGCAGGCTCCGGGCATAAGGTTGAGTGATTAACACGGGACCCTTAAGATAGCGGGAGGCAGAGCTATCTCGGTTATGGTTATCAGGGAGCCCGGAGTTCTCGGGCTTACTCGCTTGCGGGCTTATCCGGTTCGGTGTAGTCGAACACCGGGTGATTTGTTTCGTATTCCCCTTTCACCTGGTTTATTACTAGTTGTGAGTCGCTCTTCACGACCAGCTTCGATACTTTCATCTCCCGGGCTAATTCCAAGCCCGCTATCAATGCCTCGTACTCGGCCTGATTGTTTGAGACCGCGAACTTAAATCTCAAGGCTCGCTTGAATCTTTGACCCTCCGGGGCGGTCAAGAGTATTCCGGCGCCGCTGACAGTCTTTCCCGCGGATCCATCCATACTTAACGACCAGCAATTTTCCGGTCTCTCCCCAGCAACTATTGCCTTCTTGCTTCTCTTTTTCTTTGTCTTTGCGGGTTGGGTTTTGTCCGGTTCACTCTCCTTTGTTTCAAATGTGGTTTCTGCCACAAAGTCCGCCAGTGCCTGTGCCTTGATGGTCTTCCGTGGGGAGTAGGTAATCTGGAATTCAGTCAGCTCTATAGACCACGATAGCATTCTCCCCGAGGATTCGGGCTTATGGGGTATCTTCTTCAGCGGGGTGTCTGAATAAACCGTGATTAGGTGGGCGATGAAGTATGCCCGCAGCTTCCGAGCGGCCACGAGCAAGGCGAAGGCTAGCTTTTCAATGTTTAGATAGTGGCCTTCCACAGCAGACAGTGCCTTGGAGACATAATACACGGGTTTCTGAAGGTTGCCCTCTTCCCTTACCAAAACCGCGGCCACTGCGTGATCTGTTGCGGCCAAGAAAACATAGAGTTCCTCCCCAAACACTGGGCTGCTCAACAGCGGCGGCTTTCCCAGGTAAGCTTTTATTTTCTCAAAAGCATTCTGGCAATCCTCGTTCCACTCAAAACCCTTCTCTCCTCCTCCTTTTAAAGTTTTGAAGAAGGGCAGGCACTTTTCGGCTGACTTGGCAATGAATCTTCCCAAAGCCGTAATGCGGCCATTAAGCTTCTGCACCTCTTTAACGCATCTGGGGGGCTGCATGTTTGTCAATGCCATGATTTTCTCGGGGTTTGATTCGATCCCTCTTTGGTTCACCATGAAACCCAAAAATTTTCCTGCCTTTACTCCGAAAGCGCACTTGGAGGGATTAAGCTCCATGTTATTTTCCCGGAGATTGGTGAAGGTTTCTGCCACATCAATGTCGTGAGAGGTCTCCTTGGTCTTGATAACCATATCGTCGATGTAAGCCTCCAGGTTCCAGCCTAACTGATCATCAAAGACGATTCCTACCATCCTTTGATACGTACCGCCCGCATTCTTGAGGCCAAACGGCATGTTGTTAAACGTGTAGGTTTTGCCCGCGGCATAGAAAGCGCATGACGGAACGTCATCCTCCTTCATTTTGATTTGATGGTAGCCCGAGTACGCATCTATAAAGCTCAACACCCTACGCCCGGCAATTGAGTCTACTAATTGATCGATCCGGGGAAGAGGGTAACAATCCTTAGGGAATGCCTTGTTCAAATCGGTGAAATCCACGCACATCCTCCACTTTCCATTTGCTTTGGTTACCATGACGACGTTGGCTAACCACCTCGGATATTTGATCGTGCTTATGATTCCTGCTTTCCGCAGCTTATCTACCTCGATTTTGATCGCCGCTTTCTTCTCCGGTGAAAAGTATCTTTCTTTCTGGAGGACCCGGGTAAATGTGGGATCGATATTCAGTTCATGCTCGATGACCTTTCTACTTATCCCCTTCATATCTTCGACGGTCCAGGCAAATACATCCAAGCTTTTTCGCAGCAGTTCTATCAGAATCTTCCTTTCTTCTGCGGGGATTTCCAGCCCGACCTTGACCGTTTGTTCGGGGTAAGCGGGATTTATGACTACATCCTCCAGAGCATCGTTGGGGCGGATGTCCCTTATCTTTCTGTCGTGCAGCGAATCAATCACGATGTCTATGTGCTCGGTCTCTGCGGCAATGCGACGGGCTCTCCTACTTCGCTTAAATTCTGCCCGTGTTGAGTGGAATGACAAAGTTCCGATCATGGCCGCGTCCTCGGTCCCGTTACTGTTGGTTTTGACCTTTTTTGCCTCCCTCGGGCTTACCAATCTTGGCCCCATCGCGCTCTCCCTTCTTTTCTTCTCTATTATTTTGAGGAAAAGCTCGGGCTTGTTTTCGATGCATGCTATCCCTGCGGGGGTGATGAACTTAACTTTCTGGTGAGGGATTGATGCAACGATTCCAAGGGCAGCCATAGCGGTCACTCCCAAGATTGCGTTGTATTGGGATTTCAGATCGATCACCATGAACGTGACACGGGCTGTTTTCTCGAACGGCCTCTCTCCAATGGTCACTTCGAAGTCAATGGTCCCTTTTGCGTAGACCGTATGATTCGTGAACCCTTCCAACAAGCCCGCATATGGGGTTAAGTGCGCCTCGGACATCCCCATTTCTTCTAAACAGTGGAAGTAAAGTATGTGTAGCGACCCCAAAACCCGTTTCTATTTATTTTATATTTT
Source organism: Campanula takesimana (assembly GCA_026119855.1). Lineage (NCBI taxonomy): Eukaryota > Viridiplantae > Streptophyta > Magnoliopsida > Asterales > Campanulaceae > Campanula > Campanula takesimana. The sequence goes on along the minus strand of JAOWBW010000116.1, from coordinate 1,349,866 downwards.
TGGGGATTTTTATTTGACTTATATGTGCATTTTATGTGTTGCATCATATTTTATGATTTGCATATCATACTTGATTATTTGTGTTATTTACTTAGTTAGTAAAAATAATGATTAAAGGAGTTAAATGATTAAGTTGAAACTTTAGGGTCCTAGTTGAAATTGTAAGTTTAGGGGCTAAAGTGTTAAAAACAAACCTTGGGTGATCAAAATGTAAAAAAGGGTTAAAGATATTTAAGGAAACTTTCCTTTCTCCTTCATTCTCTGTGTGAACAAAGCTTCTGCAACATTTCTCTCGTTCTGTTCCTAGGGTTAGGAGAAAAGGTAAGTTCGACTCATTTCGATTTAATTCTTTTTATTTACTTACCCGTTTTAAAAACTAATTATATAAAAATGATCAGGGCGTCGAGTAGGTCATTTCTAGCCGAACAAAACTTATTTCAGCGATACTTTTTCCGGAACTAGGTAAGTTACTAATTCCCATTTAAATGTTAAAATAGTCATATATGCTATATATGATACTCCTACTTGTTAATTTTGTGTTTTGGGTAATATTTGCTATACTTGTAATTTTGGGACAAAGGGAGTAGATGGAAATTTGTTTGGCTGAGTTTGGAAATGACTTAGAAACTTATATTGAAATCTTAATGAAGTATTAATGTTGTGTACTAAATTGTGTACTAAATTGTGTAGTATATATGTTATGTTTGTGGGACGGAAGGAGTAAAAATTTAACTAAGGAAGAATCTGGGATTTGGCCCAAATATAGGAGGAGGCGCGCGCACCCTCTATAAGGAGGCGCACGCATCCATTGTTACCAACTTAGGCAAAAATTGACTGGAGGAGGGAGGCGTGCGCATCCCTTTGGATGAGGCGCGCGCACCCTTAAGTGAACCAAAATTAGTGAGGTTCTGGTCCTGGGAGGCGCGCGCACCCTATGGGGTGAGGCGTGCGCATCCCCCCTGTTTCCAAGGTTTGATAGTTTGTGTGATTTGGGGTATAAGAGGACAAGTGTTTTTGTGATCCTTGGGGTTGTTTATGACTTAAACGTGAATGTGTATGACTTTTATGTCGTTGATGAAAAAGATTTGGTTGTGATTAAATGTCCTTTTTATGGACTCTTTATAAGGATTCTTTGAGTGCATCTTGTGATGTATTTGGCTTAGTTCCTTCTTGGATTAAATGCCTTGGGTTTTGTTTAGCAAGTATTCATTACTGTGCTTCTTGTTAAAAGTCCAGCTGGTCTTGTTGTGGTGTCAGCCAATGGAAGAATTATAGTGGTACATGTAAGTCCACTATAAGGTTTTCCATTGGAGCTTGTGAGTCAGGCGGTGGAAGAATTATAGTGGCACACAAGCCAAGTTCACTATAAGGTGTCCACTGTGCCTTCTAGTTTCCCCAGTCCAGATTGGCCTTGGATGGGATGAATTGCTCCCTTTGGTGAGTATTTGGGTTATGACTTTGTGTCATATTTCCCTCTCTGGTTACTTGGTTCTATTGGTTATGGTTTGGTTTTCGGGATCCCGACGGCTTCAGCTATTTATGCTGCTCAGATGGTTTTCTCAGATGGGTTTCTCAGTGGGTATTCTCATCAGTTATGGTTATTGGTTAAACCTTGGCTTTGGTATCCACCGGAGTGTGGGCAATGTGATATAAGTGATATATGAGTTGATGTTATGTGATATATGCTATATGATTACTGTTGATATTGTTTCTTTATGATCATCATATCAGCATGTAATGTAGTTGCATTTTAGTAGCTTACTGAGATTTATTCTCACCCTTATTTGTTTACTGTTTTAGATAAAGGCGGGTCCAGGGGATAGGACACTTGGCACGGGAGGACGTTCGTTTGGTAAGAGTTGGGACTTGTTTTGTTGAAGGTTACATTATATAAATGTAAACCCTTTGGGTAGAGTACCCGTACTTCTTATGGTTCCATCTATTTTGGTAAAGGTTGATGTATGTACATTTGTTTAAAAGTTTGTAAGCCTTCGGGCTAAGTACTTTCGTCGTGAAAGTGTTTGTAAAAGTTTGTTTCAAGTTCAGTGAAGTCTTTGAACTTCAAGTGTGTTTTTGTGCCACTTTCTAAAAGGACATTTCGAAAAAATTTCTAAAAGGTTTCATAACGTCTTCCGTTCGTGTCCCGAGCGTGGGTCCAAGTGGGACCACGGGTACGGGGCGCGACAGTTGGTATCAGAGCTAGGTTGTAGATGGTCTAGAATGACTGAATGACCTAGGAGGGTAGTAGAGTATAGAGTGAGTAACGTTGAGTGTTTGATGCAGGTATTTCTTAAAAATGGGTGAAACTGACGGAGATCAGGCCGGCTCTTCGGGGCAAGGGGATGTCAGAGAAGAGGGTCGAATTATGTTTCAGGGAATGTTTGAAGCAGCGATGAAAACTTTAAGTGATCAGAGGCAAGAAAGGGAACAGGTACCACCAAGATATGGCCTAGAACAGTTTCTGAAAATGAAGCCTATGGAGTATGATGGAGAGCCCGATGTATCTAAAACTGAAAGGTGGATTGAATCGATGGAAAAGATCTTTGATGCTTTGAGATGTTCGGAGGAAGATCAAGTCAGGTTTGCTACCTATAAACTGAATGGAGCAGCTGAGCATTGGTGGAAAGCTTTGAAAACAAAATGGGATGAGACTCATGTGCCTTATACTTAGGAGAATTTTCTGGGAAAGTTCAAAGAACACTTCATTCCTCGAGTAGATCAAGACAGGAAGGAGATGGAATTTCTTAACTTGGAGCAAGGTTCTATGTCAATTGCTCAGTATTCAGCTAAATTTTCAGAGTTGTCCAGGTATTGTACTCACCTAGTGGCAACCGAGGAGAGGAAAGCTTCGAGGTTTGTGAAAGGTTTGAAAACTGTGATTAGAACTCAGCTAGTATCCCATAAGTTGCAAGATTTTCAGGATGCAGTGGATCGAGCTTACCAGGTGGAGCATGACATTGAGGAACATAAAAGGAAAATGGAATTGTTAGGCGCTGGGAAGCAAGTTAGGCAACAACCACGTGGTGAGAGTAGAGGAAATCAAGGTGGATCTTCACAATTCAAAGGGTCTTCTCAAAGACAGTCAGGTAATAGAAATCAAAGTAACACTTCAGGGAGTCAGAGTAAAGGAGTTTGTAATTATTGTCAGAAAGAAGGGCATTCAGAAGAGAGATGTTGGAAGAAGCAGGGCAAGTGTTTGAACTGTGGTCAGTTAGGACATTTTCAGAGGGATTGCCCTAAGTATAGGATGCAAGCATCGGGAAGTGTGGTTGGGTCCTCTCAGGGTCAGAAGAGGGATTCCTCAGGCAAGCCTAAGGTTCAGGGTCGTGTTTTTGCTATTTCTCAGCAACAGGCTTCGGAGTCCTCTAATGTGATAGGAGGTATTATTTCTGTGTCTAGTTTGAGGGCACGTACACTTATAGACCCTGGCTCATCGCATTCTTATGTGTCTTTGCATTTTGCTTCTCGATTGCATAAGTCTTCTGAATCTCTGCCTTATGTGTTAGAGGTGTCAACTCCTATAGGGGAGTGTTTGGTGACCAATGAGGTGTTGCATTCTTGTGATGTGCATATACGTGAGCATGTTTTACCTGCTGATTTAGTTATCTTACCATTACAAGATTTTGATGTTATCTTGGGTATGGATTGGTTGGGTAAATATCATGCGTCTGTTGATTGTGCTAATAAAGTGGTCACATTTTCTATCCCAAATGTTCCTAAATTTTCTTTTGAAACTGTTCCTTGGGGTAGAGAGATTAGAATTATTTCTTATATGAAGGCTAGAAAGTTGTTGAACCGTGGTTGTGCGGGGTATTTGGCTAGTGTTTTGGATACTACTAAAAGGGTTCCTGATATTGAGGATGTGCCTATTGTTAAAGAATTTTCAGATGTATTTTCTTCTGAGTATGCTATGCCTCCTGACCGGGAAATAGAGTTCTGTATTGACTTACTTCCAGGTACGGCTCCTATATCTGAGGCACCTTACAGAATGGCCCCCGCTGAATTGAAAGAGTTGAAGGTTCAGTTGCAAGAGTTACTTGATCGAGGATTCATTCGTCCTAGTGTATCCCCGTGGGGAGCTCCAGTACTGTTTGTTAAAAAGAAAGATGGGTCCTTGAGGCTGTGTATTGACTACAGAAAGCTGAATCAGGTAACTATAAAGAATAAATATCCGCTTCCTCATATTGATGATTTATTTGATCAACTTCAAGGGTCAGTTGTCTTTTCAAAACTTGACTTGAGGAGTGGGTACCATCAGTTGAAAATTCGTTCTGAAGACATTTCTAAAACTGCTTTTCGTAGTAGATATGGCCATTATGAGTTTCTTGTTATGCCTTTCGGGTTGACTAATGCTCCGGCTGTTTTTATGGATATGATGAATAGAGTCTTTAAACCTTATCTTGATACCTTCGTGGTTGTATTTATTGATGATATTCTGGTTTATTCCAAGTCCCGGGAGGAGCATGAACAGCATTTGCGAATGGTTTTATCTATTCTTCGTGAGAAGCAGTTGTTTGCTAAATTCAGTAAATGTGCTTTTTGGCTCAATGAAGTATCTTTCCTTGGGCATGTGATCTCCAATAAAGGTATATCAGTTGATCCATCCAAAGTTGAGGCTATTGTGAATTGGAGGAGGCCAGAATCAGTTACAGAAATTCGAAGTTTCTTGGGGTTAGCTGGGTACTACAGAAGGTTCATTGAGGGGTTTTCTAAGATTGCAACTCCCTTGACTCAGTTGACTCGAAAGAATATTCCTTATGTGTGGGATGAAAAATGCCAAGCTAGTTTTGAAGAGTTGAAGAAGAGATTGACTACAGCTCCTATTCTCGCCCTACCTAATGGTAATGATGATTTGGTAATCTATAGTGATGCTTCTAAAGAAGGCCTCGGGTGTGTATTAATGCAAAATGGAGGGGTGATTGCATATGCTTCGAGGAAGTTGACTCCGAGTGAGCAGAATTATCCTACCCATGACATGGAGCTTGCAGCTCTTGTCTTTGCATTACACAAGTGGAAACATTATCTTTATGGAGCAAAGTTTGAGATTTTCACAGATCATCAGAGTTTGAAGTATCTTTTCTCCCAGAAAGAGTTGAATAATAGACAACGAAGATGGATGGAGCTGTTGAAGGATTATGATTGTACAATTTCTTATCATCAGGGCAAGGCAAATGTGGTAGCTGATGCTATTAGCCGGAAGTCTTATGTAGCTTCATTGATGGTGCGGGAATGGAAGATGTTGGAGGATGCTCGAGATTGGAGTCCTTATGAATCAAAGCATGGAGCTATTTTTGCGAACATTCGAGTATTTCCAACTTTAGTTCAACAAATAAAGGAAGCTCAGAAGGATGACCCGGAATTGGTAAAGATTATGGATAAAATCAAAGATGGTAAATTTGAGGATTTCTCACTCAGTCCTGAAGGGGTATTGACTTTCAGAGGTCGTTTGTGTGTACCTAATGTTGATGGGATTAAACTCCAAGTTCTTGATGAAGGCCATAAATCAAGGTATACTATTCATCCCGGGAGTACTAAAATGTATCAGAATTTGAAGCAACATTTTTGGTGGAATAATATGAAGAGAGAGATAGCGGATTATGTATCCAAGTGCTTAACATGTCAACAAGTTAAAGCTGAACATCAAAGGCCTGCAGGATTGCTTCAACCATTAGAGATTCCGGAATGGAAGTGGGAACATGTTACCATGGATTTTGTGACAGGGTTACCTCGTACTCGAAGAAGGTTTGATGCGGTTTGGGTGATTGTTGATAGATTGACAAAGTCTTCTCATTTTCTACCTATTGAGATCGGTTATTCTATGGAAAAGCTTGCAACTTTGTACATTAATGAGATCGTGAGGTTACATGGAGTTCCAGTGAGCATTGTATCTGATCGTGACCCTAGATTCACATCTCGGTTTTGGCAAGCGTTTCAAAAGGCTTTGGGTTCAGAGTTGAGATTTAGTACAGCTTTTCATCCTCAAACAGATGGCCAGTCCGAGAGAACTATCCAGATTCTTGAGGATATGTTGAGGGCTTGGTCAGTTGATTTTTCAGATTCGTGGGATATTCATTTGCCTCTCGTAGAGTTTGCTTATAATAACAGTTTTCAGTCCAGTATTGGGATGGCTCCTTATGAAGCCTTGTATGGAAGGAAATGTCGGTCTCCTATCTGTTGGGATGAAGTGGGAGAAGCCAAGATTTGGGGTGTTCAGATGGTTAATGATTCAGTTGATAAGGTTAAACTTATTCGAGATCGTTTGAGTACTGCCCAGAGTAGACAGAAAAGCTACGCTGATCATCGGAGGCGAGACCTTGAGTTCGAAAAGGGTGACTTTGTGTTTTTGAAGGTTTCCCCTAAGGTTGGTATTCGAAGATATGGGAAGAAAGGCAAGCTTGCTCCGAGGTATATTGGTCCATTTGAGATTCTTGGAAGAGTGGGGGATCGGGCTTATCGTCTTGCATTACCTCCTTCTCTTGATAAGATCCATAATGTGTTTCATGTTTCTATGCTTCGGAAGTATGTGTATGATTCTTCTCATGTTTTATCTGAGGTTCCCGAGGATATTGAGCCGAGTATGTCTTATGAGGAACATCCGGTCCAAGTCATTGATTCGAAGGTGCAAGAATTGAGAAACAAAAGTATCCCTCTTGTTCGAGTTGTGTGGAGGAATCGACTTGGGAGCTTCGGGAGGAGATCGAGAGGAAGTACCCTTGGTTGTTTGAGGGCCTCGGTAAGTAACCCTAAAATTCGGGACAAATTTTTTTTAAGGGGGAGTGATTGTAGCGACCCCAAAACCCGTTTCTATTTATTTTATATTTTTGGGGATTTTTATTTGACTTATATGTGCATTTTATGTGTTGCATCATATTTTATGATTTGCATATCATACTTGATTATTTGTGTTATTTACTTAGTTAGTAAAAATAATGATTAAAGGAGTTAAATGATTAAGTTGAAACTTTAGGGTCCTAGTTGAAATTGTAAGTTTAGGGGCTAAAGTGTTAAAAACAAACCTTGGGTGATCAAAATGTAAAAAAGGGTTAAAGATATTTAAGGAAACTTCCCTTTCTCCTTCATTCTCTGTGTGAACAAAGCTTCTGCAACATTTCTCTCGTTCTGTTCCTAGGGTTAGGAGAAAAGGTAAGTTCGACCCATTTCGATTTAATTCTTTTTATTTACTTACCCGTTTTAAAAACTAATTATATAAAAATGATCAGGGCGTCGAGTAGGTCATTTCTAGCCGAACAAAACTTATTTCAGCGATACTTTTTCCGGAACTAGGTAAGTTACTAATTCCCCTTTAAATGTTAAAATAGTAATATATGCTATATATGATACTCCTACTTGTTAATTTTGTGTTTTGGGTAATATTTGCTATACTTGTAATTTTGGGACAAAGGGAGTAGATGGAAATTTGTTTGGCTGAGTTTGGAAATGACTTAGAAACTTATATTGAAATCTTAATGAAGTATTAATGTTGTGTACTAAATTGTGTACTAAATTGTGTAGTATATATGTTATGTTTGTGGGACGGAAGGAGTAAAAATTTAACTAAGGAAGAATCTGGGATTTGGCCCAAATATAGGAGGAGGCGCGCGCACCCTCTATAAGGAGGCGCACGCATCCATTGTTACCAACTTAGGCAAAAATTGACTGGAGGAGGGAGGCGTGCGCATCCCTTTGGATGAGGCGCGCGCACCCTTAAGTGAACCAAAATTAGTGAGGTTCTGGTCCTGGGAGGCGCGCGCACCCTATGGGGTGAGGCGTGCGCATCCCCCCTGTTTCCAAGGTTTGATAGTTTGTGTGATTTGGGGTATAAGAGGACAAGTGTTTTTGTGATCCTTGGGGTTGTTTATGACTTAAACGTGAATGTGTATGACTTTTATGTCGTTGATGAAAAAGATTTGGTTGTGATTAAATGTCCTTTTTATGGACTCTTTATAAGGATTCTTTGAGTGCATCTTGTGATGTATTTGGCTTAGTTCCTTCTTGGATTAAATGCCTTGGGTTTTGTTTAGCAAGTATTCATTACTGTGCTTCTTGTTAAAAGTCCAGCTGGTCTTGTTGTGGAGTCAGCCAATGGAAGAATTATAGTGGTACATGTAAGTCCACTATAAGGTTTTCCATTGGAGCTTGTGAGTCAGGCGGTGGAAGAATTATAGTGGCACACAAGCCAAGTTCACTATAAGGTGTCCACTGTGCCTTCTAGTTTCCCCAGTCCAGATTGGCCTTGGATGGGATGAATTGCTCCCTTTGGTGAGTATTTGGGTTATGACTTTGTGTCATATTTCCCTCTCTGGTTACTTGGTTCTATTGGTTATGGTTTGGTTTTCGGGATCCCGACGGCTTCAGCTATTTATGCTGCTCAGATGGTTTTCTCTGATGGGTTTCTCAGTGGGTATTCTCATCAGTTATGGTTATTGGTTAAACCTTGGCTTTGGTATCCACCGGAGTGTGGGCAATGTGATATAAGTGATATATGAGTTGATGTTATGTGATATATGCTATATGATTACTGTTGATATTGTTTCTTTATGATCATCATATCAGCATGTAATGTAGTTGCATTTTAGTAGCTTACTGAGATTTATTCTCACCCTTATTTGTTTACTGTTTTAGATAAAGGCGAGTCCAGGAGATAGGACACTTGGCACGGGAGGACGTTCGTTTGGTAAGAGTTGGGACTTGTTTTGTTGAAGGTTACATTATATAAATGTAAACCCTTTGGGTAGAGTACCCGTACTTCTTATGGTTCCATCTATTTTGGTAAAGGTTGATGTATGTACATTTGTTTAAAAGTTTGTAAGCCTTCGGGCTAAGTACTTTCGTCGTGAAAGTGTTTGTAAAAGTTTGTTTCAAGTTCAGTGAAGTCTTTGAACTTCAAGTGTGTTTTTGTGCCACTTTCTAAAAGGACATTTCGAAAATTTTTCTAAAAGGTTTCATAACGTCTTCCGTTCGTGTCCCGAGCGTGGGGCCAAGTAGGACCACGGGTACGGGGCGCGACAGTATGTCCCTTGAAGCCCCGGTATCAATGAGGACCCTCCCAATATCCGCTCTACCAATAGCCATCTTGATTGTCAATGGCTGTGTTGAATGGAAGAGGGTGGAGGCCAGCTCGCTCCTCTTGAACCCGATCATTTCCTCTTGCTCGGGTGGGTATGCAGGTATCAGGAACACCTTTTCCAATTTCTTGATCTGAATAGAGACCTGGGTGTTGCTCGGGGCTTCTTCCCCGATATACTGGATGTCATAGCGTTTTTCCCCGTCGGCATCGTTATCCCTAACATATTGGACATGTCCCCGTGGGGCTTCTCCCTTACTACTGGGTCCCTCAATCCATTTTTTCAATTCTCCGGCCTCGACTTTCTGTTGTATTATCTTTTTCATCTGAAAACATTCATCCGTGTTATGCCCGTGGCTTTCATGGTAGCCGCACCACTTTTTTTTGTTCGCCTCATAAGGCTTTCTTTCTAGGGGAGGGGGAGGAGGCAGGGCTTCTGCCCGCAGAATCTCAGTCCTTGGGGCTATCAAAGGAGTGAAGGTGCTGTCAGTTCTTTTGAAATTAGTCGTACCCCTCGGGCTGCCTCTATTTCGGCCACCATTACCCCCCGAATAGCCTGCGTGGTACCTTGAGTCATGAGCGGGCTCGAGCCTATCCCTTATGCTCCTGCGGGCATCATCCATGAATGAGGGCTCTACCCCGGCCATGGCAATGGCTCGATTGTACATTTCCTCCGTTCCCTCGGGCTTTCGACAAGCGAACTCTTACCTCACGGTATAGGATGTTAATCCTCCCAAGAAGCACAGCTCGATGTCATTCCTCGTTAGGTCCACGATTTGTTCAGTCATTTTTCGAAACCGAGTAATGTACGCTTTCGTACTTTCCCCGGGATATTGCTTCACACCGCATAGGTCCGATTTTGGTCTTGCGACCTCCCCAGCGCCCGCGAACGAATTCAGGAACGACGTCCGCAGTTGCTCGTAGCTGCAAATGGAGCGGGGTTTATGGGCCAACAACCATCCCAGCGCCTTCCCTTTGAAGGTGGATGCTAGAGCTTTGCATTTTACAGCTTCATCTGTTGAAAATAGAGCCATCTGCCCTTCAAACCGCCCAACATGGCTTTTTGAGTTAGACGAGCCGTCATAAGCGTCTAGCGTGGGGACTTTTCCCCGCTGGATTGGTGAATCAGCTATCCAGGAGGCAAAAGCATCTATGGGTCCAATGCACTTTGCCACACTTTGCTTAGACTCCCATAGGTCCCTGATCATTCCTTGGACCCTGTAGTCAGTCTCTCCCCCGGTTTTCACCTTTTTCGCCGTCCCCGCAAATTGCTCTCCGGTTCTAACAGTTGCTTTTCCCTTGTAGTGGCCTTTGGACCTTCTAGGTCGTGACTCTCCTTCTTCACTCTTTCTTCCTTCCTCATCGTCGTCCTCCACAACGATCGTTCTCTTCTTCTTTCCCTCCACCCTGCTGGCTCCGCTTTTAGAACCATGAGTTTTCGATCTTTCAAGAGGGACTCCCGTGTCAGCCTCGGCATTGAATAGCTCTTCTAGGGCCAGGTTTAACTGAAGCCCTTCTGCTACTAGATTCTGCCTGTCTTTCAGGAGCTGGATTTTCTTTTGAATCTGCTCAGGGGTGAGGGGAGTGACGGGGATTTTTCGTGCCCTGCGTGCTTTTGAAGTTTCGATATGATCTCTCAGATCCGCCTCTCTTCTTGCTTTCTGAGAGGGAGTGCCCGAGCCGCCACTAGGCGCCTTATCTCCCAATCTGGCAAAGATGGATCCTTGAGGCGCTTGTTTCGAAGGGATAGCATTTGGGTTCAAGATTTCTTTCCCAGTCATTGCAAATATTTGGAATGTCGAGGGTCAGCAGGACGGTCGAATGTATTTTTAGAACCGTAAAAACAAAAGAATGGCTTTGAACGGTGGAAACTCAAGATGAGACGACTGAAACTTGAACTGACGACTTGCAATAAAGGGTATTGAATCAGACTAGACTGGGAATTCGAAAGAACTCAGAAGATTGCGCTAGGAAGATTTTCGATTCCCGGCAATGGAACCACTGATGACGCCCTGCGGATCTGGGGTCACGGAGGTAGAACTCCAATATAGCTGTCTCTTGATCCTGATCACAACACAAACAAGAACACCGTTAAGACCAAGGCCGGGTTGGAATCCGGCTTAGGCCCTCGGGTGTGAGAGTAAGATCTCTGAGGAAAACCTAAGAAGAAGGTTCAATGAAGACCTTGTGTGTGTGAATCGGATAGAGCACGTACCTGGCCCTTGGGGGCGGATAGGAGTATTTATATGAGTAGAAGGAGGAGGTAGGTTTAAGGTACTAACCGCCCTTGTACCGGATGGACACGCGGCAGGTCTTCATTGGTTCGGCCAGGGGAGTGGCTGAGAAGGTGGCGTGTTGTCAGGGAATCATGGTTCCACCACCAACCGTTATGGTATGTCGGGTACGAACAGGTAACGTCTGTTGTACGTTTGTGACAGCTGGCTACCGCGGGCTCCGGGCATAAGGTTGAGTGATCAACACGGGACCCTTAAGATAGCGGGAGGCAGAGCTATCTCGGTTATGGTTATCAGGGAGCCCGGAGTTCTCGGGCTTGCTCGCTTGCGGGCTTATCCGGTTCGGTGTAGTCGAACTCGCTTGTACTGGCTTTGAAACGGGTCCGGTCCGGTCTGTGATGCTCGGTCTTATCAGTTTCAATGCAAGGATAAGAAAGACATTTAGCTCAAAAGTGACAATTATTTTGGACTAAAATTTTGGTCCAAAAGTGACAGTTATTTTGGACCGGAGGGAGTATTGTTTTCATTAACCATTTTTCTTCTTCAAAGCCAGGCCAAAATCTACTTCCACCACCGGTTATGAATCCTCCATAACTCTCCTATCTTCCTTTCTCCTTTCTCGGGAATGTTTGTATATCTCCTTGTTTGTTTTAATAATTGAGATGTTTAGTTGGACATTTATTGCAGATCTAAAAGTTTTCATTTGTCACGTCTTCAAAAAGCTAAATTTTTACCATAATACCCATGGTGGGCCACGTTTAATGTTAGACCTGGAGAAGTACTTGAGAGTCACAAATTATTTTCCGTAAAGGCGTTTAATGGAGACTTTTGCAAAACATAATTTATTATTATTAATTAGAATATACTGGTACACAATAAAAAATTATTAAAAGTAATAAATATTTTGAAACAAAAATTAACGGTTAATGTTAAAATGACGAAATGTATTTTAAAACTGTGGGGTGGGAGTATTTTTCATACTTTTGTGGTATAGAGGTGCCCTGGAATAACACGTCGGCACAGAAAATTGCTTAAAAAAACAAATTGGTACGTTAGAAAACCGCCACGTGTAAGATACTATAAAGGGAAACAGCGCCGACCTGTTGGCCTAAATTGTGATGGGGTTCACTACTCATCTCTTTCAGCAATTGCCATATGTATGAGTTAGACATTAGAGAAATGATTTTCTATTTTAAAACATAGGAACTATTTAATAAAGAAGCCAATTTTAATTTGGATAGAGAAAAGGAAAGTTGATAAGAACAAGCACAAATGTCAGCACCTAAAATATCTTTATTTAATCAACCAAGTTTTTTTTTTTTTTTAATCAACCAAGTGTCTAATATCTCAATCATCAAAATAGGTTAATCCTATCTTGATGTTTTAATTAAATACTTATAAATTCAAGTCGTGCCAATTGGACTAGTTGGAAAAGTTAACTACATGATGTCTAGCGAGTTATTTTTACAAAACCCATTATTTGAGATTGCAAATTGAAGTAGGATATTATAATGGAATTGTAAAATTTGAATTACTCCTTCCGTCCCAGTTTTTGGTTTTTAGTTTGACTTTACACCACGAAGATTAAGAAAATGTAAAATGTTGTGAGTATGAATAAGTAAAGTAAGAAAGAGAAAATAATTAGAAAGTTTTTGTTGTGAGTATGATAAGTGGGTCACATTCTCTATTTTAAGTAATAAAGCAACTAAAAACTTTAATCTGGGAAAAAAAAAGAAATAAAAACCTTAAACTTGGATGGAGGGAGTATATCAGTCTCAATTTCAGATGAACTTTTTCTCTATGCAAATGAGCATCCTTTTCTTTTAGTTCCCGCTGAAGAGCTAGAAGGTTGTGACTTTGGGCTCTCTAATGGTACATGAGGAGGAGCATTTTGAGCATGTTAAAGTCTCTTTATCGTAAAAGTTTTGGGTTTAATATCCTTTGCTGACTTATAATTGAGATTAGGTAGTTAAGAAATGTTTTTAAAGAAAAAAAAGGTATATTAGGAGGTATATAGTCTAGAAGAGAAATAATACTCTCTCAGTTTTGAAAATTTTATCTCATTTTAATTTTTTATAATAAAATAAATAAAATTTGATACTATAATATACAGTATGTACGAAATAACATCACACAAATTTTAACCAAATACTCACTCCGTCCATCTCACTTGAGACCTAAGAGTGAGCACAATAACTAAGGAAAAATAATAAAATAAGGAAAACGTGTGGTAGAAAATAAAAGGAGAGAATGTGTGGGTAAATAGTAGTATTGGTTGAATAAATTGAGTGGTGGAAAATGAAGAGAGAGAATGAGTGGTGCGGTAGAGTGAATATAAAATTATAAAAATAGGCTATTTTGAGAAGTGTCAAGTGAGCTGGACGAACCAAAATAGAAATAAGTGTCGAGTGAACTGAGACCAATGTAATATATATATTTTTTCAATAAGATAGAGAGAGAAACATGGGGAAGTAGGGGTTAGGTGCCCTACAAGACACTTTTAGAAAGGTCCTAACCTTGAAAAGGGAAGACATCAAATAATTGGAGATGTGTGCCTCAATTCACATAAATTCAGGAAATGTGGTCGAGTGTTGGTAGAGAGTAGAGACAACCATAACAACATTTGTGGTGCAACAACAATTGCCTTCGCGTGTGTATGTGTGTTTTCTGGGTTGGGGGGTTCGGTTTACCAGACGAGAAAAGAAAAGATACTTCCACATATAGAGATATGGTGCATTTCAAATACTTTACCTACAAATTACACTTACTCCCTCCGACCCAAAATGATCTTCTCATTTGTCATTTTTTATTGTCCTGAAAAGTTCTTCACATTTCTACAATTTAAGCTTAAAAATGCATAAACAAAACATGGTTGGCGAAGCAAGTGTTCACATCCTTAAAAAGTTTGAATAGTCAAACACGAATATCATTTTGGGACGGTGGGAGTAAGATATAAGTACTCTTGATTTTAAATGCATGTTCATTTTAAGAAAAAAAATATATGAATTATTTAGAAAATTAATCTTTTAGTACTCATTTTCTTCCAATAAAAAATAGTACTCCCTCCGACCCAGAGTATGTATGTCAATTTTTTTTAGTCTGTCCCAGAGTATATGTCCACTGCCTAAAATGACAAAGAATCTTTAGTATTCTTCTCACTCATTCTCTCTCCTACTTTACTTTTATGCTCACAACACTTACATCACTTCCACCATTTCTTAATTTTCATGCAAATGAGAGGGTAGACATATATTATGGGACAGAGGGACTAACTGTAATTTGTTGCAATTGAAAATTGATACTCATTTAGTTTTTATTTTGGTACGTCTTAGAGTAAAAGTCTCTTACCCAAAATGGCAAATGATGAATAATATTTTGAACAATTTTTTCCTTTTTATGCTTCTATAAGTACAAGTAACACTTACTAACTTACTTTTTGCCCACTTGCATTATAAATAGTTTTTTTTGACAATTATATCCTCAACTCACTTGCAATATTTACTCATTTTCCATTATTTCTTTAATAAACGTGCACTAGTAGTACGGTAGTACTCTTACTGCTGAACGTTGGGAGTATTTTTTTTAAGAAAATCTCTTACCTTACAATAGCTTACATTTACATTTAGCTCACACTTACGCAAATCCCCCTTCCTTAAGGGCCAAAATATGATAACAGTCTCTCACGTCGTAGGTCAGCCCCACCCTTCCTTATACTATATTCCCTCCGTCTCATCTCACTTGAGACTCAAAAAGTGTGCACGAGAATTAAGGAAAAATGATTTATGTGTGGTAGAAAATGAGGAGAGAGAATGAGTGAGGTGAATAATAGTGTTGGATGAGTAAATTAAGTGGTGGAAATGAAGAGAGAGAGAATGAGTGGTGGGGTAGAGTGCATATAAAATTATAAAAAAAATAACCATTTTGAGGAATTTCAAGTGAGATGAGACGGACCAAAATGAAAATAAGTATCAAGCTCGGACGGAGGGAGTATTTGTCCTACTCATAAGGAATATTATAAAGTTTTTAATCTCAATTTTTTTTCAATTTTAAATGGGACACTTAAAATATGACAAATTTTGTAATTAAAATATGATATGAAGAAACTATTTTCTATTTTATAAAACCTTTTCTTTTCTTACTCTGTTGACCCTAATAACTACATTAACATACTCCCTTCGTCCCACCCGAATAAGGATTTTTGGGTTGGGCATGGAGATTAAGGAAAACGTATTAGTGGAGTAGGTGTTGTGAGTATGACAAGTGAAGTGGGAGAGAGAAAGTGGGGTAGAGACAAATCAATGCAAAGTTGTTGTGAGTGTGAATGTGTATCCCATTAAATAAAACACTTCAATTTTTAGATTGTCCTAATTCGAATGGAACACACAAAATAGAATTTTGTCCTAGAGACAAAGGGAGTATGTAATATGTTGTCATTAATTTACCCGAATTTTAATCAACAATCCCCATTAATACGCCCAAAAGAACAATGCTATAAACGTAAAAACAACCGTTTTCTCACTTTTCTTTGATCTCTGTCTTCTTCTCCATCCCCCTTCATCGTCGTCTTCTTCTATTTTCCGTTCGATCTCTGGTTAGTGTCCTGAATTTTCGAATTTAAACATTAATTATTAATTCAATTATTAATATTTAAATTAGGAGAAATTTCTTGTTTTTCAATAATTATTAATAATTAGATTTGATCAATTTTTAGATTTGTAGTTTTTTTTTTTTTTTTTTTTTTTTCTAGTTAAATTGTTGAATAAATCATGTTGTCTTACTTCTCGTTTTATTATATGCCTTCTCCCCTTTTTTGGGAGCATTTGTGTTCTCCACTTTGTTGGGAGCCTTTGTCTTCTCCCCTTTGTTGGTAGCCTCTACCTTCTCTCCTATGTGAGAGCGTTAGAATGCTTACGATATTTGTTCTTGGTGCAATACATGAGATGTTTGGTTGCTCATTTACTGCCGACTCAGATGCGTCACTTTCTTGTGTTTTCAAAGTCAAATTCTTACCGTAGGGGTTTACTAAAGGTCAGTGTTGAGCCGTGTCCAAGTTTACTTGGAGAAGCATTTCTGCATCACATGTTATGGTTCCCAAGGATATTCATTGGAGATTTGGTTCGGGGTTGGCTATCATTATTCGAGATGTGCTAGACAATTTATGTGCAAATCTTAATTGCAACTATTACATTGGACGAGCCTTCGTCATTTGTGGAACGCCGTCTTTTTATATTTTATTAATGCAATTATTTGTTGTTTGCTTAGAAAAAAAAGGTTAATGACAGATTAGGGGCTGAACTCCAGGGGGGCGTCTAAAAGAGGCCTGGGTTTTTTTTTCGCTAGATCAGGGCTCAATATCATAATTTTTCGGCAGTTAAGGGTTTTTTTACGGAAATCGTTAGAAAAGTCAGTTAAGTGTCATGTGCCGAGCACGTGATCATAAATCTGGATGAAACTGAAATGAAAAGTTGTCAAAAAGGGTCAAAGTGTAAGTTTTAAAATTTGAAAGGTTAAATCCAAAACAAAACCCAATTTCATAAACCTAAAAAATATCCCCCCCCCTCTTCATTTCTCCTCAATCCATTAAACCCTCCGTCCATTTCGGTGTACACGACCGGCGGCTCTCTTTCCCCGGTGGCTCATCTTCTTCCTCCGGCGAACCTCCCCACAGCAAATCCACCACCTGGTAATATCCATATGGTTAACCCAACTGCTTCTTCCTCGTTTGGTGACTCTAAGTTGTTTGAATTCGTTGAATCAGTCGGTAGTTCGTGGCGGCAGACTGGGCACGAATTACGGAGAGATAGCCAGGAAAGAATGCAATCGGAATGGTAGATGTTCTTACACGACATTTCCCGAGCTTCGGAGCCTAGAGAGAAGGCTTCCTTACAGACGACACAACGAGTTTCGGTGCTGACGTCTTCATCGGAAATCTCGATCCGGCAAAGATTCGACAATGGCCTTCGAAGCCGGCGGCTGCTCCACCCTTCCCCTTTCTGATTTGCTTGTGTATTGTATTTGTGTGTGTATAATCCATTCTACCCAGCAACTCTCTTTTTTGATTTTTGATTGTCGATTTTTGATTTTGTTTACTTTTTATTTATTTTAATTTGTACTGATTTTAGAATTATTGTTGTTGGTAGTGGTAGCAGGATGATAGTGGTGGTTAGTGGCGGCGGTGTTTGACCGGTGTTTGGCATGGCACTGGGTGGTGGCGGTGCGGTGGTTGCGGTCTGGTGGTGGAGGTGCAGTGTTGGTGTGGTGGTCCGGTGCTAGTGATGGTGGTGGGCTGGTGGAGAGAATGGTGATGATAATTTGGTTGAAATGTAAAATTTGAATTTTGAATTTCATTAACAAATTTAACTGTAATAAGATTTTATATTTGGACAATTTTTAGGTAAATAATTAGTGCTTAATCATAAATGTTACATCTCTTAATTCAATTTCCTTATCACTTTTCATACTCATAATATTTCTTTTTTCTTAATCTCAGTGTAAAGTCAAACTAGGAACTTTAAATTGGGACGGAGGGAGTACTTGATTATTTAGAAAAATGATTACTCCCTCCGTCCCAGTTTAATGTTCTTAGTTTGACTATGCACGCTTATTAAGAAACTAAGGCAAAAATAAAGGAAACGAGTCAAACAAAAGTAGAGAGTGAAAGATATGAATGTCCAAAAACACTATTCATGAAACAAGTGGGTGATAGTAAGTTAGGTGAATGTAAAAAGTAATTTATTATGTTCATAGAATAAAATTTAGGCAAAACTGCATCAAAAATCACTCAACTATGACCAGTTTGGGTATTTGGTCACTAAACTAATTTCCTTTTGAAACAACACATCCAACTAAGAGTTTATTGAATCGAAAGTCACTATCACTAACACCGTTACATTTTTTTCGTTAAATAGTCATGTGCCAATGCACATGACTTTTTATCAAGGGTATTTTCGGTACAAAAATATGGACCGATTTCCCTCCATAAACTTAGAAGGATTTCTCGTATGATTGTGAATTAGGAGTATATATCCCCCCTCTCTCTCCTCCATATCTCCACAAATACATACCCATTCTATCTCTTCCGAAAATCCCAAAATGTTTCTCGAACTCAGGTCCACTCTTTTCATTCTCATTGTACAAATCAAACAAGAAAACCTCAACGCCGGCGCCGGGCCTTTTCGGCGTCCCAACATTATTCAACCCCCTCCTCATAACATTCCCATTATACGCCATCGCATTCTCAATACTAGCCGCGTCACCGCCACCCGTCGGCCACCCTGTCTCCGACACCACCAC
Source organism: Campanula takesimana (assembly GCA_026119855.1). Classification (NCBI taxonomy): domain Eukaryota; kingdom Viridiplantae; phylum Streptophyta; class Magnoliopsida; order Asterales; family Campanulaceae; genus Campanula; species Campanula takesimana. The sequence goes on along the minus strand of JAOWBW010000116.1, from coordinate 1,331,275 downwards.
CGGAATCCCCACAAACCCTTCTCTCTCCATGGCGTAAACAAACGAATCAATCGTTTGATCGAACAAATTGTCGTACACCAAGTTCATGTCATTCAAAGTTGTTGATGGTCGGAACAAGGCGTAATGAAGTGAGACGTATTGTGGGTTGCCGATGTAGCTGAAATAAGGGTAGACGTTGACCATCAATGGAGATCCGGTGTTGATTAGGAACTGTAAAAGAGGGATTAAAACGGGTAGGATTGTCGGGTCGAAAGATCCGGCTGATGGTGGGTATGAACTGGAAAGAATTGAAGCTGCGTGGGATGATGAAATCTTAATTGTTTGAGAAAATCCGAGTTCTTGAATAGCTTGGTGGAGGTTGTTAATGGCGGGGAGGAGATGGGGAATGTAAAATGTGTCTTTGAGGAAGATTTCATTTCCGACTGCTAAGTATTTGACTTGGGTAGGGGAAACGTAGGTGAATATGTTTGATTGGAGCCAATTTTTGGAGAAATCGACGTTTCCGGCGGCTAAAGAAGGGAGGATTTCGTTTGGGATGCCGATCATGAGCTCGATTCTGGTGCTGGAAAATGGTTGAAGGGCTTCTGGGTTGGGGTTGAAGAGGCGGATTCTTGAAATTCCATATTTTTGTACCGAAAATACCCTTGATAAAAAGTCATGTGCATTGGCACATGACTATTTAATGAAAAAAATGTAACGGTGTTAGTGAAAGTGACTTTCGATTCAATAAACTCTTAGTTGGATGTGTTGTTTCAAAAGGAAATTAGTTTAGTGACCAAATACCCAAACTGGTCATAGTTGAGTGATTTTTGATGCAGTTTTGCCTAAAATTTAAATTTATTTATAATTTTCTTTATTTTAAATTTATTATTTAGAAAATAATCTAAATCCTTTTATATTTAATATAACTATTAGATTAATTTGTTTAATAATTTTTATTTTTTTAATAAATTTATTTTATATATGATAACTACTTATTTTATTATATACTTTATTATTTAGAAAAAGAATTATTTCTTTAGAAAAAATATTTATTTCATTTTTAAACCTTTGAGTTTCAAAAATTTCACTAAAGCCCTTACTAACTAATATCATTACAAATCCATCCATTTTTATGATCACGTGCGAGGCACATGCGATTTAACTGACTTTTCTAACGATTTCCGTCAAAAAGCCCTTAACTGCCGAAAAATTATGATATTGAGCCCTGATCTAGCGGAAAAAAAAACTCAGGCTCTTTTTAAACGCCCCCCTGAAGTTCAGACCCTAATCTGTTATTAACCCATAAGTGCTATAAAACTGGCAAAATGGACTTTCTCCACATAAAAATAAAATTCAACGTATTTGAAACTGCATCCGTTATCAAGCCTTGAATTGAATTGAATGGTTGCGCACGTAGGAGTAGGAGACCTTAACCTGGAGGTCAACTCAACCAATTATTAGCTTTTTTGCTTTCCGCGTCTTGATTTAGTCCAATTGCCCCTCTCAATAAGGGCAAATTCGTCATTCTGCTCATCTCCCCCTCTCCCCCTTTTTATACCCCCAAAATCCCCCTTCCCCCCAGCAAAAGAAAAAACGAAAACAAGAAACAAAAAGGAATAGAAACAGAGAGAGAAAGAGAGAGAAAATTTTGAATTTTCTTGGGAAAAAGAAAGAAAAAGATGAAAGTGGGAGAAGTGATTTTGTATATGGATGAACTGGATACAGCTTATGGAATAAGCTTTTGCAGGATTTGCCATGAAGCTGAATTCGAAAGCTGTAAGCTTTTGGAAGCTCCTTGTTCTTGTTCTGGAACTGTCAAGGTTTGAAATTTAAATTCTCTTCAACATGATCATAACTTTTTTTTTTTTTTTTTTTGAATTTTTGGGTTTTCGAACTTGTTTTTCCTTTCAGTTGATCATGGGTTTTATTTTATTTATTCTTTCTGAAATTCTTGATTTCTGGGCACAGTTTGCACATAGAGACTGCATACAGAGATGGTGTGATGAAAAGGGAAACACAACTTGCGAAATTTGTCTTCAGGTAATAATTTGATTACCCAAAATTAATTTTCCTTCTTGATTTTTATGAACAGAAATAAACATTTTTTATTTTTTTTTGGTGTTTTTACTGAGAATTGATTATATGGGTTCCTCTGTTTTCTCATCACCAGAAGCTTTTACCGATTACTCGTTCCTCCGTCTCAAAATAAATGTCTGAATTTAGTCTCGAACTTTTAAAATTTGCTTTCCGGGCTGCCAAACATTAAAATGAATTCATTTTTGGGGACGGATATTATCGTTAATCCTAGTTTCAATCGATCTTTTTTTTTTTTGTCTTTCTTTAACCATTTTGAGTTCACAAGTTTTTTTATTTTTTTTTTGTCATTTTCGATAAATGTGCTATTTCTTTGTTAGTCACTGTTCCATTCGGGGAGAAATAAACAAGAAAATTTGAAAAATTGTTAGTACTATTATCCAATGCACTTTAATTTGATTTAATATAATTTAATTAATAGAAAGTTTCCTTTTCAATAGAGACGTTTAATTGGGTCATCTTTTCATACTTATGGGAGGAGGTTATCTTGTATGGTGGGTCTCCACCATAACAAATAAGATGGGCCTCACTTTAATCGCAAGAAAAGCTTCTAATTCTTATCTCCTTTCATCTACTATTCCTTTTCCTTCCTTGTCTACAATTTTAAGCTACGCTTTTGTTTTTTTTTAATATTAATATTTTGTCACAAATTAAACACAAAAGCTAGGAATAATATTAAGTCCAATGGTGCCATACATGTCACTTTTACTCCCCGTATTTTTCATGCGAAGGTCACGAGTTCGATTCCCGTTAGCCTGGTTGTAGTCGAGTTCTACTGAAGCCGTCTTCATGGTCTATATGAGATTTTTCACTAGATTTCATAACTTGAATTGTGCAAGATTATTGAAATACGGTCAAAGTAAATGTGAAATAGATTTTACATACGGTTAGCTTTTTCGGTTATTATTTGATGATTAGCTATTTCAGTTATTCATTTGAGTTTAATGATAGGATAAACACGGCCTTATTAGCTGAGCGAAATAAAAACATTTTGTCACAATTTCAAACTTATGCTTATATTGAAAAAGATGTGTTCGATGGCGATTGCAGGAATTTGAGCCGGGATACACCGCGCCACCACCTAAGAAGCCGGCTCAGCTCCTTAACTCCGGAGTCACAATACGGTTAGTCGTCCTTTTGATTTGTTACAAATTATTCTCTCCATCCCAAATAATAAATGTGCATTTTAAAAAGAAAAAAAAAATTCTAAATACGAGTCATTTGTAAAGGTATTTTTTTAGCAATTCGCCTCTAATAAATATTACTATCTCTGTCCCTAAATGAGTGTCCAAATTTCATTTTAAGGGACATCTGAAAATGTCAACTTTTTGTACATTTTGGTGGCAAAGATTCATATATAATCTTGTAATCTCCTTTCCAAACATTTAGTTTTACACGTGTAAAGATACCGGTGAAATTTTTTTCGAAAAAAAACATTTAGGGACAAAGTTATGCTAAAAGAAAACACTTATTTTGGGACAAAGATTTTTTGAAAATGAACACTCATTTAGGGACAGAGGAAGTACATTAATTCTAATGAATCACACTTATAAGATGAATAGCAAGAAATATACTCGTGTATTTTTTGCTTGTAAAGTTGCGTAAAATTAAATTCCTTACTCTGTATAAAATGAACGTGCATATATTTAAGAATGGTAAATAAATTGTACATTATGAGCGGCGCAAAAACAGCATATGACTTTTGCAACCAATGTTTTTATGAAAGAAGATACTCCCTACGACCCACCTCAATTCAGACTTATTTCTATTTTGGTCCGTCCCACTTCACTTGAGACTCTCAAAATAGCCATCTTTTTATTATTTTATATTCAAACTACCCCACCACTCATTCTCTCTCTTCATGTTCCACAACTCAATTTATTCAACCAACACTACTATTTACCCCACCCATTCTCTCTCTTCATTTTCTACCACACATTTTTTTTACTTTATTCTTTTTCCTTAGTTATTGTGTCCACCTCTTAGGTCTCAAGTGAGGTGGGACGGAGGGAGTATATGGAAGAAAAAAAATTATGCAAGAAATGTGGCGAATTAAAAATGCACCGGCATTATATGTTATGTCGAAAAGGGGACTGGCATAAATAGTCCGACAGGCTTCAATTTTTTTTGTATTAATTTTACAAGAATAGATGAATGTACAAGTACAACCTCAATGATTAAAATTATGTTGGCACGTTTCTATGTTTCAACTTTAGAAAAGTGGCTTTTGAACTATGGTGATTTTGAATTTTAAATGATTTGGGATTTACAGAGGAAGCTTAGAAGTACCAAGAAGAAGAGAGGAGGGGGACTTGGAAAACCAACGGCTACTTGGCAGTCGTGACGGTCAACCGCTAGAGTCAAACTATTATTCAGAGTGTTCGACCAATGGCGATCGGAATGCTGCCTTCTTCAGATCAGTGGCTCTCATCGTAAGTTATTTTCGACCTCTTGATTGCATGAATCGGTTTACGTAAACAAATAATACACATTATCGAATTCAAAAGTATAATGATTCAAACTGCTCGTACATTGTACAAGTACAATAATGACTCGATAAATGATAAGACTTTGACAAAAAGTACAATGATTTAAACTGTCCATACATTTTTTTGAGTCCAGATCTCATGTGTCCCTCTAATCTGGACCGTTTATGTTGATATTGTAAACGGTCCAGATTAAAAGGGCACATGGAGGGGCACAGGAGATCTCCTCTCCATTTTTTTTAGTATTATTATGGAAGGTAATAATATCATGACGGTAGCAATTGTAAATCGATATGAACATACTATCAACCATGCACACGGTACAACAATGGAAAAAAAGCATTATTCGGCAATATTTCATCATTCCTCTTTAGGATTAGTAATATCTCAAGCCAATAAATCGCTCGTTTAGCATTCCCATAACTGTTTTTATGTTATTCTTTGATCTCATCACCGAACGTTTTTACAGTTTACAATTCTTCTGTTGGTGAGACATATGTTTGCGGTGCTTATTGGCGGACCAGGAGATTACCCTTTTACCCTTGTAATTGTGAGTACCAAACTCTTTTCTCGCGGTCAAAAAATGTTGAAACCTTTCTACATTAGTTGTAACCAACTTTTATGCTTAAAAATAGACCTAATTTTCGTGTGGTACGCCATAACAGGTGCTTTTCATAAGGGCTAGCGGAATTATACTTCCAATGTATTTAATGATGCGGGTTATATCCGCGATACAGTACAGCATCAACCACTCGTACCAGGTTAGTTTTTGATTCATAGATATGCCGTTAAAATGGATATTTATTTATTTTGTTATCGTTGCTAATTTGGTGGTGATTTTTTTTTATATAGGATTCTGATGATGAAGCCTCCGATTTGGAAGGGGAAGATGAATCAATAGAGAGAACTGAACATAGAGTTGAAATGAATCCATAATATATAGTAGATTATTTATGTTCTTTTATTTATACAAATAGCAGCCGTACATTCCATGTTCCAGGAATTGTTTCCCTTTTTCTGGGATCAAAATGAGAATATCACAAAAGAGTATTCTCAAAGTAAATATCAAAAGATTATGAACTCCAACTCTAGCTACTCTCTTGATAAATGTTTCATGATCAGAAACAAAAATGGCAGGGTACAACTACCACTGCACTGCAAAGTGACATACAGTACAACTATCACTGCACAACAAATGGACTACTTTGCTAATATGTTGTGAAAAGTAGTTAATTAGGAGGTAAAGTTTGGTAAGCAACTTTGATTGCACATCAACAATGCTCCTATCGGTTACTCTTTCCATCCCAAGAAATAAAATAAAATAAAATGTCGAGTCTGACGAGTTACCATTTTAATAGAGCATGTTTTACTTGCTTGTACATTGCTATCGCATACAAAATATTACTCGGATAGACAAATACAAGCCTCCTCGCAATGTTGGATATGTACATGGATGTTCCGTTAAATCGGTTGGTCATTCCTGGAGGCAAATTGGTTGTCGTCGGATATTGAGTTAACTTCGTTAAGAAAACGTCCCCACCTGAATCCCAAGAAGACTGCTGTACATCAAGATTAATTTTGTTCCAAAAGCACCCTCGCTCTGTTTTGCAGTTCACTAACGGAGTCCTTACAACTTGTTTCTAGTGAGATGGTGGTCAAATTTTGAATGAAAGCCGTCATCTTGTCTTCAAGGCTATCATTGGAGTCTTCAGAATGCTGCTTGTTTTTACCGTATTTTGCCTCAAACTCTTGAGACTTGACCACAGCTTTTTGAAGGACGGAATCAGGAAGTCCTGAAATCATTTGTACGCTGGTGAGAAATAGTCACGCTGCACTAACAGAAAACACAGAAACAAAGCTACAAAAAGTTTTTGGCGCATCAAAGAGTTGTACGGTACAACAACTAAGGCACCACCAATAATGCACCAAAAGATGCAGTATTCTGTATTTTTTTAGTATAAATTATTTTAAATGAAGAAATGATGTTTTGTGATTTAAAGAGTTGATATATTAATATTTTCGAATAGTGGACCGCATAATTGTACGTGAATAAGATAATTATATATTTAAGGTTAGTGACCAAATAGTCATTAGATAATTTTATCCAATAACGTAGAGGAAATGTAGTCGATTGCACTATCGCTATCCATTTACTAAACTAGATTTTGCCAGTCTGGTCAGGGATTCTCGTGTCCATTGTCTGGTTTCTTTATTTCAATGGAAGTTTTACAATACTTTAATGAAACGGAAAACGGACTTTCTTGACGACTATTCTACATCTACTACTTACCTACATATGGCAATATTAATGGATGAACATATTTTAACTTGGGCCTGAGAGAGAGAGAGAGAGACTTGCCTGCCAAACGTGCAACATTGACCCCATAGCTTTTAGGGCAAGCGCCTGGTGTCAACTTGTAAAGAAAGGTAACTTCCTCAACCCCTCCCGTGCCTTGCCCAACTTGGCAACCCATGTGACATAGGGAAACCTGTAAAATATCGGACAAAAAATAAATTAGATTTAACTTTCTGTTAATATGATTTGGCAGTGTGAAAATTGTTGTGAAACTACGTTTATGAAGACCCATGAAAATAATTTCAGACTAGTTTCTTAACTTCTTATAGAAGACAAACTTTAGAATACGGGTGCAATACACACTCCTATTATCATTTAAATGATCGGGAAATGGAGAAAAGAAAAAAGCATGCACTACCTTGGGATTTTTCTGATATTCTACAGCTAATCGATGATAGTGGGTAGAAAACATCCCTCGACAATGCACCTTGTCGACCAAATGTTCAAGAACTGATGCACTGATAGAGAAAATTCAAGTAAGAAAGTGACCGAGAATACGGACAATACTTCTAATTAGAATGACCATTTAACAATAGAGATGCTTCTCAAATTCAGGCACATACGCTATGGCTTGCCCATCTGAAGTTGCTGTCCCCCGTCCAAGTTCATCCAATGCCACAAGTGAATTGCGCGTTGCTGAAGACTGCATTGAACACAAATATATATATTCACATAAACAGTAGATTATAATCTACTATACTTACAAAATTAAATGTTAAGAAAGTGGATAACAAGAATATTTAGCATCTTTGCCATTTGATTGTACAAAAAGTGAACATTTTTCAAAATGTTCCCTAAATGATCATTTTGGGATGGAGGGAGTACAAAATAGAGATCTAAATCTAGGTAGCAAGATGTGGGTGTGGCCGTGGGGGGGGGGGGGTTCAAGGAAGGAGACAATCTCACCAGCATAGAAGCAGTTTCTAAGAGCTCAGTCAAAAATGTACTTTGGGCTGCCATGATATGATCTTTTGCACCCATTCGAACAAAGATACGGTCAACAGGAGAAAACTTGAAGCTTTCTGCAGGTACATCCGCTCCTACCTAGAACATAAAATAAAAATAAGAACATTTAAAGAAAAGAAAAAAAAAAAAAAACTACAAGGTCCACATGAATAAGATCTCACCTGTGCCAAAACCACTGCCAAGCAAACTTGTCGTAAAAGAGTTGACTTCCCACCCATATTAGGACCAGTGAGCAGAATAAAACTGGGGCAACCAGGACCACCAACATCAAAATCATTAGGGACGAATGTTCCTTTGCCTAGAGAATCACTTCGAAGAATAGGGTGTCCTAAACTTTTAGCACTGAGGCACGGGACGTCATCTGAATTTGTTGACCCCACAAGAACTGGACGGCATGTTGGTCCTTCATACATGTCGCTTGCAATGGCTATGCTAATAAGAACATCCAGCTCTGCGAAATATAAAAACAAAAACGTAGTCATCATGTAAGATTTTCATTGTTTTAATCTAACAGCCCGGAAGACCCATGTGAAACTATTTAAAGAGCATAAAGATATTGACTGTTATGACATACAACTTGTTTTGCTTCTATGCACACAGGCATCGAGAGAATAGCTAAAATAACTCGTATCTCCAATGTATGAGCACAAACAGAGGCATTTCGGTATACATCTATACAAAAGCAAAGGGAACAAATACAGCACAAGCAGAAGCGGACATACAACCATCTATATGGGTGCAAGTGCACCCATTTAATCAAGATGCACGGCACCTTCCGTGGTAAAAATTAAAATGTTAAATTATTAACCTTGTGAAGGTGATTTCGAGTCTCATAAAAATCTTTTTTTCACACTTGATATTTTGAAGCTTTATAGTGTAATTTGTGCACCCACTTACAATAGGTCTTGGGTCTGCCACTGGGAACAAGCGCGGCCTAGCCAAAATCTAAGTTGCCTTCTATTGGAGTAAGGGTACATTTTCAGAAGTGTATAGATTCAATTTATAATTATCAACCTGATACCAAGTCTCTCACTATTATAAAATAAAAGGAACAAGTACCTGCAGCTGTGGAAACCAATTGTCGCCACTTATTATGATGCTCGCAGAAACGTGCAACCAACCTTTGCATGATGCTTTTCAACTTGGATTCCTTTTCAGCTTCAGCATGAGAGAGTTTTCCAATATAATTCTTAATAACTGGGCTCCAATACCGGAAGAAACCCTGTATAAAAAGTATCAAGGAAAATAAAAAATGAGATCTTACTCATATCCTCCCAAGATGTGGCAATACTTATATAACAAATCTAGTTTGGTCATTAAACAGCTTTGAGTTCTGATCGTCTACCTTTTTGGATGACCGTAACTCATAATCACAAGGAATGCTGCCAGACAAACTTTCAGGCACCTCCAAAAGGTAGTCATCTTTTCCAATAGTTACATATTTGATCTGCACAACGTAGAATTAAGGAAAATATAAAATGTCAGAAAAAATTGTAGAAGAAAACATGTTTGGACTTCTATTCTAGCAGAGACTTCCCCCAACAGACACCAAGACAAACTACAAAGGTTCTTACTGATGGATCTCCAATCATTTTCCGTTGTTCCTTCAAGTGTTTTGTCAAACTCGATTCAATTTCTTCAACCACTTTGCAGGCAGAGTCATACTCCATATCAGCCCCCTCCCGAGGGATTATGCGGCCCGAATTATTTGCTTCTACCCAGTCAAATGCATCCTTAAAATGCCTGAGAACTGATTGAACGTCTGGAAGGCCTTTACCTGAATAAAATTCAATAACTTAGTTGCCAGGCAAGATTCATCAGAAACTTTAAGGACATCATTCACATTTATACCAGGTGTAAGCAAGTGATTCAAAAGCTTGGAATCAGCATTTTCCAAAATGTTACTAAGTGAAGAGCATGCACTTGTCATTACTTCACAGCCACGCAATGCTGAGATGAACTCCTGAAGCTGTTTCTTTGATGCATCCTCGTAGAGTGTCACTTTACTTGAATTTCTACCACTAGCTTCACTGTTGAAAGCCAATGAATTCAGCAAAAAATAATAATACATAAGATAGGCACATGCGACAAAATATCAAATCTCGACCTTGCTTGTGGGGGTTTTACCTGCTTGAAAAGATGCGTGCAAGCAACCGTTCCATATCTGGAAGCCTGGACAACTCTTTCCGAAATTCAAGTGCAAATTGTAAATTATTAACTTCCTGAAAATGAACGCAGTTTTGAGAAAATATGTGGATGTGCTGATCTTCAGCTCCACTAGGCAAGAATATCAAAATAAAGGGCATGGCAAAAATAAAGGATAAATCTAGAATTCCCCTTTGGGGTTGATTGAGCAATGGCTTAGTGGTTCCATGTCCTAATGATCTAAAACCATAAAATTCAACAAATCCAAAGTACACTCCAAACATCTAAAAGGCTGCCAAACTAATATTTTGAAACAATTCACGGAACAGTTCCATGAATTGAAAGGCAATATCAAGTCAAACCAGTAACGTAGAAGTATAGAGTTTTTTGAAGTTAAATGAACCTTTAAACCTGCTACTGCATCTTGACGTTCCTTAATCAACTCCAAATGATATAAAGGCCTCGAAAGCCAAGCTTTCAGTAACCTCTTCCCAAATGCAGCGACACAGTGATTTAGTTGGGCATACAAAGTCCTTCATAGACAAAGAAAACATTTTAGGAGAAGGGTGATTATAATAACAATTCAAGGAAACATATTGAACCACGAAAATGTTACCCAGTAGAGTCTCCATTTCTGATGTTCTCAAATATTTCAAGGTTCTCTAATGCAGCTGCATCAAGAACCATATGTGAATTTGCAGTAATGTCATTCAAGCCAGAGCGTGGAAGCAACTCAAACTTTGCAAATCTAAGCAATGTCTCATCCAGAAAAGCCTGCTTGAGGTAGAAAAGAGTGCCTCCAAGGGCTGAGAGTGCATAAATGCCATCCTCCTTCATTGAAATCAGCTCAGACAGAACTTGTGGTAGGCAGTCTTTGCCTCCATTCTCACTATCGGAATCAATTTGTAAAGCTTCCTCACTAGGATGCAAAGGAGCCGATTGACCATTGATATGCGTGCATATTTCCCTGACTTTCGAGATTGTTTTGTCAGCATCCCAAAATTCCAAGAGAGGTACCAACTCATTTACTAAAGGATTTCTTGTATGTCTAAGAAGAACATTCTCAGTTTCAGGACTGAGCAATTTAGCAGGTTTTACAATTTCCACAGGTCTTAGTTGTGACAATAGACAGCTCAGAGCATTGCACTCCAAATCATCTCGAAACTGGTAAGAACAATATATTCATGATATCTCAGATTCAGAAGTACAATAATCAAAGAAATTCTATAGTATATGTTCATGCATCATATCTCATGTTCAATTATGCATTGCTATGAATTGGTTTTGCATCTATTAATTTCTATCTTGGCCTGTTACCTACATACAAATGTGTTACAAACTTACACCAGAGCTGCATTAAACCTCTTAAATCCAAGTTCTATATAACTGCCACGCACCTGTCCAATAATAATCCTGCTTGTCGCAACATCCACCACGCAAACACCAAAGATTCTCTGATCATGTTGGTTTGTTTCAGTCACTGACATCAAGTAAGAAGACTCAGGATTTGCTGACATCATTTCTCCCTCAGTTAAGGTTCCTTTGGTGACTATTGCACATATTTCACGTTTCACAACCTATAGGAAAAATATAAATTTCAGCCTAAGAAATTGTAACAGGAGTCCAGAGTTTGCAGATGTAACAGATCTTAAATATTTTATGGCATCAAGATGACCTTATCCTTGGAGCCATCTTCTTTCCGAAGCTTAAGCTGCTCAGGAGTCTCCGTTTGTTCCACAACAAGAACACGGTATCCCTGCTCAGTCATAACAGCTTAAAAAATACACTCACATAAGATGTGAATGAAATTCAAAATAGAAAAAGGTGTGCACTAACCTTTCGAGCCAGTTTCTCTACATTTACTGAGAAGGTTTTTTCTGGAAATCCACAATGAGGTTGTTCACCCTGGAATATAGTGATGATTATTACACTAAGTATTGATCAAGAAAGGAATTAATACAAACACACAGATGCTTTAATTGAGAGATTATCTAAACCATGGTGACCACTATATTCAGTTTCAAACCCAATGGAGCACTGTCCAATGAAATTGCACAAGACAAGGACAGGTTTGTTATGAACACACAAGCACACCCACATATATGTGTAGGGTGGGGAATTTCATTATTGTCTTAAAAATAGAGCCCATGGCAAAGGAATACATATTTTACAGAGAAAAAAATGGCGCAACACTGAAGAACGATGATCAGAACATATCCGAAAATCCAGCTCCATAACTTTTATTAATGATGTTCTCAGACCATAAAAAATAGATAATAATGAAAAAAAAAACAGATTAATTGCTAAAGAATCATAAGACAAATCCATTTCCAGGAAGTCATATTAACCAGATACTAAGCTACTTAAACCTCCAGTAAAAGCAAAGCAAAAAAAGAAAATCAACCAAAACGAGCACACAATAGCAGTTGTCTTGATAACTCTATGTTTTACCTTCATATATTGCAAACCAAGCTCTTTCACTCCTACATGTGCATCCATTTCATAGAGCTCATAAAACTTTCCCATCTGCTCAAATTCAAATTCAATTGTATATGACAAACCCACAAATAAGAAACAGCAATAAGCTCTATTTAGCCTGATAAAAGTGCATCAATTACCTTAAAGAAAAGAATTTTATCCATATGTTTTGACTTAAAATCCCACCATTGCCTCTACAAGTCCAAGAAATGCACATTGCATCAAAGACTCGTACGCCAAGATAAACTTCAAATACAATGGACCATAAACCATAAAAAAGTTACCTGTCCACCTGTCAAACCTTTCAAGAAATCAAGAGGCAAGTATAGTGTTTTTGGATCATAATTTACGTCTCCAGGAAGTCTTCTCTTGGCATCCCTACGATCTCTGTTTGACAGCACAAAATTCAGCAGAATGGTCTTACGAGTAAAAAGAAGCTGCAAGCTGAATTGCAAAACGAAAGTGCCCATAAGCAGGGCCAAATTAGACTTACATTAAGGGAAAAAGCTACTGTAAAGCTTAACTCTTGAACGTGAGTAATTAGTGGAGACAATTGCTAGTTCTGGCTGACCTAACAAAATGACACCTAAGAAAACTTTCGTCCTTTCTACACTTTCGTACAGTTCAGAGAAAATCAATGTTGAAGAGATGGAGAAAGAATGATGGGCAAGGGAAAAAAAAATAGATAATTTTATGTTTACTCAAATCTCAGGCTATACTTGATGAAGCTTGTAGGGTTACTCTCAGTATTCATGTTTACAAATAAAGCATGGAGCTTATTAAAAGAGCTTCAAAAAATTGTCCACGCACAGTTGCATATCTCATTCAAGGAACTGTGGCTACTTATATACAAATATGTACGGAAGTTTTGGCCCATTTTAAGTAAAATGCTGACTTTACTCAGAGTAAAGCGATTTACTATTATCCTTTTAATGGAAGAATGGAATCTCACTCCCAAAACCACATACGAACTTGAATATCCTAGTTAAGAACAAAGTAGGAGTATATAGCTTTGCCCATAAATAAATGCCAGTTATGGTACAAGGAAGATTAAGATAACAAATATTTGCTATCACAGTTTAAACTTGTATAAATCTATTGAGCCAAAAAACTCATATTAGGATAAATAAGCACAAGGCAATTAAGATAGGGAAGGATGTGATATAGTTGCTGTTTTACGAACTTACTTTCCAAGGAATCGAAACTTTTCTGCTTCTCTTGTGCCAAACCTTTCACTCGCATCACCAACTAGAGTACTACTAATAACAGCACAGGCCTTCCCACCTGAGACAATGGGACATCATTATTAGACACGAATAACGCCAAGCACAATAGTCCATCTGTTTCCTTATGTAGGGCTCAAATGACAAACTACACGCAGTGTGCCCAAAGGATGGAAATCAACAGCAGGTTCAAATATGTCGTAAATTCATTGAAAGATCCAAATATTTTTTTTCAAGAATCTCATAATCGTAGAGCTCCTGATTGAGCTAAAACAATCTTAAAAGATACAAAAGGAAATCAGAGAACATTGGTATTATGTAAGAACAGCCATGTTTAACGCTTCATTCAAACAAAAGAACACAGAATACCCATAAACCTACAATATCCATTACTTACCATCATTATTTTTAGTAGACACCAAACATTTGTCAGAATTGACATTTGAAGTAACTCTACAATCACTCATCTTCACATCTCCAACAGTCTTGATCTTCTTCACGGAAACTGACTTTGAGCCCCCACTAAGCTTTCGCTTTTTAGAGCTATTAGCACCATCATCTTTCTCATCCTCCAACTCCAACTCCAAATCTTCCATTTCATCATCCACAGCTTCTTTCTCCGCATTTTTACCCCAATCTTCATCAGTCGAATCGTCACCACCACTTTCCACATCCTGCATTTTCTCCTCCTCCTCTACATCATCCTCTTTGATTGAAAACCTACGCAACCTGCGGAACCTCTTCACCGGCTCCTTCACCAGCTCAATTTTTTCCTTGGCAAGATCCAAAAGTTCCTCTTCAGAATCGTCGTACTGGACCAAATGCATGCCTGAGGTTTTATCGAATGACTTGACACAACCATCGTACCAATTTTTATCCAATGGCCAATATACTCTAATCCTTTGATTTACGATTTCATCACCGTACAATGTATTTGAAGATCCGGCTCCAGCATTAGGAGTGGCGTAATCAGAAGCCGGAGTTGAAGGAGACGAGGGAGTATGGCCAATGACTAGGAGTGGCTTCTTAGGTTTGACTAAAAGAGGTGGAGTGGTCGGGCTAGGGCTTGGACTCAGATTGGGGGTAGATTTAGGGTTAGAAATTTGGCCTACAACTAACACTGGCTTCTTAGTTTTGGTCGAGCTAGGGTTAGGGTTAGGTTTTGAGGTCGACTTTGTCTCAGTTTTGGATAGAACCGGCGACGGCGAAGGAGAAGGGGACGATGAAGACTTGTTGAAGAAAGATGTAATTTGACGCTGTTGATTGACCAACGGCGACCGTCCATTGCTCTGCCGCCGGGCAGGGGCCATCAGAATACGTGCGTGATTACACACAGAGAGAGAGAGAGAGAGAGAGAGAGAGAGAGTCTGTAATAATAGCTCAAGTGCAACGGAAAATGGGGGAATTACCGATTGTTGTTAATATGCAGCGACGAAAGGCGGGAAAATTATTGGAAATTCCCGGGAACTATCTAGATCGGAGGATCTTTGGCGGGAATTTTGGGGAGGTTGCTGATGGCCGCGGTTTTACCGTACTCACATTATTCCGGTCTATTTAAATGGGTTTAAATTCTTTTGGGTTCAGACAATTCCCCGAACGAATCCGAACCCACAAATGTTGGGCCTGATTGGGCTTTAACCTTGTGATTAGTAGGTGGATCAGCCCATGTATACATTTGCATGCATAATACTCCCACCTTCCCAATTTAAACTTAAAAAAAAAATTGGGTTCAAAAATTAAAAATAAAATAAAAATGATGTATTGCGAGTGTAGATGGTTTGATAGAAGAGATAAAGTGGGGTAGATAATACTCCCTCCGTCCCAAATTAATGTTCTTAGTTTGACTTTGCGCGGAGATTAAAAAAAATGTTGTGAGTATAAAAAGTAAAGTAGGAAAGATAAAGAGGGTCGAGAGTTTTTGTTGTGAGTTCAAATCCTCTGTGCTACTTCGTGTACCACTTTATGTGCCACAAGTGATCTAATGGCCCACAGTTATTGAGATTGGTATTATTGTAATATTATGCAAACATGTAAACGGTTGGATTACAAGTGGTACATGGAGTGGCACAAAAAAAGTGGTACAGGAGATCTCAACTCTTTTGTTGTGAGAATGACAAGTGTGTCTAATTTTCCATTTTAGGCAATAAAGTAAATTAAACACCTTAAATTGAGACATACTAAAAAGAAAAGTAAGAAACTTAAAGCGGGGCAAAGGGAGTAGTTTTTTTTTTTTTTTGATGCAGAGGTATAGAATAGTTAGCGGGTAATTATTGTGAGTATGACATGTGGGACCCACAAATAAATAAGTATAAAAAAAATTCCCTTTTTAGGTTTTGAATTTTAAAATGGAAAATCGAAAATATAAATTTTTGAAGTTTAAAATGGACGGTGGGAGTGTATATCTTCTTAATTTTGGAAACAAACATTTTATATATATGACGAATGATGATTATTATTTATTTCCTTCTTCTTCTTCTCAATGGAGTGATGGACGGTTTTTGATGCGTGGAAGTGGTAATTTTTTTTTTTTTTTTTTTTTTTTTAACAAGTTAGTTACATTTCATTCATTTAAGGCAATTGCCATTGTGTTTTCAGAAATTTCTCATAGACGTCACGCGCCATCTAGTGGTCTCTTCGCTTTATCCACATACCCGAATACCATTGAGGCAAGAGGCCCTTGATTGAAAGTGGTATGTTAAAAGACCATTTTTTTTCTTTCTTAAAATCTCATCCAACGGCTGCCTTAATGATTATCTAATTGATTAGGGTCTGTTTCATTTGCACATTTCTATTTCCTTTATAAAATTGAGGAGCTTTATAAAGACAAATGTTTGAATTTAGCAGTTCTTGTTTTTCACTTTTTCTTAAAAATTGACCATTGTCAAAAGCGAATCTGACACCTTCAACAAAGCGTTCGGAATAAAAAAATGTGAGTTTTTGATAACAATCTTCAATTCTCCACTTATAAATCTTGCTTGCTTCATTTGTTTGTACTCCATGCATCAGTTTAAGTCTTTTTCTTCTCTTCTTTCTATAGATTGTGTGCTTAGTTTATCTTTCATGGTATGATAATAATGTTTTATTTTATTCACCCTCCATGAGAAAATGCACATTATCGAGATCTCATGTACTACTCTTGTGTGACACTTCAATCTCAATAAATGTTAGCCGTTAGATCATTTGTGACACATGGTATGGCACACAAAATGGTACAGGGGATTTGAGCTCATACTTTTAGTGTAAATACTTGAGCATTGATTCTCTCTCCTGCATGTTTTACTTGCTATTGGTTTTCTAATTCTCTTCAAGACTCGGGCGATTCGTGTTAATGGAGTACATTTCTTCCTTTTAGGATCAATGAAATATTATTACCAACACCTATTAATTTCGTTATTGCTTCAAATCATTAATGAAGATTACTTTTTAAGCGTGGTTAGTGTAATGATTTGTAAAATCTATAAAAAGAAACAAGTAAAAACAAAGGAAACAAAATAAATGCTTACCATTGCAAAAATTCCTTCCATATTGAACTAAGATGTATTTAACCACTACTTGTTTAATTCTCTAATAAAAAAGATTAAAGAACGTGGTAATGGTTAAATACACGCTATTTATCTATTGTAAAATGATTTTTATATTTAACTATTTAAAAAGCGTAGGTCTTATGAAAAACGTAAATTTTTAAAGATAGGAAAACTATAATCGGTAAGAGTAGGCATGAGAAAGGTTCACTTTGTTGTTGGTTGTAAGATCGGTAAGTTTGCAAAATACAGTACTACTTATCAAAAGTGTCAGTGTTTGTATTAATAAGTGTCAAGGCTTGTGTTAATAAGAGTCAGTGTACATGACTGTAACTTTTTAACACTAACACTGGCACTTACGACAAACGTCAACTATTTACAAAAATGTCACCGCATGTTTTAAAACAACTTTTCTTTTATTAAAAATGCCACCGCATCATTTTAAAAAACACATTTTAGGCGAAACTTAAAGGAAGTTTTTCCCGGATTTCACATTCAATTTTTTTTATTATTTTGTTTATTTATTTATTTTTTAAAAAAGAGCAAAGAACTATGCAAACTAGCAACCCGACTCTTTTGGGCATTATAGGCGTAGCGAGCCCACGACGTGACCAAAAAAAACCGGCAACCGGCTAACCGCCGGTTGATAACCGGTCAAAACCGGGTCAAAACCGGGAAAACCGGTTAACCGGAAACCGGCTCAACCGTCAACCGTAATTCCCCGGTTCGGTTTCGGTTAGGCCTTTCTCAAAACCGGTAAACCGCCGGTTATAACCGGATAACCGCCAACCGGATAACCGGCGGTTAAACCGGTTATAAAACCGGAGGTTAACCGCCTAACGGCTACTTTTCAAAAATTTGCACCGGGCCCCCCCCATTTCCCCATGTCTGACTGACCACCACTGTCCAAAAACGGCTAGTTTTCCAACTAGCCGTTAGTTCAGTTAACTTTCGGCCTTAAATGAAAAAAAAAAAAAAAAAAAACCAAAAATTGCTTACATATAAATACCCCCTCCCTCCTACCATTTTAGTTCCACATCTTCTCTATACTCTTTCTCTCTCTACTAATTCTCACACTCTCTCATATTTCCAGTTAGATTGCATAATTCCAGTCAGTTTTTTAACGCTTTCCAGTTAGTTTTTTAACGAAATCACTTTTTTAATTTATTTAGAAAATTCCAGTCACTTTGTTAACCATTTCCAGTCAGTTTCAAATCATTTTCCAGTTAGTTTTCAGAATTCCAGTCAGTTTTTGAGAGTTTCAGTCAGTTTTTTGACAGTTTCAGTCAGTTTTTTAACAAAATCTGTGTTTTTCATCATTTTCAGTCAGTTTTTTAGCGAGTTTCAGTCAGTTTCTAAACAGTTTCAGTTAGTTTGTTAACAAAATGGCCTCATCTCGAAGGAGCGGCAAGGAACATGTTGGTTCTTCCTCACTTAACCCGGAAATTGAGTCACATTTTGAGGAAAGTGAGCAAAATGTTGAAGAAAATGTTCCTCAAAGTGGTAGGGCCGGGGCCGGCCGAGCTCGAGGCGTGGGAAGAGGTGGTCGGGGGCAACGTCAAGCACGAGAATCCAAATCCGACACTTTCACGATCCATTTCCGAAAAGTACAAATTGACCCAACGACTTTGTACATTTTCGAGCGTGTTGCAACTATTGCACCAAATCTTACCCGTTCGCAAAAGGTAATGGGCATGGAACATTGAACCATCACTTGAGATCAACACATCCTGAAAAACTTGGGATTGATAGTGATCAAGCTCAATTACAATTTGCTCAACCTAACACCCAAGGTACGTCTTCGGTCTTATTTAAGTTTAATAATGTCGTTTATAGGAAAGAATTGTGCAAATTTGTGTGTGTTAAAGGGCTTGCTTTTAACTTTGCGGATGATGACTTTTATGAACGGTTTATTAGACTTTCTTTAAATCCGGCCGCCTCCAAAGTACCACGTACGACTCTCGTACGCGATATTAAAAAAGTGGTTTTGGAATATAAACATTTTTTAATTGATGTTTTATCAAAATTAGATCAAAGAGTTTCAATTTGTGCCGATGGTTGGAGTGATCATTGGCAAAGAAATAGTTATTTGGGTGTTACATGCCATTGGATCGATAATTCGTGGACTTTACAAAAAAGACTACTTGCATATGATAGTTTTGAACCACCTCATTCCGCGGAAAATATTTGTAGAAAGTTGCACGCCATTTTGGCAAAATATGGTCTTTTGCAAAAAATATTTTCTATTTCATTCGACAATGCTAGTGCTAATACCGCTAGTATACCGGAATTGATGCTCATTTGTCAACCGTCACTTGGGGGTAAGTATTTTCATATTAGATGTTTATGTCATATCATAAATTTATGTGTTAAAGATGGTTTGGATGCTTTAGATCAATATGTTAAACCCATTAGAGAGGCTCTTTATTTTATTGCAAAAAAAAATAAAATTACAAGAAAATGGATAAAATATTTACTAAATAAGGGTCTTCCCGAAAAATATTTTTCTATGGATGTTCCGACTAGGTGGAATTCTACCTACAAAATGTTAATTGATGGTTTTGAGTATAAAGAGCATATCATGGATTTTTTTATTAGTATGGGCTATGAAATTCCTTTATTTGCGTATCAATGGAACGCTTGCACTAATTTATGTCAATTATTAAAGATTTTCAATACCGCTACTTTGGCTTTGTCGGGAGTTTATTATCCAACTTCCGTTTTGGTACTTGATCAATGTATTGCAATAGTTCTAAGTTTTAAAAATTTGCAAAATTGCACCATTTTAAACGAAAGCATTGCTTCCATGAGGCAAAAGTGGGTCAAATATTTTGATAACATTCCGTCTCTATTTTTGCTTGCAAAGATGTTGGATCCCCGTATTAAATTGAAAGATCTAGTCCGCATAATAACGTTTTATTATGCAAATTTATACCCCAATGGGGACGGATTACACGAAAACCCGGCGATTATTGTTGAAAATACAAAAAAAGATTTGGTGACTCTTTATAATGAGTATAATGCAATTCATGGAAATGTTTCTCAATATGGCTCAAGTCCTAATGAAGAAGATATTGATACACAATATGATGTGAATAACGATCCATATAGTTTTGTTAATGATATTTATTTTTCAAAACGTCCTAGAACGTCTCCTTCTTCTTCTTCTACCTCTAGCATTCCGTACGAGTTGGAAGCATATTTCTCTACTAGACATGAAGTTGTACAAAACACTTCAAATCCAATTTCTTTTGATATTTTGAGGTGGTGGTCACAAAGGCAAGAAACTTATCCCATACTCTCTTTAATTGCAAAAGAAGTCTTAGCTTCTCCCGCTTCAACCGTGGCCGTCGAATCGGCATTTAGTGTGGGAGGAAATGTTTTGGATGCAAGACGTTCCCAACTAACTTGTGAAAATTTGGAAAATCAACTCTTGCTTGGTGATTGGGTTAGAGCGGAAAAGAGGGAGCAAGATATGCCTTATGAAGAGGATTTAGTAAATGTAGATCCACAATATCAATACGACTTGGAAGATTCTACGGGAAGTTCGGAAGGGGACGGAATGTAGATAGTTTTTATTTTAATTTTTAGAATAGGTTTATTTTTATTTCATTGTAATAGTTTAGTTGAGGTAATAAGGCTCCATTTTTTCCTCCCTTAATTATAAAAGGGCAAGGATTGGTTGTCCCCCTCTTTGTAATTTTAATTTTAATTAATAAAATTTAAGGGTACCGTCCCTTTTTTACTTAAAAAATTTGTGTTATACATTATAGTTATACACTTATACATTTTAAGTTTTTAACTTAAAAACAAAAAAAACAAAAGAAAACTGTTTAATATATGTATGACTCATACATATACTCCCGTTTTTTTTTTTTTTATAAAAACTGTTTAAAAAAAAAAAAAAAGTTAAAAAATCTGTTAATAAAACTGTTAAAAAAATCTGTTAAGAAAACTGTTTAAAAAAACAGTTAAATTTTTTTTTTTACTTGAAAAAAAAAAACTTTACTTGAAAAAAAAAACCCTTTAAAAAAATGAAGTGTTTTTTTATTTTATCTTTTTTTTTTAACAAAAAACTGTTAATAAAACTGTTTTGAAAAAAAAAAAAAAAAAAAAAAAAGGTAACCGGTTTAACCGCATTAACCGGTTAACCGGTTAACCGGTTAACCGTAACCGGACATAACGGTTAGACGGTTAGGTTACGGTTAGCATTTAACGAAAAACATAACCGGCGGTTATAACCGTCAACCGCCGGTTATAACCGGATGGACACGTGCCCACAGGCCAAGAGGCTTTCCGAGAGCCGGCGAAAATTAAGTACTCCAGTGCGTTATAACCAAGGAACCGGCTAACGGTCGTGATTTGGCCGTGCCGTCGCCGCCGTAGCCGCTCTTTCACACTACGACTTCACGGCAAGGCAACCCCTCCTCAACCTGAAAGTGGAAAACCTGCTTTTCCATTTTAATGGCGTTGAAATGTCTCTTAATTTGAGCAAACACATATTATACGGCTAGCTCTTCAAACGTCAATTCACCGCTTTCAATGACAAGCACCAACACCTACACTACTGCTCCGCCGCCTTCGTCCTATGCTTTTTTTGGACCGGGGACAAATCGCGCCTCCGCCATCTGGAGGAAAATGGTAGCTCTATGCCCTTGTCTACTCTGTTTCATCCTTGCCATGATCGTAGCCACCGTCGTTCTCACCGTCAAGCTCTGTGTAATTTGCCACACTCTTATTGGCCTAGAATTCACGATAAAAGAAATGTTGAATTCACACGCAGTAACATTCAATCCGAGCCCTAGGAATCTTTGGGTAAATTCCATTTTGGTCAATTCACATTCTAGAATGTTATTTTTGAACCCTAAGGTTGTGTCTGTTTTGGGAAATTTGGGTTGTGGATAAAGTTCACTAATTATTGAAGGAGATGAATGAAATAGGATTCCGCCTGATCAGAGGACTTACATTACTCTGATCAAATTGATGGCAAAATGTCAGCATCTATAATATGATGCTTAGATAATAAAAAAATTATGGCATGGTTTGTTCAGTATGGGAGGAAATGAATTGTTATGGATGTTTCCCAGGTTATAATTCTTGCAATTGCTATTCTTACTGGGGGTCTTATAAGGCTGGGTAGATCAGTTGAGGCTCGTAATATCTTAAGAAAATGATTGAGAAGGGAAAGGAAGTTTCCGAACTAGATTACAGAAAGTTTGCTGCTGACTTATCTAGTGCTGGAAAACTCGACATACTAGAGGAGATCTGGCTCAAAAGATGAAATTGCCTGGGAATTTTGAGGTCTCCAATGTCTTTTTCCAGGTGTGCTGAGATTTTCTGGTGGTATTCGGTATGATTTCATTATCTATAGTTGCTATTGCTCTTGTATAATGTTTATGAATGTTTTATTTTTATGTTTGGATTTGTATCCAACCTGCGACTAAGATTTTTATGTGTTTCTTTAACTTTGATCATATAGTTCACGTGGTTTGACGTTGCAACTAGCTTTAGATAGTGACACTTTTGCACCCTGTACATTCATACCTCAGAATTTGTATGCAGAAAAATTGAGGAAGATGTCAAGTAATAGTATGTTTTTGATACGTAGACTATAAAATTTGTCACTTTTCTTTGGGCCTGTCTTTCACATTTGACACATACTATATTATCGCCAATTTTGCCATTGTACCAACATTTTTGTAAATAGTTCTTTCATTTCCATTAACGGTTGTTAAATAGTTAACGGAATTTCTGCTTGTACAACTCCCTTGGCCATACGTACATGGTATGTGGAATTGGGTTCTCAAACTAAACAAAACAACACCGTATTGACTGAATCTAAACGGTGTCGTAAATATTTCTTGAGGAACTGAAAGTTATACAAGAAGGAAGAAATGCCAAGAATCATTTTGTCTCTATTTACATGCACTTTGAACTTTAGTTTGACACTTGTTACCCAAGATCACCAACTGTTATTTCCATAGCTGCACAAGTGTTATTTCATGCAAGACCATCACGAGGATTTCAAGCTTCGTTTCTTCAATTGACAATATTACCCCCTTTTAAGACCCAAATACCGTGAGTTGTTACAAAACCATCTCATGAATTAATATCTATAATTAATACTCCCTCTGTCCCAAAATGATCTTCGTGTTTGACTATTCAAACTTTTTAAGGATATAAACACTCGCTTTGCTAGCCATGTTTTGTTTATACACTTTTAAGCCTAATTTTATAGAAAGGTGAAGCACTTTTTGGGACAACGACAAATGGCAAATGAGAAGATCATTTTTGGGACGGAGGGAGTAGTATTCAATTTTTGAAGGGCATGTAACAAAATATTTGTCAGCAATGAGTTGTCATTACTCATGTCTTAACAGCCATGAAAGGCTCGTTAATAACTATGCTTAATTTAATTTCCCATTTTAACTAGGCTCAACGATTAGAAAAGGAAAAAATTTATTGGGGTACCCAATATGGCCTTCCCTTTTTTATCAATAAAGCACTCAATTTTATTTTTTTTCAAATTTTCATAAGCACAAACATTAGTTTTGAAATAATTAATTATTGCTAGACACGAAAAACTCAAAATTTTGGTATAAAATTATTGTTGACTATTTAGTACTATATAGTTTGTAGGCCGAATCATTAATTAATGGAACAACTAATCAACAATGTTTTTTTTTTGGTGCCTCTAGCATTTACCTTTAATTCTGCAATAAAGGAAGTAATATTTATACAAATTTGCTAGGGTAATTTTGGTAATTATATCTATTTTAGAACACAGAAACTACCAAAACAGCTCTTGCCTTAAATACAAACAAAAAAATAGAAGTGAGATCTGGTTGCTCTTTTTGCTCCACTCTTTTGTGTTTCTTTCGCTAGATGAATTTGCAGGTCTCAGTTTGAGAAGGGGAAGGAATAGTTGAAGTTATAAAGAAAAGGTTATTTCAAGAGCTTTCTAAATAAATAACTAGTTAAAAAGAGCATTTTAATTTTTTTGTGCATAAAATTCTTCTTTTATAAAAAATATATTTGTGGATAATAGATTTTTGTGATATAGAAATTAAACGGTCAGTTTATTGTATTTTCTAATTTGTGTTTTTCATTTGTTTACATTCACTGACTTGAAATGTTTATGGGATTTGCATGTTCCCTTTGATAATCAACTAATTGAGTTTGAGTTTGGGAACAAAATCTTCCAGTTCAAGTGCAGATTTTCTGTCTTTAACAGCATATATCTTGTAGTGGAATTAGTTTTTTTTTTTATAAAATACATGCAATTAGGGCACATTTAGTATGATGAGTGATGGTTTGATCATAGAAAGAATGTTATGCAATTTAATTCTTCTACTTAGTTTGTCTTTTAATTTACTTAATTAATTCACGAATAATTATTGATTTTTTCACGGTCTTGTCATGAGAGTATGAGAATTTGGGGGTCGTTGTCGTATATGTTAATCCCTTGTTTTTGTTGTTTTTGTTATCGTTGGCATGCATTTACGGTTTTATGTCATTGCACCACTGCAAGTTAGCTTAGAACATTTAGCTTTTAGATGCTTTGAAAATCTCTAAGATAGTTTTTATGTGATTAACAAAATTTGAAATTTAAGATAGTTTTTATGTGATTAACAAAATTGGAAATTTCTGCATATATGCTAGTAAACTATATGCATACCATTTATATCATGAGTTATTATCTTCTTCTTATTTTTTGTCTGGAAAATCTAATATCAATGAATAGAGTGCGACACGAGTTTTCTCGTGAATAATATCATGTTCCTCTTTGCAAATCTCAGAATTTATTTCCTAAATGCAGTTGAAGAAGTTACTGCTCTTCCAATGAAGTTCAACAATTCGATTGTGAAGCGACCATTCATAGTTTTCATTATCCTGGTAGTTATCTAAACTGAATCTTCTCGATATTCATTACTTGATTTTCTCCATCAGGTCTTGTAATTGATCTTTATCTTTATATTGATTTTGACGATATTAACTTGACAGAAAAAATGTGTTAACATTTAATTTGCAGGCTATGATAGCTTTGCTGCTTCCGAGTTTGTTAATTCCATTTTGGGACATAAGGGTGGAAAAAATAAGAACTGGAGTCAAGTTGATTTCCAACAATCTCCACCACAAAATAGTTTCTAACGTGGAAGATGTGGCAACAATGCTAAGTCCAGTTAATTCGTCAACCACTAATTTAGCCCGAGTTTTAAACTCATCTGTTGATAAAGCGGATTTTTCTTTCTCTACTATCAAAACTAAGGTTTGTACAACTTTCTCTAGTACTTATATATCAAGGTATTGTAGAAGTATATGTTTCTTTCTCCATCTCACTCGATTTTATTTATGCAGGTGGCTCAAAAGTTGTTTCAAGCATTGTTAATAGTTCCTTATTTGTCACAAATTTCATGCATTGGATTGGACGGCTTGTTCTCCTCATTCTACTACGAACGCAATGGACAGATCTATGCAATGTACTCAAATTCATCTTTTCCTGAATCCGGGAACTCCACTACTGCTGCTGATGATTATATTTGGTACACTCAGCATGTAAATCGGGACACGGGTGCCTTAGATGGAGAAGCTGTTATATCACCATCCGTCCCCTTAGTTAACTCAAATTGGTTTCAACATGTTTTGAATAGTACAAATGGAGTTGCTTCATTGGGAAATTCTTGGAGTGATGCTAAAGATACTCTATTTGTGAACACAGCTCGTATTGATGGAAGAGGAGCAATCTCGCTTGGGTTTAGAGTAAAATCAGTTGTTGATATCTTCTCGAGTATAGATTTTGATGGAGGAAGAATGTACTTAGCTACAAAAGAAGGGAACGTACTTATGGAGGGTATCCCTAACACCCGGATGGTTCTTTTGAATAATTCAGTTTCTTTCGAGTTACTGAAATCAAACGGTGAGCATGAAGTAGCTCAAGTTGGTTCTATAGCATGTCAACCCAACAATGGCACGTTACGAGCTTCTATCCTAAAGATTTTTGGCACAAAATATGCTTTTTACTGTTCTCCCATTGATATTATTGGAGTGCAATCGGTAATCTTCTCTTAAGTTTCATTTATTTCCCCTTGTCATTTTTATGGAATAGTACCTTTTCTAGGTAACCTTATTCCTTTATGGATATTTCAGGTGTATGTATTGGCTTTACCATATGATGGATTGGAGAGCGAAATTCATTGGAACATCAAACTTGCATTCTGGTTTCTAGTGATGATGGTGGTGATGGTCGTTGTTTCCATTTTCATTTTTGTGGTTTTAACTATAAGATCAGCAAGAAGAGAGATGTGCTTATGTGCTGCACTTATTAAACAAAAGGAACAAACAAGAGAAGAAGAACGGAAAAGCAGAAACAAGAGCCTTGCATTTGCTACTGCAAATCACGATATTCGTGCGTCCCTAGCAGGTATTACGGGACTGATAGATATGTCTCGAAATAAAGTTGATTCTCAGTCAGAGATTGCCATTAACCTGAGACAGATGGAAACTTGTACACAAGACCTTCTAGGTACGAAGCCTGATAGTAAAGTACTAGGTTAATTTTTTTTTCTTCGTATTTTACCCTAATTTGGTGATACATTTATTGAGTTTTTGTTGATCATATGCAGGTATTTTGAATTCTATTCTTGATGTAAGTAAGATTGAAGCTGGAAAAATGTTGCTCGAAGAAGAAGAATTTGAGATCGGATTGTTGCTCGAGGATGTCGTTGACATGTTTTATGCTGTTGGCATTAAAAAGGGTGTAGACGTGGTTCTGGATCTTGACTATAAGACTTTCCCCAAGTTTTCTCGCGTGAGAGGTGATCGAGGCAAGCTAAAACAGATAATATCCAACTTACTGAGCAATGCTGTTAAGTTTACTCCTGATGGTTATGTTTCTGTTCGAGTTTGGGCTATGAAACCTAGTTCAGATCCAAAGTCGAGTCTTGCTTCTGCACGGGATAAGTCAATGGGATGGCTATCGTGCTTCTTGTTTAAGAAAGATCATGAAGATTCCAGTGACTTTGAATCCATCAAGTCAGCCGATCACGCCATTCCTAGTAGTGTGGAGTTTGTGTTTGAAGTGGATGATACTGGAAAGGGTATCCCAAAAGAGAAACATAAGTCTATTTTTGAGAATTATGTTCAGGTCAAAGAGACTGAAATTGAACATGAAGGGACTGGATTAGGCCTTGGCATTGTTCAATCACTGGTATGCATATATATACTCCCTCCGTCCCATTTTAAACTTCAAAGATTTCCCTTTTAGGTGTCCCATTTTAAACTTCAAAATCCAAAAAAGAAAAGTTACTTATACTTTTTTATTTAGTGGGACCTACATGTCATACACACAACAACTATCCACTAACTATTCCCTACCCCACTTTCTCTCTCCTACCCCACTTTCTATACTCACAACACTCTACCCCACTATCTATATTTTATAATATAAAGATTCCCATCTTAATTCTTGTACCCACTTTTTTTTTTTGAAGTTTAAGATGGGACGGAGGGAGTATATATATATATATATATATATATATATATATTCTGTTCTGAATATTACTACGTATCATGCATACTACCTGCATTCAGTAAATAGAAAAGGGAACACTGAAATAACACTCTTTCTTTTTCTATCTCATTTTAAAAAAAAAATCGCGTTTTAAAAGCTGCATGTTAAAAATATGTTAAAAATATTGCACCACTTGATGACTTGTTATAAGATTCTGATTTTAGATTTGAATGAAATGCAGGTATATCTGATGGGCGGTGATATACGAATAGTTGATAAGGAGGTTGGCGAAAGAGGTACTTGTTTTCGATTCACAGCCCGGTTCACCTTATGCGAGATCACTGATACTCGACCGAGTATTGGAAATGTTAAAGATGATGATATCGAGTCATCAACTGGTGGAGGTTATGTATCTAGTGATTCATATCAGCATTCAGGTCGAAGCACTCGTTTTCACAGTCCAAAGCAAGATGCTTCACATGTAGTCCTATTCATTCAGAGTGAACAAAGGCGGAAAGTGTGTCAAAAACTAATTGAGAGGCGAGGGGTAAAAGTGACAATTGTAAAACATTGGGAGCAACTCTCGACTAGCCTGAAAAGGATCCGACACAAGCGTACTATATCCTGGTACAGCTCTTCGAGTTGGTCAGATGTAACCCCTACTAGAAGCTCGAGCACGAGGCTTAAGGAAGTTCCTCTGAGTTCCCTCGATGGTACAGATAGAGTGCCCCAAAAGAACAAGACTAGTAATCAACGGTCAGGAGAGCCGGATCATGTTCTTATTGTGATCGATGCAAATGCGGGACCCTTACGTGAACTCAGCAGGGCAGTAGTGGAGTTCAGAAGAGAGTTTGTGACCACAAATACGATGTTTGTTTGGCTAGACAAACCGGGGGGTGAAGGCCTTCATGACCTAGGCCTCGACAATGATAAGCTCCCGGGCTCAGACATAATCATGACAAAGCCGTTCCATGGGTCCCACTTAATAGGAGTTATGGGGTTCCTTCCCGAGTTTCAGGAAAACCTAGGAAAAACAAATGATCAAGCGGGTCCTTCAGGAGCGAAGATTAGTCCGCCAAGGTCAAAGTTTAGATACTCGAGTTCAGAACTGGATAAGCTGCCCGAGACAGAGCCGAACGTTGTTGAAGCTAAGCCTTTAAACGGGAAGAGGACTTTGGTAGCAGAAGATGATAGAGTTCAGCTCAGAGTAACAATGTCAGTTCTTCTAAAATTTGGTGCCCTTGTCGAAACATGCAAAAATGGACAAGAAGCTGTGGAGTTGGTGTCGAAAGGTCTAAGCGATCAAAAGAATAATGGAGTTTCTTGTATTCATCCCTACGATTACATTTTCATGGATTGCCAAGTACGTAAATGAACTATGTTTCTTGTGTGTGTGTGTGCGCCCAGTTTTTTTTTTTTTTTTTTTTTTTTTTAAGAAACTAGGTTTTGACAGATGCCGGTGATGGATGGAGCTGAGGCAACTGTTCGTATACGAGAGGAGGAAGGTTTGTTTGGGGTTCGAGCCCCGATTATAGGATTGACTGCCCATACAGATGGTGACGCCTTAGCCAGAATGTACAAAGCTGGAATAGATTTTCATTTGAACAAACCACTCAAAGCTCAGGAGCTACAAGCAGCCCTTTTCCCTGCAACTTAGAAAATCCATCAAGCCTTTTCTCTAACTCTTTAGTTTTCATTTCTGTCTTTTTGTTTATTATTGAACATTAGCTCTCTGACTCTGCTCTTCCCTTGTAGTTTGTACAATAACAGATAGAATTTTATTTTCCAACACATAATTCAGAAACCTTTTTTTTTTTTTTTTTTTTATAGTTCTAT
Source organism: Campanula takesimana (assembly GCA_026119855.1). Lineage (NCBI taxonomy): Eukaryota > Viridiplantae > Streptophyta > Magnoliopsida > Asterales > Campanulaceae > Campanula > Campanula takesimana. The sequence continues at coordinate 1,301,678 of JAOWBW010000116.1, read as the reverse complement.
GGCCACTAACAAAAACATTACATATTTGTTCTTAGACAAGGGTCCTTTTATCAAAATTGTGCCCCCCTGCAGTCGTGCTTCCAATTGCTGTCGCCACAACTGCCCTCCATTCATGTCTCTGATCTCTACAAGTAAGTTTCTCTCACCATAACCTTCTTCTAACCTACCTACAATGACACTATATCAATTTTAAAGTTGCAATTTTTTTGTGAAGCATTACATGTTGGAAGTTGGTACTCTGTTCTTATAAAATTTATTTTTCATCAAGATTTTTGACGTTGCTACGGGAAGTCCTTCATTCCTGTATATGATGATCTGCTTCTTTAAATTTGGTGTTTCGGGTGAGTTCACAAGAACAGAAACATTAGGCTCTTGGAATACAAAGCTAATGTATAGAAACCACATTCTCCTTATGTAAAATGCTGCAGGGCTCCCCTGCTTTCTCCATAAGGGTCTAATAATTTACCTTTTGTTTCCAGGATGGGAAATGGCAGTACAGACCTTATTATGAACATTCATCTATTATTATCGTGATCACTTTCCGATTGTGGCATTATCATTTTGGCGTTTGATGAGTTTGACTCAACTCTGAGAGTGCGTACAAAGATTAAGATAAGGAACTACAATGTTGATGATTCACCATGAAGTCTTGGAATACAAAGGTGCTACAAATTGAAAAGTAATTGATGATTATGTATAATTCCACTCCCTCTGTCCCAAAACGAATCACCAAATTCTTTCTTGATCAAGAGCAAATTTGGTCATTCATTTTGGGACGGAGGTAGTAAATGATTGTTTCTACTGATTTTCTTTCAAAGCAATCATATCTATGGATGTGTTTGGTTTAAATTGTGAGTTGTTGATGATCAATGTTGGGTTATTGGTAAAGGGTGTTTGTTATGAACATTCATTGCACATAGTGGCCGGACGGATTGGTGTATGAACCAAAGAACTTATAGCCTGAGTTTGTAAAGTTTTTGGGTGCTTTTTGCTATTAATGAATTCAGTTGAATAACAAAATAGCGCGAATAATTCAGAAAACAAACTTGTCTCTTGTGAATTTTCATAATTTCAGTGGTAAATTCAATTTTTTAGGAAATAAGACTTTAATAAAAGAAAAAATAAAAAGAAACCCTGCATGAGTGTATCTTATACTGCTGCTGCTGATATGTTTCGCGGTCGCAACAGCACTATTTAGGCCTCATGGCCGCAGCTCAGTCACAGCAGGTTAACATTACCTAAAGCAATTTAATAGTTCGACAAACTGCCACAATGTGCTTTCTTGAACAAATGTAATACAGTGCAATAATTTTAATCCCGTTAAAAAAAAAAAAAAAAATGTTCAGTAACAAAATCTAGAGAACTAAAGGTTAACATAAGGCTACTTTCGCTTCTTTGTTTTCACAGGAATTTCACCATCATCGTCAGAAGAGGGTTCCTCTGTTTCATCAGGGACATCATTTGGAACGTTATGTCTTGTGATATATTCCTTCAATATTACCATGCTCTCTGTCTTCATAGAGATCAATTGTTCTGAAAGAATCCCTTTATCTCCCTCAACTGAATACATTTCTGATCCAAGACGAAATGTGGCCTTAACTGATGGACATGGAAGCGTTATATTCTGCAACTGATCCTCCATACGTCTGTTTACAAATCCCTGCATTGTTTACATATTACCAACATGAGTACAAACTAAACCTTTTAATCGACAACTAGAAAATGGCCTTGCAGATGCTGAATACGACTTTTCTATTTGACGTCTTCAAGTTTCTGATGACTACGGTATTACAGATGAACACGCCACTGAAAGTACAAGGGAGGAGACAGCCAGTGGCGGATCTACCCCCATGTATATGGATACCAACGCACCCACTGAATTAAAAAGTTTGTCTAGTTCAATGGTTAAGTGCTTTAAATCATGAGGTTGTGGGTACAACTTCAACTCTTCAAGTCCCACAATAAGCCTTCTTTTTTAATGTAATTTGTGCACCCACTTACAAAAGGGCGTGATTCCGCCACCAGAGACAGCTCAAGGTTGCTAAAAAGGGTTGTACAGTTAGGTTGTTGCAACAGTTTCTGTTATGTCAGACTAGAGCTCAACCAATCAAATTGATTGGTTCACTGTATGAATTCAGGTTGTACGATTGTTGAATATAAAAATACAAAGAGAGAATTGACTCTAATTAGTGCCATTTATAAGCACAGATTTCTGTATAATTTGATGAATGCAATATTATGATAAGATGCATGCTTCCAGTATGTTTACATCCTTTTGTAGGTCCACCGTAATGTTGACTATGGGTGTTTATATATTGGTGATATAATGGAAAGCAAAAGGCCGGTTTTTCAATATTAGGGGGTGTGGAAACGCTACCACTGTTTTGTGTTGGAACAAGGAGGATGTCAAGAATAGGCATGTCAAAGCAAAGAAGGTTACATTCCATACAAGTTCAGCTTGACTTGACAACAGAACATAGGTAAGTTTTTGATACATTGTTTCTCAAAGGTTTTTAGGTCATCGTCTTATATTCTAGAAACTGAATGCTTTACCAACAACATTGACCAAAAAGAGGACGCATGCATGGTCATATAGCCAATGGTGGTTAACTCTATGATAAGCTATAATACGTTATTGCAGAACGTGACAGAGTTCTCGACGAGTTCTTCCTTTCAACAGCTGGTAGGTTACCAAGTAAATCAACATAAGCAGTTGGAATTTACATAAGGAAAGAATTGAGGTTACAAATGAATTAAATTCAGCGGGAAGGTCGTGATGATTTGAAGAAGGATGAAATGATGTGGGGTTGGAGAAAATGACACTACGAAAGTGGCTTGAATATTTGGAGGTGCATCTACCTAAGCAAATATATGAAGAGAGTCGATGTATTTGAAAATGAGAGTAGATGCTAAATTCCAAGAGTTGAGATTGCAGATAGAGAATAATATTGATCAGAGTGGAATTCCAAAGGACTAAACTGGGGATTCGAAGGATTAAGCTGAGCTATTAAGTAATATTACGACAATGTGCAGCCTATTTACCTGCGAATTGACGCTCTTTACGGTAAATTCATCTGGTGTATGCTATTTAGTCTGTAAAAATGACTTTTGTCCTTGATCATAATGTGTTTGATGTATTGACAAGAGAATCAGTTCAAGCCTGCCATTTTTCGTCTAATCGGTAGAATCTCAAAGAGTATTGTTTAATTAGAAAATAATTGAAAATAATAATGGATAATGTAAACACCTTAAACTCTATATATTTTACTTTCTTCAGTACTTTATCTATCACATTTAAATCTGTTTGATTCTTAATAAGAGAGATTCAACTAAAATGTGAGTGGGATGTGGAACTGATCAAATGGCACGGGGCGAGTACTAGTAACACAGCTCTAAATTACATGTAATGTTTCATAGATTTTGAAAATTCAGACTATAATTTCGCTAAGGAGTGGAAATTGAGAGCGGAGACTGGGAAAGAGAGAAGGCTCACCTTTGATGGAATCCCTAACTGTTTCCGGCGTCGGAGATTTCAAGTGGAAGCACCGGTGTGGGAGTGGCGGAATGGGGAGCGCCGGGAAAACAAGTGGTGCCAATGAGTAAAAAGAATTAGGAACCCTAGCGCATGCTCAGGACGGGTCTTGCCCCCAACCCATTCGACTTTTGAAAAGGCTTACCATAGTTTTTTTTTTAAAAAAACTATTTTATTTTATTTGCACAAATACTATGTTAGATTATAGAATTTCAATTGTTACATTCAACTTTTGTAATTGACAAATCACTAATTGTTATACTAGTAAAAAAAAAATCACATTTTTTTCCACAAATGAATGTAACAATTTTTATAATAAAATATAACCGTTTTTTTTTTTTTGAGTAAATCTTATACTATCCTCAATTTTTTTTATACAAATTTATGGTTACATTTCAGAATAAAAACTGTTACAATTGAGAAAAAAGTTACATCATTTATTATAAAATGTAACATTAGTTTTGTTGTCAATCTTATGTTATCTAATCAATTTCTGCAAAATAGTGGCACATTTTTTTTATTATTTTATTTTTTTTTTGGGGGGGGGGGGGAGAATGTTACATTTGGTGGCGATCAAAAAATGACGGGAAAAAGTTTTTTTTTTTTTTTTGTGTGGGGGGGGGGGGGGAACCCGTGGACAATCCGTCTCACGCCGTGAGACCGTCTCACAGGAGTGCAGCCCAAATAAATTTTAGACATTCACAGGGGGTATTTTTATCAGTTTTCATAACATGTGCCTTTAAGGCTTACGATAAAATTTAGTTATGGAAGTGAATTACATAATTATATAATTATAGAGATTTTAGTTTGAAAATCTAAAAATATTACTAAACATCTTCTCCAAAACTCATCTTCTTCTAAAAATTTTCATCTGATTTTTCATCTTATTCTTTCAATTTCCATTCAAGTCTTCATCATTTTTTGAAGAAAACTTCATCTCCTTCTTCTGGTTTTAATCCACAATAACACAATTGTTTGTAATTTCAATGTAGAAATTATAAACAATTGTGTTGTTGTTTTTTATTGTACATTATATATTATATAATAAGAATATCTCTTAAGTGAGAGCCGTTGTATTCTCTCCTCTGTGAGAGCCGTTGTTTTCTCTCTTTTGTGAGAGCCTATGTTGGTCTTGTTTGTTTGTTTGTTGTATTTTTCTTTTTCAAAATTGCGACGATTCTAGCATTTTCTCACAATGAAGTGAGTTCTGATGTTCTAACTACACAAGGATTGTTCGGAAATTTTGAGATGTTTGGTAGGCGTTTTCTCGCCAACCCGGATTCTGCATATCCCGTGCTAAGCGCAACATTTTACCCGAGGGAGGATTTCGTAAATGACAGATTGAGGCAGCCTCCAAGTTTCGTTTGGAAAATAATCCGTACGTCTCAAGGTTTAGATATCAAATATAATTCTTGTAAGTTACGAAATAGAACTACTATTGTAATTCTAAGTGAGCCTCCAATCTTTGTGGTGTGCCATCTCTTTTTTCATTGTAAATGAATGAATTATCGTTTGCCTTCAAAAAAAAAAAAAAAAAAAAAAAAACACAATTATATACTATTCCCACTTGGGGCAGACCACAAATTAAGTACGAGTAACAATTTAAGTCTGTTGACTATAGTTTTCTGGTGTTGTTGCTAAACACTGGGAAATAGAGAAAATATTTTCCCCTAACAAACGAAGTCATAATCTTTTGAGCATCAAAACAAAACATCTCTCAAGTCTTATCGATTACAAATAAAATTGAAAGTAGGCTTAACCTCATGGAAGTCCTCTAATCAAACGTCAATGCAGTTCAACATCAGATACTACATAATATCAAATGCGGTACAAGCAACTGAGGGCGCGGGCACAGCGGGCACTTTTTAGAGGTTTGAGTTAAAACAGTTCTAAAGAATAATGATACAACTGTTCTGTTACAAGTTAATTACCCGATCATGATTCATTCTTATCACTCAGTCATCGAGCACACACAGAGTATATAAATTACATAAAATTCAGAAAAATCAGGCGTCGATAAATCGAATGTCAAAGGTGTTTGGATGAATCTGCCATACATTCAAAGCTGCGTATTCCTCTAAACATTCTTTCAACTGAGCTTCAGTGTATCCCTGTAGCATAAATATCAAATGATTAGAGAGTTTGTTTAAAATTTGACAAGTCGAATGCGACTCTTCGTAGGACCCCGGGGGAGGGGGGGGGGGAGGGTTGTTCTTTAGGCTTTAGGACTAGCGTTAAATCTTAGATGACAGAAGAAAAGAAATGATTCTTTGCTTCAAGCAGATTACCATCTTAAAATTAAACTTCAAAGAGATCGTAAATTGATTTTATTTTTATTTTTTTAAAAAAAAAGAGTGTTCAGCCTTAAGACACTAACCTTTCTTGAAATCCAGTTAAGAGCATGGGCATAGCTCACATCCATCTTGTTAGACCTTGCAGCTTCATCACGCAAAATTGAGTAAATATCAGAGATCGCATCCAGACCTGACTTTTGTCTGTCATCTGAGTACAAGGAAAACTTTGACATTTGCATTAGCCTGAGTGCTTCATCCACATCACTTTGAGCAACAGTATCTGAGAAACGGAGTCTTGCAAGTGCCTGAAATGAAAAATATGTACATTTTTAACGTCATTTAGCTTGGTAGAAGGGAAATACCATACTAGATGTAAAATTCACTAATAAAATGGGGTAAAACTTGCTCGAGTACTAAACGCTAGATACCATCAATAATAATTATGATTTTCCAAAATATGATCAGATATATCTTAGTTCGATCCTAGCAGTTGGTGATAAATACGTAAATAATATACTCCCTCCGCCCCCACCCCCAAAAAAAAAAAAAAAAAATCACTTTCCTTTTTGATTTGTCCCAAAAAATAGTCTCATTACTGAGTAAGGTAAATATAAGTGCATCTCACCAATGTACAAGTAAGTGAAGCACCATTTTAAAATATCCGCAATGTATAATGGGACTATATTTTATTTTTTCGGAACTTACAGCAGATATGCGCAGAATGCTTAGCAAGGTTCTGACAGTTGTATACGAATGTGGGCTGCTTGACTTGGCTTCTTCTTGCCTAATGCTGGAATATGCGGTAGCAATATACTCCTCAAGTTCTCTTGGGACAGAGGGAGATAATTTTCTCGCAGCAGAAATGTAAGCCCTAGCAAAAGTAACACAAATCTGAACATTATGAGAAACGAACGTCATAGAGGAACAAGGAGTTAAAGCGTGATGTTACTAAACCACTTTAAAGTCTGATGCAGGAAATTGAGTTTCTAATATGGAGCATCAAAAGAAAGCCAGCCCGTATATGAATCCTTATGTTTAGTGATCGGAAAATCTTGGGTATAATTATATATGTATATGTGTTCATATGTAATTTAGTAATTTACACATGAAATAATGTAAGCCGTAGAAGTACCTAAGAATAGAAGGTTCAAGCGGAGCAAACCCAAGGGCTGGGGATTCTTTATTCTGGTGAACATAGAGAACATGCCTAGCCATTTCAAGATCGTTATCCATCTCAGCTCGATCTAAGATCAACCACAGCAGATCAAATCTTGACAGAAGGGCATGCGGGAGGTTGATGTTTTCAGCTGGAGTTCTGCGTAGATCATATCGTCCCCTGCAACAAATAGAACGTTCATCAAATCAAATAAACCTTTTGCGCAGTGTTTCTCCTATTATATTCAAGTTTGTAAATAAATTCATAATCTTTACCAGGCTGGATTAGCGGCAGCAAGGACAGCAGTCCTTGCATTTAAAGATGTAGTGATCCCAGCCTTGGCAATACTAACCGTCTGCTGCTCCATTACTTCATGTATTGCTGTGCGATCTGAGTCGTCCATCTTGTCGAACTCGTCAATTGCACAGATACCCATATCTGCTAGCACCTAAAAAGGAAGTTTGAAAGAATATTTTATGGACAACATTACACACTAAACAAGACGCACTTGTGGCCCACTTTTATACTCATATCCAAGATTAGTACAGGAATGAGCATGCATTGTGGAGGATAGAATAAAGTGATAATATGAATGTGAGCCTCACCAAAGCTCCCCCTTCAAGGACCATTTCATTTGTTACGGGATCCCTTTGAACAGCAGCAGTAAGACCAACCCCACTGCTTCCTTTGCCTGTGGTATACACACCCCTTGGTGCAACATTAATAATGTGCTTGAGAAGTTGACTTTTCGCAACTCCAGGATCCCCCATCAGACAAATATGTAAATCTCCTCTTATCTGCATTGGCACAAAGGAATATCAGGTAAGAAGTGTGCAAATTCTTACAGAACAAATTATTGCCCCCAGCTTGTCAGTACCATTTGATATGAAAAATAATGAAGATTTAATTTTAAGCAAAATGGAAGTTTAAGTATATTATCCTGGAAGACGAGGCAGACAAACAAGGCAGACAAACAAGAAGACAGAAGATATGCTATTTGATCAATGTAGAAGTACTGATGCCAATCAGGGCCTGTTCTGGTATCTAGAACCATTTCACAATTTACTTGCATTACGACAAGCTAAAATATATGGGTCTCTTGCATTTACCTTCATCCCATCTTTCAACTTTCGATGAGGGCCTCCCACCAACAAGAGAAGCAGGGCTTTCTTGATATCCTCATGACCAAAAATTTCAGGTGCTAATGAACGAGCCAACTTGTTATATATATCACCATCCTCAGCTAATCGCGCAATATGTTCTTCTTCATCCCCTCTGAGTTCATACCTAGATAACACATACAAATTTATTTCATAAATGAACTTCTATTTGGGCTAGATGAGATTTCAGTAGATAAATATGAAGCTGGTCCCATCACAAGAAACAATCATATAAGAGTGCATTCACTTAAAGTGGCTTTTCTTTGAATGATTGGAAAGGAAAAAGTAGCAGTCAAAGCTACAAAATCTCAAAGTTTATAAAAATGTTGACATACACACTCTTTAGTTTTAACTAATTTCTTCGGTTTCATTCTGCAAATTTTCATTCTGTTTTTTCATTCACTTCAGATTTCAGTTATCTTAGCGAATATCTTTTCTTCAAGCTCTAAATTAGTATTTCCTGTAAGGTTCTTTCAGTAATAAATTACAACCAGCTAAGATATGGAAGTGTAGCATTCTGTCCTGTTTTATTTCAAATAGTTCAGCCATAGACACAAAAGTATCACAACAAAAACCAACATTCACTGTGAACATGTGCATTTCATTCTTGGCTAGCTAAACGTTTTTCAAGATAACACAAACAATTGAAGAGACACACAAACATCTTCCATTTTCCCATCCAACGCTCTCCCATTCTTTTTCACTGTATAAGAGATTGCTATTTTGACATTTAGTAAACAGAACATCTCACCCACCAATAAAACCCACAATGAGAAGCTTCCTTCAACTCATACTAGAGATGTCATAATAAAAAAAATTGTTAATGAACAAGAACTTGGAACAATAGATGCAATCCTTAGACCAACCAATTGTTCCGTGTTGAAAAGATAAGAATTCTATTCATTTCCTACAGATCAACTAAAAGAAGTTTCTAGGACAAAAGCAACCTATTGCACAAGGAATTTTTCAAATAACTTACTCCTCATATTTTTTCTTAAAGTGGGAGACAGACATAGCCTCCAAGTATGTATCTGCAACTAAGCCAGCTCGCATTGCTTTAAATCCAGTGTACGGAATAGGGAGAAATATTCCTGACATCTCAACAACATCACCTGGTGCAACCTGAAAGATTCAAGACAAAACACATTCAAGATAATGAAAGACCAAGAAAATTTGGAAGGTGAGTGCAACTCTTAGAAGTTAGTATGCATAGAGAAAACATGAATCAGCTCAACAGAAACTTGGAAAGTGCCTAAATTCCTTTCCATCTGCAGTAACTCAATTTGAGATAGAAATTTAAGAGAATACTTCAGTTTTTAAAAAAAAATTTATTAAGCGAATACTTTAGAAAGTGTTCAAATGTCCCTTTGTCTATGAGCAGAAGGCCAACACTTGTGAAAAAAGAATAAGGGAAAGACATATTAACCTGATTAATAACAGCAAGATGATTCTAATTAGACAGTAACTCAGACTATATTAATACTTCGCATTTTAAGCCTAGAAAGAGGTTAATTGTTATAAAAGTTGCTCAACATCTGCCCACTATCATGAGACAATTTGTAGACCACTTGTTAAAATACATACTTCTTGTAGACAGCATCATCTTATATGTTTATACATAGCATACATAATCGAAGTCCAGTGAGAAGTTTTAAACATTCAACCTTCCTTGTAAGTTCTCCTCTGAAATGAACACTCATTGTTCGTGGAATATGGCCTTTTGGGACATGTTCAGCCAACTCTTGAATTTTTGCCTGGAAAAAAACACATCAAAAATATTGTCCCAGAGGATAATGAGTGATCTGACAAATATCCCATTGGAGACATTTTGCAGAACTTATGCTAACAGGATGTATTGTGAAAAAATTAAGTGGGAGAAACCTCCTGAAACTTCAAAAACTTCGACGCTCTGAGTTGGAGGATAAGGTTTCCCTTATTGTCATTTATCTTGCAGCGGTTGGACGGGCATACAAACAGAGGCATGAAAACTCGAGCAGTTACCTCCTGTTCATCAAAAGATAGACCATTAGGTAGGACAAATAATAATAGGATAAAACAAAGTAGTGTAATGTAAATGATAGCTGTAACAAAGATAACGAGATGAAAATCCTAAACGCTGCTTCCAACTCTATGTGAATTAACAGCAAAGAAACAGTGTACAAGATGAAATAAGCAAAGTAAAGGAATTAAAAAATCTTTGTATCTATCTTAAGTGAACATGAACATGAGCCACAATTATAATAGTTTACCTGATAAATTTCAAAACCACAATCTTCACATGTATAAACAGCAACTTGCATCAAAGGCTTAACATCAGAACATCGAGTCACAATACCAGATATCTTGACAAGCTGACCAATATGTGAAGCTTTAACCTCTCTAATTGTAAATGGCTGTCCTTTTGATGAGGCTCTAATGTAAACTTCACTGTATTGAATAGTTGATTGTTAGAGACTGACGACCATAAGAGCATTAAATAAATCTTCCAATAGTAGCAAACTGAAACATTGAGTAGTTAGTCGGTAATGGAGAAAACAACTACTTGTGCAAATATCTATCGAAATTGCAATTTAATATGTAATTGGAGATCAAATACATTAAGGCGGATAAAGGTACAACCTGAGTATATAATTAGAAAGCAATACCAACTTATCCAAATTCATCACAATCAAAAAGATGAAAATATGAAACATCATCGAACCGCATTTGAATGCAAATACCAACTTCTAGTTATTACATTGAACACACACATACATTAAAATTTAAGTAATTTGATAGCACAAAAAGAATATGAGACTGGAATAGTATAGAAACCTACTAGAAGCGTTTGATTTCTGAAGGCATCCTTTGTCGAGGATCAGAACCATCTGTGTTATCTGTCACGTCCTCAGCTCTTTGAGTCATCAAAACATCATGATCGTCATCCGGAAGAGCCTCAGTTGGCTCCGGAACCAGCTCATCAATGGCTTCAGCAAAGATTGCAACATATCTCCTGGTATTCTCAGTTACTCGACCAAGAAAATCTTCATCCAAGTCCTTATACTGATTTAACCATCAACAGAATCAATGGAAATTCCAAAGTCAGTTTTCACAATCAATTCAACATTCTCCGCACAGATAAAACAGTAGTAAAATAAGATCAGATAGTGAAAACATACATTGAACAAATCCTCAAGATCGATCTGGATTGCCTTAAATTTACGGTTAGCAACGTCTTGCTGCAAAGTAGCGAAAAGGGACTAGAGTTATAACCGGCAATCAAATAGAGCACAAACTAGGGTTTAGTTTACATGATTTTCCAATCGGTAAGAGATAAGTTAGAAAAATCAGAGAACTTACGAGGATGTTGAGATACTTGGCTTCGCCATTTTCATCAGCGAAATTTGATAGAAACTCCTTGGCTAGATCTGTGGCGGAAAATAGGTGTGTTTTGGTTAATTTGCCATTACACTGTAACTAAAAGACATGAATATGTATCAGATACCTTTATCGCGGTTGAAATCGAGGTCCGTCGTCATTTTTTCCTTCACGAACAGAGATCGGTGTGTGTGTGTGTGTTGTGTGTGTGAGAGTGAGAGAGAGAGCGCGAAAATGGAGAGGGCGGGGAATAGTTGCAGCAAAAAGGGGATGTGAATTGGCGCCAAATGAGATGAGGGTGGATTTGGCGGGAAAATATGAGGACGGAGGGATGGGTGGGCCTGGGCTGATACGTAAAGGCCGTTGCTTATGGTCTAGGTGTTAAGGCCCATGCTGATGTTAATATTTTACAGGACAAAAATGTTACTCCCTCTGTCCCTAAATGAGTGTCCAAATTTCATTTTAAGGGACACTGAAAATCTCAACTTTTTGAACAATTTGGTAACAACGATTCATATATAATCTTGTAATATCCTTTCCAAACCTTTAGTTTTGCACGTATAAAGAAACCGGTGAAAAAATTTTCAAAAAAAAACGTTTAGGGAGAAAGTTATGTTCAAAAAAGACACTCATTTAGGGACAAAGATTTCTTAAAAATGGACACTCATTTAGGGACAGAGGGAGTAGTACTTTTTTTTAGTCAGAAAAACTTGTTTTAAATTATGAGATTTTGTTTTACATTAAGGGATGAAAACATGTTTTACACTAAAACTAAAAAGAGTGTAAAACAAGTTTTTCCAAATTTTCACCTTTTTTTCCCAGGATACTAAACTAATGGCTAAATATCAATTTGACACTTATACCTTTCTTTTTCTTTTTCTTTTTTTGAGATATTTCACACTTTGAAATTTGACCTAAGTTATAACAATCGTCAAAACTTAACGAAATAGATAACATACATTTGAAGAAATTGATAACAAACACTTTTAAACATAACAGAGGCTCACCAACACTTTTGAAGTTTTTATTTACATTCCTGATAATTTAGAAGTTGTGTTGATGAACCATTAAGAACTGAAGAATACAGTATAAAAAAATTTAAGATGAAGAAATTTCAGTTTCGAAAAGTTTTGATGAACATCCATAAAGTTATTTATGCCAGCTAAACGTTCAGTTCGGATTGTATCAATTTAATAGAGTGTTATGAAGTACTCCATTTGATTGAAAAGTCAGTCCTTTTTTTTGCATTTTGCATTGTCAGTACAAATGAACTCTTTTTTTTTTTTTTTTTTTTGACCATGTCCACGCCAGAAGGAGCCGAGGAGAGGGATCGAACTCTAGCGCTCACCGAGGGTGAGACTTGATTTTACCACTGGGTCATTCCTTTGGGGACAGTACAAATGAAACTTGAACAATAATTTAGGCTGCTTTTAATAATCCTAATGAATAAACACTCAATACAAAATCCTCTAGGAATAAACACTATACTTGGCAGCCTGAGTTGAATAAAACCACACACACACACAAAAAAAAAAAATCAACACTTTTACACTAGAAACTACAACATGTGCATGTCTATCAGAATTACTGAGAAAAATTGCACATTTTGTGGTCTCTTGACGGTTGACACTAAATTCCAGCCTTAAATCAAAGGATAATTGTTTTTGTTTTTCTCAAACAAGAGCATAATACACCACTGACCCTTAAAAGGAGAAGCCAAATGTGTGCTGAGGGGAACTTTCTAAAGATGGATCATTAAATTTCCATGGATAATTGGGATAATATAAACCAATGGTTCAGATCGTTTGTTGATTAATTACGCATCCACAGTCTTTGACAACTTGGCTTGTACAAGTTTGTCCAAGATAGCTGGCTCCAAAGGTGTAGGATCAAGACAACGCTCCGCTGCAGCAACAATCACCTGCACAAGAAAACATGTCCGTGCTATTTGTTATTACTCCATCCTAGGCCTGTCTTATGTACACTTTCCATTGAAGAAATGGGACACTCTTTTTGTTATGAATGGAGTGTGTAATTTATTTATTTTTGGCAAGAGCATATAGTAAGATTTCTAATAAGAAAAGTGAATCACGCACGAAAACTAACGTCAATTGTAGTAGGAATAAGTTTTAAGCTGAATGCATATACGTTACTGTAAATATACTCCATTCATCCCAAAAAAATGATGCACAACACTTGTCAGCGTTTTTCAGAAATGTGTTTCACTTATTTGTACACTACATGTACAATGGATTACAATAAGACTTTCATAATTCAAAAATGCAACATTTATTTTGGGACGGAACAAAATGGTAAGTGTGACACTTATTTTGGGACGGAGGGAGTAATATATTTACCTCATCAAGCAAGAAATCAACTGCTGCTTCCTCTTCTGCAGTGTCTTTGAGTGAAGTCCGCAGAAACTGAATGTCCAGTTGAATTTGCTGGAATCCACTCCGGTTCATTGTTTGCAGTCGAACAAACTCTTGCAAACTCTTCAGACAGAGTTTGACGACAGTCGTTAGGACTGACTCCTGCAATTTGGGAAGAAAAAAAAAAAGCCAACCAACTCAGTTCATAGTTCATTTCTTTCCAATATGATAGAATTACTTGTAAAACCACGAGTTCTCAAACCTGTGTATGTTCAACTTTTGTGAAAATCTCCAATTTTTGTTTAAACAACTTTGCCAGATGGGTTTCCAAAAGCTGACTCCTTGCCCTGTGAGTATTCGACCTGCTGAGTTTATCATCTCTTAAGGGATTGCTGCGTGAAGAAGTGGTGCTTCCGTTGCTGTCAGCACGACGATGTTTACGATTGAGCCCTTGAGGTAAAATCTGTTTTACTTCAGTTGCTATTGCTTCCAACTGGAAAATCATAAATGCAGAATGTTAAGTTGTATATCTACTTCCCCTGCTCTTGCTAAAAGAGTCATGTTTGAAAAACTAAGCTAATTAATTATTTCGAGTTCGTCCCTGAGTGCATAGTTTTTGCCATATGTAATGTGGTGTAATACATAGCCAGAGGGACCAGCACACACATACAAACACATGCATAACAAATAGTGCACACATGTGAATGTTTTCAATGTATTGGGAAGGGTTTCCAATGCAAAACCTTCCCGTTTATAGGAGCTTAGCAAGCGCCTTACGAACACTTTTCGCATTTCCTCCATCTTCTTTTGAGCAAAGAAAACGGAAGCCAGCGTAATAGATACTTCTTCAAATTAATAAGATATCCTTACATCCCATGGTTAGTTACTCCCCTCATACCAATACAGGTGTCCCTCTACCACTTTGGCACATCCCAAATTAAGTGTCTATTCCCTTTGTGGAGAGTTCCTTTAAGCCAATTGTCTAAAATACTGATTGTAATAGAGATTAAGTAATGGCTCCACTAATTAAATTTCACTGAAGGTTATTTTTGAAGGCATTAAAAGAAAAAGCAATTAATAAACCCATGTAAAGAGAATAGGGGACACTTATTTCGGGAAAACACTGTAAGATTAATTTTATACTCCCTCCATCCGATTTCAAATTGCAAAATTTGTCATTTTGAGTGTCCCACTTAAAATTGCAAAAGCCTAAAATAGAAAGTTTATAATACTCCCTCTGTCCCATACCAATGGGCACTTATGGTCAAACCAACTTGAACTTTGACTAACATTTTATGCTAAATTATTAATCTCCATAAAAAAATTAAAAAATTACTAAATTAGTAATAGAAACATTATCAATAACTATTTTTAAATTTTTATGGAGATAAATTATTTAGCATAAAATGTTAGTCGAAGTTCAAGTAGGATTGACCAAAAGTGTCCATTGGTGTGGGGCGGAGGGAGTATTTTTTAATCAATGGGACCCACTTGTTATACTCAAATAAACTAACCCACTTACTATTCTCTACCCCACTTTCTCTCTCCTACCCAACTATCTACACACAACACAACACCTTTTTAACTTTTTCCTTAATTCCCGTGCATAACCTTAATTTTGCAATTTGAAATGGGACGGAGGGAGTATATGTGGAAGACATATACAAGTCAACATAGCCATCACCTCCATTGAGTGGATCTAACCGAGTACCTGAAAACCAATATTCTCTAAAAACACAATCTCAATACCACAGAAATATAACCTTATTGCCCTGATTGATTCTCGAGAAAGTTACATGGGAAAGAAAATGAGAGGACATGTTAAACTGAAAAAAATAGGCACTAAGATGCAAACTAATTGATTCATGCTTCTCCAATATTCATAATTAAGAAGAATGCTGAATAGGTCAAGTCTACTAGAAAATTTCCCATTGGGAATAGTTTTTAATTTCAATTCTTTACTTCTGCATTTACTTTCCCGCATATTCCCCTAGAACCAAATAGAGGCTGCGTGATACAAGAATCCATCATAAAACATACCTCATGAAGAAGAATATCAACATACATATGAACTTCTCTGGGTTCCTTGTGCTGGAAAAGGAAGGGAAGGAAATTATACGAATTCATGTAGTTAATTACAAGAGCGCATATCGTCTGCCAAAATCAAAAAGTATTATCTTAAGCACTAACCTTGATCCAATTTGGTGTTGTAAACCTCTTCCGCAAAAGAACAGAGATTTTCTGGGTTCTCATATTTATGTACTGAAAGAGAAAGTACAAAAAAAAAAATCATCAAATACTAAAACAACATTAGAACTACTTCAGATAAGAATATAAGAATTTTCAGTGTTGCCTACAGCATCTGATAACATTTCAATCCGGATGATATTTACCTATTCCAAACTCACATAATTCACTCTCTGGAGATGGCAAATGAACTCAAATGGTCTCAAGTTCTCAACAACTATTTTCCAACTTAGTGCATACAATGTGTACATTGTCTAAAATTAATACCGTACGCTCTTCGAGCAGATGCAAAACAAAATAGAAATTAGAGGGTTCGTGCAGTTTGAAAATTGAACCAAGTCAAAATTCATGCGTCAATTCATTTTATGACCTGTCAAAGACGACCACACTACCACCAAGCAAACCAAATGGGTAAACAAGAATATCCTTCTTTTATCTAAGCTTTAGGCTCAGCTTCTTTTACTTTGAGCAGGAAACCGAACTGAATTATAGACTACAGTGTTGCCAACATCAATCTAACCCAAATTGGCCTTTACCTCTATCATAGGGTAGTCAAAAGAAAAATTGACTAGTCACCATGCTGAACAAATGAGGATTCACGACTGGTTTCATAAGCCTGAAGATTAGAAGGAAACCAACCTAAAGTAGCAAGCATAACGCAAGTATGTGAATTTTAAAAGTTTCATCCTATACTCGACTAATGTATTTAAGAAATGTAATAATCCCTCTATCCGCAGATACGAGTCCACTTCCTCGTTGGATGTCCAGAAAAAGGGTTCACCCGTCCACTTTCCTATAGGGTAAGAAAGGATGAATGTGACCACAAAATTAACTCTGGACCCACCTCCAATTCAATTGTGTTCACAACTTTGCTTTGTATTAAACTATGTGCAAAAGTATAAGACCAGATACATCTCAAGATGTGTTGTTTTGGGCCACACACAAGTTTCTACCTTGAAGTAGATATCCTAAGGGGAAGGAAAGCGGCAAGTGCACACAGTGCCTAAAGCTGATCTCTGAAGAACATTGAAATCAGTCATTTATAGCAAATGGAACGATTAACTCCGAGATGGATATACAATTATTATAATTGCGAGAGGAAATTTGGAGATGACCAAGTATCCCTTTCCTGGGCAGCACAAAGCAACGGTGATAATTTAATCGGAAATTTTCGAAGGTGTTAGGCACATGTACAGTAGCCGTAGTATAATGCTTCCGTTGGCATCAGCGACCTAATTAAATTGCTTCAAAAACAACAAAATTCAGATCAAAGATGATTATAGATCAACGAGGAGTTTCAGAATGTAACATCCGTACATGATGCAAGAACATTTCACCGGCAGACCGAAAGGTTCGACAAATCTCTGCAGGAACAAAAGCAGGCCCATTTTCAGAGCCTCGGGCACCACCTCCAGAGAAAGAAGCAGCAATTTCCTGAAAAGATAAATGTGATAGCTAAAAATGTCTGCAGCTACTGCTAGGACTATGATTAAGGGTAAACACAAAACACAGTAAATAAGCACAAGATTGCTCCTTGCCTCAGTGATTCTTGGAATGGCACTTTGCTCGATGAAGACAGAAAGCTGGGCTAGCACAATAACCAGCCCAGCAAGAACTTTTTCACCTTGTAGTCCCTCTGTCGAAACTTTCTCCTGACTGCCAGAAACATTCTTACCCGAAAGCGAAAGGAAGTGATTGTTGAGTTCTCTAAAGAAATGTTGAAACCCTTCTTGTACCCAGTCAACCATCAAGGCTCTCAAGTTTGATATCATCCCCAGGTCAGCATCAAGAAGATGACGGAAGTCCTGTAACATCCATTGTTAAAAGCTTGAGAAGAAAGTGACACAGAATGACACACAAAATTAGAAGTAATGACTAATGAAATCCAGTGCATAAGCTAATGAGCATTAGAACTTGAAAAGAATCAACATGGGGTTGACAAATCACTAGGAAAAGAGTACTCCCTCCATCCCAAAGCGAGGGTCCATTTTGGGTGAAGTTACTAAATTAACCTTTAACTAGAATGTCCCTTACGCTTAATAATATAGTGTGAACATTACGGGTTAATATTTCTATGTTGTTTGGGATAGAGGGAGTAATTACAAAGCCCACATTCATGGAATATGGAAAACTTAGATTGAAAACAATCTATGTAATTCAAGCAGACATATAGTGCCACACGCAAGGCATGCTGGGGATTGACTCATTCAGAAAACTTACTTGATAGACTTATTTTTATGGTAAAGGGGTCAAAATATTTATATCAAATGGGTCAGAAAAAGCACAATCTAGAAACAGATACGTATAACAGCTTCTACAGGGCAAGGCCGTTGTATTTGGAACTGCTTTGATATACTGTTTTCACTTAAAATTACTGTTTCGGGAAGTACAACTCAAGGTGAGACAGCAAATCTGGAAGGTCAAAGAGCACTTCCAAGTCTAAAAATTTTGAATTAATCTACCAAACGCCATTTATTCTTGGGGACCTTAAGTTCTATGCTATACATATTTAATTTAATTCATCACTCCTAACGATGATAGGAAATATGGTTAAACAATCACATAATAATATGATCATTAAACTGTGAGATTAATTTTCAATAGATTCTTAGCTTTACCAGTAATACACCCATACTGCCTTGAATTACAGCTTTTTTGCTGGCCTCAAAGGCAGCCTGCAAAGGATGGTCTTCTACATCTTCCTTCTGTCCAGACGGGACTTTCATCAAGGCATCTGCTGGTTCAAAAAGTTCAATTAGAGATTCATGTATAAACTATATAGGATGCTAAGATAGAATAACTTGTGGACATAGTAATTCCTTGTCCTTTCTTTCATTCTTCTTTCATGTTTGAAATTTATTTTTGAGAGTATTCCTCCCCGTCAAAACCAGTCTATGTCAAAATGTATTCATAATCTTAATAACCAATAACCGTTCATATTTAACTGAGATAAGCAAAATTACCAGAGATTTCATGCTGAAGATGAGAAAATCTACTACCAACATATTGCCTGACAGCAACACGAGCAGCCTACAACCAAAGACCTTCAATTAGTGCGAACAACAAATGATAAATTATTAATCTACCGAAAGGTGAGAAAAGACAACAATGGAAATTGATGGTCATCCCACAACAAAAGTGAAAGAGTTGATAAGAACCTTTAAAGCAAAATCAGGAAGAGCAGCCTCAGGTAGCACTTCATCCATTAAGAGAACATCATTCCAAATAGCACCTATACAATAATAGGTGATTATAAACATGCTATATCAATATGAAGGAAACAAGAGAAATACCAGAAGCAATAAGTATCCCATGTCATGAACTAGAATTAGAAAAACTTGGAAAATTTTGAAATACTGCCAGGAGAATAGCTTTAGAATGAAAAATATTAGTTAACTTCTGTCCCATTATCAATATATGGAGCACCGAACCAAGAGGCAGTGTTCCCATCGTCCATGAACCACAAAGAAGGAAGAGTTATCCTGTACACTAAAACAACATTGCAACGGAGCCTTCTATTTCTATCTAGGAAACTAATAAAAGTAAGGATGTCACAAATTTGCCCAAGCAGTAGACTATTTTAGATGTCACGGGCCAGTTTCCTTTTGTAATGGATAATGCTTGCATAGTAGCTAACCATGAATCAAGCAATGAAAAGAAGAAAGGCACATGAAAAATAAAAACCATCATGTGGGAATTAAATTTGATTGGAATAACTTCTGCCAAAGGAAAACGAAGTGCTAGACAAACTTATCTTACTCTCTCCCTTAGTATGTCAAATTTCAACCAGCTAATACAGCACACACTAATTTTATGACTTTTAGCTTAACTGCTACAAATCCGAACAAGCTTGTAGATGTTAGTCTTCAACAGTATTAAGGAAAACATATCCTACAAGTTACTGAATCCTTTGAAGCTACCATGCACGTAGACAATTTTACACCATGGCATACCGCAATGAATATAAAGATTATGTGTTTAGATGCATGGTGTATCATTTTCCATGTTACCTTAATAAGGGCAATATTGAGAAAATACTAGTTTCGTGAACTACATTATTTTCCACTTGTGAGACTCATTTTGGCTTTCATATGTCAACAATGACCCCTATAACATTTTCATGTGTCAACCTAAGGGATCTCAGTTGGGAATTGTAAAGTAGCATCAGCAATATGATCTCGCCAGCTCAGAGAACTCACCAAGTAAGACCAACAGATCAGCAGAAGAGATATGTCTTCTAATATGATGATTAGCAGCTTCAAAGTGCCTAAGAAAAAATGTAGAATTAGACTAAGCATTCATCATAACCTCATCACGGACGAGCCACATGCAGAAAAATTATTATGAGTAAAAACTTGTGACAAATGGGGGGGAAATCATACTTGGTGACTAGATCTTGCAGAAGTTTAACCAATTGTTTATCTGAATCAGGGAAGATTACTCGATAAGCACGAACAGCTTCCACAAATTCACGAGTAGATGCCTGTTCAAAAAGTTGCAAGAGTCAAAATACCTCATTTATGCACTAATAGGTGACTAACAGAGTGCAAAAAAGAAAGAGGCAAAAAAAAATGACGGCTTCCTTTCTCCTCTCGACTGCCTAGCATCAAAATGGGGAGAAAGCCCTAGAATTGTGCATCAAATAGCCAACGTTTAGGACCTTAGTAATGACCACAAGGGGCCTAGAGGCAAGCCCAATACTGTACATATAGGTCCTTTCTTAAGTAACTTCCTTTGATGTAAGATGATGCAGAAAGGAATTTTCCTGGGGGATAAAATTAATCGATGGATAAAGGGTGGGTGTTATACATTGATGACCAACTAGAATGAAAGAAAACGTATGGAAGAGCTGAGAAACGGAGAGGGGCGAACTACTTTTGAGCTGCATGAGTGGATGATATAGAAGCAGCACAAACTTCCAAGATTCAGTGACTGATTACTGTCCTTGTTACTGTCATAGACTCCCTCTGTCCCAAAATGATTTTCGCATTTGACTATTCAAACTTTTTAAGGATATGAACACTTGCCACACTAGCCATGTTTTGTTATGCACTTTTAAGCCTAAATTGTGGAAATGGGAAGAACTTTTTGGGACAATGAAAAATGACAAATGAGAAGATCATTTTGGGACAGAGGAGTAGGAGGTAAGGAGGTATTTATAGGAGAAATGACCTGCTTGTCCAGCAGGCATGTCAGCAGCACTTTTAGTTAGTTATCTTCAGGGATTTGGGCTAACTTTGAAAATATCTCCTAACGACTACAATTTCCGAAGATAAGCAAATAGCCCCCTACAAAATAATACTCCCTCCCGCTCCCTCTAAGTTTTTTAGACCACTGAAAATGAAGACAGATTGAGATATTTCAGAAATGAGGCCTCAAAAAAGCGTCTGTAGTCAACTTTATTGTATTATTCAACAGCTCACCCTGCCGTCCCCTAGATCAAAAACCTTGATCCGCCAATGTTCATAGTGCAGGCAGAACGCTATATGAGAGTTCTCACAGAAGCTTGTGGCTTTCTGCAATGCCTAGGCAGACTCACTCCCTAAGGTGGAGCGCTATCATGAACTGTGATGTTCGGACTCTTTGGTTCCCCCTCCCCGTTACCCGTACAGACACTCGTATTTTAGTCTTGTCGACAGGAGTCCGGCAGAGTAAACCAAAGAGTCCGAGCACCTTAGATCATGAAGCTCCTCCAAAGGTTTTCCTTGATAATAAACTCCGTGCCACAGTCCCCTTGGACAATTATGGCATCTGATGGCGTGGTAAGTTTGCCGCGAGGTCCAATCACACAATTTAAAATCAGAAATATCTAACAGCAATATAACGAGTACAAAGAAGACAGACCCAATCCTAGCCAGCTAATTACTATTATATATGTGATTTCTGCTTGTCCATACTAGGCTTTGCTTAAACATATCAATACCCATGAACAGCTTACTCTCTCCGCCACAAACTGAAGAGGTACATTTTTGGTTAATTTTAGTGTCAGTTGGAAGGATATTTACATAATTTTACTTGGTTTGAGACAATATAACCATAACATTGGGAAATTATGCAAAGAAAGTCCATAACTCATGTGTTCTCTAACTTTTGGAAAAACACGTAAACCATTGGTCAAATATCCATTCAGAAAGGCCAAATTGACGAAGAAGTCTACGTGACCTCTTCAATTGGAAGAAAAGAAAGGAAAAACACAAGGAAACGTATACACAATAACTTCCGCACTAGTCTTTTTGAGCCAAATGTAAGAATCTTTCTTGAAGCAAAAATGTGCTACCTATGTTTCTATAAAATATTATTCACTTGGACTAACGTCTGAAGCAATCAAAATGAACATATCCAACTATCCACTCTATAGAGGATTACCTCACAGTAAAGGAACGCGTGAACTGTAGCATACGCACACGTTGAAATATATATAAAACGTGTGATCAGATACATAAGAAATATAAAAATACGTTTATAAATGGGATATAAAATTGAAAATCAATAACGATAAGTGAATTTTTGATACATTGAAAATACATACACACACGCACACACACACATACATAGTGTTCAACAGTAAAAAAAAATTTGTTTAGAGAAGCTTTCACTTAGGATTTTAAAGAAAAATTCATAACATCTTCGGTGTCAACAGAGCTCCAGCAACGACTAGCATGCTGGCATAGTTGGGGTGGTCAGCTGCCTTTTAGTCACTTGTGTTTACTGCTCAGTTTACTTACGACTTCTGTGATTAGTGCGAGTTGCAAGAATGAATGAGGAGAGAGAAAGGTGAAGGGTGACAAATAAATCGTTGGTATTTAAAGTTCCAAATTTTCTTAAATCGCTTTTAACCCCCCCCCCCCTTCCTTCAAACTTTAAAACTCACATTTAAGCTTTGACACTAAATTGTATTTAAGATTTCAAATACTGATTTTTTTTAAATATTCATTAATTAGGTGCATACGTCAAACTGATTAGCACACTGCGCCAATCTATCTACCTTCAGCGGGAGGAACTAGCATGTAATTGTGATACTTTTGTAACACTAAACTGACACCTTAGAGAAGCTCATTGGGTAATCACCACAACCCCCCTTCCAAAGCTTAATGTTCATCCCCTACTGCATATAGGGTCAAGAACGATCTTTATACACCTTATATGGAATGTGGTAATAAACTTCCACTTGAAACTTTAGCATCTCATGCCCTCGTCACACAGCCTAAAAACTTCCTAGCCGAAATGGTGGATATATTTGACTTTCACTTTGTTTCCTAAGTTCCTAAACACCGCTAACCATCTGGACGTCCCATATAGGCTTTTTAGGAGTCGTCCCTGATATCATCAGGAAAACAACATCATCACAAGCCTCTTGAGGTCATATTAGGCCCAACAACAGAAAGTGCAATATATATGCCACAATATATTTTTTTTTTAAATGAGATGCAGTTACATTTTTAATTACCTGAAGAGTAGATTCAGAAACAGTTGCTTGTTTAGGAGATTCATGAGGATCCACCGAGTTTTTGCTTATCTCCCTTGATTCAAGATTAAGGTCCACGAGATATTGCTCTAACTTTTCAAGCAGTTTTGTCTTTAAACCTTCAACCTGTCAAAAATATATGAGTTGACACCTTATATTTCAGACTACAGCATCAACGTTCAAGAACCCTTTCCATATACATCTTAACACATGTATGTGGGAAGCGTATAAAATGTGCCAATCTGATATTTACAACAGCAATAACACTTGATAATCTTACCAAAAAAAATATTTTCCTCCTATTATGATGCCTAAAATTGACTAGTTTCCATACTAAGAACCCGTGGTGAAATCCTTTCCTCTCCATCAAACTAAGAGGAACATGTACCTTTTGGGGTATTACTAATAGTTTAGCCTTTGATGAACTAAGTTTCTTCCAATCTTATGCTTAAGTAGAGAAGGTCAACAGATCTCAAGAACAGAACATGCTTTTAAGAAGGACAAAATGTTCAAGGGGACAGTCACATTGTTCATGTAATCACTTATTTTATCCATATAATAAGAATATAAATGTCATCCTAAAAGGAGATGTGAATGATGAACAATCTAACTCCTTCCACTCCTTTTGCTTCTCAAGTTTCTATAAGCATCTGTGAACGGATAAAGTTTGCAGATATATTGCTATGGAGGCATCCTCCAAATTTTGGGCATAAGCAATTGGTGTGATGTGAGAAGATTCAGCAATGTTTATGCCTTTGCCTTTCCATCTGATCATAAAAGAAAATCGGACACATGTATCATGCATACCAAGTGCATATATGAATATAGAACGAACAAATTGCATGAGAAGTTAAACTTGGAAGTGATATAGGTATACGAACCGGAAAATCGAGTTGCTTAAGAAGCATTACAGCCTCTGCTCTTGCTTGTATTGATTCAGAATCTGAGAAAACTTTTCCCTGAAAAAATTAGTTACAAAATGAAAACCTTTGCTTTCATTTCTTTGCAATACTTGCCATAAGTAGCAACAAAAAGTTGGCTAATGTTAATGGATTTCTCATTTATCAATGTTAAGTTGCCAATTCATCGAAAAGCTTAAGTTGTTATAGAGGGCTCAGTAATGTATATCAAGCTTAATACCACCTCCCGTATGACCTGCTATCGAGGATAGACGGATAAAAATGGCTCACTAGGGGCATCACAAATCAATCACAGAGCCAACATGTGCACTCATGGTCTGCTAACAGATGCAAGCGAGATCACATGAACCAAAGACCTACCGTGAGAAGAGCTCCACCCATGTTGAAGTACCAGCTAGGCTATTCTAAAAGTTTAAGCTGCTAGAAAAGGTTCCTGAAAATTTCTATCAAGCTTACACTCCCTTCTTGTAGTTACATCTGACTTCTCTGAAAAGACGTAGAGTTAACTGGTCCTTCTCATCCGTACAGCCAACCCAAGTAATTGGAAGAGAGTACAAAGACATAGTTGAGTTGAGTTCTTACTTCTCTTTCAATTAACCCATGGTTGTACGAGTAAGTCTAGGGGTGGCATTGGGTTTCCCCATGGTTAACTGTTTGGAATTTTACAACGCTTTGAACTCTTTTACAATGACTTTACATTACTTTGAACTATAGTTCTTCGTACAATAGATCAAAACGTTGTAGCCAAACGATTAGCTGTGGATAAATCCATTGCCACCCTTAAGTATGGCAATGGATCCACATGGAGCTTGTTTTCTGTTTTCTTGCCCATCCATAGTGCACTAGCTTAAAGCAAAGAAGTGGCACAAAGAGGGCTTTGTTACACCATTCAGAAATAACAAACTATGACTCTCATGCCAATAATTTCTGCAAAAAGCTCACATGTAATGCATCTAGAGAATGAAGAATAACTTCAATGTCTAACAGTACCTTGGTAGCGTTTAAAACAAGAATTCTTGGCCTGAATGTACCACACATCCTGCCTCCACAGGCAAGACCATGTCCAGGGAACTCAAGGTGGTCATTCTACTCATCTTACGTAACTTAATAATAGGCAGGTTATCCATACGATTAAAACACAGATGTAAGAGTTATATGTGGCATTTAATCGTACGGAATTAACCATCTTGTAGAAATCAAAAGACGGCAAACTATTTTATCCATATCACATGAGCCCCTAAATAAAAAAATAAAAAAATAAAAAAAGTTAAAGCACAGATACCTGCAAGTTTTTAGTAACTGTGGTCATTGCTTCCTCAGAAGCTCTCTTACAATCCTGGAATGAGGAATCCCCATATGCCTGTTGGAGGTGGGGGCATGGGAGTGAGAGTATATAAGAACGTGTAACATATGAACCATGTGTTTCAATAGGAAAGTTTACACCATTCCAATTGATGAAACTAGCAAACACTCTAATGAAAATAGAAGAACCTTAAAAATCGGCATGGCTCCAGTGTAGAATCTCACTGCATCAGCATATGCTTCTGTTTTGATGCACTTTCCAAGTCTAGCGGGAAGATCATATATAAACTGCTCTTTTCCACAGAAGATGAAATCTGTGTAACTCATACATGGCCAAAAATAATTTACATAAAGTATAGGACATGAACAAAACCCATATCCAATCCATGAGAAGTCAACCGCAATAAACTAAAATCCATTTTACAAGCCCATAAATGTGGCAACGGATAACTTGCATTAATGAATACTCCCTCCGTCCCATTTCAAGGTTCTTACTTTCCTATTTGGTATGTCCCAGTTTAAGGTTCTTAGTTGTTTTATTCCTTAAATGGCAAAGGATGAATAGTGTTTTGGACAATCTTGTCCTCATAAAGTTCATATGTTACAAAAAAAAAAAAACCATCACTCACTTATCTACTTTTCACCCACTTGCTTTATGAATGGAAAATTATATCCTCCACCAACTACTATTCTTGACTCAAGTTTGCCTTGATTCCTTAATAAGCGTGTAAAGTCAAACTAAGAACCTTAAACCGGGACGGAGGGAGTATGATTTTTGAATAGGAATCACAAGACTTGAAATCTGAGTAACATTTTAGCATGCTTGGTTCACAATAAATTGTCCATAGGTTAATTTAATGTTTAGCAGAACATATTTAACGGAATAAAATATTAACATTATCAAGCATCGGTTACTACCTGAACAATAAATTCATATGTTGTACCAACATCTGAGTAGCATTCAAACATGTTTTGGCTACAAAAGACCAAGTTTCTAGACCTTCCTTAGGGTAACGCTTGGCAAGACATAGGCAAAATAATCATATATCATTATTATCAAACGTTCATACCTGGACTTTCCGCAGAAGATTACGTGTACGATGCAACTTTTCTACATGTTCTCTCTTTTCGAAAAGAGAAGTATTCACTCCGTCACTTCTAGACTGCACAGACATTATCTGTAACAGCGAGAAGTAAGTTCTGGGTATCCCGCTTCATTTTCTCAAACTTACTTCGTCTGATACTGTAAACTTAATAAAGATAGCATAAATAAACATTTTCCAGGTACCTTTTCAAGGAGTTGCTCCATATTGACCTCCATGCCCACGATATTATTCTTCATTCTGCAAATTATATGTACTGAATTTGAGAATCAAACACCACGGAATCAATATACGGAGATAACTTTTCATTATCAATACAAAGACGGGGTGAAGAATTGACCAAATCAGCCTCAATGTTTACATCAATGTGTATAAACGCTAGAACAGAAAAAAAAAAACAATTCTAGTTGCTGCCATTGCTAGTCATGGGTTAATGAATAAACAAAAGAGCAACGGAGTGTGAAACTACTTTATAAGTAGATTTGATTCTAATGCTTACATAATGCCGCCATCAATTATGAAGCTTGCAGTCAGTAATTGACCAACCATGAAAAGTCGTACCTTTTAATTGTATCCGTGGCACTGATAAACTTGTTGTAATTTTCATATACTAACATTTGCAAGTCTGTATCAAGGTTCTTTATCTCAGCGGCCATTTCAACATGTCTCTGAAGAAGTCCCTCCATATTGGACTTTTGTACCTGAACATATGGTTAAAGACATAACTTATCAACATTGAGTTTCATAAGAAGATTAATGGTGAATGACAAAAGATGGACAACTTTCGATAAAAACTCATGCTCTATGTGTATGTGAAGGGGAAGCATGTCATCAATAGAGAGGTGATTAAAAGTGAGGCGAAAAGAGGCACTCCAAAGCGCGAATAAAGCCATAAAGATATGAATCAACATCAAGCAGGCTTCCAGTCCCAAACAGTAAGAGTACCAGAGAGAATATAACCTCTCTAAAGGTGCCCAGGGATAGAATGCAGAGCCATGCAATCATAAGCATGTGAACCTGTGATTGATCAGGAATTTATCCTACCACTCCTATTTATCCAAATGTGACAAAAGGCCAGACAAAAAAGGTGCTTTTTTCCAAAGAAGCTCAACAAATCTTCATTGAAATGACTCCAGCCGCTGTGGTTATTTTCCTCTTCTTCTTTCCTTCAGTTTTTCTGATCGAATAAGTAACAAGTCTTCCAACATTTTAAAATAGCATGTTACTTTGAGCTGTAGGGAAGCCCAATAGCAGAACACTCCTTGCAATGCATTACACAGTTCTCAAAGACAAGTGTATCAAGGGTCATTGCAGCTATTACAAAATCTAGATTACAAAATCTTTGGCCGGGGGTGCAGGTGAATCTGTGAGGGAAGTTAGTGGCAAATGTCATGTCATGCCAAATCCGCGGTCCTGCATTACCCAAGGTCGAGAGCTGAAAATCCAAAAACGGAAAAGCTCCATTACAAGTTCAGAAGCAGGAGTAGGGGCACCAGGGACCCAGAGAGACGAAGATGACTAGAGAAAGAAACAGAGATAAGGGAGGTTTTTCCCCAGCCAAATGGTTCTCCTGTACCTGATTTAGATATTTAGCAATGTCCTCCTCACCACACACGACACAATCCCCCTCATGAGGACAAACCATCAACTGAGCACCAGAACACTGAGTGTGGAGCAAGTTAAAACTCTTATAGTAAGTTATACGGCATGCATTGGTTGGGATTAAGCTTATCAATCTATGTGGGTTGACATCCTGAACCAGGAATGCTTGGCAGCAACCTTCAAATGAATTCATGTGAAAGACAATGAGCAGAACTAACCTAATTTCAAATTTCAAACTTAGCAGCCACGAATTAGCTTGATATGGTTTAGGTTGGTCGAGTGTGCTTTGCCACTACAACCAGGTAGTAAATATAACTAAAATGCTGCTGGAAGTAGGATAGGTAGCATTAGCACTATGCGTATACTAGAAGTCACCCAATGTTAGACAATAGAGAAATAGACATGTACCTTGGCACGAGATCACTTAACTCGGGAAGGAAAATCATCCAGGCAGAGGAAGAAATAACAAGGGCCTCTGTCCAGATAGAAGGGTTCACGACTTTCAGCAAACATTTCATCATTCTTAAGGCAGGTGCTGTATTCACGGCCTCAACTGTTCTCTACTTGCTCAGTTATAAACAGACTAATAATCCTATTTGGTGTCACCACAACAAATATAGATAGATCATGAATATCCCCATAAGTACCCTTAAAATAATCCAACTTCACACAATTGTCTACCTTCGACATAAGTCTATAGTATTAGGAATGACGAGCAATTGATTTCCTTCTCACATTTCCTATAGATAGCCATGCACACTAGTTTTCAATCTACCTGCATTAAATTATCACGTCAAATGCAACCTCATACACTAATAAGCACTGCTGCTTCTTTTTCTTCAACTGCAGTAGTAACTCCCTTCCATCCCCGTCCCCCACACACACAAAAAAAAAAGATAAAATGATGTTTGATTTTGCTTATGGTTGTGGCGGTTTCCTCAAGAAACACATTCTATTTGGCATAAAGTGATAAAGAGCAAGTTTGGTATGGAGAGTAATGGTTGGGACTCTCAGTTTCGTGCATCTTGCTCTCATAAAAGTCCGTGGAAATTCATTCATCAGTGCCACCATCTGTTCCGTCCCATGACTCGTTTCAGGCTTGGGAATGGTTTTAAGATTAGATTTTGGGAAGATGTGTGGTTAGGTGACTCCTCCTCGTGTCAGTTGTTTCCTCGCTTATATCATTTGTCCTCGGTTCATTTGGCTCCAATCATTGATTTTGTGGTTCCTGGTGAGGGAGATCTAGTTTATTGGGATTTTCATTTCTTCCACAATCTTAATGATCGTGAAGCTATTGAGGTAAGCACTCTTATTAATTCTTTATCTCATGTTCGGTTGTCTCATACCCAAGATTCTAGAACGTGGGTTCTTGACGGGTCAAGTAAGTTTTCTTGCAAGTCTTTTATGAAATTCTTGATTTGTAGTCCAAATCCTTCTCCGTTTCCCCTTGTTTCTCTCATTTGGAAGTCTAAAACTCCCTTCAAGATCAAAGCATTTATGTGAACCGTAGTGCTTAATAAGCTTAACACTAACGACAAGTTGTAGATTCGTCGACCTCTTAAATGTATTTCACCTAATTGGTGTGTGAATTGCAAGTCTTCAGATGAATCTCATGATCATCTATTTCTTCAGTGCACTATGGCTCATTATCTTTGGAATCGACTTTTTGAGGTGGCGGGAGAACAATGGGTATGCCCTAAATCATTGAACTCGTTTTTGTTAATTCATTTCAGAGGCTTTGGAAGAGGTAAAGATGGTGTTCTTCTATGGAAATGTGGGGTCTCAGCTGTCTTGTGGTGTTTGTGGATGGAGAGGAATAACAGAATTTATCAAAATCAGCATCTTTCGAAGCATTTACTTTGGCAACGAGTGATTTCTGTTGCTTCTCTATGGGCATCACCCAACGGCGCATTTCAGGGAATATCTATATCTGATTTGAAGCGAGATTGGGCGGCGGCTATTGTGTAGTTCTTGTTATGTTGGTTGTTGCTGTTGTTTCTTCTTTTCTTTTTTGATGGACTCCTTGTCCTTCTCTTGTACATTCTCCTCTTTAATCTAATATACTTCTTTTCTTGTCAAAAAAAAAAAAGAAAAAAGAAGGAGATGATCAGTTATAGACCACAGGCAGAGCCACCCTATGCTTAAAGGGGGCAGTTCCCCACCCACCCACGCACCCCTTTCGTCTTTTGAAGTGTGCATATTATTACTAGCAATTTTGAGAAAAAATGATTTATATGATTTAAAATTATTTTTATCAATTTTGCCCCCTTTGTATTAAGGAAAAAATTTACACCCCCCCCCTACAAATTACATTCATATGATGTTCTAAACTCAAAATATTTTTGCTATAGATTACTCCCATTGTATGTTGAACAACACCCAAATCACACAAACCATACCCAAACATCAAAATAAACAGTAATCAACAAAAAAGCTGCACCAAATTTCTGAGCTTATTACAAGTTTACATGTAATTACTACGAAAAGTGGTGATCACTGATTTAGATTTCGAACCACCTGACACTAAACTACCCAAATCTTATCAATAGGTTGAAATAAACAGTAATCCAACAATTATGCACGAAACTCTTATATACATTGTCCGTTCAGTGATAATCATGTAGATTCACAAACTTGTTGTGATTTGGTGGTCAATTATTAGAGTTGATTAGTTTAAGAAAATAAATGAAAGATTTAAAGAGTGATCGAAAGGGCGTACGAGAAGATTCATGTACTGGTCGGGATCGAAGGAGGTGGTGTTGATGGTATCGAGTGTGGCGTATCTGGATGAAGTATTTGCCGGTGCCGGAGACGAAGAAGGATCCTGCGAGTAGAAACTCGATAGCAGATCTCTCGTTCGCTTTGCCTTGTCGTCTAACGGTGGCACATCATCTAACGCCATTTCTAAATTCTTCTTCTCTATGTTCAAACTTCAATCTTTATTATACTATGGCTAGAAGTCTTCCGCCTGAATTTTGGCATTCACCGGAACGGAAATCGACGATGGAGAGAACTGAGATTTTGGACCTCAGGAGAGAACTAGTCAACCAGCTCCCGAAAGGAGTTGAGTCTGGCCAGCAGCTTGTGAGATCTAAATAGTTACGACGTCGTTTTAGTGACAGTTTCTTTGGCTTATGCTTTTAAAGGGAAAATGACAAAATACTCTCCCCGTCCCAATTTGAACTAAAAAAAAATTGGGTTCAAGAATTAAAATAATATAATGATATGTTGTCAGTGTAGATGGTTTGATAGAAGAGAAAAGTAAGGTAAAAAATAGTTAGTAGATAATTATTGTGAGTATGATATGTGAGGCTCACGAATAGAAAAATATAAAAAAATAAAAATTGGAAAAATTAAAGTTTAAAATGGAACATCACAAATTAAAAAAAATTGAGTTTAAAATGGGACGGAACGTGTATAGCCTAAGCCTAAGCCTAAGCCTAAGCCTAAGGCGTTTCTATGGTGAAAAAGTGTCCTCTAGACAACCATGAAATTATTTAGTATACTCATAATTGTTTCCCCAATCTCAAAATAAAAAGAGAAAATTTTATATTTTCTTGGAATGGATGGAATAGTATTTTTTTTTGGAAAATTTCCCCAAGGGCCCCCAATCTCAGATTTTATTATAGATAAGGAGAGGCTCAGACCAAAATCTCATATAAGGAGTTGAGCTGAGATCCAAATTCCCCATACACCCCTCAGGCTCCATTGACCAGTCAAACCAAATGCCCAAATTCCAAATCTACCCCCATCCCTCAAACAAAACCCTCCCCTCCCCCTCCTTCCCATTTCCAACTCAAACTTTCTCTCTCTCAAAAACACACAGACACACACTAACACTTTCTCTCTCTAAAAAATACGGCGGCCCACGCTCACTTTCCGGCGCCGGCCCCTTCATCTTCTCCGTCGAAGTCCACCACCACGTCCGACCTCCTTCTCCGTCTCCGGTGAATTTAACCCCGGCGGCTCGTGTTGGTAGTGGTGCCCTAGGCACGTTTAATAAACGTTGTAATTGTTATCATTTATTTCATATCAATAAAGAGATGTTTTGATTATTATTGTTGTTCATGTTTACTTATAATAATCTCCGTCCCTAGTACTTGTTAAGCACTAGTATAAAGGCTAAATGATCATGAGATGATCATGTTAGATTTATGGGTACTTGTTTGGAACAAGGTACTGGACATGACCCGCTGTATGAGATTTATGTCATGGTCTATGTCGTACATATATCTCATATTAGTTATGTCATTTGAATCCTTAGACATGAAGTTATTATAGTCTTCCACTCGATGAACATTGTGTTTGACATATTCAAACGCTACCTTAACACGGTAGTTATAAAGGGTATGATTGGCATAATCGGATTCCCGTTGGGAAGAATAATAAGCTAAATGGATTTGTCCCTCCACGGAGAGATGTCAAGCTTGGGCCACTCGAAGGAATGATGTTGATGAAATGTTCGGCCGAACTCAAATGGATTGATTGGATCAATGTCATTTGGATTATCAACATATTCGGAATCGAGAAAGTATTGAACAAAACAAGTTGACTGTTTGATCATGACTTGTGTTCAATGACATCGTGGACAAAGGGATTATGACATATTCTAAAGGAATGCGAACTTGTATATAGTTATACTATTTGGGTAGGTATGACGGTTTGCTAGAACCTAATCATATCTTATGGGATCATGTTTGAGCCCATTGCCAACTTAGTATAATCCTAGAGGGTCACACACAATAGAACGAATCTTAAATAAGAGGACTATATTGGCATTTAGGGTCGGAGGACCTCCAAGGAATTTCTGGAAAGTTCTGGGCCTCCTGGTCAACCAAGCGGGCGCTTGGGTTGCACCAGGCGGGCGCCTGTTCAAGCCGGAAAGGA
The DNA here is from genome assembly GCA_026119855.1 of Campanula takesimana. NCBI lineage: Eukaryota > Viridiplantae > Streptophyta > Magnoliopsida > Asterales > Campanulaceae > Campanula > Campanula takesimana. Next base: position 1,268,281 of record JAOWBW010000116.1, on the reverse strand, counting down.
ACTGGACTTTCTGCCCAAACAGGCGGGCGCCTGGGTGGTACCAGGCGGGCGCCTGGTGCTGCCGATTGGAAATTTCCTGATTTGATTAGGAATGGTTTTTGGCACAAGATTCCTATTTGGAATAGGTCTTAATTGTGTATAAAAACCCCAATTCGGCCAGACCATATTAACAAGTGCTTTTTGTGAGTCTCAAAGAGTTTGAGAGAGATTTTATTTTGTTCTAAGATATCATTGATTGAGGAACAAAATAATTCACAAAATAAAATCCATATAGTTCTTTATTATATTGTGAAAGTGTGTTTCATAATATTTGGTCTAGCAACCAAGATCAAAGAAGCTCCTTTGATATTCGTTCGAAGTGTGGATACCGCTAGAGGGTGAATTTTATCATCTTACAAAGTTCGTGATTTGTTCGTGATAAAGCTTCAATATCTCCACCAAGACCAAAGAGAAAATTCATAGCCATCAAGGGTTAGTTATTCCTCTATTCATCTTGTTGTATTTGATTTAATCATATGAACGGATCTATGGCTTTGGGTTTCTTAAAATTTTAATTGCTATATTCCGCTGCGCATGTTACTTGGAAACCCAACAGTGGTATCAGAGCCCCGTTCATGTTGATTAATTCAATACTTGGATCATGTTGTGTGTATATAAATTGTTTATGTGCCAAGCATGATATGAATATTGGATTATGTGATGTTTATGTGTTTTGTGATTTTATGTGGTTTATTGTTTTTCCAACTTTAATCGCACGATTCAATCGCAATAAAATTATGGTGGATTCTGAATTATTTCGATTATTGATTTTTTATTGGATCAAAGTTTTAATAATCGGGGAAAAATAATTTTGAGACAAAATTTTCGAACTTGAAAATTCCATACCATTCTGACCATACAGGCGCTCGCCCGCGCTGGACCAGGCGCGCGCGCGTTGCAGGCGCCCTCCCGTGCTGGACCAGGCGCGCGCTCGCTAGGCCAGAAAGTTCTGATTTTGTTCAAAATCTGATTCTGGAATTTTTCGATAAATCCAACAAAACCAGTAACAAGGCCACTTCAGACTTGCTGATCTGGAATGGGTTTTGGGTAGTTGGTTTGTGTGTGGATTTTGGGGTTTGATTTTCCTATTTGTTTTAGTCTTGTGATTCCTAGATTGGTTCAAGTTTTGGATGGCTAATCTGCGTTCATCGAGATTGTGTTTCCCAAAATTGATCGCAATCAAAGTTTCAAAGATAAAACGAAGTTAGAATTATGAAGAGTTCATAATTGCTAAAATTGAGAAACAAAGTTCTTGATTCAATGATTGGAGATCCATGTGGAATTGTGAATGCAATTGGCCTACGTTTATCGAGACCATCTATTGCTTAGTTTCGGCCACATGGACTACTTTCTTGGTTTCTTGAATTAGTGCGGGATTGTGGTTGCCTAATGGCTTAGTTCGACCGCACTTCTTGTTGTCTTGATTTGGAGATAATAACCAAAGTTGAAATAGTCTCATCCTCATAATTATAGAGAAACTAATGACACATAAATATTATGCTTAAATTAATGGGATTAATTTAGTGGCTAAACTTGATGTGTAACATGTTTAAATTATGTGCTCATAAATGTGTTATATGCTATATGTGATGAACCTTCAAAGAAAGTTTTAAGTCTTTTATTGCCATGCCATGATTAAAACACTTGTTAGTACATAAGTGACTCTAATGTAGATTCGCCCTAGCGAGATGCATTAAATTTATTTATGTATGAGCAAGATAGATAATGTGGGCACGCCCTAGCGGGACACATTAACTATGCGTTTAAAGTGGTTAGACTTAATTGGGCGTCAAAACAGTTTTGGGCCTAGGCAAAGATGAGGTTTAACTTGCTTTTTGAAATTGGATTTCTAAAAGAATCTCATAAAAGGAACTAAGAGTCATATGAGATATGATTGACAAGAGTTGTCTACCTAATTAATTTGATTTTGTGTAATCCGCCTTAGCGCACTTGAAATTAAATTAAAGTTGGATCTTAACCCATTTAAATTATATTATACATTGGATGTATATGAAGGTTATATAATTTAGTGGGAGTATTTTGTTTGAAAAATACATTATTTATCTCTTTAATGAAAATCGGTACTTATTAAATTTTGGAAATTTTTTGCATATTTGTAGATAATGACTAATAACACTCAATCAATGTCGTTGCGATCGATCCTTGAGAAGGATAAGCTCGAAGAGAATGGTACAAACTTTATGGATTGGATCGGAAGCATAAGAATTGTTCTTAGGCAATAAGATAAGTTGTACATTCTCGATGGGCCTCTCCCTGCTGAACCACCTCCTACTGCCCCTAGGGTAGAAAGAGACAATTACAAGAAACATCGTAATGATTCTAGAGATGTAAGTTGTCTCATGCTTGCTGCTATGTGTTCAAAGCTCCAACAAAGTTTGGAACATTTGGAAGCCTATGAGATAGGCGTGGAGTTGAGAACCATGTTTCAAGAGCAAGCTAGGCAAGAGAGGTACAAGACCATTGTTGCATTCACTACTTGTAAAATGAATGAAGGGCAACAAGTGAGTCCTCACTTTCTTAAAATGAAAGGTTATGTAGAGCACCTTGAGAAACTTGGCTATCCAATCCCATTGGAGCTAGCCACGGATCTCATTCTTAATTCATTGCCTAAAAGTTATAATCAGTTTGTGATGAATTATAACATGCATGGAATGGATAAGAATCTCTCTGAGTTGCATGGGATGCTCAAAACTGCAGAGATGAAAATTGTGGAGAAAGGTTCTCCCGTGCTCTTGGTTCATGATGGGAAGAAGGCTAGTGCCAAAGGAAAGGGTAAGGCAAAAGTTGTCAAACCCAAGATAAGCAAGGCAAAGGTTGCCAAGGCTTCTGAGGCAAAACCTGATTCACAAAAGGATGCAATCTGTTTCCATTGTCAAGAAATTGGTCATTGGAAACGTAATTGCAAGGCTTTCTTTGAAGAGCAAAAGAAGAAGAAAAGCAGCAAGGCTGCGTCGACTTCAGGTATCTATATGATAGATATTCTCCTTTCTACCACTGATTCTTGGGTATTGGATACCGGATGTGGTTCTCACATTTGTCTAAATGTGCAGGGATTAAAGAATAGGAGACTGCTTAAAGAAGGTGAAGTAGATCTACGTGTGGGGAATGGAGCAAGAGTTGCTGCATTAGCCGTAGGGACTTATGAAGTCACTTTACCTTCCGGATTAATTCTTGTTTTGAACAATTGTTATTATGTTCCGGATTTAAGCAGAAATATTATTTCAATTTCTTGTTTGGATAATGAAGGTTTTAAGTTTCTTATTGAGAATAAGAAATTTTCTATTTATTTAAATGATGTGCTTTATGGTATTGCTAATTCATTTAATGGCCTTTATATCTTGGATGTCAAGAATGAAAATAATGTCTATCATGTAAATAAAAAATCTAAACCTAATGATGTAAATCATACTTATTTGTGGCATTGCCGTCTTGGTCATATTAATGAGAAGTGTATCTCAAAACTCCATGGGGACGGACTTTTGGGTTCATGTGACTTAGAGTCATATGATACTTGTGAGTCGTGTCTTCTTGGAAAAATGACTAAGACACTTTTTACCAAGTTGGGTGAAATGGCAAGCGACTTATTGGGGTTGATACATTCCGATGTATGCGGACCATTAAGTAGCAATGCTAGGGGAGGATTTCAATACTTCATAACCTTCACTGATGATTATAGTAGATTTGGGTATGTTTACCTAATGAAACATAAAAGTGAAGCATTTGAGATATTTAGAATATTTCAAAATGAAGTAGAAAAACGACTTGGCAAAAGTATAAAGGCACTTCGATCAGATCGAGGCGGTGAATACTTAAGTCAAGAATTTGATGATCATCTAAAGAATTGTGGAATAGTTTCACAATTGACTCCGCCTGGAACACCACAATGGAATGGTGTGTCTGAGAGGAGAAATTGGACTTTGTTAGACATGGTTCGATCAATGATGAGTCAAGTTGATCTTCCAATATCCTTTTGGGGTTATGCCCTAGAAACCGCTGCTTTCACACTAAATCAAGTTCCAACTAAATCGGTTCCAAAGACTCCATATGAGATGTGGAGTGGAAAGAAACCTAGTTTATCTTTCATGAGGATTTGGGGTTGCGAAGTTTATGTCAAGAGACTTATCTCTGACAAACTAGCACACAAATCTGATAAATGTATTTTCGTGGGATATCCTAAGGAAACTAAAGGATATTACTTTTACAACCGAGAGGACAACAAAGTGTCTGTTGCCCGAACTGGTGTCTTTCTAGAGAAAGAGTTTCTCTCCAAAGAAATCAGTGGGAGTAAAATAAATCTTGAAGAAATTCGAGACCCAGAAAATAACATTGAACCAATAGTGGAACAAGAACAAGAACCACAAGGGGTTGTGGAACCTGTTCAAAATACACAAGTAACTCGCAAATCTAGTAGGATACGATCCGAGCCCGAGAGATATGGATTTCTCGTAACGGATAGTAATGAGGTAGAAATCATTGAGAATGATGAACCGTCAACCTACCAAGAGGCGATGTCTTCTCCTGATTCGGACAAGTGGCTTGGAGCCATCGAATCCGAATTGCAATCCATGCAAGACAATCAAGTTTGGAATTTGATTGATGCACCCGAAGGTGTAAAAACCATAGGATGCAAATGGGTCTTCAAGAAGAAGACCGACATGGATGGGAAGGTGCATACTTACAAAGCTAGGCTTGTAGCGAAGGGTTATAGGCAAGTTCATGGTATTGACTATGATGAGACCTTTTCACCCGTAGCAATGATCAAGTCTATAAGAATTTTGCTTGCCATTGCCGCATATCATGACTATGAAATATGGCAGATGGACGTCAAAACCGCTTTCCTGAATGGAAAACTCCAAGAGGATGTGTATATGACACAACCAGAAGGTTTTGAACAAGATTCTAAGGTATGAAAATTGCAAAGATCCATCTATGGATTGAAGCAAGCTTCAAGGAGTTGGAATCTCCGTTTTGATGAATCGGTCAAAGAGTTTGGCTTCATCAAGAACGAAGATGAGCCTTGTGTATACAAGAAGATTAGTGGATGACATATTGCTCATTGGAAACGACATTCCTACACATCAATCTGTGAAGACTTGGTTAGGAAAGTGCTTCGCAATGAAAGATATGGGTGAAGCCGCATATATTCTTGGCATTAAGATCTATAGAGATAGATCAAGGAGGCTACTTGGTTTAAGCCAAAGTACATACATTGACAAGGTCATTAGAAGATTCCGTATGGAAAATTCTAAGAGAGGAACCTTGCCCATGTTACATGGAGTTTCTCTAAGCAAGACTCAATGTCCTAAGACAAAAGATGAGCGTGAGAAAATGAATGATGTTCCATATGCTTCGGCAATTGGGTCCATCATGTATGCCATGATTTGTACTAGGCCGGATGTATCTTATGCTTTGAGCATGACAAGTAGATACCAATCCGACCCTGGTGAAAATCACTGGATAGCTGTAAAAGCGATTCTTAAGTACTTGAGAAGAACTAAAGACTCGTTTTTAGTCTATGGAGGAATGGAAGATGATCTCGTTGTAAATGCTTACACGGATGCAAGCTTCCAAACTGACAAAGATGATAGCCGATCGCAATCAGGTTTTGTGTTTATGTTAAATGGTGGAGCTGTAAGCTGGAAGAGTTCCAAGCAAAGTACAACCGCTGATTCTACAACAGAAGCTGAGTATATTGCTGCATCGGATGCTGCAAAGGAAGCTGTTTGGATTAAGAAGTTCATTACTGAACTTGAAGTGGTTCCTAGTATTGCTAATCCAATAGATCTTTATTGCGATAATAATGGTGCTATTGCTCAAGCAAGGGAACCAAGAGCACATCAAAAATCCAAACACATACTTAGGCGTTTTCATATCATTCGAGAAATCGTTGATAGGGGAGACGTAAATATATGCAGAGTACCTACTGATGACAATGTTGCGGACCCGCTAACAAAGGGACTTCCACAAGCTAAACATGATGGTCATGTTAGGTCCATGGGTATTAGATACATGGGAGATTGGGCCTAGGGCAAGTGGGAGATTGTTGCTAGTGGTGCCCTAGGCACGTTTAATAAACGTTGTAATTGTTATCATTTATTTCATATCAATAAAGAGATGTTTTGATTATTATTGTTGTTCATGTTTACTTATAATAATCTCCGTCCCTAGTACTTGTTAAGCACTAGTATAAAGGCTAAATAATCATGAGATGATCATGTTAGATTTATGGGTACTTGTTTGGAACAAGGTACTGGACATGACCCGCTGTATGAGATTTATGTCATGGTCTATGTCGTACATATATCTCATATTAGTTATGTCATTTGAATCCTTAGACATGAAGTTATTATAGTCTTCCACTCGATGAACATTGTGTTTGACATATTCAAACGCTACCTTAACACGGTAGTTATAAAGGGTATGATTTGCATAATCGGATTCCCGTTGGGAAGAATAATAAGCTAAATGGATTTGTCCCTCCACGAAGAGATGTCAAGCTTGGGCCCCTCGAAGGAATGATGTTGATGAAATGTTCGGCCGAACTCAAATGGATTGTTTGGATCAATGTCATTTGGATTATCAACATATTCGGAATCGAGAAAGTATTGAACAAAACAAGTTGACTGTTTGATCATGACTTGTGTTCAATGACATCGTGGACAAAGGGATTATGACATATTCTAAAGGAATGCGAACTTGTATCTAGTTATACTATTTGGGTAGGTATGACGGTTTGCTAGAACCTAATCATATCTTATGGGATCATGTTTGAGCCCATTGCCAACTTAGTATAATCCTAGAGGGTCACACACAATAGAACGAATCTTAAATAAGAGGACTATATTGGCATTTAGGGTCGGAGGACCTCCAAGGAATTTCTGGAAAGTTCTGGGCCTCCGGTCAACCAAGCGGGCGCTTGGGTTGCACCAGGCGGGCGCCTGTTCAAGCCGGAAAGGAACTGGACTTTCTGCCCAAACAGGCGGGCGCCTGGGTGGTACCAGGCGGGCGCCTGGTGCTGCCGATTGGAAATTTCCTGATTTGATTAGGAATGGTTTTTGGCACAAGATTCCTATTTTGAATAGGTCTTAATTGTGTATAAAAACCCCAATTCGGCCAGACCATATTAACAAGTGCTTTTTGTGAGTCTCAAAGAGTTTGAGAGAGATTTTATTTTGTTCTATGATATCATTGATTGAGGAACAAAATAATTCACAAAATAAAATCCATATAGTTCTTTATTATATTGTGAAAGTGTGTTTCATAATATTTGGTCTAGCAACCAAGATCAAAGAAGCTCCTTTGATATTCGTTCGAAGTGTGGATACCGCTAGAGGGTGAATTTTATCATCTTACAAAGTTCGTGATTTGTTCGTGATAAAGCTTCAATATCTCCACCAAGACCAAAGAGAAAATTCATAGCCATCAAGGGCTAGTTATTCCTCTATTCATCTTGTTGTATTTGATTTAATCATATGAACGGATCTATGGCTTTGGGTTTCTTAAAATTTTAATTGCTATATTCCGCTGCGCATGTTACTTGGAAACCCAACAGCTCGGTCTCCTCCAACGCCCACTGCCATCGTTTTTCTTCGTTTTCTCTGTCGCCATCTCCTTCATCATCTCCGACGCCATCCGTACCAGAACACACACCCTGATCTCTCTCTACTCTCTCTCCGACTTCCCGTCTTCTCCGACGACCGGCGGCTTCCCGTCTTCTCCGACGACCGGCGGCTCGGATGCTCCAGATCCGGCTTCGTTTTCATCTGCCATCATCGTCGCAACTCCGGCGATCTTCCTCATCACAAATTGACCAGATCTGGTCGGAATGCTCCAGATCCGGCTATATCATCACCTACCTTATCGCCAAAGCAGCGTATGCATCCCGTCCTACTCCTCGTCTTTGTTTATATCCTCTCTAACTCTCTCTCTCTCTCTCTCTCCGTCAATTCTGCCCACTCTCACACTTCGTTTCATCTGCCTCATATTTCCCCTACTCTTAATTTTGTTTCCAGGAGTCCACTCTGCACCTTGTCCTCCGTCTCCGTGGTGGTTGTTAAGCTCCAGATTTGTGTTTCTGTGTTGTTGATGTGCTGACTGTGGGAAAAAAAAAGTCTTATAAAATGAAAAAATTAAAATTCATTCTTAGTCTTATACGAGTGATATATAAGACTCTACATTATTAATATATAAGACTTTTTGCTCGAACAAGATTGAAAAGTCTCATGAACATGGTTTGAACATGATCATAAGACTAAAGTCTTATTGAACCTACTTTGATACAAATGAATATGTTTTAATGATATTGAAAATTCTTATGAACATGTCAAATAAGATTTTAGTCTTATGAACAGGTTTAATAAGACTTTAGTCTTATGAACACAAGTTCAAATGAAACATGTTTCAATGAGACTGAAAAAATATCTTATAATACACATTAATCTATTGATAAGAGCAAAGTCTTATGAACAAGTTCAATAAGACTGACAAAATGTCTTATAATACACATTAATCTATTGATAAGAGCAAAGTCTTATGAACAAGTTTAATAAGACTTTAGTCTTATGAACAGGTTCATAAGACTTTTGACTCTTTTATCTTAATTATCTGTTAGTTATAAGAGTTTGACTGTTGTTTGACAAAATTTGACTTTAAAAAATTATTATTTTTTTTTTGTAAAAAATGAAAAAGTAATTTTTCTAACTCTTATATGATAATTATGTGTAAGTAATAAGAGTTTGACTGTTGTTTGACCAAAAAAATTTATTATTATTATTTTTTTAATGGAAAAAGTGAAATTTTTTACTCTTATGTGTTAGTTATAAGAGTTTGACTGTTGTTTGACTAAGTTTGACCAAATTTGACTTAAAAAAATATTACTTTTTTGTAAAAAATGAAAAAAAATAATTTTTGTAGCTCTTATATGATAATTATGTGTAAGTAATAAGAGTTTGACTGCTGTTTGACCAATTTTGACCAAAAAAATTTATTATTTTTTTTGTAAAAAAATGGAAAAAGTGAAATTTTTGACTCTTATGTGTTAGTTATAAGAGTTTGACTGCTGTTTGACCAACTTTGACCAAATTTTTGACTCTTATGTGCTATTTATAAGAGTTTGACTGCTATTTAACCAAATTTGACCAAAAAATAATGTTATTTTTTTTGTAAAAAAATGGAAAAAGTGATTTTTTTTTACTCTTATGTGTTAGTTATAAGAGTTTGATTGTTGTTTGACCAAATTTGACCCAAAAAAATTATTTTTTTTTTTGTAAAAAAGTGAAAAAAATAATTTTTGTAACTCTTATATGTAATTATGTGTTAGTTATAAGAGTTTGACTGTTGTTTGACCAATTTTGACCAAAAAAATTTATTATTTTTTTTGTAAAAAAATGGAAAAAGTGAAATTTTTGACTCTTATGTGTTAGTTATAAGATTTTGACTGTTGTTTGACCAACTTTGACCAAAAAATTTTGTTAATTTTTTTTGTAAAAAAATGGAAAAAGTGATTTTTTTTTTTTTACTCTTATGTGTTAGTTATAAGAGTTTGACTGTTGTTTGAGCAAATTTGACCCAAAAAAATTATTATTTTTTTGTAAAAAAGAGAAAAAAATAATTTTTGTAAATCTTATATGTAATTATGTGTTAGTTATAAGAGTTTGACTGCTGTTTGACCAAAAAAATTATTATTTTTTTTTGTAAAAAAAAAATGGAAAAAGTGAATTTTTTTACTCTTATATGTTAGTTATAAGAGTTTGACTACTATTTGACCAAGTTTGACCAAATTTGACCAAAAAAATTTATTATTTTTTTGTAAAAAAAATAAAAAAGTAATTTTTTAAACTCTTATATGATAATTATGTTCAAGTTATAAGAGTTGACTAAAATTTGACCAAAAAAGTAAAATTGGAAAGAGATATGAGGGTAGAATAGTACTTTAGCAGGTGCAAAATAAGTGAGGGGTGTATGGGAAATTAGTGATCTCGGGTTTCCTAAATAGTATTTGTATCTGGGCCTAGGGGCCTTAGAGTCCATAGCCCTTTTATTTTTAGGGCCAGAGTGAGTGTTTCTTAGTGCAAATGGTAGTGTTTTAACATTTAAGTGATAGTGTTAAGGAAGGATAGTGTTGGTAATTAGTGCCCCGTGTTAATAAATTTTAGTTATTTATTCAATGTTACTACGCGTTTCAAAAATATATTTAAGTTATTTATGAAAGGACCAGTGCATGCTTAAAAATAAAAAGTTACAGTTATTAATAACGTAACCTCATTTGTTTATGAAAACATGTTTTTGTGTTATGGAAAACTTAGAGCATCCACAATGGTAGATGTCATTATAAGTTTTATTACATACCAACTCACCACCACATCATCAAAAAACATTTCATCATTTTTATCCTTTTTCTCTACAATGGTTAATGCTAGTATTGTTTCTAAAATGGACCCACAAAGAAGGAAAAAATTTAAAAAGAAAAAGAAAAAGAAAGAAAGAAAGAAGAAGTAAAAAACGGTTACAAAGGACTGAATTGGTGGTGGGCCCAAGTAAGAAATGGTGTTGATAAAAAGGAGCTGTTTCTCACTTTGGGGATTGACACAGGAAGCCACAATGGTTTGGAAAAATAAAACAGGGGATCGATCCCCAAATTTAACCCCACTGTGTGTGGATGCCCTTACACTCACTCGGTTTTAAAATAAATGTATTTTTTATTAGAAAAAACTGCAAATATAGTACCTGAACTATTGGGGTTATTTTGGATTTGGTACCTGGATTCTCATTTTTTGCATCTGTCATACCCAATCTCTATTTTTTACTGTATCCCTCATACCTACAACTAACGACATCAACTTTTTTCCGTTAAGTTAGTCATGTGCCATTCATGTGATCAATTTTGCAGGGGTAAAATAGGAAGACAAATCTGGGTTTATCCTTTGAAGGTGAAAAAAACCCAGGAAGTATTCATCTTCATCCTCATTTCATCTCTTTTCTTGAGTGCTTCTCAATTTCAGATAAAAAAACAACAGTGGTGAACAACAAAATCCAACCTAAATCAAACCCAAAGATCGAGCCGAACTGAAATCCAAACTGAAATCACCTTAGCCAAAAAGGAATTGAGTCTCAGGCAAAATTCAACCCGAAATCGAATAAACAGATCTACACCATCTCCGACGAAGTCCAGTGCAAAAGATGCAAAACGAAATTCGAAATCAACAGTGGTGAACAACAAAATCCAACCTCAATTTCTGGCTACCACTCCGTCCAGATCTAGCGATCGTGTTCTCCGGCGAATCCAGATCTGGCGATCGTGTTCTCCGGCGCTATTTTCTTGCTGACAATACTTACAAGTTGGGCGAATTCAGATCTGGCTCTGACGAGATCGACGTGAAGAGCTCCCTGCGGTGGAGATTGAGGCGGCGGCGGCTGGGAGAAAAATGGGAGTTCGGGCGGCGGCGGTGGTTGTGAACGAGCTCGGGTGTGGCGTGGGGAAAAGGTAAACGGAAAGGAAGCGACCATCGTCGGTGAAGCTGAAGCGTGTACCAAGTAGGAAACGAAGAGAGAGAGGGGAGAGAAAATGATGCAGTTTCCAGGATTCATGACGCAGTACCCATGGTCGACCAGGATTATTCCAACGTCTCATCTTCTGCCGGCGCAATCCAGATCTGATGATGTTGTTTCTTGGAATTTGAACACCATTGTTGATGAAGAAGATGAAGTTGGGGAGGGGTATAGGGTTAATTTCCTATTTTACCCTTTAAAATTAGGTCACATGCACGCCACATGATGACTTAACTGAGAAAAATGGATGTCGTTAGTGGTAGGTATGACAGATGCAACAAAATGTGAGTTCAGGTATGACGGATGCAAAAAATGACAGTCTAGTTACTTAATCCAAAATAACCCCAATAGTTCAGGTACTATATTTGCAGTTTTTCCTTTTTATTATTAAAAATTTCAACCTTTTATAATTTTTATATTGAAAGTGTATAAAAATCTTTGATATTTAGTTTTTAAACTTTTAATTTTATAAATATATAATGAATAAATAAGTTGTATTGATAAAAAATATTTAGCGACATTTAAAAAAAAAAAAAAAAGTGGTTCATTTTTTTTTGTTCTTTCTTTAAAGGGAAGTAATAAATAATACTCCATTAATCCCATACTTATCGCTACTTATTTTCATTTCGATCGTCCCATATTTGTTGCTACTTACCCATAATGTTTATTTTTCTCTTTCCTATTCACTCACAACAACTATCCACTAACTTATTTTCTCTCTCCTACCCACTCACAATACTTACTTTTCCAACATACTCCCTCCGTCCCAGCTAGAGCCGTCAATTTGGGCTGGCCCGACCCGCCATTGAATAAGGGTGGGTTGGGCCCTAAATATACTAACCCAAATACAAGTGAGCCTATTTGGGCTAGCCCATTTGGGTCACGGGCTAAACGTGTTTGGGGCAGGCCAACCCACTTTTTTTTTTTTTGCTTACCGATGCGATTGCGATGAACGAACGTGTGCGGGCTTTAGGTTTTTTTTTTTCACTTTTCAATTGATATTCTATCGCCTCGCCTTCTCTCTTCGACGGACTTCGACCGGCGCCGCTACTACCACTAACACTAAGGCACGAACCAGTCGCCACCATCGCCCGCCAATCCGCCATCACCCTCTTCTCTCCCCTTTCCGTGAACCGAACGTGATCCGGCCGGCGCCGCCTTCTGGTAAGTCCCCTTTTTTCGACCCTTCGATCTATTTTCCCTAAAACTCAAAATCGACATTGTATTTTGGTGTGTAACTTGTACAATGAAGCTGAGGACATAGAAATTTGATCATCTTCAATCAATCCGTCCCTCTATAATCTCTTTGCCTGACCTAATTTTGAGTAAACAAAACAGAATCGCACAACAATTCGCCATAGCCGAATGCGAATCTCTTGATCATCTTTCTCTGTATCTACTCTTACACACTCGGAATCGCTTAATCAAATTGTTGAATACAAACAAAGTGAGTTTTTTTTTTTTTTTTTTAAATCAAATGAAATACTGGATTGAGTTTTTCTGGTTCATCCTTCCGTGTTTAGTTTGAATTTGAATTTCAATGAGACTGTTCTGTTGGTCCGATGCTTCTCATTATTAGCAATGCCTTCATCTTCTTCGCCTTCAACTTGTTGTATTATAGTTATTAACTCTTGTTCAATTTTGTATTTGATTGATGCGCAAGTGTTTTTTTTTTTTTTTAACTAGCAGCCTAACAGCAGCAGGTGACTTGCTATCACATAAAAAAAAAAAAAAAAAACCTTATTGTAGTCTTGGGCTTCTTGGCCCGCCTGGCCCACTAACCCAAGGTGGGTTGGGTCGGGATGACATTTTCTCAGCCCGCCAAGAATTTGGACCCCCGCCCCGCCAGCCCATATTGACAGCTCTAGTCCCAGCACAAGTACGACTAGAATGGTTTGCGCACTAATTAAGACAAACTAGTAAATGTGTGATAGAAAACGAAGAGAAAGAATGAGTGGAGTAAATAGTAGTGTTAGTTGAATAAATTGAGTGGTGGAAAATGAAAAGAAATAATGAGTGGGATAAATAGTGTTGTTGGTTGAATAAAATGAGTGATGGAAAATGAAGAGAGTGAATGAGTGGGGTTGAAACATTTATATTTTGGATGGTCTCACTTTTAGTAGGACGGCCTAAAAGAGAAAGGAGTCTCACTTATGGTGGGACGGATGAAGTATTTTCTTAATTTCGTACTCTCGCATTTAATTTAGTAGTAATAAGTGGGACCGTGAGAGCAACGACCAATAAAAGGGCGCTAATTGCGTCACCACCGTCAAGCCAGCCAAATTACACCCACCGCACTCCTCATTTATAATTTTCATCTTTAAAATAATCAAATTAAAAACATGAAAAATTCGTCCAAATTTTCCTATAAATACACCCTTCAATACAACGCTCAAACCTTCTCATCTAAAAGCACTGTTCGCTTCTTACAACGCATTTAAGGTACGTTTCGTATATTCTCTTTTTTTTTTTCTTTTCTTTTTTTTAATTGCTTGCGTATATTTTTTAATTGCATTGGTTTGTCCGGAATTGTTTGTTTTAGTGTTAATGATTGATAATCGATTGCTGATTTCTGTCTGCCATTTTTTGTGGAATTTGCAGATCAATCGAGCCATTTCGTTCTGACTTTCTTGTTTCGGATCTAGGGTTCTTGAATTAATCCTGTTTCTGAATTGGGGAATTGGGATTTTCGGAATTAATAAGAATTGATTCAATGATTTTAGGGTTCTTACCTCACCAATTTATTTTTTCATGACTTTCTCGATCCTTATGCGTCGGATCCGAATTCTTCACTCGTTCTCGGTTGTTTTCCTCTACTGGTTTCACGAGCTTTCATAAATTAGCCCTCTTAGAGTCTGATCTCTTTCAATCTTGATTTTTTCTTTTTTTTTCAAAACCCTAATTTCCCCTTCCATTTGATCTTACTATCTCATTCTAAAGCTTCAATTTCAATCTGACTTTTAATCCCCAATTCCTTTAACCCATTCGTTAATTTCGTTATCGAAAATGGCAACACCACCACAGCGCCAAGCTAGTCCCATCTCGGACAGAGATCAGAAGTTTCCGGTGGTCGACCTGAAGAAACGCAAGAGGATGGAATCCAACAGGGAATCTGCTAGAAGGTCTCGCAAGCGAAAGCAAGAACATTTGGACGAATTGATTGGCCAAATCAACCAAATGAAAAACGACAAAAATCAGATTATGCAGAGTATTGATTTCGCTACTCCAAAATACATTGCTGTTGAACACGAGAACAATGTTCTGAGAGCTCAGATTGCTGAACTGACGGACCGTCTCAATTCATTGAATTCCGTTCTGCATATTGCAGAGGAGGTGATTGGTTTGGACATGGACATTCCTGAAATCCCAGACATGTTGATGGAGCCATGGCAGCTTCCTTTCCCTGAGATTGCAGCACCAACAAACATGTTCCAGTGCTGAATCTAGTCTTGGCCTATGTGGTGGTAATTATAGCTCCTTGAAGTTACTGGTTTTTATTTATATGTTATGTTATGCTTTATGTTTCGAGTCTTTTTGTTAGTATTTTCGCTTTGTCCGTCTAGTTGTATGAAAGGTTAGAAGTGTCTCTTGAAGGGTATGTATGGATTAGAAGTAATGGTTTCTGGAATTTGATCGATTTCGTTTATATATACTGTATTGCCTATGTTTGATTAATTGATTATTCTTCTACCCTGCTCACTTTATTTGATCCATTCCCTTCATGTATGGATTAGAACAAATTATTCTTGATTTTGGTGGGTACCCTCTATATATATGTTGATCAATTACTATTTTACTCGGCTCACTTTATTTATCATTGAGTTTTTGCTACTTAGTGGTGTTTTGATTTTTGGGTATGCTCCATTTTGAGTATTTTCATTTCAGTTCTATTGTGTGGTAATGTGAGCTGTAATTTATCATCGAGTTCATGCCACTTTTGGGTATTAATCTTCTTCTCAAGCACGTTAAATTGCATAAAGCCTTACTCTGTTCATGCCTACTTGCGCATCAATTTAGCACAATGCTTCAAATCGCACACTGTTATTTGCAGTTTCCTCTTATTGTAATTGTGTCGTGTTGCGATTTTTAGTTATATTTGTTTGTCCATTTTTATTGAAACTTGACATTCCATTTGTCAAATATCGTGGTTTATTTTTATTGTATCAGATTTTGATCATGTGTATTTGCAGTGCATATACTTGCATTCGAGTGAGTTGAATTCCTTTGGCATGATTATGATTAGAAAAAAACCTAAGGCTCTTGGACAACATTGAAAATGCGCGCGCGCCAAGTAAAACCTCAGAGGCTTACCTGTCAACGCGGTTTTAATTCCGTTGATCAGTTGGTCGTCTTTAGACTAGACTACTCTACCATACGTATTTAACATGATACCTTTAAAAAAAAAAAAAAAAAAAAAAAATGGTATACAGACCACACTTTATGTATTTAAATAAAGGGTTAATGACAATTTAGACCCTGAAGTACCATACCACCCTTCCAAGCGAATCCTGTGTGTTTTTTTTCGCCAGATGAGGCTTTGGGGTAATTTATTTTCGCCAGTTCGGGTCTTTTTGACGGAATTCGTTAAAAATTCAGTTAAAAGGCATATGCACGTGACTAATGGAAATAGGTAGTTTGAAGTTGATATTTCATTTAAGGGGCTTAATGAAAATTCCAAACTTAACAGGGCTGAAATCAAAACAATTATCAAAAAAAAATATTTGAGCAAAAAACAATTATCAACATATTAAATAAAACCATTATTATCATTACTTTCATCAATTTTTTAAATTTACAAAATTTTAATTTTTTTGTTTTAAAAAACTATTTATTGATTTTGTTAAACCAATAAATTTTCTTTTCGAGCATTCACTATTTATATATTTTATCTTATATAAATAATCATTTTCTTTCAAGACAATGAAAAATTAACTATTTTATTTTCCTTTTTATTACTTCTTAATTACTCTCTCTCCTTCCCAAAATAATTTTTATTTGGCTATTATTATTTTTTTCTTTGGCTCGTTTAATAGATCGGTACGCATAAGCATTACTCCCTCCGTCCCATCCGAATTAGGATTTTCTCTCCCGACACGGGGATTAAGTAATAATAGTATTATATTGTGAAAAGTGATAATGAAATTGAATTAAGAGATTTAACATTTATGATTAAGCACTAATCATTTACCTAAAAACTGTCCAAATATAAAATTTGAGTACAGTCAAATTTGTTAATGAAATTCAAAATACAAATTTTATATTTCAACCAAATTATCATCACCATTCTCTCCACCATTACTACCACCGGCCACCACACCACCACACCGCCACCACTGCACCGCCACCACTTAGAGCCATGCCAAACACCGACCAAACACCGCTACATGAACACACACAGATTATACACACAAGAATATCTTCCTTCCCAGTCCAGACCCGTGGCATTGAATCAGAATCATGGCTGAATAAAGTTGTAAACCTATAGGAAATTTAACAGCAAATAATAACAAGTACACAGTTCAGTAGGTCACACAATGGATCAGAATCATGGCTGAATAATTGTCTCTACAATCTCCCCCGCAAGAAATCAAGAATCGAAATTGAAACCCATCTTCAAGAATCGAAAGGGGGAAATCGAGAATCGAAATTGAAACTCATCTTCAAAACCCAAATCAAAAATCAAAAGAGGGAAATCAAAAATCAAAGAAAAATATTAAATCAAACCCAAATCGAAATTGAAACCCAATCAATGGTTGAACACGCTCATCTGTACTACCCATTTTGAGTAATGGGAGCAATTTCTTGCGGGGGAGATTGTAGAGACAATGATTGCCAATTGAAAATCAAAAGGGGGAAAGAATCAAAATTGAAACCCATCTTCAAAACCCAAATCAAAAGTCGAAAATCAAAAGAGGGAAATCAAAAATCAAAGAAAAATATTAAATCAAACCCAAATCGAAATTGAAACCCAGTCAATGGTTGTCTGGTGGAAGACGACGACGGCAGCGAAGAAGACGATGGGCAGTACGACGACGGCGACAAAGGACTGCGACGAACGGCGACGACGAACCGCAACGACGATGGACGGCGACGAGGATGACAATAGCAACTGGCGAAAATAAATTACCCCAAGGCCTGATATGGCGAAAAAAGACACACAGGGTTCGTTTGGAAGGGTGGTATGGTACTTCAGGGTCTAAATTGTCATTAACCCTTAAATAAAAGGTAACAACGTGTGTTGTTGTATTATTTCAAAAAACATGTGGTGTATAGTTGGCACTTGTTATTATATTCATCTCCTTTACAATTCTAGCTTCCAAGAAATTCACCCTCTCCCATGGGCGATTTCTTTTTTCTTTTTCTTTTTTGAAATAAATATTACTCAAAACTTTTCAATTTCTTCTTGATTAAGAGGCAAAAACCCGAACGCATCTATTTGTTCTATGTTCTACCTTGTTCATAACAATTGATCATCATGCAATTAAAATGATACACTTAAATCACCTATCTATGCTGTAGATGCAGAAGTGCAGAACAATAGAAAGTTTATTAGTATCTGAACGGTATAAACTGACTTGAACAAAGGGTCGGATAACTTTTGAGCTTAAGCCCATCAAAGCCCATGAAATAAGGGCCCAAAATATGCTAGAACCCAAGATCAAACTGTGTACATCGGGACCCTTAGCTCGGCATGAATACAGGCCGACCAGGCCTCAACATAGCGAACCCACAAGGTGTTACATTGCAGCCATTCCCCAACTCTTGCCTTCCCCGACTTTATGACAAGCCGAGGAAGGGTCATCCAGGTCGGTCAAGCCCAATGTTCCATGAACAGGTGCTACTCCTATTCTAATACTAAGTCCATCAACAGAGTCCTAAACATATACAAATAAGGAAATTCTTTCCTGACAAGGAGATCCTCTTCCACAAGGAAACTACCAATACAATCATCATCGGGATTCTACTTTCCTAAATAACAGTCAAATACTAAAACGGACTCCCTAACTTCCTTACCAAGCAAGGACTGACCTACCTGCACCTATATAAATAGGCCCTCATACAGCAATTACGAGTATCAAATTCTCTTGGCTTAACGTTTGTCAATTGATTTCTCTTTTATTTTCTGTCATAACCAGACTCTTATTCTCACGTCGGAGGGTCTTTACCGGAAACACCCCTGCGTGGTTTACGTTTGTTACGTGTTAGTTTATGTTTGTTTCGTGTGATTTTAGGCCAATCAAGGAGTAGTTGTGATTATCCGAACGCTGATCCGATACAATTTTGGCATCATCAGTATCTTTTTTTCCACATAATAAGTTAAAAGACAATTATGTTTTGGAATTTGTGGTATTTGATAAAAATAAAGAAACAAGGTTCATCAATCAACTAATTAGCTTGGAACATCAACAAAAACCCACCAAACTAAACCGAGATTGTTGACAACTTTCCTTTAAATGATATTCACCACTTGATAAAAGTAGATACAATTTGGAATCAACAAGAATAAGTCAAGAATCAAGCATGGTCTAACCAATAATAGAGTATGTTGTATATGCTCAAAAAATAGAAACATGTTTAATTATACAACAATTCTACCTTAATTGATTAATTAATTAATCAGAAACATAAACAAACCCATTAAATAAAACCATCTAACAAGTTTATTTATAAATATAAAATTCATTCACATGGTAGACAAAATATATTCCGATCTGAATGTGTTTTTTAACCATGAAATGGCGACGGTAGCGAGTCAACTCAGTCCTCGTACGTACGGCACTCGTCTTCGCCCATGTTATCCTTGCAGTACTCCTCCAGCTTGTCAACGGCCTTGTTCTTGTCCCGAGCGTGGCTCGCCGCCGCGCTCAGCTCCTCCACCTCGTCCCACGCCGCCACGCATTCTCCGCTAGCCGGGTCTTCGGAGCAGGTCTGTTCGGCGGACTTGATGCTCTCCGCCACCTTCTCGGTTATTGATTCCGGTGAAGCCGCTACCGGTCGGATGCTCATGCGACCCAATCCGATTTGAGGGGTGGGCTTCCATGGCTGGTTGAGCCATGGGGATTTTAGGACGGGGAATTTTGGGGAATCTGTAGCCTTAGAGGCTACGATTCTTGGGGTTGTGAGGCTTACTCCGGATATGGCTGCCATGGCTTGATTTTCTTTTTTTAGTTTTAATGGTGGATTTATGATTTGGGCAATGGAGAAGATATGGAGGAGGGAGTATATAACTGGGTTTGTGTGAATGATTTGTGAACACTGGTTTCTTATCATGTTGTTGTCCACTAATGGATTGCCACGTATACACCATCTTGTATCTAAAATATCTCTTCATGGGAAGGAAAAGATCAAATTGGGGTTAGTTCTTTTGTTTTTGTGAAGTGTGTAGTGTATAGTAATAGTATAGCTTTTATTTTAAACAATAAGAGGGAAATTAGAAAAGATCTTTTTTTGAAAAAAAAATGTCTTTTAGTGTCATTTATGGATATTTTTTTGCATTAAATATTACCCATCGTCCTAAAATACTTTAGTTTTATGAGCTCAATTGTCTTAAAAAGTTTGTAGTTTTGCTATTACCTAAACATTTTTAGTATTGTTTACCAAATACTCCCTGTGCATAAGTGACGCAAATTGTTGGACACGGAAATTAAAAAAAATGTAGTATATGTGTGGTAAAAAATGAATCTAGAGAATGAGTTATGTAAATAATATAATAATATTGGTTGAATAAATGAATGGTGGGAAATGAAGAGAGATAATGAGTTGGGTTAAATGGTGTGTTTAATTGAATATAAATATATTAAAACATTTTCATTTTGGACAGTGTCACTTGTGTTGGAATGGAAGGAGTATGCCTTTAATTATGACTATGTAGTTGTGAGTGACAAAACATTTAATTATTTAAGTACTTAAAATGTTTCAAAGTGGTTTAGTCTATTAGTTATTAATTTTTTTCCAACACTAGTAAAAAGGGGTTGATAGGAGTATAATACTGTCATAACGTCAAATAAAACAGCGTATCTAAAATACATACTCATTCTCTCCCGTAATAATATGGATAAAATGGGCTGTGAAGAGAATTAAGGGGACAATAATAGTGGGTAGTTGTTGTGAGTGTGAAAAATGAAATAAGAGAGAGAAAATGAGGTAATAAATAGTAGGTTGATTGGTGTTGTGAGTATAAAAGTAAGTAGTAGAGAGAATGAGTGAGATGAATAGTAAATTTTTTTGTCGTTTTAGGAAAGTGTAACTTATCAATGAGAAGCTCAAAAGGGAAATTGATGCGAACCTTACTCGAACCGACAAGACCCAACGATCCAAATGGAACCCTAAACCGTCCTAATTGAAGAATCGATGATGAATTGATGGATACACTGACCGAACGCCCCTTTGTAACGCAAACCAAGGACTTTGGTGATGTGAGATGGAATGGTGGAACCAAGACCTCCGCTACCTATTGTAATGGCAACCTTGGGTTAGTGAATGACGCCACAATCGGGAATAGAAAATCGATTGATATATTTGATAATGAGCGCTACAAGTTTACACTTGATAAGCTCGAGATAATAAGAGAAAACACTTTCAAATTTTCGTTAATCAAGTTATGCATCACGCTTTTACAAATGAGAAAACTTGGTTATTTATAGCTTTATTGGAACATCCCTTCAAGTTTAGGATAACAATGTAAGAAATGTATGAATAAGCTCTAAGGGTGAGTTCACACTATGTTTTTACGTGTGAGAAATGTGAAACACCAAAGGGTTGATTAATCTCTAACGTGAACTCAATTTAGTAGATGAATGTAGTGGCAAAATGTGAATTCTTGTATATGAATACTACCCTTTAGTAAATCAGCTATAATTTCTTCTAGAAAACTCCATATTTGGACCATTTGGTTTAATAGAAACTAGACTTCTATGACATTTCGAAAATATATTATAAGCCTTATTTAGGTATCTGAAACATTATAGAAGGTCTGTTGAAGTAGACCTAAAATTCTGAAAAATGTTGAAAATACAAAAAATGCTGAAAATATCAAAATAACCTATCAAAAGACCATGCCCATGGAACGAACCATAGGTGGGCCATGGTTAAGGCTGAGAAACCACTTAAATGACGACCACTTCTGAGTCTCCATTTTTTTTGGTATTGTCCCAACCATGCTCGTATCAGAAATTTGTCTACATTATTATTACGGGACGGAGGGAGTAGTTTTTAAATGATTGACATAGTTTTTAAATGATTGATGGACATTTATAACAATAAAAATACCAGTTTTAATCCTGCTAAAAATCTTTTTAATTCATCCCTAATTTATGGAGTAGGTCTCATGAAAAACATGTTTTACTTTAAGGATAACAAAAACGTGTTTTTGCAAAGACGCTGACGTTTGTTTTAAAAAACAAGCGATGTCATTTTCGTAAATAAGTGGGCACTCGTAAATGCCAATGTTAATATTATAAAGTGCCAGTTATTTGGACTGACGTTTAAAAACATTGCCATTGACATTTTAATAAGTGTCAGCGTTAGTGTTAAGAAGTGCCAACCATTACACTAGCACTTATAAACATTGCTACTGACACTTATTAAAAGTAACAGCGGTAGTGTCAATAAGTGATAATATACATGGCTGACACCACTACAGTGTTCTAAAAGACCCCGGACTAGGCCGCCTAGGCGCTCATGAAACGCCTAGGTCCCGTCTAGGATATTATAGTTATTTCTGAATTCTCGGCCCCGCTTAGATCCCGCCTAGGCGCTCCTGCGGCACCTAGCGACTGCCTAGCGTTGTTTAGAACCTTGCACCACTAACACTTATGATAAGAGTTAGTTATTTATAAAAATTCCACCACGTGTTTTAAAACAACTTCTCGTCTTTTACAAAAATGTCACAGTGTCATTTTTCGTGAACTTAGCATAAAACACGTTTTTTCGCCGTTTTTCAATCATTTAAGATCTAAAATAAGCGTATAACTAAATTTATATTTTACTTAATAAATTTAAATCCGTGAAACTATTTTTATTTCTTGGAAAATATTTTTTGATAATTTAGTGTGAAAAAATAGGAATACTAATTAGGGCAAATTGCAATTTAGTTACCTGAGTTTTACACGATGTTTCAATTGGTTCCTGAATCCGTTTTTCAGCAAATTGGTTACTCGAGTTTGTCATTTAGTTGCAATGTGGTATAAAAATGGATGGATTGTTAGTTTTTTAATGAAATGGATGGAAAATCTAACAAGTTTCTTTTATAATTGCAAAGTGCACCCTCCAACTCAACTTATTCACATTTTTACCCCATAATAAAAAATTTGTAACATCTAAAGACATTAATTAATAAACCTACAAATTCTAATTGTTTGTTTTAGAAAAACTTGAGCAAAATAATAATAATAATAATAAATAAAAAAAAAATCTTCTCGCTCTCACTTAAAAAACATTGGGCATTTTCTTAAGTATATTATGCATTGTCCGGAAACAGTAAATTGACAAAAATTGCGCCGACAAGCCACAATTTCGTGTGCAAAAACGTTCCTCCAGCCATCAATTTTTTTGATTAGAAATGACAAAGAGATCATGAAGGCAAGCACTACCAAACCCACTTGGATGGAGCAGAGAGAAAACAGTGGTCGCGAGAAGGGGGAGAAGGAACGTGGGTGGAGAGATCGCCATTTTTGGTGGTTTCCTTTGTTTTTTGACGGGCCAAAACACTGTTCCACTCTGGATATCATATTTTATAATTTTAGTTAAATAAAATTAGTATTTTTATGAATGATATGTATTTGTCATAAGTTAAATAAAATTATTATTTTTATGACAGATATCATATTTTTATAATTTTGATGTAATAAATAAAATGAAAATGACTGAAACGCTAATCTTTGGACATATGCATGCAAATTATGTTAGTTTTTAAACATTCGTTAGGAGTTAGGGGGTGAAGTGGGAAAATTTAAATTGTAGGGTTAACCATTGCAATTTTGAAAGAAGCTCGTTAGGTTTTTCATCCACTTTTGTTAGTTTTTAAACGATCCATCCATTTTTATACCACATTGCAACTAAATGACAAACTGGAGTAACCAATTTGCTGAAAAACGGATTCAGGAACCAATTGAAACATTGTGTAAAACTCAGGTAACTAAATTGCAATTTGCCCTACTAATTAATAGACCTGGAGGAATTTATCTCGCACAAAGTCTCATGGGACAGAAAATGGGCGGGGAGTAGTAACTTTTTTTTTTGCTGATAAAACAGGAAAACAACCTCCAAATCGTAATAAAATTACGCCAATTCGATTCGCTATTCATTTCCAGTCTACCGGAACCCAGCCGGCGCAAAAACAATCCGGTCACCATGCGCCCCATTCACAAAGTTTATCACCGTTTCTCTATCATTTCTTCCCCGTCTCCGCCCCTCCTCTTCCTCCAACCTCACCGTCACAACTCCATTTCCTCCACCGCGTTCCGTTTCCGATTATCTAAACACCGTAGTCGACCTCTCTCGCTCCATTCCCGCCCCAAGTTCACAACTACGTCCGCCGCCAGGTTCCACAACCTCGTTCCAATCAATGCTCTTAACGGTTCTGCTTCTTCTGATAACGCTACTTCGACTGCTGAAAACGAAGGTAAATTTCTATTGTTTTTATAAACTGTGGTTTTATGACATTTATTTGAAGTAAATGAATTAATTGGTACGAGTTGGCTCCCGAATTCGAGTGATTTGAAGTTCAAGTAGGTGTGCTTGAAGCAAACTGAGTATATAGCCGTTTTTCAATTTGGCTGCCTGAGGTTTTGCTGAAAAAGCTTGAGTGTTTTGTGATGTTTTCATTAGATCTGTTTGTATCTTGATTAATTTATTCAACTACATTAGTACGTCTTTTGGCTCCCAAATCTGTTTTGCTTAGTGAATTATAGTTCAAGTAGGTGAGCTTTAAGCAAACTGAGGTCATTGCGCTTTTTTTCCCCCGCTTTTGACTCCCTATGTTTTGCAAAAAAAGCTGATTGCTGGTGGTGCAGTTAGTTTTTTCTGCTTTTAACATTTTGGTCGTTTGTGTAGTCTACTACTCCATCCCTCCCAACATGATTATGGATATTCAATTTGGGACGGAGGTAGTAGTGTTTTTGGACTAACCAACGTGCCGCATTAAACTTAGATAGAGACAGGGGAACTCTGTACAAGTTTTCTGGTTATTTGTTTGTGCTGAATGTCTTTGTGATAATGCTGAAATGCTTATATTAATGTCTGTTTGTGTTTTGTAAGAAGTTAATTGTTTACTCAGCTCCACTTGAGTTGTTCGTATATAAATTGGTGGATCCATGAATAAAGGGCAAAGTATTGTTAGTGCCTTCAAAATAATTGCTAAAGTGATTTTACGCATTTTGATGATGTCACTCTTACATGCTAGTTAGTGTACTAATCAATTTTTCCAAAACTAGAGCGGGGTGATGACGTTATCTCCTTATACGAAATGTGACCTCCCCTTGCCCATGTGTTTTCCTTTTGAAGTGACGATGGTACCACAAAGTTTTGTGGCATCAAGGATGTTTTTATAAATATGCTTGATTCTGAAGCTCATCGAAATTTTGCAATGTGGATTATTTCCCTATCTCCTTTATTAACAGCTTTTCTTGATATAAAATCAGAATTGGACAATGGATATAAACTTCCCCCGCCAGAGATTAGAGATATCGTTGATGCACCGCCACTTCCAGCATTGACATTTTCCCCAAAGAGGGATAAAATACTGTTTCTTAAGAGAAGATCTTTACCTCCTTTATCGGACTTAGCAAGACCAGAAGAAAAGCTCGCTGGTATGCGTATTGATGGAATATCTAATACGCACAGCAGGATGTGAGTAATGAGGATATTTTCCCGGATTTTATGCTTTTAACTGTGTACTTTTTCGTGTGTATTGAGGAGATTGATGTCCTGGTATTCTAAGTGTACAGCATGAAATTTGCTGATATGTTCTGGTTCTTTTTATTTTTTTCTCTAAATTTTTCATATTTCATGAAGAATTTTCTATGTCCACTGACAGGTCATTTTATACCGGTATTGGTATCCATGACTTGGGGAATGATGGCACATTAGGTCCAGAGAAAGTGATACATGGCTTTCCAGAAGGTGCTAAGATCAATTTTGTTAGTTGGTAACTCCTTCATCCTCTCTATATGCTCCTTTCAATTTTTTTTTTTTTCCATTTCTTGTGGTTGACTTCCTTTATTGGTGATTTTACTGAATCTGAGATCCGAATTAATGGAACATAGTAAAGTACGTAATAAGAAAGTCCTACGAACTTAGCACCGTATTCAGCAACTTATTATTTTTCACGCTAGAAAAGGCATTTAGAGTACAGTGGCGTGCAACCATTTCGGTCATGATAAGCAATATTTTTTCTATGGCTACTGAGCTGAATGCCGTACGTACAAGGAACATGACTTAATCTTGTTGACGGATATGGTGGTTTCTTCCTAATATGAATGGTGCAGCTTCAAGTCTTACCAGTACAGCTGAACCACAATAAAAACTAAAATCTGTTACATTGTTTCTTGAATGTTAAAAAACAATTTTTTCCTTCTTTTCCTTATTGATCACATATTACCAAGATCCGTTTGATGTATATGTTTGTATTTTGTTGGTTGTAATGTGTATGTGTTTGTGAAACCTACCATATACACAAATCTGTTATACTTTGCTACAATGCTATGGTTATTTTTGTTCTCATCAGTTAATTTTCTTGTTTCAACAAGGTCAAATGACGGTAGACACTTGGCCTTTACCATCCAAGTTGACCAGGTAATGCATCTATTAATCTTAGGACCGATGTACGAATTATTCATTATAATCTCTCAGTTTTACATCTGAGACAATTACTAGAGGACTAGAATCATAATTGCGACTATGCTATTTTTTCATCCAGTTGTTTTGAACTCATCTTATTACTGTGAATGTATTACTTGCTTCATTCATCTTAATATGTCCCTGCTCGGAAGTCCAGACATCTTCCAGAATGCATTTCCAATTAAGAAATTAGTCTTGATGTAATATTACCATAGTACAAGCAATGTACAAACAAGCAAAGCACATTCCTTAAAAAATATTGTCAAGTCGATTGCGACATTAGCTATGGGATTGAGGGATAACAAAATATGTTAAAAAGAAAAGAAGTATTAAGCGGAACTGAGAGTATACTCTTTTTATGATAGTTGGTCATCATGCAAAAATACTCTCAGATACAATTTTTAAAGCTTTGCTGTTTCCATATGATGGGACGTCTTGATGTTTGGCTGTTTCCTACTTTCTTATATTCCCAAAGGGACAGAGTTGCATTCTGATCATTGCGCCTGGCGGTAATAATCATTCTAAACTTGTTAACTTACCCTAACTGCCCCAAGTATTTCACAGGAGGATGATAACAGCAGTAAGCTTAGGTTATGGGTCGCCAATGTGGAAACTGGAAAAGCTAAACCTTTGTTTCAGTCAGCAGAAATCTATCTAAATGCAGTTTTTGACAAGTATGTCCAGTTTTAAAGTTATACTCCCTTCGTCCCAAAATGATCTTCGCGTTTGACTATTCAAACTTTTTAAGGATATGAACACTTGCTTCACTGGCCATGCTTTGTTTAAGCCTAAAATGTAGAAATGTGAAGAACTTTTTGGGACAATGAGAAATGGCAAATGAGAAGATCATTTTGGGACAGAGGGAGTATTTTATTAGTCCTATTAAGAAGCAATGCTCCAATTGTTTTAATAATACCTTCATTTTTTTTTCCTGACAGTTATGTTTGGGTAAATGATTCGACTCTTTTGGTTTGTACCATCCCGACATCACGCGGAAGCCCACCAAAAAAACCTTTGGTCCCCCCTGGTCCCAAGATACAATCTAATGAGCAGAAAAATATTGTTCAGCTTAGAACCTACCAGGATTTGCTCAAGGACGAGTATGATGAAGACCTGTTTGAGTACTACGCCACCTCGCAACTTGTTTTGGCTTCTTTAGATGGAAAGGTAAAACCAGTTGGTCAACCAGCTCTATATACATCAATTGACCCCTCTCCAGATGAGAAGTATCTTTTGATCAGTTCCATCCACAAGCCATACTCCTATATTGTACCATGTGGCAGATTTCCCAAGAAGGTTGAATTATGGACAGCAAATGGAAAATTTGTGAGAGAACTTTGTGATCTACCCCTTGCCGAGGACATCCCTATTGCATCTAACAGTGTACGAAAAGGAGTGCGTTCCCTATATTGGAGAGCTGATAAGCCCTCAACCCTATACTGGTATGCAACCTTAGAATATCTGTAAATTCACTTTCTCAGTGTTACTTTTTATAGGTATATCTCTTTGTTCATGGTTGTTTAGTTATGTAACGAATTGTTAGTTAAAAATCTTACTTTTATGGCTTTGCTGTCCTTAGACGATCTCCAACAGTTTAGTGCAAAAATGGCACTATTCTCTATAATGGTGCAATTTTTGCACTAAATATTTCCAGTATTTTGCTTCAAATCTTATACTAAATAATAATATTGTGAAAATATTCATTATTGTTTCACATATATAAATAATGCTAGATTGCATAACGTTATATTGAAAAATATTTTCATATATATCAAAAGGAAAAAGAAAAAACGGATATTTAAAAAGAAAAATAAGAAGAAAACGGGATAGTGCAGCATTATCCCTTGCACCAAATTAGAAGCAAGTGATAAGAGTTGCTCTATAATAGAGCAATGTTTAGAGTTCTGTTGGAGCAAAACAATGCTTTATTTAGAAGTTTTAGAGTGCCGTTGGAGATGGTTGTTCCCTAATCCTTCCTCTTATTATAATGCTTATCATGAAAAATATATATTGCCAAGACTAAATTTCTGCAGCTTGGATTCTATTCTTACTACTAAATGGTAAAGCTATGATGGACAGCTGTGTTCATACTATTAAACATTCAAGCTCACTGTCCCACTTGGATAGTCCAAATTTGAGAATCAACTGTTTGATAAATTATCGCCTTTGCGAATGATAGTTATCAGATTGTTTTTTTACTATAGAATAAGGTTACTGTTAGATTACCTTGGAACATAAGATATTCTCAAAATAGAGATTCCTTTTCTGAGTCATCATCATGGTTCAGACTCGCCAGAGTCGCGGAATTCCGAATATGAAAGCAATTTTGATTGAGAAACTGTTTTGAATTGACATTGCGAAACTTGTGCAAACTTGGACATATGGGACAGTTTCTCTCTCCTTTTCAAGTTGGCCGTGGTCAATGAATTGAACAGTTCGTATAACTTGGAGAATGTAATTGCATGGATAGCTGACCTGTTGAAGTTCCATCTGCAAAGTTCGCATCTCCTCGTTTGTCAATAACATTTCAGTTCTGTTTCCTTTCCCCTTATCCCGCCATCTTATACTTTTTTGCTGTCGGTCGACTAGGTCCAAACGTGTCTGCTTTCCATAGATCTGAATGTGTCTTCTTTTGTGGCAGTTTCATTGCGCCTTCAGCTTCTTTATTCTCTTCTCATTCCGTCTCCGTCCTCTGTATTCATGTCCTCTCTTTTAAACCTTCTGTGGCAGTTTCACTGTGCCTTCAGTTCGTTAGATAACTTGCTTCACTTGAGATCGTTTTCGTTCTTGTGTGTGTACTTAAATGTAGGACTTGGGATATGTTTTTCTCACCGCTTTATCATTTTATCTTTTAGTTTTATTTATATTCTTCCCTGTTTAACTAGGAATATAGTGTTTTGTGGCTATCTATGGTCTTTGTGAGGTTTAAGTACTGTACTTATAAGGGTGAATGCCGTAACAAAAATGTTGGTCACTTTTATGTTCTAGTCATCACAAAAAAGGAAATTAGGAATCTCTAGATGGGCAGAGGAAATATGATGCTTGGTTTGCACTAGCTGAATGGGAATAGTAGGTGAGACAACTTGATAGTCCATAATTGGTGCATCAACGCTTAATTTTTGTGAGTTACTATTAAATTGTAGGGTGGAGACTCAAGATGGTGGTGATGCCAGAGTAGAAGTTTCTCCACGTGACATCATATATACGCAGCCTGCGGATTCGCCGGAAGGTGAACAGCCAACAATCTTGCACAAACTTGATCTTCGCTATGGGTATGAAAGTAATCCTCTCTCTCTCTCTACACACACACACGAACACTCGTCAGATATTTGAGTTGTGAAAAAATTGTTACCTCAATTGAAGCTTTAGATTTGTTTGCTTTTTGATCTCAACTGGATGTTATTTTTTATTTTTTTTCTGAAAAACAGCGCGGTGAAGAGTTGTTTTTATGTATCTACGAGCTAATGACTGTAATATATATTGATTTTCAAAATTTATGGGTTTTTTTCATTGCATAAGTGACCTTTTCTTCTGGTCTATGTAGCATTTAGTCTTTTGCTACTATCTGATGGCTTACATGTGTTGTGTCTACATGTTCCTTCTTTTTCCAATCATTTTATACCTGCCAATGGTGCACATTGTAAAGTAGCAAATATTGTTGAGAGCATCCATAGCATCGATCTAGTTACCTTCTAGTATCTTGAATGCTCAAATGATATTCTTGTGCCAATTACAAAATTATGTTACCACTGTACGAATTGATATTATAGTAGCGGCCTTGAAATAGTTTTCATGGGGTGTGCTATGCATCAAACCGGAAAAAAAGAGTGTAGGGAATTTTGCTGCGGTTATCTGCCACATGGACGTTTCAACTATGTTAAGGTTTATATGGTTGAGATTTGAGAAAACTGAAGCTGATCGCATGATTTCAGGAATCACATGATTTCTGGAACTGGACCGTCACACGTCATATATGTCTTAAATTGTCATCTTTTTCTTATATTTCTTGTTCATTAACGGTTCAGTTTCTTCCTTAAACATTACCTGCTTCATAGTTTAGGCACGTTACTTGTCAGAGTTCTTGGTTTGCTTATATCTGTAGCAAATTTTTGGGTGTGAAACTACAAAATTGACCCGCGTACTATTGACCCAACATCACTTTGACATGCGTACTATCAACTCAGTAATAGTACTACGCGTACTTTACTTTTATTAATTAAAACCCTAAGATTTCTAACGCCAGTTAAAAATTAAATGGGGCTATTAACAATTTAACGAAAAGTTAGATTCATATTTTTGAAATTGACCCTAGACTTTAAAATGGCCCCCATTATCATCTTCTTCCTCCCACTTCAATGAACCCAGCCAAGTGCCGCCCCATCTCCACCCACCCCGCCAAATCCATCCGCCACCACCACCTACACTAATTGTTATCAGCATTTACCCATAGAGGAAGATTCTCGTACTGGAGCCTCGACCAAGGATCCGTACCATCGGCCTTCAAAACAGCGGTCCGCAGCTGAGAGACATGAAATCGGCCGGCTTCTGGAAAATCCGGCAAGGTGAACTCGACCAAATCAGAATTCCGGCCAGGCAAATTCATCCACTCCGAGTAATAACACGCCAATCCAAACCCACCGGAGCCACTAAATATCGCATGGAAAATACCAAACTGATGCGAAACCTCCGCCGACCACCCAGCAACCACACAAACCGGCGGCGCTCCGTTCCCGACGAGGTCAGCAAGAATATTCCGGAACCCGGGTTTGAGAGAGGGGGCGGCTTGAAAAAGACGGATGGCGAGGTTATAAGGGAGGGAATCGGTGTTTTCGGATGGATTTGGCGGTGTGGGTGGAGATGGGGCGGCACTTGGCTGGGTTCATTGAAGAGGGAGGAAAGATGATGATAATGGGGGCCATTTTAAAGTCTAGGGTCAATTTCAAAAATATGAATCTAACTTTTCGTTAAATTGTTAATAGCCCCATTTAATTTTTAACTGGCGTTAGAAATCTTAGGGTTTTAATTAATAAAAGTAAAGTACGCGTAGTACTATTACTGAGTTGATAGTACGCATGTCAAAGTGATGTTGGGTCAATAGTACGCGGGTCAATTTTGTAGTTTACTCGCAAATTATTTGTTGTGTAGTATAGCTTAGTTTTTGTGGACCTGCTGAATATTCTTACTATGATCCTGATGTTGTGTCTACAACCTCTTCATCTCTTCAGGGGAATTTCCTGGTGTGATGATTCACTTGCGCTGGTTTATGAATCTTGGTACAAGACACGACAAGTAAAGACCTGGGTTATTTCCCCTGACTCTGACGATGCGAGTCCCCGGATACTATTTGACAGGTCGTCAGAAGATGTGTACTCTGATCCTGGTTCTCCCATGCTGCGGAGAACTCCTGCTGGCACTTACGTCATTGCAAAGCTGAAGAAGGAAAATGATGAGGGTACTTATGTTTTATTAAATGGAAGTGGCGCTACACCTCAAGGAAATGTACCATTTCTGGATTTGTTTGACATGTAAGTAACCGATAATAACCTCATTCTTTTTCTTCTTGTGTACATTATCGAGAATGAAGTCATCTGACATATTATTTCAGAAATACAGGCAGTAAGGAAAGAATTTGGGAGAGTGACAAGGAAAAATATTATGAAAGTGTTGTTGCCTTGATGTCTGATCAAAATGATGGAGATATCAACATTAATCAGCTGAAGTTCCTGACGGCTAAGGAATCTAAAACCGAAAACACACAGTATTACATACAGAGTTGGCCAGAGAAAAAAGTATACCAAGTTACAGATTTTCCTCACCCCTATCCACAGTTGGCATCACTGCAAAAGGAGATGATCAGGTACCAGAGAAAGGATGGTGTCCAACTCACTGCAACCTTATACCTCCCTCCAGGCTATGATCCATCAAAAGAGGGCCCTCTTCCATGTCTAGTTTGGTCATATCCGGGAGAGTTTAAAAACAAAGAGGCGGCTGGGCAAGTTCGTGGGTCTCCAAATGAATTTGCAGGAATCGGTCCAACATCACCTCTGCTCTGGCTTACTAGAAGGCATGACTTTCTTCTACCCTCAGCTCTATTTTATTGCCATTCATGTCCCAAACCTTTTCTTGGCAACTAAAGATACCATTTTTCAGCTCTCTGCTACTTTCTACTTTCTTCTTTCCCTTTCCCCTCCCTATCCTTTGGCTGATATAGTTCCATTCCATGTAGATAATCTATGTTACTCCAACACTTGCAGATTTGCTGTATTATCCGGGCCCACGATTCCCATCATTGGTGAGGGCGAGGAAGAGGCAAACGATAGGTAACTTGATGCCTATATTTTTTCTAATATAATTTCTCCTTTTCAGTTACATCTCACGAGAAGGTAAGAAATACCTTGTTTGTTTACTAATACTTCTCTTAAAAAATCTATGTTCTCGTTTCAAAATAAAATAAAATCTATGTTCTTGATATTCCAAGAGTTGCAGTTATACTCAAATATTTATTAAATGGTTATGTGAGAGTTAATAGAGTTTACCTTCTCGAAAGGGTGATCTTTGAACACTTCACATTTGAGCACAGTGGTCTAGCTCTAGGGAAAAGGATTAAATTAGAAATTGCAAACTGTGAACACTTTAGAGATCACTATCTACTCTGATATACTCCCTCTGCGCGGAAAGTTAGTCCCTCTTTTTACGTTGTTACACGAATGAACTTTGGGCAATGATTTAGACTACTTTTGATTATCCTAATGAAAATTTACAACTTATCATTGATACACCATTATAAATACTATCAATACCAATTTTTAGATTCTCATTAAGATAATTACAAGTAGCCTAAATTATTGCTCAAAATTCATTCGTAATAACAACGAAAAAAGAGGGACTAACTTTCCGGGACAGAAAGTATATCAAATGCTAACATCCATTTCCTTCCTCCTATGGAAAGATATAAATAGGGACTTATTATTATCTTCTTAATTGATCCTAAATCAAATGTTATGTTCACTAGTTTTGTGGAGCAACTTGTTGCGAGTGCAGAGGCTGCAGTGGAGGAAGTTATCCGCCGCGGAGTAAGTCTCTTCATAATTCTGGACATTATAATTCTCAATTCTTGATTATGACAGCTTATTCTTTCTCTTGTACACATAAAAGGTGGCTCATCCAGACAAAATTGCTGTTGGAGGTCATTCTTATGGGGCATTCATGACCGCAAACCTCCTTGCCCATGCCCCTCATCTTTTCTCTTGCGGAATTGCCCGCTCAGGAGCCTATAATAGGACACTCACGCCTTTTGGGTTTCAGGTTTAACTTTCACTCTTTGCTTGAATTTCTGGTATAGATTTTAGGAGCCTGTAATGGCAGTTATGCGTTGGTGGAAATTTGCATTGCACTTCCATTTATTGTCTTGTCACTTTTTTCTTCTCTTTCTTTCTCTCTCTCTCTCATTTAGTATGCATCCTGTCTTTGTACGATATGAGGATATTGACTTGATGTCATTTGTGTAGAATGAGGAGAGGACACTTTGGGATGCCACTAGTACTTATATTGAGATGAGCCCATTTATGTCAGCTAATAAAATTAAAAAGCCTATACTACTCATCCATGGAGAAGAAGATAACAATCCTGGGACTTTGACCATGCAGGTATATAAATTAGGATTCCTGTATCTTCCTTCTTCACACCAATGCAACTTCACTTAGTCCTACTCATGTTCTTATTGCGTCTTGCTTTGCATTTTCTGTGATGTAGTCCGATCGTTTCTTTAATGCATTGAAAGGCCATGGTGCATTGTCTCGATTGGTTGTTCTTCCTTACGAGAGCCATGGTTACTCAGCAAGAGAGAGCATAATGCATGTTCTCTGGGAGACAGATCGGTGGTTACAAAAATATTGTGTCCCCAACACTTGTGAAGCAAATTCAAAAGTCGATGAATCCTGCAAAAAAGCTGCTGACTCAGCTGTTGCTTCTGCTGGTGGGATTTCGTAGCATGAAGATGTTGAATTTGATAGATTTATTTCGGGCCAAAAGGTCTTCACTTTGGTAATTTCTTCACCCAAAACTTATCAAATTTTCTTGGAGTTTCTGTTGCATGACCATCTCGTTTTGTTTTCTATCTATATTCAGAAGGACATCAACTATCTTAATGATCGAGAAAGTATCTATTGCTGATGATGATGTGGAGCTGGAGTAATTTCAGCTCTATTTGCTTATCAAGTTCTTGTAGAAGTTGATAACCGCAAGCTTGCAAATGTGTCCTGCCCTTATATAAGTCAGTTTTGTGTTGCTAAAAAAATTATACTCCCTATGTCCCAGAAAGATAGTCTCATTTTGAATTTTAGTGGTAAAAAAAAAAAAAAAAAATGAACTTTAACCAACCATTGGCGACATTCTAGTGTCTAGTACGAGTGGAATGCTAAGCTACATTCTTTCTTCTCGTGGCAGGGAATAACACTCCTCTCTTTG
This sequence comes from Campanula takesimana, assembly GCA_026119855.1. Lineage (NCBI taxonomy): Eukaryota > Viridiplantae > Streptophyta > Magnoliopsida > Asterales > Campanulaceae > Campanula > Campanula takesimana. Next base: position 1,233,370 of record JAOWBW010000116.1, on the reverse strand, counting down.
TTTAAATGGGTTATATACAAATATGCATCAACAGATGCCACTACCGGCCCATAGGTTGATTATAGTAATTCTTTCTAACAATAATCTTCCTATTGCTCCAAATTTCAAATGGAAAATCATGTCTCGGCAAAGGTCCGAAACTGCCAAGACCGAGTCGACCCATTGCTGACCCAAAGTTGCCCAATTCTTCATCACCTTCCTCCTCGATGTTGTTTGGTTGTTCACCATTATACAATTAAACGTAATTGTTTTACAATGTTACTAGATAAAACCCGTGCGATGCACGATTTTTCCAAATTTTATTATTTATTAACCTAATAATGGCAATTTTTTTAAAATAGATTTTTTGTATTTCAAAAAAAAAATTGTCTTAAATTAAATTCATTTATACTATAATACTTTTTTATTGGAAAAAAATATGTTTATTGATAATTTAATTCATTTCTAATATTAAAGAAAATATAAGAAAATAATTTCTCTTAACAAAATGTCAAAAATTTCTGGCAAAAATAGCAGTCATTAAGTAACGACCTTTAATGATGGAACAATTGTTTGAGAAAAACTAATTCACTGTACCAAAATTATCTCATGTTATCAGTTTAGAAAGTATTTTTTTTCTTTTTAATCATGTATTTATAATTGTATTAACACAAATGTCAATTAATAACTGTGAAATTAGAGGTTCTTGTTTAGATTTAATTTCCTTAAAGTTTCTTTGATCTTGTTGTTTTTTATTGTATGTTTGTTTGTTTCCTTCCAGTTGTTGAGGGTCTTTTGATTTCTCTCCATAGTGAGAGCCCGTTGAATTCTCTCCTTAGTGAGAGCCTTTGCTTTATTTTTGATTTTTCTTTGATGTTCTTGGACTTGTTATTCGCACTTTTCATATCTTCAATTTGGTTGGTGAAGTCTAAGAATAATGCTTGGGGTGTTTATTGGTGATGGTGGACATTGTCCCATTTTTGTAAGTGCAAATATGTAAGAGGGCTTCGATTTCAGATCTTACATCAACTCAAGTTTGTCTTTCCCGGGATATTTGGTTGGCATTTTTCTGTCAACTCAGAAGCTCTATTTTCTCGTATCTTCAAAGTTAAATCACACTGTGTAGCAGTTTATTTGAATGCCAATTGTAGGCAGTGGCCAAATTTTATTTGGCGGAGCGTCTGTGTATCCCAAGGACGAGTTCAGATGGGCTTTTGGTGTAAGATTGATATCAACATGGTTCTTCATATCCCTAGAATCTTCAAAGATGTAGCATGTTGGTTTTTAAGAGAGACTCAACAAATTTGTAATGTATGTATTTGGGTAGAGCCTTCAAGTAATGTGGAGTGCCTACTAAATATTAAAGTTTTACTCCATCATTCACATAATTAATGTCGCATTTTAACTATTTTGGGTCAACTTAATTGAATTTCGACAACAAATTGATAACAACTACAATATCTTCATGAAATTCAAATAATTATTTTAATGATTTATTAAAAAAATATTAATGATAAAAATTTATAGAAAACATGATATAATAGAATTGAATTTTTTTTCAAACGATTAATCAAATTATTAACAAAAAAAAATACAATATTTATTATGTGACATAGTGAGTATGATATTGATAATGAGATTTATTTTTCTCATCAAAATTTGGCTCCTCTCAACAAAAATCCAAAATCACCACTGCGAACAAATACAACTTATTACATACTCCCTCCGTCTCATAAGAAGGGACATTTTTTCCGTCTCATACTTATTGCTACCAAATGAGAGTGCATAAGGATTAAGCAAAAATGTTGTAAAAGTAGGTATTGTGAGTGGGTAGTAGAGAGAAAATAAGTTAGTGGATAGTTGTTGTGAGTAGATAGGAAAGAGAAAAGTAAACATTTTGGTAAGTAGCAATAAGTATAGAATGCCCAAAATGAAAATAAGTAGCGATAAGTATGAGACGGAAGGAGTAGCATTGACTAAAAATACCCCTTATTATAGAATACTCCCTCTGTCCCAGAATGATAGTGTCCATATTTTCATGGGTTTTACGAAAGAACTTTGAGTAATAATTAAGGCTACTTTTAATTATTCTAATGAAATATTTGAAATTGTTCTTAATACACCATTATAAATACTATTAATATCAATTATAAGTAGCATCTATAACTGCTTAAAGTTCCCTTGGCAGCAATCTCAATTGAGGTCCTTGTTAATAATTAATCAGAGTACTTCAGATGCTCCATATCCTTGAGCTCCGAGTATGTCATATCCTTTTTAAAATGTCGTTTCATTTCCCTAAACAATTTCAATAATGCTTTAAAAATAGTAGCCTCAATACTTAAATGCTACATACTCCTAATTAAGTTAATTAAATGTAAAAACATGATGATGTCAGCGAAGCATTTTGGAGGGAAAAAAATTCATGTGGTGCTGCCATGTGTCCAACGTTGATGTCAGCGGTTTCTAATTTAGTATATAGTAATACTCCCTCCGGTCCAAAATATCTGTCGCTTTTGAGCAATTTTTTTGGTCCAAAATAATTGTCACTTTTGGGTAAACTATTAAAATTCCTAATTTACCCTCACATTGGAAGTTGTTTTACTTTATTAATTGACCTAGTGAGTGTAATAATGTAAGAAAGATGGACAATAAATAAGGGTAAGTATGGAACTTTCACCATTAATATGCCGTAATAATTGCATTTCTTAATCTTTGTGAAAAGTCTAAAAACGACAGTTATTTTGGACCGGAGGGAGTAATAGATTATACAAGTAAAATGTAACATTCATTTATAAAAATTGTTACTTTCTTATTTTTACAATGTTACTAACACAAGTGTTTTTAGTTCTAAAGTGTAAAGGATTAGATTATTACTTTTCTATACATATGCGTTACAATTATATATAAACTCTGTTACATATAACTAACACGTTCGTTACATTTTAGTTATAATAAGTACTCCCTCTGTCCCTAAATGAGTGTCTATTTTCAAGAAATCTTTGTCCCAAAATGAGTGTCTTTTTTGAACATAACTTTCTCCCTAAACATTTTTTTTCGATTTTTTTTATACGTGCAAAACTAAAGGTTTGGAAAGGAGATTACAAGATTATATATGAATCGTTGTTACCAAATTGTTCAAAAAGTTGAGATTTACAGTGTCCCTTAAAATGAAATTTGGACACTCATTTAGGGACAGAGGGAGTATTACTTTTGGCAAATGAAGAAAATATAAAAAAAACACTGTTACTTTTCTGTATATATGTATTACTTTTATGTAAACAAACTGTTACATATAAATAACACGTTTGTTACATTTAGTTATAGTAACTATTACTTTTGGCAAACCGAAAAACACCAAAATAAAAATTAAAATTAAAATAATTTTTTTTTGGCCGCGGGTCATGGGTCCGGGTCATGGCAAAAAATGACCCGTTTTTACTACAAAACGGTTCATGATAAGTTTTTGTTAGCAATGTGAAGAATTTTTTAGGATACTTAAAAATGCAAATGAGAATATCATTTCGAACAGGAAAGAGGGATTAATTATGTTTTATAAAGAGATAATTGCAAAAACAACCTTGTATTGCAATTTAAACCTTCAATAAAGATAAATTGAGTAAAAACCTTGTACATAAATTCTTGTTGCAATTTAAACCTTGTTCCTAGTTAACTAGTGTAGTTAAAAATAGTTTAAAAACATGCACTTTCTTTGTTTCTGCTAATAGAATGTTTAATGTTATTAGTATACTTATATCCGTTTCTCTCCTAGGATTACAAGTGCACAGTCGAATATTATGTGACCCATTTTTTGGTTCATGAAAGTAAGGCGAGAATTGACAAGAAACATGTGCAGACTCTACAAATTGATACTATTGATCGGGGCACATCAAAGGGGAAAGGAGCTGATATATTGGTCTTTAACTCTGCACATTGGTGGACACATGAAAAAACAAAATCTGGGTGAGTTTCAATTTCTTCCAAGCATTTTGTTTCTTTTGACTCGTGGCTGACTGACAGGACCAAGAAGGCAACCAAGTCCATCCTCAACTTGATGCGACGACATCTTTCCGGAAAGCTATGGTAACTTGGTCATTGTGGATCACGAAAAACAAAAGTTTTCTTTCAAAGTTCAGCTCCTGCCCATTTCAGGTTATTACATTGTTGATTTTTCAAATGGGACTATTCATTTCTTATATATATTGTCGAATGGATGGAGGATCATTTTTCTCTGCAAGTGATGTACTAATTGTTGAGGTTGTTTTGGTTCACTTGACAGGGGAGGTCAATGGAATGCTGGTGGACATTGTAGAGAAGCTTCTCAACCCCTTCATGAATTACCCGAAAAAGAACATGATTATAGAAGAGGTCATAAGTCAGATGAAAACTCCGGTGACTTTTTTCAACATAACTGGTTTGTTGGATTATAGAATATATGGAAGGAGGCCTGGGCAAAGTTACCCCAGACTGCAGCCATTGGTGCCTTCCTGACACCTGGAACGAGCTCTTGTATTTCCAGTTGCTGTCAAAACTTGGAGAAAGGTAGTCATAGGCTCAAAAGTAAAATTCTTACCTTGTACATTTTGCTTCTTTTCTCTACATTTGTAGTCAAAATTCTTGAATTTTGGTAGTCATTAGTCAATCTTTACCAACATTTGTTCCTCCCGTGCAGTTGCCAACCTCTCTCACTCGCGCGCACACACAATTGATGTGAAAACTAAAGTATACAATGCTGACAGCCCAAAGAACTTTTAACTCTGACAAAATCCTCTGCAATGAAAACCATATCGAGTTTATGGTGATATGAGAGCCAAAAATGTGGAGCCCCTTAGACACTTGTCAAGGTTTGAGTGGGTTGAACAAATTTTCGGATTTAATTTCTTTTCCAATTATTTGAGCTGAATTTTCACTTAGTAAATTTTTTTTTTTTCCACCAAAATTCCTTAAAAAAAAATCTCTATAAATTGATGTAAGTTTCATTTGATTTGGACACCCAAAAAAACCCTTTTTTCTCCATATATTGCAACTTTTCTTGTAACTTTTTTTATTTTGAAATATAAATGATAATTGAAAAAAATCCCCCTTTTCCTGTATAAACATTAAGTGTTAATTTTTATTTTTTTTTAATTATAAATGATTATTATTAGGGGTGGCAAATCGTATTCGTCCGTACCAACCAACCGTACCAATTACAAAAACTCTCTACCCATTTTATCTCTTCTACTTTCTCTTCTTTACTTTTTCATACTCATAACATTTTTTTTTCTTGATCTTCGTATAAAATTAAAGTAAAAACCTTAATACAGGACGGAGGGAGTGTAATATTGAAACAGAAGGAGTACCTTAAAATGAAAAAATAAAATTATGCAATGCAACCCTTTAATAAATAAAATAGCACATATTAATTATCATTCAAATTCTTCATCAAGCATTTAGTACAGCATCTCATGCGTATATTTTTTTTTAATAGCAATATCTCAAAATTTAAACAAGCATGGGTATGGCGTGGTTTGTGGTTAGCATTAATTCTGGATTTAATTGCGGTTATAATTAAATGATTTTATTTCTCTTCTTTGTGGCCTTTATATAACACGTAACAGCTCAATACAAGTACAAGAATACTCAAGCGGATGTCAATTTGCCTGTTGAAAACGGCTACTCTCAAGTTGTTGTTGTTGTGTTTTTTTTTTTTTTTTTTTTTTTTAAATTACATTCTACATTTGGTATAGGCTAGTACCAACAGTACCTACCGAGTACCAACCGTATCAACTAAGTTGGTATACCGACTTAGTTGGTTGGTACATGATATAAGCAAAATGTAACTGGTATACCTACCATACCAGCCCAACTATTTGTTAGTGAGACTCACTTTTGTCATCCTCACAAAAAATAGCTTACTATTTCATACCTTACTTTATCCTTTATATTCACAAGTCACAACACCTACTTTAATAACACTTTTCCTTAATTCTCATCCTTAATATTCACAAGTCACAACCGTGTCTCGTAGACTCTCTTTAGATCTTTTATAGCCCCCATCAACATACATAGCATGGATTCCCACTGATTCCTATTAATCGAATCGCCCACGAAAACCAGTCTCTTCCCTCTGATTAATTCCATCATTTTTGTAGCATTGAACCTACCACATAAACCACCTCCAATTGTTCTTAAGGTTGAAACGTTAACTCAAATATGCAATCGAAAATGAACCCAATGATAGGTAATCAAGAACATGAAATTTAAGGAACTTGAAAGCACAAACATGGGTAGTCACATTTACGTCGAACATTCCCTTGAAAAGTCAAACACACACACACACACACAATCTTTGAGCATTACCTTGGAATGTCACAATCTTGAGGTTGCCATCTCCACTTCATGTAGTCATTGTTCAATCTGCCATTAGCCTCGCAATTAAAAGCTTCATCAATAAAAGGACATGAAGCACTTGTGTACAGAGGATAGCTCTCATCAAATACCCATTTCCCTTTTGTTATATCACAATTTCTTTCCCCCTTTTTGCCACTTGTTGAAACTCTTTCCATATTCCCAGATGAAGAAGCATCAGATTTTTTCACTCTTCAAATTACCAATTCTACTCTCAAAAACTGAATCTTTACCAATCTCAGATGTACTCAAAACAGAATTATTATTTACACGAAAACCCGAAAAATTGCACAAATTGCACTACAATTATAAATAATAATTTTCTTATACTATTACACCATAAAAATTATAATTATAGTTATTCATTTGTGATTAATACACAAAACACTAAATAATTGTTTGAATAAAAAATAAAGCAAGAGAAAGGAGAGAGCATTTAACAATAGGGATGAAATTTAAAATGGGACTCTAACCCAGGTCTTTGTAAGTATAGGATTTTTACCACCTAATCTAACAAGTTTTATGTCTTGGGGTTGCACTTTCTATATACTATAACATAAATTTAACTTTTTTCCTTTTTTACAATAAGAAGTCACCGGCGGGTGCATTTGCACCCCTACCCTTGGCTGTAGGTCCGCCCCTGCATGATACCAAAGATCCATAACAATACCTAATATCCTTCTCTTCTTTTCTTTTTCAGATGCATCTCATCATCACCACTATATACAAATTTACGTTTTTTAAGGGTCCCAAATCCAATTTTTTTTCTTTTCTTTTTCGGATGACCATATACAAATTTCTTACGCTTTCTTAGAGTGGCCGATGCAATTCCCTGAAAAATAATAGGGAAAACCGGATTAAAGACTTAAAATCACCCTGTTTTAGGGTAAAAAATACCAAACAAATGTTAACCCCTAATTAAAATTAAGTATATAAAACCCTTTCACCACCAGGCCCGAAATAAAACTTACCGGATTACGTGGTGGTGCCGACGAAAACGGATTAATATTTTGGAGAAAAGTAAACGGAATCCACTCGTCGACTTCAGCAGCAGTTCTTGCCGGTGGTGGTGGATCGACCAAAATCTGAATGGTTTCCCCCTCCGGTGGCGTCGTTGGTGTTGTGTCCGGTGGATTTTGCGAGTCAATCCAATTTCGTAGTAATCTGATAAGAAAGACTACAAAGAATGAAGCGAGTTTTACGGCATAAGTTGTTGCCTTACTCTTCTTCGAAACCCAATTCCAGGCCCAATTCCATATTTGAGAAACATAAGGATCGAGAATCCTAAGAGTTGTGGAAGGACGGACGTTCCATGTGAATACACAAGATTGTAGACTCAAGCATACGAACAATGTCGGGAACCAGAAGTTGAGCCTCTCAGGAGTCAAATTTGATGCCACCATCAAAACATTCTCATAAACACTCTTGACGAAGCAATTTTTAATTTCCCGGTGCAGAAACCTCCATAGCCGATGTCCATTGCTAGCATATGACAAGTATAACGCTAACATTGTGAAACTTGCGATTATCCACAAAGGAATCGAAACATTATGTCCTTTTCTTTTATAGAGAGATGATAAAGCGATAATTGATAAAATAATTGAAACAATGGAAAGCATGAGGAATAAACGTGCTCTGATTAGCGTGCGAGATGATTTCAATGCCATGGTGGAGTGTGTCGAATGAAGAAGAAGAAGAATATACAGTAGTTAGGCTATGTACAATAGGGTAGTTGAGTTGAGAGGGTTGAAGGAAGGGGGTGAGTTGAGAGGGAGAGGGTTGAGGTTTTAGAGCTCAATGACTCGAAACTCTCTCTTACCATCAATTTGTTGACGAGAAAGAAGGGGACAATAAGAGAGAGAGAGAGAGAGAGGGTGAAAAGAAAAAGAAACAAGTCAACAAGTGAGTAATGGAGACGCGAATGAGAGAGAGGTGATGAGAGACAAAATTTGTGTGTGACTTGTAGGTGAATTTAGTGTGTGTGTGTGTGTGTGTGTGAGAGAGAGAGAATGTGTAATTTGTGTAATTGTTCTTTCCGTCCTTCTTTAATCTATAAAAATTACTCATTTAGTTGTTCCATTTTAATTCATAAAATCCTAACATAGAAATGTTTTAATACTTTTAAAATGTTGGGACCCACTTATCATACTCACAATAATTATCCACTAATTATTTTTCATCCAACTTTCTATCTGCATTCAACAATCTACACTCACAACACATCACTTTTTTTCACTTTTTCCTTAATTAATAATGTCAAACTCATTTTTATACTCTCTCTGTCTCAAATTAGATGTCATTTTGGAGTGTTTCACACATATTAAAAATACCATTAATGCTCAAGGTTGACTAAACCAGCCACATGTTTTGTAAATTCTAGGCCCTGCCTAGACCCCTAGACGCTAAGCCCTGCTCCACCGCTTAGCATCCGCCTAACAATTTTTAGAACACTGGGTCTTTCTATCATAACCTTACTCCTCTATTCTTCTCATTTTTTAACTTCTCTCTCATTTTTTAAGCACTATTGCAATATATTTTTTTATTGTTATTTTCATTCACGACTAAATTATAGATGACATTTCTTTAAATTTTTTGAAATCTATCAAATTGTTTTTTTTTTTTTTTTTTTTTTTTTTTTTTGTGATGATCTCAATCAAATTAAATACCAAACCCACTTGTTCAACTCTAAAACTCAACAATTTTATTAAAAAAACTCTTCAAACCTCGTTCTAGTACTCTCTCAGTCCAATTTAGACTGAGAGAGTACTATCAAGCAACTCTTTTTCTTTTGAAAATACGAATCAAAATTTTTAAAACGTGTTTTTTACCTTATTAAATAGATTTTTATCCTTTTCTTTTTTCTGTTTATGAAAAGAGAATCAGTATTGATAGTGGAAATGTTGTTCTTTGTTGTTTTTTTGTTAAGGAAGAAAATGTTGTTTTAATTAGCAACAATATTGGTTTAGCTAGACTTGATCAAGTTACACGGGCCCTTGCCCATGACCACGAGTCAAAGAGGATAGAGTTTATCAGAATTAAAATAGTAAAGAGAAAGAAAAAGTCAAGATGTTTAGCTTGGCCTGTCCAAACTTAGAAACATTTGAAAAATATCATACACGGCATAAATAAATGCAAGTATGCAAGCAAAAAATGACTGTTGTACTGTTTACAGATGCTTAATAGAGGCATGACCATCTCCCCTTAATATATACTCCCACCGTCCCAAAATGATCTTCGCATTTGACTGTTAAAAACCAAAATGATCTTCGCATTTGACTGTTCAAACTTTTTAAGGATATAAACACTTGCTACACGATCCATGCTATGTTTATGCACTTTTAAGCCTAAATTGTGAAAATGAGAACTTTTTGGGACAACGAAAAAATGACAAATAGGAGGATCATTTTTGGGACGAAGGGAGAATCTACAGTGCACTTTGTTTTGTGTGTGTGTTTTTTTTTTCCCCTTCTTCAACAAAGTAAAAGAACACCTAAGAGAGTACGAGCAAAATTTTCACCAAAGCAACACTCCTTAGACTAAAACGCATTCCCAACAGTAGATCAAACAAAAAGTGTATCCAAAGAGCCCAGAGAATCATGATTAAACAATCACATATCACCACGGTTACAAACCAGCACAAAGCCAGCGGGTGCAACGACTAGAATTTTCATCCAGCGTGCACAAAAATGTACCAATAACCAAACACCTATACCTAACATCTGACTAAAACCAACAACACATTCGGTATACAGACTATAGACAATGATAAATGATTTTTTTTTTCCTTCCAGTCAGGCAGCAAAAAAGTCCCTATTTCAAAAAATGAACCCAATTATCCTCAAATCTTGGAAAAAGAAAAAAAAAAAAAACTCGATTCATGTTAGGTAAATTGTTCTAAGTTCTAACTGTTTCTCGTTCACAACGTCATTGTTGCTTATAGTCTGGCTTGCAAGCAAGTACAGCATCATGGCAAAGGAACCAATAATCCTTGTAGGGAATGGACATTCATGGCATTCTGAAAAGGAGACCAGCCCCTGGAGCAGATGGGATATTGTAGAGCAGAAAAGGCAAGCTGAAAATAAAAAAGAAAAAAAACAGTTGATTGAAGAAGGGTTTGCAATGGGTTAAATATCATTGAACAAAAGTTAAGGCAACTCGCCTTCTTCCACTGAATATTCCATAAGCTGATGAAGCCACAGACGACCTTGAAATTGCAGAACATAGGTATCTAAAGTGCGGCCAGATTACTTCTCCTGCAAATTAAAAAAAAAAAAAATGAAAACGCTGAATATACAAAATAATACTCCCTCCGTCTCTCTAACGATTGTCCAAATTTCATTTTAGGGACGTCAGGAAAATGTTCTTTTTTTATATATACAATTTAGTGGCAAAGATGCATACATGTTCTTGTTATTCACTTCTTAAACATTTAGTTTTGCATGTAGAAAAAAACTACTGAAAAAAAAAATTGAAACAAATAAACATTTAGAGACAAATATTTTCAAATTAGACATTCATATTGGGACAAAAACCTCTTTAAAATGGACATTCACTTAGGGACAGCGGGAATACTAATGAAAGCAAGAAGGTGTTGTACTTTATCACACCAGAAATGATAATTCTGCAATAGAACTATTTAAAGCTTTTTGTTTCTCTTATTTTCTGTAATTTTTAAGACACTGTTGAGGCAATCCACACCTTTTCTTTTCTTTTTTCTTTTTTTGAATCGAGATCAAAAAGCATATAAACTCGTGTTCATCTAAGGCAAGACTGCTTGACCAGAAAAATGTTGAACACATTAAGGAAAGGAAAATCTTCATATTGGCGAGGTTATCTGAAATCTAAATTCACCAAAGGCAGTGATAATACAGATATGATGTGTTTTAGGGCTGTAAACAAGCCGAGTCGAGCTTTGGGGTGTCGATCTCGAGCTCGTTTAAAACTTATCGAGCTCGAGTTCGAGCCCACTTGCTTGTTCGAGCTCGAGTCGAATCGAGCTCGTGAGCTGCTCGCGAACAACTCGAGTCGCTATCGAACTCGAGTTTTAACGGCTCGAGCTTAGACTTTTTTAAGAAAAATATAGTCTTAACGAGCTTATCGAGCCGAATTCGAGTTGTTCAAAAACAAAAATTCAATTTTAATGAGCATATCGAGCCGAACTCGAGCTTTTAACGAGCTAAACGAGCCAAACACGGTCGGCTCGATAACCAAAACGAGCTTGACAATCGATTCGAGCTCGAGCCAGCTCGGTTCGTATAACAGCCCTAGATGTGTATATATATGAAATTGCATGATATATCACTATAATAGCTAATGGAAACGTATAACGAATGAGTGCGTATTGGCCCGATGAACACCAATTTCCTGTCTAGTTATGCACGTCAATGGCAACGTTTAATGGCTTCATATACATTGTTGGGTCTCTCGGCTTAAACTTTACAATCAGTAGGGTGCTATAACACCTAATGGCGTGTTCTGCATAGTATGGGAATAGCTGCCATGTCCTAAAATAACTTCCAAATCCTCATCTCGTTGTTCTAGCAAAAATAAAGCCCAAATCACTCTGCAGCAATCTACTTTAGGGTGACACGATGCCCATAATTAGGATATTTTCTGCCGAGGCATTGTTTCGAAAAAAACAATTGGTATAAAAGCTACTTCAAGTGATAATAGAACGCCAAAAAATGAATGATTTGGTCACAGTGCCCTCCTTTAGTTCACACTCTTTTTGGTTTTTGAAAATTCAGAATGCAACCTGATAAGCTAGCAGCTGAACGCCACTAAAAGGGAGTGAAGTTCATGTATCCTAAAGAGTAAAACAGCAGAAGCGAGATACTCCGTTCTCCCTTAAATGGCTAAATGAGTGTCTTCTGTGCATAAACATGAATAGTGATTGCACTCATTCAGGGATGGAGAGAAAAATAAGTGAAGAAACAATTGCATAATTAAAGTTCAAGTCCCCACCTTTACTCAAAGAGTGGCCATGAAGGTAAGATGTTAGAACATCTGATCCAGTTGAAGATATCTCAATTCTTTCTCGAGGACTCTGCAATGAGGTATTGTCCAGACATTCGATCTCCGAAGAAGAAATGCCACGACGTTCAGAAGATAATATCTCAAACCATATTCCACCAGGAAATCTATTTGGACTCACCAACCAAAGGAGGACTTTGTTGTAGGGTGTAGGCGTGTAGCATGAATAACAGATATGGAAACCTCAATTATCATGCAGATAACATTGATGGTGGAGTTCATAAGGGTGAAAAATATATAGAAAGCAGAAGTGGTTGGTAATAGAAGCAGCAAAGGCGTAAACACGAGAGAGCCGACAATGTGTTGTTCTACACTGTAGTCATAACTATCTAATCTCTGACGAAGAGGATTCCACTTCTGACCCCTGCCATTAATTTAACAACTCGGTCAACAACCTAACATGTTAAGTGAGAACAAAAGTATAAATGAAACTCCTCCCATCCCGGAAAGATACTCCCACTTTTTTTAGAAGTAAACTTGATTGAACTTTGGCCAAATATTTAGGAAAAACTAATGTTCCCAATGAAATTGTAAAAGTTGCTATTGATACACCATTACAAATACTTCCAAATGCAAGTTTTAGATTTCCAATAGGATAACTAAATGAAAATCAAAACATTGGTCAGTCAAATTTATCATTATAGAAGTGGGACTATATTTTTGGGATGGGGGTAGTACTTAGGAAGATTACATGAAGAGAAGCCCCCCAGACTAATGAACCAACAGGCTGATGCAATGTTCATGGTCAAGCATAGAGAAAATACTAAATACTCCTTCCGTCCCACCTCACTTGACACCCAAGAGATGGGCACAATAACTAAGAAAAAAGAATAAAATAAGAAAAATGTGTGGTAGAAAATGAAGAGAGAGAATGGGGTAAATAGGAGGGTCGGTTGAATAAATTGAGTGGTTGATGAGACGGATTTGATACACTTTATTCCTAGGATTTTATGAGCTTAAAATATGAATTTTATGTATTTTAGATAGTTTTTATGTAATTTTGGGCAATTATGTATTTTGGGGTTTAATTGTAATTTGGGGGAGTATTTTAGTATTTTAATATTTTTACCCAAATTAGATATTTTATTATTCAAAAGAAACTCCAAAATGGAATTTAAATGTAAATGCCCAAGTTTAATGAAGAGTGATAGAGGGATTGAAGAATTTCACTCAGCCCTTGTGCCACAAGTACCCAATTCTTGTGCCACAAGGGCTGGCCAAAAGAATTTAATTGAGGCAGCAAATAGAGAGCAAGCCCAAGGCACAAGGAAAACCACTCGGCCCAGATCAAGATCTCAGAGAAGCCCAGCCCAATCAGTCCAGCAGGCGGCCCAATCAGTCCACTTGGAGCGGCCCATTCTCTGGCCCAAGGCGGATCGAAGAAAACGCACCTACCAGGTGCGCTTTCTGGGGTTCCTGGCGCGTGGGATGGCGAGGCTAGCGCGTGGCGGATTCCTGGCTGAGAGTGAGGCGCGTGGTGGCGCGTGTAACAGGCTGTTTTGTCCTATTTTCTGATTTTTCCCTATTTTCTTTATTTTTTTTTATTCCTTATTAATTTAGGACTTCCCTAGATATAAAAACTAGGTTTTTAGTTTTGTTTTGGATTCTAGACTTGATACAATAATTTTAGTTTTAGGGTTTTATTTTTCTTTTCATGGAGATTTCAAAGTTCCATATGAGGAACTAAAACCCAAGCTTTGGGTTTGAATCTTGAACCATCTTTTGTCAATTTGAGGTATTTTTCTTTCACAATTTTTATTCCTATTCATAATTTTGCTTGTTCTTAATTCTAGATCCGTTACTAGGGTTTATAAACCTGATCAATTTATTTATCTTTGTGATTGGATCTTTGCTAGAACTCTCTGTTCTGTGCCAGAATTAGGGTTTTCACTGTAGCAATTTCATGATTTATGCATGTGCCATGGTAAATTGTGATTAGGGTAAAATTAAGCAATTATCTATTTTAATAAATAGAAAGTGTTCCTGATCTTAGTTTCTTAAATCTTGAATCAATTAATTTTGCGATCTAGACTGTGCCAGTTAGATTAATTTATTAATTAGGGTTTCTAGTGAGTGTGCCACTGCTAGTAACTATTCTGAAAGAAGAAACAGAGATTGAAATAAATCTCGGATCAAGTGAATAGGGTAAAAAGTGAATTGATGTATCGATGATAATTGATTAAAAAGGTGGGGACGGAAACAAATCTGAAGTATTCTTTAATTATTGTTTTTGTTCATATTTAGTTTAATTTATGTTCTTAGGATTTAATAATTATAATTTTCCCCCAATCTGGTCAAGTGACTGTTCGTAAATAAATAACCGTTCTTCGTGGATCGACTCTGGACTTGCCCTAGCTACATTTTTAGAACCTAGTCCAGGTTTAATTTGTAGGTGTGCGATTTAGCCTATCAGTGGTGTAAAATGAAGAGAGAGAATGAGTGGTGGGGTAGAGTGAATACAAAATTATAAAAAGTAGCCACTTTTTGGGAAGTGTCAAGTGAGTTGGGACGAACCAAAATGGAAATAAAATGTCAAGTAAGCTGGGACGGAGGGAGTATACTTGAATCTCTTCCTGCATAGCAGACTTTAGGACTATGTCTGTTTGATTTGGGAACAATGCAAAACACTCACTCCGTTCCTCTGAAAGAGTCCTACAATATACTCCCTCCGTCCCATTTGAAACTTCACCTTTTACCTAAATGGGTGTCCCCTCTCCCGTTAAAAGCTTCATCCTTTCCTAAAATGGTAAAAAATGTAGGTCCCACTTGTCATACCCGTTCACTTCTTCCTCTCACATACTTAATTATGGGGGCCCACTTGTCATACCCACTAACTTCTTCCCTCTCACAACCCTTCTTACACTCATCACTTTCCTTAATTTGTGCGCCATCACCAAAATGGTGAAGCTTCAAATGGGACGGAGGGAGTATATGGGGATGTTCATGTCCCCATATACTTCCACCTGTTTAATTTGTTATACCATAAAAAAGAAAAATGCTGGTATATAGTTAAATCCTTCCTGGGAGATGTTGGGCTACTTGTCTTAGTTTTAGTCAATAAAGGGGGTGTTCCTATTCTATAACCATGGGATTAAGGTTTCTCAACCCTCATTATTGAGTTTATACGACGATTAATGTTAGCCCACCCCAAATCATTTTGGGACTAAGGCTTTTTTGTTGTTGTATCTGTATATCTAAACTACTCACGATGAAGAAATCGGGACCATATACATTTAATGCTTGCCAGCTATACATCTCTTATTAAGATTATTACTACCACCACAAGTTCAGCTGTTATTCTAGCTTATGAGGTATTTACCTGAAAAGACGCCAAAAGGCTGCTATTGCCCGTATCTGCTGTGAATAAATGAGAGAGATAAACCAATGCAGAGCTGATACATGTAAGGTTGAAATCGATATCATGTCCCTGACTAAGGCAGCGAATGTAGTTAGACCAAAAAGAACTCCAGAGATAGCGAGGCCTTTGATGATATAAATGAAAAAGGAACCCACAAGAACCCAGAGGGTAGACCAGATTTGAATTGAATTGAGAGAAATCAATGCCTAGAACTCTTGCTAGCTCAGTGTTCAACTTGAAGCCCGCTGGATTTCCCATCAATCGAGCACAGCTTATACGTAACCAATAGGTTGTTACATTATTAGCAATAGCAGAAACCCACTGGCAAGCTGACCACATGGAACGATTACGTAAAGAAGCCTTCTCAGCATACTCGACGCATGATCCAGACCTTGCAATTAACCATATTAAACTGTTAAGGAAAAAGAACTTCAGCATAGAATACTATACGGGCTGCAGATAATGCCTGATCACAAGCCACCTTATTATAAAAAATAATACTGTAACTGAGAAGATAATCCTGCAAATAGCTTTCTAAAATATTTAGAACTTGCTTGATGCAATTACAAAATACAAAACACCAAATAATTTGCTTAAAGACCAAGTACAATTCATGGAACATGAACTCCTATGGCTATAAGCAAATTGGTCCAAATTGCTATTTGCCACCATGCCAATGAGTTAAAGCAAAACGAGAAGATAAAAACCAAAAGACGGTCTGGAGGTCAATTGACTCAATTCCTTAATTTAAAAATTATTGTACTGGCCAATTGCAAAGAAGGAATTTTCTGAAACAACACAAAGTCACTAAGCTGACATACATTCACAGTTCTACTTTAGCTGAGATAAAAAGTTCTACGCTTAATATGGAAGCATTGTCAAGAATTTCAATGGAATCGCTATAGAATGTATCATGTTTAAGGTGATTTTTTTTTCTCTCAGTTTATGAAGTTATAGGAAGTTCAAGCTCCAAGGACAAAAGCTCATTACCTTACAGCACTACTATGAAAGGATATTGGTCAATACAAGATTTGACAACATCGTACTCGGATGTTTTGCCATGTATGGCTGAATAACTTTGTTGAAGTTTTGTATATATATGAAGCTGATCCGCTACTACCAAAATGGAGAAACTGAATAATGACATATACAAAAGTAGAAACACAAGCAACAGACATGGTCAACAATTTCCTGCAAAATTGGAAATAGGCTATCACAGCTCTTTAAGGAAAACAAAATAACACTTGGGAAGGAAGAGAATAAAGTAGAGTGATTAGATGGACATGATGTGTGAACAACTAGTGGATCTATCATGAGACACTACTTCTTGAAAGAATGACTTGGCAGAAACAACACAGTTGATTGCTAGCATCACGGGATCCTGTATTCCAAATGCGACATTAACAATGAAGCCATAAGTAATTGAGCAAATTTCGTGATAGATTTAGTAATATTACCAACTCAAGTAGCGGCTGACTTTGTTGAAGGTCTTCAACCCACTTGGGTTTTCTGAGAGGAGTTTTCCTTTCCTCAGAATAATCAGAAAAACTTAGTGAGAAATGGCGACTGCCAAATCTCGGAATTTCATAAATCACTACCTGAGTGTGTTAGAACATGAGACTAGATATTAAACGAAATATGTATAAAATAAGACAGTTCATAGAAAACGAACATATATAGTGATCGGGAGTAAAGGTAGTCATGACTTACATACGTGGAGATCAATCTGGGACACTACTTGCCCGTTCCAACGGATGTGATGCAATTTAGGAATCCACCCAAACTTTCTACGAGAGGCAGTAGAGCCGTGTACAAGCTGGATCCAGTTACTTTCTATATATGACTCTCTACAGTGTTCTAAAAATCCATCAGTGCTATAGCATCCACAGATCTGTCGTCCATGGCTGTGGCCATCAGTATGATTAAATTGATCCTTTTTCTTGATTTCGATCCTATCCAATTGGCCATTGCTACTGGGATTGACTGCGAGATAACCAAGTATAGACAGCATACACTTATCTTGTAGGACCACTGGCATTTTTTCATTTATCATGTGGAGGATTCCCTGTAACATATTGAAATCTCTCAGATTCTAGCAAGGTTAGGTACGGTGTTTCAAGCAGACCTGTATAGCTGAGTACTGACTAGTGTAAACATACTAGTTCTGCAAAGTTCCAGTTGATTATATGGAGAGATTAACAAGAGGAGCATATAAAGCGAGGACAACAATCTGATTTCACAGAATTAGCATAAACATTATCTGCATAAAAATTATCTGGCTGAAGGATACTAGACTCATCTCACCTCAACTCAACTCAAACGGCCTACTTACTTGGTGTCCGCAGTCGGCTAATCCTCTTTGCCATTTGATTTGTCCAGCGCAAGCTCATCCTATAAGCCATGCTCTTTCCTATCATGATTGTCTATGTAGTTTTTGTTTTCCCTACCACTACCCTTATAGTCATTGTTGATATCAATATTATCACATTTCTGAAGAGGCATGGTTTGGAAGTTATCGACATATTCCAACTAAACTACCTCCTTTAGAGTGACTTTATGAACTAATAATCTCTCGGTATCCAGTTTGTCATTATACAGCTGTGAGCTATAACAGCCTGTTGAATAATATAAATATGTGGCTTCTATTGTTAGAGAGAAAGTTTGAACGTCGTCTTTTATTTACTATAAAAATATTTTGTATACTAAAGTTGTTTTTACAATGTGTGGTGCAAGATACGCATGAAAACAAATATGTTCACAAAAGATGACAAGGCATCATCAAGAAGAAAGAGTTTGCCAACCTTTAGAAAATTACGGTATGGGGAGGGTGTTATGACAACTTTCCTATTCTAAACATGAGATGAAGAACAGATTACAGGCAATTAACCTGCTAGCGTTAAAACATAAGATGGAATCACACTGCCCTAGCCTTGGCCAAGCAGTAATAACTTCCGGTTTAAGCTCCAGTCAATGTTACTCAAGCATGTACTGCTGCCTCGAGCCGGCATGGCAAACAAAATCCTGCTTAGACCAGTAGATGGCCAAGGGCCAAGGCTATAAAAGCTTTTAATACGTAGGAAGAGAACCATATTCCAGATGCAAAACACTTGGATATGTTAACCGTCGCGATGGATGTTTGCCGATTTCTCAAAGCAACACAAGGCTGTAGATTCGTTTAGTAACAAGAGTGTTTTGTTCAAGTGTTGATGATGAGGGAAAAGATTTTCGCAGTCCTATTCACACAGCTAAGTCGCTCAGATGTCTGTGAACCCATTCAACTGACATGACCCTACCATTCAATAGTTTTACTAAATTTCTATGATTCTGTTTGAGTGGTACTTAGCAGATGGATAATAATGCAGAAAAGTAGAATTATGAATTTTATGTATTTTGTCGACCTCCTAGATCATCATGTTGTAATATGGTGCTTCATAGATTGTGAAATGTAAAAAAAGAAATGTGATCAATTTCAAATGTTACCGCCGTTAGAGTATAGGAAACATGTTTATCGCCTTTAGGATTGAACGTTATACATGAAGAAGATACAACGTGTGGGGAAGACAGTGCCTAATGACAAAAAGCACAGTTTGATGAGTGATATATTTTCAAGTTTGCTGAAATTTGTACATTGACATACACACACTAACCACCCAACTGATCCTTAATTTTCTGCTCATTCTAAAAGTTAGCCTCTAAATCAGTAACACGACCTATATGGCAAACGCTACAAATGCCAAGCACTTTGTCTGACATCTACCCTGGTAGCATCTTACCTCATGAGGAGGTAATAACTGGCATGAAAACTTGCTATCAATGGGCTCCTACGACATGCCTTCTAGTCATATGTTAATCAAACCTAACGTAAACTTCGAAGGACTTAATATGTTTTAGGCTACGAAAAGGAATCAAAAATCTGAAACAGATCATATCTCGCAAAAACATGCCCCTGTGGTCAATTATACCAATAACTACTACTACCTCCGTCCCAGCTCAATGTGCACTGTTTGACTTTTCTGGTCAACTTGACTGAACGTTGACATTAATTTTATGAAAATCTATATATCTCTATGTAATTTTGAAAGATGTTATTGATACTATTCTTAACAATAAAACAATAACAACTTTTAAATTTGTATAATAATAACTAGATTTTCACAAAGTAATGGTCAAAGTTCGAATGAATTGACCACATGACCAGTAAAAGTGCACATTGAGCTGGGACAGAGGTAGTATAATCAACCTAGTAATAGTTCAACTACAATATAACAGTATCACATCTCCATATCATTGGTCGAGTTAGTATGGTCATTCACAGATGCAAGTAAATAAATGTTCAAATGACATGAATGCATAATCAGAGCCTATAAATTCAAATTATTTGGGAAATTGTGTGCTTAGTAGATACCTGAAGATCGGATCCGAGAGTAGATAATGAAGCTTCATTGCAGGCGAATGCGACGACGATATCGAAAGAAATCGAAGAGGAGGGTAAAAACCAACCGAACAACACGGCGGAGGACTGTGGTTGCGTCGACGGGAGGAGATTGGCCGGCCACCAAATCCTACACTTTTGCTTTTCATCTTTAGGCTGAGCTAATTTGTCTCACCAAGTACGGAAACCCGAATTACTATCACAGCATCCATTCTGTATTGTCACTGACGGAATAATGAATTAAACGTATGACATCTATCTATACAGACTATACATATAATAAAACGTACCCCCAGGACTAAACCTGGGGCTGGGTGTCAAAGAAAAAAAAAAAAACGCGTCGAAAATGAAAAAAAAACTTAAAGTGAATGCGCCAAAATTTTCGTCAAATTTTCGGTGGCATTTTGGTAATATATATCTTTGATTCGGGCAAAGCTAAAGATGGAGAAAGCTATAGCTGGAGCTTCCATTTTCATTCAAAACCCAATTCTCTCCTCCATCCTTTTTGTCTCTCATATTTCTCTCTCTAAAACACACACACATTCTCTCTTTCGGTGCTCCGGCCTTCGTCACCGAATCACTATCTTCTCTAGCTTATCCAGCTACTACATCTTCTCTGAAAGAGGGAGAGAGAGACTTATTTGAAGTTGAAGGCAGCAGCGGCGGAGACGACGGCATATTTTGTGAGCGGCAACGACGACATTTTTTGTGAAATGGTGGCTTTTTCTGGGGCGACGAAGGCGTTTGAAAGAAGAAATGGGGGGGGGTGGAGGGTAATGGGTGCTGGGAAGGGAAATGGGTGGCGGACAGGCGGTCGGGAGGTCAGAGGGCGACGGTGGCGGCGTGAGGGAGGGAGATGAGAGAAAGAGAGGTAAAGAGAGAGATTAGGTTTAGTAAAAGGGGAGGGATGTTTCTAGGGTTTTCTGTTAAGTGAGGAGTAAGTAAATGGTTAGTGGGTTTGGATGAGTAAATGGTTAGTGGGTTTGGATGAGTAATGGTTAGAACGTTAATTAATCTCACATCACATGGCTTAAAATTTTGGGGATGGATCCCCACTTTCATTTCTTGCTTCATTGTGGAAGGCTTCCGAAATAGTTATCATTTGTGAAATCAATATTTTCTTTTTTAAACAAATGAATATGTTAATAATAAAAATTACTCCACTACTCCCTCCGTCCCTATTTACCTTACAAAAATAAGGTTTTGCACAAAAATTAAGAAAATGATTGTAAAGTTAATGTGTTGTGAGTGTAGATAGTTGAGTGGGAGAGAGAAAGTGGGTAAAGAAAAGTAAATGGATAGTTGTTGTGAGAAAGTGAGGGCAAATTGCAATTTGGTTACCTGAGTTTGTCGTCAAGTTTCAATTAGTTACCTAGTTTGTGTTTCGGTCAATTTAGTTATCGAATATGTCTTTTTGTTACAATCAGTGTAAAATTCGTTAGCCCATTAGAAAACTAATGAAAATGGATGAAAAATGTAACAAAGTTCTTTCAAAATTGCAATGATCAACCCTAAAGTTTAAATTATTCCATTACACCCCCAAACTAACGAAGGTTAAAAGCTATCTTCTTTCTCAAAACCCGGTCATCACCACCACCCAAATCCGGCCACTACCATAACCACCTATCTTCTTTCCAGCGGCGATCCTTCCCCTGCACACCATATTTTCCGGCAATTGTCCATATTTTCCGGCGAAAAAAAAAAGCAAAAAATCGGACCAGAAAAAATACGATTCCTGCTTCGTTAACCGTTGGATCGTCTTCAAACTTCTGGGGAATGTTCGCATTACCTAGGCGCACTTTTTCACCGTTGGGATCTACCAAAAAATCACCGGAGAGGGAGATAAGTCCGCCGGAGCGAGAAAAAGGCGATTTTTGGGAGATTTTCGCCAGATTTTTTCCGGCGGACTTATCTCCCGCTCCGGTGATTTTTTGGCAGATCCCAACGGTGAAAACGTGCGCCTAGGTGATGCGAACATTCCCCAGATGTTTGAAGACGATCCAACGGTTAACGAAGCAAGAATCTTATTTTTTCTGGTCCGATTTTTTGATTTTTTTTTCGCCGGAAAATATGGACAATTGCCGGAAAATATGGTGTGCAGGGGAAGGATCGCCGCTGGAAAGAAGATAGGTGGTTATGGTAGTGGCCGGATTTGGGTGGTGGTGATGACCGGGTTTTGAGAAAGAAGATAGCTTTTAACCTTCGTTAGTTTGGGGGTGTAATGGAATAATTTAAACTTTAGGGTTGATCATTGCAATTTTGAAAGAACTTTGTTACATTTTTCATCCATTTTCATTAGTTTTCTAATGGGCTAACGAATTTTACACTGATTGTAACAAAAAGACATATTCGATAACTAAATTGACCGAAACACAAACTGGGTAACTAATTGAAACTTGACGACAAACTCGGGTAACTAAATTGCAATTTGCCCAATATGTTAATAATAAAAATTACTCCACTACTCCCTCCGTCCCTATTTACCTTATAAAAATAAGGCTTTGCACAAAAATTAAGAAAATGATTGTAAAGTTAATGTGTTGTGAGTGTAGATAGTTGAGTGGGAGAGAGAAAGTGGGTAAAGAAAAGTAAATGGATAGTTGTTGTGAGTATGACAAGTGGGTCCCACTATTTATAACATGTTTAAAAGTTTTCTTTTTGAGATTTTGTAATGTAAATATGGACACCCAAAATGGCAATTTTTGTAAGGTAAATAGGGACGGAGGGAGTACTATTTAAGAATTTGACTATTAAATGAAAAAGAAAATGTGATAAATATTGTTTTATGCTCCCCAATCCTTTCAAAATAAAATAAAATAAAAAAAAAAAAAAATTACTGTAAGTTTCAAAAAAAAAGTAACTTTTTCAACTTTCAAGTTTTCAAATGGATTATTTTTTTTGAAAAAAAAAATATAACTATTATTTTAGAATTGATGGGAAATTATTGTATAATCAGTTAGGTTGATAATCGATTAAAGATGAGAGAATCTTTTTCAAAAAAAAAAACAAAAAACAAAAAAAAAAAGAGAAAGAGAAGAAGTTTAGAGGAAGTTTATTTATTTTTTTATTTTTTTGAACTATATTTATTTATTTTGGATAGTAAGATAAAATAAAGAGTGAATGAAAAGATCAAAGAGATGCTACAAACTATTAATGGTAAGAATAATAGGGGTACAAAAAAAGTCACAAAATATTTTTCAAAAAATCTTAGGTGTAAAGATTTTAATGGTGATTTTAATTAAAGTGCAGCGAGTCCATTATCAATGCAACTAATAAATTATCGCCAAATTATTGTGTGAGCAAGATTTTGTGCCTATATTTTATGTGACATCTCGAAATTAAGCCTGACGATTTGAGACGGATCGAAAAATAAAAAGAAAAATATAGAAATAAAATGAGAACATTCGAATTAAGATAAAATGGGACGGGTTGGTCAAAAAGAAAAGTTTGAATGCTTGAGTGGAGGGACCCGCAAATGTAACAATTGATTTGTAGCATGCTAAGTTAGCTATGTGGAGCTGTTGGGCATCTCCATCCAATGGAGAGCACCAAATTTGATGTAGGTTTTACACTAAAAAAGAATCTCCTCCAATGTATCACATTATTTTTCACACTAAAAAGGAATATTTTCTATCCACCTTATTTTTCCACTAACTCTCATTGGTACACAAACAATACTTGAAGTCTGTGATTTTACATATAAACCCCTCTCTTTTGATTGAGATGATATAACTATCTTAAATCAATATTTGAAATTTAAAAGATTACTAAATATTTAAATATTTAAATATATATATATAAATTAGAAAATTAAGTGGAGGTGGATCCGGTAATTGCGGTGGAGATGTGTCGGGTATACCCGAATATTAAATTGTTGTTATTGTTGTTTGAATATTTTTATGCTTTTGTATTATATTTGTATGACTTTTTTTTGTGTGTAATATTATGTTTTTATAATTATTTTTATGCATTATACTTTTATAATTAAGTAAAATTTATTATATAATTTATTAACATATAAGTTAATTAACATAATTTACAATGTGTGAAATTTTAGAATTTAGAGGGACTAAATGTGACAAGTGAAACTTTCACACCAAATTTAGTGTAAATGAATAGTGTTACACCAAATTTGGTGTAACACTATTCATTTACACCAAATTTGGTGTAAAATAATATGATGTACATTGGAGGGATGAATAGTGGTGAATTTAGTGTTATAGTGTCAAATATAGTGTTTATTGGAGATGCCCTAAATAAGCACTTAGCAATTTTCTTTGTTAACATTGCCATGCTAGGAGTAGTTTCCATAGACTCCTCATTTTAAATCATCTATTTAAGCAATTCCATCCCATGATTTTTATACGTAGACTCAAAGATAAAATGAAAGTGAGTTGAGGTTATAATTGTCTAAACACAATATAAGTGTGTAAAGTAAGTGTTGTGAGTATAAAAGTAAAGTATGAGAGAAAATGAGTGAGAAAGAATAGTAAATTGATTAGTATTGTGAGTGTAAAAGTAAGTATGAGAGAAAATGAGTAGAATGAATTGTAAATATTCTTTCTTATTTAAAGAAGCGGACATATACTCCGGAACAAACTAAAAAAGAAATATCTATATTACAATAGGAAGCACAAATAACTGAATCATAAAGAGTGGATGAGATTAATTTGCAACCACCATAAAGAACGTCTCAGATTATCTCACCTTTCACGCAGCAGTTAACGACGGTTTGCGGCTTTGCCTAGCAGCCAAGCCTCGACCCCACATCGCAGAAGATAACGTTCTCGGGGTGTTGTCAGCCTCCTTAGCTTTCCTTAATCGAAACTGAAGCTGCGTGGCTCTTCCTCTCCATCGTTTCAAGGTATGTCAATCAAATTCTTAATTTTTGGAATCCAGGGTTTGAATATGTCGTCTATGGTTTGGATTTATTTACCGTCCTTAATTGCTTAAAAGAAACTTTTCCACTCCAAACCGGCGACCAACCCCCTCAATCACTCAGTCATAGCTGCTTTAAGAAACAACGTCGTACAGAGAATTGGAATGTCTGAGGATAACGGTAAAACCCTATTTTTCTTTATTTTGTTGTTTTTGGGTTTGACCTTGGGTTTGGTTTTGATTTTCACTTCTTTTCTTTGAAAGCATCAATTTAACTAATCTTTCAAAGCAATTTTACTAAGACAAAATTGGTAGAGGTGATTGGTCAGACTATGGAGGAGTTAGCAGGAAAACATCGGGGATAGCAATAGGAAATCCCTCTATAACAGTCTTACATAGGGTATCTTCTTTTCCTATAAAAAAACAGTCTTAAGTAGGCCTCAAGTGTTGGCATTGATAGAATCAGTGTAAGCTAATTGTGGATATGATTGTTCTTTAGTCTTTTGCTTCTTTTCATTTTGCTGGTGCCTTTTTGACAAAATCAAATCAATGGTTCATTCTGCGTGTACCTATTGGGTTTGAGCTTTGTTGTATATTTGGTGGAGTCTTTTGACCTAAGTGAAAGGAAAAGAAGTTTTTGTGAGAAATCAAAGAAGTAAGAAAGGAGGTGAGGGAATGAACGACATAAGGTTTGGGGGGGGGGGTTTGAAGTCAGTAAGAAATGTTAAAAATAAAAGGAAGCAGGGTAACAAAGATGGGGTGCCGGGATGGTGAAGGAGCTAGGTGTGTCCTAGAGAGAGGAGTTAAATTACCTCCGGCGGACCGGCTTAGAAGCTTTGCAGAAGGAGCCAACGGAGGTAGCGAAGTAACAAGAAGAGGAATAGTATTGACTGAGCAGAATTAGGGGAAGATTACTTCCCCTTATGAGCGTGAAGGAGACTGGAGAGTGAGTGTATCACCTGTGTTAGTGACAATAATAGATTTTTTTGGGCATTCATTGTGGGTCTTTGGACATTCAATTAGACATTGGACATTCATTTTGGGACGGATGTAGTAATTTATTTACAAACAAAAAAAGACAAGATCATTGGGCTAGATCAGCAGCTGATGATACGAACTTATGCATAACTTTGCTAATCAGAAAGTTCAGTCTTTTTCAGAGATCGTGTATGATTTGGATGAGAACTTCACGAGGTTGAGAAATGGGACAATGTCATGGACATGACAGGAAAGTGTTCCAAACCTAATGTTACTGTTTTATTGTCTCAGAGTTAACGGGTAGTGATTAATTTCGATTTTCTTTAATTTTTTGTGGACCTGGATTTTTTTTTTCCGAAAGTATTAGAAGAGTCATATTATCTACCAAAGGGTGTATATGAAGTGCTGTTAGTTTTTATCTATTACCTTGACTTTACCTATCATTGTGTGTGAAGTACTCACTCCGTCCCGTAATGATAGTCTTATTTAATATTTTGTGATCCTACGGCCTACAATTTCCATCAAATCAGCCGTGTTGTAACTTCCCCACCTTCTCCTCAACCTCTCAGCCTCCACGTTTTTTCTCCCCACAATTCTCTCCTCTTCCCATTTCCAGTTAACTCTTTCCATACCTCAGTCAAATATTTCTGTAGATATCAGTTTTTTTCATCTTCTTCGATTAGTGTACTCATCTTGAAAATTTGGTCTGTGTATTTGCATCTCTTCACATACATGCATGGTCTGATGGCCATTATTAAAGACGCGTGTTATACTCGCCGCTTAAACACAACCACTACCTGATTCACCACATTTTTTTAGAGACATTCATGGAGGCCCAGCCACCCGCGTTGGAAGGCTTCCCATCAGATAAGTCTTCCGTAAAACAGGAATAGGTAAGTATTTCATAAAATTTAATTTGATTTGTAGTTCTGTACGTATTGGGTTTTTGTTTTTTAAGTTGGGCAAGAAAGAATTAGGTTGATGACGAGCTGAGGGAAATCTTGCATTGTTACTCACCAGGCCGCCGCAGGCATCCGTTTATGGAGGTGGCTTGAGGGATAACGAGACAGAGTGCGGCGGTTTGTTTTTGTTCTCCATGCAGCGTGATAGCATGCTGGTGTTGGCGGGGCTTTTTTCCCATAAGGCGTTGAGGCGGTTGATGAATAGGGTAGCAGCCACCAAAGGAGCAGCTAGACTGCAAGGATATCCTGGTACATCGGTCAGTTGAGGCGGAGATGATGACGAGGCCGATATAAACCAACGCATATGTAATGGAGTTGGAGAGAGATGTGGGCACGATTTCTGGTGCAATGTCAAAATATGTAGAACAATTTGTGAAAGTTTTTTTTTTTTTTTTTTCCCAATGTTAAATGCTGTAAACCATATTCTTTTGCTGTTATAATTCTGTTGCAGAGGGAATTTCTTAGTGTTTTTTATTATGATTATGATTTTTTTTTTTAAACTGTGGGAATGATAATGTAATGTCGAGAGAGGAGATGATATTTTGGAGTAAGCCTGCATTCTTTTAATAGGTCTTATGAGTTATGAGCTTGCGTTAATTTTTTATTTTTTTTTTAATTCTCAAGTAGTTGATTCCATATTTTAGAGAATTATGGTCAGATTATTAACTATATTTGCCCTTTTATTCAAGGGAGACATTATTCAAAATAAATAATAGCGAAAATGCTTAAATATCCTTGATATACGCTTTTCAATGTTCAGTTTTCAAGTATATGATGAAATGTGAAATCATTTTCTGCAAAAATCTTTAAAAAAAAACTTTTAATGAATCTATACTGTCACCGTGCCATCGGCACGGGCAAGAGTACTAGTTAACATATAATACGGAGGGAGTAAAAAACATTATTCATGTGAATATATGATTATGTATTTTTTGTAAGTTATTATGTTTACCTTATTTTTTTATTTTAATTCTTGATATCAGTTGCTTTGGTAATTTTGCAAAAAAAAAAAAAATTTAATTAAAAATTCATAATTAGATATTTACTACTAATTTAATAATGTATAATATTTTC
The DNA here is from genome assembly GCA_026119855.1 of Campanula takesimana. Classification (NCBI taxonomy): domain Eukaryota; kingdom Viridiplantae; phylum Streptophyta; class Magnoliopsida; order Asterales; family Campanulaceae; genus Campanula; species Campanula takesimana. Next base: position 1,205,289 of record JAOWBW010000116.1, on the reverse strand, counting down.
AGTTTTAATTTTTATTAAAGTCTGAGGTCCATACGGGTGGCGCGGAGCAACATCGTGGGCCGTTGGGCCTGCACGTGTAACGGCCAACTCTGATACCATGATAAAGTCTGAGGTCCATCCCAAAACCAATTGGCTATGGGAGGAGTAGCCCAGGATCCTTATATAGTCAATGCATGGCTAGTCAATTCCCGATGTGGGATAATTGTCTCTAACAATTTTAATCTTTTAATCACATTGTAACGCCCCATATGGGACAAGGAATAAAAAATAAACAAGTATATGTACCCTTATATTATCAATTTTTTTGTGTGTGTGGAAGCCATAATTATTTTGATGAGTGTGATCTCTAAAATTAAAAGTAGGTAAAGTTAATTAGATGTAGTAATGTTTGTTTTCACACAATTCATACTATATTAAGAAGAAATTTGTTAATTCATCATCCAGACTGAAATGAATAAACATTTTGCATTTAAGAGGAAGATTGATATGTGAAATTGAACTGTTTTTTTTTTTTCTTCCTTAATTTGATCACTACTATCTACAAACAAAATTTACTCATATTTATTCACTCCATCCATCCCTCTTTAATTTATATATTTTGGATAGTTGTTGTAAGTATGACAAGTGAGTCTCAATGAGACTCATTATGACCACGAAAAGCCAAACCCTGACGACAAAGATATCTAATGGCTCTAATAGAAGTGATAAGACGAAAGGCGCGCAATATTGGCTTCTCTATCAGAAACTTTAGCTAAAGTGTGATCAATGTGCTGCTTCGATTTCAGTAAATCTCGACCTATAATGTAACAGTTGTTATGAGAACTATTGACATCTCCCACATGGTCCTTCAACTTCTGTGCAATCTTCTTCCAATTTCTAAATCCTTCGGTAACAAATGTTCCACCACCCCCTTGCTTCTGAGAATCGGGCTTGAAAAGATAACAATGCAAGCAATATACTGCATCTTTGCTTGTACTGTATTCCAACCAACTACCAAACTTTTCGAACCATTTTGGACTGAATTTGTAATATGCTCCCGAAATTTCCGTCTTCTTAAATTCATGATTCTTAGGTTGAGATGGGCCCTTCAACAAATACGCCCTTCGAATATTTTCTAACTCTTTGCCATTACGAGCAAGGCTATAAATCGAAGGTCGCATCCCGGGATCAAAAACAAGTTCACGCATACCATCTACTTCTTGAACATTAGAAGTTGGAATATTAGGCTCTTGGGTATTAGGCGTTTCAGGATTTGGATTTGGGACACTAGCATCGGGGATAATAGGCTCTTGAGCTTGAGGCTCTTCAGAATTTGGATTTTGGGTATTATGGTCTAGGACGTTAGACTCTTGAACTTGAGGCTCTCCATTACTTTGTGAATGTTTCAATTTCTTGAAATAGTTTTCGAGCACTGTTTCAAAATGCGTACAAAACAAATTAACAAACAAATCAACAAGGCCACATGCCATAAAACCACAACAACAAGGCCACTAGACCACAACAACAAGGCCACTGGCCATAAAACCACAACAACAAGGCCACTGACCCACAACAACAAGGCCACTGGCCCACAACAACCACACAACAAGGCCACTGGCCATAAATAACTACACGAGCAATAAACACGCCAACAAGGCAACAACTAAAAGGCCACTGGCCACACACAAACACATAACAAGATTATAGTTAAGTTTCTAACCTCCGGGACGGGGAGCCTCATTTGTTTTAGAGTCAGAAGTAGACGACCCACATGATCTTTTCAAACTTCGAGGAGGACCCATTTGTTCTGTAGAAAAAATAAGTTCAAGTTGAAATCCCAAATTCTTACTAGCAATTTCTTGTACTATTAATATTCCAGCCTGGATTCGATTAACTGAAATTCCCAAAATTGAATCCCACATTCCTTTTGCATTACAAATAAATCTCAAAATTGAAATTCCCAAAATTGAAATTCCTGGGGCTGGATTCGCTTAACTGATTAAGAGTCTTAATGTTGCAATACAAAGGAAGAACCAATTGAAAGAAAGTTTCTTTCAATCAGTTGAAAGCAGTGGCGACTGTGGCGTTTCCGATCGAAAAAAAGCTCTTTTTTTTTTTTTTTTTGATGATTTTAGGGATCGAGATTTTAGACGGAGACAAAGGAAGAAATATTACCTCAACTGATGAACGGAAAATATGCCTCCGGCGCGGCGGTCGTCTCCTTCGCAAATCGCAATATCTCCTTCCGTTCTCTCTTTCGCGTCGCTCCTCATAAACCCGCTAACGGCGAACTAAAGAAATAGATGTGGGTAGATTGTGTAAAAAATTAGTTTATATATGTAGGGGTTTGAGGGGGGTCAAGTGATTTTTTTTAGGGGGGTTAAAGTGATAATTTCAAATTATTTAGAAGGTAAAAATAGTATAAACGGAAACTTCAGGGGGGTCAATTAACACCCCCCCTATACGTGCGTCCGCCCCTGAGTCTCATTATTTTAAAAGTATTAAAACATTTTTTGGGACTTTGTAGATTAAATGAGACAACCAAAATGATAAATTTTATAGACTAAAGAGTGACGGAGGGAGTATTTCTTAATAATTTACTTAGTTTATACACATTTATGTGTTTAAAATTTTATTAGTTTGATTGTAAAATTACTTATTTAATATTAAAATTTAAATATTAAATAAAAATTATCACGCCGTGCATCGCACGGGAGTACTGCTAGTACTAGTATAAAAGACCCTCCTCCCAGAACGTGACACGTGGCATTCTTTTTTTTTTAAAAAAACTCCCATAATTTTAAAATGCAATATCTTGTGATTTTGAAGTCGAAAAAAAAATCTAAAAATACAGATGTGTTCGTCTTGACGAGGCGAACAAAACTATATAGGTCGCGATATATATATATATATATTTTTTAAAAAGCATAATTTTTAACACACAAAAAAAAATTGGGCTGCTCGTCCCTGAGATGTAACACGTTCTTATGAAGAAAGTAACAAGTTGGTCTTAAAAAAGTAACACTTTATTGTATGCTATAACAACAGTTTTACAAAAAAAAAAAAAAATGGGTTTTTCATTTCAATTGTTGCTTTCTCAATAAAAAAAATTGTTACATTTCATATATAATGTTACATTTAAGAATATAAACTGTTACAGTTGAGAAAAAAATGTTACATTCATTTTTTATAAAATGTAACATTAGTTTAGTTGTCAATCCTATGTTAATTTTGGGAGAAAAAAAGTGTTACATTTGAAAAAAAGAGTTATATTCCTTTATAACAAGTGTGACATTAATTTAGTTGTCAATCTTTATGTTATCTTTAACCTATTGCAGCATAATTGTGGTACATTTTTTGAAAAAAAAAAGTGTTACATTTGACAAAAAAAGTGTTACATTTTGTTATAAGAAGTGTTACTTTTGTTGGAAAAAAAAAGTTTGGGGGTAAAAAAAGGGGGAGGGGTGGGGATTTTTGGCGGGGACGGTCTCACGAGACCGTCTCACAGCAGTACACCTCATAAAAGAGTAGGTTGAAAACAAAACGTAAGCAAAGAAGAACTTACGGAGTAAAAACGAAGCTAGCCAGCTAGGGCTCGCCTGATGGACCTAATTTTGGACAATTCCTCTTTGGCCCTTCGACCTAACATTATTTTAAAAACAAAAAAAATAGGCATTTTTTGATCATTTAAGGTTTTTAGTTCAAACACACCCCTATCTTCTTTGAATTTGGTCTCGTGCGCGCTGACAAACGGACTAAGGTCAAGTACTACGGACGGGATGAACGGTAGAAGGCTAGGAGGCGTGATCCGAAAAAACGTAAAAGATGACCGACTGTCTTATGTGTGGGGACCGGAGTAAAGGGGATAGGTAGAGAGATGGAGAGAATAGTAGAAAAACGCATATTTATAATGAGGTATATTAGGATGGCGGGTGGGTTTTCAGGCACTACAAGAAAAACCTATAATAGAGGCACTCAATAATGCCACACATGTTCATTTCAGTGGCATTTTTGAGCTAGTGGCACCAGATAATCAATGTCACTTCTAAGGGTGCCACGGTAGATCTAATGCCACTGAGTTAAAATTAGTGTCATTTTCTTGTGTTACTATATCTATCTATATTGTCATTCTCTAACACCACTTATACATATACGGTGGCACTTAATAATGTCACTCTATCAATTTCTCCTACTATATAATTGTAGAATTAAAAGGTGTAGTGGCATTTATAAATGACATTGTTTGATTATTACATGGCACTTATTCATGTCACTGTTCAATCTTTTCTGGCATCTCAATACACTAAGAAGTGCCACTCTATGAATATTTTGTGAGAGTAAAAAATGACCCAGTTGTTCTTTTTCATTAATTATTATTTATTGACATTATAATTTATAATATTTTTTTAATATTGCTCTTTGAAAGGCCTGTAACCAGCAAAACAGAACAAAAAATTGAAAATGCAAACAACAAATACAAAACACTAAATAAAATCACCAAGTAATCAACACTTTTCATTGCCATAATAGAAGTGCAAGAAATACATCATATATTGACAACATAAAGGCTAATTTTAAGCTCTTTTCTCTACACACTTTCCAAAAATTGACTATTCAACTATTATATCATCTCATCTCTAAATTAATTCTTCACTAGCGGGTAACCCGTGCTCTGCACGGGAAACCAATGCTATGTCTTAAAAATTATTTTAACTATAGTGATACTATTAATAGTAATAGTTAACTTGTATAGTAACTATTATGGTTAACTATAGTGATACTATTAATAGTAATAGTTAACTTGTATAGTAACTATTATAGTTAACTATTACTATTAATAGTAATAGTTAACTCATATCATAACTATTATTATGAGCTAATAGTATTAGCTAATAATGAGAATATCAAAAGTCACACACTTTTAGGATAGTGATGATGTGGCATCACGAAATGCAAGATTTTTCCATGATTTAACTTGTATAGTAACTATTATAGTTAACTATTACTATTAATAGTAATAGTTAACTCATATCATAACTATTATTATGAGCTAATAGTATTAGCTAATAATGAAAATATCAAAAGTCACACACTTTTAGGATAGTGATGATGTGGCATCACGAAATGCAAGATTCTTCCATGATTTGTCCACGTGGCATCACTATAATAGTTAAGTAATACTATTAATAGTAATAGTTAACTTGTATAGTAACTATTATAGTTAACTAATACTATTAATAGTAATAGTTAACTTACTATTAATAGTAATAGTTAACTTGTATATTAACTATTATAGTTAAGTGATACTATTAATAGTATAGTTAACTTGTATATTAACTATTATAGTTAAGTGATACTATTAATAGTAATAGTTAACTTGTATAGTAACTATTATAGTTAACTATTACTATTAATAGTAATAGTTAACTCATATCATAACTATTATTATGAGCTAATAGTATTAGCTAATAATGAGAATATCAAAAGTCACACACTTTTAGGATAGTGATGATGTGGCATCACGAAATGCAAGATTCTTCCATGATTTGTCCACGTGGCATCACCACATCTCTCTTCACCAACTTTAATATATATATATATATATATATATAGATTTGAAACCTACAAATTAAAAAATAAAAAAGAAATTAGCAAGGGAATCAAGAACTAGGAAAACATAAGAAATAAAAGAAAACATGACATTAAAAAGACACTTACCACAATTAAAGCACCAATAAGCAACACCTTTAACACACAAATAGGAATATGATAGCATATATCAGTACTAATAGATCTTTATTCAGAAATGCATGAACATATACGAGGCCGTAAGATGTATAATGTATTTGACAAAACAACCTTACCCCAACCTAAAAAGAATGTTCTTTCGGTGCCTCAGAACCAAGATGTCAAATGTCTTTCTCACAATGGCAAGAATGCCATCATATATAGATTCTACATCTTAACAAAGCCAACGAATGTTCACAAGTTCATAAATGTGAATACAAAAATTAGGGAAAACTCAAACATATGAGAAATTATTACATCTATTTTCATTGTTGGTAGATCTGACTCCAACATACTTAGAGTTATTGTAATCAAAAGCAGCTACCTATCCCTGCCTATCCAGATAATCAGGGAAAAGAAAATGCATCCATAATATTAAACCTATACGCATGATGCAAGTCACAATCATCCCAAGTAAAGACATAACATATTCATTCAAGGAATAATATACATCTATATCAGTAAATTTTTCTTCTTTTTGGGTGACATTTAGCTCCACCAAAAAAAAAAGCACAACCATCCTACTACCATAAACGTACCAAGGCATGGAAAATTTTAAGTTAGTGACTCTACCATGTACTTGTGGCATTTTCAGTCGAATAGTTTTACTCCAAATTTTACACCAAGGCCATCGTTCCACTCCTTCTACATCCTATTACATTAAAAGTCATACATTAGAATAGCTTTGTTAATTGCATCATTGGGCCCCTAATCGTGAAAAGCATGTCAATTAGGCCCTAAATTGTCATTTGCCCTTTTCTAAAGGGGTTTGTCTCCTGTGCGGCCGCCGCACGGCGTGCGACGGCGCACGGAGCCGAGCCGAGCCGATTTTTTTTTTTTTTTTTCCCAACAACCTTTTTTCCTCCCACCAAAAAGTAACACTTCTTATAACGAAATGTAACACTTTTGTTTTTCAAATGTAACACTTTTTTTTTCAAAAATGTACCACAATTTTGATGCAATAGATTAAAGATAACATAAAAATTAACGACTAAATTAATGTAACACTTTTTATAAAGGATTGTAACATTATTTTTTCAAATGTAACACTTTTTTTTTTTCAAATGTAACACTTTTTTCCCCCAACATTAACATAGGATTAACAACTAAACTAATGTTACATTTTATAAAAAATGAATGTAACATTTTTTTTCTCAATTGTAACATTTTACATTCTTAAATGTAACATTATATATGAAATGTAACAATTTTTTATTGAGAAAGTAACAATTGAAATGCAAACCCAATTTTTTTTTTTGTAAAAACTGCTGTTACATTTAACTGTAAAAAGTGTTACTTTTTTAATATGAAACTGTTACTTTTATTAGAACAGAGTGTTACATTTGAGCTGGCAAGTAGATCAATTTTTTTTGTGTTTTAAACAGTATGTTTAAAATATATATATATATATATATATATATATATATATATATATATATATATATATATATATATATATATATATATCATGACCTATGTAGTTTTCTTCGTCTCGACGAGACGAACATAACGGTATTTTTATTTTATTTTTCTGAGTTATAAATATCAAGATATAACATTTTAAAGTTTTTGGGGTTTTTTTTTTAAAAAAAAATGGACACGTGTCAAAATCTGAGAGAGGGAGGGTTGGATCTGGACAGTCGGATGTAGCGAGAGAAACGCGCGCGCGAAGCAGCGGAACCGGACACCACTTGGCGCACCGTGCGGCATGCCGCATTTGAGAATTTGTCTTTCTAAATTTGGTACCTTAAATTTGGAAAAAATGCACCAAAAGTACCTGAACTATAGGGGTTGTTTGGATTTAGTAACTTATCTCTTTTTTGACTCATGAAAAAAAAATACCTTAACTTTTTTTTTGTGCAGCGGAGGTACCTATTGCTGACGCCGTCCATTTTCTACCGTTAAATATCCACGTGTGATGGCACATGACTTCCTTTTAGGGGCAAAAAGGTCAAAACACAGTGCATCCTCCAATTTCTTATCATTAAATTCTTAAAAGGCCCCTAACATACTTATCTTTTTTATATTCATCCCTAAAACAATATTTTACTTTCACTTTAGCCATTAATGTTAACTTTCTGTTAAAAGACACTGCCACTCACCACCATCACCACCACTATTCATGCCACCGGCAAACGAACACCACACATCAAAACTACCAACACCACCTAAACTATCCAGAATTAAAACAAAAGAATCCAGGAATTAACAATTTGCAAACCCAAATTCAAAAATTCCTCAACCGAAAAATAAAAAATGAACAAAAACTTAAAATCAGATCTGATCCCAAGAATTTCAAAATTGAAATAAGAAATTAAAGTTCAAACCCAGATTGTGTTTGATAGTCTCAATTCGCTGTGAATCAATAACTTCAAATGATAATTTTTATCCAACTTTTGAGAAGAAAGTAACCATAGCCGGCTGTTCCTATCCGGGTTCGCCACCACAGGAGAAGAAGGTCGAAAATTTACAGATCTGCTGCGAAGGGAGCTTGTGCGGTGGAATCGATTTTTTCGTGGATGTTGCGAAGGGAGCTTGTGGATCGGAGAGAGAGACGAATGGAGCTTCATGTGTGGGAGGGAGCCAAACTTTGAGCTTTCGGAGGAGAAGAAGCAAGAACTTCGACAATTAAAATGGGAATTTGCAGAACAACAGAGAAGGGTGAGCTCGAGGATGAAGTTTGAGCTTTCTTCACAGAACAGTGATTGGGAGGGTGGCTTATGTAAAATTTCATTTTTTTATTTTAACCCCTTTATCTTTGTGAAAGTCCATCACACTTAAAATTTCAGTTTTACCCTTTAAAAAAAGTCACGTGAGTAGTCACATGCGGATTTAACGGTAGAAAATGGACGGCGTCAGTAATAGGTACCTCCGCTGCACAAAAAAAAATTAAGGTATTTTTCATGAGTAAAAAAAGAGATAAGTTATTAAATCCAAACAACCCCTATAGTTCAGGTACTTTTGGTGCATTTTTTCCCTTAAATTTTATGCATTGGAGTTGTTAATTCCTTTGGTAGGTACTAAAATTTAGTTTTGATACTTACCACTGGAGATGCACTAAGTTAAAAGGGATTGATAGTCTCTATACATAGTCAAAATTAACTTTCACTTGCACTAAAAAACCTCTAGATTTTTGTTTTTGTTTTTATATTTTTTCTTTATTAGTTCTAAAAAACACATTAACTGACACAACAAAATACTTGCACTGGCATAACCATTTTGAGTGATAAGTATCGTCAATGCATTTTAAAAATGTAAGATGCAGTTCATAAGAGTATCAGAAGGTTTTTAAGCGTTTTGATTATTTACAAAAAATGTCACCGCACGTTTTTTCAAAAAATCTACATATTTACAAAAATGTCACTGTGCTTTTTGAAAAGATGTTTTTCCTAATAGGTAATTTAAGCTCTTAATTTTAACGCGATGAAAATATATCCCAATCATGACCTCCTCACTAGTCTATCCTTTTAGTAAAAAATGACTCATTTTTTTTTGTCATTTTAAGTGTTTTGTTGAAAAGTTTTATTTTCTTAAAATACAAATTTTATACTTAATTTTTTTATTTATTAGACTCTCTTGTCATTGTCATGCTCACAACAACATTCTACTCCCTCTTTCCCTAAATGAGTGTTAATTTTCAAGAAATATTTGTCTCTAAATGTGTGTCTTTTTTTAACATAACTTTCTCCCTAAACTCTGGGTACAAAGGTTTTCTTAACCTATCACGACCACTCCGGGTACAAAGGTTTTCTTAACTTAAAATGATCACTCTGGGTACAAAGATTTTCTTAACCTATCGCGACCACTCCGGGTTAAAACTGGTTTTACGTCCGCCTAAGGACTGCCGGGACAACACCGGGTTTGACACTCTTTTGGAAAAACTAAGGGTTTTTGGTCAACTCTGACTATGGGATGGTTGACACACTTTCTTGATACCAAGGGAGAGCCTAGGGGTAGGGTAACCTTCAAGACTCATTGTGGACGAAAAGGTCCAAAATTTTGGAAAATCATTCTAAGGGGTGACCAAAAGCCTTTTACTCGAAACATTATCTTTGATAAATTATGCCAAACGGGCAAATTTGGAAATGCTCATTTCTAAAGGCAAATCTTTTAACAAAGCATTTTAGTCAAATTTTTTATTTTAACTTAACCGCGAGGTTTGTTATGCATAAAGTCCTTCGGAGCTTTGTCCATTTCTTAGGAGTGGCGGGGATAGATAACCCTCTTGTTATCGATGTTGGGGTAGCCCCATACCCTTCTCGTTGTTGATGTTGGGGATAGCCCCATGTCCTTGTTGGCGTCGGTGGTGGCATAGCCCCATGTCCTTATTGTCATCGATGTCGGGGTAGCCCCATGTCTTTGTTGGCGGTGGTGGCGACGTATCCCCATGTCCTTGTATGTGTCGGGGTAGACCCATATCCTTGTTGGCGTTGGTGTCAGCGTAGCCCCAATATCATCTTTTGACTTTTGAAGTGAGGTTATGAACCCATCCCATTTTTTTTATGACGCACCATTTCTTTAGCCTAGGCCGCCCTTGCGGGTTTTCAACCTAGCGGGCTACTTTTTTGGTCTTTTATGGCACACCCTGTTTTTTGCCTAGGCCGCCCTTACAGGTTTTCAATCTAGTGGGCTACTTTTTTGGTGCCTTTCTTTCTCTCTTCTTTTTTATGAGTGATCCAGTCAACTCGATGGAACGGAAACTTAAGATATCTTATGGAGGAGACATGCAAGGGCCTTTATTTAGGCGGGAGAGAATCCCTTTATGTTGGTAAACAATGTATCATGAAATGGGAGGAAGCCCTTGCTTGACAGAATACAAGTGTTTAGCCCTTTCCTAAGATGTAGAGAAGAAGACTTGTCGAGACATTTAAAATTTGTCTTAGTTAATATCATCAAAATGATTGCTTGAATGGACCACGTTTATTATTAAGTCAAGATTATAACAAGCAATTAGCCTTAACTTGTATAAATGTTGTGATCAATTAAGATTAAGATTCGACCAATGGCAAGATCAAACAGGTGTTTAGGGGAATTGGTCATTGTCCGGGAAATTGGTCATTGATGGGACTAAAGGAAGAGAACCGGGTCATTTTTGGGAAGACCGAGGTTTGATGTATTCATTTCATGCTATGACCGGACCCGAAGGTTGCCTACGTTCCCCTCAGTTCGAGGAGTAAAGGTCGTTGTAGTTCGGCCCGGGGGGCCGTCTTTTGCTGAAGTTGGTGTCCTTTTAAAGGATGTCGTTGCTTTGTTGATGTAGATCACTTTGCTCTGCAGTGAACTCCTTGGGATGGACCTCTTGGGGTGAACCCTCTTTGATGTGAACTTCTTTTGATTTGAGCTTCCTTTCTTGTCAGCCCTTGGGGGCGAACTCTTTGGTGGACTTTCTCGTTGCACATATACATTTCCTTTCTTTCTTTCTTTCCACATATTCATTCCTTTTCTTCTTTTCATTTTTTTTTTGTTTTTTTTAAGAGGGGAAACATTAGCCCCAACTTTCCATCTTGGACATTGACTCATTTGTAGCCCCTTTGTCACTTTCAGCTTTGACTTTGAAGACCCGAGAAGTCCTTTGCTTGGTATCACACGTGCGATCACGGTTGAACATTGGTGGTTTAGCAACAACATCGTTGCCTTTTCACTGTCTTGGGGTGCCTTAGATGTGCATCAAGAATTTGTCTAGGAAAGGTGTATCAGGTTGTGTATTGGGGAATGTGTATCGGGGATGACTTGCCATTAATGGTTTCTTCATGCCAATTGATCACAACATTTATTCACATCAAGATTAATTGTTTGCATTTAGCATTTTTCGTTTGTAAGGTCCATTCGTCCTTAATGAGTCGTCATTGACTAATATGCTTAGAAGTCAATTCATCATTTTACGGACGTAGCAATCAATTGATAATAACAAGCGAGGCAATTTCAAGAGTAAATGTATATTGCAAATAATATCTCAAGTCTAGAGAGAAGATAATGAAAGTGACTCTTTATTTAGATAACTTTGTACATACATGTCCAAACGCGGACCTTTGTAAAAATAAAAAGACACAGTCCGGGACAGACTTTGGTGAGAATCTAGATCCTATGAGGTTGGAAGACTCATTTTTTTTAGGGATGGGCTCATATGGAGTGCGATGGTCTGTTTCCTTCTTTGACTGTTGGAGGGGTTGTCGGCGGCATATTCCATGTCTTCCACGGGGAACTCGGGTTCCGTGTCATCGGGAAAGATGTCGCGAGGTCTCCACTTGGCTTGGCGTTATAATTGTCGGATTCGTCTTTGGACATCTCCTCGTGCATGGCATTCGACGAGGGTACGAACCTCCATCTGATGTAGCCGCCCTTGGGTTTTCGAAGCTCGGGCCTTCCCTTGTGGACGATGATCTAATTGGTTTTGATCTTCTTGTTCATGTGGGCGCCAATTTGGATGTGGGTTCCTTGGCCGATGTTTCTGGTGGACAGAACCGCAAAGGAATTTAGCATATTAAACCTCAAGGTGAAATTATAACCACGATTTGAGAAGAATGCTTCATTAGCAGATTACGCCTTTTTAGGAAAAACATGATCTTTTATTCTCCATTTTTTTTTGGAAGGCACACTTTGTTTTTAGTGAAAGACTCACACACATTTTTTTTGTAAACTTTTTTACCAGACAATAATAATAATCTTATTAAGAAAACTGACAATGGATCCGAAATGGTCACCACATGGCATCAACCGGGGAGTCAAGACTCTAACTAAACCTAACAGACATCTTAACTGACTTTTGCTAAAGGCTTATCACACATTCTAGCAATGAACTTTGACTTTTCCTAAGGTGAGACAAATGGAAGGGTTTTGAAATTTCATTCTCCGTCCCGGCAACCACATTGCCATCAATTTTCCCAACCCAGGGCATTTAGCCCTTCAGACATTTTCCGTGCCACTGATCCTTCGGCTTTACTGAATTTGTCAACCTTTTCAAAACTGGCTCTCCCACTTTGGAATGGACGACTTTGTCAACCACGGGATCCTTTTCCTTGGGGCCGATATCACTCCATTTATCGATCATCGGTGAGGCCACGGGATTAGATTCTGCGAACTCAAGCATGTTGACACTCAGGTCCTTGGCTGTATCGGGGGCGTGAGGGCGTTCGAGTTCGAGCTTTCCCTCCTTGATCAAACCAAGAATGGTACGTTTCACAGCAGAGCATTCATCGGTATTGTGTCCATGATAGTTGTGAAAGGCGCATCTCTTGCTTTTATCGAGGTACCTTTCGGGGTTTTTTGGTTGGAAGTTGACAAGAGGCCTCGCGAGGCCTTGCTTAACCAATCCCTCAAATACCTTGCTTATGGGTATTCCAAAATCTTCAAACCTTATGAAATGGGGTTTGGGTTGGCGTTTGGATTTTCCTTTATCTTTGACTGAGATGTGGTGGTGATGAGAATTACCGCCGCTCGAGACAACGGGTTCCTTATGTTGGTGTTGGTGCCCTAGGCACGTTTGTTAAACGTTGTATAAGTTATCATTTTATTCATGATGATAAAGAGATAATAAGATTATTATTATGGCTCGTGTTTGCTTATAATAATCTCCGTCCCTAGAGCTTGTTAAGCACTAGTATAAAGGCTAAATGATCATGTTAGATTTATAGGTACTTGTTTGGAACAAGGTACTGGACATGACCCGCGGTATGAGATTTATGTCATGGTTGATGTCATATATAAATCTCATATTAGTTATGTCATTTGAATCCTTAGACATGAAGTTATTATAGTCTTCCACTTGATGAACATTATGTTTGACATATTCAAACGCTACCTTAACACGGTAGTTATAAAGGGTGTGATTGGCATAATCGGATTCACGTAGGGAAGAATAATAAGCTAAATGGATTTGTCCCTCTTCGGAGAGATGTCAAGCTTGGGCCCCTCGAAGGAATGATGTTGGTGAAATGTTTGGCCAAACTCAAATGGATTGATTGGATCAATGTCATTTGGATTATCAACATATTCGGAATCGAGAAAGTATTGAACAATACAAGTTGACTTGTTGACCATGACTTGTGTTCAATGACATCGTGGACAAAGGGATTATGACATGTTCTAAAAGGAATGCGAACTTGTATCTAGTTATACTGTTTGGGTAGGTATGACGGTTTGCTAGAACCTAATCATATCTTATGGTTTCATGTTTGAACCCATTGCCAACTTAGTATAATCCTAGAGGGTCACACACAATAGAACGAATCCTAAATAAGGACTATATTGGAAATTTGGAAAAATTGGATTTTTCTGGGCCTTTGGGCGACCGCACAAGAACTTGGACGGCCGCACACCTCAGTTTGGGCGGCCGCACAGTGCCGTCGGGGGCAGATTCCTAATTTGACTCGGAATCGAATTTTGGACGGGTTTTAACACACGTTTCCTATTTGGAATAGGTCTTACTTGTGTATAAACATCAGAATTCGGCCATAACTCAGACCTAATGTTTTTGCAAGCCTCCAAAGAGTTTGAGAAGGTTTTATTTTGTTCTAAGAAATCCTAGATTGAAGAACAAAATTATACACAAAGAAAATTCCATATAGTTCATATTAATTGTGAAAATGTGTTTCATAATTTGGTCTAGCAACCAAGATCAAGTGTTCTTGATATTCGTTCGTGGTGTGGATACCGCTAGAGGGTGAAACTTATCATCTTCAAAGTTCGTGATTATTGCTATGATCGTGATCAAGTTTTCAAGTCTCTATCGAATTCAAGGTTGTAAAATCAAAGGCATCAAGGGTTAGTATTCTAGTATTCATATTGTTGTATTTGACTTAATCATATGAATAGGATCTATGGGCTTTGGGTTTCATTAAATTTTAAATGCTTAATTCCGCTGCCCATGTGACTACGAAACCCAACACCTTATATTATCTTTGCTTTCTTTTTCCCAACACGTTGCATGACTGTTGTTCAATATGAGGATTCAGTGGGAATGCATGGGTTTAGGCATATTCATAACCTTGGTTGCTCACAGGATTGTACATCGGAGGCATGCAACGAGATTGTGGTCCAAATGGTATCAGGTTGTAGAAATGATATGGGTCTCCATGGAATCCAATGGTTGATCGAGTATCCACATATGGTGACTGAGTTCTTGGGATTTGATTGGCGATCTCAAACTGAAAAGGAGTGCAATTGGGAAGATATTGTGGGAGTGATGATTGAGGCATGACCGATGTGAATGGTGAGACATGGGTGTTTTGACTGTATCGTATTTGGGGATTTATGGGGGGCAACCCGTAAGAATTGTTGGGTCTGATGTGAGGCAGAGTGCAGGTAACTTGAGTGGGAGGTAAGCTTTGAGATACAAAATGAGGGGATTTGGTGTTTTCGCATGATTGAGGAGGCGGGGTTCGGTTGCGGTTGGGAGGCTGGGTGATTTCAGCCTCTTCCTCATGGTCAGAAACTTCAGTGAAGGACCCATCAGTCTGAAACAAAACCTTAACACCCTTCCATTTCATTGACTCAACAAATCGGTCCCGTGCTTTCTCGTGGTGTTTCCTAGTAATCTCTTCCCAAGCCCTGGAGGCTTCTAAAGCTTGGAGCAACTCTTCTTTGGTTGGACTGGTCTGATCATCTGCGGTATCACTTCCCCAACTGTTTTCCTCTGAGCTAGTCGTTCTGAGGTACTAGGGTGGAGGGGTTGTAGCGACTGAGGAACCTTCAGACTCAACGCTGAACAGGCGGTGACACTGTGCTCTTTTCCACTTCATTCTCGCTGCGGCAGAGAAAGCATGCAACTCAGGCTTGGGTAAACATTGGGTGAATGCTCATGCTACTAATGGGGAATGACCGCTAGGCTTAGACCTATGGGGTGAAAGGTGGACGGAATCAAATGTGACCCGACTTCCTGGATGGCAACGGGGATCTTTCCAAGACTTGACTAACTTCCTAGGGGACTATCCCTAGGGATTTAACGAGGATCTTCACGGAGACCTAAGGGACATTACATAGGGCCTTAACGGGATCTTGGAGGTCTCGGAGGATAACGGGGTCACGGGTGTCATGGAGGATAACGGGGATCCATCCAAAGACTTAACGGGACTTATCAAAGGTCTTGGAGGATAATGGGGATCCATCCAAAGACTAAACGAGACTTATCAAAGGTATTGGAGGATAACGGGGATCCATCCAAAGACTTAACGGGGCTTATAAAAAGTCTTAGAGGATAACGGGGATCCATCCAAAGACTTAACGGGGTGACACTTTTTAGCGGAGGGAATGCAACGTATCAAAGACAAGGAGCAAAAAACGGAGCAAGCTTATGCAATGTGCAATTATTTATTCATTCAAGGTTACTTAAAACGCATTTTATTCCTAATTAGTTGGAAAAGATTTCTCTTCTTTTTCGCAACTACTCTAAATCCTGGATCAGTGGAAGCCATCACTACGCCTATAGACCCCTCGTTTTTCACCTGTATTGCACACTCCCAAGGATGGAATGCCCCGCGCGAGGGTCCTATAAGGCAAGCGACTTCCACCGACCGAAAGAAACAAACCAAGGGTCTAGCACGTCGCAAGGTTCCCAATACGTGGGCCATTCTAATCATGATTAAGCCCCAGTTAAGATCAAGATTCGTCTTAGGGACTTAAGGGACTTTCCGGCATGACCTGATCTTTTGATGAGGGTTCTTGGATCTTATCCTTAGGCTTAAGGATGATTAAAATGAACCATACATTAGGGCCTATCGACATGGTGTCACCCTATCCTTAATACATGTCCTCGGCTAATTGGGTCATCGTTAACGTACGAGTTAAAGACCGGTTAAGGTCACACTTGCATTTCATCAAGGAGTCGTAACTCGGGAATTAACTTGGCCACAATTAACCTTGGACACGTATTAGGGACATGGTAACGTGAACTATACCAAAAACCAACCAGAGTCATGGTATTTGTGTGTCACGGACAAGTGTGGTTGACTCGGCTCGGAAGGGAAGGTGGGATGGACCCGTGCGTGCTAGAAGGGCACAAGAGCGCCAATCAAGTTGCATCGTGGCATCCATCCCGGGTTTTTAGGGTTTTAGGAATGTGCAAGGTCAAGTGCACGTAATGTGAAGTCTCCTACGTTCCCTTTTGAGTCAAAATGAGAATTTTCAATCCGTTTTAATATTATGAACAATGTATGAACAACATATGAACAATGTATGAACAACATATGAACAAGCATAATGAGCAAGTAATTTGCACGAATAACCACACATAATATGAACAAGCAAGAATCATAATCTTGTACATGAAAAGGTGGTGCACAACCATAAATCCTTTGAAATCAACACTTTGCAAGAAGAACAATTCTTTTGAAAATCGTTTGCAAAAACAAGTTGTGCACAACAAAAGGATTCAAAAATCTTTACAAAAAGGGTTATGTACAAGGAAGCTTTGAAAACCCAATTTTATGTCCAAAAAGATTGTGCATAACCAAGCTTTGAAAACCAACTTTTGGCTAAAAAGGAGATAAAGGTAATGTGCACAAATAAAACTGTAAATTTGAAACCTGGACAAGCAAAAGCCAAAGGGACACAGAATGTTTCTGCCCTGTACAAAATTATTAATTTTGAAACATTTTGTTTCGTGCCCAACATAGCCGTACGGCTATAGCCATCTGACAATTATTTTTTGCAGATCTCCAACTTCTGATCATCAAGCCCCAGTTTATTGGATCTACAGAACAGTCTCCACTGCAGAAAGTTCAAACAGAAACACAGAACACACAAAACAAGCACAAAAGTTAACAAAAACGGGGAAACGTGAGTTTGACCCACACAAAAGCGTCCTCAAAGCTTCTAAAAAGAAGTTTGTGAACAATTTAAGTCCCCAGTAGAGTCGCCACTGTAAGGATCCCGCCCCTTCCCGGAAAAGAAAATTTGTTTCCAAGGGCGAAATGCCGAACACGGAGATGACACGCCAAAACTAACGGAGTCGCCACACTTGTTAATTATTTAACCCAACAAATGAAAAAGGTTTTGAGATTTCGAGTTCGGAGGTCAGGTTACGACTTGGGAAAGTTTTACGTCACCCATGTCGCCTCAGACAGAGCCGAGTCTCCCTAACGTTCGTTAACAAAAGTGCATGTGTGTGTGTGTATTTAACAGAAAAGAGTGAAGTTAAGTGATTATTAATTTTGACAAACTAAAAAGGGTTCCATTTTATTAATCTTAACAAAACAAGGGAAAAAGAGGAAAATCACCCCTCTGACCAACATAGCCGTACGGCTTCATGGGGTCTTCCAGGGGATTTTACAGTTTATCAGGAAACAGTCCAGTTCCAGGCAAAAACAGAGCACTCTGCTGGAACTAGACTAAACTGTTCCATTTCCAGTTTATTTTCCAACACACAAAACTTCCAATAACTTCATTCCTATGCTCAATGATCATCAAATGAACCCAAAAACATGGATTTAGGTGTGATCAAAGGCAATCATAGGAGAAATTCCAAAAAAGTGGTGAATATGCCCTTTGGGCCAAAATGGCCATTTGGTGAGTAAAGATTGGAACTTTACTATCAAAATGAGCCTTTTATGTAAGATCAAACCTTGAGGGACAAGAGAATCACATAAAGATTGGATCTTTATGACCCAAACTTGGGGATTTTAGGCTAAATCATGTTTGGGGGATAAATATTGAAAATTTATCCTCCACCATGATCATCATGGCCAAGATTGCACAATATTAACATGGATATTTAGGCTTTCACCCTAATAAGGGATCACCAAGCTATTTAAGACAATAAATTTAACAAATCATGATCATCACTAGGTTTCAACCCTTTTCACACACTTAGGTGTGAGGGGACCTTGGAATCACTTCATAAGCTATTTAAGACAATAAATTTAACAAATCATGTTCATCACTAAGTTTCAACCCTTTTCACACACTTAGGTGTGAGGGGACCTTGGAATCACTTCATGATTTGGATCACAATATATATATATATATATGTAATAATAGTATAGTTGCTTGAATGGACAAGTCTTGCAAGGTAAATAAAAAAACAATACAAGAATAATAACAATATAATCAAGAACAATAAGAAAGCTTTGAGATGAAGAGAAGGGGGGGGGGGAGAAGGAGGTCTCACCTATTGTGGTTCTAACCTATCTTCCTCTCTTTCACTCAATTTCTAAGGGTGTTTTCTCTCCCAGACACGATTTCTACAGAGTTTCCCCTAGCTAAACAATATTTCTCTCCCCTGAAATGATCATCATGGGGTTCAATTTATTGAGACTGATAGCTCCCAAATCAGCCGTACGGCTATGGCAGGCGAGCTTCTGGATTTTTCTAAGTTTAATTCCAGAACAGTCCTCTAAGTTTAGTTTTGTCCTAGTGAGGTCTTGGCCAATCAGTTTATCCCTAAATGACCCCAAGAATTCATCTATAATAGGTCAATTTTAGATTGGGGTACTTACAGCGTTACAATTATATATAAACCCTGTTACATATAACTAACACGTTCGTTACATTTTAGTTATAATAAGTATTATTTTTGGCAAATGAAGAAAACATAAAAAAAAACATTGTTACTTTTATGTATATATGTATTAGTTTTATGTATACAAATTGTTACAAATAAGTAATACGTTTGTTATATTTAGTTATAATAACTATTACTTTTAGCAAACTGAAAACACCAAAACAAAAATATTGAAAGTAAAAAAAATAAAAATTGGCCGCGGGTCATGTGTTTGGGTCGTGGCAAAAAATGACATGTTTTTACTACCAAACGGTTCATGGTGTTCTCATACAAGTTTTTGTCATTGTAGTAATGGGAAGAATTTTTTAAGATAATGAAAAATGCAAATAAGAATATCATTTCGGTTGGGAAAGAGGGATTAATTATGTTTTATAAATGCAAAAGTCCAAAAGAAAGCTAAGGCACGTTGTCCTATTCCTCTTCAAACCGTGTTTTCCCTTCTCAGTCTTGTTCTTTTCCCTTTTTTCCGGGAAAAATTACTCTTAAAGGTAACGTACTTTACTCTTTCATATCAAATAATGCAATGTACTCCTTAGTGTCTAAAAAGTACAACGTACTTTTATAAGTTTTTTCAAATAATGTAATTTTTCAAATAGAAAATGGATGACGTTAAAAAAGTTAACATTTTGATAACGAAGTTAACACACGTTAATAAACTAACACCCGTGACCCCCATCTTCCCCAACCTCACCTCCAACTCCACCACCTCCATCCTCCATCGCCATTGTCCACCATAGCCACCACTATCCTCCCAAACACCATTTCACGAATCCCACATCTACTGCAAAATTTTAATTTCACAACCCCAACTTCCAATTTCAAAATCAAAAGGAGCCTCACTGCTCATCTTTTTCAATTCCAATCCGGCAGCCTATGCTTGATGCTCGCCGGCAACGGAGCAGCCATGAAAGAGACGAGAGAAGATGTTGATGATTGTTATGGCGGAGTGGGGTGACGGCAGAGAGGATCGACGGCTGAGAGGGTGGCGTGGGGGAGGCGATGATGGTGGAGGGGATCGATGGGGAACTCAGCGCAATTTTGTCAAGCAGCTCGTGTGCGGTTTTGTATGGTATTTTCTTGGTGAGAAGATGAATCATAAACCAAGAAGATTGTAAAGAGTGCTTGTAGTTAGGGATTGATTTGATCCATTTAAAGAAAGGGTAAGAGTAAGAGAGAGATGAAATTGAGGTGAAGGAGTACCTGCTAGTTGCTGAAGTAATGGTCAGTGGCGGACCTCGGATTTTTAAACACCGGGTGCACAATACTACATAACTTCAAACTAAAATTTTTCGTAACGCAATTACATTATAATACATAACTTTAAATACAATTGTCTCATAAAAATTTTGTAACGCAGACTACAACGAGAATTAGAGAATTTTATTGATAAAAAAGATTGACACTTGTACTTAACCGCTTGTGTTTGCATTTAGATTGAGTTGATATAGTTGCAAAAAAAAAATCAAAAAGTTATTGTTATAAATTTTAGTGACAATAGATTTAAAGAAATTTTCTTATATTTTTAGTGATATTGCAATATTTTTAAAAATATTTTAAATTATTACTAATAATTCAAAAAATATAATGTGAAAAAAAAGAAGCCAAAATCCATTATTTTTTTCCTAAAAAAAATAAGCCCAAATTAGTTAAGCTTGAACTAAAAAAGAATGGATAAAAGCACATGAGAAAAAATAAATAACATGAATACTAAAAAAGAATGGATAAAAGCCCATGAAAAAAATAAATAATAACATGAATGAGTAAAAAAGAAAAAGCACCTAATTTGCTACCAATGAGATTTGAACCTTAACAATTCATAGCTCACACAAATACCTTAACCACTAGAGCAGTCAGCCTGTATTATTGTCATTTGGAACTCTATTTATATATCTACTCATTTATTTTGGGGATGCACTTAATTAGAAAAAAATAAAAAAAATTAGTGATTTATTTGGTTGACCCGGTGCACGTGCACCCCCTCCTACTATGGGAGGTCCGCCCCTGGTAATGGTGGAATTGGGTCCAGGACATTAGCGGTGGGGCTGGAAACGGCGAGTCGGGGACGGGGGGTTTAAATGTAGGTTTTTTTGTTTTCTTTTGGGTATAAAGTTTCATTTCTTATATTATGATCCTCTAAATTTCCCCATCGGCAACTTTCATATTAACATTCCGTTAAAGTTTTAACACCTTGTTTGACGCATTAGCATTTCGTTAGAAATTCTAACCCCGTTAGCTAAGACAAAAAATCATTGCATTATTTTAAACATAATTTGAAAGTACCTTGCATTTTTTAGATACTAAGGAGTACGTTGCATTATTTGATGCGAATTGCGAAAGTACGTTGCATATATTGGTCGTTTGACCCTTTTTTTCCGTTTTCTTTCTTTCTTTCTTTTCTCCTTTCACTATTTTTCGTTTAAAAATGCAAAAATCGAAGAGGAAAAACTTAAACAAGCATGCGTATGGCGTGATTTTAATTATGGATTTAATTGCAGTTATAATTAAAGGATTTTATTTATCCTCTGATCCCTAGCACGTTTTCCATCCCGCATGGGTATGGCGTGGTTTGTGGCTAGCACTTAGCATTAATTCTGGATTTAATTGTAGTTATAATTAAAGGATTTTATTTATCCTCTGGTTCGTGCACGCTTTCCAGCCCGCATGGGTATGGCGTTGTTTGTGGTTAGCATTAATTCTGGATTTAATTGCAGTTATAATTAAAGGATTTTATTTATCCTCTGATCCCATGCACGCTTTCCAGCCCTAGTGCAATACTCCCTCTTTCATTTTTAAGAGTATTTTTTTAAAAAAGGGCATCCCATTTTAATAGTCTAAATCTTAAAATGGAAAATATGTCCTACCTACATGTCATACTCACAACAATTATCCACTAACTCTTCTTTACCCCACTTTCTCTCTCCTACCCAACCATCAACACTCGTAACACATCACCTTTTCCTTAATTCTTGAACCCACCCAATTTTTACTCCAATTAGGAACTAATTTGTATATATAAATAAGGAGATTGATTAGAGTATTTTGTAATTAAGAATGAGTTTTCATACTAGAATAAGGAGCTTCCTTGCTGGCTGGACAGAAGAGAAGATGGGCTACAATTTGGCTATGGTGTTTTGGCTTGCAGTTAGCTTTGTGGATGTTATTGTAGTGCAAGTGTTGTGTTGGAACAATTTTAATCCCTGAATGCCACACTCACTTTAGAATAGGATTGAGGAAGAGATGAAGCGGAAGCGTTAAGAACAAATACCTGTTGAATCCATTATGAAGTAGGGAGAAATGAAGAAGAAGAAG
The DNA here is from genome assembly GCA_026119855.1 of Campanula takesimana. NCBI lineage: Eukaryota > Viridiplantae > Streptophyta > Magnoliopsida > Asterales > Campanulaceae > Campanula > Campanula takesimana. The sequence goes on along the minus strand of JAOWBW010000116.1, from coordinate 1,182,719 downwards.
ATGTAGGAGAATGATCTTCTAAATGATGAATGTCTTTCCTCTTTTACTTCTTTAACACTTAATGAAGATTTATGGAGAGAGTACTAATGAAAAATGGAGTAGTCTTAAGGGTTGATGGAATGCCCTTTATATAGTAGACTTGGTGACATTTCATTTAGGGACCACACCCTTTCAAGATTTATGATAATAAATTACCCTTTTGCCCATCACAATTAGGTAATATATATCCAGGAATTCTACACATTTTATTATCAACTATACTTTATAATTTAATATTATAATCATAACTTTATGAATGGAAGTCTAAATGACTTGTGTTGCAAGCCATGTCCTTACAATCTCCCACTTGGGTTGCAAAACAAAGTCCTTCCTTTAATTTATGATCATAACATAAATGACAACCCTTATGTGCGCACTTTATTGTCATTTATAACAATCTCGTCCATTAGCCATGCAAGTATAGGACTAAAGGGGCAGTCGTTGTAATTGATTCGCAACTAAACCCACAATAATCACGTATACAAATCCAACTAAATGACATAGATCAAAAGTATAGATGTGTAGCATGGAATCATAATGAATATATACATATTCTTCCAACTAGTCCAACTTAACCAAATGAGATCAAAACTTTAAATAATAGAACAACTAATGAAAGAACAACACAAACTCCCACTATACTAAATGTTATCAAAAGTTGTTACACCCATATGAGCAACATGCTCGTGAAACACTGAAGATGATAACTTTTTCATAAATTGATCCTTTAAATAGAGTTTGTTTCTATAAGTTGTATCCCTTTCGTTCATTTTGTACTCTTTTCTTTATAACAAGATAATTAATGTCTAAATCCATAAACTCTTGTTAGAGTACAGAACTGCTACCTGATAGTCATTTCTTAATTGGTCTTTCGACACTTGTTTTGACAAATTACAGTCCATTAAAACATATGCAGCCATATATTTAACTAATGTCGGAATACCTAATGATCTCAAGATGATCCGACTTTAAAACATAGGCATGTAGTTCTTTAGTGTTTTGTAAATACTTCTATCATTCTTTTGGCTGCTACTTAATGTTCTTTCCGGATTGCTTTGGTATTGACAAAGCATCCCAACGTTAAATGTAAGATTTACGTATACATTAAGCTTCCTACTGCTGGTGCAAAGAGGGAATTTTCCATATACTTGGATTCAAAATTTTCCTTTAGGACACTGTTTGAGACTAAGAATGTCTCCTTTAAAATTAGGGGTGTCATGTGGTTTACAGTTTTGCATGCTAAACCTTTTGTAATACCTTTCCATATGGCCTTTTGTGATAATCCTAAAACATATCGTGAGCGATCACGGTGAATTTGGATTCTTAATACAAAGATGCCTTACCAAGATCTTTTATTTCAGATAAGAAATTTCTCAGTTTCCTTAATAAGGTTTATATCATCACTAGCAAGCAAAATATCATCCACATATAAGACCAAAATTATAAATTTACTCCCACTGAACTTATGGTATACTTAATATTTACCAAGATTCATTTCAAAACTTAATGAAAGAATGACTTGGTTAAATTCTAAATACCATTAATGAGAATTTTTACTTAAGTTCATAAATGAATTTCTCCATATAAATAGTTTCCTTAATGTCTCCATTAAGAAATTTTTTCTCTAATATCCATTTAATGAAGCTTAAGATCAAAGGTGCTATTAGTGCCATAATGATCCTAAGGAGCTTTTAGAAGATACCGGAAAAGTGTTTCTTTCTTTGTAATCAATACCTTTCTTATGAGTTAAAATCTTTAGCAACTGGATGGGATTTATATCTTTCAACATTACTTTGTGAATCCTTTTAGGTCTTAGAGACCCATTTATAGGTTTCACATCCTTATGTAATGAAATAAGATCCCAAACGTTGTTCTCTTTCAAAAGATTGTAACTCTTTATTAATGGCATTAATCTTCTTATGAGAATTAGGACTATTGATGGTTTTATGGAAGATAAATAGATTATCTCCCACTATACCTAAGTGTCCTTTATTCTCGACAAGATACACTTAATGAATATCCGGAATTGCATTCCTTCTTACTCTATTTGATCTCTATAAGGGCACCGGTTCTTACTAATTTTGAGGTTGTTGAATTTCCTTATAGGGAAATCATATTTATTTTGAATTATATGTTCTTCTTGAATGTTAAGTTCAAAACTTGATATCCAATTGGAACTATGGGAAGTGGTATATAAATGGATTCCATACAAATGAATTCCTCTTCCTTTTCAAATTCAAAATATTACTCCAAATTCTCCCACTAAATTCAACATCCTTAAAAGAACCTAGCAATTCTCGTTTTTCAAAACGTTCTAACTTTCGGGTTGTAAAATTTATATATCCCCTAGTTTTCTCGGCTTACCCCATGAATAACTACTAATAATCTTACGTCTAACTTTCCCTTAGTAGACTTATAAAGTCTATCCATATGCTAGACAACCCCATAAATGAATATGGTTTAAGGATGAATAAGGAACGCATCCTTAAATTATTAAGGGTTTATATTAGTAGCCTTAGAGGGAGCTTTAATGAGAATAAAGGTTGCGGTTTTAGCGTATCGCCCATAATGAGTGAGGTAAGACAAGTATAAAACATACTTATTACCATATCCTTAAGGATTGCAATATGTCTCTATTACAATATTCATGCTAGGCGTACCCGGCTCAATGTAGAGAGAGATAATCCCACACTCTTTCAAAATAGCGAGTAAAAAGGACCTAGACGTTGTTCCTTTTAACAATCATTCCAAAGATGTATACACCATCATGAATGACCCTAATGTTCTTGATAGTCTTCAAAGTTGATTTCCAACTTTGTCTTTATAAGACTTTTACAACGTCCAAACTCAATATTTTATGAAGCAAATAAATGTATTCAAACTAAGAGTTTAGTCATTTTGAACATAATAACTATTGTTGACCTTTTCCATGAAGGAATAATTAATGGCCTACAAATATCTGAATGCATTAGTTCATTGAGACACTTGATGCTCTCGAGAATACTACAATGTTTGTAAATTTACTTTAAGGCATTTAATGCAAAAGTATTTTCCAATTTATCAAGTTTGTTTAAGATATCCTTTAACATAAGCTTATCAGTTTCCTTTCGAAAATATGACCCAAACGCTTATGCCTTCATAAAATATAAACTTTACTTGATAACTTTTGCTTTTACCACTTTGGTGTCATTATTTATGGAATTTATATATTGTGTAAATAATGTCAAGTAATTAAAGATTACCTGACTATGTACTAGTACCATCAACCTTGGAATAAAATAAAATCACATTTATTAAAATGAACAAAACAACCTTCTTTATTCAAAATTGTGATATATATCAAATTCCGTCCAAATGACGATACATTAAATGTAGTATTTATACAAATAATACTAAGTACTTTTAACAATATCCTATAAGATTCCGATGCCTTTTCTTTCAACCAGATCCCAGCTTCCATATAGATGATTCTTCATCTTCTCCAGGATTTCGGTATTTCAGGCAACCCTACATAGACATTCATTATGTGAGTTGATGTAACAGAATTCAACCACTATGTATATGTAGGAAATGAAACCAAATTAGCCTTTATCACAAACAATACCAAATGACATACCTTTCTTAGCACGCCAAGCGTGATACTTAGGGCAGTCGTACTTCATGTGAGTGAGGTCCTTGCAAAAGAAGCATTCTTCATGATCATTAGATGATCTCTTACGCTTCTTATTTCTTGCAACCGCAATTTTCTTCCCTCTTCTTTTTGTCCCATGAGAAGAGGTAGATGCCAAACATCCCTCAATCATATCAAGGAATGTTTTAGCATCAACGTCCTTGGAGATACCGGTCAAAATGGTCTCCGGGACAACTATATTCATGATCATTAGGCTCACACGGTTGGAGCGTTTCCACTTCTCCTCATTTAAGCAATCTTCTTGAGTGCTTTCATTAGAGAGAGGAAGAGGAAACGGTTCTCTTAATGCGTGATCTATGTCCATATAGCCTAAGATCATCATCAATTTATTTTTCCAAGTTTTAAAATTAGTCCCGTTTAGCATCGGAATTGAACTCATAGCAGTGATTACGGACGAAGCAATAAGTAAATCTGTTGGGTTTTGAGAACAAAAAAAAAAAGAATGAGAACAAAACATGAATAAGAAACTACAAAATGAAAAATGATTAATTATATCAACGAAATCCATCAATAAGATAATCAACATGACATCAAAACTAATCTTTGGATTGCGAGTTGACTCATAAATGATTGCCTTAGGTAACAAGTAATTTGAACTTATATTTTAATAAATACTTAATCTTCCTTTGGGCCGACATAAGTACCTAAGAAAATATCCTAATGTTCATTTTATTTGTTACCACATGAATGCCTAAGTTTAGTCAAATGTCAAGATCTTCTTTGGAAAATTCATGTCATTCACATATTAACTTAAACATTCAACACTTTAATAATTTTGCATTTAAATAACGTTAATCACTTAGGTGATAATATTATTTAAATAATGAATAAAATTATTTAAGCATATAATTAATCAGGGCTTTAAGGTTTGAAAAATGAATGTTTTTTGTTCAAGAGAAAACAACAAAATAATGCAGAACTTGATTTTCTTTCGACATACTTAGCACGACCGTGCCAAACAAAGGGCACGACCGTGCCAAAATATGGGAAAAAACAAGTTTTCACGGTGCAGATGGCACGACCGTGCCAAAATAATAGACACGACCGTGCCAAACGAAACGGTCCGACCGGTTTAAACAACACACCCATCCGGAGCACCAATGTACACACCGGTTCAAGGTAATAGAGGCGCACGGCCGTGCCAAAACAAAGAGCACGACCGTGCCATATAATCTGCACTTCTGAATTTTTGTCTAAATTTTCCTCAAAATCAAATGAATTGCAAGTAGATCCGCATGGTATGTACTTAAAACATAAAACCATGTTATTTAGGATAATCTTGCCTTTTAAAATTAATGGAATCAAGTGAGTAGATCCACATGGTATGCACTTAAAACATAAAACCATGTTATGAAGGGATAGTCTCACTTGAACCTTTTAATGAACAAAAACTTTCAAACCATTTTTCTTAATTTTAGATGAAGATCATCAGCACTCTATTAACGAATTAGAGTCCCTAATCGACATCAAAAACCTTATGATTCAACAGAGAAAATGAATCAAAGTAAAGCATGAAAGCTTTTTCTTAATACAAGAACTCAAACTCAAACTAAATAATGAGCGGGGCTCTGATACCAATTGTTGGAACAATTTTAATCCCTGAATGCCACACTCACTTTAGAATAGGATTGAGGAAGAGATGAAGCGGAAGCGTTAAGAACAAATACCTGTTGAATCCATTATGAAGTAGGGAGAAATGAAGAAGAAGAAGATGTAGGAGAATGATCTTCTAAATGATGAATGTCTTTCCTCTTTTACTTCTTTAACACTTAATGAAGATTTATGGAGAGAGTACTAATGAAAAATGGAGTAGTCTTAAGGGTTGATGGAATGCCCTTTATATAGTAGACTTGGTGACATTTCATTTAGGGACCACACCCTTTCAAGATTTATGATAATAAATTACCCTTTTGCCCATCACAATTAGGTAATATATATCCAGGAATTCTACACATTTTATTATCAACTATACTTTATAATTTAATATTATAATCATAACTTTATGAATGGAAGTCTAAATGACTTGTGTTGCAAGCCATGTCCTTACATGTTGTTCTTCTTATTAGTTAACGATGAAACCGCTACATCCGCTACATCCTCATTTTTTGCTCTCATATCACCATGGCTTAATATTGCATTATCATTTGCCTGCGAGGCGTTCTTACTCCATCCCTATTTTGAGCATGCACCTTACAAATCAATCGGGAGATGGCTAAGATTTGCTGTTGATTTGATCACCGTCGCTGCTCCCGCTTTGTTGTGTATGATTCCCTTGCATCATGATGAGTGTTCCTTTATTGATTTGTTGATACTCATAGCAACTACTATTCATTTGCATGCCATGGCTCAACTACTCCATGTTGCCGATCTTAATGCATGGGATATGTTATTGGGCATGGCCATGCAATCGTTAGTTTACTCCGCTTTCATATTCGATCACCCGGAAGCTCTCTCTTTATGTTTTATTATTATTTCTCACCGTTGGTGGTTCTACACTGCTCCTGCTCCTCTCCCACCGCTGATGTTGCAAGAGTCCACCTCGACGACAAAAGGATGATCCTCCCGATCATATAATTAATTCTCTCTCAACGAATAAGAAACACTACTTTAATTGTCATTCAATTTTCTTATAGCTAGACATCTTTTTTTGTTTTCTTAGCTTCATCATTCGAATCGACCATATATGTTTACCATTAGAATAATTTTCTTTTATTATTAAAACTTGGTAATTTTCAATTTCATTGGCCTGTGCCTGTTTTCTTACTCTAACTAGTTGGTAGCCCGTTGATACTAGACGGAGCATAGTAAAATCAACTATAAATGAAAATACATATCAAATTACTCTTAATTCATTTTATATTGAAATTACTTTTCTTCTTTTCTCCCTACTAAAATAAAATAAAATCGTATACAATCAGATTACTTTTCATTATTTTTATACAGAAGAAAATTAATGATATTCAGCCTAATAGTAAAATTGGTTTTTGAAATTAGATTCGACAACAAATTGTCTAACGTTTTAAATCTTATAAAATATTATTTTTAATGAATTCACCATTTAACTTAATAAAAATAAATACTCATTTCATCAAGAGTATATGTCCACCATCTCATTAGCACGGAGATTAAAAAATAGTTGTAGTGATATAAGTGTTGTGAGTATAAAAGTAAACTATGAGAAAGAATGAGTGGAAGGGAATATTAAGTTGATTGGTGTTGTGAGTATAAAAGTAAATGGGAGAGAGAATGAGTTGGAAGAATAGTAATGATTTTTTGCTATTATACAAAGTGGATATATTTCTCTGGGATAGACTAAAAATAAAATGTGGACATATACTCTGGGACGGAGGGAGTATCAATCTACGAAAAATATTCTTAATTAGAGTCACCACACAATTTTATATTTTAATAGAAAAAATGTGTCAGAAATATGTAATTACTTCTCCAATTTAACCATTTTATTCATCATCCCCTTAGCGAGGAAAAACAATAAACGAACTAAAAGGTTACACTGTGAAATGGAACTACAATTAGATGAAAAAAATCTGGTTTGTACATATAATTAAAATGAAAGTAGGTGAAATATTGATAGATTATTCCCTAATGTTCCTATTATCAATTCATATGCATTTTATAATTATTATTTTTTGGGATATAAATAATTAATTTATCTTTGCATGATTAAAATGAATAGAAGTAAACGAATATTAAAGTTTACAGAAAATGAATATTAATAAATGAAATGGATAAAGAAATGTTGTACTAATCATTTCTTATTAAAGGCAACCGTGTCAAAAAAGGTTATTAATTGACTAAAAATTTGATTTGATTATTTAAAACGTGATTATTTGATTTAAAATAATTTAAAATGTGAGACTTATTTATTCATTCTTTATACATTTGCTTGAGTAATAGGATGAGGCCACATGAAATATCAAGTCATAATTCAATGTGACGCATTGTGGAATGGAATAGAGACTCTCTTTTTATATATTTATAAATTGCTCGGATTTATTAGGGCTAGCTGTTTCTTACTATATGCTCAATGTCTTGTATACTGATTTTCACCACATATTTTCAATGTTGTTGGAATGGTTGAAAAATCATTCCCGCAATATCATCACTAAAATGATTATCAAATATGAAAGACAAAAAAAAAAAAATAATAATAATCAATTAGTAAACCACAAGAATTAAGGTATTTTACCGTGTGGCTGATAACAAAAGAAAGAGATTCTTGAACTAAGACATCAACAATTCACTGTGGCTTTCATGTTTGATTAAAATGTGACACTCACTGCACTCAATAAGTATAGTTTTTCTAAAATAAAATGTAAAAAAAACTGATTTTGTTAGAAAACTAACTCGAAATCGTCAGAAAACTGACTGGAGTTCTGGAAAGTAATTGGAAGATGTTAGGAAACTGACTGGAAATCGTCAACAAACTGACTGGATTTGAAGAAAAAACTGATTTCGTTAAAAAAACTAACTGGAAATCATTGAAAAATTGACTGGAATACTGCAAACTTACTGAACACTGTTAGGAAACTGACTGGAAAACTAGCCGTTATCCGGTTTAACGGGCGGTTGACTTTCATGGTGGTTTTAACCGGCGTTTTCAAAACGGTCTAACCTTAACATAACCTTTAACCAACGGTTCACGGTGTTAACCATAGTCAAACAGCTCAACCCGGATAGAGATCTCAGTAAATATCCGAGTTGATTGTGCATATCAATTTGTTATAATCATTCCTATTTTATAGCATTCTATTCCTAGCAAATATAGATACTTGTATAGCAATAGGATTCTTATGTATATATTCAACACAAATCATGAATGAAAAAAGCAAGCATTGAGTCTTATTCACGCACCGAGTTCTATTCTCTGTCTCGGCTTCCTCCTTCTTTATTCTGAACAATTCCTTTGTCTTACATGGTATCAGTCGCTCTAACGAGCCACGACAGAACCATCTTCCCTCACTGAGTCCCCATCTCAAACACCTATGGCTCCTTCTTCATCAACTGAGAATCGGCCTGCTCTACCCCTCAACCTCAACATTCAGTCCTACTTTGGGCATAACCATCTCACCAACGACAACTACATGAACTGGCGGTCGTTGTTTCACACCGTTCTTAATACCCATACCCTCAATGAGGTCATCACCAATTCTGCTCCGCCTCCAGAAAAACTTGAGGATGGCAGTCCCAATCCCGACCTTGCTTGGTTCAATCAAGCCTCCAATCTTGTACTGGGCTGGATCAAAGCAACCGTGTCCCCAAAAATCCAAGCCCGAGTCAACCCCTGTTTGACCGCTTATTCTGCTTGGATTCTTCTGGATAAAAGGTTTGGGGGAAAATCTCGTATTCATATCCAGAAATTAAAGGCCGAACTCAATGCCCTCTCCAAGAAACCTGAGGTCTCTATCGATGACTACTTTCAGCAAGCTATTACTCTCTCCGACTCTTTGGCTAAAGCCGGTGAGGTTATTTCTGATGAAGATCTACAACAGCGAATAGCCGCTCGTCTTGGCCCTCCTTTCAAAGAATTCATAACCTCTCAAAACAACCATCCAGCAGAAACCCTAGACGATCTGCAAGATCTCCTCCTTCAGGAAGAGGATTTGCTCACCCGGTTCAACTCTGTTTCCCTTAATCCAACAACTGCTCTTGTTGCTGCTACTCCGGGTTACTCCACTCCTCATTCCTTCAATTCGTCTGGGGGTGTTTCTTCTCCAGCTTCCGGCAGCCGTGGACGGGGTTCCAGTCGTGGGGGTCGTAACAACCGCCACAATCAACGCTCCCGTGGAGGGGATCGTGGTGGCAGAGGGATTCTTCCCACTCCCATTTCCCCTGCTCCCTATCAACCCACCCCCTTTAATCCACATCGTACTACCTCCAATCCCCGCCCCAATCCACCCTTTAACCGATACAGCCAGCCGAACCCTTTTACTCATGTTTCCCAATCGGCATGTCAGTTCTGCTTCAAAATAGATCATACCGCGCCTCACTGCCCAGATCATGGTAGCTATGCTCTATACAGTCATCCCACTCCTGTTTCACACTCTACGCCATATTCTCCTCAGTCAAGTACTCCTTCTGTGACTCAGTTCGATCAAAATGGTCATACCGTGGTTCTTGATTCTGGGGCAACGAATCATATGACCCCTACTGCCAATGGCCTATCTGATATTTCCCCTATTCAGGTACGGATTCGGTAACTATTGCTAATGGTTCTCGAGTACCCATCTCCTTTGTTGGTCATTCCTCTTTTCATCATAATAATCGTTGCTTTCATCTTCGTAATGTTTTGTGTGTCCCTAATATGCATAAATCGTTACTCTCTATTCGTCGTTTTTCTGTTGATAACAACTGTTTCTTTGAATTTGATGGATTTGGTTTTCGTGTGAAGGACAATATCACGAAGCAGATCCTTCTCTCTGGCAGTAGCACCAACGGTCTTTATACCCTCAGATTCAACTCTTCCGCTCGTGTCAATCCTGTGGCGCTCATAGGCGAACGTGCTCCGTCTCCTACTTGGCATGCTCGTCTAGGTCATCCATCGTCACAGGTTTTTCAGTCGTTAGTCAATATAGTCCATATTCCTCTTAGTGGATGTATTTCTAAGTCTGAGTGTCATTCTTGTCCGTTAGGAAAGTCGAGCAAATTACCTTTTGTTGCTCGCAATTTTAATTCAGTTGAACCTCTAGCTTTACTATATTTGGATGTATGGGGTCCGTCCCAAATTATATCAAAAAGTGGTTATCGCTACTATCTTAGCATTGTTGATGATTTTTCCAGATTTGTATGGATTTTTCCTTTAATTCGTAAATCTGATGTTTTGGATGTTTTCACTACTTTCAAACTCCAAGTCGAAAATCAATTAAGTCGTAAAATACATTCCATTCATACTGTTAAAATGGTTCAAACTGATGGTGGGGGTGAATTCATGAATAGACAATTCACTGTTTTTCTACAAAGACATGGCATTAAACATCAATCAACTTGCCCTCATACCCCACAACAAAACGGTACTGCAGAACGTAAACACCACCATATTGTGGAAATGGGTTTGTGCCTTCTTGCCCACTCTGGTCTACCTCAATATTTTTGGCTTGAAGCTTTCACCACCTCGGTTTATCTCATTAACCGTCTTCCTATGCGGCAGTTAGGATATATTTCCCCATTTCCAAAACTTCTCAAACAAGTACCAGATTATGCTTTCCTTAAGACCTTTGGGTGTTTGTGTTTCCCACACCTAGTACCCTACAATCAACATAAGTTACAACCCAAGTCCAAACCATGCATATTTATGGGTTACGACAACTTAAGGAAAGGGTATAGATGTTTTGACCAATCCTCAGGCCGACTTTATATATCTCGACATGTACTGTTTGACGAAAATGTTTTTCCTATGTTACAACCTCATGTCACAGGTTCAGTGCAGATTCCTTCTCCTTCATTTGGTCCACCCAGTGTTGCTGCTCCTAGCCCATCCGAGCCCATCATGGCAAATCAAATGCAGCCTATGCCACCAGCGGCCCATTCCACTGGCTCCCCTTTTTCGGACAATAATGCTGGGCCTTCAACACCAACCGACACTTCTCTCTTGGACCAGTCTACTCCTGCTTTTTCTCTCAGAACAGCCGGCCCACCTTCGGCTCTGCCCAGCCGCCTCTCTACTGGTCTTTACCCAATAGACTTGGGCCACTCTTTGCAGCCCACCGGCAGCCCCATGGTGTCCAGTTCTACCGACGAAGCTACTGCACAATCTATTCATTCTTCACCTACAAGTTTGGGCCGGCCCATTTTCCACAACAGTCCAGTTCTTTGCACTCTTGGAGACTCGCCTCTTACCTCTCCACCGGCCCAAGGTTATCAAGAACTCAAGACAATTTATGCTCGGCATCCACTTCCTCTAGCTCTATCCGCCAGTCTCCCAGACTCTCTTGATTATGAGCCACGTACTCTTAAACAAGCCGCACCTCATCCGCACTGGCAGTTGGCAATGAAGGAAGAATTGACAGCCATGCATAAAACAGGTACTTGGAGTTTGGTCCTTAAAACACCCACCATGAATATAGTGGGCAGTCGATAGATATTTAAAATCAAACGTCGGGCCGATGGTTCCATTGAGAGACATAAAGCCAGACTCGTAGCTCAAGGCTTTTCTCAACAGGAGGGTGTCGATTATGACGAGACTTTTAGTCCAGTCGTAAAACCCCCGACAATACGAACCCTTCTGTCCATCGCTCACTCTCGCTCTTGGCCTCTTCAACAGCTGGACGTTAGGAACGCTTTTCTCAATGGCATCCTAAATGAAGAGGTTTATATGGCTCAACCTCCCGGATTCGTTCATCCTGATTTTCCATCTCATGTATGCTGCCTCCATCGTTCTATCTACGGGTTGAAACAATCCCCACGAGCTTGGTTTCAATGGCTTCACGAGTTTCTACTATCAATTGGTTTCTTCAATAGTAGAGCCGATTCCTCCTTGTTCATTCGACATTCCTGGTCTTCTCTCGTCGCAATTCTTGTGTATGTCGATGACTTTATAGTTACCGGATCTTCTCTTTGTGAGGTCAATCAAGTCATTGATAACATTTGCAATACCTTTGAAAGTCGACAACTCGGCCCATTGGGATTGTTTCTTGGGATAGAGACACACCGGTCCGACTCATCTCTCATCCTTAGCCAATCCAAGTATGCTTCTGACCTTCTCCGCAAGTTCAAAATGGATGAGTGCAAACTGGCTCCTACTCCTTTGCTTCCAGGTTCTCATCTTTCATCAAATGATGGTGACCCTTTACCAGATCCTACTACTTACAGCAGCATGGTCGGCGGCTTGCAATATCTGACACTCACTCGTCCAGATATCTCCTTTGCGGTAAACCAAGTTTGTCAGTACATGCATAGTCCTCGCACTACACATCTTGTCGCTGTCAAAAGAATACTTCGGTTTATCAAAGGGACGATTCATCTTGGTCTTCGGTTTGTTCGCTCCCCCGACATAGCCTTACGAGCATTCTCGGATTCTGATTGGGCAGGGTCTGTTGATGACCGTAAGTCCACCACGGGTGCTTGTATTTTTCTTGGCCCAAATCTCGTTACTTGGACTGCCAAGAAGCAAACAACAGTGTCTCGATCCAGCAGCGAAGCTGAATACCGTGCCCTTGCTACCATTGCCGCTGAGCTGCGTTGGTTCTCCTTTCTTTTCCGTGAACTTGGCTTACACCTCGCCCCTCCAACCTTGTTCTAAGATAATGTATATGCTCTCCACATGGCACGCAACCCTGTGTTTCATGCTCGAACACGGCACGTCGAGATAGACTTACATTTTGTTCGTGACCTCCATCAAAAAGGTTTTCTTCGACTTCGGTACATTGCCACTGCTGATCAAATAGCTGACCTATTTACCAAAGGCTTAGCAGGTCCACGGCTTCGATTACTTTCGGACAAGCTGCAGCTTTCACCCGTGCCGCTTGGCTTGAGGGGGGGTGTTAACCATAGTCAAACAACTCAACCCGGATAGAGATCTCAGTAAATATCCGAGTTGATTGTCGATATCAATTTGTTATAATTTGTTATACTCATTCCTATTTTATAGCATTCTATTCCTAGCAAATATAGATACTTGTATAGCAATAGGATTCTTATGTATATATTCAACACAAATCATGAATGAAAAAAGCAAGCATTGAGTCTTATTCACACACCGAGTTCTATTCTCTGTCTCGGCTTCCTCCTTCTTTATTCTGAACAATTCCTTTGTCTTACACATGGTAGGACCGGTTTGACGGTTTTGACCCGTTAGAAACCAGCGGTTAAACCGGTTCCGCTTACAAAGTGGACGCGTCTGTATACCTAACCAAAGAAGCCAAACTCAATAGTATTGTAGAGTGATTATCATAAAGATGCACAAAAATAGGTTTCAATGTGCACCAAAGTTATAAAGCGGAACATGTGAATGTGTTTCAGGTACCAGTATGTACTTGCATTAGAATGTGCACAAAATAGTCTTTTGAGTTCTTCTCTCTAATCTACATATGGGTACGTGTTTTATTTTGTTTTATTAATCAAAAGAAAAAAGAAGGTTTTGTAAATACACCATGAACGAGCTCTTGTATTTCCAGTTGCTGTCAAAACTTGGAGAAAGATAGTCATCATAGTCTCAAAAGTAACATGGTGTATATTGCCTGCAAGGCTCTTCCTTCCCAACAGCAATACGTCTCCAGGTACCAGAATGGCCAGAGCAGACTTCCGGGTATATTTCAATTTCTGTGTTTTTCCCCTTTTGCGAAGTAACCGTGATCTTGATGGCATCTCTTGCTCCTAACCATACAAGAAACGAGGAGCAGATTCACATGGTGTATTTAGATGAATTCTGTAGGTTTTGTAGGAAAAACTTTAATGATTAAAATCATAGTAATGTTGATTTGAGTGTCCAGTGTTAGCCACTCAAATGACCCATTTTCGATTTTTCATAAAAATCCATACGAAGACTTTTGATGATTAATCAGTGACTAGACATGCAAATGATGATCTTTATAAGAGATTTCTAGGGATGATGATGAGGGTGATAGCAGATGACTGATTATTGCTCTCTCGACATGGAACTGTGCAGAATTCACTTCACCCTTGGCTGGCTTTCAAACAATGAAGTTACAGTGCACATAAACTAATGGGAAATACTAATGTAATCAAGCCCAAGTAGTTGGGTAAAGGTGACGTGAGAAAAATTGAGTAAGAACCAAGATCAGCACTACCAGCCAATGAAGAATATTATGCTGCTCAAATTTTTCTTGCTCTGTACACCTTCTGCTTGTCCTTGAATTAAATTCAACGCCTGCGCACACTTGTGTAAGTTATCTTTTCCTTTCCTCCACTGTAACAGGTCTCAAGCCCCAAGATATGTTAGATTCGGCAGCCAACTGTCTAACCGAATTTTACAACTTTGGCAACAGTGCTACAGAATCAGATCGAGGATAAAGCCAACGACTTAGCACGGACTTATGCACCTTCCATACAAACTTATGAATATACAGCTGACCCAAAGAGAACTCCCCTTCAACATGATTTATATCATTTTCGTACTAACCCAACCATTAAACTAAAAGTGTAATGCTAGTATGAATAACAAACGGTAAATACGAAGAAGCATTGAATAGTTGTTGCCATTAAAACCACTGGCAACACATAATTTTGGACAGAGACTGCATTAAACGTGAAGTATGAAGATCAGTGGCGAAACCACAGATCCAAAAAATTGACCTCCTTTCTTTTAAGGAAAAAATGTGTTTATTATAATTTGACCCCAATTTTTCCAAAATCTAAAATAACAGTTTTGTTTTACCCTATACTAACCTCTACCGCTCCTTCAAATGTAATCTTAGCTTCGCTACCAAGGGTACAGATGCAAGAAAAAGTAAAGATTTTGGAGAATGTGGCATGTACAGTGATCTTACTGATTAACGATTTCACATCAGAAAGCGATTGTTATCAACGAGGATCCTACAAAAGAAAATATAAAAGTCTTGGGTGGTGTGAACAGTATGAAAAACTGGATCAGAAATGCTCTGCTTGAATTTTAGAATGTATAAATAAATAAGATAGGAATTATTTTAGCCAACATTCTTTTCTTTTTTAACTTTTGAACTTTCTTCCCACCTGTTTCTTCTTTTGATTTCTTCTTGGGTTAATTGCATTTTAGGGCCTGAAGTCAGCATAGTGTTCCCTTAGGAGGGCTCCAACAAATTATTTCTGCAGATCAGGGCTCAATACGTCTTTTTTCATCAATTTGGGGCTTTTTAACGGAAATCGTTAGAAATCCTGTTAAGTGGTCATGTGTTGTGCACGTGATGGATGGATTGGTTAGATTGGAGTTAATATTAACTATTAAGGGGTTTAATGAAAATTTCTAACTTTAAAGGGTTAAAAAAACTAAATTTATTTTGAAATATTAATTAATGAAACTTTAAAACCAAATAATGTAAAATTATCATTTACATACTCCCTCCATCCCATTTCAAATTGCAAAACTTGCCAAAAAGGGTGTCCCAACTAAAATTGCAAAATCCAAAAATGGCAAGTTTTAACCTACTTACACACTCACATCCACTAACCCACTAACTATTCTCTACCCCACTTTCTCTCTTCCACTCAACTATCAACACTCACAACACATCACCTTTTTCACTTGTTCCCTTAATCCCCGTGCCAACCTAGTATTTGCAATTTGAAATGGGATGGAGGGAGTATAAAATAAAAAATAAAGGAAATTAAAAATTAAAATATTCAATTTTCTGCACCTCCTCCTTCAATACTTCTTTCTCTCTCTCTCTATTTTTTTTTTCCTGATTTCAATTACAAACAAACTGAGCTCAGCAAACGAACGGTCAGTTCCAGTTCAATTCCGATTTCACTCACAAGTTGCAATAAATCTGGGAGAGCTTGAATTTTGATGGCGGAAGTGGCATGCTGCGGAACGGAGTGGGGATTGTTTGTGTTGGTGATAATTGGGCTGGTTTTGTTTGCCGGTTTAATGGCGGGTTTGACTATGGGTCTCATGTCCCTCGGCCTTGTCGACCTCGAAATCCACATCAAGTCCGGCCGTCCTCAAGATTGCCTCCGGTGAACTTCTTCAACTTCTCCGGTGATAAAATTCACATCTGGTGCTTCGCCATGGATTCCGGTAGCAGTCTTCCAAGGATTCCGGCATCAATCTTCCAAGGATTCCGGCAGCCTCCCTTATCCTTGCCGTCACCGGCGCCCTAAATTACCATTCTCCTTCACTCTCCCTTATCCTTGTCGTCACCACTTCCAGATCTACCCAGTCTTCCATGGATTCCGGCAGCCCAGTCTTCCAAGGATTCCGGCAGCCTTAGTCACTGTAACTCCTTTCTTCTTCTTCTGATCTCTGCACATGGCGATTTCAAAGCGAAATCTCTGCGAGAAACGGGGGATCTCCAGCTTCCGAATTCCCCTAGTATGCAAAATCTCTGCGAGAAACGGGGTATCTCCAGTTCATCAATCTTGGTGTCTTAATTTGATTTTGGGTCTTTGGTAGAGGCGGTGGTTGGAGTGAGTGGTGTGGCCAGAGGGAGGTTGGATCTGGGTAAGATTTTGAGGTGAAGCCGTGAAGATGGGGATGGGAGTTGGGTGTAATATTTGAGAAAGAGAGCTTTTCAATTTCATCCTTAATGTCCAAATTCTTACACTTGGCCCCTTAATAGTTAATATTAACTCCAATCTAACCAATCCATCCATCACGTGCACAGCACATGACCACTTAACAGGATTTCTAACGATTTCCGTCAAAAAGCCCCAAATTGATGAAAAAAAGACGTATTGAGCCCTGATCTGCAGAAATAATTTGTTAGAGCCCTCCTAAGGGAACACTATGATGACTTCAGGCCCTAAAATGCAATTAACCCTTTCTTCTTAGATTTCACATTTACTTTCATTTTATGTTCCTCACCTCTTTAGAGCCTGAACTTTCATTTTCGTATCAATCTAGGGCCTAAACAAGCATTTTGTTATATTTTAAACAGAAAGTTGAAATATCACATCCTAACACCTATCTTCTCTTGGGCATTAGATATTTTCACAAGAAAAATAGTTGAACAATGATAGTTTGGCATAACACCCAAATCATTCACAGGTTCATTAGCTTTGGTTTGATTTGGGAGTTTCGCTTATATTGTTGCTTAAATTATCACTCATTTTAATACCAAGAGTGATCAATTGACTCACAAGTTTTCTTTAAGTCACTCTGTTTGTTTTCTGATAGTACTTTTTTGATGTTTGAGTGATTCTTAAATTAACTTTATTCTTTCAAAAATTTGGGGAAATTGGAATTTTATAATTTTAAATTAACTTTCTTTCTAAGTTATAGCCATACCAAGGAAAAGAAATAAATAAAAAAAGCAATAATAATAATAATAAGAATACTCACGATTAAATGAACTTTCACATTGACTCCTGAACAGTTTGTTTGGGTCTAATAAATTGTAGGGGAAATATTTTTTAAAATAAATAAATAAGAAGGAATTCTTTTATGTGTTTTTTTATTTGGAACAGTGTTTCATAAGTCAGGAATTTGAAGGCTTAAATATACTAATGACTTAAAAAGACCAAAAGAAACCCCAGAGAAAATGGATTTTAGATGACACATGTTAACTTTACGTTTAAAATCTAACAAAACTCTTGATTGTTATCTAAATTGATACAAATCCATAGTTTGGGCCCTAAAGTGAGCAATATAAAACCATAGGCTCCTAATCAATACAACATGTAAACATTGGGGTTGTAAAGTGAAATTAACCCTTTTTTTAATAGCAATATCCCAAAATTTAAACAAGCATCGGTATGGCGTGGTTTGTGGTTAGCATTAATTGTGGATTTAATTGCCTTTATAATTAAAGGATTTTATTTATCCTCTGATCCCGTGCTTTTTTTTTTTTTTTTTTTTTAAAGGGCATCCCATTTTAATAGTCAAAATCCTAAAATAGAAAGTATGTCCTACCTACATGTCATACTCACAATAATTATCTACTAACTCTTCCTTACCCCACTTTCTCTCTCCTACCCAACCATTAACACTCGTAACACATCACATTTTCCTTAATTCTTGAACCCACCAAATTTTTACTCTTAAGGGAGTATATGCATATTCGTCAAGCCACGGATCTGGTCAACGCATAGAATCCGGTTATACCAAATTAGGAAAGTTAGGAGTTTTGTACTCCAATTAGGAACAAATTTTCATATAGAAATAAGGAGATTGATTAGAGTATTTTGTAATTAGGAATGAGTTTTAATACTAGAATAAGGAGTTTCCTTGCTGGCTGGACAGAAGAGAAGATGGACTGCAATTTGGCTATGGTGTTTTGGTTTGCAGTTAGCTATGTGGATGTTTTTGTAGTGTTAGAGTTGTGCTTGTCATTAGTTACCGATGAAACCGCTACATCCACATATTTTGCTCTCATATCACCATGGTGGCTTAATATTGCATTACTCTTTGCCTGCGAGACGTTCTTATTCCATCCCTATTTTAAGCATGCACCTTACAAATCAATCGGGAGATGGCCAAGATTTGCTGTTGATTTGATCACCGCTTTATTATGTATGATTCCCTTGCATTATGATGAGTGCTATTTTATTGGTTTGTTGATACTGATAGCAACTACTATTCATTTGCATGCCATGGCTCAACTACTCCATGTTGCCGATCTTAATGCATGGGATATGTTTTTGGGCATCGCCATGCAATCGTTAGTTTACTTCGCTTTCAGATTCAATCACCCGGCAGCTCTCTCTTTATGTTGTATTATTATTTCTCACCGTTGGTGGTTCTACACTGCTCCGCTCCTCTCCCACCACTGATGTTGCAAGAGTCCACCTCGACGACAATAGGATTATCCTCCCTATCATAATTAATTCAATTCCCTCTCAACGAATGAGAAACACTATAATTGTTTTTCAATTTTCTTAGACATCTTTTATTTAAAGCTTTTAATTCTCTTTATATTCCTATCTCTACTATAATATAGGGAAATAGTGAAAATGGATGGATTCATCTCTGTTTAAAAATATTTCAGGTAAACAAATGTTAATATACTTTGATATTTTTACTTGCTAATATTATATATAATTAATATGACTAGTTTATAGATTATTTCAAAAATGAAATAAAAAAGACAATTTTACATATTTGATAATAAATATAGGAAAAATATTATAATGCATGCATACTACGTCTATTTTATGTTTCCGTTGTTGTTGTTAGCGCAGGGCAGACCTATGTTTTACATAGTGGGTGGTAATGTACCTACCATCTAAACTTTGTGTAGTATAGTGGTAAGTGCTTTTGTTTATTATGTTGGTGACTCGGGTTCGATTCCCACATATGTTGTAGTGTTTTTTTTTTTTTTTTTTTTTTTTTTTAATTGTGTTGCCCACTTTGATTTTAGCCTAGGTCCGCTACTGTGTTAGGGGCACAAAATAAGTTTACAAAATGATGGATACAGAATGAAGTAACGATATTTTATTAGTTGCATCGATTATAGACCCGCCACACTCTAATTAAAAACACAAATAAATTTTTACCACATTATTTTGTGAACCAAATTTTGTAAGTTTTTTTTTTTTTTTTTTTTTTTTTTATGTTTACCCTAAAAAAATTGAAATATTAAAGGGTAGTTTGGGTCATTTGCAATTACGAAGTAGTAGCATGTAGGGATGGCAATTCGCCCGAACCCGAGGGCGATCGCCCCGAAAAAGTAGGGTTAGGATCACAGTTTTTAAAACCCGCACGGGTTCGGGTCGGGCTCGGTATTACAATCTGACCTGCCCCGACCCGAGTGTATAAGTGATATATTTTTATTTTCATATAGGACCTTCTAATATTACCCTTTTACAATTCACTCCAAGTATATAAAGAAAATTTAGGGTTTCATTTCATTTGTGAAACAAATTGTGCTGTAGTCTCTCTCTCTCTCTCCGCCGACTGTCGATCGCCGACGCCGTTTCCTTCTCCGTCGTCGGTGATCTCAACCTGAGAATTCAAGGTTAGTCTTCTTCTTCAATCTGAATAATGCCTGCTGTTGTATCTCTCTTTCTCTCTCCGCCGTTTCATGCTTTACTTCTCCGTCGTCGGTGTTCTCCAGACACAAATCAATATGCAATTTCTTAGGGTTTCAGTGAACATTATTGATGTGAAGTGCAGCAATTGCTTGAATGTCATTTTCTTGTTGAATGGATCTGGTTTTGGGTTTGTTAAATTTGGGCTTAAATTTGACACAGGGGAATGAAAGGAAGGGCGGGGCGGGCACGGATCACCAATGCTCGAGGCGGGTTCGGGTGAATGACCAATTCCCACGGATCGGGCTCGGGTAAAGGCAAACCCGCCCCGAACCTGACCCGTTGCAATCTCCAGTAGCATGGGATGGGACGTGTGGTTTCCCTACTAAAATACTCCAAGTAGATAAAATAGAAATAAGATAATCCTCAACCGCTCCACATTTCTTCTGCAGCTCTTCTTCTCTCTGTCAATGTCTCCTCATTGATGACTTTATTATGAATATTTTCCATTTTCTTTTTTTCTCTCTCTCTCTCTCACTTCATCTTCTTCAAATGCTGACTTCTTTACTCTACCAAACAAACCTGTAAACACTTTCTCATTCCTATAAAAATTGTCAAGAATTATAAGGTAGAGAGTTGTTATTTTTTCTTTGAATTTTTATTCTTTTATCGTTTCGATTTCAAATCAAGAAAAGGGTTTAGATTCATAGTATAATCTTGCCATGGAGAGGCAGAAGAGTTTCTCCTTCAAACGCACCAGATTCTTGGTATTTTCTTTCACAGTTTCTGTCTCAATTTTCTTTCTAGCTTTCTTCTCCATTTGGGTTATTCGGGTCATTTACTTGGTAAATCAAGAAACCCATTTTCATTTGGGTCTGAAGCCATTGATTACCCAGACATTCACTGGTTTCAACAGCAATTTCACTGCTGATGAATTGAGAAATGGGTTTTTGACCCGTACCCGGTTGGGGAGACCCGTGAATGAATCTGAGGTTGCCAAAGTTTCAAGATTTAAGGGCTTTCCAAGAAAGGAAAGTGAGTCTGAAAATTCAGATTGGAAATCTCAGGAAAGTGATGATGATGCTGTGAATGGTAATTTCTTGGGTTCTAGTGCAAATAATTCAGTTTCCACACCTGAGAATAGTTTTGAGCTTGATAAAGAGTCAGATTTTGTGGCTAGAAATGGTAATTTTTCGGGTTTTAGTGTAAATAATTCTGTTTTGAGTACATCTGAGATTGGCAAAGATTCAGTTTTTGAGAGTAGAATTGGTAATTTGAATAGTGTGAAATCTGATGCTTCATCTGGGAATATGGCAAGAGTTTCAACAAGTGGCAAAAAGGGGGAAAGAGATTGTGATATAACAAAAGGGAAATGGGTTTTTGATGAGAGCTATCCTCTGTACACAAGTGCTTCATGTCCTTTTATTGATGAAGCTTTTAATTGTGAGGCTAATGGCAGATTGAACAATGACTACATGAAGTGGAGATGGCAACCTCAAGATTGTGACATTCCTAGGTAATGCTCAGAGTGTGTGTGTGTGTGTGTGTGTGTGTGTTGACTTTTCAAGTTTATGTTCGACGTAAGTGTGACTGCACATGTTTGTGCTCTCAAGTTCCTTAAAATTCCTGTTCTTGATTACCTGTCATTGGGTTCATTATCGATTGCATATTTGAGTTAACGTTTCGACCTTAAGAACAATTGGAGGTGGTTTATGTGGTAGGTTCAATGCTACAAAAATGCTGGAATTAATTAGAGGGAAGAGACTGGTTTTCGTGGGCGATTCGATTAATAGGAATCAGTGGGAATCCATGCTATGTATGTTGATGGGGGCTATAAAAGATCCAAAGAGAGTCTATGAGACACGGGGTAGAAGAATTACCAAAGGCAAGGGAAATTACTCGTTCAAGTTTGTGGTAATTTTCTCATCTTGCTTTGTTTCTGCTAATAGGATGTTTAATGTTATTAGTATACTTATGTCTGTTTCTCTCCTAGGATTACAAGTGCACAGTCGAATATTATGTGACCCATTTTTTAGTTCATGAGAGTAAAGCGAGAATTGGCAAGAAACGTGTGCAGACTCTACAAATTGATACTATTGATCGGGGCACATCAAAGGGGAAAGGAGCTGATATTTTGGTCTTTAACTCTGCACATTGGTGGACACATGAAAAAACAAAATCTGGGTGAGTTTTATTCCTTTGAATTGTATTCTTCAGCTTTCAATTTCTTCCAAGCATTTTGTTTCTTTTGACTCGTGGCTGACTTTATTAATGACAGGACCAACTATTACCAAGAAGGCAACCAAGTCCATCCTCAACTTGATGCAACGACAGCTTTCCGGAAAGCTATGGTAACTTGGTCATTGTGGGTTGATAAATTTGTCGGATCACGGAAAACAAAAGTCTTCTTTCGAAGTTCAGCTCCTGCCCATTTCAGGTTATTACATTACATTTGCAAAAATTTGATACAAATTACTCCCTCCGTCTATGGATGGCCGATGTCAATGGTTTATCCATGGTGAATATGCATATGCATATATATATATATATATATAAATGTATATATGTTGTGGAACGGATGGAGCGTCATTTTTCTCCTCAAGTGATGTATTAATTGTTAGGGTTGTTTTTGGTTCACTTGACAGGGGAGGTCAATGGAATGCTGGGGGACATTGTAGAGAAGCTTCACAACCCCTGAACGAAACACTAAGCATGGATTACCCAAAAAAGAACATGATCATAGAAGAGGTCATACGACAAATGAAAACTCCAGCGACTTTGTTGAACATAACTGGTTTGTCGGATTATAGAATAGACGGGCATCCATCAATTTACGGAAGGAGGCCTGGGCAAAGTTACCCGTCTGGAGGTGAAGACTGCAGCCATTGGTGCCTTCCTGGTGTTCCTGACACCTGGAACGAGCTCTTGTATTTCAAGTTGCTGTCAAAACTTGGAGAAAGATAGTCATAGTCTCAAAAGTAACATTCTTACCTTGTACATTTTGCTTCTTTTTTGTACATTTGTAGTCACAATTCTTGAATTTTGGTAGTCATTAGTCAATCTTTATGAACATTTGTTCCTCCCGTGCAGTTCCCAAACTCTCTCTCTCTCTCTCTCTCTGACTCGCACACACACACGATTGATGCGAAAACAGAAGTATACAATGCTGACAGCCCAAAGAACTCTTGACGCAGCGCGGAAGCGAAAATAATACTACTGTCCGTTGATTGTACGAAACAATGCCGGATGAGTATTCTTCAAAGACCTATTGATTCAAAAACAATGAATTCTAGGAAATTGGCATCAAAAGAAATCAATGACTTTTGGAAAAACAAGAGCAACGCTCAAATGTATTAATTATCAAAAACAAAGCTAATTTTCGGAATTAAAAGTATCCCTAATTATATAGGGTTCCTAAGACTTGGAAAACAAGTCATAACCTACTCAAAATAACCTTAATCTATATAGTAACCTAATCAGCTATAAAACATCAAAATAACACCCTAATCTACTTCTAATGATACAAATATAGCCTATTAAAAATTAAATCCGAAAATAATAAAATAATAACAAACAAAAATAATTAAAAGTAAATCCTAACTTATCATATTTCTTTCCTTGCATCAACTCTTAACTCTGACAAAATCCTGCAATGAAAACCATATCGAGTATATATTTGTGCATATTATATACTCCCTCCACCAATTGTAAAGTTCTCATTTTACTATTTTGGGTGCCCCATTGGAAAGTCCCATTTTCTTAAAAATGAAATTTTATACTAATTATTTTTTTTGTTAGTGGGACTCACTTGTCATACTCACAAAAACTATCAACTTACTATTCCCTACCTTACTTTCTCTATCTTTACACCACTCACTGCAGAGGGTGTATATATAGTATATGAGCAGACGCCAAGGGGGACCAAGTAATTTCCAGCCTTAATTCATATACAAATTTCTTTCACTTTTTAACCAATATAAGTGAGAGCATACAACCAATATAAGTGAGAGCATACAACCTTATTTATGTATGTACAGTTCTATGCTAGCCCTAATTTCTTCTCAGCCATGTTATTCATCATATGTTACATGACAATAAGCTTACCTTTCTTTACAATCCGACTATTAAGATAGTTTTCATTAAGATTGATGCTTCTTTGCTCGGCCTTGAGGAATGGTGGAATCATTTCCTTTGGTCCCGTCAAGCTTCCGAGCCCATACTGGTCTTGCATCTGGCTTGTAATGGTAATCATAGAAGATCTCCTCACTGGCTTCTATGGGCTTCTTCGCGAAAATTCCAACCCTATGATCACCTCCAACCAGCATTACCTGTGCCAACATATACCCTGCTCAGGAAAGAGAATCAAATTTGACTTGTACTCCATCCGTCCCGAAAATATATTTCTTTTTCACTTTTCAAACATTTTAAGGTTACATTGCAAGTTTTGAAAAATCATTGATTTTGAACCCTTTATTTTGGAAATGAGACTAACTTTCCGGGATAGACACAAAGGGGAAATGGGACTGTCATTTCGGGATAGAGGGAGTAATTCATTGAAACAAAACAGGTAGATATACCCTCGCGTAACAGTTTGGGTTTGCTGAGTGATTCGCAAATTTCAGCTTATCTCCTTTCCTATAAGCATCAAGTACATACTGCAAAGAAAATCTTAATGGGATGAACATTTTAAAATTTTCTTTGTATGTAGTATCCGTTTTTCAAAGAATAAAGGATCTTACTTGATCATTCAAGTCAAAAAGGAAAGAAGAGTTTGTGCGGTCATATATCTTCCCCCGTTTATCAGCTTCTCTGTGCGATATTATTTCACCCGTGTATTCTCCAAGATAATCGTTTTTATCAACAGGGTTCTACAACCATACAAACTTCAAAATTCAGATTTCAATCAATATATCTACTGAACCAGATAATAACTTTGTCCGGGCAAATCTACCTAACAGAAAATTCTAGTTTATTGCACGAAATGTGAATTTTCTATTTTCTGTACGTTACTGTCATTTTTTGGTTTGGATGTTACCTTTAAAAACGCACCCCAGCCAGCTACATCAGATTTGCCCAAAAGGATCTGAAAGGAAGAGAAATTGGCATCATTTATGTTTATCAAACCTACAAAAAGACAAAGAAAAAATATCTCTTGAATCATGTAGAGCATTTTTTTTTTATGAAAGGCAGGCCAGATTTGCTCACTCTTTGCTGCTGTCTCAGAAGGAGCCTCATGTTACCACATTGACCATCACCTCGTCTGGGAGGTTCACCTAACGACCCATCCCCGCAACTACAAAAGGCACAAAGACATAAGGAATTTACGATCAAAGGTCTAAGAATGAAAAAAATAAAATAAAGAAAACTAGAACAATCACAAATCAAGCTATCCATTAAGTCATGGAAGCATTAATCCATTAACAGTTTAACTCAGATAACTCAATGGACATCTTCTACATGCATTTTTTTATACAACGAGAAATCACAGAAACATTTTTCCCAATCATCTTCACCACAAAATGAAAGTCCCGAAAACAAGAATCACTGTCAGAAGACGGGCAGAAAGTAGGGGCTGAATGAACAGCATAGATATAGAAAATCCATGCACGAATCCCACCCAACCACACATCTTCTGTAAAGCAAATGAGATGATCACTAATCTCAATTCAGAACTGCATTAATGGATGATCAAGGAATGGCTCTATGGGTAAGTGAGTTGCTAGCACACACATGTTGATTCATGACATTTAACAAAATAGCATGTCGGCCAGAAAACACTGGTGACTGGAGTAAGATACGCCCAAGTCCAACATGGGTGTATCTTTAAATTGTCCAACAAGAATTTGGGTTGATATTAAAAAGTCAAATGCAACAATAAATTGTCACATGAGGATGGAGTATTGATCACATCAATTATTACTGATAAACAAGCACATTAGTCGTACTATTTACGTGATTGTATATGGAAATTCTATTACCTGACCCAGCAATTTCGGCAAACATCTGGGTCACATTCACGTTGAGCAGCAAAGCATGGGCACTGGCGGCTCCTGCATTGACTCTTTGCACAATGGCATCCTCTAAATCGATTTTTGCAGCTTTTTGAACACCTGAAACTTGTAGCTATTTCAATCAGTCAAAGTTCATATCTAACTTGTTTTTTTTTTATTTATATTAATTCATAATGCCCTGAAGGCTACAAGTGGGCCTATAAATAGGTTAACACAAATCTCCCTAGCGGGATTCAAACTCGTGACCTCTGCATGGGAAGCTAACACCGGATATCTAACTTGGACTTTAAAGTGCAAGAAACCCAATCTGTAGCCATAATTCGTAACTACAAAAACCATATCCAAATATACTTCTAAGTTATTTAATCCAGGAATCGCATAATATAGAGTGTCTATCAGCTTTAACTTAACATACCCGCAGTATTTCTCGCAGCATGTTTTGCTCTCAGCGCAAGGGCAATTCTTGCCACACAAAGAGCCGCATTCACATGGTGTATATTGCCTGCACGGCTCTTCCTTCCCATCAGCAATACGTCTCCAGGTACCAGAATGGCCAGCAGATTTCCGGGTATATTTCAGCTTCCGTGTTTTTCCCCTTTTGCGAAGTAACCGTGATCTTGATGGCATCTCTCGCTCCTAACAATAACATAAAATGAGTAGTAGATTCACATGGTATATATAAAAAGATGAATTTCGTAGGAGAAACCCTTATGATTAAGATCATAGTAAAGTTAAAGTTCATCTGAGTGTCCAATGCCAACTGTAGCCACCGAAATGACTCATTTTGGATTTTTATATAAATCCATATGGTACGGAGACTTTTGATTATTAATCAGCGACAAATAATGAGTAGACATGCAAATGATGATCTTTATGAGAGA
This sequence comes from Campanula takesimana, assembly GCA_026119855.1. Classification (NCBI taxonomy): domain Eukaryota; kingdom Viridiplantae; phylum Streptophyta; class Magnoliopsida; order Asterales; family Campanulaceae; genus Campanula; species Campanula takesimana. The sequence goes on along the minus strand of JAOWBW010000116.1, from coordinate 1,155,519 downwards.
TTTCTAAGGATGATGATGAGGGTGAGAGCAGATGACTGATTATTGCTCTCTCACCATGGAACTATGCAGAAGTTACTTCAGCCCTTGGCTGGATTTCAACCAATGAAGTTACAATGCACATAAATCAGTGGGAAATACTAATGTAACCAAGCCCAAGCAGCTGAGGAAAGGTGACTTGAGAAAAGTTGAGCAAGAACAAAGATCGGCCAATGAAGAATATTACGCTGCTTTCAAACTTTTATTGATATACTCCCTTAGTATGAGAACATGACATTATAGCACAAAAGTTAGATGAGTTCAGATGTTAAGAAATGTTGGAGCCTAAAACAGTTTCCGTACCATTTATAGGGAGGTCTTGCTCCGATGAAAGGTTTGATGAGAACTAATATAGATTATACACATACAAATATTTACAATGAGGAACCAATGAAGATACGAAACACAAACCTCATGATCTAAAACAGCTTCTTCGTCTCCCAAAAGAGAACCTGCAGCCAAGCATCTCTGGGAAAATGCTGATCCACCATCATCCATGTATTTGGATACTTCTATGCAAGTTTTTAAGCCAGGGAGTAAGTTTCTGGCTATGAGACAGCTACAAATCATGAGGTAAATGTAAGCCAAATATGGAAAGGATCAAAAGCTGACATTGAATGGAAAATATGTGTCTTGTCCCTATGTTATCTTGATGAATCTTGTTTAGTGACATAAAGACAAATAACTCGAGGCACATTTTAGAATGTTTGCAAACAAATGATACATTTTATTTTTACATATGAGCAAACATGATACATTTAAAAGACTGTTTCAGCTCCATAACAATATGCATGCTTATTTGTGAAGAAGATTATGCACTAAAATAATCAGATAATTTAACAGATGCCGTGAGATGGCCGTACCTGTTTCTCCCAAAAATCTCTACTCCCTTCAAGTAAAGCTCCTTCTCAAGAGGTTTCCACTGACATATACCTTCTGCTTGTCCATCAAGTAAATTTAACTCCTGCAGACACTTCTGTTAGTTATCTTGTTTTTTCTTAAATGTTGACAAAATTGTTACCTACCAAAATACTAGGAAAACAAACAAGAATCATTACGGTAATACTTGCTGCATTTGTGGTCATAGCGAGTTCAACTTCATCAGATGAGCCAACTTCCAGGTCCGCTGTTTTGTCACGGGAATTGTCATCATCTTGAGTATCTTCAATTGCTGTAGCCACAGTGCCAGGTGGAGACAATATTTTCTGTTTCTTACAAGAAGAACCTTCCGGCACTGAACTCGTTTCCTTAGATATCTTGCGTTTTCCTGTATATTGCATTACATCACCAAAGCAACATTTCAAAAGATATCAGATTCGGCTAAACTTTGGAACAATATCATATCCACCCCCCCCACCCAATAAAAATAAAGGCACCAAAAAGGAAGGCCTGGTGCATGAGGCTCCTAAAATGAGGATCTAGGAAGGGTATAAAGTTCATAAACACCCCTGCAACAGGGAGGCTATTTCCATAGTACAAACAAAATACGTCACAGAGGATCCTTACGTATCACCAAAAAACACACCAACTCATTATGAAAAGAAAGAATACAGAAGAAAACTTGGTTGAATGTATCATCAGAAACAATCAGTTCAAACATCATCTGACGCACCAGTATTTACAGAGACCTCAGAACCCTGTTCCTCTTCCAAAGTTGTTCTTTCAGTCCTACTATTGAAGGCTCCTCCAGTAGTAATTTCTGTATTATTGTTTAGCTGAGCAATTTATGATAAAAATCATCCATTAGAAACACATCCTAAACCAAAATAAAAAAGTGAAGAATATACACTGTAATAGCTGAAGCAGTGTCTCAAATAAAGCTGGCTCTTGGAATAAAACAGCTAAACACAATAGTTACCAACATACAATTTGCAGATATTTTTTATCATGGGTTATTGAGTAACATGCTATTCCTTTCCTACAGTAACAGGTCTCAAGCACCAAGATAAATAATATATGATACATTGGCAGCCAACGTTATAACTTAATTTTATTAGAACTCTAGCAACAGTGCCATAGAATCAGATGGCAGGGATAAATCTAATGACTCGGGATGGAATTCTGAAGCTTCCATAAAACTTGTGATCAAGACTAAGAATGTACAGCTGACCCAAATAAAACTCCCCTACATCATATGGTTGTTAGGAAAATTGTATAACAATAGTAATGGTTTTCTTGAATTTAACGATAATGACAAATATAAAATGAACCATAATATAATTAACGGGGCAAGGAATAAGGATAAGCTTATAATTGCGGAAATTAAATCAAACCGGGAAATAAATGAAGTCGAGTCTTGTGTTGGACACAATTTCCGCAAGAAGATATTGCCCCGCTCTGGTGCTAACGGTTCTGTGGCAATCTTCTCTCAAGATGAAACGACTTTACAATCATTAATAGAAGCACTTCAAATTAATGATTTCGGCGAACATAATTGTGTTTAACACTTCTAGATTTTGAAGAAAACTTATGCAACAAGATGATTCTTTCTTCTAAAAGATGCCTTGAGAATTCCTTTGAATTCTAACAGAATTCCATCGAATTCAGTTAAATATCTAACCGAGGAATTCAGTTAAATATCTAACCAAGTTCGTTAACTCAGTTAAATATGTGCTTCTCTACTTCTGATGTGAAGAGAGAGTGATTTGTGTGTTAATTGAGTGAGGATTGTCAAACTGGTAGGGGCCTTATACAGCTATTGAAGAGTTGTGTAGCACCCAATGGATCTTAGCCGTTAGATCTAGTTTTGGATGGAGGGAGGGAGATCTGCTGGGTTGGATGGATCGACCCAGGAGGCCAAACCCGCCTGTACAAGGAGGCGCGGGTCGTGCCCGCCCCAATGGTCGGATCCCTTCTAACCAGCGCGACCCATAACCCTAATCCCAACCGAGCCTTGGACCGCCATCGAACCGAAATTTGTCAAAAATTTAAAGCTCCACAGCTCCCAGCGACCGATACGTGCGTGCAAAGTGCGCCCTAAACTGCTCTTCGCGGGTCATGTGCCAAGTCGGAGCTAGTCCAAAATTAGCACACTTAGGCCACTAGTTGTTGCATGGTTGGCCCTATGGTCCACTTAGTTGGCCCAAGGAGGGTACCATTTGATGACTCCTCCTTAGATGGATCCACTTAAATACTCACATTACTTTCATTCATAAAGCAATGTGGGATAATCATTTCATATCCCATAAACCCTTCATTTACCCATTTCAACTTGCATACTGTGGACATTAATTTCTCATTCACCCGATATTGGTTTTGAGAAAGTAAATATACCACATTAATCTACTCCAAACGTAGATTACAAATATGCAATTAATTTTCATTTCCTTAAAATGAAACTCAATGGAATTCTTGGTCAAAAGTCGGTCAAACCTCACTTTTCCAAAACAAAATTCCAACAATGGTTTCTTTCATATTCAGTTTTGTATCAACCCAACCAAAGGAGAGTATATGAATAACTTACGATATTTATGATGAAGCTTTGAATAGTTGTTTTATTAAAATCAAAATAATGTGTTGAGTGTTGACAGTGATTTTTTTTTTTAATGAAAATTGAAATCACTGTCCAAATTATGCGTTGGCAGTAATTTTACTTTTTCATTAACATCTGTCAACACATAATTTTGGACACATACTGCATTCAACGTGGAGTATGCAGATCAGTGGCGAAGCCACACAGATCCAAAACTTTGAACCTCTTTCTTACCAGGGCAATTACACTTTACCAAATTTGGCCCCTTTCTTTTAGAAAAATGCATTTTCTTATAGTTCGACCCCATTTTTCCCAAATTCCAAAATATTGTGTAATTTTCTGCCCATATACTAACCTTTATCGCCTCCTTCAAACATAATCTTAGCTTTACTAACAAGTGTGCACATATGCAAACAAAAGTAAAATTTTTTGAAGTATGTGGCATGTTAGGTGATCTTACTGATAACTGATCTCACAGCACAAAGCAGTTTTCATATTGGTTTGATAGGATCCTATTACAGAAAGTATACAATAATTTGTGGGCTCAACAGGTTGGTGTTAGGTTACATACAGGATTAATATCAAGGCTTGACTATAGTATGAGACAGACAGTCTTGGGTGATGTGAACAGTACGAAACACTGGAAAAGTAATTCTGTTTGAATTTTAGAATGTATTTTAAAGGAAGATATGAAAACATTTTGGCCAATTTTCCTTTTTCAGACTGTTAAAAAGGAAAATCTGCCAGTAAAAGAGTACATCAGTAAGCATTCTACGTCGTTGTATAAGAGGGGTCCTAGCAGAAAAACTCACAGAATTTGGATACAATGGGATTCACTTACCAAGTTAATGCTCTTTGTTTGGATATTTGAACCCCTAATTGGCTCTAACGGCTCCAAAAAGTTATCTATCCAAATCAAATCCAAATTCTGATACAAAGACTGGAATAGTTCATGCAAATAAAATTTGCAGACAATCATATGATCATATGCGTTTAAACTGGAACTGTGCTTAGCATTAAGATTAAATGGCCAACATACCTGAAGGTAACAATGATCACCACAGGGCTTCCTTTCTTCCTCAGATTCAGAAGAATACAAATTCCTTTCACTCTGCCAAGAAATATATTAAATCAGCAAATGAAAAACCTTAATACAGAAATTGTGGCAGCAAACTACTCCTTACAGGCCAAATTAAGTTTTGAGAATAGCCGTGCAATCGACAGTCGAATACCTGTAATGTAAATGAAAGCTTTATGAGTATAATCTCGACTCTATCGACATTAAAGAATGATAAAAATTGCTTAATTCACATATTTTATAATTTACCAAACAACGGCGGCAGAAAATATTATCTAGAGAATCTAAAGAGGCACTAAGGCTTTTCTCCAGATCAATGCCCTTGTCACTGGCAGCTTCTCCAGATCTTGTTACATCATCATTACACTTTTCTACATTGTTTTCCTGAAGCAAGGTGCAGCGTTCCTGTTTTACAATAAAAAGCACATTAGACTTTGAGATGATGACTATGTGACTACATTACAGCTGTCAACTTTACAACCTGAATTTCTGATGTAGATCCATCAATAAACTGGGTCAAGATATTCAGTACTTCCTCACCTGGTTCAAATTCCTCCACAACCATCCTGTAAGATTCAAAAGGGAAAGTACAGATTACTCCCTCTGTCCCGTAATGATATTCTCATTTGCCATTTTTCATTTTCCCAAAAAGTTTTTCTTGTTTCTACAATTTAGGCTTAAATGTGCATAAACACAACATAACTAGTGAAGCAAATCTGCATATCCTTAAAAAGTTTGAATAGTCAAATGTGAAGATCATTTTGGGACGGAGGGAGTATTTCACTAGTCGCTTGGAATCATGCACACTCATGAAAAAACAACATCTATCCAGCATCCAGGATGATTATTTTCTTCTTTTTTAGGTAGTTTGACTTTGCAAGTGAAGCTTTCATTTTTTGTGTTATAATTTTTTTTATAACACAGTTATAATTGCACGCAGCTGTTACTCCTCTGAAGACGCATTTGTTTTCATCTCATGAGATAAAATAAAAGGAGGAAACCAGAGTTATTACTTGTCATAAGCACTTCTTTTAGGCAATAGAACTACTTTTCTGAGGCTACCACGGTATTCCGAAGAATCAAAATATTCTTTGACTAATAAAGTTTATGATTCCCCAAAGGAAATGCCTTGAGAAAGGCAGATAGATTCCAAGTTTCTAGTTTCATCTTTGTTTTTTTAAGTTTGTTCCATTAGATTTGGAGCAATATAATTTTCCGTAAATCACCAATTAGTCACAAGCATCAATCAATTATGGTACTTCGAGTAAAAGGAGTATTATTTCAAAGGTCTAAAATTTTACCAAAGTTAGTAATTGAGCCATTCTACAGAACTAAGATATCAACCCAATTCTTTTTCTGTCCATCATTAGCATCTGGACCATTAAATCATAAAAATGGTAGTCTTTTTAACCATGTTATCTAATGTAATCAGCATTGAAATCATATCATATTACAGGGAAAGAGGGCCAGAAATCATATCATATTACAGGGAAAGAGGGCCAGGGTTAATATCTGATATCTTATGCTTTATTTGAAATGACCGTAACAGGTCTACGTTTCACCCCTCGACATAGGACTTGGTTTCACCATAAACCTAGAATTTGATTCTTCGTCAGTTTTGCATTCAAAAGGAAAGAGAAAAATGAAGATTTATTTTGCAATACTGTGACCTTTTAGAATCATGCATACAAGTGCAAGAAAAACTTCATTGCTTTATAGTAAGATCGTTCAAAACAAAAAAAAAAACAATTCAAATCAATAATTTGAATGGGTGAAATAATCTAAACATGAAAAAATAGGGAAGAAGACGGACAAGGGTGTATGAAAAGAGGAGCCACATATGAACTGAACTTTGTACACAGAGCACAATTGAATTAGCTTTCAAATGTAATGCTTGTCAATTAGAACCAAACCATTGCAGACTATCGGCAAATTCATAAATCATTTGATGCTTGTACTACATGAGTATAGATTCTTATGTGACCATACCGTAGAATACGATCTTCCGCTTCAGTAAAGTCATGCTTCTCTTCCTCTGGGTCACCAATCTCTTCCTCACTGTCAGTACAAACTAGAGCTTCATTACCTTGTTCACGATCATAGTATATCTGTCTCCTTCCAACAACTGATTGGTCTTCCGCCATCCTTTGATTTCTGTGATATTCAAAAGCAATAAGGAAACAAATAACAAAATAGTCTCTTCATCTGGCAAAGCAGGATAAGATGACTTGAGTATGCACATGTGTATGCTGCTTCCAAAAAAGAGAAACAAAATGGAAGGCACCAAGTGACACATAATGGATAACTCAAATATATTCCACAACTCTGCTTATTATCGAGAATAATGACTCACCCTGTGGTAATAGGAAATATTTAATCAACTTATAGTTGTCATACCTGCTCAAGAAAGACCATGTAGTATAAGGTGGAATCTTATCAACAACCTGAAGCTTGGCACTCACTGAAGTAGCAACTTCTTGACTATTGGTATCGTCTTTATCTCCTGATCCTATACTAGGTATGCGTAGAGGGTTTTCAATTCTTGAAGACAGCATGTTGCCTGCACCAACACTGCTCCCCTTATCAGTTTCAGATGATGTTAGCTGAGACAGGTGGCTTTCTAAACTCTTTCTGTTTTTCTCAATTTTTTCCTGTTCAAAGAAGAAATTACGGTTATATTTGTAACAAACCAACAATATAGCTTTAAAACATGGAATTAACTTACTCTAATAGTTGTAACCCTTTCTGCTTGAATCTTCTTTCTAAGACGATTTATCTTATGTGTCAGCATTCCAGAAACGTCAGAAGCCTGCTCTCCACTACATTTCTGTCAATGTAAAAAGAAACGAAAAAAATAAATTTATTTCTATCCAGCAATGCATGCTCTCCAATCTCAAAAAAAAAAAAAAAAAAAAAAACATCAAGGGAGAGTCCATTTTGAAGATTCAACGTTCTGACAAAAACATGATTTCCCTTGGAAAAAAAAATAGAAGAAACTTTACTAAATGGTAGTTAAACTTAATTTAAGCTACAGTTTAGAAAACGCCTCATGTAGTATGAGGCATCAGAGAGAGTGGGAGAGGATGAGAAAGAACTCCCCAGACAAGGCACCAAATAAATAGAGAGAGCAGTTCCAAAGAGATGAGTGAAGTCCCATTTTTGCTCAATAAACAAATGTCACACTAGAATCTTACTTGTTCTCTGATAAAAACGATATACACTTACATTACTGGAACTGTGAACATGATTTTTTTAAAGGGACTTTGGGACATTAAAATATAGAATACTAGGGAAAAGGGTGTACGGTCTCTCTATCATTGGCAGCCCAAGGGGACAGAAACGGATTACTAATTTCTTTATGTATCCAGCCAAATGAGGAATGGGGATGTGCACTGATAAGATACAAAACAAGATGGATTTTCCAGGAACCCTTTAGTGCCAATTTGTTAAGTTTCACAACTTAAGTTTAGAGAGGTGCGTATTTTTTACGTTTGTAGCAGAACAAAACACACGCATGAAGGTAAACAATTCGAACATCTCTGAGGACCCAAGCTGCTTCCCTCAGTTGGCAAACATAATAAAAATATACTCGTATGATAACAACAACAGCACGAAAACGCACTAGATGTATAAAAATGTAGAAATACACATCAAACGCGGATTGATAAGATAGAATCAATAGTTCCTAGTATCCATGGAGACTACAAAAAAATGTAATTCGTCTTCCTTTAGTTTCTTTACTCCATCTCCTCTGTTTTCCTGTAACGTGGGGGAGTAAATCATCGAGACCAAACTCAAAAATATTCTGGGAAAAAAGCATGTAAACTTCAATTAACCACAGAAATTGTAAAGCAAAAGGTTCAATTAATCACCTCCAATAAAAAACATAAAAAACACCTTCAATTTCGAAATTTCAAAACAACTTAGGGAAAGGGGTAACGAATAAATCGATCATCAATCATCGATCAAATTATGTCAATCAGCACATATTAAATGAAAATCCCTGATTAACTGTCACGCGTCGATCACATACAAATTTGCAGCAATCGGAGAGCGTGTAATTCAGACACGGCAGCTTTTAACGGAAATGCACACACATATAGAGAAAGCGGAGGGAGAGAGAGAGAAAACGGACTCTGGACTTGGAGGGATCGCCGGACTTGGAAGCATGTACCATGATCGGAGCGGGGACGGGAGAACAGACGATAAACGGGGAGAATTAGAGTGACAGTAGCTAACGGAGCTGCGTAGTCGGAACAGGGGTATGGTGAAGAGGTACGTGGAGCGTAGGGACAAGGGAAGGGAAAGGGAAATATCTCATGTTGTCGGGTCCACACAAAATGCCTAATGACACCTTACTATTGGTACTTGCTAAGTAGCAGTGCTAAACAATAATTGTCCTCTTCTCGGAACAAAAATATTCCAATTGATCAAAATTTGAAAAACTATACTACTCACTTCCCTCCATCTCAGAGGAAGAGTCATACCTTTCATTTGCACAGAGATTAAGAAATGGTGAAAGTAAAATAAGTGTTGTGAGTGTTGAAGAGCCCACGACAAGAGGACCGGGCTCAAAGGTTGAACCGGGGGTTATCAAACCGGTGTCACTCAAAGATCGGTTGAGTTCACTTAAGTATGCTCGACCTCGTCCCCTCATAGGCGACGTCGAGGACAAATGACCACCAGGATCCGGCCCGTGGCTCCCAATCAAAGCTCCTCCCGAAGAGGTCGCCACCTCAACGAGCTCGATACCTGCATGAGAAATACGATCCGTATTGACTCATCCTATGGGTGAGCAAAAAAACCGAAAAAACTCAAAAAAACCAATAAAACTGAAAAAATCGGACCGAAAACCCGGTCCAATAAGCTATTGGATAGGTCCGGTTTCTAAAAATTAGAAAACCGAAATTAGTGGTTCGGTTTAGGTTTCTAGCTTGTTAGAACCGATAAGAAACCGAACCGAACCGATTACCTAAAACTATATCGTTTTATTTCTAGCTTATTACTTGAATTAATAGTTGTAAACTTTAATTTGTAGTTTTTTGCCAAGTAGTATGGCCCCTTGGCCCAATTCATACTTCAACCAGAAAATGTGCCTTATTTGACCTTATTATTTCTTATGTGCAAATTGGGTCTCATTTGAATGTAGCCCATTAAGGCGGCCCAACAAACCCACAACCCAACAGTCCATTCGATTGGTTTGACACCGAACCAAACCGATATCACACCGAAACCGAACAAACTGAACCATTAAGAAACCGAAGTTTAATGGTTTTGAATTACATAAACCGATAACTATTGGTTTGGTGTCGGTTTTGGCCTAAAACCGAACCAAACCGACCCGTGTACACCCCTAACTCATCCAATCGCATTAAATGTCCGATGGTATTCCCTGAGCTACCTACTATATCCCTTACTGATCCTATCCTATCACGACATCCGTTGGTCACAGACTGTCCCGTCCGACCTGCCGACCAATCCCAAGGCTACACGTGTCTTTGTGATAGAGCCTTCCATTGGCCCAAACGTCAACTTGCTGGACAAGAGGGGTAGTATATAAGATTTTTCTCTCTCTCCCTCAGGTATGACCGACTTACCCCTACATTCTCTTCCAAGGCATTCAAAGCCTTGTCCTTAGTCCTTCCTGAGAATCTTACTCTCACGCTCATGGGCCTAAGTTGGGATCAAACCCAGCCTTGACCTTAACTGTGTTGTTGGCTTTGTTGTGTTGTAAGTTAAACCGGAGACAAAAGCCAAATATCCATCCGATTCTTTGACCCCAATTTTCGTGGCGTCATCAAGTGTAAAAGTTAAGTAGGAGAAATAAATAGTGGGAGAGAATAGTAAATTGATTGGTGTTGTGAGTATAAAAATAGAGTAGGAGAGAGAATGAGTGAGATTAATAGTTTTTTTTTTATTGCCATTTTAGAAAATTGACTTTTACTCTGGGACGTACCAATTGTTAAAAACATGATAAACTTTACAATTTGAAATAAAGAAGATGGAATAAGTATTGATTTTAAGAATTTTATGCTTATTTATTAATTTTTATTGTAAAAAACTAAAATCATTTGTTAGAAAAATATTAGTATCCATAATCCTTGCTATGAATAATATTTTTCACTAGAAAAATTAAGAAAAAAAAATAAAAAAATAAAAAAAATACCCCTTTCATCTCAATTTAAGATTTACATTTTCAAGTATCAAGATTAATAAGTGCTCTAGAGTTAGGCTACGTTTGTTTCGCGTAAAATAAATTTCGAAAAATGTTTTGCCTATTTTCTGGTGTTTGTTACGCACCGGAAAATGAGAAAAATATTTTTTGAAAAATGGGTTTCCCTATTTTCTAAGTAAAATGACTTACGGATTTTTACTAAGTAAGTCATTTTCCGAAAAATGTTAACTCTTCCACTCACACCCAACTCTCCATAAAACCCCACCCTCTCCATCCATCATATCCCACCCCCACCCACCCTCCCTCCAACCTTAACTTCCTCCCTCATCCCCCAACCCCCTCCACCACCCCCCCCCCCAAAATAATAATAATAATAATAATAATAATAATAATTTACCCTTATTAAAATTATTTTCTAACAACTCCCACACTCCCACTCCCTACCCGCACCCACCCACCACCCACCCCCCACCCAAAAAAAAAAAAAAAAACTTATTTTCACTCATATTAAAAAAATAAATAAAAAATGAACACCTCCACCCCACCCACCACCCAAAAAAAAAAAACTTTTCACTCATTAAAAAAAATTGAACACTTCTACCACCCTCAACCCTACTCCCACCCCACCCCACCCAAAAAAAATAAAAAAAAATGAACACCTCCACCACCCCAAAACTACCCTACCACCTACTCCACCCCCTACCCCACCCACCCCACCCCCCATTTTTTTTTTTTTTTTTACTTTTATTAAAATTATTTTATAACAACTCTCACACCCCCCAATTCCACCCCTCACCCACCTACACCACCACCCCTACCCCCACCCAACATCACCCATCCCACCCCAACCCCCATTCAAATTTTTCTCATATTTTTTTTTCCTTACGAAATATTGCAAGGTTTATCGCACTTAATAGAAAGATTGTCCAAACTTTTGAGTTTTATCTTCTTTTCATTTTCAATTTATTCCTACATATTTCTTCTTTTAACTTTTTTTCTTACATATTTGCTTTCATGCACGATGACATATGAAGATTCATGTTAGCCAACCCTAAATTATTTTGGGATTCAAGTTGTTGCTGTTGTTTCTGTTGTGCAAATATTCAATAAAGGTAATGGTTACAAGTATATTGCAGAAAAGAAAAACACCAAAGTTGCTACTAATTAAGTTAAATAGAATGAGAGAAAAAACAAACCCTAACCACTGGAATAACAAAGATACTTTAATCTAATACGTGACCTAATAAATGTAGTAAATTAAGAAATTAGGGGCCCTAACTCGGTGGCGCCTCATTTGTCTTGTTGCAGGGCCGGCGCGGGCACATGTAAATGGTGAAGTTGCTCGTAGATGAAAACGGGTTGGATCACCCTTAAATCGAATTAATCCGTCGGCCCGGCTCGGAGGCATAGGAAACCAAACTCGTCCCGCTCCGACCTGAGATTTATTAAAAATGTATCCCAATTTATATTTTAACCCAATGTTAAAATGCTTTATGGAGAATAGTAACATATCACCAAATTCTCACGCACAAACACAAATAAAGAAATAAAATTAAACAAATTATTAAATACATTCGACTTATATTTAATGCTCCCTCCGTCCCCAAATGATCTTCATACTTTTTTCGACGTTATTACGAAGGAACTTTGAGGAATGATTTTAGGTTGATTTAATTATCCTAATGAAAATCTAAAACTTGTTATTGATAGTAATGTTGATGGTTTGTCAATAACAAGTTTTAGATTTCCATTAGTACAATTGAGTCAACCTAAAATTATGGCTCAAAGATCCTTCGTAGTAACGGTGAAAAAAGTATGAATATCATTTTGGGACGGAGGGAGTATTTACCTTTTATTTTGAGCTCGTGTCGAGTTGGGTTTTGAGCGGATCATCTTCGAAACCGAACCCGGCCCGAACTTGTTCGAGTTATGAAAAAATCATCCCGAATCCTACTTTTTTTGGGACCAGATCACCACTTGAATCGAATAGGGTTCGATCAAACTGCCATCCTTGGTTGCAGCCAAGGGGGAGTGGGGGTGGAGCGAATGGAATGTCCATTTTCATTAATGCAATCCTTTTTTCTATGTCTTTAAACGAATGTCTATTTTTAATAAATTTTTGTCCATAAATATATATTTACATGAAAATAATAATTCACCAATAAATTTATAATTTCAAAATTAAATATTTAGAAAGTTGATTACAAGATAGTTATAGAATTTAGTCACTTAAGTGTATAAAAATATTTTTTTAAAAAAAAAGTGTTTCTTAAAATTAAAATGAAATGTGAACATTTATTTAAATACTACTGAAGGAGTACCGACCGTTCATTTACGTGTGCTAGTATTTTCACTTGTGAAGAGCAACATGTGAAAACTCATTCATAAAGACATGAGGGATTGGTTTATATACACAGCCCCTATTTCCACAGCCCCGTTAAATTACCAAAGTACCCCTATATATATATATATATATATATTTTTTTTTTTTCAATTTCACTCTCCCTCACGTTCGCTCCCTAACCCCTCTCTCTCTCGGTTTGAAACGACGAAAGAAACGAACGGTCTCTCTAACGTCTCTCTCACCGTCGTCGCTCACCGTCGGCGTCGTCTTTCTCTCTCGCTCGCTCTGTTCTGTTCTTCTCTCTCACCTCTCTCTCTAACAGTAAAAATAACAGTAAAAAAAAAAAAAAAAAATCGAAATTGAAATGGTGAAACTTAAAATACCCAAGACCGCCGCCGGGACCGCCGCCGCCCACATCGCCGCCGGGACTAGCTCGTCTACAGCGCCTGTGAAAAAGGTAAGCAATTTTTAACCTTATTCTACATTTCTATATTCCCAAAGTACGTTGTATTTTTGAAATTGAAATTGGTGTGTCTCGTGTAACACCACTCGAGATGCATCTCGGGTGTGTTTACACGAGACAAGACTCGTATAAACCCACTCGAGATGCATCTCGAGTGGTGTTACACGAGTCTTGTCTCGTGTAAACCCACTCGAGATGCATCTCGAGTGGTGTTACACGAGATGTCATCTCGTGTAAACCCACTCGAGATGCATCTCGAGTGGTGTTACACGAGATGGATCCTTCTGAATATTGTGAATTATCAGTCAGCATTGTGTTCATTTATTTAATATACTGTAACTGTCGCTAATGTATTGTCTCTTATTTGTGTTTTTTGTAGGCACGTGATCCTATGACCGTTTCAGCTAGAAAGAGGAAGGCTGAAGAGCGTTTGGAGAGAGGAGAAAACCGGAGCAAGGCTCGGAATGACGAGGATGCCACAGCTGATGATGAGCAGGAGGATAGGGAGGAGGAGGCGGCAGCAGCTGATGATGTTCAGGAGGAGGAGGCGGCGGTCGATGGGGATAGTGAGGAGGAGGAGGAGGATAGTGATGATGGGGAGGAGGAGAGTGATAGTGATGATGGGGAGGAGGAGAGTGATAGTGATGATGGGGAGGAGGATGGGGAGGGGCAGGAGGGGGGGGGGCAGGATGATGATGAGGAGGAGGAGGAGGTGGATGTGGGGGTGCAGGAGGAGGAGGATGATGAGGATGATGATGTAGTAGAGCCGCCTAGACCTCTGAGACACGGGAGGAGGCGGGGTCAGGATGCGCCACCATCATGGCAGCTTCAGAGGGACCCCGGTGGTGGGCAAGAGGATGTTTCACTGATGTACGGGTTCGGTGACCACCGAGCCAGACAGATTTGGGGTGACTCTACTACTGAGGGATTGGTGACTTTCCATACGAGACTCACGCATCTTGCACAGTAAGCTTAGCATTAATGTGAAATGTTTTAAATATTGAAGTTATTTATACCACACACTCTAAATATTCCATTAATTATCATCCTATGCTGCTTTTCTTGAGTACTGATAATATTTTTGTTTCGAATGAACAGGTTCAAGCGTGATGAGCAGCCGGTTGCTGATAGAGCCTGGCTGGCCCTCGTAGATGCATCTGGCCTCCAGCATCTGCATGATTCCGTCATTCATAGGCCTAACCATGCCCTCCTAACGGCATTTTTGGAACGGTGGTCTCCTGAGACTAACTCGTTCCACATGCCGTGGGGGGAGATGACGATTACTTTACATGACAGTTTTCATATCCTGGGTATGTTTTTATAACATCGCTTCGATACTCCATTCACAATTATATAACTGTCTACATATATTATATGAACTGTCTACATTCATCTCTTATACTAAAATGTGTTATTGCATCTTCAATTTACAGGTATCAGGATTGATGGTGGAGTTGTTCGCTATACGGATCCAGCGCCTGACGTATCTGGCATCTCTAGACACCTCCAGTTGAGCGGCACTGGTTATTTATTGAGGGATGTCAGGCGTCTATTTACTCAGCGTAGAGGCGGCATGACAGATGCCCATCGTGCGTCCGCGTATATCCTGCACCTATTGGGTTGCACGATGTTCGTGGACAAGAGCGGGGATAAGGTGCCCGCAGCCTACCTGCCCCTGTGCATGGATCTAGCCAGCCTCCCCACTCTTTCCTGGGGATCAGCCACTTTGGCATATATGTACCGAGAGTTGGGGAAGGCGTCCAGATCCGGATGCAAGCAGATGGGCGGTTGTGCGGCTCTCCTAGAGGTACATCTTACTCTATTCACTATCTTTTTACTGTCTACTCCCCCCTGTTATTAAATGTTGCATTTGAGTAGTATTTAATACTTTTTTACATACATCTCAGGCCTGGATATACGAGTACTTTCCGGGTTTTCGGCGAGTTACTGACCCCCATTGGCAGCAGGGGCAGCCGAGAGCCCGTAGATGGTCTCGTGATGATTCGGCTGGGAGGACGTTCGATCATCTTGTGCAGTATCGCCGCATTCTTGACAGGATGGGGGCTGACAGTGTGAGTTATTCATATTAAAACTATTATACGTTTTTGTGTCGTTCCTTCCGATATTCTGTTGACTTTGCCTAACAATGTCTACTCACAGGTTATTTGGACTCCTTATGGGACCGGGTCGGACGCGATACTGCCTGTTTCATACTACAGGGGTGTTATACGCTTTTGTGACATCACAGAGGCGTATATGCCTGATCGTGTGACTAGGCAGTTCGGGTACCAGCAGAGGATCCCCAGACTGCCCCCCATGGCGACCGAGTTATGCGTTTTGGCAAAGGGTCAGAAGGGGTACCAGAAGCGTTACGGTGACGGAGATCAGGTTTGGCAGGAGTGGGTGGCTTTTGGCATGGCGGAGTTTAGGGCCGATGTCCGTTGGGGGCCACTATTTACTGGAGATCATCCCGTGGCTGTTCCCTTCGTGACTCCAGATTATATGTCTTGGTTTAGGGCTAGGAGTCATGTTCGGATAGGTAATCCGATACACGATCCACCCGGTGACATTCCACCTCCCCCACCTGATGTTCCACCGCAGCCTTCTGTCGCAGGGATTGCGGAGTTGCGAGCTATCATACTTCCATTTTTGTCGGATCCCAGTGCCCCCGAGCACTGGCTAGTTGGTCTTAGACGGGCCGGTGAGATTTTAGGACTTCCACCGCAGCCTTAGGATTTTATTTTATTTTTGCTTTTCATTGTATTGTAATGGACACATTTTATTCTAGTTTTTATTGACACCTCTACTAGTTTGTTAATATGATGGTATTTTTATTTTAGTTATCGTTTGAAATCCCCCTCCCGATTCAATAGTTTATTCTAGTGTTTCGTAAAAACCCCCCCCCCCCCGATTCAATAGTTTATTCTAGTGTTTCGTAAAACCCCTCCCCCCCCCCCCCCGAGGACATGATGTTTTGCTGTTGTTGTTGCTGTTGTGTTGTTGCTGGTGTAAGACTACTGATGTATCTCGTGTAAACACACACGAGATGTGTCTCGTGTGGGTTTACACGAGATGCATCTCGTGTGTGTTTACACGAAACAAGTCTCGTATAAACCCACTCGAGATTCATCTCGAGTGGTGTTACACGAGATGTCATCTCGTGTAAACCCTAAAAACCCTAATAATGTCACAAATTTCTAACTCGATTTCCGTTTGGATTTTGAGGAAAGTGATACTAATGAAAAACACTTTAAATGTCATCTAGAGCCTAGAAAAAAAATAAAAAAAAATAAACTAGGTGGTCGTATACCATTTTCACAACATCGGGACATTTTCCTTAAAACCCTAAAAACCCTAATAATGTCACAAATTTCTAACTCGATTTCCGTTTGGATTTTGAGGAAAGTGATACTAATGAAAAACACTTTAAATGTCATCTAGAGCTTAGAAAAAAATAAAAAAAAAATAAACTAGGTGGTCGTATACCATTTTCACAACATCGGGACATTTTTCTTAAAACCCTAAAAACCCTAATAATGTCACAAATTTCTAACTCGATTTCCGTTTGGATTTTGAGGAAAGTGATACTAATGAAAAACACTTTAAATGTCATCTAGAGCCTAGAAAAAAATTAAAAAAAAAATAAACTAGGTGGTCGTATACCATTTTCACAACATCGGGACATTTTCCTTAAAACCCTAAAAACCCTAATAATGTCACAAATTTCTAACTCGATTTCCGTTTGGATTTTGAGGAAAGTGATACTAATGAAAAACACTTTAAATGTCATCTAGAGCCTAGAAAAAAAATTAAAAAAAATAAACTAGGTGGTCGTATACCATTTTCACAACATCGGGACATTTTCTTTAAAACCCTAAAAACCCTAATAATGTCACAAATTTCTAACTCGATTTCCGTTTGGATTTTGAGGAAAGTGATACTAATGAAAAACACTTTAAATGTCATCTAGAGCCTAGAAAAAAAATAAAAAAAAATAAACTAGGTGGTCGTATACCATTTTCACAACATCGGGACATTTTCCTTAAAACCCTAAAAACCCTAATAATGTCACAAATTTCTAACTCGATTTCCGTTTGGATTTTGAGGAAAGTGATACTAATGAAAAACACTTTAAATGTCATCTAGAGCCTAGAAAAAAAATAAAAAAATAAACAACTTGTCATTTGGAGTTTATGACATCTCGTATAGTTATACACGAGATGGTCAAGTTAATCTCGTGTAGGTATACACGAGATGTTTAAATTCCATAAACCTTTTTCCGCGACCATTGCATGAATTTGACGATTAAACCCTACTAAAACACACCCATTCTGAACAGAAACCACACAATAGCCCTTTATCATTCAAAAATTCAATCTTTAAGTTCATAACATGGATTACTCACATAATAACATGGATTCCTCACATAATTCTCCACAAAATTCTTATGATTGTATTGACCTTGATATGATAGATTTTCTCGTTGATGAAGAAGAAGAAATCTTACAAAATATTCCTCCACATCAACATTCTCCAAGTTTCAATGATCCTAGCTTCGATGAAGTAAGTTTTTGATGTTTTTTTGTGTATTGTGATCAAAATCAAAATAAAAATCCCATCTTGTTTTAAAAATCCCATCTTGTTTTAAAAATCCCATCTTGAATTAAATCACATGATATTTATTTATACAATCTTCAAATACACATGACAATAACAATGAAATATCAGATCAAATTCCAGTTTTCAATATTTTTTTTCAATCTGTACAGGGAGTATCTCGTGTAAGTCTACACGAGTTTCATCTCGTGTATACATACACGAGATGAAACTCGTGTAGAATTACACGAGATATATGTATGCTGGGGCTTTGAAACTGACTTTTCATCTCGTATTTTGCAGGGTCCATTCCCGGATACCAGTGATGAATTCACGACATCAGAAATATTTCAAACTCGGGATGCGCTTCTTGCACATGTACAGGAAATAGCGAGGGGTCGAAATATACACCTAGTTATACACAGCTCGAGGAATAGACGTGGAAATAAACTAGCATATGCTTACATCACATGTCATTTTGGTGGACAACACAGGGCCGGAAGATCAAATAACATTAGGAAGACTAGTACAAAGAAAATAGATTGCAGTTTTAAACTATACGCCACAGAGAGGGGTGTTGATGGGTCATGGGGTTATGTTGTGAGGAATGGCATACATAATCATGCCTTTCCTTTGTACCCGGAAGGTTTTCCTCTCGGGAAATTGACACCTGGGGAATATGACGCTGTGTGTACCGCAAGTGAATGTTCAGTGCGTCCAAATGACATTGTGGCAATGCTAAAGATGCAGGATGAGAAGAACGTGAGCACTCCGATGCACGTCCGGAATGCCGTGTCAAAATATAGAGAAGGGGAACGACAAGGGAGGAACCCGCTACAACAATTCCTTAAGTTACTCAGTGATAATGAATATACTAGCTACACGAGGGAAGACGCTGAGACTGGCATGATCGAAGACATATTCTTCTCTCACCCATTAGCAATGAATATTCTGAACTGTTTTCCATATGTTGTACAGGGTGACTGCACTCACAACACCAACTGCTACGGACTGTACTACTTGCAGTTTGTAGGTTTTACTTCCACCGGGCATAATTTCACAATAGCGTCTGCGTTCCTCAGGCATCAGAGTACGGGTGATTACGAATGGGCATTGAACAATTTGCACAGTCTGTTTACACCTCCCCGGTTGCCTACAGTTTTTGTCACTGATCGTGAGTTGGGTTTCATCAGCGCTCTCCGTACAGTTTTTCCCCACACCGCACACTTCTTGTGTCGGAGGCATATCGAAATGAATGTTAGAAGGAAAGGGTTGGAGCATACAGGTAGCGAGGACTTCGCAGAATCATTCATGAGGACGTTCAATTATGCAATCTCAGCCCCTAACCCCGACGAATGGGACTTACGTTGGGCAGAGCTTCGTGACCGTTTCAGATCTTATCCTGCACTATTGGATTACCTCCGCGAGACATGGCTTAATTTGTACTCTCAGAATATTCTGTCCATGCACACGGATGTGTTAACACACTTCGGGACCCATACCACAAACAGGACTGAGGGTGAGCATAACAGGTTGAAGAAGGCATTGGGGAGTGCTTCTTCTACTTTTGACACACTGTTTAAAAAGGCTCATAAAATCATAGATATCCAGCTAAAAACTATCAAACAGGGTATGAATAGATCAAGGACCAGATATCCAATTGATTTGAGGACCCGCAATCTATATCGCAACATATTCACTAGAGTGTCAACGGTAGCCTTTCGCATTATCAGACAAGAGCATGATCGAATTCAGAAAATCAAGCAGCGTCATAATGGGGGTTATGTAATCACTGAGGCTGCCTGCGGGTGTTACTA
The DNA here is from genome assembly GCA_026119855.1 of Campanula takesimana. NCBI lineage: Eukaryota > Viridiplantae > Streptophyta > Magnoliopsida > Asterales > Campanulaceae > Campanula > Campanula takesimana. The sequence goes on along the minus strand of JAOWBW010000116.1, from coordinate 1,135,538 downwards.
CAGGCGGACACATGGACTTCCATGTAGTCATGAGATTGCACAGATAGAGGAGTGTCAGGGACGGATTGAGCTGTCCACGATTCATGAGTTTTGGAAGAAGTTGGACATTGAAGTAGACAACCCTTCATCTAAGGAGCCTGAACCGGTAAGGAGACAGTTATTCAAAACGATGGAGCCGGATCATATTTCAAAGCCGAATGAACCCCGGGCCGGAAGTTCCAGAGAACTGTCAGATTGGGAGCATACTAACAAATTTTTTGGAGTCCCCGCTCCACCAAACTCAACTGGCAAAGGGTATATATCTTCATTCAATTATGTCTCAAATTTTTTGCTGTTGTATTGTTGCTGTTGTGCTGTTGTGTTGCTGCTACTGTTTAACTGCTGCTGATGTGTCTCGTGTAAGTAAACACGAGACATATCTCGTGTTTTATTACACGAGACTTGTCACGTGTAATACAACACGAGATATGTCTCGTATGGACTTACACGAGACACATCAGCAGCAGCATCAATTTTTTTTAACACTTTCAAACAACAGTATGAATGCTTCTCACTCTTTTTTCTTTGCCCTATTTCAGGTCTAGATGTGCATTCATTGCATCAACCCAAGCGAGTTCGGAGTCCACCCGCAAACGGAAATCACCTTCAGGACCCACACCATCTACCCCTGCTAGTACTACTACGTCTCATCCACCAGTAGCTCCTTCCGGTCGTGGGAGAGGACGGGGTTGAGGCCGAGGCCGAGGTCGAGGACGAGGACGGGATCAGGGTCAGGGTCGTGGAGATGGAAATGGACAGCCCAATTATACTAGTTTATACAGCTCCCCGTATATAGAGTCTTTTCCGCCTTTCATTACCCCGCGTATTGGAGGCATCATAGATGTGGCATCAGATGGACATTGTGGCTATAGAGCCGTAGCAGCACAGGTATACGGAGATGAGGAGAAGTGGGCTGAAGTGCGCACAGAATGTTACAATGAGGTGCTTGCTCGCCAAGACCTTTACGAAAGAGTTCTACCTTGGATATCGGTAAGAGAACTCTTACGTAAGATTGCTTGCTATAGCCGGACGGCGCCCAGTGATTATTGGATGGAGCTCCCAGATCTTGGGCACATCATTGCCACGAGGTATAATGTGGCGTTCATTTCTTACTCGACTAGCGGTGGTATGTTATGCCTTCCAGTGACTGCACCAGTACAACCACCGGTGAACACAATTATGGTGGGACAAGTCAATGGAAACCATTTTATAGCGGTATGAAACTTAATTGTCTCATCTATATTAGTTATATTTAGTTGTCTTACTTATATTCATTATATTTCATTGTCTTGTATTTAACTGTTATTACTTTTGCAGCTGCGCATGTTAGGCAATGATTACCCAATACCACCACCACCAAACCTTTATCGGAACCGCTGTGATCCAACCGCAAGCCAACTACTCCTCCCATACCAAGATAGGATAGCAGAGTTCAGTCAACTCTATGAGGAGGATACCGATGCAAGAAGACAAAGAAGATTACATATAGGATAGTATATGTGTAATGGTTTTTGATTTATCCAGTTTGTATGAATGTTTGAATTATATGCTTATCCTTGTTAACACTTTCATTTCGTATACAATTAGGCGATAGTATATGTGTAATGGTCTATTGATGTTTTGTGGAGATGTCCTATTTGAGAATCAAATTTCATTCCAAGTTATGTTTATTGTTGCTTTTGCTGTTGCGGTTCTCATCTCGTGTGTACTTACACGAGATGTATCTCGTGTATATGTACACGAGATGTAAGCTCTCATCTCGTGTAAGTATACACGAGACGTGCAAGGGCAGCGATGGAATTAAATGGGCTGTGTATTTACCGGGCTGTGTATATAGTTTTTGCCAGACATGAGTTAGGCCCAATATGACATCTAGGCCCGGTAAAATTAAACCCCCTCACTCAACAATGCTTGCACACAGAGTAGAAGAAATGGAGGGAAATCAAATGAATCAAGAGATTGGCGCCATCCATTGGAGACAAAGGTAATTCAAAAAACTAGGGATTACTCCATGTTATGTTATGGATGCTTACAATTTGCGTTTCCTGCATTTGTGGATCTTGAACAGGCTCTTCTTCGTGTTTGTGGTTAGGAATAATATGACCTTAATTCTATATTTGGCGCAGTCCCTTTTTTATGGTTTTGATTTTCGGTTTAATTTCTCCTTCATTGTGCAGAATAACAGTTGTTTTTCTAACTGAACGACATAAATCGACCTAGTAGATGGGAACCCGGACGAGAGGCCCAGCGTACCTAATGGACCTATACCGAGAGGCCCACTCACAAGCCCATGTTTATAGGTCGACATCAGTGAGGCCGAGCAGGCAGTCCTTGCCTAGGCCGAGTTCGAGAAGCCTAATCCCTAGCCGGCCTCTAGGACGAGCCGAGTTGGATGACGGGCCGACTTACATCGTAAACTTTCCATTATCGTCGGGAAACCTCTTACAGAGTTATATTACAACTCTAAGATTAAGAGTCCTTATCTGAACCAAGATAACTCTCCTATCAGATAACATGATATCATCCATCCTTATCAGGAGTCTATCTCCAAGGAATACGAGTCCTACATCACCACGGGCTTCCTGGCTTTCCTATCAAGTCAGAACTCATACACCCACGCCTATATAAACAGGTCCTCAACACAGGAAACGGGTAATGAACTTTTGGCTCTAATCTAGTCAATTGATTCTCTATTTCTAATCGCCCATATCCTTATTCTTACACCGGAGGGCCTTCGCCGGTGAAGCCCCGGTGTAGTTTACGTTTGTTTCATGTGTGCAGATTCCATCATCAAGAACTGTTGCTGGGATTATCCGACCCGTTAGACGAAGGCTGATCCAACCAGATTTTGGCGTCATCAGTTTGGTTCCATTGCCGGGAAATCGATTGATCAGTTCTTTAGTCAGACAATTCCAAGATCATGGCCGGAGAATTGGTTGACGGGCGAGAGGCCACCCCTTCTAAAGAAACCACAAGGGATGCACCGCCCCCCGAAAACACAAACACTGCTGCACAGAACCAGAGGCTCCCACCTACGGCACCCGCACAAGGGGGAGGGATGCATACCCGCTCAAAGGGACCGGCCCCCAATGTTGTTAACCAATACGGGCGTCGCCGACGGACAGGATCCCGCAATAATGGGGCAGGACCATCACAACCGCCGCCACTGGACAAAAGAGCGTTGCTTCAACAGAACGTTCACACACTCCAACAGCTGGCCGAAGCCCAGCGGGCCCTGTTGGATCTTGACCCCGAAAATTCCATGGCCAACCTACTTCAGCCATCCGGAACGAGGGGGACAAATCTGGACGACAGAGTGAGCAGAAGGGAGCCCCTACAAAATTATAGACGGGATATGCCTCCCCGGAGCCGAGTAAGTCGCCCAGACGGACAGTTAGGAAGACCCAATCTAGATGAAGATCTGAGGGACCGCATTAATCGCCGTCGGGAAGAACAAGAAGATGAATCCCCTGGAGTGAGAATTGTAGGGGAAAGACGTCGTGGGGACGCCCGACGTCATTCGCCTCTCAGACTAGATCCACCAAGGCGCACCCCACCCCGGCAGGATCCGCCCCGGCACACTCCACCTCGCCGTACTCCTTCAAGGCATCGCCTTGAACCGATCCAAGGTGCAAGAGGAAGCCATGATCGAAGCACAGGAAGTTCCAGTCATACCTCGGCATTCAGCACAAGGGACATTGTTGACCTTAGAGAGAGACTCAACAACATTGAGATGATGAATCAGGGGCACAGGAAACCCAATAATGATTACGATGCCATGCGCCCTTTCACGCAGAGGATTAAGGATGCACCACCTAATCCGCAGTTAAAGCTCCCACATCTAGACAAATACTCCGGCAACGCCGACGCTCTGGATCACATCCAAGCCTTTGAGGCCACCATGGCCCTAGTGTCTAATCAGGATGACGTGCTGTGCAAGGCCTTTGCAAGCACCTTAACAAAGGCAGCTCGGTCCTGGTTCATGGACCTTGAGAAAAGTAGCATCAATTCATTTGCCAGGTTGAAATCACAATTTCTGGAATATTTTGCTACTGCAGGTGCTAGAAAGAAAAGGTTGTCTGACCTAGCCAACATGGTCCAGAGCAAGAATGAGTCCACCCTGAGTTTCTACAACCGGTTTAGGGATCTGGCCGACTCAATAGAGGAACGCCTGACCGACAGGGAGATAATTGTATGCTTCACGAATTGTCATAGATCAGAGCAGCTAACTTATGAATTGTCGGTCAGAGAGCCCCTCACCAAAGCCGAGTTGTACCACGTTGCTTATGCCACGGCCATCGCCGAGGAGAAGAAAAAGACGTTATATGGTCACAAGGAACGAGACCGAGATCATGACAAGTCACATAACGGGAACTCTTCCCAGGGGACCAACGGGGGAAACGGCAAGGGCAAAAACAGGACCAGGGGGACCGAGACATTCACCACGTTCAATAAACCGATCTCTTAGATCATGAATCTGGTGGATCTCCCCAACCCCAAGCCTTTAAAAGACAACCCGAAATACCCAAGGGATACCACAAAGTATTGCTCCTATCATAGAGATAACGGTCACGACACCGAGAACTATTTTGCCCTGAAGAAGATTCTGCAGAAATGGGAGGACCAAGGCAAGCTCAATCAGTTCATGACCAAGGACAATAAACGCCCAAGAGAAGAAGACAAAAACAATGATCAGGTCGACAGGCCACCTCGGGCTAGGTTGATAGGTGTGATCCGAGAGGAAATTCCATCCAACAAGAAACTGAAGGAGCAGATTTACGAGCTAAGTAAAGTCTTCCACATCCCTCCCTGGATCCATGAGAGGGAGGAAGTGATCAGTTTTTCTCCGAATGAATTGGCGGGAAACCGTGCAATGAGAGAACAACCATTAGTCATCACAGGCCGCATTGATAACTGCGAATCGGACAGACTCCTCATAGACTCCGGAGCGGCCAAGGATGTGCTATATTATCGCACCTTTAAAGAGATGGAACTTCCTGATACAATGCTGACCCCGTATAATGGAAGGCTAGAAGGGTTCACTAATTATAAGGCCGATGCCAAAGGAACCGTTGACTTACTCCTGGAAGTCGGCACTACCCCTACAAAACCTCGGCCACGGTCACCTTCATAGTCATGGATTTAGACAGTGATTACCATGCAATCCTAGGTGCACCCAGTCAAGGAAAGTTGGGTCTGGTTGCTTCCCTCCCTCACCAAAGGGTGAAGTTCCCCACCCCGGCTGGAATCGGGTGCGTCCCAGGGTCACCGAAAGATTTTTTGGAGCACGTGATGAAGTCCAAGAAAGCAAAGGCCAAAATGGAAATTGATACTCCTGATAAAAGAATCACGGTTTCAAAATCAACCACGGTCACAACCTCAACGCCACATATCGGTGTTATATTGGCGTGCATTGAAGATGAATCTGACGAGTGGGTTATTCCTAACAACGACATCCCACTAGGGACGAGGTTATCTACAATTTAGACGGCTTTGGCTGCATCTCGATGAATACAGCTACGAACAACTGGGCTCTGGCCGTTGTCCCTAGCTCGGGGGCCACACAGCCAACTAATATGGAAACCGAGATCGAGAGACTGTTGGACATGGAAAACCTAAGTTTGGAAGGGGAAGACAAGGAAAAGGTCAAGCAGATCATTGTCGAGACCCTAGAGTTCAGAGACGGCCCCGAACTTAAACCAGTGGATCAGTTAGACGAGGTCGTCATCTGTTGGGTTTTGAGCAAACATGCACAGCGGAATAAACCCAAAAGCCTAGATCCGATCACGATGATTAAATTAATATGGAGATGAATTTAGAACACTAACCGTGACGGAGCTTTAAAATTCTGAGATCTTCAATCTTTGTTCTTCTCGCTTCTTCGAATCACGAACGTAGGAACGACCGCAAAACTTGGATCACGAACTTTGAAGGAGTTGATGCCAACGCCCTCTATGTTTATCCACACGCGAACGAATTTCAAGAACGATTCTTGAACCGGATTGCTAGACCCAATAGAAACTCTTTCTACTTTGAAGGCTATATGAAAAATCAATGTTCTTGTTCTTGAGGAAGAAGAAGAACTTGTTTTTCTCTCTCTCGGAGGCTATCTAATTGATATGGAATCAATACATACTGATTAGGTCGTTGTTAGAGGTTTATATACTTATTAGTCCTAAACCGTTTAGGAGAAATAGGTTAAAACCCGTCACAACACGAAATCAGTTTTTGGGCCCGAACAGGGCCTGCTCGGCCGAGTCCTTTAAGGTGCTCGGCCGAGCACCTTTGCTCCAGAAAATCTGACCTTCTGATTTCCCATGCTCGGCCGAGTCATATGAGGTGCTCGGCCGAGCACCATCAGAATTCCGATTTTAGCCTTTTAAACAATTCGTCCTTTTGTGTGTGACCCCATAGGATTATATTAAGTTGGCAATGAGCCCAAAACCATTTGTGCTCATAAATCATGAGCGGACTCTAGCAAGCCATCATGACTACCCAATTAATATAACTTGTATAAGTTCGTGAATCCTTTATAGAACATATTACAATCTCTTTGTTTCACGATGTCTATTGAACGTAAGCCATGGTCAATGGTCAACTTACAATGTTCAATGCTTTCTCGATCCAGAATGTATTGATAGTACAAATCTTATTTGAGCACGGCCATGCATTTCATCAACACCATTCTTCGAGTGGCCAAAGCTTGACATCTCTCTTTTACGAGGAACAAATCCCTTCTTGATTTATTACCTTTCCCTACATGAATCCGATTACGCCAATCACATTCTTTATAGCTACCCGATTAGGGGTAACGTTTGAATATGTCAAACATAATGTTCATCGAGTGGAAGACTGTGATAATCTCAGGTCTAAAGATTCCAGTAATATAACTATATGAGACTTAATTATGACATTGTGACCATGACATAAATCTCATATGGGTCAGTCCAGTATTTGGTCTCCAACAAATACCCATAAGTTTAATTGTATCCCATACACCATAATCATCATATGATTATCCATTAAACTTATACTAACAATTAATCATAATTATCAGGGACGGGGATTATTATAATAAACATGCAAAGGATATAATAATCAAACATTCAATATCTTTAATATATAAATAACATTAATCGTTTTACAAAACGTGCCTAGAGCATACAACACCAACATCATCAACCCAGACCATCCAGATCAAAAAGTGAAGATTGGGAAGCAGCTCTCCCAACAAGAACGAGAAGAGCTCATTTCCTTGCTCCAAAACAATTTGGACGTATTTGCGTGGAAAGTAGATGACATGGTGGGAGTGAAGGAAGCTGTTGCTCTCCACAAACTGGAAGTCGACAAGTTCTTCAAACCGGTCAAGCAGACAAGACGAGTTTTCTCTACCGACAAGGAAAAAGCAATTGAGACCGAGGTCGATAAACTCCTCAAAGCCGGCATCATAAGAGAGGCAACTTACCCTGAGTGGCTTGCAAACGTAGTCATGGTAAAAAAGCACAATGGCAAATGGAGGATGTGCGTTGACTTTACGGACCTGAACAAGGCCTGTCCCAAGGATAGCTATCCCCTCCCCAGGATCGACAAGCTCGTAGACTCCATTGCCGGCCATCAAACCCTCAGTTTCTTGGACGCCTACTCTGGCTATCATCAAGTCAAAATAACAGAGGACGACATAGAAAAGACGGCTTTCCAAGCTGCAGGCGGCGTATACTGCTACGTCATGATGCCTTTCGGTTTAAAGAATGCAGGAGCCACGTATCAGAGGATGGTGAACAAGGTCTTCAAATCTCAGATAGGCCGGAATATGGAGGCCTACATTGATGATATGGTGATCAAGACCAAGATCGGCAGCCATATACCAGATCTGGAGGAAACCATTAACAACTTAAAAGCTAACGATATGAAGCTCAACCCTAGCAAGTGCGTCTTCGGGGTTACAGCAGGCAAGTTTCTAGGTTTTATGGTTTCTCAGCGAGGCATCGAGGCTAATCCAGAAAAGATCCAAGCCTTGATCGATATGAGGGAGCCGACTTGTATTAAAGATATTCAGAGGTTGAATGGGAGAGTAGCAGCACTCGGTAGGTTTATTGCTAAATCAGCAGAAAAATCCCTCCCCTTCTTCAAAGCCTTGAAGGGAACCAAGGATTTTGCTTGGACGCCAGAGTGTTCGACCTCGTTCCAACAACTGAAAGACTACCTCGGCTCTCCACCCCTACTTAGTAGCCCGGTCATGGGTGAGACATTGTACGTTTTCTTAGCTGCAACCGACCGAGCCGTGGCAGCCGTGCTAGTCAGGGAAGAAGGCGGTATCCAGAAGCCGGTCTACTACGTCAGCAAAGCACTGTCGGATACCGAGAGCAGGTACTTCAATGCCGAGAAAATTGCTTATGCCTTGGTAATTGCAGCCAGAAAACTACGAGCTTACTTCTCGGCCCATCCCATCACAGTCTATACTAACGCCCCTCTTAGAAAAATACTTCACAAGATGGACAGCTCAGGACGCCTACTTAACTGGTCAATCGAACTGACCGAGTTCGATATAACCTACAAGCCAAGGAAGACTCTTTTGGCCCAACCTCTTGCTGACTTCTTAGTCGAGACCGCCTTTACAAGTGAACACACGGCGACCACCCGAAAAAGGAAGTTCCCTATGGATAGAGAGCCCTTGGAAGAACTACCGCCCAACTGTTGGGTCCTATACACCGATGGGTCAACTACCCAAGGAAGAAGCGGCGCCGGGGTCTACTTGACTAGTCCTGCCGGTGAGCATGTTGCACGTGATTTTATCAGGTTCAAGTTCCCTGCCTCAAATAATCAGGCTGAATATGAAGCCCTAATCATGGGACTTGAAAGAGCCAAGTTCTTTGGCGCAACAAGACTGGTAGCATACAGCGACTCCCAACTGGTAGTGAACCAAGTTAAAGGGGAATACAACACCGAAAACCACATGCTGACCAAATACAAAGACCTCGTCCTAAACCTGACCAAGAACTTTGAGTTCTGGGATATACGACAAGTCGGTAGAGAATACAACCTGGAAGCCGATCTACTTTTAAAGATGGCAACAGCTGAAGACTCGGACCCCCTGATCATTTACACCGACCAGCCTGCCTATGAGAGACTGGAGATTTTGCTCCTAGATGACGAAGAAAGGACATGGATTGACGATTACAGGGACTATTTGGAGAAGGGAGAACTTCCCGAGGACGAGTTAGAGGCTAAATCGATCAAAAAGAAGACGGCAAGATACATGGTCTGGAATGGCATCCTGTACAGAAGGTCATTCTCTAGACCTCTCCTAAGATGTGTTGCGCCAAAAAGCACCGAGAAACTCCTCGCCGAGGTACATGGAGGAATCTGTGGGGGACACCCGGGGGCCAGAACCCTTGCCGACAAAATCATCACACTTGGCTACTATTGGCCAAACATGAGGGAGGATGCCCAAGCCTACGTAAAAAGGTGCGACAAATGTCAACGCTACTCCGACCTGCCCAAAGTACCTGCCGTAGAGCAAAGCTTGGTCATACCGACATGGCCATTCGACATGTGGGGAGTCGACATCATTGGACCATTTCCATTAGCCAAAGGGAGCAACAAATATGTAATCGTGGCGGTCGATTACTTCACAAAGTGGGTAGAGGCAAAACCACTAGCAAAGATCACTGAAGAAAACGCCATCAACTTCATCCATGACTATATATGGTGCCGTTTTGGCGTGCCGCATACTATAGTGACAGATAATGGCCTACAATTCTCTGATGCCTTCACCGAGGAGTTGAATAGATTGGGAGTCAAACACAAGAAGTCATCGGTCAGCCATCATCAAGGCAATGGACAGGCCGAGGCCGCCAACAAACTTGTCTTAAGAGCACTCACCAAGAATTTGGAAGGCGGTCAAGGAAAGTGGCTGGACGAACTCCCCCTAGCTCTATGGGCCGTCCGTACAACCACTCGGGGGCCAACTGGGAGACACCCTTTGCTATGACTTATGGTTCAGAAGCGATGGCACCAGCCGAGATGGCCTTGCCGACTTTCAGAGTAACCAACTATGACGAGGTCGTCAATGAGTACAACCGACTACTAGACCTAGACCTAGTCGACGAGAAAAGGGTGATCGCCCAACTCAGAATGATCAATTACAAGCAAAGAACCAAGGCCTACCATGACAGCAAGGTAAAAAAGAGAACCTTTGAAGTAGGTGACTGGGTACTCAGAAAAATTGAGTCGACACACCTGAAGTCACAACAGAATAAGCTCTCGCCAAACTGGGAAGGCCCTTACGTCATCACCCACATTATACGGGAAGGGACCTACATGCTCAAAACTCCAGAAGGAAAAGAGCTTAAACACCCATGGCATTCCGAGCACTTAAGAAAGTACTATCAGTAGCATCTCGGTTAGCTATTTATTCTTTTTATCAAATTTTCAGTTTAGATTTCTGTAGTCGATATCTAGTTGTCTTAGTTTGGTTTTATCAATAAAATTTCCTTTATTTCATTTACATCAAGATTTGATTATAGCACATGACGCGGTCTCAGCGTTGTTTATAACGACGAGATCATCTAACGAAGTTGACGAGCACACTTATGCATAACTTCTAAAGCCTAGTCTCAATGACTAGCAAACTCACGAAGTCGATGAGCACACTTAAAGCATGACTTCTAAAGCCTAGTGTCAACCTCTAGGACCCTGACGAAGTTGACGAGCACACTTATGCATAACTTCTAAAGCCCAGTCTCAATGACTAGCAAACTCACGAAGTCGATGAGCACACTTAAAGCATGACTTCTAAAGCCTAGTGTCAACCTCTAGCACCCTGACGAAGTTGACGATCACACTTATGCATAACTTCTAAAAGCCTAGTCCCAACAACATATCAAACCCAAACACTCGACGTTCGTCGGAACTCAATGGTAGACCACCTCGATCGGAACATATAAAGCTTATTATGGTTTTCCACATGGTGAGTAACCACGGCCTACAAACGTAGCCCGAACTGGCTATCGCATCTCGTCACATCAGATCGTTGAGACATCTCAAACTGAGATAAAGTAAAAACAAATTAATAACGAGAAGGCACTTAGCTGAACAGGTTAAACAAAGGCTAAAACGCCTCAAGCCGAGGTTCTCAAAACAAGTGTTTAAGCCCCCCAGCAAACACTGGGTCCAGGCCTACGAATACTTTGGGACATACAAAAAGTGTTTGAAACTACCCCGGTGACGGTGGGGAGAGTGAGACAAGTGCTAAATACAACTGTTCTAAGCCAAATCGGCTTTACAAACTGAAACATTAAGTCGTCAGATCAATCCACACCGGCACGTGCCTCATCCCCGGTTCGCTCCAGCAATTTCTCAAAGTTATCAGGCGCCAGCTCCGGAGGTTCCCAGACGGGCCTGTTGGCCTTGCGATCCTTCGCCTTGATAACCCTGAGACTTCCTTCAGAGAACGGAATGAGAGAATGCGCGGCCCGCGCCTCAACACTGTAGGCGTCCTGATAATAGAGACGAGCACACTTCTCCAAGGGTACATCAACTTCGGGATCGATATAAAGGAGACGAGTTAAATTGGACCAGGCATCATTATATATCGTGCCGACTCTATCGCTCAGGTCTGCCCTGAATTGGGGCCCGCTCTTATAAGCCTCCACGGCCGCCTTCTCTTTAATCGCCACATTTTCCTCCAGACGAGCATACTGGTCTTCCAACAAGGCAAGCTTCTCCTCAACGGTAGCCTTTTCTCCCGCCAACGTCTCGGCACGCCTGCTCTCATCCTCGAGCTCGCTTTTTGTGGCTAGCAGAGACTCTTTCAGCTTTGAGACCTCTTCCTGAGACTGGCGATGTGACGCGTCAAGAAAAGATTTTTCTTTCTCTAAGCTAACCGCTTTGTCGTTAAGATCGTCAATGGAGCCTTTAAGCCTGGACACCTCGGCTTCTGTCTCCTTCAAGGACTCGTAGGCGTGGCGATACATAGTGTAATCGGTTTGGGCAAGAGATGCAAGCTACAAAAATGAAAAAAGAAATAAATAACGACATAGAGCAGAAAGAGAATGGGATAGCCAGGAGCTTTACCTCGCTAAGGAGTAAGCCCTTGCGGTTCAACATTTGCTGGGACGTGGGTTTCTCAGCAATTAACTGCTCAATGGTATCCACATTCATGGCCCGCTTTATCACCGGACCGCCCTTCTTCAGAGCAAGGCCCGAACGAACCGACACGTCCAGACCCGACAAAATAGGGACACCACCAAACCTCTCTACCCAACTCTTCACCTCATCGTCAGGCAAAGCCGGGCTGAAAGCAGAATCATGAGCAGAGGGAGTTGCCTTTTTCGGAGCTCGAATCTCCCTGACCTCCTCCCTGGATCTTTTCTGACCGTGATGAGCACCCCCACTATCCGACTCAATCACAACGCGCGTGTCCTGGCCGTGACTCTGAGACAGACTATCGTGAGCAGCCTCTTCGGTCTCGGGGGCCACCACGTCGGCCCCCTCTCCAACTTCCCCAACAGAGCGGTCCGACATAGGCACCGCGGAATCATCTTTGTTCTGAAGCAGCCTCTGCCTATCTTCCATGTCATCATGACGCTTCTCTAGGGCGGCAGCTTTAGACCGTTGCTTCTTCAACCTCGCTGCCTGAACAGGGTCAAGTTCCTCCAACTCGATCTCGGCAACTTGCTCCATAGTCAAAACTGCACAAAATGCCAAGATTAGACCGAGACGAGGCATCAAATATCAGGGGAAAAAAGGCAAAGTTAGATAATTACATCCTACAGTATCTTCAGTCTTAAGGCAAATGTTGTCTTGCTCCTGGCAACGAACACAGTCACGAAGGAAAACAAAATTGGGATGGACGATTCAATCCGGGAACCTATTTCCCCTCAGAACGCTAACCTTAGGGACGACCCCATCAAGAGGACCCTTCATCAACCCGGCTTGAACATAATAGCGGGGATCTTTCTCCAGTTCATTCCAATCCAAATTACCCAAGTTGGAAAACTCCTCGAGTTTAGCGATCAACCTATCGCTCCATTCAGGCTTGTGGACCTTATGAGGACGGGATGGTGCGTATTCGGGGACGGCAAACTCCCAACCGAAACGGGACTCGACTTTAATTACATGGGAATTCCACCCCGACACCTTGCTGACTGTGCCAGAGATTGGGGTGATAATCTTGGGTTTGGAGGGATCGGACTTGATGGTCAATGTTCTCGTAGTCTTGTTATAACTCACGTTGAAGAAATGATCGAAAACAGACATACACGGTTCGAAGTTAAGACTGCGACACAAAACAATGAAACTAACCAGGTACCGGACTGCATTAGCACCAATGTGAGCCGGCATCAGTTCCCACGACTCCAGAAACTCGTTAATAAAGGGGTCAAGAGGAAGCCGTAGTCCTAGTTGGAATTGTTTAAAGAAGAACGAGACAACAGCCTGGTCGTAGTAAAAGTTATGGATCTTTTCATCTGTATCTAAAAGAAGGGACTTGCTATAGTACAAACGATATTCCTCTCGATCCACTCCGTACCGAGAATAGAGAGCCTCAATCATTTCTTCACCCGATTTGGGGTGCTTACCCACAACGGGACCTGATTTCCCCGCTTTCCTACTAGTCATCTTAACACTGGCACCTCGTCTTGGCCTGGAAACACCAGTATCGAAGCGATCCACTATCCTATTGGAGGTGCTTTCCCCGGCAGAAGCAGAGGGGTTAGACTCGTCGAGAAGCCTTAGAAAGGCCGTATTCCCCCCCGAATCAACTACGGAGACCGAGGAGGTTGCACCCTCAAGACGGGATCGAATCAAGGATTTGTCTTTTACATAAAATAAATAAATATGGTCAAGGATTCTATCCTCGTTATCAAAGACAATCATGTCGGCATCGTCTTCCCCCTAACCCTCGGGGCATAAAGGCCAGATGGATACCTCAGATCTTCCCTAGGTGACCCCCTCAAGTACAGGATATCCCCCACGGCTAATAACGACAGCATATTCCAATGCCCATTTGATTTAATATAAATCCTATTGTTTCTTTGATAACAACCATACAAGGGATTTACACCCGAAATCAGAGGTTCAGACATTGGGAAGAGGTGAAAGTCCAAGAAATAAAGCTAAGAACAGTGGCAGGCGAAGCGGTAATGACACGCCCCAGGTCCCGGGATCCCCTAATAGAACCTCGAACCTGGATGGAGTGCCTAACGAGGAACAAGAAACTTAACAAGAAACTTAATGACATTTGTTTAACCAATTGACATGATATATATATTCTAGAGTAAGGAGCTATACTAGCTCACAACACGAGTTCTAGACAAGAAAATTAAAACCAAACTTAATACATACACAGCGGAAACATGCCTGGCACATAAGCTGGCATTAAGAGTACTATACAAGATGTCTAGTGACAACAAGAACTGTCTACCCCAAAATAAGGAGTTACAAAACCCATAATACATCGTCCTCACCAAGTGAAAAAGGACACAAGCCTCAAAACAATCACGACCTGCGAAGCAAGCTCCCAACTATGTCGAGCCTCACTGCGCACTACCCTTCCTTTCCTGGGGGGGAAACAAATAAAGGGTGAGATAAATCTCAGTAAGCTATTAGATGCAACTACATGACATGTTATCATGCAATTCAAATAGATACTCAAGTAATCATTTATCAAGTATCATCAAGTAACAAGTATATGAGAGGATAATCCACTCATCAAGTAGCACATAAGGCTAAACACGCAAGTTATAAGGATATTGCTTCCTTCCTTATTCCTCCCAAGAATACCATTGTTGTCGAAGCTTGTATTACTTTGACAATCACGATCAATAACAGGAACTGATTATTCAGTATATATCAGAAGACCCGGTAACCAGTGTCATTCTCAATATCAGTACTCATGGATATTCATGAGGTGTTCGGGACGGGAGTTTAGCATTCACTTAAGTCAGGCTTATTGCTCCAACTAAGGAAGCTATGCCCTTACTATGGCCGGTAGTAAGGGGTCGGGCGGAAATACATAGGGACCCGATTGTCACTTAAACCCCAGCTCTCGCGACAAGCGTGAACCTATACATTTTCGAACAAGCAAGGAGAACCAGCTGGACTCACACAAGAAAGTACAAGTAGATATTTACTTGAACTACGGGAGAAGAACTAATCCAAAAGTAGTGGACTAGCTCAACAAGGAACATGCTTCAAGTAATCAAGAAGTCACCTTGTTATCAAGCAACTATATGCAATGTTTGCACATACACAACAAGAACATGTCTCATACACGTTAGTGCTTGTTCATAGCACTTTCAAGTTCACTACCATACATATGTATTGGTGTCAAGTCAAGTACAAGATTTTATTATCTTATATTCAAGTCTTAATCCATTTCTATGGATGTTCAAGTCATGTACAAGATTTTAATATCTTATACTTCAAGTTATAACTTCCAACTTTATACAACTTTAAACAAAATCTTTGTTTTTCAGACAACTGTGCGGTCGCCCAAAATGGACTGTGCGGCCGCACACAAGCATGTCAATTTCTTTGAAAAACCCTTCAGAAAGATGTGCGGTCGCACACTCAATTTTGTGCGGTCGCACAATGTACTAAAATGCGAAATTTTCATTCTTTCCCAGGTTGAAATATTTTCCGTCCCAAACGTAGGAGTAACTTTTTACCAACAAGTTAACAACTCCAAAAATACACTGACATGCCCAATTCACTTAATCCAAGTTCTTTCAATATGCTACACAGGGGAAATTTACTCCTTTTGTCCCAAATTTACAAATATCACAAAAATCATTCCAAACACAAAATTAACAATCCCAAGTATTGAGAATAACATTTATACATGTTATTACAAGTAAGGGGGAGCTAATAACTTACCTAGTCAAAATTCAAGTTGACCAAAACTTATTTCTGTTCGGCCTGGAACGCTCTATTCAACGTCACGAATATTAATCCGGGGTCGCAATCAAGAACGGAGGGATAATTAAACTCGAGGAGTCGGGAATGGGGAAAATTCTAAACCCTAACTTTGAAACAGAGGGAGTGTACGTATTTGATTTGGGTAAAATGACCCAGAGAAGAAAGCTAACCAAGTTGATATACTTAGAAGTTTCAAAAATGACACTTAGGCCCCTCAAGTTTTACTTTTAACAAAAAGACCCCTAAAGTCCAATTTTCACAAATGACTCAAAAGTCAAAACTAGACATTTAACCACCTTAACTATTTAAAGCAGTTAAAACTTTAACCCAAGTAAAACTAACAAATAATATGCAAGTTCAAGTATTTAACAAATGTGTCAAATATTTAACAAGAAATTCGATGGGTGTTACATCCTCCCCACCTTAAAGAAAATTCGCCCACGAATTTTACTTACCAAAGTTTTCAAATAGGCTCGGGTATTTATCTCGCATCTCTTTCTCGGTTTCCCAAGTAGCCTCTTCAATTTCATGATTTCTCCAAAGGACCTTCACAATAGGAATCCTTTTGGTACGCAATACTTGCTCTTTCCAGTCAAGAATTTCAACAAGTTGTTCCTCATAAGACAAATCAGGCTGAAATGGAATAGCCTCATACTCAAGAACATGTGATTCATCTGCCATATACTTGCGAAGCATAGATATATGGAACACATCATGAATACCCGATAAAGAAGAAGGTAAAGCCACTTTATAAGCCAACTTACCAACTCTTTCAAGAATCTCAAATGGACCAATATAACGAGGAGATAACTTTCCTTTCTTCCCAAATCTCTTTATACCTCTACGAGGAGAGACCTTCAAGAATACAAAGTCACCTACCTGGAATTCAAGATCCCTTCTACGATGATCTGCATAACTCTTTTGTCTACTCTGAGCTGTGCGCAATCTATCTCGAATAAGTTTCACACTTTCAACTGACTGTTGAACCATTTCAGGACCCAAGAGTCTAGCTTCTCCCACTTCATCCCAGCATATAGGATATCTACATTTTCTACCATAAAGAGCCTCATATGGAGCCATTTCAATGCTAGACTGAAAACTGTTATTATAAGCAAACTCAGCCAAAGGAAGATGAGTATCCCAACTGCCTTTGAAATCAATAACACAAGCACGTAACATATCCTCGAGAATCTGTATAAGTCTCTCAGATTGCCCATCAGATTGAGGATGAAAAGCAGTACTGAAATTCAATTTAGTACCCATGGCACCCTGCAGAGCCTGCCAGAATCGAGAAGTAAAACGAGGATCTCTGTCAGATACAATACTCACAGGAACTCCATGCAGTCGGACTATCTCCTGAACATACAAAGATGCCAATTGAGACAATGAATATCCCATGGAAACAGACAAGAAGTGAGCTGATTTAGTCAACCTGTCCACTATAACCCAAACAGCATCATGGCCTCGTCTGGTACGTGGCAAACCAGTCACAAAATCCATAGTAATATGCTCCCATTTCCACTCTGGAATTTCCAATGGTTGCAACAAACCTGCTGGACGTTGATGTTCCACTTTTACTTGTTGACAAGTCAAACATTTGGAAACATACTCAGCAATTTCTCTTTTCATATTGTTCCACCAGAAATGTTTCTTCAAGTCTTGATACATTTTAGTACTTCCAGGATGAATAGTATACTTGGCTTTGTGAGCCTCTTCAAGAACTTCCTTCTTTATCTCAGGATCAACTGGAATACAAACTCGGCCTCGAAAGGTAAGAATTCCATCACTGTTGAAAGAAAAATCTGGTTGCTTTCCTTCATTCATTCCACTAATGATTTTCTGCAATTCAGAATCAGTTACCTGAGCTTCTTTGATCTGTTGGAGTAAGTCTGAAGTAGCCTTTATATTAGCAAAAATAACTCCATGATTTGATTCACAAGGACTCCAATCACACAAGTCTTCAAACATCTTCCATTCACGAATCATCAAGCAAGAAATATAAGTCTTTCTGCTCAGTGCATCTGCCACAACATTTGCTTTTCCTGGATGATAAAGGATAGTACAATCATGATCCTTCAGTTTCTCCATCCATCTACGTTGCCTCATGTTAAGTTCTTTTTGAGAAAACAAGTACTTCAAGCTTTTATGATCGGTAAAGACTTCAAATTTGGTTCCATACAAGTAATGCCTCCATTTATGCAAAGCAAAAATAATCGCAGCCAACTCTAAATCATGAGTAGGATAATTCTTTTCATAAGGAGATAATTTTCGAGAAGCATAAGCTATTACCTTACCATCTTGCATCAGAACACAACCCAATCCTTCTTTAGAAGCATCAGTATAAACCATGAAATGCTCAGAACCATTAGGCAAAGCCAAGACTGGAGCTGTAGTCAAACGCCTTTCCAACTCCTGAAAACTTGCTTCACATTTGTCATTCCACTCAAAAGAAATAGCTTTTCGAGTCATATTAGTCAATGGAGTAGCAATCTTGGAGAATCCCTCAATGAACCTCCGATAATAACTAGCCAAGACCAAGAAACTACGGATTTCAGTCACTGTAGTTGGCCTCTTCCAGTTTACAACTGCTTCAACTTTGGAAGGATCTACTGCAATACCAGTAGCAGACACAACATGCCCCAAGAATGAAACCTCTTCTAACCAGAAAGTACATTTGCTGAATTTTGCAAATAATTGTTTCTCACGAAGAACTTGTAATACCACTCTGAGATGTTGTTCATGCTCAGCCCGTGACTTAGAATACACAAGAATATCATCAATGAATACCACCACAAAGTAATCAAGATATGGCTTGAATATACGGTTCATCAAATCCATAAATACAGCTGGAGCATTTGTCAAACCGAATGGCATAACAATAAACTCATAATGCCCATACCTAGTACGGAAAGCTGTCTTTGGTATATCCTCAGATCTGATTTTCAATTGATGATAACCACTTCTCAAGTCAAGCTTCGAATACACTACTGACCCCTGAAGCTGATCAAACAGATCATCAATATGAGGTAACGGATATTTATTCTTGATAGTTACCTGATTAAGATCTCTGTAATCAATACACAATCGCAGAGTCCCATCTTTCTTTCTGACAAATAACACTGGTGCACCCCACGGTGATACACTAGGCCTGATGAAGCCCCTTTCAAGCAATTCCTCAAGCTGTATTTTTAACTCTCTCAACTCAGCTGGAGCCATTCTATAAGGTGCTTTAGAGATTGGTGATGTACCTGGTAATAACTCAATACAGAACTCAAGCTCTCGATCAGGTGGCATGCTATACTCAGAAGAGAACACATCTGAAAATTCAGACACAACAGGAATATCCTCCATCTTGGGAACAGATAAACTCTGATCAAGCACACATGCGAGATACCCGGCACAACCACGAGATAAAAGTTTTCTAGCTTTTAAAGCAGAAATAACATGTATAGCACATAAAGGCCTATCACCTTCAAAGGTAAAATCAGGCAAACCAGGAATAGAAAAAGTTACTACTTTTCTATAACAATCAACAGATGCATGATGCACATATAGCCAATCCATGCCAAGAATCACGTCAAAGTCCCTTATAGGTAACACGACTAGGTCAGCAAGAAGGGTATGATCACCCACATGGACCTCACATATCTTGTAAACCTCAGAAGTAAACATGCAATTTCCCATAGGGGAAGATACTTCTAGCACATAAGGCATAGAATCAGGAAGAACATGCAAATGCGACACAAAATGAGATGCCACATAAGAATGAGATGAGCCTGGATCTATCAAGACTCGCGCTCTCGTACTAGAAAGTAATATAATACCTCCTATGACTGCTGAAGACTCAGCTACACCCTGCTGATCTAAAGCAAACACTCGACCCTGAACTTTTGGTCGACCCCCACTATCTCTCTTGGAACCTGAGGCTGGTTGACTTACACCCCCAACTTGATTTACTTACTTTTAGGACAATTTCTCGCAAAGTGCCCCGCTTCACCACACACTATACACTTTCCTTGCTTTAGCCAACACCTGTCTTCAGAATGGCCTTCTTTCGAACAATAACCACATACTCTCCTGGGACCTTGGACTGTTGTCCTCGAACCGGTTGATGCACTACCTTTACTTTCAGTTGGCTGTCGGAATCGACGATCTTGGCGGCCAGATTTACCACCTTTAGAACCAGATCCCTGAGTTTTCTCTGATACACGACCAGTCATGGTTGTTCCCAACTTCACCTTGTGTTCTTCAATATCATTTTCAATAGTATAAGCCTTCTCCACTGCTTGCTGATAGCTAGAGAGTTGTAAAGAAAGAAGTTGCTTCCTGTACTCAGTCCTCAACCCTTTAACAAACCTCTGTGCCTTCTTAGCTTCATTTGGAACTAAGTGGTCACAATACCTCGCCAATTCTGTGAACTTGGTTGAGTATTGCCCCACGGTCAGACTTCCCTGCTCCAGATTAAGAAATTCCATCTCCTTTCTATCTTGAACCACTGTTGGAATAAAATGTGACTTAAAAGCTTTAAGAAAATTCTCCCATGTCTGTGGTACACCTTCCAGTTCCCAACTTTTACTCAACACTTGCCACCAATGTTCAGCGGCTTTCTCAAGTTTAAAGGTTGCAAAGGTTACCTTATCACCACCTGCACATCTCAAGGCTGTAAAGATCTTCTCAATACTTTCAATCCACTCTTCTGCCTTCTTAGAATCAGATTCCCCGTCAAAACTGCGAGGTTTCAGCTTCAAGAACCTTGTAAGGCGATTAGGATAATCCCAGTCAACATTATCAACCATTTCTTCTTGAGGAGTTATAGATCTCAGCTGATTACTACCACTTGTACCTTCAGAACTCATTGTACCTGTAGGTAAACACTCAGCGTTATTAATATCACCCCAAGACTCACCCATACCTAGGCCATAGACCCTATCCAGACTTAGAGCAAACCAAGGTAGCTAAACAGGGTAGCTAAACCAGGGTCGCTCTGATACCAACCTGACACGCCCCAGGTCCCGGGATCCCCTAATAGAACCTCGAACCTGGATGGAGTGCCTAACGAGGAACAAGAAACTTAACAAGAAACTTAATGACATTTGTTTAACCAATTGACATGATATATATATTCTAGAGTAAGGAGCTATACTAGCTCACAACACGAGTTCTAGACAAGAAAATTAAAACCAAACTTAATACATACACAGCGGAAACATGCCTGGCACATAAGCTGGCATTAAGAGTACTATACAAGATGTCTAGTGACAACAAGAACTGTCTACCCCAAAATAAGGAGTTACAAAACCCATAATACATCGTCCTCACCAAGTGAAAAAGGACACAAGCCTCAAAACAATCACGACCTGCGAAGCAAGCTCCCAACTATGTCGAGCCTCACTGCGCACTACCCTTCCTTTCCTGGGGGGGAAACAAATAAAGGGTGAGATAAATCTCAGTAAGCTATTAGATGCAACTACATGACATGTTATCATGCAATTCAAATAGATACTCAAGTAATCATTTATCAAGTATCATCAAGTAACAAGTATATGAGAGGATAATCCACTCATCAAGTAGCACATAAGGCTAAACACGCAAGTTATAAGGATATTGCTTCCTTCCTTATTCCTCCCAAGAATACCATTGTTGTCGAAGCTTGTATTACTTTGACAATCACGATCAATAACAGGAACTGATTATTCAGTATATATCAGAAGACCCGGTAACCAGTGTCATTCTCAATATCAGTACTCATGGATATTCATGAGGTGTTCGGGATGGGAGTTTAGCATTCACTTAAGTCAGGCTTATTGCTCCAACTAAGGAAGCTATGCCCTTACTATGGCCGGTAGTAAGGGGTCGGGCGGAAATACATAGGGACCCGATTGTCACTTAAACCCCAGCTCTCGCGACAAGCGTGAACCTATACATTTTCGAACAAGCAAGGAGAACCAGCTGGACTCACACAAGAAAGTACAAGTAGATATTTACTTGAACTACGGGAGAAGAACTAATCCAAAAGTAGTGGACTAGCTCAACAAGGAACATGCTTCAAGTAATCAAGAAGTCACCTTGTTATCAAGCAACTATATGCAATGTTTGCACATACACAACAAGAACATGTCTCATACACGTTAGTGCTTGTTCATAGCACTTTCAAGTTCACTACCATACATATGTATTGGTGTCAAGTCAAGTACAAGATTTTATTATCTTATATTCAAGTCTTAATCCATTTCTATGGATGTTCAAGTCATGTACAAGATTTTAATATCTTATACTTCAAGTTATAACTTCCAACTTTATACAACTTTAAACAAAATCTTTGTTTTTCAGACAACTGTGCGGTCGCCCAAAATGGACTGTGCGGCCGCACACAAGCATGTCAATTTCTTTGAAAAACCCTTCAGAAAGATGTGCGGTCGCACACTCAATTTTGTGCGGTCGCACAATGTACTAAAATGCGAAATTTTCATTCTTTCCCAGGTTGAAATATTTTCCGTCCCAAACGTAGGAGTAACTTTTTACCAACAAGTTAACAACTCCAAAAATACACTGACATGCCCAATTCACTTAATCCAAGTTCTTTCAATATGCTACACAGGGGAAATTTACTCCTTTTGTCCCAAATTTACAAATATCACAAAAATCATTCCAAACACAAAATTAACAATCCCAAGTATTGAGAATAACATTTATACATGTTATTACAAGTAAGGGGGAGCTAATAACTTACCTAGTCAAAATTCAAGTTGACCAAAACTTATTTCTGTTCGGCCTGGAACGCTCTATTCAACGTCACGAATATTAATCCGGGGTCGGAATCAAGAACGGGGGGATAATTAAACTCGAGGAGTCGGGAATAGGGAAAATTCTAAACCCTAACTTTGAAACAGAGGGAGTGTACGTATTTGATTTGGGTAAAATGACCCAGAGAAGAAAGCTAACCAAGTTGATATACTTAGAAGTTTCAAAAATGACACTTAGGCCCCTCAAGTTTCACTTTTAACAAAAAGACCCCTAAAGTCCAATTTTCACAAATGACTCAAAAGTCAAAACTAGACATTTAACCACCTTAACTATTTAAAGCAGTTAAAACTTTAACCCAAGTAAAACTAACACATAATATGCAAGTTCAAGTATTTAACAAATGTGTCAAATATTTAACAAGAAATTCGATGGGTGTTACAGGTAAAACCCCCAAAGAAATTCTCGAAACCCCAAATGTGGAAAATCAACAAAAGGAAGGGGGAAGAATACCTTAAAAATGGAAAGAGATCGGAGGGAGCTAGTCGAAAGGCCGCCTTAAGCACTTTAATCGAAGCAGATTGAAGGGAGTCGCTCCAAAAATCAGAGTTCTTGTTTGATTCGCCGGCGGCAGCAACACTACGCAGGTGAAGAATTGGAAAGTAAAAATATTTTCAAGGGTTTATTGTGAAGTATATATCGTCGGGTCGAAAATTATGGGTCCGGGTTTAAGTCGGACTTGACCCGCGATCCATGGGCAGCACGTACTCCCACTAACTCATCATGATCCACATTTAATGGACCGCGTTTTCGAGGTGACTGTCCCATCACTGGGACACGTGCACCAATCAATATAATGAGGTGACGAACGATTGAAGTGACTCAACCGCCGTTTGAGAAACACAAGCAGACTGCCAATGCTAGATCAACACGTGTCAAGACGAGACCTACCACAAGGATGCCAGTCGCTTCAAAAACCCCATTTTTCGGATGCCTATACCGACATTAAAGGGTTCAGCACATAGATGTAGCCGACACCCCTACGACGGACCGACATCCTTAGTGATATCCAAGAACGGGATGAAACCAAGACTAGGAAAGGTCAAGTCTATGTCGGGCGGTGATTGAAGTTATAGTTGAACGACAGGTGTAAATGCTTTCCATACCGACATGTCAACTGAGATCGAATGATCAGCATTGCTCTATTGCAGCATCGTGTAAGAAGATGATGATAATAAAAAGATTCAAGGTCATACAAATCATAGAGAATTCGAAAACAGAGCAAGGAGAGAGCCCCAATATATATATATATATTTAACAAAAGACCCCCACAGCAAGGCCGGGGGCTTAGCCTGTACAAAAAAGAAAGAGAAAAAAGGTTACTACTATCATTAGGCCAACATGAAGTTGTTTATTTTTGGTTCTCTTGATACAACTTCATCTCTTCCTGGAAAGCTTTGAAGTCTTTTTCTTCTTCTTCATCCTCTTCATCAACCTCGCTGGAGCTGTTGTCCTCATCCTCACTTGAGTCTTCATCACTACCTTCGGCGATGGACTCCTCCCATTCATGATTGCTATCATCCGAGTCTTCACCATCCTGACAGTAATCCTCAGGCGAAAGTAAGGAGCCATCAGCAGATTTTTCGTCATTCAGGACAGGTGAGTCCTTCGCGTCATCTGAGGAATCACATTCTTCTGGAAAAGCATTATCATACTCTCTCTTGGCCATGGATAAAGTTTGGGAGAAGGAAAGAAGGCATGAATAATGTGGAAAATTGAAACACAGATTCTCTATTTATAGTACTTAAAATGGAGTTAGTTGAAGGGTAATTAATATTATTCATATGTGGAGTCCAACTGGAATTTTCCCATTCCAAGAAGAACAATGATTCAATTAGCATTAAATCCTACGGGCATCAGCAAATCGAAGCAAAGATTTTGGCGGCTACAACTGTCACATCAATCAACCAGAAATTAAATACCCAACAATTTCTATTCGGCATGCCGAGATAGAAACTCGGGGGCCACTGAACGACATAAATCGACCTAGTAGATGGGAACCCGGACGAGAGGCCCAGCGTACCTAATGGACCTATACCGAGAGGCCCACTCACAAGCCCATGTTTATAGGTCGACATCAGTGAGGCCGAGCAGGCAGTCCTTGCCTAGGCCGAGTTCGAGAAGCCTAATCCCTAGCCGGCCTCTAGGACGAGCCGAGTTGGATGACGGGCCGACTTACATCGTAAACTTCCCATTATCGTCGGGAAACCTCTTACAGAGTTATATTACAACTCTAAGATTAAGAGTCCTTATCTGAACCAAGATAACTCTCCTATCAGATAACAGGATATCATCCATCCTTATCAGGAGTCTATCTCCAAGGAATATGAGTCCTACATCACCACGGGCTTCCTGGCTTTCCTATCAAGTCAGAACTCATACACCCACGCCTATATAAACAGGCCCTCAACACAGGAAACGGGTAATGAACTTTTGGCTCTAATCTAGTCAATTGATTCTCTATTTCTAATCGCCCATATCCTTATTCTTACACCGGAGGGCCTTCGCCGGTGAAGCCCCGGTGTAGTTTACGTTTGTTTCATGTGTGCAGATTCCATCATCAAGAACTGTTGCTGGGATTATCCGACCTGTTAGACGAAGGCTGATCCAACCAGATTTTGGCGTCATCACTAACCATTTCTTGTCTATGCATTTCCTAGTATGTTCTCATCTTAGATGTTTGTTACTTGCCTGTAATAATATGTATATATAGTAGGTAAGCTTTGCGATTTATCGTTATTCTAGGTTATACAAGTAATCAGCATGAAAGTGTTAGTATTCTAAATTAATTGTAGCAACTTTCCGTTTCGATTAGGCTCTCCTGGTTCAACTTCCTCTTTTCTCACATTTTGTTTGGGAGTATTATACCTGGGTTCATTATTTAAGCAACTCGATCACCTCCCAGATGGTTTTCCATTGATTGTTATCCACCGAAAACCCTTTCTTACATTGCAACAAATATGTATACATTCAGCGGAATGAATAATCTGACTATTGATCTTCGATATCTATGCCCTTTTCTTGGGTAAGTTCTATGGATGAGGACCATGAACAGATAAAGTGATTAACACTTCACAACCATTCATATTAGGCAGTTACACTTGTTTTAACTGCTCCTTTCTTTTCTTTTCTTTCTTTCCGAGAAGAATAGAATGAGATATGCACAACTGCTACACGGAATGGCTTCATATTATTGTAGAACTTTGGGGCTAAATGTACTTGCTATGCAATAATCAAACTTACTTGTTCCACTAATGAAATAAGACTAGATGTACATCAACCGTGATGATAGCGAGTGCATATTTAATTTAGGTTCATTTTTTTTGTTTGTTTGATCAGATTCAAAGAATTACATTCCCCTGTTGTACGTTAATCACACTTTTGGAATAAGTTATTTGCACATAGTTGGGTTTATGGACTCCTATAGCTTAAAGATTACAACACACTTATCTTTCAATGATTTTGACCAGCAAGCATAGGAAGATATGCCGGCTTCATAAGCAGTATGATGTTTCCTACAAGGTTACAGCGGTGAATTCTTTTATTTACATTGGTGAATACTTCTTTCTTGCGGTAGTATCAACAAAGTCACATTGGTGAATAAGTCACATTGTCTCCCAATAATTTAAAGTGGTGAATTCTTATTTCTCAGGGTGTTTGTTCCCAAAGAAGTTACATGCAAACACAAGTGACAAGGGACCAACTTTAATAGATTATGTAGAGTAGATAAATGGAGATCACAAGAAAGGCCCCACATAAAAAAATGAGAATCACTTGGGATATTGCTATAAGACAATTGCATAAGTTACGATTATCAAGAAATTCAAAATTTGGAACCGCGGAGGAAATTTCATGAGGTTATGGGAATATAGTGCAGAGCTTTCCTAAGTACATTTTGTCAAATTGATAATTGTGGGGTTGGACAGCAGATACTCCAGTATCATTTCTGCTTAATGAAATTACGCGTACTTTTAGTTTGATTACTTAGATCAAGGATTTTTGAGTAATCATTTAAATTATATATAAACTATGTTACCTGGACATGGTATCCGGGATCCGACACGGATACGGATCCTAGTGTCGGATACAATTTTCTTAATAATTTTGGACACTGGGAGTGGGACACCGTCCTAAATTTGGACACGGGTACGGGATACGAGCATTATTTCAGGACAAATCAAAATAGTATAAATAGACTATTTATACTTTACTTATAAATGAAGTCAACTCAATCCTTTTTTACTAAGATATATTGTATAATTAAGTAAAACAACATTAAAATTTGTAAAATCTTTATAAATGAAGTCAACTCACTCATTTTTTCTTTCAAATTTTTCTTGTCGTATCCGAATGAAAAAGCAGGTGTCCGGGTGTCGTGTCGGTCACGATACGTATCGGACACGGGTACTTCAACATATTTGAAGAGTCCGGGTAACAGAGTATATAAAAAAACATTGTTTTCTTTGTATTGAATGGCTCAGTCTGTCTTCTTGTTTGTGATGTACATGATCATTGTACTCTGGCATATTTTGTAGTAGAAAAGGCAATTATCTAGTGCAAGTACTCTCGTCTACAATGCTGATTTTCAACTCTACTCTTCTCTGTACTGTTGTGCTATGAATTCTGGAAAACTTTTGTAAAATGACAAGTTTAGGAAATAAAATACCTCCTTCACCTTTCACTCTCAAATATTCTCTAAATCCCGAGAGCGAATACATCATTCAACCACCTTTAGATGCTATTGATTCTTCACTTTACCAACACTGAGTTTAAGTTAAAATGTGGTGAATATCATCATCTGCAGAGGGGAACATCTTAATCATTTCACCAATGAATAATCCTGGAATATATCACAGTAACATAAGACCTTGTCCCATGTTCTCTATTTAGCAGTTATCATAACATTTGGTCATTGTTAACATGTAAAAATAATCCATAAAGTAATGTGCTGGTTTAACTTACCTAGAATTTAAATGTAGCTAGTTCATCAGTTGTAATGAGGTGATATCTGGGTCGATAGCCCTTGGTAAAGAGGTTTTATTCTTCGTCAACCTATTATACCATCTGAAACACCCAGTTTTTCTCTTTCACGAACTCTCATATGCCTGGTGATCGGATCAGTTATCATGTTAAACTGCTGCTCACAGGAGGCTATATATGGTTCTATTTGATAACCTGCTATTAGTTACTAATATGTTTATCAAGATATGCCTGTGCATTTTCTTGTGTTTGTGACTTTTATTTTTTTGATGTGTCTCATCACTGCTGCTGTCTTAACGTGTGCAGGTAAACTAACAGGTGCAATGGGAAGGCACAAACGTAAGAACTTAACGCTGAGGAGAATTCTGCCTAGAAATTTCACAAGATCTTTTCAGTCTTTCTCCTGGTAAACCATATGGTATCTGCTCATATGTCAGTGTTTTCTATTACTATAGTCACTATAATTCCTTCCCTTTTTAAGTCAAACGTAGAATAAAAAATGTGTTTTCATTATTTTCCGATCATATATAAGTAACTGAAATTTCATTTTGGTATACATTTTCAAGCAGCATTTCCTTGTAAGCAATACATCAAGGATGAAATGAATCGGTAAATTGATCCATCAATGCAAAAAGATTTTTGAAGTTTAGAAACTGTATTTCCTTTATAACGAGAAAGAGGAGTTCCTCACAAATTTCGCTTCCCCTCACCCATAGAAAAAAAATGGAAAAGAACGTAAATTCCCAGTCGGAATTCCCCATATTGCACACGCCTTTTTGATACTGAAGCACGCCGGTGGTGCTAAGTGAAGGAAATTTCACATGAACTTCCAAATGGAAAGAGAAAAGAGTGGGGACCCCTTCCATCCAACAAGCAAACACTTCCCATTATTTTCAAGTGTGCATGAACCCCCACTAGGAAACTGAGTACAAATTAAGTTTGCTTGAGATAAAGATGACTCACTGAAACCAACTTCAACCATTTTAAAGCGTGCAAAGAATGATCTCCAGACTTTGATATTTACACTTCTACTAGTCCTTTCCCCCCCCTTCAGTCGAAACAATGTTTTGGATCCCTTCTGCAAGGTAAACTCCCTCCACCGTCATTCTATGCTCATTATCCCTTGCCATGCAAGTTTCCAAGCAGTCAAAAACTGCACTGAAATAGAAAAGCGTCTCTGTAAAGCGATTCACAAAAATATTTGAATTGCGGTTCGCTTCTACTTCAGCCACCACAATAACTGCGGGCTTGATCTTCCCTATAAGTCCTATCAGATGTTCTAATCGATCAGGCCTTGAAATCATTATCCTCAGTATTGTATGCAAATAAACAGCCACAGCTTCATCATCTTCTATATTTAAATCTTCTTTCTTGAACTCTTTTATGTCTGATAGAAAGATTGTCTTGAATGAGAAAGGCAAGCTCAAGGTCTGGGCAAAACTCATCAGCTTCTTGCCAGTCTCCTCAATCTTGTGTTTCTCTCTGGTCGCGATCACAGTTATCTTAAGTAGCTGAACTGGACTTTTTTGTTCTGCAAGAGCTTGCATCAAGGTCGCCCATTGGACCCCACTCCTGATGTTTAGATCAATCAGATGAATCTTGTTTGCCGTCGCCACATGATCTATTATAGCTTGCATGCCTGTGAACTGCAGAACTTGATTGAAGGGAAGATTTTGGTGCCATGCTAAGTATGTGGGATTAGATCCCAATCCCAGACTAGTTTCATTGCTTCGTTCCTGTTTCATAATAAATGAGTGTATCAGAAAACATGTGCAATACATGTTTTTATCATTTTACGTGAAACTTACAGGAAAATGTATTACTCCCTCTGTCCCGGAAAGATAGTCCCGTTTTGACTTTTTATGGTCAACATAAATGAACTTTGACTAAAAATTAATGTCTATCTAATCATTCTAGTGAAATTCTAAAAATTGTAATCGACAAATCATTAAGTGATTTTTCAATAACAATTTTTAAAATTTCATTATGATCATTAGATTGACATCAGTGTTTGGTCAAAATTCATTTATGTTGACTATAAAAAGTCAAAATGAGACTATCTTTCTGGGACAGGGAGTATAAGTCAATGTAAACATGACTTACTTTATCTTTCACCACAATGCTTTTTGTTTCTCTTTCAATCCTCCTTCTGAGCGCTTCCGCAAAGTAGAAAACAAGTCTTTCTACAGGACTACCTTCATTAGATGCAAGCCACACGCAAGGGATAAGAATTCTGTTGGCAAGAGCATATTGCCTACGATCCACCTTGTCTGCTGCAGTTAGAAGATGGTAAGCAAGTTCCACTTCTCTTGTTTCATCCACAGATAGACTCGACATGGCAGAACTATAAGGGTGTATAAACTCTGTGTAGCCATTGACTCTATTGGTGGATAACTGTATGTATTTTTCCCCAGCCAACCTCATGAGCTCCTCTGTCGATAATTTTCTGAATTCCTCTTCATAATTGTTTCTTAAACTTCCGTCTCCCAATTTCTGGGACCCACTTGGGTAATTCCACAGAAGCTTCTTAGATACTAAAGGGAAGTTCTCTGGACCATTCGGCTTTTCTTTGACTGATTCTTCATAGTCATGAACCACACCCTCGATTTGCTCCTGGTTGATAATGTCCTTCTCTAGATGATACAAATAATCAGGGGAGAGAAAATGAAATCCCTCGCAGTTCTCCATTCCAAACATGGCCACGTTTGCTTACGGTTAATTGTTACTCATCTTCATGGCAACTTTAAGTTTTTAACAGGGCTATACGTGTTTGGAAATTACTATCTTCGTTGATGATTTCGACTTTTGCAATCCTAGTAGGGGTTTTTGTAGGCCTCCTTAAAGAGCTACGGTGGTTCCTAAGCCATCAGTAGTTTGGCTTTTTGTGAATTATCATGGTTCCATTAAATAACAGCAGCTACTACTTTTTGGTGGTTCCAAAGAAGGCAATGTGGTGAACACTTTGGCTTTTTATGGGAAGACACATTGTCCCCAAGAAGTTATTACAGTTAATTTGTGAGGAGGGTTCCATAAAAATTAGGGGCTGAAAACTAAGTTTTGTACTGAAGAGTTATGAAATAGAACATTACCAGATAATGCAGATTAACAAAGATGACAAAGAAGGAACACTTTAAAGAACTAAGAAGTGATGGATACTTATGTTGTGTAGGGACCGCGACCACCCACCACTCTCCACATTAGTATGATATTGTCCGCTTTGGGCCTAGCCCGCACGGATTTGTTTTTGCGCACCCTCCAAAAAGGCCTCATACTAATGAAGTGGGTGGGTGTTCTTGTATACTTTGCAATTGTTTCCTCAATTGCCGATGTGGGATTTTGGGTTGCACCCCAACATGTTGCTTTAGTATTAATGATGATCAAGAAATACAGAATATGGAATTAGAGATGGAATTTGATCATATTATTTGAATTGTATTATAGAGCTTTGTAATTAGTTCCTACTAAATAGTTGTATAAATGACAGTGATTGTGTACTTAGTTGTTATACTTGGGCATACGTATAAGTACACATTTTAGGGAGCCAGTTTCTTACTGGAACTACTCTTTTTAAATTGCAGAGTATCAATAAACTATTCATGCTGTATGATAATTTCAAAGAGTTTCACTTGACAAGTATTATGTGAATAATACTTGTCAAGTGAAACTCTTCGAAATTATCATACTGTTTGAATATACATAGAATGATATCTGTTTCGTGGATTCATTTTCCAAATATAAATGCTTGGATGGAAAAAGTACTTTGGAGTAGAGGAATGCTATCAACTGATATCATGTTTACTAACATGTCTTTTGGCACATATCATGTTTGTGACTTTCCTCCCTCTGTCTCATTTGCGGTCTTATTCTATGTGCCTAAACTTAACAGGAGCACAAAGGAAGAACATACTGAGGAGAGATCTACATAATCGATTTAGTCAACTCTTTTCAGTCTCTCTCCAGGTAAACCATCGGTTTCAGTTTCTTTTTACATGTGATGGTCTCTTTTACTAGTCACTGGTTCTCTCCCTAGAGGAAATGATTTAAGTGGTTTCCAATCTTACCAAAGATATTTGAAATTTCAATTTAGTTTAATCTCTTAAAGCAGCACTCTGCTGCAAGTAATATACAAAGCGTGATATGAATTGGTATATTAATACAAGAATATAACCAGAATCTTGAAGTCTGGATTTCTTTTTTCCATTAACGTAGGAAGAGTAGCTAAAACCATGAGCAAAAGAATAGAGAAAAACCCTAAATTCACAAATGAATTATGCCCCCCCAAACCACACCTCTTTCTAAAGGTTGTTTCGAGGGGATGAATTTTTACGTAAGCTTCCATGCTGAAAGAGAATGAAGCGGGGTTCCCTTCCATCCCACAAGCAAACACTTTCCATTATTTTCAAGAGTGCAGGAACTCCCACAAGAAAACTGCTTGGAGACCAATTTAGCTTGATACAAAGATGACTCACTGAGACCAACTTCAACCATTCCAAACCTTGCAAAGAAAGATCTCCAGACTTTGATCTTTACGTTTCTAGTTGTCCTTTCCTCCCCCTCAGTCGAAACTATGTTTTGGATCCCTGCTGCGAGATAAAATCCTTCCACCGTCATTCTATGTTCTTGATGATTTGCAAGACAAGTTTCCAAGCAGTCGAAAAGTACACTATAATAGAAAAGTGCTTCCGTAAAGCGATTCACAAAAGAGGTAGAATTATGGTTTGCTTCTACTTCAGCCACCACAATAACAGACGGTTTGATCTTTTCCATTACTCCCATTAGATGCTCTAATTGATCAGGCCTCGGGATCATTGTCCTCAGTACTAAATGCAAATAAACGGCCACAACTTCATCATCTTCTATGTTTAGGTCTTCTTCCTTGAGCTCTTTCATATCCGATAGAAAGATTAACTTGAATTCAAAAGGCAAGCTCAAGGACTCAGCAAAACTGTGCAGCCTCATGCCAGTCTCTTCAATCTTGTGTCTATCTCTAGTTCCAATTACAGTTATCTTAAGTAGTTGAATTGAGCTCTTTTGGTCTATAAGAGCTTGCATCAAGGCCGTCCACTTGACCCCGTTCCCGATATTAAAATCAATTAGATGGATCTTGTTTGCCGTTGCCACATGATCTATTATAGTTTGAATACCTGTGATTAGCATCACTTGACAGAAAGGAAGTTCTTGGTAGCATGCCATGAATGTAGCAGTAGATCCCAGTTCCAGAAAGACTTCTTTGCTTCGGACCTGTTGGAAATAGATCAGGCATCAGAAAACTCATTCATTGTTTGTACTCCCTCCGTCCCATAATAAATACTCCCTCCGTCCCAGACAAAGTGAGACTTTTGGTCAACTTGATTGCACTTTGACAATTAATTTGAAGAATAAATAATGATCGTAATGAAAATTTAAAAATTGTTGTTGTATCATGATTCATAATATTTTCAATAACAATTTTCAGATATTAAATATGATAATTATTTTTTATTTAAATTATTAGTCAAAGTGTAATCAGGTTTGACTAAAAATCTCACTTTGTCTGGGACGGAGGGAGTATGCCGCATTTGACTTGTCAATGGTTCTAAGAAATGTGCTTTACTTGTTTGTACAATGGTAAAGTTACACCAAGACTATTCCCTTATTTGGTGGAAATGCGAACATTTATTCGAGACGGAGGGAGTATAACATTTGGGGTGAATCAACTAGAATTACGAATCAAATCCTAACATGACTTACTTGTTCTTTCACCTTCTTTGGCATGATGATCCCTGTTTCTTTCTCAATTCTCTTTCTTAGAGCTTCTGCAAAATAGAAAACCACTCTTTCTACAGGACTACCTTCATATGACGCAACCCACTCACATCGGGTGAGAATCTTGTTGGCAAGATCATATTGTTTACGTCCTGCCCTTTCTGCAGCAGTGAAAAGTTGGTAGGCAAGTTCCACCTCACGTGTTTCATCCATAGACAGGCTAGAGAATGCAGTAGAACCATAAGGGTGGATAAACATCGTGTAGCCATTGACTTTATTGGAAGAAAATTGTATGTACTTTTCTGCAGCAAGCCTCATAAGCTCTTCTGTCGACAACTTTCTGATTTCCTCTGCATCATTGTATCTTAAATTTCCATCTACCAATGTCTTGACCCCACTTTGATGATTACCAAAGTGGGGTCCATTTGGCTTCTCTTTGATCGATTCTTGAAAATCAGGAACTGCAAATTCGACTTGCTCCTGTTCAATAATGTCGTAAATGGATTGAAGGGGAGGATGATTTACGTTATTCTGGCCAAAATCACATTCCATCCAGTAGTCTGAGATGGCCTGCTGTAACTGATCTAGCTGAGAGATTTCTTTCTCGGACATGTTCTCTAGATGGGATCCGTAATTAGGAGAGAGAAAGCTACTTCCCTCGTAGCTCTCAACTCCAAACATAGGCAGGTCTATGATTTTGGTTACTAGTTCCTCCTCTTCATGGCACCCTTTAGCCAGCTCTATATTTTCGTAGGCACTGAATGAATGGGGAAATGGTATGTAGGACATCTTTAACACGCAGAAACTGATTAGTTTGAAAACTTGGAGTATGTTATTTATGATTACAATCTATTTCAAATAATTACCATAATTTGGTGCAGGTGAGATGACGCTAATAAATACAGTATGTAATGCAGATTTGGCAACAGTGAAGAAGGAAACTTCTGCGATGGTGAATATTTTGATCTTAGCTGATTAAGAGACAAAGGGAAGAGGTTATGCAGCTCTGGCAACAATGAGGAAAGAGACTGCTGCCATGGTGAAGTTTTTGACCTTAGCTGATAAGAGACAGCGGGAAGAAGTTGTGCAGACTTGGCAACAATGGTGAAAAAGACTTCTGCAACGGTGAAGTTTTTAACCTTAACTGAGTATTTCCTCCGTCTGAAAATGAATGTCTACGCTTTGCAAAAATTTGTCCGAAAATGAATGTTTTTTCATATAAAATTTGTCCCAAAAGGAATGTCTGTTATCTAAATAACGTTGTCCCTAAAAGTTTTCTTTTGCCAAAAATTTTCCACATCCAATTATATACTTGCAAAACTAGAAGTTTAGAAGTGAACATCAGAATATGTACAAAATTTGCCATCTTAAAAATGTCTCTTAAATAAAAAAACAGACATTTGTTTTTGGACCGAGGGACTAAGAGACAACGGGAAGAGGTTGGAAAGAGTGATGTAAGGAAGATTTGCTGCTAGGATAGGACTGATTCAGTTGTGACAGACGGTTTGTACAACGAGGAGATAAAATCATTGTTTAGATCAAAAGAACAATGAGGGTAACTTCCATTACTTCGATGATTTCTTAGTTGTCAGATCAGAAATGGAAGAGGAGTCCACTTTCATAAGAAATTCAGCCAATTGAAGCGTAGACAAGCTGTAAGGACAAACTAGAGTTGAAGCTTGTGTGTAAATGAAAATGAGTCTCGATCAAGGTTCTAAAAAGCGTGAGACGGTCGCTAGGCGCCGCAACTGGGCCTATCGCTTAGGCGGGGCCTAGACGGGATCTAGGCGAGGCCGAGAATTTAGACATTGTTATAATATCTTAGGCGGGATCAAGGCGTTTCATGAACGCTTATCGCCTAGGCGGGGCCTAGACGAGCGACTTTTAGAACACTGGTCTTGATAGCTCGCTTTAATAGTGTTTCCATTCCACATTTGAGTTTTTTTTGCTCAACCTAATTCAATTTTGACAAAAATATTGTGAATGTTTTATTATTTTTAGTAAATTTAAAATAACATTACTGATACACTATTAAAAATATTATTAGTAACTATTTTTATAAATTAAATATTTTTAGTGATATTTTGTCAAAGTTAAATTAAGTTTACATAGGAAATCAAACTAGAACTATTGATGTGAAACGGTGATTTTCCTTTTGACAAGCGATTTCTATGTAAAGTTGGTATTCGAAAAATGAATGTTTATTTTTGTTCTCATAAAATGAGTGAATGATTTTGTTTATATTTATCTGGGGAGAGGATGTTGAGTACTATTGTTTAAGCGATTTATGTGTGAATTTGGACTTTGAAAACTGTATATAACCTTCTTCAATTTTTATTTTTATTTCGAGGGGAACCTTCTTCAAATTATGAATGTTTATTTTTTATTTTTACTAAACTGGGTGAATAATTTTGTTTATAGTATTTATTTGAGTCGAAGACTTTATTATTTATTTTGAAACACAACTATTATTAAACCCAAACAATATTAAAAAAAGAGAACACCTAGTCCTTGAATAATTTCGAATCTACCTTTTAGGGGACAAGGATATTTTCAACTTACCTCCTAGTCCTACAAAATATTTTCTTTAACCATATAATCCCTCACCCAACTAATTACAACCCCCCCCCCCCCCACCAAACTACCCCCAGATTAAATACCCCCTCTCTCTCTACCCAGCTATCTCCGACGACCCTCCCCTCCCACTCCGGCGACCTTCCCCTCCCACACTGGCGACCTTCCGCTCCGACCACCTTTCCCATCGTCCATTTCCGGGCATCATACTTCGACCATCGTCTTCACCAACTCCGGCGATAAGCCCGGCGACCTTACTCCGGCAACCCCTCCTCCGGCAACCCCTCCTCCGGCGACCCCTACATCCGATCAAACTCCGGCGAGCACAGAAAACAAACAGACTCTCTTTGTACTTTCTCTCTCTACCTCCCCTCCCGCTCCGGCAACCCTCCCTCCGCACTCTGGCCAGCCCTCCCCATCTCCGGCAAATCCTCCTTCCGTCTCTCTCATCCTCCGACCACCCCATCCCTCCCTCCCTCTCTCTACCCTTCTTATCTCCGGTCACACACCCTCCGACGACCTTTCTCTCTCCTCCCTGACCTTCGTCCCCTCTTCTCATGCTGCGCCAAAATTCATGTTGCTTTCTCCCTAACTTTGCGTAGATTTGGTGAAGATGGTGAAGCTCCTAAGTTCCTCCCTCTGATTCCGGTGAAAAAAACTGAACTCTGGCGAGCGTTAGTCTTTCAAACACGTTTTTTTTTTTTTTTTTTTTTTTTTTTTTGGCAATAAAAATGAGAGGAAAGTGAGAGGAAGCTGTGGTTGGGGAAAGTGAAATGTGGAACAAAACTCAAAAGGCTATTTTATCAAGAGTGGCTAGAAATAAGTAAGCTACAACAGATATTGTACATTCCCCATTACCGAATGAGTATGTGTATTTTTATTTTTATTTTCACTTTGTTTTTTGAAACATGTGTTAATGAATTATAAGAGTAGTACTTTAGTTGAACACAATCTTATCAATATCAATAAAAGTACTATTGTCATCAATCTTATTTAACTGTATCAAAAAGATTAGAAAAACGTTTTTAATTTTAGATTTTCGTTTAATTATATACTATTATATTTACAAAATTATGTTAATTTTTGTAAAATTAAACTCCCTCCGTCCCACTCGAATTAGGACAAATTTCTATTTTGGGTGTCCCATTCGAATTAAGACAACCAAAAAATGGAAATGTTTTATTTAATGGGACCCATATTCACACTTTATGCCTTCCATTATGGAAACTGGTTAGTTGATTTTATGTAAATTGTTTTGAACAAGAACAATTGGGAACTTGTTTTTGTAACAATTGTGAACTTGTTCTTAGAATAATTGCGAACTTGTTCTAGGAATAAGAACAATTTGCGAACTTGTTCTTAGAACAAAAACAATTGCAAACTTTTTTTTGAAACAAAATCAATTGCGAACTTGTTCTTGAAAGATAATTTAGTTGGCAATAACTGTTTAGTTGCCGGAGTTGGTTGCCGGAGTTGATCTTGTTCTTTGTAGTTTTAGTTGATAGTTGAGAACTTACTGATAAGTTCTCAACTGTTTGGTTGCCGGAGTTGATCGTATACTTAGTAGTTTAGTTGATAACTGAGAACTTACTGATAAGTTCTCAGTTGTTTGGTCGCCGGAGTTGGTGGTCGTCGGGTTCGATTGTGTTCTTAGTAGTTTAATTTACAACTGAGAACTTACTGATAAATTCATAGTTGTTTGGTCGCCGGAGTTGGTCGCCGGAGTTTGATCGTATTCTTACTAGTTTAGTTGACAACTGAGAACTTACTGATAAGTTCTCAACTGTTTTGGTCGCCGGATTTGGTAGTCGCCGGAGTTGTTTATGTTCTTAGTAGTTTAGTTGACAACTGAGAACTTACTGATAAGTTCTCAGTTGTTTGGTCGACGGAGTTGCTCGCCGGAGTTGGTGGTCGCCGGAGTTGTTTGTGTTATTAGTAGTTTAGTTGACAACTGAGAACTTACTGATAAGTTCTCAACTGTTTGGTTGTTGGAAGGTCACTGAAGCTATTTTTTTTTTTTTTTTTTTTTTTTTCCGCCGGAGTGGTTGACTGGTGGAGAAGGTGGTGAGGGATAGAATAAGGGGATAGTGGTTGGGGTGCAAGTAAAATGTTGAGAGGGTGCAGTTAGTTAATGGTGAGGAAGATGTAAGCTAGGGACTATATGGTTAGTTAAAATATTCCTTGTCCTAAGAGGTAAATAAGATAATATTGAGGGACTATATGGTAAATGCCCCATAAAAAAAGGTGTCACTCACTTTACTATTAATTAAAATTTTGTTTATTAGCGATCAAGATTGTGAGGCATAAATAAATCAAAACAAACTTGGAAGACCAACTTGACCATTTTTATTTTTCTCTTTCTACCAGTCTCCCTGTATTGTTTTTCTAATTTTCTTTTTGCCTTGTTCCGGAAACTACCGACGCCTGTCGTGACGTACGCCGGCAGAACTAACGCGCCGCCATGGCCGAAGTCAAGCTCAAGCACAACCTGAAGAACACGGCGGTGAAGAGAATCCTTCAGGAGTTGAAGGAGATGCAATATTAAGGATACTACGGGTACTAACCAACCCGACCGCACACCCGACCGCACCAACAACCGACCGCATCAGCCACAGCAGCCGCCGGCCCTAGGGTTTCCTTAGGGTTTCTGTTGCTCATTCCTTGTAGCTTACTCTTAAGAATATTGTGCATATCTCTATTGTATTTTAGATAAGGCAACTACTATCTGTGCATATCTCTATTGTATTTTAGATTAGGCAACTAGTATCTCCTTCCATAGTTAGGACTCCTTTCATTGTACTATAAATACTATTGTACTCTGTGAATAAAATCAAGTCTTGCATTCTCATATGGTATAGAGCAGAAAAAGATCCAACCTCTCCCTCACTTCAAAAATTTTCGGCACAACCCACACCAACCCTAATGGAAACCGCCGCCACCATTACCAACACAACACAACCCGATCAACCTCTCTTCCTTGTCAATCTCTCCACCTGCCGAACCCTAACCCCCCTCACATACCTAACATGGGCCTCTCAAATCACATCTATCCTCTTTGGCCTTGATCTCCTAAAGTTTGTTGACGGTACCCACCCACAACCTGACGATGAGATTATCATCACCAACCCAGCCACAACTGCATCTCCCACCGAACCTGCCACACCCGCCACCACCACCACCGTCAAAAACCCTACTGCCATTACCTGGAGACGCCAAGATCGTCTTATTCTTGGTGCTCTCATTGGCACTCTTGATCCCACTATTGCCCCTCTTGTCAACCAAGCCACCACCTCTCGTGAGGCTTGGAATATTCTCAAAACCACCTACGCCAATCCCTCTCATGGCCACATTCTCCAAATCAAGGACAACCTTGATAACCTCACCAAACATAACCTCACTATTTCCGACTACATCCATGCCGTCAAATCCTACACTGATAAACTTGCCATCCTTGGGAAACCAATGGATCCTGAGGACATCATTGCCAAAATCCTCAAAGGCCTCGATTACGATACCTACAAACTTGTAATCGACTCTATCCGTGCCCGTGACACCCCAATCACCTTTGAAGCCCTCCATGAAAAGCTTATCCACCACGAACTCACCCTAAAACAACACACCTCACCCGCACCTTTTCCCACCACTGCCATGACTATCCACACTCGCCCTATCTCCAACCGTCCCTCTTCCAAATCCACCGGGTCCTCCTCTGACACTACCACTGGTCAATTCAAAGGTAAGTGTCAATACTGTCGCGCTGTTGGCCACGTCATCTCCCAGTGCTACAAATTCAAAAAAGCCTACCCCTCCGTGGACTTCCCTCCTCCCACTCCCTCTCCCCGCCAACCCCGACCCTCCAACCCTCAGGCTCACTCAGCCACCGGCCCTTCACCCTCCCCACCTAAACCCTGGTTACTTGACAGTGGCGCAACTCACCACATTACTAATGACCTCTCCAATCTAGCACTTCATCACCCTACAACGGCAGTGACGATGTTATCATTGGCGATGGTTCCTCTCTCCCCATCTCCAACATAGGTTCCTTCTCTCACTCCACTTCCTCCTCAACTCTTCTTTTCAATAATGTTTTACATGTCCCACTTATCACACGAAACATTCTGTCTATCTCCCAACTTTGCAAAGATAATCATGCCACCATTGAATTCTCACAATCTACCTTTGTTCTTAAGGAAATCCAGACGAACAGCATCCTTCTCCATGGCACACTTGAGCATGGAGTCTACTTGTGGCATCCTCCGTCCATTCAAGCTCACCACACCCGACCGCACCAACACCCGACCGCATCAGCCACAGCAGCCGCCGGCCCTAGGGTTTCCTTAGGGTTTCTGTTGCTCATTCCTTGTAGCTTACTCTTAAGAATATTGTGCATATCTCTATTGTATTTTAGATAAGGCAACTACTATCTGTGCATATCTCTATTGTATTTTAGATTAGGCAACTAGTATCTCCTTCCATAGTTAGGACTCCTTTCATTGTACTATAAATACTATTGTACTCTGTGAATAAAATCAAGTCTTGCATTCTCATATGGTATAGAGCAGAAAAAGATCCAACCTCTCCCTCACTTCAAAAAATTTCGGCACAACCCACACCAACCCTAATGGAAACCGCCGCCACCATTACCAACACAACACAACCCGATCAACCTCTCTTCCTTGTCAATCTCTCCACCTGCCGAACCCTAACCCCCCTCACATACCTAACATGGGCCTCTCAAATCACATCTATCCTCTTTGGCCTTGATCTCCTAAAGTTTGTTGACGGTACCCACCCACAACCTGACGATGAGATTATCATCACCAACCCAGCCACAACTGCATCTCCCACCGAACCTGCCACACCCGCCACCACCACCACCGTCAAAAACCCTACTGCCATTACCTGGAGACGCCAAGATCGTCTTATTCTTGGTGCTCTCATTGGCACTCTTGATCCCACTATTGCCCCTCTTGTCAACCAAGCCACCACCTCTCGTGAGGCTTGGAATATTCTCAAAACCACCTACGCCAATCCCTCTCATGGCCACATTCTCCAAATCAAGGACAACCTTGATAACCTCACCAAACATAACCTCACTATTTCCGACTACATCCATGCCGTCAAATCCTACACTGATAAACTTGCCATCCTTGGGAAACCAATGGATCCTGAGGACATCATTGCCAAAATCCTCAAAGGCCTCGATTACGATACCTACAAACTTGTAATCGACTCTATCCGTGCCCGTGACACCCCAATCACCTTTGAAGCCCTCCATGAAAAGCTTATCCACCACGAACTCACCCTAAAACAACACACCTCACCCGCACCTTTCCCACCACTGCCATGACTATCCACACTCGCCCTATCTCCAACCGTCCCTCTTCCAAATCCACCGGGTCCTCCTCTGACACTACCACTGGTCAATTCAAAGGTAAGTGTCAATACTGTCGCGCTGTTGGCCACGTCATCTCCCAGTGCTACAAATTCAAAAAAGCCTACCCCTCCGTGGACTTCCCTCCTCCCACTCCCTCTCCCCGCCAACCCCGACCCTCCAACCCTCAGGCTCACTCAGCCACCGGCCCTTCACCCTCCCCACCTAAACCCTGGTTACTTGACAGTGGCGCAACTCACCACATTACTAATGACCTCTCCAATCTAGCACTTCATCACCCCTACAACGGCAGTGACGATGTTATCATTGGCGATGG
The DNA here is from genome assembly GCA_026119855.1 of Campanula takesimana. Lineage (NCBI taxonomy): Eukaryota > Viridiplantae > Streptophyta > Magnoliopsida > Asterales > Campanulaceae > Campanula > Campanula takesimana. Next base: position 1,093,767 of record JAOWBW010000116.1, on the reverse strand, counting down.
TTCCTCTCTCCCCATCTCCAACATAGGTTCCTTCTCTCACTCCACTTCCTCCTCAACTCTTCTTTTCAATAATGTTTTACATGTCCCACTTATCACACGAAACATTCTGTCTATCTCCCAACTTTGCAAAGATAATCATGCCACCATTGAATTCTCACAATCTACCTTTGTTCTTAAGGAAATCCAGACGAACAGCATCCTTCTCCATGGCACACTTGAGCATGGAGTCTACTTGTGGCATCCTCCGTCCATTCAAGCTCACCACACCCGACCGCACCAACACCCGACCGCATCAGCCACAGCAGCCGCCGGCCCTAGGGTTTCCTTAGGGTTTCTGTTGCTCATTCCTGTAGCTTACTCTTAAGAATATTGTGCATATCTCTATTGTATTTTAGATAAGGCAACTACTATCTGTGCATATCTCTATTGTATTTTAGATTAGGCAACTAGTATCTCCTTCCATAGTTAGGACTCCTTTCATTGTACTATAAATACTATTGTACTCTGTGAATAAAATCAAGTCTTGCATTCTCATATGCAAGACAATCCTTCCGATGACTTCATGAGCCTTCCTCTCGAGGTACTCTTTTCATTCCATTGATTTCATCGAGTCTGTCGGATTTTGCTATAAATTGAATTGTTTCCTTCAATTCTAAGTCTCATGTTAATTTAGACATTCCGTTTTATAGGAACAGTTGAGAATTAGGTCTCATTGTTAACGAAGTTTAGGATTTACTAGTATTTCAGTTGTTACCAGCTTAGGACTAATCAGTATAGTGTGCACTTGAGCTTAATTTGCTGTTAAAGTAAATTTGAATTCCTTCATTCCGATTTTGTCGAAATTAGCTCTGCACTGGAAATTTGAGTTAGTAAAAGTTTTGACAAATGTGATTCAAGTATGTTGATCGGTGGATGAATTTGACATGTACTGTGGACAGCGTAGATGCTCGTTTATGTTGCTTGCTGACGTTTTTGTTGAAATGAAAATTCAGGGAAGATATTCATCTGGTTTATTGTTTGAAATGTGGTCAGGATGATATATTCGATTGGCAGTTTGCAATCAGGGGGCCATCAGAAACGGAATTTGAGGGAGGAATTTACCATGGAAGGATACAGTTACCTGCAGAATATCCATTCAAGCCGCCTTCATTTACGCTTCTTACTGTAATTGTTGTTCCTTTATTTCGTATTTTGTACTGGTCTTTCTCGTAGGCATGCCCTTGAACAAGCAGACACTTAATATTCGGACAAACTTTCATATGTTTGCCTTACAAGTGATCTTTGTTCCTTTTCAGCCGAATGGTCGTTTTGAAACACAGAAGAAAATATGCTTGAGCATATCTAATTATCATCCTGAACATTGGCAACCGTCGTGGAGCGGTAATCACGATTTTCCCTTTTCTGTTTTCATACATCGTGTGCAAGACATATATGAGATGGGGAATTTTTTCTTAGAACTTGTGTTTTTTATATGCTTTTGCAAATGGCATGTTGTTCGAAAGTGCATATTTAACATGCCTTCATCTGATATTTGCAGTTCGAACTGCTCTGGTAGCATTGATTGCATTTATGCCCAGCACACCAGGTGGTGCTTTGGGCTCTCTTGATCAAGCAAAAGAGGAAAGGCGAGCTCTTGCTATCAGATCACGAGAGGCTGCCCCGATATTTGGCACTCGTGAACGTCAAATGCTAATTGATGAGGTTGGTTTCACTGGAATGTTGTAAATTTTCTGTGCTTCTTGTTGTTTCCTCAGCTCAAACTGGGACTTCAACTAAATTTCAATCTTCCAAATTAGAACGGTGTCACAAAGAGTTTATTTATTTACACAATTAATGTCTATATTCTTAAATCCGACCAAAATCAAGAACCTACAGAATAAGTTACTGATTGTGAAAATCGATTGGTTTCTTAAGCATTGACGTATTTGCTAAGAAAGGTGTAATTGTGCAGATTCACCAGTATATGTTGTCCAAGGTACCACCAATTACCAACTCTCCATCACAGATGCCCGAAGAACAATCAGTTAGCATAGAGGAAGTTGCATCCAATGTTAATGATCAACATAATGGGGCCCAAGCTGAGGTTGGCGAGATTGCTGATGTGGCGGAAGGAAATGATAGGATGGTAGAATTCGTGCGTGAGGTGAATCTAAATGCTGATGCTGGTCCAATTAGATTTCGCTTCAGTCTTAAAGTGAGACAAAGAAGACGTATTCCTATAATTCCTGAAGAGCAATTGGACCGACCCGGTGCCAGACAATTGGGGGCTTTTGTTGATCAGATTCTGACATTCCACCGGCATGGGACCAGACAATTGGGGGTTTACGCTGATAGGTTTCTGACAACTGCTGCTATTGGGATAACTCTTGCCATTGTAGTTCTCTTGTTGAAGAAGGTGCTGAAAGGTAACTGTTACGGGCCTGGTATTGTGGATGGCTGGTGAATATGCTCCATGATTCAAATAATTGTCGCTTTGGTTAAAGGACTTCGATTCAAGGTCAGCTTATATGTTACTAGTAGGTTTTTTAACTATGATGAATTTTTGCTTCATTGTCCATTCATGTGAAAATTGTCAATATAACAACCAAATTTCCGAATATCGAAACCTAAATCCACCAGTAAATATGGAAAAGGTGTGGCAAACTGTAGAGGGGCTAGAGTATAATTCAATTTAATGTACAAATTCAAACTGCATATATCTGGATTTGGGTTCTACTACGTGTTTGCCGTTGCATATTGTTTGATAGTTATCAAGTGATGCTGATTGTCTGTTTTTTTTCTTTTCTTTCAGTTCAAGGTTCCCTTATAGAAAAGGTTTAATTGTTTACCAAGTAATGAATTGTTTAGTAGTTTGGATGAGAGTGTACATATTTTTTGTATTGACTTGCATCTTTTGACCCAACAATTGCACCTACATATGACTTAGTTAGAACTTAGAACATAGTGTTGACAGCCTAGGAGAGATAAATCTTTGCCTACTAGTACATATACTTGAGCTCGAATTATATGGTAGAAATGTCTCGCTTTAGAAGATATGCTGTCTCCTGAATGTTGGTTTCCTGTTCCTCTTAGGTTTTTGATTACATTTTACAACTTAGGTTGAACAGAACCATTAGAACAAAATAACAAATATAGGTAACCATCAGAGTTAAAAAGTGTACATTTTTTGATCTGGTATGTTTGATCGAGTACTGAAATGAATAATGGAATTGAATTTCCCTAAAACTTTAAAAAGAAAAATAAAAAAATGTCCCGGACGGCCAGTTTAGACTTTCTCTTCATGTTCAAGAGGTTCATTACCAGCATTCTGCCGTTCTACCCTTTTACAGAGCAAAATCATTCCAAACCGGATAATACCCTTAACCACCCTCACCATCCCAATAGTCACCGTTAGGTAATACAACCACCACCCTAGAAACGCCGCCACCCCAACACCCACGTCCATCTCCCTGATCAGTTCCGCCACCACCACCAGTGACTCAACCTCCTCCCTCAACCTCCACCACCAGAGGCTTCCAAAGCTGGCAGCAATAACAACCCTCTCAATAAACTTCTCCTCCCTCTCGAAACCGTAAATAGTATCGTCCACCACCGGCTTCACCACTGTCCTCAACCAGTACATCATTGTTTCGTGCAGCCCCAAGAAGAAAATCAACCTGCACACAAAACTTCTCCCCTTACCAAACCCGAAACTGTCGATTCCCGCCCCGATACTCCCTTCAATCCCCAACCCCATGCATACATGTAACATGCATAGCATGATCCATGCTATGCACAACCTCGGCTTCAACCCCGACTCCGGCAGAGGAATCTTTAAGAGACTAGTACTAGGGTTACGACCACTGCTTAAGCTGTGAATAAGAGCAGCAATGCTGACAGCAGAAACAAGTGCATGCATAGGATTGATTGGGGTAGCATAGAGGAAGAGAGAGAAAACGGCAGACGGTGCAGACTGTGGGGCCGGGGGAAACACGTTCAATGCCAATAGATAATAAGCAGTCGAGAACCGGGCTAAGAGGAGAAAGGAGAGGGGAAGGAGAAGACTGAGAAGGGTAGTTGTCAAAAGATGAAATGTATCCTTCAATGTATCAAATCTTGAACACTCCCCAATCTTCTGCCATAACTTCAAACCCATTTGAGCCAACAAAAAAACCAGAAACAGAAAGCAAAAAATAAATTAAAATGTTAATGTCTGATATGGAGAACATAAAGTGACAAGGACTGCTTATATGTATTGTTATGGGATATAGAAAATGGCCATAGCAACTAATTATTTAGAGTGGTTTCCACGACCCTAGTAGTTGGTTGACATATGACAAGGTCTTATTCCAGTGGCTTTTGTTGATGAGTTTTATTCTGGCCTACTTGAGATTACTTTTTATTTCGGTTTGTCTCAAAACAAAAATAAATGTCGTTTTACTAAAATAGGGTATGAAGTTCGGTGATCTTCTTATACTACTAATTCTAATAGGCACAAGCATTGCAATGACATAAGAGGTGTCAAGTCTACACGTATGAATCAAGGAAACACAACTAAAAGCATAAAAACATTGACTTGTCAACTATGACATTTATTCTGGGACAGAAGCAGTGTATTGTATGTATGTGAATAATAGTATACATATTTGTTTATATATAGAACCCAACTTGTATTAGGTGCAATTGAAATAGTTGTAAAGTGAGGGACGGCATGGTTTGATTATCTTAATTAGGAAGCAGATGGCATGTTCATGGAAACTGGTACTGTTATCTTATAGTACTCGTCGTGGCACACAAACAAAATTGACCTTTGAGCATCCATAGAAAACGAGAAAATAAAATAAAGTTTGACCTTTGTGGGTCCTTCATTGCTAACAGCAACAATTATGGATCAATCATGCAATTTCATGCCTTTTCCAACTCTTCTTACCTAAAGCCATCTTATCCCAAAACAAATCCTCCCTCTATTATTGGTTTTTTTTTTTTTAAAAAAAAAAAACAATACAAAAACTGAACTTATTAAAGCTATAGAGTCTGGAATGTGGACAAGCCTAGTTCTCCTTGTCCTTTAACTAATAAATAAATACATGTATCCTTTTACGGGTAGCTAAGCGGTAAGAATATGAGGGATGGTAAGATGGGTTTTATGTTTGAGTGATGGGAGCACCAGCTTGGTGACAAGCAGTGGCGGAGTCAGGAAATTTTGTCAATGGGGGCAAAAATTGCACAACATAAATATTTTAACTTTATGTTAGTCAATGGGTGCAAAAAAATATTCTAGTGTATTATTATTTGTATCTTAAAGGGGGTAAATTCAACAAATTGCACTAAACCCCAAAAATATTATAAATTTTGCACTAGTAAATTATTATTTATTTAAAAACCAATGGGGGCAATTGCCCCCTTTAGCTTGCATGTAGCTCCGGCTCTGGTGACAAGTGATGTCAGTTTTACTGGACATTTTTTTAGAGCCGCTTATCAACTTGACGACTGAAATCAGACTTGGATTTACCTGTCTATGGATATGAGAGGGTGATTCATAGACCCTAGGATTATGGGGGCGCAACCACCGAAACCTAGGTTATCAAGAAGAATAAATAAATACAAGTATGTAATCTCAAAATTCAAAAACGGTTGTAATGTGTTTGTTTGAGATGAATGAGGCTTAAAAACTGTTTGTTTGGGTTTGAGTGGAGCTTATGATTAACCTAAAAATGCTGCCTTTTGGATTTTCATCCCAAACAAACAAACAAACAGACTCTTAAATTGTCTGACCCGGCCTATGAGATACCCAAGGACTTTGGGCCACGGGTCATTACTCATCAACTCGTTCTTACCACAACCATTCCACCGTCTCTATCTCACACACGCTGATCATAATTTTAAACATACTTTTATTAGTGTATTGTATTTATTTTTTTTTATTTTTTTGAGGTGATTTAAATTATGTTATTGATAAATAAAGATGGACGAGTAAGACAGTAAAATTAATGCATAACATTTGTTTCTTGGTATAGATCTAGAGAGTAAAATATGAAAGTAAAAGAAGAGAATCAGAAGAGCGTTAAGTAGGAGATCACATGATTTTCATGTGCCTTATCTTAAAGGTATTTTTTTTGTTTAAAAGTGAGATAACCAAGAAAAGGGAAAGGTACAATAAATCTCATCTCATCTCATAATAGTCAAATGATCAACGTGCGAGCAACTCAACATGGTCCACTTTCCTCCTTCATTTAGTCGGTGTGCTTCCATTAAGTTTACAATTTCTCTTTTCTCCATTTTCTTTCCTGCCTGCTATACAAGTTTGTACCAATATTCATTTTTGATGTTTTATTTGTAAGTCTATTTTATTATAATGTAAAAAGGGGAAAGACGAAGGCGAAGTATGACCACTAGTACTTTGAATCAGAATCAGTGTACGAGAATTCGGTCTAATCGGCTATAAAACGCCATGAACAACTCTAAATCGATCAAAAGGTGCACGTTGAGTCAGAAAACCGCCGCCTAGTCGGGTTGGGCGTCGTTGTGGTCTAGGCGCTAAGGGGCCATGAAATGCGCGAGTAACTCCAAGTCGGCCAGAAAACACGTACAGTCAGAAACCATCGCCTAGGCACCGCCTATTGCCGCCGAAATATGTCAGTATTGTTTTACTCCCTTCATGGTGTATCATTAAAAAGTTTTAGATTTTTATTAGCATAATTAAACCAACCTAAAATTATTGCTCAAAGTTTTTTTGTAGTAACAGCAAAAAAATATGTGAATATCATTTTGAGACGGAAGGAGCGTATAAAGTTCTCATTATATTTGTAATAAAAAAAAATCCTTGAAAAGTATATAGACATTATTTCAAGAAAAATAAAAGAATATAGAGATAACAGAATAGTACCAAATGGGTTAAACAGATAGCCGCCACCAAATCCAGTGTATTTGGAAGTGCTTCGCTTGTCATATTACATGTCAAAAAATTTCAATTTTAAGGTTAAAAAAAAATAATAAAAAATTGTAGGATTGGCAGAAGCACTTTTCTTTGTAATAACCCACGCGGCAGGCCTTAAATTGCACGTGGACTTATTATATACCTGACCCACTAACCCTAGCAATAGCAGCCAATCAAGTCAGTGCCCTTGTTTACCATCTCCTATAATGTCCCTTTCATATTATTGGCTATACATAAATATCCTTACTCCCTCCATTGATTTTTCTTTTCTCATTTTTCATTGGGTTTTATTAAAAAGAATTTATTTTCAATTGAAAAAAATATATGAACGAATAGTGTTCAAAATTTAATTATATTCATCATAAATTAACTTTGATGAGAAAACTATACATTAGCTTTTACAAAATATGAGGTAAGTATTATTTCTTCCCGTCTGATTTAGGTAGCGAGGAAAGATTTTGAGCAAGAATGAGAGTGTTAGTTGGTAGAATTGGGAGGAACGGAGGAGGGACGAAATGGATTATGGGGGCCGAGAAGCCAACTCCCATTATGATGGTTTTTGAGGGAACAAATACCGTTTGATTTTAATCATTACTAACTGAGTTATTAGAGTATACGTAAATGTAACTGGAGTGTGATCACGTGAAAATAAATCACTAAATATTTAATGGTTCTATCAATAGGAAGAGTACATTTCAAATTAAGGTTATGATTATGGGTGACAATATTTGTAAAATTAACAAAGTGATCAAAATATGGAAGAAAAAAAACAAAAGAAAAGGAAAAGAAAAAGAAAAAAATAGAAGGCAATAATGCCTTAATTAATCTGATGAGATTATTATAAGTTCCCACTTGTCTGAAGATGGTGCAATGCTTACATAACTGTGGTGGGCTACCATTATATTTATTGAATAAAAACAATAAAAAGTGAGCAACTTGCTACATTAATTTGTCATCTCTCTCTTATCCTCTCTCTCTCTCTCTCTCTCTCTCTCTCTCTTAATCAATTGAAGCACTATATTTGATCCAACACCCCTCCCCTTCCATTATTGCCCCTCTTTTGCAGCCTCCATTCCCTCACTTTGCCATTCTCTTAGCCCTCCTCCTCTTCACCTTTTACATAACAAAACAAGAAGGATATTCCCATCCTCTGATCAAATGGTTTTGAGCTCTCACTCTTCTGAAACTGACTCATTGATCTCCAATGAAATACCAGAAATTCAAGCCTCCAAGAAAAGGTACCTTTTTTCATGAGTATTACACATATTTAAATACTTTATAATTATTTTGTAAATTTATTTTGCATATATATATTGTCATATTGTAGGAAAATGAGTGAGAAAATGGTGGTGAGTGTGAAGATTGAAGAAAAATTTGAAGGAAAAACAAGCAGAAGTGAATTAGGTCCCCCTCCCTCTGATTGTTGGTCTTGGAGAAAATATGGCCAAAAACCCATTAAAGGCTCTCCTTACCCAAGGTTTGATTTTTATCTATTCTTGTTTATATATGTATATATATATATATCTTTGATCCTTCCTGGTGCAGATTTATGCTTAACTGTTGTTCTTTTATTACAGCTTTGTGTATTAATTTGCCCATTGTATCTTTCTAGATCAAGAAAGTTTTCTTTGCTTCCTTGTACATTTTGTCTGCCAGAAAATAGCATGAAAAAAGAAAAATAAATAAATAAATAAATTCATGGATTTACCTTTTCATCCATTAAATCCAAGTATTTCCCAAGTGGGTTTTTTTTTTTTTTTTTGTCTTGTTAGAAAGCATCAATAATTTGTCCTTTGGTTTCATACTCCCCCCTTTCCCCCTTTCTTGATTTGGTCACGACAGTTATCGTGGTTTAAACTATTGTACATGATATAACGTAATTATTGATTTGGTTAGGTTGTGGTAATTAAGGTGGTTTGTTCGAGACAGCTTGCATCTACTATTGATATTGCCATCATTGAATTTTTTTTTAAAAAAAAAAAAATTGGTTGGTTTTATTTTTCAGGGGTTATTACAAATGCAGCACATCAAAGGGTTGTTTGGCCAAGAAACAAGTAGAAAGATGCAGAACAAATGCTTCCATGCTCATCATCACTTACACTTCCACTCATAATCATCCAACCCCAAACAATCTCACCAAAGAACCTAAACCCCTAAAATCCCAACAAATTGAACCTGAAAATGAAGATCAAGAACAAGAAAATGAAGAGGAAGTAGAAGTAGAAGTAGAAGTAGAACAAGAGCAACCCCTTCAGGTTACAACCAGTAATGCAGAAGGTACAAGTACTGAAAATGATTTCTACTATTGCCAATCCCCAATTAGAAGCTCAGAAGAAGGTATCATCCATATTAGCCATGATGAAATTGTGGAAAACCATCTGGTTTTGGAAGAAGAGCCTATTTCATATCCACATCTCATGACCTTGACCACAGTTTTTAAATCAGAAGGGGAAAATGACTTTTATGATGAACTTGAAGAACTGCCCATGTCTTCTTCATTTTTCACAAGTTTCATGAGAGGTAATTTCTTTGAGGAGAGGATTCTTGTTTAGCATTTCTTGAGATGTGTACTTTTTTTTTTTTTTTCCTTGTGCTTGAAGCCCTTTTGGGAAATGTATTTATATTCAAAACTGTTTATACACACAATTCAATAAAGGGCAATGCTGTTCTCACTCTATGCTTCATTAGCATAATGTAGTAACATTATCCACAAGTATTGAAATGTTACTTGGGTTTTGATATCATTATCATTAACATTTGGCTTTTTCTTTTTAATGACTTTGATGACACGAGGATAAATATGGTGACACAGTCACACCATGTCATCAAACAAATATCAATCAAAATTCTCCAAAACTTTGAGGAAATCCACAACAACAAATACGGTGACACGGTCACACCATGTCATCAAACAACTAGCAATTAAAATTCTCCACAACTTCATGAAAATCCACCACAACACGAATATACCATGGGAGGAGGAACTACAATACAATAGCTCCTAAAGACCGTCCAGATTTCGTCATACCCCATATTAATGGATCAATCATTTAGCTTACGTGAGATCCACCTCAAATCAAATTAATATCAGTCAGGGTCACTGATTAATAAACAATCCAATTTGGACCGTATGGATCAGGATAACCCCTCAAACTCAGTGTGTAAGCAAATGAAGGAGGTTGAGAAAATTCAAAGAGTTGAAAGGTTAAGGGACCAGATGATTACTTACCCCACTCTGTATTGCTGGATTGGTTAATGTTTGTTCCCCCACCTACCACATGTCACTCACATTTATACACACAAATATCTCTTGCCTTCAATCAAAGCTGGACACGATATCCACGAGGAGTGAAGTAGAGGTCTTTAGTTCATACACAGTTAAATAGAGGCTTTTTTTTTGTCCCCATATTTATTACACACACTCGGATACCATTGAGCCAAGAGGCCTTAACTGCTCATCCACTATACTAGTATAGGCCTTTAGCTATCCACTATTAGACTATTAGTGGATAAGTTAAATGCCTAATGGATGAGCGGCCATTATGAAAGCAGAGGCCTTTAACTCATCCACTATTAAGCAGAGAGGCCGCTTATAGCTCATCCGTTATTAGTGGATGAGCTAAAATTCTCTGTTTTGGCACAATTATATACGCGTCGCGCATCCATTATTAGTGGATGAGCTAAAATTCTCTGCTTTATATACATTGGCATGGTTATGCACAATATATACAAAATCTAGGGTTCGAGCTTCTAGGGTTTAAAAGCACGTACCTGCAAATGGAACATATATATACATGTGAATAGAACAGGGAAGTAGAGTAACTCCACGGATTGTGCATAGGGTGACCAAACCTAAGAACCTCATTTTCATTTCAGCCGTCCGCCCGCGGCAAAAAGTGCCAAACTTAAACCCATTTCTAATCCACACTCCATATTTCCCAAATAAATTTTGTGATAAAGGTAAAATATTGATCAGGTCATATACAATTTTTCACCCACAGAAAGTACAACGCGACAAGGAAGGAAATGACAATGAAGAAAGCGAAAATCATTAAATTACATTCAACTAACGAATACAAACATTATCTTATTGTGCGTATAATTAACATCATACAGCATGAAATCAAGTTGGGAACACCGGTGGTTCTCATTGAACTAATGTGGTTCAAAACCCGGTAATAATTAGGAGGGTTGAGATTACACTATCTAGGCTGGTACAAAATTATGCAGGAGCTGGGAGAGGCTGGAGAGCTTTGAGAGGGTTCACGATAACCCCATCTATAAGCCCGTATTCTTTTGCTTCTTTAGCACTCATGAAGTAATCACGGTCCGTGTCTCGGTATATCTTTTCTAGGCTTTGATTACAGTGGTATGCCAGATATGCGCTCAAGTTTGCCTTGTGATGTAACACTTCATTAACCTGGAATTAAGAACTCAGACCATAAGCATAAACCCTTTTTTTTTTTTTCTTTTGTATAAATGTAGAAAAACATGCTAGGATAGATTTCCTTATTTTGCTTCCTTCAGCTGCCTTGAACTAGCTAGATAGAGAAAACTTGTACCGAGTCTCGTATATATTTGCTAACTTCCTTCTACGGAGTATTAAGAAAACTGGCTACTTATGAATCCAAAACATTTTAATTAACTAGTTTCTAAACATACCACTAGATACGCTAAGTATTAATTAGGCCTTAATACTTGTTGAGTCCCAATACCTTAAGATAATCACAGGGGACGAAATCCAAATACTCCCTCCGTCCCAAAATGATCAACACACTTTTTTTGTCGTTATCACAAATGAATTTTGAGTAATAATTTTAGGTTGATTTAATTATCCTAATGAAAATCTAAAACTTGTTATTGATAATATTGTTGATGGTGTATCAATTACAAGTTTTAGATTTTCATTATAATTAAATCAACCTATAATTATTGCTCAAAGTTCATTCGTATTAACGGCAAAAAAAAGTAGGAAGATCATTTTGGGACGGAGGGAGTATTCGATACGTCTAGACCTCTGGACTTTTGTCTAGTAAAATAAACAAGACTACGGGGAATACAAAAAATAAATAATACAGTATATTCAAACATTCAAAGTTAATCACCATCTAAATAATACCAACGTGAATTAAATACCTTTGTTGGGGGGGGGGGGGGGGGGGGAGGAGTGAATGAGACATTATATGTGTGTGCGCATTACACCAAGGCCTGATCTCAAGAACATGAAAGGGGCATACCTGAATCTCTATTTCAGTTTGTTGACCTTGAACACCACCAAGAGGCTGATGGATCATTATCCTTGAGTTCGGAAGGCTGTATCTTTTCCCTTTAATAACCATATAAGGAAGAAAGATAGCACTGTAGTTTAGCCATCAAAGGCACTAAAGAGAGGAATCTTAAAGCATTTAAATACAGTTGAATCAAAATATGTACCTTTTGTACCGGCACTTAGTATAAAAGCTCCCATACTGTCAGGGTCAAGATGCATACATCAGCAAAAATGGTAATGCTTACTAATATGAGCATGATAAATCACTAACCAGAATAATAATTCGTGGACTGAAACAAATAGCCAAACATAGGAATGAACAAGAAAATTTCGAACAAGTCACTGATGTCGCCAGTCTATCACCAACCAATGAGATCGAAACGACTTAGTGCCCACTAAACGCTATAAAGTATCGATTTCAGCCAGATTGTCACCAATAAAATATTACATGCATCTAGTTGGACTGGGATTGGCACCATTTAATAATTTCTGTTATTGAAGCTGCTCAACGCATACACAACTTGAGCCACACTGGAGGGAGGGCAACAAAGGATTTAATGAAATTTATAGACTGAAAGCAGCACACATTTCCAAAAGACATACTCACTCCGTCCCAGACTAAGGTTCTTAGATTTTTTGCTGTTTGTCTGAAGGAACTTTGAGCAGTAATTATAGGTTAATCTAATTATCTTAATGAAAATCTAAAACTTGTTATTGATAGTATTTATAATGGTGTACCAATAACAAATTTTATATTTTCATTAAGATAATTAGATTAATATGTAATTATTGCTCAAAGTTCATTCAGACAAACAGCAAAAAAACTAAGAACCTTAGTCTGGGACAGAGGGAGTATATCATTCAAGGTTTTTCTATATGGAATAATGTAGCTACGATCTGCCTAATAAGAACTTAATAACGATCTTCACCCATTATTCCCATAAAGTAGACTGAAATATCTCTACTTTAATTCAAGCCTTATTGTTCTCATCACGACCATCACCATCAAATTATCTATTACACATATGTTTACCCCTTTCAGTATTTGGTTAGTTAATATTTGTACAACATCCACTACCAATTTATGCTACAAGCAAAAAAAAAAAAAAAAAAAAACCATCTCAAGATAAAGTCTTAAGGCATTACACACAAAGAAAGGGTTTATGTATCCCCCACTTCATATTTTTTTAATATACATGAAACTTACAAGACATGCCGTTTAAATATATTCATTTCATTTCTCTAACATTTTGTCAGTACACCACTCAATTATCTCAAGCTCAACAGACAAATCCCAATCGATCAATAAGAGAACTCAAACAAGAGTACATATGCTTTCGACAACCCCCAGTTAGCTGAAAAGGTGGAGGGGCAAGATTCGGTCTAATTAGCAGTTAATCACTTTTTGAACATTATATAAGTAGTGGCGTGGGGTATCACAATGTGCAACTCCTCTTTCCCGTTCTTCAAGATTGGTTTCACAATGTTAATGTAGAATAGACATGTGAGTCTAGGGTGAAGTGATTCCTAACTTGATATTGTATGTCGAACTACCAAACATGGTATGAACTATGAACAAGGGATGAGTGACATGCACAGTCCCACTTCATCTTTCTAATGGGCCAAACAAGACTCAGGTTGTTGATTGTATGACTCCCCAAGAGCTGTCGGATGATTTCTTTTCTGTCCTAGAAGAATACAATTCCACCCAGTAGATACTTCCAACTCATCAGTACCCTGTTTAGCAATGTTCGATCGGCGCCAAGCTACTTATTGTTATGCAGCTGATCAACAATGAAATGACATCCAGATGAATGAAAAGATAAAAACTTGAGAATAAAGATCATAGCTCCTTCAGGCACATAGAACTCTAAATTTTAACTAGTAAAATTCTTTGAAGAAGTATGCCACAAATTTCTTCAGAATATACTCAGATTTTGGGGAATGGTCAGGCAAACTATACATTACATTTCTTCAAATATACTAATAAATAGAACCCTTGTAACGCGTAAATATGCACAAACACAATGACGCGTCAGCAAAATAGTGAACTGTTTTTGATCCTCTATGGAATATGGATTCTGGAGAGTCTGTTTTTGCGTGTGTACACACACACACAACAGGAATTAATAAAAATGTGGAAACAAGAATCAACGAATCTTTTACCTTGCTGCAAGTCCAACGCATACAGTTGAAACATCAGGTCGGATATGCTTCATTGTGTCAAATATAGCCATACCTAAGGTTTACAGTACCCACGAGAAAGTAGAAATTAAGAACTCTTAGTTTAATAAATCAAAAAGGCATTCAACAACGTAACATGATAATTAAAAATAAAAGGCAAGTACCAGCTGTGACTGATCCTCCAGGAGAGTTCACATACATAATAATATCCTGCCAAGGATATCATGAAATTATACATCCACAATAACATTTATCATTCAGAAGAATTACAATTATGATGAATAAGTGCAAAGACAAAGATACCGGAGCTATAAATAGCTACATAAAAGATGCTTGAAGTCCAAGATACAAGCCAATTAGGGGGTCATATTACTCCCTCCATCCCAAAATGTTGTTCCCTTTTTTATTTTAGATTGATACGAAGGAACTTTGAGCAGTGGTTTTAGTTTAATTCAATTATCGAAATGAACAAATAAAACTTGTTATTGATAGTATTTATAATAATGTACCAATAACAAATATTATATTTTTATCAGGATAATTGAATCAAACTAAACTTACTGCTCTAAGTTACTTCGCGTTAACATCAAAAAAAGAGGGAACAACATATCAGGACGGAGGGAGTATTATTTTTTTTAATCAGAGTGGTCATATAATTACGTAACATTTTGTATTTCTAATGGCAGGTATAACTAGTGGAAAAAGAAAAGTTTCTGTCATAAACTACTTCTACCATTCTTGAACAGGTAAAATACCAAAATTACTCCAGTCCTTTCAACTCAGAGTACTTGTGGGATGTTTCATTCAAAGAGTCTCCTTTATGAAACATCCAACTTTCACAATATTCCAAGTTTACATCCATTGTCGTCTTGTATGTCTTGAATTTATGAATTTTGAAGCAGGGACTTGTTGAGCGGATCAAGGGATTCACTAAATGCTGTTATTGAGGCATGAGATAAAAATTCTATATAGTTAGCACTTCGCAGTTCTGAGGAACACTTGATACACGTTAACAAAAATCCCATCAGTATTTGAAGTTTGAATACCATATGATAGATATGTATCTATCAGAACAGGAATATTGTCACACAACTGAACTGACACTAAACTACGCAGTGCAGCCAATATCCATCCATTCCATTTGTAAGATGCCACTCATTTCGCATGATTAACAAACTACCCTCTCCAAATTGACCATCCATTTTTCAAAAAATATAAAATGTCCCAAACTGACGGTCTTTTTTTGTGATGTTTCCACCATAGTCTTTTCATAAGATCATTTTTCAAAACATAAATGCAATGTTGTAAGTTTGTAAGTAGGATAGTAAGGACACTTATGCATATTCACAACCAAAATTGCTTAGGTGTCTAACTTTCTCAAAATAGTCCCAAAATAAAAATGGACAATCATTTTGGGACGGGTGTAGTAGTATACAGACAAAATATGAATTATGAAAAAGTGTCACATAGCATCAATACAAAATATATGTGCAAGCCTAAATTGTAACTACTCCAACATGTTTGCAGCTAGCAATTGAATGACATGTAAATAAAAGAAGTACAAGAGTAAAAAACAAGTACTCCCTCCGTCCTTAAATGAATGTCCGAAAAACTTTCAAAATTGCTCTTTTCATTTAAGGACAAAGGTAGTACTATTTACTATGAATAGCCTGATTATAAATATCGGGCATTCTGTGCAAAGGACAACTTTGAGAATTTCTCCAAATGGGCGAGACTAGTGAAATTTGATATTACAATTACAAATCAAACATACCTTTTTAGGATCAACCGCATCAAGATATAGAAGCTGGGAAACTATAGTGTTTGCCATATCATCTTCAACAGGACCACCACAACGTATTATTCTCTAAATTCCATTTAAACAAACAAAGAATCATCACGGTTCACACGTAAAACAACAGAAATCAAATAAGCTTGAAATGGAGTTTTAATCATATACATATTGAAATAGCTGACTGATAACACTTGAGAAACGCTCTTGCACCATGGCCGGTGGGCCTTGTCCGGCGTAAGCTGGTGTGTAGGGCGAAGACGGCACGATTAAATCATCCCTAATTAAGTATATATAATACATACAGATTAGAAAGGTAAAATTGACCAAGAAATATCGAATCAATTGAAAGCAAACACAAATAAAAACGCACCTGATGGACCAAATACCTCGCCTGGAACTCTTCTCCGGAGCAGAAAAGTCATTCGGGTAAACAGCTTTCACTGTAACACTAGTAAAATTCTTCTGATTACCAGTACCGCTCAATTTTCTCAATTTCCTGCAAATTTTAAAGAATCTAGTTCAAAGTAAACATAATCTGAGCATAAAAGTTTGAAGGAAGAGAAATTAACCTGGAACGAAGGGGCATAGAGAGACTTTTGGTCTCGGGGACGGATGAGATAGGGTTCTTGGAGGAGAATACGAGCGGGTTGAACTGGAGAGAGGAGAAGCAAGATTGTGCCATTGCCGGAGACTTGAATTTGGCCGTCAGATTTTAACAAGGCGTGGAGTGAGGGGAATGAAAGGACCTCCGGGTTTATCTTTTCGCTTTTGCGTCTCAGTTTGATTCTCCGTTTGGTTTCCCCGATCCTGACCCGTATAATGGATCTGAACCTCTGTCTGGTTTAATTGGGCTGGGCCGGACCGTTCATTTTGTTCGATATGGACCAAAATATGTTTATCCCCAAACTTAAACTTATACACTCGTTCTCATTTGTGCTATCGCGAATTTTGTCCTAATGTACTTCAATTAACCACGAGTTCCACTATGCACCCTAGCACCAAACGACATTAGAAAAAAGGGGTGTGAAAAAAAACCGCACATGCCGAAAAACCGCGCCGAACTGAAAAAAAACTGTACTGAAAACACCGAAAAACCGACTAAACCGACATACGTTGTTTTTATTTTTACAGAAACAAATAATTTGGTAATGGTATTGTATTTGACTCATATACCGAATATAAAAACCGTATTGTACCGTTCTAATTAAAGTATGAAATTTTGTATGTATATATACTCATTTCATTTTGTAAATGCATTTAAAAATGACTGAAGTGTATGTATATATACTCATTTCATCTTATAAATACATTTGAAAATGGATCGAAATTCTTTGCTTCGTATAGTTGATGATCAATTGTTAATTTTGAAATATTAGTTTTGTCTTTTATTCTTATTATTAATCCAACTATTCCTTGTCAATATTTTACTTTACTCTTAGTATTTTCATTGTCTACTTGAATGTCAAGTATCATTTTTATTGCCATCTTCATTTGGTGAATGTCATGTAACCAAGTTTATCATTTAGTTATGAAAGATCAGAAATAAACCGTACTGTTATCATACCAAACCGAAAAACCGGACTACCAACCCGAGAAAAACCGAAGCCTTATGGTATTAATATCAATAAACCGAATTACTCTGGTATGGTATCGGTTTTACCCCAAAACAGTACCATACCGTACGATGCACACCCCTAATTAGAAAGTTAATGAAAATTGACCATGTACATATCTCGTGAGGGCTATTTTGATGGTAGTGTGCAAAAAAAAAAAATGCGCGAGGGGGATAACACTTATGAAAATATTTTTCGAAAAAACATTTTCCTTAGATTTACCAAACAACCAAAAAAATGTTTATGTCATTTTCCAGAAGACAATTTCATTTTCCGAAAAACATTTTACAAGAAATCATTTTCCGGAAATTGTTTTATGCGAAACAAACGGAGCTTTAGTGTTTGCATTTGCAATTTTTTGTTTGATTATTTTGCAGTAAAAGTAACCCATACTCATCATCCATTTTCGCTCTTCTTCACATTAGCATAACCTTATTATCCGAATTAACTGCAGCTAATCGAATAAAACTTTCTTTCATAAGCAACAATGAACCAATAATCTAACTGAAAACAAATATCCGACGAAAGGAAACAATAACCTACACTACTATTTCTTTCATACTTTTATGTTTATTGTTCTTTTTTTTTTTCTTTATATATATTTATCCAAGTTTTACCAGGGACACCAATTTCTCGCATTTTTGTGCGAAAGAAACTGAATCAGCTTAAGTTAATACTTTGTCTAGAGCGCCAAGGCAATCATCAGTGACCCCCCTAACCCAGGCGTCGAATTTCGTGATCTCGGGATCTTCCCCAACCATCTCCTCGAAGCATTGCTGGCAGGTATCAACGTTGGTTGAAATTGAGTTAATATCAAAGTTAGCCTTGAATAGATCACCACCCTGAATATCTTCGAGGGAGTTCTTGATATCATCCTTAGCAGCCTCATAAACCTCATCGCATTGTTGAATGCATTCTTTGGTGGATGTTGATGCCTCTGGGTCGTCCAAACGTTTCTTTAGCGTCTGACCGAATTCCTCAATTTTTTGGATTGTCATTTGCATGTGGCCTTCTATGACCTTGGTCATCTGGGCCCGGATGTCAATAGGGACCACTTCCGATGATGATTGTAGCGATGACTGGATTTGGATTTGGATTTCTTGAGATGGTAATGGTGAGGCGGCGGGGAGGTTTTCGGGGAGGAGATATATGAGAAGGGAGTAGGGGTGGGGGATGGGGCCAAATGTGCCTCCACAACGAAGATCGATAATAACAGAGTTGCGAGGGGGAACAGGGCGAGGGCGCGATTAAAGTGGGCCATTGTCTCTTTTCCTTGTTTTGGACGCGGAGAACAAGAGACAATGGGAAGCAAGAGAGAGAGAATAATAGGAAAAGCAAGAGAGACAAGAAGGGATGAGGAACTTTGGGGAGGAGTTTAGGTGGTTTTATACATGTGAGAAATGGCTATCCATGAAAATGGGGTTCCTAAATTATAGATCTCAAACGAGCCAACGAAAAAACATCGGATGACTATTTATCAATAATTTTCTGATATTTGTATTTATATGGCTGTCTTCAGGTAAAATGTCATACCTAAGCTAAAATTTCGTCCCTGTTTTGAGGGGTGAACTCAAAGTTCCCAAACAGTAACGGATCCAATAGAAAATCAAAGTGTGTATAGATAATACAACTTGAAGTATTGGGTGGGTGTTGAAAATCAAAGTGGGTTCACAAATAATATAGCTTGAAGTATTACAAAAAATACTATGGAAATGCAAAAATAAATGAGGCTGAATCAGAAAAGGCATTGGTAGGAATTAGACCGGTGTAATTACTTGATAGGCAACTAACTGCACTTACCGCTTACCATAAAAACTTGAAATATTGGGTGCATTCGCACCCAGTATACACAAGGAATTGATAAGAACCAACATGTAGGCATAAACCCGAATTACTTTTCACTAGAGAATAGTATAATTAAAACACGCGGTATAAAAATGGAATAAAGTGAAAAAAACTCAGAAAAGCCGGTACAAGAAAAACAAACTTACTACGCATATGTACAACCTCTAAAACCAGCATGTAGACATCAGCATCCAGCACAGAGAAAAAAACTGCATGGTTCTCTGCAGGGAAAAGAAGGGCTTCATGTCAGGACAGATCTCAGGGCTGCATCGATTGTCGTGAAATTCAGCAGCGAAGCCATAATTTTTTTAGGAAGGGGTCCAGATTGTTTGGGGGAAAATTCATCCTTGTGATATGGAAAATTGAAATAAAAGGGGTTCAAATGATATAATAGTAAAAAAAAAATGCCAAAAACAAAGGGGGTCAAAATAGATAAAATCATAAAAATAATATTTTCCCAATATTTAGAAGTAGTAAAATGACATTTAACAATATGTCAAGGGGGGTCAAGACCCCCTTGGCTTCTATGTGGCTCTGCCACTGGTCCAGATGAGCATTCAAAAGATTCAGAAAGCATACCTCTATGATGCTCATCGTCCTTCATGAAGGTCTTCTGAAAACAAAGCTGTTCGAGAAATATTGTCATGGTCAAAGGCACTTAGACCAGAGTAAGGACCGGAAGAAAAAATTGAAGACGTGCCATCAGACTCGAAAGTGGTTGATGATTGTCTTAAGTTGGGTCGGGCATTTGAAGCTAATGTGGAATCTTGATACTCCACCATGCGTTGAACCATTTTAAGTGATTGTACAACTTCTCCCATGGTCGGTCTTTGGCTTGCCTCTGACGCTACACAAGCTGCTGCAATAGTGCAAACCCTGATGAAATCTTCTTTTGGATACTTTCCAAGCCTTGGATCAGCAAGCTCTTCTAATCGATCCTTGTCTCTTAATATTGGTCTTGCCTGCACCCACCAAAATTCAGTATTACTAATTGTTCAGAATAATGGTAGGAATGCACTTATCCCACCCCCCCCCCCCCCCCCCCCCCAAACACCTGCACCCCACCAAAAAAAAAAAAAAAAGTCCATCTTTCCATTTTGTTTCTTCCAAGGAAAAAGACTAATTTCTAATTTTATAGACACTAATTAAAAATTGTGGAAATCCTGGAGATGATCAGTAAAGAGTGCAATGAGTTCCTAATTCATCCGTCCAACATAGAATGTGACAGACGAATTATACTCCCTCCGTTCTGAAATGATCTTCTTATTTGACTATTCAAACTTTTTAAGAATATGAACACTTGCTTCACTAGCCATGTTTTATTGATTACACTTTTAAGCCTAAATTATAGAAATGAAAAAAAAAATAAAAATTGGGACAATCAGAAATGTCAAATGAGAAGATCATTTTGAACAGAGGGATCTGTCCCGGAAAGATAGTCTCATTTTGACTTTTTAGGGTCAACAAAAATAAACTTTGACTAAACCTTGGTGTCAATTTAATAATCAGAATAAAATTTGAAAAATTGTTATTGATAAATCATTTAATGATTTATCAATTACAAATTTTAGAATTTCACTAGAATGATTAGATCATCACCAATGGTTGGTCAAAGTTCATTTGTATTGACCTTAAAAAGTCAAAATGAGACTATCTTTCTGGGACAGAGGGAGTATGTTGTAATACGTATAACAACAAAGATGACACCAGTTATTTGTGCAAATGGAGGTACTATTAAAGAGTTGACTGTGAAAGAAAGCGGGGCATTAATGATCGTAAATCATAGTGACATGATAATCTTAGATAAATGGTATAAAATGAAGGAATAATAATGCAGCAGAATCACTAACCCATGTAACAAGATTCTCCTGCCCAGATGGTTGTGACATATCCACAGGTCTCCTTCCGGTCAACAATTCAAGTAGCACAACCCCATAGCTGTAGACATCACTTTTGACCAGTAAATGGCCAGTCATAGCATACTCAGGTGCTACATACCTTCAAGCAAGTTTCATTTCATGTTAGTCCAATGTTATATATAGGGAAAAATTACACTCTCTCTGTCCCAAAATGATGCTCCCACTTTTTTTTTACGTTGCTGCAAATGAAGTTTGAGAAAGATTTTTTGGTTAATTCAACTATCCTAATAAAACTCTAAAACTTGTTATTGATAGTATTAATGGAGTATCAATAACAGGTTTTAGATTTTCATTACTATAATCAAATTAACCTAAAATTATTGCTCCAAGTTCATTCGCAGTAAACACACACACACACAGAGTGGGAACATCATTATGGAACGGAGGGAGTGTGTACTAGTAAGTGATGCGCTAGGTGCCATTATAACAACACACGCAGAATATGCCACCTAAGGAACCATCAAATTCAAGTGCAATACTGACCCAAATGTACCCATAACACGGGTAGACAAGTAAGTGGCCCTGCCTTCAGGGGCCTGCTTAGCTAGCCCGAAATCAGCAACTTTAGCATTAAAGTTGTTCTCAAGCAAGATATTAGATGCCTTGAAATCTCGGTGGATGACGCAAGGCTGTGAGTCCTCATGCAGATATGCCAGCCCTCTAGCAGCATCAAGTGCAATCTTCATTCTGGTGTCCCAATCCAAGGGACAGTTTAATCCCAGAGGACCTGCAGCAAGATAGGGCCACTGTCAATATTGAGAATCATTTCCTCCTTTCATCACATATGTATTGTTTTTTTTCCAAATGTCAAACAAAGAAAAACAATATTGCCCTCGATATTGGTTTACGTATAACATAGATCAATATTTAAATAGTTTCTCAGAGAGTGTTGCTATTCACACACGTAAAATTTCTTAGTATACCCGTAAGGATGCTTAAGTTTGTAAATGGTACAATAATGTAAAGCATAGATACGGGTATATAAGAATTTTACAGGTGTGAATGGAAACGCTTTTTCTCAAACAAATGTAGGGCAAATTACGAAAGTATAAAAGAAAACAAATGATGTGCCTCATCATCAGTGAAATACTAAGATATGCTAAGGACTGTGTAGTTTTTACAGATTATTTTACCGTGTAGCCAGGCCTCCAAACTCCCATTTGGTACAAGCTCGTAACATAGTAGGTTTTGTGAAGAGTCGCGGTTGCTATAGTAACCAACAAGTTTCACAAGATTACGGTGATGCAGCCTACTAAGCATCTCAACCTCTACTAAAAATTCTTTATCCCCTTGCTGGCCTCCAGTAGTAAGCTTTTTAATCGCTACTTGTGTACCATCACTCAACACGCCTTTATAAACCCTACCGAAGCCACCTTCTCCAAGTACACTGGCAAGCTCAAAATTATTGGTTGCTTCTTTTAGTTCTTCAAATGCAAGGAATCGTGTACTGGTTGGATGCGGAAGAGATCCTACTGCTGGAACAGCATCAACTGTCCTCGGCTTAACTGCTGAGGAGGAAATCAAACAGGTAAGGAATTAAAAAAAAACAAAAAAAAAAAAAAAAAACAAGCAATTGTAAGTAAATGTCAAGAGTGGGTAATAGAACTGCTCATTGGAGAAAGACAAAATGAAAAATCAATATGGTACGGAGCAAACTTGTGCTAAACGAGTTTAAAATACAGATGATAATGAAGTCCTTGGTGTGCTAGTGCACATCAACTAGTTATAACAACACAATTTGGATATATTAATAAGGATCAAGGCAGTTAACTGATTAATACAGCATACCTGTTTCTTTTGGAGATGGTTCCGGCTTCGCACGATGAGAAGTACATGAACAAACAATAAGTACACAAATTATAGTAATAATTAGTAGGCCACCACAAATCCCCACAATGAGAACCAAGCTCAAATGCTTCCCTCCATCTGAAGAATTCACTGATGTGGAGTTTGAAGGCGTGTGTGGAGGTGCTTCCATAGGTGAAGTAGCAACAAGAGGAGCTGCATATTAAATGAAAGCTGTTAATAAGGTGGCGTGCAAAATGTTGCGAGGGAAATAAGATAGTATTAGAAAGTCCAGTAATGTTGTTTCTTTCTGTTAGCATGTTAACAAACATTTGCAGGGCTGAGAGTTAAATTAGACTGATAGAGACAAACAGAAGCCTCAAAGGTATGGGAGTATTTGTATCGAACTGGGTCACTCTATCGGGCTTATGTCTAGACTATTTCAACAACTAGAGAGAGAACGAGCATACTTCAGTAGCATGGCTATGGAATCCTTGCAATGAAAGGTCGAGTCCTACTCTATTTCTAATCTTCGGACTTTCTCTAGTCTCTCCCACTCACTTCACTCCCTATAAGACCTATCAAAAACACTTCCATCCATCGCCACCTTACAAAAAATTTATCTAATTCAAGTTCAAATATCGGTACACGTACTGGAATCAATTTTTTTATTGATTTATAGGTAGACTGAGCAAGAAATGAAATTTGAAATGGATTTCCATATGCTCATATTCTCTTCCTTCACATGTTCCTAAGAAATTAAAATTTTCAAAGCCAAGAATAAGTTCTTCTTTCTGTGTAAACCAGTTCTAATAAAAACTACTTATATTTTCCTGCACTCATTAGCATAATTCAACAAAATAGATACTTTATCACTGCTAGTTTTCAACAATTATCTTAAGTGTATTCTTAAATGATGATTGGATGGGTGGTCCAGGCAAAGCAGTTAATGGATTTAATTACTGAGCAGTGACTAGTACTCCTAACTAATCTAGTGGCAAAAGTCTCAAGTCATCTAAACATGCATTCTACTATCTCCCTTGAAGCAAAGCTCTCACGACCTGGCATTGGAGGAACTAATTCTGAAGAACCATAGAAATGAAATATTGAAATATGCCATTCACCGTGTAGTTTCCAGACAACTACTATATTAATGTTCATCCAGACAACTACGATATTCATGTTCACGTATGTGTGAACTTTCACCTTGTGCCTTGTTTAGATGCATATTGGGACTAGCAAACTTCCCCAAATCCGGGGAAGAGGTTCAACATTGGTATACCATCTAATTCATCCAAATGCATAATCATGTCTATAATGAGCGTTCACAATAGAAAATTCGAAAGACAAAACTCTGTCCTACTCAAAAAGGATAAACTAAAGCAAAAAATTTAAAGATATGAATTTAATCTTTAAGGTCCAACAGGAACTGCAGTATAAGGTGAAAGTTACCTTGAACAGGGATCATCGGCTTGAACCAAGTTAGGTTAAGAAGTTCATAGTCACCGACTAGTTTAGGATCTAGGTGAATCTTATGCATGGAGAGAGAAGAATTAATTTCAGATACTTCACTGGCAGAGAAACTGATTCCCGTATGTGGAGTAATGTCCATTGAAATATTAAGTCGCGACATACTGAGTAAATAAAAGTTGATAAGCTCAATCTGTGAAACCCTCAGACCCAGCTGAGAAGCAAACTGTTCTAGAAAAAGATTCCAATTTGGGTTAGATGAAACATTCAAAAGGAGAAGGTCAAGCTTGATCGGGTACACACAATGGCAACCCTGACTCCCCCGCTTCAGCACCATCTCTGGCCCGCAACAGTCTGGCAGAGAGAAAAAATTACATAGTGTTAAAAGTTCGAACTATACATCATACTAATAAAGTGATAGCTCATTTCAGCTCTAAACATGAGCTTCCAACTTGGAAAACATTGTTCACGCAGAGGATTCGTTTTCAGCTGCTAGAAGGTTTCAAATAGTTACAGAATTCCTATATAAAGTCATTGAGCAAGTAATGTAATCTTTAGGCAAATGTCTTACTTGCCGTATGAGGAGATAATGGTGGCTGAGCCAAACCAGTAGGTATTGTACCAGCACCAGATTGAGTAGGAGCAATATCTGCCAAGCGTGAAGGCCCAACACCAGTAACTGGAGGGACTAAGGCACTCCTTTTCATTGATGGTTTAGATAAATGTGAGCTTGAAGGAGGATGGCCTGAGGTAATTAAGGGGCCATAATTAGGCGGGTGCGCAGGAGCAAGAAAAATTTTTGGTAGACCCTTGGGTGAAAGATGTCTCCTAGGCTGGTGAAACGAGGGCGGTTTGGCTGGCAAAGGTAGATAGGGCATAGCATGGGATACGAAAGGGGCAGCAGCCGGAGATACAATTAGAGCTTCCAATGGGTCATCAGGTAAATTTGCATCAGTGACGCATAAGATAACGCATAAAACAAGAAACTGCTTCAACAATGACAACCGCACTCTTTTTAATAACCCTGCAATTCAAAGGTAACACGGATTCCAATCCTCATGAGTAAGAAAACAAATAGACCGACGACATTAATATTTCAAAACTAATAGTAACACAGCACAAATAAATTGTAGTAGAAACAAAATGTGTGCATTGAGTATATACTATATACAATCATTTAAGGTTATCATTAAAAGAAATCCTTTATAACCAAACTTTTTCAATAAAATGCGAAGGTTATATGTTTCCAACTTGAGAGAATACAATACAACTGGTATTCTCAGTTTTGTATCCTCTGAGATGAAAGAGGTACTTGGACAGGGAATGAATTAGAGTACAATCTCATATCTGAGTACAAGTTTTTTTAAACTATTTTCTTGCGCACCGGCACTACAGACCTAGGCTCAACTCAGTTTGGTTATTATGTCAGTCCCTGCTTCTCTTAATTCTAGTGAACTTTATTAATGAGAAATAAAACAACTAGGTCTACAGACCAAGGGAAATGTGTCCGAAATCTTGTACCCTGCAACGGTGAGAGCATCATTCCCAGGGCTATCCTTTAGATTAAAAAACTGCCGATTGGGCAAAAGTTCCATCCGATGCTACTGCTAAAATATAATAGTATCCTGATGTTAGCAACCTTAACTAAGACAAAGCAGCTAGTTAATCACAAAGGACAACAAGCAAGAACGAGCAGGCTAAGGAAAATGTTTCTGTGTCCTGCAATTCTGAGAGCCTCATTCTCAGTACCATCAATTCGGATTAAGAAACTAGCTACCGATTAGGCAAAAGTTCAAATCAATCATACTGCTAATCAGCAAATAGCCCTAATTCTAGCAACTGAAACTAAGACCAGGAAAATCAACAAGCAACTGTTCCACATTTCATGTCCGTACACCACCGACAAGGTAAACGTTATCGAAAACCTAGTTAAATTGCCAGTACATCAAAAAAAAAGCAAACCAGCTCGAGCTAAAAACTGAAAGGATTAATAAATAACTCACCAGTGAAATTGGAAGGAGAAAACGGAATAGCTAACTCCGGCATGACTGCCCGCCGACGAACAAGAACTTGTACAAATAGATCTACGAGATTCAAATAAAATCGACAAGCAGATAGCGCGAAAGAGTGGGGAAAGCGCAGACTAGAAGGCATTCGTGCAAGCCATTGCATGATGATCAAAGGACGGGGAGATGAACTGAGACATGAGTCGGATTTGTGAAGTGAGAAAAGTGAAAGTAGCGGCCATTTTTTACTTTTTTTGAAGTTTCCGACAGTTGAATTGTAGAGAGAGAAAGAGAGAAAGTGAAGGTCGCGACTCTTTGGTGGAGATGTCGTCGCCTTCACTCCGTCATCAGTACTAGTAAACAGCTTTTTCGAGAATATTTATTTTATTTTATTTTATTTTATTTTATTTATTTCACTGCTACCTAGTATAGTGTATTTTTTTTTCCTCCCTCCTAACATCATCTACAAGGGATTAAACGACATTTTCCATTCAACACTCACATTATCACTCCACGTCATCTTCTCTCTTCCAACTAATTCATTCAACACTCATTCAACATTTAACCCTACAATGGTTTGTTTAATCCCCTATTCAACACTTTTCCCACTCATCATCCTATACCCCACCACTTAAAATTTATTTATTTATTTATTTTTATGATTAGTGTTGAAATGGTTATTATTGAGATCCATTTCAAGAAAAAGATGGTTTTTTTTTGTGTGTCGGAATACAATGAAACTTACGTCAATTTAAAGAGATTTTTTTTTTAGGAAGTTTGGTGTAAACAAAAAAAACATTTTCTGATAAATAATTGAGCTCAAATAATTGGGATAAAAAAAAATATGGCCAGCCAATCCAAGATGAACACGTGGCGACACCAGGAAAAACAAAGACACCAAAAAAGGTCCGCCGACTGGCGTGACGCACCTTCGCCTCCGCGTGTGGCTCACGCGCCTTGTCCGCCCAATTGCAGGTCGCCGCGTGTCCTGTCCTTGCCGACATTTCTGCATTCACGAGTGTTGAACCCATTAAACGAAATTGCCAAATTCTCCTCATTCAACCAACCATTGTAACCATTAAACCATTTCTTTTTTGTTGAATGCCATTAAACAAACCCATTAAGCAACCATTGTACATGGTCTAAAACGAGACCAGCTGGATTCCCGTTGAATACAACTGCTGTAGACCAGATTTAATCTTTTCCTGTTTTATCCTTTCTTCCAAATCCAAAAATGGCATTCTGGCCTAATGGTATTCGGTGTGTAACCGTTTTTTTAAGAAAAAGTGGAGAGTCCATAGTTTCCTAACCCTATAGGGATTGGTTGTGTATCTACATGTAATCATTTAGATGACATGGAACGTCTAAGGCAAGAGGACTATATAGATCTATAATAGACTATAAAAGTTTATAAACGATGACAATTGTTTTGAAATAAATAGGCTCCGGTCACAAATATAATCAAAACTAGCTAAACCACACTTACTAAGAAAGTAGTTAAATTTAGTTAATTGTCTTGATTTTATAATAAAAATATATTAAAATTACTAATATATTTTCATATTAAATGTGTAATAAATGTACACTTGTATTTGAAAATGTGTAATTAATTAGGGGTATTTTGACTGCAGAAATGCATACATAATTTTGATATCCATTTTATCAATTTCAATTTTGTAAGTATATGATGAATGGTAAAAAATAGAAAATAAACATTTATTTTGTATAAAAAAAAAATATAAAAGAAACACCCATTTTAAAACAGGTGGAGTAATTTATGCAAATTATTGCAATATATTGCGGTCATACAAAATTTTGGCAGAAATGGTTTTACTTCTTGTTTAAATGGTTTTGATTATCTCAGGTTTGGTTATTTATCTGAAATTTACTACAACATGATAATATGTAAAAGTGTACGTATACTTCCATCGTTTTCAATAACAAACGTTGATAATTAGGCACTGGTATTTGTTTACTCATTTAAGAGTATTTTATTTGTGGAGTAGTTTGGCTTAACGTATACTACCTCCGTTCCGTAAGCTATATGCATAAAATTGAAAATGTACCGAAGTTAAAGTGAGAATAGCAATGGATAGTCGGTATAAAAAGTAAAATAGGAGAGAGAATTAGTGAGATTAATAGCACATGAATAATTATTGTGAATATGAAAAGTAAAAGTAAGAGAGATTATGGGTGAAATAATTTTTTTATTTTAGCAAAATGTTATTTAAAATAAAAATTTGTGTATATTGTTTTGGGACGGATGAATCATTATATTGACAAGAAAAGTCTTTGGCATAATGGTGAATTCAAACGGTAAATTGGCACATGGCGTCAACGTTGAAGATGAGTAGTAAGGGAGAAGATAGGTGGGTAGTTGGATAGTAAGCAGACAGGGAGCAATCATCTAGGACGCAGGTGGCTGTCAAATTTTTTACACACTCCTAGACTTTTGGAGGGAATAGTTCCCGGCTAGTGAAAATGTTGTTTTAAAGTATTTTCGGAAACCAAAAGCAAAATTTTAGGACAAGCTAACCAATTACTCTATTAGTCAAAAATAATACTAAGGGCATAAAAAAATCATAAAATCTTACTCATAAAATCTTATGTGTAATGATTTTATTAATGTTTTTAAGTAGAGAGTGGCGGGTCCACTATCGATGCAACAAATAAAATATCCCCACCTCATTGTGAGCAAGATTTTGTGCCCTTATTTTGTGCCCCTACCATTACTCATTTGTCAAACTTCAAATTGGATTTTATAAACTTAATTATCTTTTGACTATTATTTTTTTTTAAATGATGCTAACAAAAATTTTAAAATTGTTATTGTATCACATTTAATAATAAATTCAAAATTATAATACTTATTTTTTTTCAAATCTATATATATATATATATTAAAGTTGGCCAAAAGAGCTATGGTATTGATATGTGGACAAACAATGGAGAAAGTTTGCATTTGGAGAAGCCACATCAACAACATACTAATAAATAAGTGACTTTTCATTTTCTTTTCATTAGCTAATACTATTAGCTAATAATAATAGTTACTAAAAAGGGTAACTATAATAGTTAACTATTATAGTAACTATTACCATTATTAGTAATACTTAACTATAATAGTTAACCATTATAGTTAACTATTACTCTTATTAGTAATAGTTACTATTATAGTTAACTATATTAGTTAACTATTACTATTAATAGTATTAGTTAACAATCTTAGTTACAATATTACTATTAATAGTATTAGTTAACTATAATAGTTACTATTATAGTTAACTATATTAGTTAACTATTACTATTAATAGTATTAGTTAACAATATTAGTTACAATACAAGTTAAGTATTACTATTAATAGTATTAGTTAACTATAATAGTTATTATATTAGTTAACTATTACTATTAATAGTATTAGTTAACTATAATAGTTACTATATAGTTAATTATAATAGCTACTATTATAGTTAATTATTACTATTAATAGTATTAATTAACCATAATAGTTATTACTTTATAAGTTATTTTTTACTATTAATAGTATTGGTTAACTATAATAGGCTACATACATTAACTATTACTATTATTAGTATTAGTTAATTATAATAGTTATTATATAAATTAGATTATTAAATTTTAATATTAATTAATCATAATAGTTACTGTATCAATTAACTATTACTATTAATAATATTATTTTATTATAATAATTATATTAATAATTATTATTATATAGACTAATCATTGCTTTTAATATACTCCCTCCGTTTCATGATAACTGAGACTAAAAAAAAGCACAAGAATTAAGGAATACTAATAAAATAAAAAAAATGTGAGGTAGAAAATGAAGAGAGAGAATTAGTGGGGTAAATAGTAGTGTTGGTTGAATAAAATGAGTGGTGGAGAATGAAGAGAGACAATGAGTGGTGGGGTTGGGTGAATATAAAATATTAAAAAGTTTGTCATTTTGTGCAGTCTCAATTGAGGTGAAACGGACGAAAAGGAAAATAAGTCTCAGTTCTCATGAAACGGAGGGAGTATATATTACCCGCTAGTTATTGATTAAAGTATAATTAAAATTGACGAATAATCCTAGCTTAAGTGAGATGGGAGAGTGTATGAAAATACTCCTTCCATTTCAAAACACTTTACACTAGTTTTTTTTTTTCCTAAATGTATTAGTTTCTTTTTTAAATGTGCCGTTGATAAAAAAAATCTAAAATATTTAGTTTTTATTATTTTATTATTTACACTTGTCATACTCACATATTCTTTCTGTCCCAAAACTATGTGGACAAATTTAGTTGTGTGCGAAAATTAAGGGAAGAATAATAGTGGGCAATTGTTGTGAGTGTGAAAAATGCAGTAGGAGAGAGAAAGTGTAGGAATAATAGGTTATTTGGTGTTATGAATATAAAGGGTTAATGACAATTTAGACCCTGAAGTACCATACCACCCTTCCAATCGAGTCTCGGATGTCTTTTTTGGCCAGATCGGACCCTGGGGTAATTTATTTTCGCCAGTTAGGGCCTTTTTGACAGAATTCGTTAGAAACTCAGTTAAAAGGCATGTGTCATGCACGTGACTAACGGAAATGGGTAGTTTGAAGTTGATATTTCATTTAAGGGGCTTAATGAAAATTTCAAATTTAATAAGGCTGAAAATAAAAATAGTTATTGGTTTCAAAAAATTAATATATTAAATAAAAAAGCTTTTAAAGTTATTTCAAAGATATTAAATATAAAAATTAAAGGAAACTAATAAATAAATTTTATTTTATAAACATAATAAATCATTTTTTCTTTTACAAAAAAAAAATCATTAAATACATTTACTTTTTCTCACTTATTTAATTTATTGTTTTCTTTTATTTAATTTTTATTATTCACCATGTTATTAGCAATACTAAATGAATAAAAAAAAGGTTGAGAATCACAACCAAATTAGTGCT
Organism: Campanula takesimana; assembly: GCA_026119855.1. Classification (NCBI taxonomy): domain Eukaryota; kingdom Viridiplantae; phylum Streptophyta; class Magnoliopsida; order Asterales; family Campanulaceae; genus Campanula; species Campanula takesimana. Next base: position 1,062,010 of record JAOWBW010000116.1, on the reverse strand, counting down.
GGGATTGGTATTCTTCAGCCATTGCAGATAAATCTCCTTCACCTTTTACCACCCATACATACATTAACACCACTGGCCAAGCCACCATCCCCACCACCTACGCCACCGCCGCTACCACCGTCACCGCCGCCAGAAACCCACAGCTAGCCACCATCACTTAAACAAAAAAAGATTTAAACTAAATGGAGATTTGTAAGAATCGAACAACCATTACAATCAATTTGTAAAAACAAAACAAAGCTTTCTTCATCTGCTTCCATTACCCATAAAATCAATGGAAAACAATCCCACCCTCTCATCCCACACTTCCCTTCCCTTCCCAGTTACCCCCAACCACTATGTAATATTAGTAATGCTTTCTTCACCCTCAAATACACAACCAGATTGAAGACCCAGACGGCCAGACCGCCTCCAAACAACCGACACTGCAATCCACCTGTCCCAAATTGAAGCTCAGATTGACCCGACCGCCAATAATCATGAATCCGAACGTGGACGAGTGACCCGACCGCCAATAATCACACCACCGCCAGCCACCGACTTGTCCGGCGAGTGATGCTTCTCCATCCTCATAACCATCGGCGCCTCCGTTATACCTTCTTCTGATGATGATGATTCTGACGACTCTTTAACTGTTGATGATGATATCGTGGATCGGCACCAGAAATTGATCCAGTTCGGATTCTCACCCAAAATTGATTTGAACCCAAAATTGATCCGGCCGCCGCCATTGTTTGAACCAAAAATTGATTTGATTTAGAGAGAGAGAGAGGAGTGTGTGTGTGTGTGTGTGTGTGTGCGCGCGAGTGTGTGTGTGTGTGTGACGAATGAGGAAGAAGGTGGGGGGATATAGTTTTTTTTTTCATCCCTTGTTTTTTGAAGATGTCATTTATAACCCCTTCAAACTTAATCGCAATTCAAACTACCCAATTCCGTTAATCACGTGCATGGCACATGCCTTTTAACTGACTTTTTAACGAATTCCGTCAAAAATGCCCTAACTGGCGAAAATTAATTACCCCAGGGGCCAATCTGGCAAAAAAAAGACATCCGGAGCTCGATTGGAAGGGTGGTATGGTACTTCAGGGTCTAAATTGTCATTAACCCGAATATAAAAGAAAAAGTATGAGAGAGAATGAGTTGGGGGAATAGTAAAGATTTTTTGTCATTTTAAAAAAGTGAAATTTTTCAGTACGACGCTCAAAAAGGAAATTTGTCAACATGGTCATGGGACGTAAGGAGTACATATAACTATAAGGTCCCACATATATAAAAATGTTACCTCACTTGTCGTACTCGCAATGCTGCAAGATGTTCTTGGACGAAGGGAGAACACGACAACGATGAAGCTTTAATTTTAAAATAAGTTTGGATTAGGTTGGCATTGATCATTGTATAGATTCGCTAGAAGAGGTGAGAAAACTAATACTTTCTCTCTCACTTTAATGAATGCAACTAATACTTTCTCTATAATCACCCTAGTCCTCAATCGATCTTTTATTTTCTTGTATGAGTACAAATTCATTGTATCATATGTATCTCTGGCACATTCATCTAATGAATGTGACAGTGTTTCACGATCGAACATTGAACGTCATGCAGCAATGTAAGCTTTATTGTCATGCGGCGACATTCCTTAAACATAAGGGCATACTAGCCACCAAGATCACATAAAAACCATGTGATATTTTTTCACTTCAACTGACCTATTTCGATTATTTGGTTCACACCTTCATACAATTCTCCATATTTTTTAATAGTTGATTCAAGACACCATATATGTGTGTGTGTGAGCGTGGATATCTTTCAATGCAAGGTGATCGCTACTGTGTGTGTGTGTAACCTTGGATACCTTTCAATGTAAGGTGATCGCTACTGTCTCCCTACTTTCATCCTTGCTAAATTTAGACTCATAATATTTTGTCTTGCCCCTGCTTAACCAAAAATATTGACATTCTAAAGCTTATCTCAATAATTTTAAGTTTTTCTCGTCAATCAACATGATATCATTTGCAAACATCATTCACCGTGATATATCATCTTACGTAACATTGTCACTCTATTCATGATCATGACAATATGAATAAACTAAGTGCATAAATCTCATGCACTCCAATCATAATAAGTGACTCCTCTGCCGTCCCAACAATAGTCTCTACACTTTTACTCACTCCCTCACACGTCCTTTATGATGCCAGCATATTTCTCAAAACACTCTTATTTGTTAAAGTCTACCAAATTACCTATCTCAGTAGTTGACAAGGTATCATACGCCTTCTCAATATCAATAAAAAATATATGTAAATTGTTCTTTCTATCTTGTAACTTTTCAGCAACTTGTCTCGTACGGTAGATTCCATCCATAATTGATATGGGAATAAATATGAAGATGATGGAGTGAGTTGATGGCCGGATTTTCGTAATCGTAGGTCAAGCTCACGCTTAGATTATTTTTTTTATTTTTTTTAAGAGGATCGATAGTGGTTCTCTACTTACCCCCTTATAATAATAATGTCCTAGGAGGCATGGGAAGGGATCGAACCCGGAACCTCACATATTGTGAAGTTTGGCTCTACCACTGAGCCACTCCTTATGGACTACGCTTGGAATTTGAAGATGACAACGTATCTGGGACTAAATATGTTGAAAAACCGCGTTCGGAGTATGAGAATGAGGATAATGGAGTGATTTGACGGTGTTGGGGAGGGCGCGGTCACCGGAAAAGATGAAAAGGCCGGTGAGTGTTTGGAGTAGTGAATGAAGCGCGCTTTTTATAGAGAGATTGAGTTACAAATGGGATGTGTGAAGGGGATGATATGGTTTTGTTTGATGGGTGTGGGAGTTTGGGTATTTAGGACTTATTGTTGACTGGTCAATGAAGGCTAGGAGTGTGGGGGGAAATATGATTTTAGGACATATCCTTAATTGGGATTCACGCATAACTTTTCTTTATTTGGAATAAAATCTGGGCATCGGGGCCCTTCGAGAATTTTTCCGTTTAAAAACGAAAACTAGACATTTGAGTATTATTTATTAAAAAAAAAAATCGTATGCTATACATGTTTTTGGTAGGGGTGTGTAATAAATATCGAAAACCGTACCGAAACCGAAAATACCGAAAAGTGTATGGTGCTTTGATTTTAATAGAACTGAAATTTCGCCTAATTTTGGTTTAGTGTTAAAGTACTGAACCGATACTTCGTCCCTAACCGGTAAATTTAAACTACGTCATTTTATGTATACATATATATATATATATATACACACACACACACACACATACATATACGTATAGGATCACACTAAAATGAGAACCATTTAAAATGAAAACAGCGAGAACCAAGCATAACCGCTTGATTAAATACAAAAATTATTGGTCCAGATTATAGTTATATTGGATACACATGAGTACAATAGCTAATTTTTAAAATACACCTGGATACATTGTCATCTAAGCTATTGTATCCAAATGCAAATTTAAAAAACAATTGGATACAACATTTATTTAAGTGTATCTATAATCTGAACCATTGATTTTGATTTGAATTTAATGGTTATGATTGATTCTCACGTTTCTCACACAATTGTGGTTCTTATTTGAGTACCTACCTATACGTATATATATTAAAAATATACGCACATATACTGAGATAAGGAAACGCAAGGAGATATCGTTACAACAAACCTTCATTTGCTCTTTAAACTTCCTCTCCCTAACCATACCCAATGCGGCAACGATCCTCACCCTACACCCAATCCTCTTCCACTTTCTGCCACCCGCCTTCCGGTGGATTCATCCCTTCTCACCCCTACGATCTTCCCCATACATGCTGTAGCAAATTTATTTTGTCACTAACTCGATTTCTCGCATGTGGTAGGCGAAGTTCGTTTCACTTTTTTTTTCTTTTGCACAATTCATTGCTTTTATTTATTAATTATTCATATTTTCCTCACAATAAATAAATTTGAGTTTACTTATCTAACTAATGATTTATTAGTATTACTTAATATATTTCTTTGAATTTTTTTTGCTCAAACTTCAGCATCGTTGTTGAAAAACCGAATTTTATCCCGAACCGAGAACCGAAAGAATCTTACCATTTAAAACTCAATCGTTACTGTTCAAAACTTTACGTACAAAAAATATATGGTTCGGTAGCGGTATTACCCCGAACCCAAACCATCCCCTACCAAGCTCACCCCTAGTTTTTTGTTGGTTGGGTTGCAACTCTTTGTCAAAGCTTTTTTTGGGTTGGGTTGTAACTCTTTGTCGACGCGTCTCTAAATCCAGTTTGCACATCCGTAACGAGAGTCGGTGTGAAGTGACTTTGGTGAACCCATCACCGCCAGCGACAGTAAGTAACTGACCCCCAATTCGTTATTTCCCGTCCCCCCTTTCTGAAACATCCCTCGTATTTCCTCACAATTACTAACCCTAGAAACATCAAATTAGGGTTTATGGTCCGATTTTAGGGCCTTCACATTCATCCACAAGATTAAAATAATAACCTCAAATGTCGAAAAGGAAGTTCGAAGGTTTTGGTTTGAACAAGCAACCAACCTACAATTTCGAGCGTTCACAAGCGCCGCAGCCGCTCTATGTCCCTCCTTCCTCTCGCTCCGGTGGCCATGACCATTACGAGGATACCGACCTGGACGACATCGATTACGATGACAGAGACGAGTCCAATAACGATGGAGCTGGCGGAGGCGGTGAGGGCGGTGAGGGCGGGGACGATGAGGTTGACCCGCTTGATGCGTTCATGGAGGGGATTCATGAGGAAATGAAGGCGGCGCCGCCGCCCAAGGCGAAAGAGAAGGCGGAGAAGTATAGAGATGACGAGGAGGAGGATCATATGGAGAGTTTTTTAAGGTCGAAGAAGGATTTAGGGTTGACGCTCGCTTCGGAGGCGCTTCATGCTGGCTATGATTCTGATGAGGAGGTTTATGCTGCGGCCAAGGCCGTTGATGCTGGAATGGTGGAGTATGATTCTGATGATAATCCTATAGTTGTTGACAGGAAGAAGATTGAGCCAATTCCAGCTCTGGATCATAGCTCAATTGATTACGAGCAGTTTAACAAAGACTTTTACGAGGAAAAGCCTTCAATATCAGGTACTTTTAAAATGTCTTTTTTTTAACTGTATTATTTACTCACCTATGCAATTTAGATGTTTTTTTCGGCTGGCTGGATTTGCTTGCTTCCATAACTTATGGACCATAAGTTATAGTTGAGTCAGCCTACAACAGTAGCTAGCAACAACAGGATGAACTCTCATAAAGTATTGTCTACTATATGCTGCTTATGTTGTCTACGCCATTGAGATGTGTGCTGTTTCAAGTTTGAAAAGCTATTAACTAATGAAGTGAAGAGAAAATAGAAGAGAATGTAGTAGGCTAGTAGCTGATGATGAATTTAGAGAAAATTTTAGCACAAATCTAATGAGTATAAAATCAACTAGCACGATATTATGTAGGAAATTCGTTAAGAACAATTTGGAATAAGGATAAATAGGATAAGTAGATACAGAAGTTGTCCTAGCATTGCAAGAAGTTGCAATTCTGAATACGGAATGCAATTTTATCTTGTAGAGAACTGTATAATTTGCAAGGGTAATACTAGGGGCACATAAAGGATACAAAATGATATTTACACAAACTATAGTTAAAAGGAAGTAAGGAAGAAAAAGCGCATAAAGCTGGTAACTAATAAGATGCGTAGAAGGGAATTGATCAGTCTGGTGTTCTTATCTTCTCCATCTAACTTCAGCAAATCCTTTTCTCTTCCTCCCCACCGGCGCCAACGTCAACTGCAACCATTCTATCTTTTCGCTCTTATTGTTCCTTTTCCGCATGAACGCGTCTCTTTGATGAGTTGATCGAAATTGTGCATTTCCCCTCTCCTATTTCGACCTTTATACTTAAATCACAGAGAGAAGCCTCCGAATTCGATTGTTGTGTGTCCAAGAAGCACAACAACAGATAACTCACAAAAATCAAAATTTAAAAAACAAGAAATTTTAAGAAGTCAATGAGGATGTCCAAATTGGTAATTTTGGGGATAATTAAAAGAACTTCAACAGTATACCCCCCCAAGCTTCTTGATTAACATTGTAGAAACAGAGGAGGGTGCTTGTTCACAATCATGATTGAAAGGGTCCATGAAAACAAATGAGAATGAAAGCGAACACCATATTGTTACATATTTTTTTTTCCCTAAAAGAAACAAGGATTTAACGATAACGGGGAGCATCAAATTTTGAAACCGATTTATTCCAATTCTGTCAGAGTTGCACAGTTTTGATTAAAGGAGAAGGGAATTGTGCGGAAAAAGGAAAAATAAAGGTAAGAAAATAAAGGTGTGAATAAATCTTACTCAGACTTGCCCATTCAGGCCAAATTTCCAATCTGATTCGGTAAGCAGCGCCTCTTACTAGATTTTGACTATTACGTCCTCATGCATGCACTCGTTTCTCACGCCATTCCGATTTTGACAATTATGTCCTTTCTCTCTCTCTCTCTCTCTCACACACACACACACACACACACACACTATCTTTTCTCTTTAGAATTACCCTGTTTGCAATTGATGGAGGATTTCAAAGGTAGCTCATCAGAAAAATTGTAGAGCAGATACCTTGTGGTTCAGCTATAGTACATGTATTTTTTAAACACGCACTATTGAAAATGTAAATGGCAGTCAACAGGATCTTAATTGAAAAAGAAACCAGAAGAGTTGCTAATTCATAGAAAATCAAAACTGGAAGTCATTTCTGAGTGATTTTCATATCTCTTTGGAAGTTGACCTGACCCCTGGTACCCTCCCCCCTCAAGCTCATAGAAGAATTTCGAGTTGTCCATTTCTCAGTTTGAATCATTTGGTATAAAGCCATTTAGGTGTTCTGTAGATCACTTGGACTTTGGGAGACTGAACTTTGAATTTGAAACACCCTTCTGGCCGTCGTGCTGACAGTTGCGGAATAGAGAGATACAATATGAGGAAATGATGGAGTTTCAATGGCTCAATCTGCTAAACTACCCCATGCCGGTAGTAGTTAGCAATTCAATCATTCATTAGAATGATGAGTAGTGATGACGCGTAGGGCCATCCATTGGTTCTGTTCTGAAAAATGTGGCATTACAGCATGATAATAATATCGCCTGATAGTTGATACTTTAGAATATGCATCTTAGAGATGAGTGGTGCTTTACAATATTGATGGCTTGTGAATTATCAATTAAGCAGTGCTATTTCTTCCTCAGGATTATGACCTAAACTTGAACTCCATGTTTATGAACTGTAGACATTTCTAGAGAGGTACCATTTGAAGAAGCTTGATAGCATATCTAAAGAGTGAAAGGTTTCATGTAGTCAATCACAATTGATTGATACTAAGGTCAAGCTGAGTTGTACAAAATCATAATTTCGTTCAATATCAGTCATTAGTGTGCCAAAAAATACTTACCAAGCTGGCTTGCTTCAACCATTAATAAACCCATAAACAAAATGAAGTCAGCAGTATTTCAACCTGAACATAGGAGTATAAACAGGATGGGGGTGAAAGTTGGTATATACTGAAAGTGGGTCATCTTCCAGGATGGCAGCGTTTCTGCAGAACTTCTTCTTGATTAAAGAAACTTGGTTTCCTTGGTTCAAAGTTGGATGTCACAAAGATTCCACGACAAACATTCATTAAGTCTTGAATAGTGTGATTTAATCTACTTGCAGAGTTGCCAACAACGATGTTATCAGTTGTCTTCTATATATTTCATCGTCAGACAGTGCGGGATATAATCTTGGCCTGTATTCATTCACCTGCTGATTTTCATTTGTTTGCTTATGCTTGCTCTCTTTTTTACGTTGCCAGGAATGAGTGAGCAGGATGTTCTCGAGTACAGGAAGAGCTTAGCTATTCGTGTATCGGGCTTTGATGTTCCAAGACCAATTAAGACATTTGAAGATTGTGGATTTTCTGCGGAGCTGAGGAAAGCTATTGCAAAACAAGCATATGAAAAGCCTACACCGATACAGTGCCAGGCTTTACCAATTGTGCTGTCTGGGAGAGATGTCATTGGAATAGCAAAAACTGGTTCTGGAAAAACTGCTGCCTTTGTGCTTCCTATGATTGGTCATATTATGGATCAACCTGAGCTTGAGAAAGAAGAGGGTCCTATTGGGGTTGTATGCGCACCTACAAGAGAATTAGCACATCAAATATATTTGGAGGCCAAGAAATTTTCCAAATCCCACGGTATACGTGTATCTGCAGTTTATGGTGGGATGTCTAAACTTGAACAGTTCAAGGAACTGAAGGCAGGATGTGAGATAGTTATTGCTACACCTGGGAGGTTGATAGACCTGCTTAAAATGAAGGCACTAACCATGTCACGAGCCACTTACTTGGTGCTTGATGAGGCTGATAGGATGTTTGACCTTGGATTTGAGCCACAAATAAGGTCCATTGTTGGTCAGATTAGGCCAGATCGCCAAACCTTACTATTTTCAGCAACAATGCCACGCAAAATCGAGAAACTTGCAAGAGAGATTCTCACTGACCCGGTTAGAGTTACTGTCGGCGAGATAGGAATGGCAAATGAGGATATTACTCAGGAAATTCAGGTACTTCCCTCAGATGCCGAAAAACTGCCTTGGCTTGTGGAAAAGCTACCGGGCCTAATCGACAATGGCGACGTTTTGGTTTTTGCTTCAAAAAAAGCAACTGTCGATGAGATTGAGAACCAATTGGCCCTAAAGGGTTTCAAAGTCGCTGCTCTTCATGGTGACAAAGATCAAGCTTCTCGTACAGAAACATTGCAAAAATTTAAATCTGGAATATACCATGTCCTTATCGCAACTGATGTTGCTGCCCGCGGTCTTGACATCAAATCAATTAAGTCAGTGGTCAACTTTGACATAGCTAGAGATATGGACATGCACGTGCACAGAATTGGGAGAACAGGGCGTGCTGGGGATAAAGACGGAACTGCATACACTCTCATCACGCTGAAAGAGGCTCGGTTTGCTGGTGAATTGGTTAATAGTTTGGTTGCTGCTGGTCAGAATGTCTCAATGGAACTGATGGATCTTGCCATGAAGGTAGTTGATTCCCCTTCCTATGTTTTGTTTTTGCTTGAAACTGTGTAGTACCCCATACATGTAGCGCATTGCATTCCCTGTATTCCATCAAACTCTATGTGCATTTCATGGTATAAGTTCTGCATCATTTTAGTATACTTGCTCCGTCAGCAGAATTATTATTTCCTCTCTAATCTGAGCGTAGTTACGGTCTTCAACATGTTGACTTTGATACTTGTAAGTATATTGCAATGATTGAATGACTTTTACCTTGTAAATCAATAGGATGGAAGGTACCGATCCAAACGCGACGCGAGAAAAGGAGGTATGATTTTTTATGTTTCTTGCATACCCTTGAGACTCTTCATATGATCAATCATTTACGTGTTTGCGTGCCTTACATTAAACAGCATGTTTCTAACCATTCCAGAAAGTTAACATCAAGGAATCTGTTCATTTCCTTAAAAAAGGAAAAAAGTGGCCACAGTAAGAATTTTCTTGTCCTATAATACATTTGATACTTGTACAGGTGGCAAAAGAGCAAAGGGTAGGGGAGGTGGCAACCGAGGTGTACGAGGTGTGGATTTTGGTTTGGGTATAGGGTATAGTACAGAATCCAATAATGGTCCACCAACTGCTGCTCCAAGTCGGTTTGCAGCTGCTCCTCCTCCTCCCAGTCGTTCTGCAGCTGTTAATTCTCTGAGGACAGGAGTTATGGCACAGTTTAAGAGCAACTTTGTTGCTGCTTCACCGAGTCAGGCTGTAAATACCACTTCTGGTATGCAAGCCAACAAGAGAATGGTGTTACCTGGTTTTGTATCGGGTGGCTCAATAGGTGGTGATATAAGGACGACTACTCAGGCTGCCAGTTCTACAGACCCTACTCCTACGCCAGCTGGAGATTCTGCCAATAGAAACAGAGAAAATTCAAGTCAAAGGGATTCCGACAGGTGACTTTGACCTAAATCTTTCTTTCAAGTATATATGCTACACCCTCCATTCCTCGATGAGTTTCCATTTTCTTAGGATATTGCTGAAATAATGAGGCCTTAAAACCTCTTTAGTTTTTTTTTTTTTGAAAAATTGATAATGGACAATCATTTAGGGATTGGAATATCTTAAAATTCATGGAGAATAGACTAACTTCCGGATACGTAACTCACCATATGTTTTGTGCAGATCTAGAGATCGACCTAGAGAGAGAAAGAGGGCTTCTGGCTGGGATCGTTAATTTTTACAGTGAATCTTGTCAAGATTAATTCCCTTGTGTGCAATTTATATTTATATAATCTCTCCCTGCATTATTTTTACCTTAAGTTACCCATTTCTCCTCTGTACTTGTTTGTCTAGTGTATAATTGGATAGTTAGATTTGTAACATTTACCTTAAGTTTTTGTCTTCGCTTTTTAGATGTTTGGTGAACTATTTTTGCGACTTGGTATGCTCTATTTCTTGGAAGCTTTTGATTTTCACGTGTTTGAATTGCAAGACTCGTTTTCTTGCATTCAGTTTTTGCCGGTTCTTCAAGGTTTAGAAAGGTAGAAAAATGATTTTTGTGATGGCTCTCATATATCAGCTGCGGCTTTATGTGATGACTGGCACATAACTCCTTTTAAACCTCTCTCTCCACTCCAACCTTAGCCTTACGCAACATAGATCCTTGCCTTCCATTAAATACTGAAATTCGATAGCACATACTAAATAGACCATTGTCTTCCAACATCAAGGTCTCAAGTTCGGTTCCTTTCTTACCGTTGTAACAAAAGAACTAAAAAAACTTGTCTACCGTTTATGATAAGAATTATTGAAATTGTAAAATTGACAGTTTAGACTAATGGATTAGCAATTTTTGTTCTTTCTTTGTAATCCAATGGATTAGCAGTTAAATTATTAAGCAGAGTGTTAATATTACAAAGTGCCAAAAATTGCTAATCCATTAGTCTAAATGGCGAGTGTCAATATTACAAAGTGCCAGTAATTCAAACTGACGTTTATAAACATTGTAATTAAAAAGTGCCAGTGGTAGTGTCAATAAGTGCCAGTGTACATGTGCTGACACTTTTTTACACTACCGATCAGCGCTAAACAACTTCCTGTTAATTACAAAAATGTCATCGCGCCATTTTAAAAACACGTTGTACGCAAACCTTAAGGAAAAAAACGTTTTTCCCCCCATTTTCTCACAATTCTTAAAGCTATTTTTTTAATTGTTTAGGAAAAAAGAACTTATATATATATATATATATATATATATATATATATATATATATATATTTATATTCTAAGAGATTTTGTGGAATTAATAAATCTTAATTGAAATTTTGCATGCAATAATTATTATCAAATATTGTGAAAGTCAATTATATTTCCTAGCAGGGTGTTGTTATAGACACTCATAAATACTCCCTCCGTCCCTATTTACCTTACAAAAATGAGGCTTTGCACAAAGATTAAGAAAATGATTGTAAAGTTGATGTGTTGTGAGTGTAGATAGTTGAGTGGTAGAGAGAAAGTGGGTAGAGAAAAGTAAGTTGATAGTTGTTGTGAGTATGACAAGTGGGTCATACTATTTAAAAAATGTTTAAAAGTTTCTTTTTTGGGATTTTGTAATGTAAATAGGAACACCAAAAATAACAATTTTTGTAAGGTAAATAAGGACGGAGGGAGTATGATTGAAATTTTAAATAGTGAAACTTACGAGTGTAGTATTCATTAATGAATACAACTTGTGTATAGCACCACCCTTCCTATCCTAGTACTCCTCAACTCATAAACCCTCTCCCATCACCGTTCCAGCAGCAAACCACTGTAACAGCCAATCACCACCAATTAATGGCGATCAATCTCAGCCGCCGATTCTCGGCGGGAACCTGGACGTTGATGATGAGGAATCTCTGCACATCTGTATCGGCCGAGACGGTGGAAAATGTTGAGACTCCGGCGAAAAAGAAGCGTGGAAATGAAGACCGGATATACCGGAGACTTTCGGCGTTGGGAGCCACCGGGAAAACAGTCGCCCAAACGCTAAATCAGTTTATAAGAGAAGGAAACTCGGTGAAGAAATTTCAATTGGAAAGATGCATCAGGGAACTCCGTAGGTACACCAAGTACCACCACGCTCTTGAGGTTTTCTATCCCCCACTCTTCCTCAGATCAATTTTCTAAGTCTATTCCAGTTATTATCTCAAATGTTGATTTGACATGGATTTAATTGTAGTATTTTTGAATTGTTAAATTAATTTCTTAGCTTTGCAGTAGTGGCTGTGTCTCATACTTGCTGGTTTATGTGAGTTTAGTCTTCAAAATTTATTTGTAAATTAGGATATTGTAAATTGATGAACCTGAATTTAGTAATTCTACTAGATATCAAATACTTGTTTTACGGGGATTTATTCCCTCCTCTCTAAAGAAGTGATAGTTTTAAGATACCGATACTTTTTTGAGAAGGAAATAGTATATCTCTTCGTAAGATCATGAAGTGGTCAAATGAAGTTTGAGATATCGGGACTCTTTTTAGGGGAGGAATGTAGTATATGGAATTGAGTCTTCTAAGATTTTTTAATGTAAAGAATGATCGAGGGAATGTGAATGCTTTGTGTAGGATTCTAGACTTTTCTATTGTTAGAGGGCTTATATGATCGTAGGGGTTAATTAATTAGCTTGGAAGTCATGGGAATTTAATTTCTATCTTACTGATTGGGGTTATGATTTGTTACTTAAAATGAGTGTCTTGGTTGTTTGTAGGATTGATAGTCTTATCTGATAGGGAAAAAATCACGTTCGTACAAGCTGGAACAAGCAAGAAAAAAAAAGATTGTCACCCAATCACTTTCCTACTCTTATGTGAATCTTTTCTATTCATTGATTAAGATCTGAATGTGTGAGAATCTCGATTCGTGATGAAATTCCAGAATTGTAAATTGCTTGAAAGTTAGAAACTATGAGCTCATGTGCAATGGCATAGAGCATGTGTAAGTGTCCCTGCAAACAACCACACGCGCGCGCACACCGAAAAAAATTCCCACTCTGTTGATCTTCCTACTTTTTTGCCGTTCCTACGAATGAACTTTGAGCCATAATTTTAGGCTGATTTAATTATCTTAATCAAAATCTAAAACTTGTTATTAATACACCATCAACAATATTGTCAATAACAAGTTTTAGATTGTCATTAGAATGATTAAATCAATCTAAAATTAATGCTCAAAGTTCATTCGTAGTAATGGTAAAAAAAAAAGAAGTAGGAAGATCATTATGGGACAGAGGGAATACGAAAACATCATTTAGGTTTTCACTAGTTGCATTGATTTTTCTGTTTTTGAAGCCAAAAATTTGTGCAGTTCTCAATTTGTTTCATTTCTACCAAACAAGCTATTTCTTATTTCTTAAAGAATTTATGGAAGCTTTTATCATCTCGTAACAACTTACCCTGAATGTGAACTTGACATATGCATTTTGATCTATTTGATGCAGATAATGGAGTGGATGGAGTTGAGGGATACTAATTTCTCGCACAAGGACCTTGCGGTACGCTTGGATCTCATATCAAAAACCCAGGGAGTAACTGCAGCTGAAGCATACTTCAGTGGCCTTTCACCTCAACAAAAGAATCGTTACACTTATGGAGCTCTCTTGAACTGCTATTGCAAGGAAAAACTTGTTGATAAAGCATTGCCTCTCTTCGAAAAAATGGACAAATTGAGCTTTATTTCCCCAATGGCCCTTAACAATCTTATGACCCTACATATGAGATTGGGCCAACCCGAGAAAGTACCCTCCTTGGTGCAAGATATGAAAAACCGGAAAATTTCATTATCCATCTTTACCTTTAACATCTGGATGCAAAGCCTTTCCCATCGAAATGATATTGAAGGAGTAGAAAGAGTTTTTGAGGAAATGATGAAAGACCTCGGAGGGCAATGTGATTGGACAGCGTACACTAACCTAGCTGCAGTTTATATCAAAGCATCACTTTTCGAGAAAGCTGAGTCAGCTCTTAAAAGGCTAGAGAAAGAGATCCGTCCCCTTAATCATCAGGCATTCCATTTTATGATAAGCTTGTATGGAGGAGCTTCTAATCTAAGTGAGGTTTATCGCATTTGGAACCTTCTAAAATCTTCTCTTGGAACAACACCCAATATGAGCTATATCGTTATGCTTCAAACTCTTGCTAGACTGAAAGATATTGATGGGCTGCAGAAATGCTTCGAGGACTGGGAATCACGTTGTACCCATTATGATATACGGTTGGCCAATATAGCTGTATCTGCTTACTTAAGTTCTGACAAGATTGAAGAAGCTGAAGCAGTTTTCCAGAGAGCTACAAAGCAATCAGCTGGACCTTTTTATACAATCTGGTATGCATTTGCAACTTTTTATGTGAAGGGCAGGCAAATGGATTTAGCTACGAAGTGCATGGAAGCAGCTATATTGGAAGCAGATAAAAAGGGATTGTCTCAGAAAAGATCGAGTCCAGACCCTAAACTGGTTGAGAAATTTATGGAGTATTTTGAGGAAGAGAGAGATGTAAATGGGGCCGAGAAGTTATGCAGTCTTTTGAAAAGAATAAATTGCCTTGATAATGTGACGTATGGTTTATTACTGCGGAACTACGCAGCGGCCAATCAAACAGAACCCGAGATGCGCAAGAGATTGGAGGAAGACTCAATCCTGTTGAACTCTGAGCTCGAGAACTTGCTTATGAAGGTATGTCCTGATTAACTTGAGCCGTTCTGGTGGGAATGAGAGCTGGATAAAGTGTTTTTTTTTTTTTTTTTTGGAACGTGGAGAGTATTATATTTTTATTGTACCATTTATTTATAAGTTACTGAAAATCAATGAGAATCAAATTGTGAACTAAATACTACTACTTCGATGCAACGGTATTGTGAAAAATCAGACAAATCTTGATCAGTATCTTACCTAAAACTCTTAAGACAGATCAAATTTTTTGTACCACTTACTTTTGTGTACTGGTGATCGAACTAATACTCCCTCCGTCCCAAAATGATCTTCTCATTTGTCATTTCTCATTGTCCCATAAAGTTCTTCACATTTCTACATTTTAGGCTTAAACAAAGCATGACTAGTGAAGCAAGTGTTCATATCCTTAAAAAGTTTGAATAGTCAAACGCGAAGATCATTTTGGGACGGAGGGAGTATACTGTTGTATGTAACACTAGTGATGCAACAGCTATATGCGTTTCCTTTGGAAAACAAAGATTGGAACCCAATAGATGTGTATATTTTCCATTTAGGCTGTCTCATGTGACGATTATTCAAGGAACCTTTGTAAAATAAATTGACCACATTAACCTTCTTTTTTTTTTTTTTTGCCTAGTTTAAATTCTTGTATTTTTGTCTAGAATGCCAATATCCAGTCACAACATTGGATGTTGACTAATTTGGTTCCAGTTGGCTAAGATCACTAGATAATGTGTCGTCTTTGGAATAAATAAAAGCATTGCAATCAAATCACTAATAAATACCGAGTATCTTGAAATAGGCATGATTTTCTGCCCTGCAATTCAAACATGAATATTACATGTTGTCTTTGGGATAAATAAAAGCATTGCAATCAAATCACTAAGAAATACTCCCTCCGTCCGTCCCAAGAAGAACAAGAAAAACTTTTTGGGACAACGAGAAATGGCAAATGAGAAAGATCATTGGGACAGAGGGAGTATCTTCAAAGAGGCATGGTTTCTAAACGTTCCATGCGCAACAAATACCTAAAATTCGAAACAAAGTGCATCTCTTGGTTTCGTTGATACCAACCACCATGCAAATACCAAAACATAGGCAACAAACTAATGCAGGTCAATCTGATAATAACGAGACCTGTGTTAAAAGTTGGAGTCTAGAAGAGGCGAAGGGTTAGATATTTGTCTCTGTAAAAATGCTACACTGATCATATCATCAACAGAGAAATGAATAGACAGCGGGATAAAAATTACACTTTACATAAAAATGTGTCTATATATCATCTTTAATCCACATAAATGAAACTGGTTGGAACACGGTCACTCGTCTCTCCCTTCATGAACTGTGCCAGGTAAAAACGGAAATCCTCAACTAAGATGGAAGTACTAGCGTAAAAGATCTTCGAACAGAACATGGAGGCTTCTATATCTTCTGTTTTAAAGTTACATTGATGATTCCGATAGGAGATTTGGGTCGATAATGTTCATCTGTGTCCACCTCTTCAATTTCCTACATTGACATTGCAAGAGAAACCTTTTAAGATGAAGAATAGGCAGTGTTTCTGAGTATAATCCGTTAAAGCACAGAAAAGCAAAAAACTCCATTCATAATATGCTAGCAGGAAATTTCAACTTCAAAATTTGTTTAACCTTTCCCCCTCTTCCATGCCTCTACTGCTCACCTGTCTCTCCAAGTATACTGAAAATGCCAAATACCAAACCCAAACATAACATAGCAATGTTAAACACTGTTTCTGTATCTGCAAGAATTGTTACTGTCTCGAAAACTATAACCATATCCGTCAGTGGCGGAGCTAGGAAATTTTTTAATATTTTCCAGAATCTTATTCACTAATTAAAAGGGGGGAAAAGAAACTTTAGTGCAGTTTTTTCTTTACACAAACAGGGCCAAGTTTCAATAAATTGCACTAAAACTGTTATATTCTTAAAATATTTGAACTAGTAAAAAACAATTTTGAATCAAATGGGGGCAATTGCCCCCATTTGATTGTATGTACCTCTGCCACTGATATCCCTCTCACCTTTCTCCGAAAATGCATGCAATAGCAAGACTTATCAGGTGGTCTATTGCCCCCATTTGATTGTATGTACCTCTACCACTGATATCCCTCTCACCTTTCTCCGAAAATGCATGCAATAGCAAGGCTCATCAGGTGGTCTATAAATAAACTCTCGTAATTCATGTGAACTCCTGAAGGCTAACCACATATAACAATCATGGGCGGGTTCATTTGGTCAGTGACAAAACCTGCTCTAGGGATGTGAATATAACCCTGAATAGGTTTATGGAAGGGATAGAAGTCCAGCTACACTATGAACAAAGCGAAGTACCTTTGTTATTTTAAAGGTAACCTACTAGCCTTATACCTTTGTATTTCACTGGATGCATCCAGATTATCCCTATGAATGGTGTGCATGTTTTGACAATTTTAAGGTGCAATAAATCCTATAAAGAGGGTTTCGGCAAAGAGCAGCGTCACAGCAGATAAATGAAGAGTTGGTAGTGTAGCTTAGTGACTTTCGGCTGTCACAAGGACCCAGGCAAACCTTTGCCTAGACTAGAGTGAATGAAAAGTTCATTTTGTGGGTGGAAAAAAGAACTACCAAAACTCTCCAAGCTCATTTCCTTAGCACTTTGATCACCTCATAATACTCCCACATGAAAGAATTGTCTCGAGGGTCAGAAACAAACTGTATGTTGCTCATATCTGGAGGTCCAAATAGACCATCATTTACCAAAAAGATAAGAAAGACAGTACTAATATTATAACTTCATTTACCTGAACGACGTCTTCACCCTGAATGACCCGTCCAAACACATTAAGCTTCTCATTTAGATCTGGGATGGGAGCAGTTGTAATGAAAATACCAAATCCTTTTTTGTCATGTTTGGCATTGGAAGTACCAAGCATGAATGCTTCATGCTTTATACTGAAAAGAGAAAAAAAAAAAAAAACTCAGTGATAAGTGAAAACAAGAAACAGACAGTATCAAGACCTTACAGATCTACAAAGATAAAATTGATGAGGGTATGCAGTGAAACCTTGTATCAAGCTGATTATAGTGCTTCCCCCTAGAAGTCCATTCCTCAGTAACTCCATGACTGTCAAAATCACCTCCTTGGATAACAAAGTTTTTAACCACACGGTGAAATAGCATCCCTTTAAACTGCCCCTTCTGACTGCAAAATACCTTAATTTCAATGCTTTTACGTGTAGTATCAAAACAGAGTATACAGACCATATGAAGATCTAAGCAATTTCCAAATTCAACGATGTCCGCCAAGTCAAGTGAATCAAGTTACACATGAATAAAAATACTCTTTATAACTTCTCAAATCAGTATGACTATTCCCATAAACCACCGATCCAAAAGAAGTTACTACCTCTGTCCCAAAATGAATGTCCGAAATTGCTCTTGATCAAGAGCTATTTCGGACATCATTCTGGGACGGAGGGAGTATGTTTGAAGAAATGGACCGGCTGATTTAGCTCTTACACTATGAAGGGATTTTGCAGTAATGCAGTGTTGACGAGTCAGCTGCAGACTCCTTTTCTTTTATGAAAATATCTTTCAAATATTTTTAGAAACAAATTGATGATTCAGGAGTAATGACACTGAACAAAAAATTAGCTTACCAGGCTCTGAAGAGCTACTATTAGCGTGCAGTAGAATATATGCATGTCATTGATGACGGTTTTATTTTTTTTAAATGGACTGACAGACAAGAAAAGCTTGAAAACTGGAACCTCCAAATAATTGCATACGTGTACAGGTTTTCTAGGAAGCCAGTTAAGTAATGGAGTTCAACACTCACCAGGAATCGATGAATTCATCAACAACTTCAGGAGAACCTTCCTTGTATAGTTCAACTGTTATTAGACCTTTTGAGGTGTTGAATATCTGTTACCATTAACAGTATCTTAACACACTAGAAAACATGAGAGATTAAAAAAATAATGAAACAGGCAACTGATGGAGAAGCCAAGAAAGGGAAAATAAGCATAATATTCTTTTTATACAAAACTAAAAGGAAAAGAAGAAGGGCTCTCAAGTTTTTTAGCTTTTAGCATCCAATCATTAGTATAAAGTAAATGCCTTTGGAAGGATGTGAGCTTAAGATTAATAGACAGACATTCAATGATTAGAACGTCGACCACAGAATCTCTTTAGCGTATTGGCATCTCACACAGTTTACGACACCAATGCTTTCAGAGAGTCCTTGCTTCCTAGTGAGCAAGACTAGAAAAAGGTCAAGTGTCAAGGAGCAAAAGGTAGCAACACGTAACCACAGCATGTGAAACTTACAGCATATCTAGGGACATCAGATTTCCTTGAATCTGAGAAGGCATCATCAACCTATGGCAGATAACAGAATGGAATTAATGATCACAACCGCCAAACGTTTTGTCAATTGTACAGAAATTGAAGCTAATTTAAGACACTTGAGGAAAGAGCAACCACAAAAAGAGAATTAAAGAAAACTGAATCCTGCTTTTAATCTATCGGATCAGAAGCGCAAGAAAAATAAGCAAAATAAATTAAACAAGTGAGATTATAAGGAACATATGCGTACCTCCCGAACCGGTAATCCACCTTCTGTCTGAATGTTTGACCTAAACAGATTGAGATGTTACAAATAAGTGCATGCATTGTTGGTGAAGGAGCAATTTAAAATCTTGAAAATAGTACAGAATATAATGTAATTATCTGGAGTATTTGAGATATGGAATCGTAACATAATTAAAATAAATAGATGAGTGATTCAATTTTCTGTTGGCAAGCCAAACGGAGGACAAAATAGCAACTGAGAATCCAATCTGAACCAACAAACCAAGGTGCTAGGGCCAAATAGAGATTGTTTTACTTTCCCACCCGCAATTTTCTTTATCAAATATCTCATTATAATTGCCAGTGGACTAAAAAATTGTGTCGTAATTTATTATGTTCAAGAAAAACATACACAAATGAAAGACAAAACAAAATAGCATACATAATATGAAACAATGAAAATGTAATTATGGCTCAAGTTCACCAAAGAACAACGGACAAACCTTTGAGACCAATGTCTGTATGTAGAAAACAAGAAAAACACCATAACAGCGGTAATTAGGCTGTATAAGGCAACTGTTGGAATACTGATACGACTAGGAGCCTTCTTCTTTTTGCTTTGCTGCAGCAGTGCTTGAGGCTTAATTCTCGCCATTAATTTTATGAGATTCAATTCAACAATCAGAGCGTAGGCAATGCAGACTCCGAGAAAACCTGAGAGGCCAAAAAAAAGATGTTACAATACAAAATAAATAGATATAACCACAAAGTAACAACTTGTAAGTACTCCATGCATTCCCTCTCACCCAAAGTATCATTGTTCGAAAAGACAACTTCACACTCCCTCCGTCCCAAAATGATCATCCCCCTTGACTATTCAAACTTTTTTAGAATATGAACACTTACTTCACTAGCTATGCTTTGTTTATTCAACTTGTCAGAGCAATAAACAAGACTTGATAAGTAAAGCAAGCAATCACATAAACACAGATTTACGTGGTTCACCAACTTGGCTACGTCCACGGGGAGGGGAGAGAATATTATTATCAATCTGGAGAAACGATTACAAGATCTCACTATTACTGTTGCACGAATTTTGATCACAAAATTCCCGATTGTGCAACTGTAGAATTACAGACCTCTCTGAGCACTCTAATAATTTATCTGAGACGTTACAACCTTTGTGCTCTGCCTTTTTGGGACAATGAGAAATGGCAAATGGGAAGATCATTTTGGGACGGAGAGAGTATTACTTATATGATGGGTAAAGTTAGAACATCATGTGAATTGCATGCTTAAAGTTTTGAATTGGAACTCTATTGAAATTTTTGTGTACACGAGCTAATTCAAACACAACATCAACTTGGACCGGCTCTGATACCATATTAGAATTGGGTCCTCGTCCCCTTAAAAGGCCTTGTAAGGGGTAAGGTTAGCCAATCTATATAGTTGATAATTTTTATTCTCCAAGTTGATGTGGTATGTAACACCAGACTTCAACAAACCTGAAAATACTAACTGCAAACCTGGGAATACCTATTGCTCATTTAACTATCAATTATTAAATTAAACCAAGTTCTAGATCTCTTTTCTAACGAGAATTTAACCAGTTGACAGTACTAACACAACTCACTTGGGATAATCCTTTTTGTTCCATGTTTGAATTTCCAAAATCGTTTCGCACGAATCATTATTGAATTCGACAACATATTAAGCAAGCTTCAACATCTCGTTGGAAATGTGAAATACGATCCGCAAACGGAAAAATCATCAACTGATAATACTAGGGTCAATTGACTTGGACAAATCACCGAGATTCGGGAACTCCGTCGAGTCATGACGCAAGGATTCCGACGAGGAAATGATAATTGAACAAAGGAGGAGTATAATTACCTGTCCAAGAGTTCGATTTGCTGCCGAACAAGCGATCCTCTTCCTTACCGCTGACAAGTCAAAATCGTAGATCTCGCAGTACCTGACGGCGGTTTAATTTTGATTACCGGGCAAACTTTCCGGCCTCTGTCTTTAGCGACGACGATTCTCTATCTCTCTTCTCCAACCTGTTTCTCGCTGTTGCTCCAGTTTTTTTTGTTTTTTTTTTTGTTCCTTTTTCGTTTGTTTTTTTAAACGCCAAACATGCCAAACATAGGGACGACAATTTGGCCGAACCCGATCCGATCCAAAATTTCGGGTCTGGTTTGCATTTTTTAAGATCCGATCGGGTTTGGATCGGTTTCGGTACCCTTGATCCGATCCGATCCGACCCGATCTCCTTAACACTGCAATTTTTATATAGCCCCCTCATGTTCTTGAAATATACATCATCACCCTAGGTATATACGGAAATATATCTAGGGTTCAGGAACTAAATTTTCATTCAGTCCTCTCAAGTCTCAACGACGCCTCCTCTATGTGCCGTTCTCCTCGTCTCTCTCTTTTTCTATTCGATGTTCTTGGGCGGCGCCGGTGAACGCGTCCATGTCTCGGCTATCCTTATCAACGCCGTCCAACAGGTACGTTGCTTCCATGCTACCTCTTCCTTCTCCATCGCCGTCGCTTGCACCATCATCGCCATCGCCTTCCTTGATTTCAGATTAGGGCTTCGATTTGAGATTAGGAATTCAATCTTGAAGCCCTAACTTTGAAATTTCTAATATGAAATATAAGAGGGAAAGGACAATTTTGTTTGGTCGATCTTTTCTATTTTTCTTTGGTTCTTCAATTGCCATCGCCAACTGGGAATGAAGTTTTTTTTTTTTTTTTTTTTGTGCTTCAATCGCAAGGGCTCGGAGCAGATCGGGGCTCGGATCGGGATTCGGACTGGGTGTGTTCGGATCGGATCGGGTTCGGCAAGGGCTTTCTGATTTTCGGATCGGATTCGGATAAGGTCCGATCCGAACCCGACCCGTTTCCATCCCTAGCCAAACATTTTTTTTATATATATACATATATATATATATATATATACATATATATATATATATATACATATATATATATATATATATACATATATATATATATATATATATATATTATTATTATTATTATTATTATTATTTCCAGATTGATTTTATGAGTAAATTTCCGTTGGCTCTTCCTCTGAGGTCCTTGGGCCTAAACACAATGTTTATATGAACATACTATTTACAAACTTTATCTATAGTGCACAAGCAAAAATGAGCAATGCTAGGGGCACAAAACAAGCTCACAAAATTTTGCTCACAAAATGAGGTGGCGAAATTTTATTGGTTGCATCGATAATGGGCCCGCCGCACTCTATTTAAAAACACCAATAAAATCATGACACCTAGGATTTTGTGAGGAAGATTTTGTGACTTTTTTGTGCCCCTAGTATTATTCAACAAAAATACCACTCTCTCATTAATTCACGCTTTGGCCTGATCTCTTTTAACACACACTTCGCGTGCTCATTATCATGTTTGGGCCAAATCTCCATGCTATGCACTTGACCTGATCTTGCACATTTTGTCATTGTTGGCACTAAGTTTAGTGTTAGCTTAGTGGCGGACTCAAGATTTTTTTTAAAGAGGGGCAAAATTATTTTTATTAGTGCAAAGGGGCAAGGAAAAATTTAGTGTATTTTTTCCTTCACTAAAAAGGGAGAGGGGGGGGGGAAATATTCATTTATTACACTAATTAATTTAAAATTTACAAAAATGGTACTAGTAAAAAAATTTCTTTTTTACACGGCCCCCTTAACCCAAGGGGTGGGTCCGCCGGTGGGTTAGCCAGATAACAAACATTGGCAAGCATTTACCAAGCTTTTTTGTACTTAAAGGGTACTCGTGATGTTGCTTTCATTTATAGAGGTGATACATCGTGCTTGACGACAAGCTATTCGAATCCTGATTACCATGGAGATGTAAACAGTTGAAGATCAAGGACTTGTTATGTGTTTACTTTTGGTAGTTCGGTAATTAGTTGGAAAATGATGGAGCTTACAGTGATGTTATTGGCTATAGAAGCAAACTACATAACATTGACAGAAGCACGCAATGGGAGAATCCCGTTACATGCAATGGGAGAATCTAGTTATAGGAATTGATCAGTGATCTTGATCTACATTATGAGCATGCTACAATATTTTGCAACAATTTCGATGCAATTTTCTTGGTCATTGATTAGATTTATCATGAGATAGCTAAGCAAATTGATGATAGGTATAATATTTCTAAAAAGTGAGCAGAGGGTTAAGGTGAGAAAAGTGAGTACTGTAGATAATTTCGCTATGTTTATAAAGCCCGTTTTGAAAAACAAATTTCAACATTGTTTAAGCTTGCTAAATATCATAAGTTAATATGGAAATTCAAGATAAATGTGGATATTTATTGAGAATGGCTTGAAGTTGGTCCAACTCAGTAGAGTACCACGTTGTAGAAAAGGGGGCAAGCATGCGTAAGGTGCATATGTATAGGGGTTATGTACCTACCTCATGCAGTTGCATACGAATATAAAATTGTTTGATTTGGTCCGTTCTGATTAGTATCTCATGTAACCCTAAGATTAGTTAGAGTGTATAAATACTCTTTTAACCTGTTTAGCCGCAATACTATTGAAATGTGTAGTTCCTCAAATTTATTATAGTGTTTTGGAAATTAGGTACGCGATTTGAGATATACAGTCTTTACTTTGCTCCATTTACATCAATAAACATATTGTTTTTTTGCGCGTAAATGTAGCCAACACATTGTTAACGAACCACATATATTTTGCTTTCATTGTTTATGTTTATATTTTTGCATTCATTATAAAAATTAGGATAGAGAGTAATTTTGGTATATTCAAGTATCTCTAGATGTTTTGGGGAATCGTAATTTTCTTGAAAACAATGTTAAATCAAGAGATAACCACAAAATAATCACTGTACAAGTTTATTCATTGCAATTTAAACCTAATACAAATTATAGATGTGTAAAATACCTTGTACAAAGAATTTCGTTGTAATTTAAACTTTCTTCTAGTTTTTTTTTTTTTTTTTTTTGAAGGATAAACTTTCTCCTAGTTAATAAGCAAAAGATAAGTTATAAAATTTCACTTGCACCTTTTTTTGCATTTTTCTTCCTTTTGTTTTTTTTAAAAATAAATTTATCAGAATCTTAGTTCGACCGGTCTTTACTGTGACAGTGTGACATCGAGACGGGTCTGAGCCGTTCACGGGAGAACAAGAGAAGGAAAAGGAAAACCCAAAACCCTGTTTCTATCTCTAAATCCCGACGAGCAGCTGCTTCTCTCTAATTTTTCAATCCTCGGTAATTTTGGTCACTCTTTTACCGATTCCGGAGCAGGCGAATGAGTTTTACGGTATGAAACGCTGACTACTCCCACATTATATTGATTGCTGTTATTGTTTCCTGTCAAAATTTCATTGTTTTTGATCATATATTCGATTCTTTCATTGTTTTTTATTATTGTATATTCGATTCTACCGTCATTGATTGGGCATTTAATTCTTCAAATAGGTTAAATTGCACTTGAGCTGTTCAATAAATTCCCCAATTTAGATTGCGTTATGGGTATTTAACTTAGTTCAGTTTCAGCATCACTATTTCTAGGGATTGAGCAATTGGTTACTGTTACCGTGATTATCCAACATATATGGCGACAGATGGAAACAAACAGCTCCGTGCCTCAGTCGCACCACCTCCACGAACTATTCATGTTCAAAGATTTGCAGAATCACGAGCTTCGGAACTCGAGGCCCTTCACTCGATTGTTTCCAACAGGCTGAACAATGATTTCAAATCTCCCAGAAATAAGAGGAGAAGAACCACCGGGCACGATAATCGGAATTCCAAAAATAGATTTCGGAAGAAGCGGAAATTGGGAGTGGGGGATGCCAGCAAGGATGAAGGGTCAGAGGAGAGTGCGAAGAAGGTTCCTCGCCATGTTCGACGAAAGATTGAACTGAAAAAGAATCCTCAAAGCGGTTTCTGTGCTTCAGGGGATGGCACGAAAAGGCTCAGGACACATGTTTGGCATGCAAAGCGGTTTGCTATGACTAAGCGTTGGGGATTCCACCTTTCTCTTGGTTTGCCGGGAAGGTAATGACTTTTGTCTTCTATCAGGCAATTGGGAACTTTGATATGCATTTTGTAATACTCCCTCCGTCCCAAAATGATCTTCTCATTTGCCATTTCTCATTGTCCCAAAAAGTTCTTCACATTTCTACATTTTAGGCTTAAACAAAGCATGGCTAGTAAAGCAAGTGTTTATATCCTTATAAAGTTTGAATAGTCGAATGCGAAGATCATTGTGGGACGGAGGGAGTAGTAGAGTAATATTTGTTCAGCATGATTCATTTTGTTCCTCCAATTCCAATTTCAATACTTGGAATTGAGGTTGCTAGACATACCCTAACAGTTTATGATTTGATCAATACAGAGGAAAAGGTTCAAAAGCTCTTTTGAAGTGGTTGAAAAATGGAGTGCTCATTCATGATGCAAGCTATCATAGTGCTGTTCAGTTGGAGGGTCCAGAGGTATGCATTCTCTTATTTTGCCCTTTCTTTACTCAAGTACTTTATTTGTTGTTTTCCCCCACCTGAAATACTCCCTCCGTCCCGTAAAGATAGTCCCACTTTTTTAGTGGTTGATTTGAATGAAGTTTGAGTACTACCTCTGTCCCAAAATGAATTGAAGAGCAAATTGGGACATTCATATTGGGCCGAAGGAGTAGTAATTTATGGTATATGAAATTATCCTAATGAAAATCTAAAAATTGTTAGTGATAGGATTTATAATCATGTATCATTAACATTTTTATTTATTTTCATAAGAATAATTAAATTAACTATAAATTAGTGCTCAAAGTTAATTCAAATTAACAACTAAAAAACTGGGACTATCTTAATGGACCGGAGGGAATATGTGTTATTTTACCTTTTGAAAGCTTATATCACAATGACACTGCATGAGCGTGTATACTACATATGCTTACAGGATTCATTATTGTCGATTCTAAACGCTGTTTTGGAGCCTTCCCCATTGACGCACTCTGAAGAGTTCTCTCACAAAGTGCTTTCAGGTGTTATGTTTGCGAGCTCTATGGTGGGTTGTCCATTTGTAACTCTGAAAATCTAACTGTTAAAGCTTAATGATCCAAATATATGGCCTCTTGCTCACTTCATGCATACTATTTCTTTTGGCAGCTGCATCATGGTTCTCCCAATGCTAGTATGATTGCTCCTGTGACATATATGTGGCGACCACATCATCAGCAGTTTAAGGATTCTAATTGTGAAGCCCATAGCCCTGACAATGGTGATGACCTTGGAAAAGGTCATAGTGTTTCGTCATTTCGGCAGGTGTGGGTATGGATTCATGCTGCAGCATTCAGAGAAGGATATGATGCTCTGACAGCTGTTTGCGAAAGTCAGGGTAAGGTAGAGCTTGATTTTTTTGTCAGTAATTTCAGTTTAAGCATCATGTCTAGTCAAGCCTAAGGTACAGTTCTGTCAAATATGATCAGTCATCAGTTAAATGATACGAGTACTTCGTTCAATCTAAATCAACCTTAAACGCTTAATCACATCAATGTGGTTATTAAATTCGACAGCGATAAACCTAGTGAGCCCAGACCATAAATTTTACTGAGGTTATGCTTTTTTATTTTGCTCCAAAGATTTAAGAATCAATCTATACATATTTGTTACTCCCTCCGTCCCAAAATGAATGACCATTTTTCAGATTTTGTTTTGTCCCAAAATGAATGACCTTTTTGTAAATAACTTCATCCCTAAATGTTTTTTTACCAAATTTTTTGTCACATGCATTAAATACATGCAAAATTAGAAGTATGGATAGGAGATATGGTAGGCTTAGTCGCACACCTACAAATTAAACCTGGACTAGGTTCTAAAAATATAGCTAGGGCAAGTCCAGAGTCGATCCACGAAGAACGGTTATTTATTTACGAACAGTCACTTGACCAGATTGGGGGTTGATTTTGATTGAATTAATTCCTAAGACGAGAAAAATAAACTAAGATGATAAAAAACACTGATTTAAAGACACTTCAGATTGATCACTATCCCCGTCCTCTAATTCAATTTCATCGGTACTTCTTTTTCTCCGTTAATCCTATTCAATTGATCACGAGATATATTGCAATCTCTGTCTCTTCTTACAGATTAGTTACTAGCAGTGGCACACTCACTAGCAACCCTAATTAATAAATTAATCTAACTGGCACAGTCTAGATCGCAGAATTAATTGATTCAATTTAAGAGACTAAGATCAAAAACGCTTTCTACAATTATTTCATATAGATAATCGTCTAATTTTGCCTACTTCCCGAATTGCTATGGCACATACACAATTCGTGAAGATGCTACGGTGAAAACCCTAATTCTGGCACAGAACAGAGAATTCTAGCACAGATCAACAAATAGAACTAATGGATTGGCCAAATCCACAAACCCTAAATATTAACCTAGATTCAGAACAAGCAAAATTATAAATAGATTAACCAAGAGAATAAGAAAATTACCTCAATTGAATTAAAATAGGTTCAAGATCTCAACCCAAAGTAATGGAGTTTAGTTCTCCATTAATGGTTACACAAAGCTTCAGAGAGAAAAAGAAAAGAACGTCCTCTTCAAAAGTCCAGTCAGAGTAGAATAATAAAATCCCCTAATCTATATCTAAAACTAAAACTAAATAATCCCTTTTCAAAATTCAAATAAAAAGAATAAATAAAAAATAAAGGAAACAAAACAAACAAATAAAACTCTCTCTGCCAGATGCCGATTCCCCATGTGCCAATTTCCAAAACTTTTGCAATTCAGTCCATGGAGTTTCACCATTTTCATTTCAGACCTCAAACTTTCAGAAATTGCAGCTTGGTCCCTACAGTCTTTTAATTCTTCACAGCAAACCCTGGACTTTTCAACAATGCAAAACAGTACTTCAACTTCATCTTATACTTCTCCGCTTCGGTTGACTTTGACTTGACTTCGACTTTGACTATTTTTGATTTGAGACAAGACTTTGAAGCTAACCAAAAATTACATCCGGAAAAATAATTAAATAAATAAAAACAACTATTCTACCCCGGATTACATTAAAAGTCCAAATTATAAATAATGCCCCAATTACATCAAATCTAGTCTAAGTACATC
Source organism: Campanula takesimana (assembly GCA_026119855.1). Lineage (NCBI taxonomy): Eukaryota > Viridiplantae > Streptophyta > Magnoliopsida > Asterales > Campanulaceae > Campanula > Campanula takesimana. The sequence goes on along the minus strand of JAOWBW010000116.1, from coordinate 1,033,518 downwards.
AAAATAAAGTGTTTTACATAGGAAAACAAGGGAAATAAATAATACAAAATCCACCACATCAAGATAGCAAAGGTTTTCACACATCTTTGATTCTGAAATTTACAAAAAGTTGAAGTTATTTAATTTCCCGCAAATGAAAAATGGACATTCATTTTGGGATGGAGGGAGTACATCACTAATACTCCTGAAAACTCACAATTGAACTCATTCAGTTTTATTCTTAGTTTGACATTTCAACTAGAAGTGTTTGCAGTTATGCAATAAGCACTCTAGGAACCCCTTTTGGATTTTGGGTTAGACCACTTAACATGAGAGAAATTAATTATAGCGTTTGAGGACCACAAATTCATTTTCGGACGCTTAAGTATTGCCTTTAGAATGAAAGGTTTTCCAAAGGAATTTAATGTAAGGTGTCCTTATATTTCGTCCGTGTAGGCACACAAGACTTCAAGGTATTTATAATTTGTATAATAGTGTTCCGATTCATATCTTTCAGATTGACAAGCCTGGTACCCCAATTACATGTATTTCACTGGAAGGGCAACTAGCGAAACTGGAAGTGATGGGTTCAAAAGCGTTTCAGCTTCTTCGAAAGATATTACATCCTGCTCCTAGGTAATATATTTTATAGTTGAATACTGAAATGCTGTTTGTATTGAGCCAAAGTTTGTAAAGTAATAATTTCCCAATGATTTTGACTGGTCAAGCAGAATCTCTGAGAATTCTTCAGTACTGAGAAGTTGTTCGTTTGTTGAGACTGATAGTGCAACTCAAGTCCAGAATGCTTCGATCCTGGAGAATGAAGATCATATTCCGTCGTCTGCAGTAATTTCTCTTACAGTAAACGATCCTCGTGTTTTGGCAGGAAAGGGTGTTGGAGTTCCTCCCGAAGCAGCATCTACTGGTGTACTGGGTCAGATAGAAGGGCATGGAGATAAAGAATCTGATTACTTAGCTGGGAATATGGACTTGTGGGATTCTAACCAAGGGTTGTGTCCTCCGCTGGAAGAAAATCTTCTTTGCACGGAAAAGCATCATCAGCGCTTGGCAGACTTCTGCCTTGTTGAAAAAAGTTCTGGGAAATCTAATGTTTCCACCAAGGAGCAGTTCTCTAGATTTTGCCCTACTCTTCTTCTAAGAAGTAGTAACTTGAAGGACTCAATCACAAGGTAACTCATTGAGTCATTAACTTCGTTAGTAGATTTTTAATCTTATAATTATCCATGGAAAAGATTTACATGCTTGAAGCTGCTAATTCTCGTGCCTTCCATGTAAAGTTACTATACTTGTCTTCCTTTCATTTAAGCTTATTATTCTCTCTAATGCACTTTCATGATTACCATGTTTTTACTACTTTGAGGGAAGTGTATATGCCCACGAGTGCCTTTTCTTTCATCAATTTCTTTGTCCAATTTTCTAATAACTTGACTTCTTCATCTTATCTGAAAAAACATTAGGAAATAGTCTTGTCATATACTAACTCCCCCCCACTTGAAGAGTTTTGTGTTTCTTTTTGGGTTGTCTCATTAAAAGAGTTACTTTCCTTTTTGTGCTATCATTTTCAATCAATTGACTACAGTTACCTTCATTTCCTGTCTAATTGGAATTCAAATGCCGCCTCCTTGTTTGAATTCAAATACTTTGAGGAGTAATTTTAAGAACTGGTTAATTGTCAACCGCTTTCCTCAATTTGCGTGTTAGTCAAACCATCCATCCTTGTGACCAATTGCGTCTTTATATTGATTTTTTTTTCTTTTCAATTTAATGATTCAAGTTGTTCATTATATTTTGATCACAACATAATGCTCCTAACATGTTTATTTGATTGTTAATTATAAAGAGTATGGCCCTGTTTTGAAGCTTATTATTTTTCTGGTTTTCACTTCCTCTCTCTTTCGGCCCACATCCCCCCTCTCTTTCTCTAGTTCACGCGTCATTACCAAACCACAATAACAGAAAAAATATCCACAGAAATGAAAAAGAAACTGCACATTCAAACATCGCCAATGGTTCATGCTTGTCCACATGCATTTGGTTTCTAAATAGTAGAAGATCTAAGCAACTAATAGCATTGTTGGTGTAATAATTCTTCAGATGGTCTGTTATACTCCCGCCAAGTTGGGCCAAAGCCTTTTGGGTTCCTCTTGTCTCTGGAGGTGCACACGCCATAGGTTTGAGAGAAAAGCGTTGGGTTGCTTGTGAAGTAAGTATATTGCATCTGATATGCACATGTTTGGGCCATACTGTTGAAAAAATCCTCTGCTAAAAGTTGTTCTATTGGCAGGTTGGATTGCCATATTTTCCTACAGACTTTCCGGACTGCTGCAATGCATACGCTTCTTCTATGGCTACTGAAGCAGCAGCCTTTGATGAAAATGCAAGTCTTCGTCCTCCTTCTATGAGGTCTTTACGCGTCCCTATTCCTCCTCCATGGGAATGTGTTCTCAAAAGGACTTCCGCTGATGGAATGGACTGTGAAAGCTCATTAACAAACTCAAGTGGAGAGTCCGATACATCAGCACTTGGTGATCATATGACTGTAGCCCGGACATCTAATATTTTAACCAGTTTATTGAATAATATCAATGGTGATCATTTGCTTCTTTTCCCACAAATTCCTGATAAAAAGACGAGTATTTTGAAGATGATGAGAGTTGAGAATTTATTGAGTCAAGGCTCGGATAGGGTCAGCTCCCCGAGAAGTGGCAACAAGCCATGTTTTCTCAGAGTCCGTCTCCATGCTTACAAAGAAGGTGTCTTTGAGGAGGGAGCAGTTGTTTGTGCACCTCATTTGACTGATATAAAACTGTGGACTTCCCGGTAATTGATTTTCTCTAAATGAATCTCTCCCTCCCAAAATGTTGTTCCCTCTTTTTTTGACGTTAGTACAAAGGAACTTTGAGTAACAATTTTAGTTTATTTTTATTATCCTCATAAAAGTGTAGAACTTGTTATTGCTACACTATTTATAAATACTATCAATAACAAGGTTTATATTTTCATTAGGATAATTAAAGTTATTGCTTAAAGTTACTTCGCACTAACGTCAAAACAAGAGGGAACATCACTTTGGGACAGAGGGAGTAGCATTTTTGTTTATTTGACTAGTCTTGTTGCAACTAATGGTCTCTTGATTTGGATCACGCAGATCAGAAAACGACAATGTAGAGTTACAAGTGCTTCAATCTTCAGTGGCATCATACTTTGCACAACAAGAGTCTGGTAAATGGGAGTTGCAAGTTCCCGAAGACCCTAAAGCCATGGAGTCGCATAGGTGGCCAGTTGGTTTTGTTACAACTGGTTTTGTTCGAGGAAGGTTGGTTTTATACTCCATTACCTATCCAACACACACACACAGAGACACAAAAAAAAAACCCTTTTCCGTGGCTTGTCCCGAAAGCTCTCTTTTTGGTTTGTCCAAAAAATTATTATCATCTCTGACGTAAGGTTATAATCATACAAGCATGTAAAGCTAAGATCTTAATAAGTTTGACATGTCAAGTGAGACTATTATTTTGAAAGGAGGGGGAGTATTTTTTACTGTAAAATTTGTCTGGCAGCTTTATTTTTCCTTGTCAAATTTATCTTGCTTCCTTAGTTACTAACGCATCTTTTTTCTTGTGGGATTTTGGTATCTGCTAATGTTCAGCAAGAAGCCAGTGGCAGAAGCTCTATGCGAGGCCGTCTTACTTGGTCGTCTTAGAGAAGAGCAGTGGAGTGATGTGCCCGTGAAGAAGAGGAGGAAGGAAATCTATTTGCTGGTTAGGAATTTGAGATCTACAGCTTATAGACTTGCCCTTGCAAGCATTGTTCTCGAAGAGCAAGCACAAGATTTGGAGTATATGTAGTCTGCTTTCTGAACCTCGCTGTGGGATTTTGGGGCGGTGGTGGGCAACAGGCATTTTTGTTTGTAATTTATGACGGATATTCGGAGAGGGTTATGCAAGATTTTGCCAATTATTTCCATGTATACTAGTTGGGAATGGTTTAGACTGATGAGCCAGGCTTGTAATAAACCATATTATTAGTTATGAAAAATGAGAAAATCTCTTGCATTGTTCTGCTGAGTAATGTGTTTTTGCTATACTATAATCAATGTATCCTCCTCCAAAAATGTTCATGGCCACTAAGCTCCAGGAAAAAAATAAAAAACGACTCTGCTGGGGATCAAACCCAGAATCTCTGGTTTCGTAGACCAGCGCCTTATCCATTGGGCCACAGAGTCTTATTGCTTTACTGCTCCTTTTTCATGTACTAATCCAGATACATTCCAAGTTGGTGACCTTTATTTATTCCAACTCCAAATAAGTTCCCCGCTCACCGAATTCATTTTCTGGCTGAAAACCAGAAAAAGCGCGCGCACACAGACTCTAGTGTTTGATTTTGGATTTGAGCTTAAGATTGGTACCAGGAGCAACCCCACACCATTTTGGAGATTAACCCTCGCCTGTTTTTCTGTAAGCTACATTTCATTAATCTGCCAACTCATTCCCCTACTTACTGTTAATTAGGGTTTCATGAATTTATTGGATTTTTCCATTTTGTGTTAATCTGGCAACTGATTGTGTTACTTAGTGCAAAAAATTGAAAGTGGTCTGAAAATTTACTGTTTATACTGTATGTGTATCAAATTAGATCCTTAACTGTTATTGTATGAATTCATCCAGTATCACCAAAATCCGAGAAGATGCAGAGCTTATCATTAGTCCTAAAGACCTGCGCAGCGGTTTTTTTTTCTCCAAAAGAGTGCATACCCTCGGTAATGATGCCAAAGACCTGCCACAACAAAGCTATGTCAATGTAGATGACCGGACGGAAAATTAAGGTAAGAGCATACTCCGTATTTGTTACATTCGCATTCTTCTCTTCTTTGTATGTGTCACAACTTTAATGTTGAGTACACTTGCTAATCCAAAATGATATTTTGCTTATTCGAAAACATCTTATAATACGAAAATCTTCCAAAAACCCCAAAAGGAAAAAACGAAAGAAGTTAGGTGGGTTATGGAATACTAATACAATATCGTATTAATAATACCAGGTAGAATAGTTAATATGATTATTTCTGAACTCCTTACATACAGACTACATTGTGCTGTTGTTAGTACATAAATAGCCTATTTGTCCCGTAAAATATCTCAGATCCACCGTACATATAAGAAACAACTCAGATTTCATGTAGTAAAAGTACACCATGAACAGCTCAGTCGATGAAACCTTTGTGTTTTTTTGTTCAACGCCCCTTTGGATCGACAATTTGCGAGAAGATTTCATTGGGATTATCCTCCTCTGCCTCTTCCTCATGGTCGCTTTCAAGGCTTAAGGTGCTCCTGTGCATAGCCAAGAAACTGTTGTGATCAATGGGTTCCACACTGTCATAATCGATGCTGCCTCCTCCTCCTTCTTCAGAACTATGTCTTGGTTTGACACTATCGGGATTCGTCTCCAAGTTGAGAACAAATTCAAGGTTCCACAGCACATCACCCATTGACGGACGGTCAGTTCCATGGTCAGACAGACATTTCTCAGCTGTGTCTGCAAACTTCTTCAAGCCCTCTGGGTGTATCTTCCCCTTCAAATGAGCATCAATGATGTCCTCCAGAGTTCCTTTCCTCTGGCACTGCAATGCATGGTCTGCAAGACTCACTTGCTCTTTGGGAAGACTTGGGTTCAAAGCCGGCCTTGCACACAAAACTTCGAAAAGAACAACACCGAATGAGTAAACATCGGATTTCTCTGTCAATTGTTGTCTTCTGAAATATTCAGGATCTAAGTACCCAAAAGAACCCTTCACAACGGTACTCACATGACCCTGATTCATGTTTGGACCTGTTTTCGACAACCCGAAATCTGAAACCTTGGCTACCCACTTATCATCTAGGAGAATATTTGTTGTCTTGACATCTCTATGAATGATGGTGTACTTGGCTCCGGTATGGAGATAATGAAGCCCCCTGGCAGAGCCTATCAAAATCTCGAGCCTCTGCTTCCATGAGAGAATAGTTTTGTTACCCTTGTATAGATGCTCCCTTAGTGTTCCTTGCCCCATGTAATCGTACACCAAAACCATCTCATTACCTTCTTCGCAGAAACCAATCAGGGAAACTAAATGTCTGTGCCTCAATTTTGAGAGCATTTCGATTTCAGTTACAAACTCATTAACACCTTGTTCCGACGACGGATTCGATCTTTTAATCGCCACCGCGACGTTTCCGTCGATGATGCCTTTGTAAACCTTCCCAAAACCACCGACCCCAATGACATTGGACTCATCGAAGTTCTTGGTGGCTTTTTTAATCTCCGCCAGGGAGAAGTAGCGACAATTGCATGCCGCGTCTGATGATATATTGGCACTTCCTTGACTTTTTCCTGAAATCGTTGACTTGCTTTGAGATGTGTGGGAGTTCCCATAAAGTGGGAGCCAGCTAGATGTAGCACCACCCTCATTTCCCATCACTCTTCTTTTCCGATTATGGGCAACAAAGAATATTGCTGCCGCCACACCAAACATGGCGGCACCACCAGCAGCCCCACCTATAAGTGCGCCCTTGTTGTCGGATTTCTTCGATTCGGGATCCTCAGTTTTTCTTTCGGCTATCAGCTGCTTTTGCAACATGTCTGATATCGTCGGATTGGGGCCCGCCAAGTTTGCTTTGCTATCACTGATCTTAAACACCTCCAATCCATTGAGAATGACATCATAGTATTGAGGCCTAATTTCAACATCAGGATGCAACGCCACCCATAAGTAGTCGTCACCAGGCTGGTCTTTGAGATAAACAACATAATCCTTTCTCATCGGAGCAGCTTTCTTCCCGACCCACAAAAAAATATCGGCACTATCGATTGCGGTTTTGTTGTTGAGGTATATCGCGAACACCCTTTGATTGCTCTTGTCACTTACAAAGTCACAAAAATGAAACCTCACCAAATAAGTGAAATTGGCATCGGCCTGGAGCATCCAGGTGAGATTAAATTGTTTGTTGAATGTTGATTCATGTCCTTGAGACCTGGATGTTTGGTACACATCAAGAGGAGCTGTTGCTGGTGGCAACCCCTGGTAATCAATTGTGAAATTGGCCTCTCTGGAACTACTACCGGCTCCATAAACGTAAGGGGTATCATCATACCAACTCCTCATTAGGCCGCCGGAATCATTGGCCGGAATAACGTACTGCCCGCCAACATTCAGTCTGTACATCATCTGCATGTTAGCTGTTGTTGCATCAAAGTTTTCAAAATTTTCATCGTTGCTACCCCCCCTCACGTACTCTGCTTTGTCGTCAAACAATGTCGATGGCTCTGGAATCAACTCGATACCATTCACGAATGCGAAAGTACCTGGATATTTATCGGACGGCTTGAAGGTGACTGTTAGGGTATTAGAGCTTATAGGAGCAAGAGTATACTCTTTGATAATATACGCTTGTGTGAGCGCTTGAGCAGTCTGATAAGCGCTGAAATTATTCATCAGTGTAATTGAGCCTGCGAGGACCGAGAAGTAGGAATTTGTAATGTCGAAATTCGGGTAAGTTGAGGGGTAGAAATGGATTCTGAGAATGTGACGGGAGGTTGAATTAACTGGGAATTTGTAGGATGATTCGGTTGTAAAAATTCTGGCAGTCATGTATGGTACTGAAGAAGGGAGGGATGATTCTTGTACCTCAGCCTTGGCCGAGACTGATTTATCGGACGTCTGGAGAAACTTTGAATCGGAATCCCATTTTCTATGGCTGCCATCGTCGTGGGGCCCATCAGAAGCCCCACAGCTCAAGGCCAATGAGGTTGGGACGGAGGTTGGTGGTGCAGCAAGGAGTGTGTTGAAAAAAAGACACGAATGCAAAACTATAGAAAGCAAAACTCGGGTTTTCGTTTGCATGGCGATAGAGCAAAGCAAAAAAAGATGACGTGCAGGAAAACAAGATGCAGATGGGGAACAATGTGAGAGAAGGATTGACAAAGGTTTTCCTGACGTACGCCTAAGAAAACAATTGGTGATCTTCTTTCTTGCTGGGTTTTGCTTTGTGGGAATTACGGGCTTAGGCTAAACCATCTCATGTCGCCGCCCATATTATCAGGTCAACCCGGATTGCTGCCGGGAGAATGAACCTAGAAACTTCAATGCGAGATGGTTTAGATTGGGATTCTTTTTCTTCCTTTTCTTTTTCTTTCTAGTTTTGTGATTTCCTCTCTCTTCTCCTGGTTGTCTGGAAGATACAAGGTAGTTGGGAATGGATGAATGGGCGCGAAACTCGTTTGTTTGGTTGGTTTTAAAATGTTTGAGATTTCTATTAATAATAATCCAAGTCTTCCAAAAAAATTTCATAATATTTTTGATATTTCTCCGAAAATATCAAATGAATTGTTTGTATGCCTCCGTTTTCATTTGTTTGTCAAGTAAATAAACTTTAGCTAAAAATAGCTATATTACCCATGGTGGTAGGTTATCCAGTATTTTAGGGTTTAGTTTGTTTGAAATTCTAGACAGTTGAGATATAATACCAAATTACTCCTTCTGTCCATAAACCATAACAAGTGTCGCACTTTGTTTTTTGGTTTCTCTCAAAATAATTGTTATGTTTCTAGTTAAGGGCATAAGTTTTAGTGCAATTTTATCTTGGTACAAGAAATGTACAAACATTAACACGAACAGAGAGTAAAACAAGCACTATAGTGGTGTTCATCTGTCAATGGATAAATACTGTTTCTAAATTTACTTGGTCTCATCTGATATAACTTAAATTAGGTCTTCTTCAGCTATGGAATGAGTTCTGTATGTGAATGCATTTACTGTTTGGTCTGATTTTTCTTCATTCGTTTACAGGCCAGCGAGTGTATGGGCACCTAGGGCGTGTTTGACAATTCAATTTCAAACTGGATTTGAGATGGGATGACGAGGGAAGACAGGAGATCATCTGTGTCCTTGGAGTTTCCATAAGATGCATGAGCTGAATATTAAGCCAATGCGGTTACATTTTCAGCCATTCTGAATGCTTGTAGGTATGTGGTCATACTTTAGTTGATTTTAACTTTCAAAAAATCAGACCATTTAAACTTGGTGCTTAATTTGTGCATAAAACTTGTCATGGCATTGATTATGTAGTCTTATTGTAGCACCAAGCATACTAGGAAATGTATGTTCAAATTGAAATCATATTTAAAGATTTTGAGCATTGAAGATAAAACAAGCATGAGTGTACATGATTTCCTTACACAAGCTTTTGAGTTTTTGACTAGTCCCAGGAATGAGATTTGTTCAAGATAGTAGCCATTTTTTACAAATTGGAAAAATTGCAAAAAAAATAATAATCACCCAACTATTCACTTTATGTGGATTTATCACTAAACTCATTTTTTTGTATCCAACACACTCAACTCATTTATTTTTGCTTATGTGGTCACTATCACTAACTCCGTTATGTTTTCTCCGTTAAATGAGACATGCGCATTGCACACAACATTTTGTACGTGATATTTTTGGTAGTTCCTCCGCATTCCCTCTTGAGTTTCATCATCACCGGTTTCTTCCCAAATCTCAACCCACCATTACCCATGGCCACCAACCACACTCATCACCACTGTCACCCCAGACCACCACACAAAATCATACAAACCATACTTTTGTAAGACCTAGCCATACTTTGTGAGAAAATTTGTCCCTAGGAAGTTTTTTTTTTTTTTTTTACCATTTTTTTTTGGGTAAAAACTGTCTTTAGACGTTTTTTTACCAATTTTTTTCTCTAATCTCTTTATACACACAAAAGTAAATGTTGTTTAGAAAGAAAATTACATGAAATTAAAAAATTCATTTAGGGAAAGAAAGAGTACAACATCCGCACAGACAATTTAATTTTCTACTGTCCAAAAATACAAGTTTGACAATTCTTCAGTTCATTATATGGCTTTACATTTACAGATAAAACAATTTCGCAAACCTTCAAAAATGTTGAGGCAACACTATCGACTATGGCCATTGAAGGACATATTAGCTCTGTTACTAACCAATTCGGTGGGCCACCCTTGTTCCAAGGGCATCAGGAGCCTAAGTAAGCTAAATAAGAACTACTCCCTCTGACCCAGAATAATAGTCCCCCTATTTTCATGGGTTTTGCGAAAGAACTTTGAGTAATAATTAAGGCTACTTTTAGTTGTTCTAATGAAATTTTTGAAATTGTTCTTGATACACCATTATAAATACTATTAATATCAATTTTTAGATTCACATTAACATAATTATAAGTAACATTTATAACTGCTCAAATTTCCCTCATAAGAAAAAAAAAAAAAAAAGTTGGACTATCTTTCTAGGACGGAGGGAGTATATGATGGGATCCAATTCAACGGCAGATTTAAATCTTTATTCTTAACTGTGATTCAGCTTATCAAATTCGGAAGAATCAGATTTGATTAACCAAACCATAAACATGGGATAAAACAAATTCTGATCAAGAAACTATTGCTACGGAGTTGAATCCTTAATTAACTATCTGAATAAAAATCACTAATTTTCCTAAACAACAAACAACCCCAAAAATTCATATCTTGGTCAAATTTCCTAATAAACAATCAGATCGGGAAAATAAAATTAAAGTTCCAAGTAATAAATTTGAACAAGAAGTACCTGGCTGGTAATTGACAGACTTCTGAGATCAAATTGAGAAGATATATTACGGGTTTGTGCGTGAATCTAACGAGATTGAAATCCTCTGTACCACTACGGAATTCGCACTACGGAATTCGCGTGTGATTTTATAGGCAAGAGAAAAAATGGATTCGTTAAATTCACGCACAAACCTGAAATAAGTCTCCTCTCAGTTCTTCATTCGCAGCAAGGAAAGGAAAAGAAGGAGAGAGGCTGAGGGAGATTTAAGGAAAAGCGGAGGATGCATATGTCGGCTATTGATACGACGAACATAAAACCCTAAGCCCAACTCTTTGACTTTTTCTTACTACTCAGAAACTGTTGGGTTTCCTAAACGTTCGCTCCAAGTAATTTAATTTCCACGCCAAACTCCTTCAAACCTCTCACCGTCACCGTCCACATTTCCTTTTTAGTCCGTGTCTAGTATACTGTCTAGTATACGTCCATTTTCAAAAATAGCAAAAAATCTTTGTTTTTTCCTTCCACTCATTTTCTCTTTTACTTTACTTTTATACTCACAACACCAATCAACTTACTATTCTCTCACACTCATTCTCTCTTACTTTACTTTATACTCACAATACTTATATCATTTTTACCATTTCTTAATCTCCGTGTAAATGAGATCCGTGTAAATGAGATGATGGATATATACTAAAAGACGGAGCCACGGAGGGAATAGTACTCCCTCTCTCCTAGAAAAATATTCTTATTTTGACTTTTTATGATCAACAGAAATTAACTTTGACCAACCATTGGTATTGGTGACGATCTAATCATTCTAATGAAATTCTAGAATTTGTAATTGATAAATCATTAAGTGATTTATCAATAACAATTTTTTAAATTTTATTGTGATAATAAAATTGACATTAATGTTTGATCAAAATTTATTTTTATTGACCATAAAAAATTAAAGTCAAAACGAGACTATATTTATGGGGCAGAGGGAGTAATATACTTTTTTTTTTTTTTTTTTTTTGGTACGCCCATACTGTAATATACGATAGTCATCTTTCTGTAAATGGACTCTTAGTAAGCCCATACTGTATATCCTCACATATCACCCCTACTCACCTTTTGGATCGTTACTTCACCACCCAAAACACTGACATTTTTGGATCGTAGGAACAAAAGCCCAAAACACAATATCCTAATTCTCACTAAAGATGGATAATAAGATGCATCAAGGCCAGTCATTGAAGTTTGGGGGTCCAAATTAACCATACCATTTGGTTAATGTTTAAGTTTGAAGTTCCATTCCAAAATTAATTGGCAATGGAAAGAGCAGCTTAAAATCTTTTATCAGTTGGATTGCGCATAGCAACATCGTAGTAAACCACTGGGCATGCACGTTTAACGGGTCAGTTCTGATACCTATGAGATTATCAAACTAAAGAAAAATACAATCCATCAATAAGTGAATACTCCCTCCGTCCCTATTTACCTTACAAAAATTGCCATTTTGGGTGTCCCTATTTACATTACAAAATCTTAAAAAGGAAACTTTTTATTACTTTTTAAATAGTGGGACCCACTTGTCATACTCACAACAACTATCCACTTACTTTTCTCTACCCCACTTTCCCTCTCCCACTCAACTATCTACTACACTCACAACACATCAACTTTACAATCATTTTCTTAATTTTTGTGCAAAACCTCAGTTTTGTAATGTAAATGGGGACAGAGGGAGTATAATAAAAGGAGTAGCATATAACCAGCGACGCTAGATTGAGTCACTTGACTCTCTTGGCTTTTGGAAAATATCATTTTAGCATCTTCAATTCTTAAGAAATTCACAATAATTATTGTTATTGCTTATTTTGACCTTTTTATGTTAAAAATTATTTATATAATATCAATTTAATCCTCGCATTATAATTTTTATATGATATTGTTCAAACAATTATGATATCTTTGGTTAAAAAAATATGTGACTTCTGTATATGATGAAAATAATTTAGTTAAGAAAAGTGTTGAATGGCGGCTAATGATGCATGTGATTATATGCATGTGTCCAAGTCATGAACCACATGTATTTTGGGATTCACTTTTATTATGTGTCACATACTTGTCCACTCCCTTTGCCATACCCCATTTGTTCCTTAAAGCCCCTGCATGATGAGCTAGGTTGCACTCGTGCAATTTACCTACTTATTCCGATCACTCTTTTCCGGTTCGAATGGTGCACCAAACCCTACCCTACTAGCCCTGTGCTCTTCTAGCCGCTATACCCTATCTTAATTTGACCTTATTAAACAGAACATGCTCAAGCTTTAAATTAGATGGGGGCTCTGCTGTTTTTATGTGTCAACACTCGTATCAATTTAATTTTGTGTGAGCCTCGATTATAATAAATTAAATCTGGTCATGCGTCACAACAAGGGAACGCGAAGTAATCTTGACGGTGAATATAGAAAGGCAGATGCAAATTTGCATTAGCGGTCCATGAACACTCAGTTTAATTTTGTAGGATTTGAAATCGTTCTCACTTGAAAGGGATCTCAAGTAATGGTTCATATTAGGTTAGGTGTATAGTTCAATAATAAGATCAATTTAGTTAATGTGGGACTCATCTCAAATTTAATTAATAGCAGTCATTAATAAAACAATGAGAGAGACATGATCTAATCTCAACCCAGACATTGTATACACATGAGCAAATTAAGCAGAAGCAGTTTCGGATTCAATTTTATACCCGAGCTCTGATTAATTGTTTTACATCTTTGTTGGCTCTAGAAGCCATCCAGCACCAAGCGGGAAGTTTTGCCACATGTCTAGCACATTATGGCCGATGGGATGGGTTTAATAGCTCTATGGGATCTGTCGCACGCTATTTAACTTTTAATACGCATTATATTGAGTTTGTCATTTCATTTGTACACGTGTCCATAACACTTGCATAGAATAGAATAGGAAGGTGTATAGAAAGTGGATAACTTAAAAAGACAGATGCTTACACATTCATGTACAAAGGCTTTCCACCAAACTTAGGAGCAATGAGGTTGTAATTATGGAAATAAGAACATGGAGAACATGGGATTGGCGGCTAATTTGAGGAGCATAAGGATTAGGGTAGAATTATGGGGGTACTAATATGGCCCACAAACTTAGCAAGGGTTTGCGGCTCAATGAGTTGCACATGGTGGTGGCCCTTTTGCTGAGCTCACTTCATTTGTCCACGTATAACAACTGACAAGTCATATTTCTCAAGCCTAATCTTTTGAAAGGCTGTACTTGTGTTGGAGCCCTAAATTTTGGTGGGATTTTAATAAATCTCTCACACGAAAAACTTTTGTGTACAAAATTATATGTGATACAACCATAATATATTATTAATGATGTTATTATAACGTTAATCTTAATTGTTCATAATTACTAATTAACATGTCTTTTTTTTTTTTTTTTTTTGAACAACTGAACTATATCATTCATTTCAATTCAAGGCAATTGCTATCATTTACAAATTCCTATGGAATCTATTACAGTCTTATCTAAAGCCCTACCGATCTATAGCCCTGTCTATTACAAGTTCCTATGGAGTTTCACCATTGTCGAACCTATTACAGCGAATGATATTTGCTTCTACAAGTTGATGTTGCAATCCTTCATAGACGTCCTTGCGCCATCTAGTAGTTTGCTTGCCATAGACGTCCTTGCGCCATCTGGTAGTCCTCTTGCCATAGACGTCGCGCCATCTGAATGACCACTTGTAATTGCACAGCCATCCCCTATGTCGTATATAATGTGATATATTATACGGTAAAGATGATTTCATTTACTTTGATTGAAACAATATGAAATCAAGAAAATTGAGTTTTTTCATCTTTTTCTCAATGAAAAAAGTGATCAAAGATATCAAATCCGTTTATTAAGGACTAGACATGACAGCTGGGTTTAAGTCATAGTAGTATTAGGATTTGATTATTTAAGGATTCAAGATGAATGGGCGTTGTTATTATTGGACCAACACAACAAATTATTTTATTGAAATAAGAAGGATGCGCCATATTGTGTGTCAAACCTTCTTCATATAGTTAGCCCTACCCTAACAACTGAGACTTCTCAAAATAGGTATAAATGCTCTCAATTTAGGTATTATTTTTTTATTTACTATTCGTTATTTCAAGTGGTCCAGAAAATAAATATTAGTGCAGTTATTTATGCTCAAAATAAATATCTAAATTTATCCATAATTAAAAGAAAATTTAGTTATTTATTTTGGAATAGAGAAAGTATCCATTCATATACTAACGTCTAACGTATTATGTACCACCAATTATCGAAGCAAAGAAGGTAGGTGTTGGACCAAATAATTGAATGGCTGGACCATGTGGTGTGGAGGAGCCGTCCTTGTTTCATCTGCCTGGTGCAGACATGGTGATTCACTAGGGTTCACTTTGCCGTCCACGAAATAATCCTCAAAGAAGATGAATGTGATTTGGCGTCTGCACAATTTGATTGCATGAAAATCAGATTGATCAGATATATAAAACGTAACGCATTCATTATAACATGCAACCATTCTATTATAACTTGTAACTTATGTTGGAGTTAATTATTTCTTACATTTTCACATACTCAACGTCTAATCCATTTATTTTAATATTATATGGCTGATCGAGCTCGTCTGTTGCTCAGATCGGTGTTCCCCAAATCCAAGATGCATGAATGCTTTCTTTGCGAGTCGTGGGATACTATGAACACAGACATGTTAACACATGTTATATATAGTAGTACTGCCTCATCAATAATACCACAAAATCATCTTTAGGATTTAGAGAAGCCCAAAATTGTGTATGCATGCATGCATTAGTACCATCTATGTCTGAACAATAACAAGAAGAAGTAGATAATGAGTGATATATTTAATCATGTATTGTACAATCTTCTTTACTTAAATCCCAACATACAGATCTAAAACACATCCCCTGTGTTTTGACAAACATGGACAACCCTCCATCCTAGGCGCTCTAATTTCGAATTCTCAAATCTCTCTTTATATTTGTACTTGTTTATTGCTTTCTTTATAGGGCTTCCTCCTAGGGAACATGGGAGCTAACTAACCACACCGTTAAACCCTAGAAAAGCTCGTTTACGTGTCGATTTTCGCGCTGGATTATCATAGAAAAGAAACCCTAATGACTGATCTCTTTCACATTTGTGTGTGTGTGTGTGTGTGCAATGAATTTGGAAAGTGTGGAGAGGAATAATCCAGGGTGTTTTGATGAGATAAGAGTTGTGGGGAGGTTTGGAGGGATGGTGTTGGTTAAGTAGGCTGGGTGGTGAAGAGAAGAATCATGTGGGTGCATGTGCATTATTGAATAGGAGAACATGCACAAAGCTAGCTAGCTAGCTAGGTCATGTTTCGCACTCCACACATTCTTGACATCCCATTATTTTCCTTTTTTCCATATTAAATTTTATATTAAGAATAAATTAATAAATAAAATAAAAATGAATGACCTTTTGTATGAGTATGTTATACATGGGGTCCTACCCATTCTTTTCTTACAATCACAATAAATATTTCAAACATTATCCTCAATTTTAAAACCAACCCTTTTCGTGTCACAAATATATGCTCATCAACTACTATAAAAAGACCAAACTTGTGTCACCATTTGATCCATAATTGAGTTGGAAAGTTGAGAAAAAAACTTGTGTCTTCCCACTCTCTCATTCTCTCTCTCTCTCTCTCTCTCTCTCTCTCTTTCTCAAGGCTAGCTTATCTTCTTTGAGACTCGTCTTGAGTTGGTTGGTTGATTGATTGGGCGATATTCAATTCAGCTCAGCTTAACTCAACTGAACACATTTATACTTGATATCAATCTTGATCAAGAAAATCATGGGTGATCGTCAAATTCCAAAATCGATTCTTGAATTCCTAGAGAAGCAAGGAAAGTGCAATCCAAGTAATCCTTTGTGGAAGAAAGTAATGGAAACCCAAGCAAAGAAAAGATGTCTTGAGAGCTGGAAACAAAGGGTGTACAACGTTGGAACAATCAAGAAGAACAAGCTCAAGTCTAGAAGGACGTCGAGGAACTTGATCATGAAGCGGAGGAGTCTAGATGGTTCTAGAAGGACCACAACCGGGGTCGAAAACAAGGTCAGAACATTGAAGAAGCTAATTCCGAATGGCGAGTCAATGCAAGGGTTAGATGGGCTGTTCAGAGAGACCGCTGACTACATATTGGCTTTACAAATGAGAGTCAACCTCATGCAAATTATGGTCAAGGCATTGTCAGGTGATCATGATCAGTAGATTAATGAGCAATGTGAATTATTATTTATTTGTAATTTGTGAAATTAAATTAAGTTGATATGAAAATTATCATTCTTTTATCTTTTCATTTATTTTTTTACGGTGGATTATTTTGATGTATTTAAGTTCATAGGTGATCATCAGGTCGATGCCTATATTTGGTGGTGGCATTGCATGATCATATTTATTTGTTTCAAAATTGACTTTGAGAGGAAGAAACTGACTTATTGTAATACTTTGCCTTCATCTACATAATTATGCATTTTTTTCCTTTTATTTTTTTTCCTTTTTGGTCTATTTGTAGATGGATTATCAGAATATATGAAATTCAGTTGAATCCAAAAGTTTTTTTGTTTCTTTTCTTAGGGCTTGTTTGATAACCCAATTAAGCTCTTAATTTAGAATACTTTAAAGAGATTAAAAAATTAAGCTTGTTCGGTTTTAAAATTGGCTATTAATTTTAAGCCGGTAAAGAAAGTTATAACAATGTAAGAGGGGAAAAGATAAAGAAAGGTAATGGGTTCAAACCATTCATCAACATTTTTATTTATTTACTCAATATTACTTTCTTTGTTGAAATATTTTAGTTTTTTCATACAAACTAAATTTGATCAAATTAAATTGTAATAATTATTTTAATATTATAAAATTTGATAATATTTTATATTTTTTTTTTTTGTCAAAGTTTAATAAAGTTGAATTATTTCTTACCTAGGTAGTTGAATTATTTTAGGGGTATTTGGGACTTCTTCACATGCATTAATGACATTTCTTAATATATGTGAAATACTCTAAAACGACATCTATTTTGAGATGGAGAGAATAATATAAAAGTAAGAAAGATTATTGGATTATAAAATAGTCCCTCTTTTCCGGCCTTGACCCAAGCATAATAGTCAAGAGAATAGGCGCCCAGTAGTGTGACAAAACTTTGTGCCTTAGTTACAACATGGGCCACAAGCTCCACACTTTTTAAGGCCCAACTTGTAAAATGGCAGTTGTCAAAGCCCAATTTACAATTGTCTGGACCATTACGTAGGTTAAGTTCAATACGTTATTATACGGGTCTCTGAATTTAGCTTCTTACTTTGATCATCTCCGGCAATTTAGAACTTCAAAATGGAATTTTTTTTTTCTCTTATGCATCTTTATCTATTGCTCCAAATTTGGTGCAACGGATAATATTGCGCTATCCCGTTTTTCTTTTTCTTTTAAAAAATCTATTTTTTTATTTTTATTTTTGATATATATGAAAATATTTTACAATATGAAATTATGAAAACTAATACTCCATTTGCCCCAGTTTAAAGTTCTTACTTTCTTTTTTGGTATGTCCCAGTTTAAGGTTTTTATTTGCTTTATTCCTTAAATGGTAAAGTATGAATAGTGTTTTGGACAATCTTGTTTTCATAAAGTTCATATATTACAAAAAAATCCATTACTCACCCATCTACTTTTCACCCACTTGTTTTATGAATGGACAATTATATCCTTCACACATTATATTGTTGACTCAAATTTGTCTTAGTTTTTTAATAAGCGTGTAAAGTCAAACTAAGAACCTTAAACCGGGACGGAGAGAGTATTATTTATATATGTGAAATAATTATGAATATTTTTACTATTTTTTCGTGTAGTTTAAAATTTGAAGCAAACTACTGGAAATATTTGGTGCAAAAATTGCACCATTATAGATAATAATGCATTTTTTGCACTAAACTGTTAAAGTTTAACTCTATGATCGTCAAATAGAATCGTCGTTTCCCCCACCCAAGCCCTCCATGATTTAAATTCAAAGAATTTTACAATCTTCGTTTCAAAATGAATGGTCAAGAGCAAATTTAATCTTCTACTTTTAAAACGGAGGAAGTGTCCATTATCATATCTTGCAAACTATACACGAAATCAAGGAGATATTATAATGTGTTTGTTGATACTAATTAAAGTTTGGAATATAGTGGAAATGGACCGGTAAATTGGGTTAAAATGGGCCAATGTCGGCGGCTAATTTAGATTTAATTGAGATATGTCGGCAGCAGATCCAACCAAGTCCAATCCACATCTTGTTGTTAACCAAAATCCATGGCACATTCTTTCCCTGCCGGCGGCCTTTATTGCGTACGTACACTGTGTGGACGTGTAATGTAAAGGCAAAAACCATATTTTAACTTTACCCTTTTTCAATATATTCTTGCTCAACTATTTTTCTTTTCTTTAAGATGTTCCCACTAAATTTTTCATATTTTTTTAAAATGTGCTCACTTCGTCATAAAATTTGATAAAAACTTAACGGAATTCAACGACAACCACGTGGCCTCATATAACTAATTTCGTTAAGTTTTTAACCAAGCTATTTGATATGTATAATGATGAATATCCTTTTTCACCACCACCACCATAAAACGAGCATTATTGAATAAAATTTGTCCAAAACCCACAATAAAAATTTAACCAAGCCCATATCCACAACAAAAAATCAGCCAACATATTAACCATGTTAACATATCAATTGAAAACTTAACAAACATTAGTCACATGATGTCATGTGGCTGAATTTTGTTAGGTTATTAGCGAGTTTGTTAATGGTGTGAGCACATTTTGAAAATTGTGAAAGTTCAGTGAGAATATTTTGAGAAAACAGTTCAGTGAGAATATTTTAAAAATGGCTAAAGTTTAAAGATGAAAATATGATTTTTGTCTAATGTAAAAGGCATAAATGAATTTCATTATACTACATCCATCCCAGCTCACTCGACACTTCCCAAAATAGACTATTGTTTATAATATTATATTCACTCTACCCACCACTCATTCTCTCTCTTCGTTATCCTCTACTCAATTTATTCAACCAACACTACTATTTACCTCATTCATTATTTTCTTCTTTTTCTATCACATATTTTCTTTACTGTGTACTTGTTCCTTAGTTATTGTGTCCACCTTTTGAATGTCAAGTGAGGTGGTACGGAGAGAGTATTTTTTTCATTTATTAGTTACTACTCCTGCTCCTCACTAGTAGTTTGGTTTAGTCAAAAATTCAAGTTAATACTACTACTAAAATGGAAGATCTTACTATTTAACTATCACAATTTACCCAAGTACAATGGCTATTCTGAATGTACAGTTTTTTTTTTTTTTGTTTGTTAATCTGTAGTAAATATGTACTCCCTCCGTCCCATTTTAAACTTCAAAAATTTTCCTTTTGGATGTCCCATTTTAAATTTCAAAATCCAAAAAAGGAAAGTTATTTTCCTTTTGGATGTCCCATTTTAAATTTCAAAATCCAAATAAGGAAAGTTATTTATACTTTTTTATTTAATGTGACCTACATGTCATACACACAACAACTATCCATTACTTATTCTCTACCCCACTTTCTCTCTCCTATCCACTTTCTATACTCACAACATTCTACCCCACTATCTATATTTTATAATATAAAGATTCTCATCTTAATTCTTGTGCTCATTTTATTTTTGAAGTTTAAGATGAGACGGAGGGAGTATAAGCCACGTGTCTTCTCCTTTGTGCACATTTGCTGTAGGCTATAGCGGTTTCAATAACCAATTATTAATCTAACAACAAATAAACAAATGTAAAATAAACGACCCATTAGTGACTTCAAGGGGTAATTTGACTTGCCTCCTAACCAGTTCCCTCTACAAATGTACTAATATAGTTAAACAGATATTTTGCTTTAAAAAAAATATATACTTAAACAGATATTTTTATTTTAATTATATTAATATTACTGTTATTTTGACTAAGTCCATCATGTGCAATGCAGTCTATTTCCTATGTCATATTAATACTAGTATTATTATTCCCCTTAATATTAGTGTGTGCCAAATCGATCCATAGCTAGTGCCGTAAAGCATGACCCAAGCTGGTTTGAGTCTAAGTTGTCAAATTTTTAGCTTGACTATGACTAGACCATACAACAACAACGACCGCAATATATAAATAAATAAAATAATAATAAAAGAGGTAACTCGCTCATTTGAATTTTTAAGTTTAATTGCATGAATTGATATACCTTTTCTTTTCAGTACTTTTATTTATGAGGTGGTCTTTTTGTGTGACAACACTTAGATCCGTCTCATAGAAGAAACGGGTTGACCCATGACCCGTGTACAACATTATCCGCGAAGAGTAAGACACTTACTCTGGGACGGAGGGAGTAGCGTTTTTAAAGAATATTTTTTATTTTTGAGTATTTTGATTTTATTTTTAAAAATAAAGTAACATTTGAAAAATAACAACTTATATACATGATTGTAATTATTTGTACAAGTAAATGTAACACTTTAGTAGATGAAATTGTAACAGATCACAATAGATAATGTAATACTTTTACATGTATCATGATAAATTGAACTCATTGTAACTTATTATTTGAAAACATATAGATATACTATTATACAAGTAAACGTAACTGTTTTACAATGTTATTATACAAGTAAAATGTAACATTCGTTTATAAAAATTGTTATTTTCTTATTTTTATAATGTTATTAACACAAGTGTGTTTTAGTTCTAAAGTGTAAATGGTTGAAATATTACTTTTCTATACATATGTGTTACAATTATGTATAAACACTGTTATATATAAGTAACACGTTCGTTACATTTTAGTTATAATAAGTATTAATTTTGGCAAACGAAGAAAGCATAAAAAAAACACTGTTACTCTTTTGTATATATGCATTACTTTTATGTATACAAACTGTTACATATAAGTAACACGTTTGTTATATTTAGTTATAGTAACTAATACTTTTGGCAAACCGAAAAAATAAAAATAATATATATATATATATATATATATATATATATATATATATATATATATATATAGGGTCGCGCTCCTGTGAGAACCATTTAATATGAGAACCGTGAGAACCAATCATAACCATTAGATTAGAAAAAAAATCAAGGGTCCAGATGTTAGATACATTTGATACACTTGGATACATTAGTTAATTTTCGAAAAACAATTGAATACATTAGTTTTTAACATAGTGTATCCAAGTGCAACACTTAGATACAATACTTATTAACATATTGTATCCAAGTGTAATCGATTTTTTTGTAATGTATCTAAGTGTATCAATTGTATCTAACATATGGACCCTTGATTTTTTTTTTCTAATCTAATGGTTATAGTTGGTTCTCACGATATTTAGGTTCTCATTTGAGCATATACCTATATATATATACATATATATATATATATATATATACATATATATATATATATATATATAAATGCCTGTGGGTCATGGGTCAAAATTGACCCGTCTCTACTACTATGAGACGGGTCATTGTGTTCTCGTACAAGTTTTTGTCTTTATTTATTACTATGTGCTATTTTTTCTGATTCAAAATAATTGATGAAAGTGCCTTTACTTATTAGAATTTTCTCTTACATTACTTACCACAATAAACTAATTGTAATTGTAATGATGTATATTAAGTTTCATAACAAGGGTAAAATAATTTTTTTTAATGCTTTTTACCTAAAGCAAGCGATAATTATTTTGAACTAAATTTTTTGTTTAAAAGCGACAATTAGTTTGAACCGAAAGAGTATTGTGTACAATTATAATTATAAATTAAAATTACAACAAGTGAATTACTGCAATTATCCCTAATAACTGAAAAATGGAAAGAAAAAAATATATATACATTGACCAAAACACAAAATGGGGATTGGTAGCCTGATAAAGCCAAGGTCGCAACTAGCAAAAGAAATGGTTTGAATGCATTGAAATAAACAATGTCAAAGTTCTAGAAGGTCATCGCAAACAGTCATGGAGAGAATAGTAATTAAAAAGAGAGAGGGAAAGGGATAAGTTTGAAGGTTTCAACTTTCAATTAATAAGTTGGTAGAAGAATTTAAAAGGAAGGTGGGATTAGGTTAAATAACAACCGGTTTATTTTATTTTTATTTTTATTTTTATTTATAAAGAACGTGAGCATAATATCTGCAAGAATTTGAAGCAGATAATCCGCCAATAATCACGCCTGGTAAGATTTGAACATCAATATATTTTCTTTAAAGACGGTGCCAAATAATTACTCTCTCCGTCTTGTAATATTTTTTTTTATTTTTTATTTTTTATTTTCTTAAAAAAATCTTCTCGTTTCTATAATTTAAATTTAAATGTCATGAACATAATATAGCTAGTAAAGCAAGTGTTCATATCTTTAAAAAAATTGATTAGTCAAACGTGAAAATCATTTATATTATTTTGAAACTGAATGAATACTCCATTCGTCTCAGGTTAGTGTGAACATATTTCTTTTTTCGTCCGTATCAGGTTAGTGTGAACTGCTCAAAAATAACAAATAAATTTTACTATTCCTCCCACTAATTCTCTTTCCTACTTTACTTTTACACTTACAACACTAATCAACTTGCTATTCCTCTCACTCATTCTCTATCCTATTTAATTTTTCATAGTTACAAACATCACCCTCCATTATTTATCTCTCTTACTTTTTCTTAATTTGTGTACCCAATATTTGGTTCACACTAACTAGAGGCGGAGGGAGTACTCTCTCCGTCCCAAAACACCTTGCACACTTTTGAGGATGCACGGGAATCAAGGAATTAATATATATATTCAAAAGTATTGTGAGTGGAAAAGAGGTTGTGAGTGTGATAAGTTGAGTGAGATTTACAAGTGGGACTCAAAAGTAGGTGTGTGAGTATGACAAGTGGAGTAGAGAGAATAGAAAAACAATATATTTTAAACATTTTAGGAAAGGGGACTTACCAATGGGACTCTCAAAAAGGAAATATGTTTTGGGACGGAGGGAGTATTTGTGACGCAGGAACCTAAAGGTTGGTATTTGACACTCTCAATAAAATCAGTCAACTTAAAGAGAGTGTATCTCACAAACGGTTCGGCCAAAAAATACAAGCAGCATGCCATTGGAAAGGTAGTTGAGTGTAGATTCCAGAACTTCTTTCGGATCACTATTTGGAATTTTGTACAGAAAGTTATGATAGTTTGACTGAGTGACTGTCCAAAAGTCAGCTACATCCGAATTTTGACTATCTTCTAGACTTTCATGAATCTTGGGATAAATAATACATCTTATTTAAATGTAATTAATTGTTAGGCTTATCCTTATTGTATTTTTAGTATTCCTATGTTTGGAGGGTTGTTCCAAATAAATTATAAATACCCTATCATAGTTATTGTAAGATAGAGTTGAATTTTGAGTTAATAAAATATAAGTTGTGCTTAGTGCCTTCTTTATTTGTTGTCATCTCTTTGGTGGATTCCATTGAGCATTGAACAACTTGTTACTCTGTATCTCTTCGGTGGATTCCGTTGAGTGGTGAGTACTTATGCCCTGTATCTTCGAGGTGGATTCCTTGAAGTGGTGAGCATCCTATCCTTTTTCTATCTCTTTTCATTCTTCTTATTCTCCGTTGCGTTTTCCCCGTATCAATTTGTTATCCTTTCCATAAAACTATTATAATTGTACTATTAGTCGTGTCACATTTGTCTAGTGCAGTTGCACTAGTAGTACAATCCAATGACCATCTTGAAAGGAAATAAGATAATGATTAACGATGTATTTCTTTTAATTTAATTTGTTCTTCATTAAATAGTAAATAAAGAGAAATGGCAAAAGATAATTTTCATTGATGGAGTTACACAATATATATACAAGTGATCATAGGGTTTCTTAACAGAGGATATGCACAATCTCCTAATCTATACAAGAGATAATATCAATCTTTACATTTGAAATGAAGATATTTACTAAATATAACAAACTATGATATGGAATGATCCTGTGGGTCCGGATCATGTGATCCGGATGTTTCGGGTGGTGATGATGCGGTCGATGTTGCGGTCGATGGTGCGGTCGGACATGCGGTCGATGATGCGGTCGATGTCGGACATGCTGATGATGTATTCTTTACACGCCCCCGCAAGACGGATGATCCAAGAGTAAGTCCGATCTTGGAGATTAATGCTGTGAACTGGGTACGAGGTAGAGGTTTGGTGAGGGCGTCTGCAAGTTGATCCTTGCCGGAGATATGCTGAACTCGAATGCTTCCAAGCTGAACCTGTTCTCGAACAAAATGTAAGGCAAGGGCAAGATGCTTCATACGAGAGTGGAAAACTGGATTAGCAGAGTAGGTGGTGGCCCCAAGATTATCAGAGTAGATCACCGGGGAAGAGGAGAGAGAATGACGAAGTTCAGAGAGAAGGTTGGTAACCCAAAGAACTTCAGCAGTAGTGGCAGCAATGGCCCGAAATTCGGCCTCAGTGGAGGACCGAGCAATGGCCCGTTGTTTCTTGGAGGACCAGGAGATGGGGTTCCTGCCAAGATACACGATGAAACCGGTGGTGGAGATGAAACCGTCTTTGTCACCAGCCCAATCGGCGTCACAAAAAGCATGAAGAGATGTAGGTGAGGATTTATAGAGATGAAGACCGAGATGAATTGTACCATGAAGGTAGCGAAGAAGACGTTTTAGTGTAGTCCAGTGTGATCCTTGAGGGTGATGTAAGAATTGGGCAAGTTTGTTTACCGTAAAGGCAATGTCAGGACGGGTGAGGGAGAGGTACTGGAGACTGCCAATGAGAGCACGATACTCCGAGGGGTTATAAATAGGTGTGCGAGGGGTAGCTGAGAGGGGTGGGTAAGTTGCCATGGGAGTGGGAGAAGGCTTAGAGTAAAGCATATCATGTTTGGTAAGAAGGTCAGTAATGTATTTGGACTGGGTGAGGAGGCCGTTAGAGGTAGGGGTGACTTCGATGCCAAGAAAGAAGGAGAGGGGACCGAGATCTTTGAAAGAAAAGTGAGAGGAAATGCTTGTGGTGAAGGAGGTGAGAAAAGTGGCGGAGGGACCAGTGATGATAATGTCGTCAACATAAACAAGAAGAAGAAGGGAGTGGGAGTTTTTGTTGTAAATAAATAGAGACGGATCAGCAATAGAGGAGATGAAGCTAAAAGATAGAAGAAAGGATTTAAGAGCAGTGTACCAGGCCCTAGGGGATTGTTTGAGGCCATAGATATCTTTTGAGAGGCGGCAAACGTGAGATGGGTGGGTGGTACTTTCAAAACCCGGGGGTTTGAGACATGTAGACTGTTTCAGAGAGATGACCTTGGAGAAAAGCATTATTGATGTCTAGTTGACGGAGTGGCCAACCGTGGGTGATGGCAAGAGAGAGGATAAGACGTATGGTTACAGGTTTGACAACAGGACTGAAGGTTTCGGAGTAATCGAGGCCAGGTCTTTGATGGAACCCTTTGGCAACAAGGCGAGCTTTATATTTGTGGATGGAGTTGTCTGGGTTGTATTTGATCCGGAAGACCGATTTACACCCGACGATGTTGGGTGCCTGATGGGAAGGCACAAGAGTCCAGGTGTTATTACGAAGAAGGGCATTGTATTCGTCAAGCATAGCAGTATGCCAGTGAGGGGTGGAGAGGGCTTGTTTGGTGGTGGTAGGAAGGGCGGTGGGGGAGGAAAGAGTGGTGAGATTGGCGTATTTGGGGTTGGGTTTACTTATGTTGTTGGATAGTCGGGTGATGATAGAGCGGGTGTGGGTAACAGGATTAGAGGGTGGGGGTGATGGTACGGTCGGTGTGGCGGTCGGTTGGGGTGGGGATGCGGTCGAGGAAGTTTGAGGAGGTGCGGTCGGGTTGGGAGGGTGGTCGGTCGAGTGGGGTGGGGGTGCGGTAGAGTCAGTTTGGGGAGGTGCGGTCGGGTTGGGCGGAGGTGTGGTCGAGGTGGGGGCTGTAGTGGGGGAAGGTGGTGGAGTGATCAGTTGAAGAGAGAGATGACACCATTTGGAAGAAGACAAAGAGGGAGGGGAGGTGGAGGTTTTGTTGAGAGAGGGGTAGGGAAAGATAGTTTCAACAAACTGGACATGGCGAGAGGTGTAGAGTCGATTTGTGGATGGCTCGAAGCAGTGATAAGCACTTTGGGATGGAGAGTAGCCAACAAAGATGCATGGGGCAGATTTGGGAGCAATTTTATGAGATGTATAAGGGCGAAGCCACGGGTAACAGAGACACCCAAAGGAGCGAAGTTTGGAGTAGTTGGGTGGAGTGCGGAAGAGGCGGAGATATGGGGAGTCATGTTGGATTGTAGGAGTGGGAAGTCGATTGATGAGGTAGACAGCTGTGATGAAGGCATGAGACCAAAATGAGAGTGGTAGTTGGGCATAAGAAAGAAGGGCAAGATCGGTTTCGACAATGTGACGATGTCGGCGTTCGGCAAAGCCGTTGTGTTCAGGAGTGTGGGGTGGGGAGGTAAGGTGAGAGATCCCTTCTTGTAAAAGAGAGGGAGTGAGTTTGAGATACTCGCCACCATTGTCAGAGAAGAACTGTCGGATAGGGCGAGAGAAGTATTTTTCGACAAGGTTTTTGAACCTATAAAAGGTCGGGTAGGTGTCGGATATATTTTTGAGAGGGTATAGCCATGTGTATTTTGTATAGTGGTCAACGAAAATGACATAGTATTTATAGTTGTCATATGAGTAAACAGGTGAGGTCCATACATCAGAGAAGATAAGATCAAGAGGTGCAGTGGAGTGAAGAGTAGAGATAGAAAAGGGAAATTTATGACTTTTATTGATTTTGCAAGCATTACAATGAGAAATAGAACTAGGAGGAATGGATAAAGAAAACTGTCTATCTAAGAGGGAAACAATAGGGGGAGGGGTGGCCTAGTCTATGGTGCCAAGATGATAGTGTTGAGGAGGCTGCAACATGAGCTTGTGGAGAGGGAGGAGTCCAAAGGTAGACGCCACGATCAAGGGTGCCTTGGAGAAGAACGTTGTTGGTCGAGATTGCCTTAATAAGAAAGGAAGATTGTGAGAACTCGACAGTGGCATGATTATCTTTGCAAAATTGAGATACTGAAAGAATGTTACGAGAGATACGAGGAACATGTAGAACATTGTTGAAAATGAGAGAGGAAGAAGGAAGAGTAAGAGAGAAGGAACCTATGTTGGATATGGGAAGAGCAGTGCCATCACCAATGAGAACATCATCACTACCATTATAGGGGTGATGGAGAGAGAGGTTGGAGAGGTCACTAGTGATATGATGAGTGGCACCACTGTCCATTAGCCAAGAAACTGGAGGGGGCGGGGTAGGAGCGGTGGCAGTGTTGGCTTGTGCGGTTGGAGCGGTGGACTGACGTGGGCGACGGTTGAAGGTAAGGGGTGGGGGAAACGTGACGTTTGGGTAGTCACGGCGGAATTGGCGACACTCAGAGATGACATGGCCAATGTAGCGACAATATTGACACTTACCTTTAAAGGTAGTAGGGGAGGAGGAGTGGGCGGAGGGAGTGGTGGGTGTGGGTAGAAGGGGTGGAGGATTATGTGGGCGGGGAGTAGATCGGAGTTGGAACTGAGCAGCGTGGGCAGTCATTGGAAGAGTAGGGTTGGAGTTCTGATGTGCGGCCGGGTTAGGGTTTTGGTGTTTGAGGGTGAGCTCATGGTGAAGAAGCTTTTCGTGGAGAGCTTCAAAGGATATGGGGTTGTCACGAGCACGGACAGAGTCAATAATGGATTTGTAGGGTTCATAGTCAAGGCCTTGAAGAATTTTGGCTATGATGTCTTCGGAATCCATGGGTTTTCCAAGAATAGCAAGTTTGTCAGTGGTTGTTTTGATTGACTGCATGTAGTCGGTGATTAATAGTGAGGCTTTGGTGATGGAGGCAAGGTGATCTTTGAGTTGGAGAATGTGGCCACGGGAGGGATTGGCATAGGTTGATTGAAGAGTGGCCCAGGCTTCATGAGAGGTTTTTGCTTGGTAAACAAGGGGTGCTACTGCAGTGTCAAGGGTGCCAAGAAGGGCACCAAGGATGAGTCGGTCTTGACGTTGCCAGGTGATATGGGCTGGGTTGGCGGTGGTTTTGGCGTCAGTGGTGATTGATTCGGGTGGGATGGGGTAGGAACCATCAACATACTTGAGAAGGTCTAATCCAAAGAGAAGAAAGGTAAGTTGGGATGCCCAGGCAAGATAGGTTAAAGGTGTGAGCATTTTGCAGTTGGAGAGGTCGACAAGAATAAGAGGGTTGTTGGGGTCGGCGGGGTTGTGAAGGTAGGAGGAGGAAGAAGCACCGGAGTTGGTCATGGTGGGAGGCGGCTAAAGAAAATAAGAAATGTGTTTGGATCGATTAGGGTTCTGGTACCATCTATATAATATATAAAAGCAGAATCAAATGCCATTCATACAGCGCGCCACGTGGCTTTATGACGTGGAAATCCACATGGCGCCATTTTATTGGATTAGAGAAGTATTCAAGTGTGCATTAATTGACCAAACTATCCTTTATCTATAAAATAAAATAAGTAATAAAAAGGGTATAACAGTAAGTTTGCAATGAGTGACCAATTCCAAAATCCCAAATCCCATAGATTTAGACATGCAGAATCCTTTAATGGTATTTCATTAACCTCAGTCTCCTATTCATATACCCATTTGATGGGGAAAAAAAAATTACTTAGCTTTCTATTTTTTTTTTTTTTTTTTTAGCCAAAGTTCTTTTGTCAATCCCATCACTCCTTTCTGGAGTATTTTGGGAGCAAGGGACCCGAAATTGACCTAAGGACTTCATAAGAATAAACATTTTGTTTTATTAAATTGAAAACATTAATCATTTTAGTTATATTAGAGGTCTACAATATATCTATGTCTGCAAAAAGTATTATTTACGTTATCCAATTTAAAAATATATTTAAAACTATTTCAATATTACGATTCAATCTCAAATTTAGGAATTGATTTAATGTCAATATATTAACATATTAACAGATTTTTACATATCTTTTTGTGTTCAAATTTGATGTTGTACACCATAATTTAAATTCAAAATCACATAAAATGCAATTCAGCAAGTCCTATTGTTGCGTCCATGTTTATTACCTATTTTCTTTTTTCAATTGTAATCCAATTTTTTGAGATTTAAATGCTAAATGAAATTTAATATCATATCAAATTGTATCTTAGCAATATGGATAAATTTAGCTCAAATTATAACTAATCTTACTTAGAATGTATTTAAAATTTAAAGTTGGATTAGATGATAAACATAAGGCATTCACAAAAAATACTTCGCATATAAAAAAACCCTCAAATTGCTATTCACAAATTTAATACCCAACCCTGCTCTTAAATTTCATATGCAACTGTTATACCGTTGGTGCAAAAGCACATCTCAGGTCCAAGACTATGCTATTCAATTAGGTTAGTCGTATCTAATTTGATTACTCACATAGTATTTATCTATTTTCTATATAATATATAAAAGCAGAGTCGTCTAATGGAGTTCATACAGCGCGCCACGTGGATTTATGACGTGGAATTCCACGTGGCGCTTTCCTATAGGCTTACTCAAGTAGCATAACTTATTTAAAAAGCTAAATGATACTCGTACTATTTGAATTTAAATACTTTCTTTATTCATACATAGAGAGCAAAACAAATCTTTTTGAATTCAAATATTTTTTTTAATTATCTATTATACACTCTCACTACTAAGATTAACGTTTCATTATTTAAAAACAAAATAAAAGAGGAAATTAAGATGTTTTGTGAACAATTTTTTAGTTTAGAAAATTATTCTCATTTTGTAATGAGTTATCCGAACTTTTATCCTAATTTACTTTAATATTATTTGGTGTACAAATTTTCTTAACTTTGGGATGTAGGAAGTACTATTTTGTTTAATATATTCTCTCCGTCCCACCACAAGTGACACTAACTTGTGGGGCACAATAATAAAGAAAAATATGTATGTGTGGTAGAAAATGAAAAGAGAATTAGTGGGGTAAATATTAGTGTTGGTTGAATAAATTGAGTGGTGAAAAATGAAGAGAGAATGAGTTACATTAATTGGTAGGGTTCGTTGAATATAAATATATTAAAACATTTTCATTTCTAATATACTCCCCCCGTCCCAACACAAGTGACACTAATTTCCTTTTCAGTCCGTCCCAGCACAAGTGACACTGCCAAATGAAAATGTTTTAATATATTTATATTCAACGAACCCTACCAATTAATGTAACTCATTCTCTCTTCATTTTTCACCACTCAATTTATTCAACCAACACTAATATTTACCCCACTAATTCTCTTTTCATTTTCTACCACACATACATATTTTTCTTTATTATTGTGCCCCACAAGTTAGTGTCACTTGTGGTGGGACGGAGAGAATATATTAAACAAAATAGTACTTCCTACATCCCAAAGTTAAGAAAAATTGTACACCAAATAATATTAAAGTAAATTAGGATAAAAGTTCGGATAACTCATTACAAAATGAGAATAATTTTCTAAACTAAAAATTGTTCACAAAACATCTTAATTTACTCTTTTATTTTGTTTTTAAATAATGAAACGTTAATCTTAGTAGTGAGAGTGTATAATAGATAATTAAAAAAAATATTTGAATTCAAAAAGATTTGTTTTGCTCTCTATGTATGAATAAAGAAAGTATTTAAATTCAAATAGTACGAGTATCATTTAGCTTTTTATATATATATATATATAAATTAAGACCCAATTTTTCATTAATTAATTTTTTATAAAATGGTGTTGTACAACAGTCGGAGGCTCATCCCAAAATTGAAGATTTCTATTAATACATACAATCATCAGCAAAAGGTTCGCCACAATGTAAAGACTATCTCATCTCGATTAACGACGCCTACCTAAACATCTATTGAACGCCTTTATGAACAATGATATGTGATGCCCAAATGGTTCTCCAAACAGAACTTGGATAAGGTCAAACATTGGCATTCAAAAAATCCCA
This sequence comes from Campanula takesimana, assembly GCA_026119855.1. Taxonomy (NCBI): domain Eukaryota; kingdom Viridiplantae; phylum Streptophyta; class Magnoliopsida; order Asterales; family Campanulaceae; genus Campanula; species Campanula takesimana. The sequence continues at coordinate 1,001,790 of JAOWBW010000116.1, read as the reverse complement.
AAATGGAAAAAAATTGGCGTTGAAGGACACGGCAAAATAACATATTTGGGACGGCAATAAATTGACAACCAAGCATCCCAAACATTGCAAGAAAAATAATTCCAACCATCACACAAAGACTCTCAATAAAATGGAGAAAAGTCAAACCCTCTCGACGAACAAGAGAAGGCAAAGCCTCTCGACGAACAAGAGAAACCATGTAATATAAAGATAAATAAGACATGACTATGATATTCCAAGTAACGAGCAATTGATGACCAAAACCAGATAATGTCGTGAACACCGCTTTGAACATCAAAATACGTAGATACCTCAACAAAGAAAATAGGATTGATTGCACAAGAAGTCCAACGAGACAACATCAATTTTTTGTGGTGATGATATAAATTAACGAAAATCGCTCAGTTTCTGATTTGGTTTTACTAGAAACCTACAAAACTACAAATTAAATTTGATGAATGAAAACAAGAACACAATTATTTGTAATCTCAACAGATGGAGATTATAAAGAATTGTGGTGTTGATCATTGACAAGAAATGGAAGAATATGGAAGTTTCAGACGGTTTGGGGATTGGTGAGAACTATGGAGACGGTGGACACACTTTGATTGAAAGTTTGATTTATATTGCTATAACATTGAATGTAAAGCCAACAATTGAAATGAGTCTTACTGCCGAAACAAACCGTTTTCTCGTGATCTATCTTCTCTCTTTGGCCTCTCTCCAAATTTCCATTGAATGCTGAGTGATTTGGATGCAATTTTTCCTACTTTTTGTTATTATCGAACAAGCTTAGTAGGATAAACAGTGCTCGAAGACCATATCCAATCGCTTCCTTGCAACGATCATAGTTTTTTTCCTACTCTTTAATTGATTAAATTTGCGATGATTGACTACTTGGCGATCCCAATGTGTGTAAATCATCTTTACATATAATCCTAACAAACATTCATTCACACTTAAGTAGGCATGTGATACCAAAAGTCATTTTTTTATATTGAAAGTACATGTACTATTTTACTGTTACATCCAAGGTACTTGAGTGTAATGACATCTATTTTTTAAGTTAAATGAACATGTCACATGCTTGTACCTAACTTTTTAAGGGTAATATAGAAAATTCAACCATAAATAAACTGCAATAAACATTAAATGTTCTATTTGCAAAACAGTAAAGTAAAAAAAGTAAAGTAGATTTATAAAGTTCTGAACTGGATGTTCTTAATACTGCATTCCTTCCATGGATTGATTTTGTTATTTCCGGTTGTTCGTAATAATAAACTAGATCTAAGGTTAAAATTAAAACCAAGCCTAGAAGAATGAGTCTGAATCTATATTTTCCTCTCCACAAACCTAGAAGAACGAGAAAAAATGATAGTAAAAATGTTGATTTTACTCTCTCTTTCTCTCTTTCTCTCTCTCTCTCTCTCTCTATATATATATATATATATATATATAAACTTTATGATTTTAATTCATTTAGGAAATAAATGGAGTTGGATTGAGGTTGGTGGAGATAGAGGCGGTGGAGGTGTGGTGGGCGGTTGGGAGGAAGAAAGCGTTGGGTGGGGGTGGGGCGTGTGTGTGTTAATGGGGTTAATTCAACCTTTTATTTTGTAATTTACACTTAGAACTTTTTATTTTTCATAATTTTAATTTGAATGATTTTCCTATTTTACCTTTGCAAATTAGGTCACTTGCATATCACATGCTCATTTAACTGACAAAATTAGATGTTGTTAGCCTTAAGTACTTGGGATACAAAAAAAAAAAGGTTCAGAAACCTTAGAATGTAAAAAAAAAAAAAAAAGGACTTTAGTTGTCAAATTCATAGAACCCCAATAGTTGAGGTACTTTATTTTTTTTGTAATTTTTCCAATCATTTAATACGCATTTACATGCTTATCTCCAATTGTATTTTGTAATTAATTAATTTATTATGCCCCATCGAGTATCGACTGGGATGGGATAAGACAAAGCGAGAATGGCGTCCTAGAAAGAAAGGCACATCAATAGGACGAATTTATCATGTCCATCAATTCAGGCGATATCTACTATCTAATGCTGATGTTAAATCATATTGATGGTGCTACATGTTATAATGATTTGAAAACTGTAAATAACAAAGTACACGATGATTACAAAGCAGCATGTTATGCTCTAGGATTGTTAGATGATGATAAAGAGTATGATGATGGAATAAAAGAAGCAAGTGAATGGGGGTCACCAGATTATTTAAGAAGAATATTCACGATGCTACTACTATCTTATAGCGAATTTTGTCAGGTCATGTCTCATTCTTAATAACGTTACAATTTCGGTATTTTTTTTTCTCATTCTTGGTATTTAGGGGTTCAATAAAATGAAATTCGTGTTATAATATATGATGTGCCATTCTATTAAGATGTTTGAAATATCAATATGACAAATAGTGCTTGATTCTAAACATGAGTTAGTAGAAGAAGTTGGCAAAAGAGGAAGATTTTGGTTTTGTGATTTCCTAAATTATGTTGCATGTGAATTGAACCCACATAGCGTCCAAGTACAAACCTGATGACATTCCTCCCATGAGATTCCACCATTTCTTCTTAAGTTTTTCCTGATCATCAGTTATATAACAAGCTATACTTTATCTATTAATAAAGTTTCAAAACCAACTTTGATGCAGGCTGATTCATATAGTTTAAGATCATTTTTTTCATACATTGTTCTCAATGTTAGTTAGTGTGTTGGAATCATGTTATTCTGTTATATTGTGTTTGCATAACATGCTGGAGTTATCATTTATATTAGATTTGACATATTCTCCAATAAAAATAGCAACTATATCATAAATGTAATGTACACCCTTGAATAAAATGAGAATGTTGGAACTTGAAAGTACATGAATCACCATTATTTTATTTTATTTTCAATTTGAGTACTGATTGTAATGTGTGTATGTAATTATGTGTCGTAGACATTGGATGGCAACTGCAGTCTCTCAAAGTCTATAAATGAATCACCATTGTTGATTTTCTGGTAGCATTACACAGACTATACTATAAGAATTTATTTCTTTTCTTTTGGTTGGGGGGGTCTTTATACTTTATATTACTCCCTCCGTTCCCTTTTAAATGACGTTTTAGCCCAAAACACAACAACCAATAAACCCATTAATCATACCTCCAAATTCCATATATACCCTTCTCCTTCATATTAACTCTTCACCTCCCTAACATAATTAATGTGTCCCTTCTCACATGCATACATGGGAATATGAAAAGACAAGCTGAGTGATGGCAATAAAGATGGACTATTTGGTCCATTGCACCAAACCAACACAAGAACGTCAAATAAATAGGAAAAAAAATGGAACTCAAAACGTCTTTTAAAAAGGAACAGAGGGAGTACTTCCCATAATGTAGAGTTGTCCAACATAATTGCTACTTATTATACACCTAATTACCATATTTATACTCTTTAAAATTTGAACTATAGTTTTAAGACTCTCTCCCTTTCTCTTTGAAAATGCCTTGCATAAGTTTTTTTAATTAATTAGCCTTAATATTCTCGTCGAATTTCGACGGGTTACTCACTAGTAAAGAGAAATGGCAAAAGATAATTTTCATTGATGGAGTTACACAATATATATACAAGTGATCCTAGGGTTTCTTAACAGATGATATGCACAATCTCCTAATATATACAAGAGATAATAATATCAATCTTTACATTTGAAATGAAGATATTTGCTAAATATAACAAACTATGATATGGAATGATCCTGTGGGTCCGGATCATGTGATCCGGATGTTTCGGGTGGTGATGATGCGGTCGATGGTGCGGTCGGACATGCGGTCGATGATGCGGTCGATGTCGGACATGCTGATGATGTATTCTTTACAGTAAAATCGTCTAGGTTGAGGAGATATATGAAGATAATAAGAATGCAGTACGTGTATAATTGATATTAATATTGTTTAAAGGTCTTTTTCTCATATTTTTTCATAATACAAGAACAATCATTTTGAATAAAAGAAGCACAATATCTCTAAGTTACAATTTATTATTTTCTAAATAAATATTCCATATGTTCCGGAATAAATATTTCTTCCGAAAAAAAAAAAACGAACCAAAATGCATGTCAATCTTTTTTGGAAAAAAATTGTTCTTAAATGTCTTTTTACCTACTATTTTCACTAGTTTGTTTATATTTCTAAAATTAAATGTTAAGGAAAAGTGTATCACAAGATTATATATGTATTTTTGCCACTAATAAGAAAATAAAAAAAAATTAAAATATCCATTAAAATAAAATTTGTATATGTATTTCGAGACGAAAAAATTACTTTTATTTCTATCTTTGTTTTTCGTTGTTGATGAACATGATACATTTCGGAATATTGTAAAGGTAGTAGACTCTAATGGGATTTGAACTCGTGACCTCCGCATGAGAGGCTAACACCAGATACCGCTTGAGGTAGAGCTCTTTGGTAACGTAGTAAATGCTCTAGATAGAGTAAAACAGCTGTTTTGTTAATTTATTTTCTATCAAAAAGAAAATTCTTATAATCATATGATCAAGGGATGTAATTTTTTTTATTTTTTTTTTTCAAATTTAATTCATAGTTGGGATCGAACCCATGACCTCCAAATTGGAAGCCATAAGCTTTGGCCACCATGCTAAAGCCTGATGGTTATCAAGGGATGCAATTTGTTTTGTTTGGAAGGGGAGAATGGAGTGAAGGAGTCATGGAAAGCAAAGCAGCAGTCAATTGTTAGCTAGGGGATTGACTTGGATTGTGACTTTTCACATCCAAACAATATCCCTCCCTTCCCTTCCCTATTTAACGTCTACTTCATTTGTCCTTTTATATGGATCAAACGTCTCCCATAAGCAATACCCACAGACTCAGTCAAACACACCCACTAGTTACAACTCACCCCTTCATTATTCTATTATTTATAGTCAAACCCCCTCACTTATTGCTACTACTCCCTACTTCCACTTGCAACTATATTTATTTCCATTTTTTTTTATAGTATTTTTCTTTTTATATTGAAATGAAACGACATGAATGGCAAAGTATTTATTTCCACTTTTAGTTTCCTACTATATGAATGGTTAAGGGTTTTATCCCTACCAAATTAATCTTCATTTGCACTATTATAATAGCTTAAATTATTTGTTAATAAAAATATCCATTAGAATTTTTTTTAAAAAAAATAAGAGCCAGGAATAGTAACTTTTTGGTATTTTGTCTATGGCAAGAAGACTATCAGATGACGCGGGACATCTATGGCAAGAGGTCTACCAGATGACGAGGACGATTTTTGGAGATGTAGATATCATTCGTTGTAATAGGTTCCAACCGTGGTGAAACTCCACAAGGTTTTGTACTAGACTAGGTAATAAATACTCCCTCCGTCCCACCTCACTTGAGACCTAAGAGGTGGGCACAATAACTAAGGAAAAATAATAAAATAAGGAAAATGTGTGGTAGAAAATGAAGAGAGAGAATGAGTGTGGTTAATAGTAGGTTGGTCTAATGAATTGTGTGGTAGAAAATGAAGAGATAGAATGAGTGAGTGGGGTAATATAAAATTATAAAAAGATTACCATTTTGAGAGTCTCAAGTGAAGTGGGATGCACCAAAATGAAAATAAGTTTCAAGTGAAGTGAGACGGAGGGAGTATAGACTCAATAAGAGTTTGTTAGACGATGATTTTTTTTTTTTTTTTGAATGGATGATATGTAAAGCATGTAAAAAATAGACTATTTAAATTAATGCATTAAATAAAACTATCTGACAAGGTAATGAAGAAAATGTCAGTGTCAAACATGAATTATATGTAGATGAATTAATTTCATGACTAATATGCTACTCATTGAGGTATGTATTTTAGAAACAAGCTATGCTGTTTGTTTATATAAATAGCAATGTTCCCACTTTAAAAATGTATCCTGCTGTGGAAACATGGCTATATAGAAAAACAATATTCAAAATGCTTTTCTTATTTTTATGGACCAGATACACGAAAGTAATTTGTGTAATAATTTTACTAATACATTTAAATACTATTTGTCAAAAAAGTGATAATGTTTATCATGTAAAAACGGAACATTGTCTATAACTATAACAATGGCAAGACTCAAGAGTCGGTGAAAAACATTTATTTTCTGAATGATTATAACAACAAGAGTGTATTCACATAGGAAAAACAATAGTTTTCTGAATGAATTACCAATCAGTTTATTAAGGAACCGGAACCGCTCCACCCATTTTAGCTCCACCCCTCCACTCAATGGCTCCGATCAAGACCACATAGGCGAGCTAATTATCTGTGCGGCTAAGATGATTTCAATTTTTTATGAGTCCTACCGAGCTCGGACACATTTCATCCGTCGAACACAAAACCCAATGATTTCAAACTAACTCCAACAAAACCCTGCTTGTTTTCTTTTTATATATATAAAAAAAAAAAAAAAAAAAAAAACCACACACAAACAAAACACTGCTTTTTTTTTTTTTTTTTTTTTTTTGCCTAAACAAAACACTGCTTGTTAAAAAAAAAAAAAAGATACTTAATTATTGGCAACCCCACAAGAGCAACAACAGATTAGTAAAAATAGAAAAAAAATGAGAACAATAATACCAAAGAAGATAACACAAGAAGAGAGCGTATGTTAGAAGCAAAACTTTAGGCTTAGACGGGTCCCACCTAGAATATTCCAAAACCGCGTTAAATCCGGGGGGCCACGTGACGCTGATGTCATTTTGATCGAAACATAGCCGTCTGATTAAGACACGTAAAGTAAACACGTGGGGATGTAAGAATGGGTAGAGGCCAACGGTCGCGCATCGAGCAGCGGGATGAGGGCGACCCGTTTGGGCCCGTCCGTCCAACGTGCTTCATTTCGTTACACGAAATTTGAGCTTAATTAATCAATTAATTAAAGATGATGAGGATTATAAGCCTTTGGTTTTTAATTTTGTCATCTTGTGGCCCAACTTGGTCACTCACAATTCGATAGATTAGAAAAGGGGATTATGTTTGAATTTTTAAATCTTCCCTCCATTTTAAAAAAGTGACATGAAGGTGTTCATAAATAATTATAGCAATGGAGTACCTTTTTAAACCTACTACCTCCATTCAAAAATGAGTTAATCACCAATTCCATAATATCAATAATGTCTTGTATTACGTACTCTCTCTTCCCAAAGTATATGGGGAAAAAAAATCATACTTGATATGTTAATAATTTTAAGATTATAATTATGTTTACTTGTTTGTCTCAATCTATATATATAGGTGGAGTAGTACTTCCCATGACATTGCATTGTTTGTGACTATTAACATGAGTAGTATAAGAATTTCACCATAATTTATATCCTATTTTTAATAATGCGACATTTATTTTGAGACAACCCAAAATGAAAAATATGACATTTATTCCAAAACAGATTGAGTAACTTTTTATTCTACGTGTCTCGTACTCACAACCCTATTTTATGCAAAATATGATTAATGATGGAAAAATAACAGTATTATTTATATCTTAATATTATCTCTCTTATAATTTATAGTTATCATGTTTAAATATATAAATAATTAGAAAGTAAATATATATACGCAATCAATTTATATAGTTAGCATGATAAACTGAAGATCTAAGAGATCTAGACCAAGTCGGACATGGTTCGGCTCATGTGAACCCATGGTCGTTTACATGTTCGACTTCACCATAGATTTATTCTTGCATAGGGGGTCTTAGTCAAGGACTATCTTGGTCAGTTTTAATTGTGTTCATCTATTTCGGTTAATGGATCGTTCGGCCACTGGACTCGAGACTGATCCACCGCATTTCTGTCATCACTATAATTTAACCAAAAATATAATATTATATTTTTACAACTTGAAACAAAAATGAATGAAACTATATACTCCACCAAAGTTAAAAGCTAGGTGCAAATGGAGATCTCAAATCTGTCTAGGCTTTGTATGGACAAACATCACACATGAGAAACCTCTTTCACTTTCTAGTTTCCACCAAAAAGAAAAAGAAGAAGCGTACATGTACTAACTTGGCATTTTTCGAATTTTGGTCCCTTCCCTTTATTTTCTTTTCTCTCTTCCTCGGGATCTTACAAAAAGATTAAAGCAACGATTTATTAGCCACTTTATTTGCATGGCTATATTTAATACTTGTACTTGATTTTATTTCTTCATTATCCCATTTACTTTATCATTGCCTTTCTCTTTTGCCAATTGGTTCATGAGTTATGGCAGAAAAAAAATGAAAAAACTATTTCACCCGTCTCATAACCTAACTTTGTTTGTATACTAGATCTCTTTGTCTCAATTGAAAATTACATTTTAAAATAGTATGGAAATTAAGAAAAAATATCAGTGTATAGTTGGTATTGCGAGTATAAATAAAAAGATATGAGAAAGAATATGGGTAGAGAATAGTAAATAGAATTGTTGCAAGTGTGAATGTAGGTCTCAAATAATAATAAAAAATTTATTTAGAGAAATGCATACTCCCCCCCCCCCCCTCCTTCTAAAAATTGCATTTTTTGTTTTAGAAACGAAGATTAATAAAATGTGTAAGTGGTGTGAGTGTTTTGAGTATGAAAAATGTTTGAAATTAATACTTAATTTTTGACATTTTTTCCTAATTATATTAACACAAAACTGTGTGAATTTTTTATTTTTTTTTTGAAGGAAAATTAATTTTTCTAAACTTAAGAAAAAAGAAATTTATAAATTCTAAACCATTAATTTGTATTAAATCATTAATTATTTTTTTATAATTTAATAATTTTAAATTCTCAACTAGCAGTTTTCATAATAAACCAAAAAATTTTAGATGCACAAAAAAGAAAAGGAGGGAGACAAATTCTGTACTCCCTCCGTCCCAGACTAAGGTTTTTAATATATTTTTACATGAAAATTAAGAAAATATAAATATTGTGAGTATAAAAGGTAAATGACAGGTGGGTCACATCGTCTATTTTAAATAATAAAATAACAAAAAAAAAACGATACAAATTAAAAATGAAAGTAAGGTAAGGTCTAAAGAGGTAGTAGTAGTAACCTGCCGTCATCACATAGGTGTAAACCCGATCGAGTTCACACAGTAACTGGTTTACCGGTCAAAACTAACGTATGAAACCGTGGACCATCCATTTCAACAAGCAACCTACATTTCATTAAATGCCACCGGCCCCCCTGTCTCCATTCCGTACAACACCCTCACCGGCTATTGCCGGTCAATCTTTGTTCCCAAGTTTCACTATTCCCAATCCCCATTTCCCCCACTCTTCCCTCCTTCCCCTAGTTCACACCCTCACCTCATCCAAATCAAAAGCTCATCACCCCTCTTTCTCTTTCTCTCTCTATCTCTATATCTATATCTCTCTCTCTACCCTTATATTGTTGAATGAATGAAATGGAAAGGAGCGTCGACAGAATCATGAACATGGTGAAGATGGAAGATCCGACGATCCAAAACAATCATTTTTCATCTGATTTAGTATCCAATTACCCATTTTCCTCTTTGGATCATTTTGGGGATATATACAACAATCATATTCATATTCATCAGAAGAACAATTCATTAGGGTTCATGGAGTTGCTTGGTTTTCAAGAAGATCATAATAGCAGCATCACTACTTCTACTGACAACAACCCAACTTCTAATTCCAGCTTCATGGATATGTTCATGTCATCGGCTTCAGCTACTGATCATCATATGATGATTTCACCCTTATTAATGGATCAACTCACAACGACCACAACCTGTTCGACACTAGTTCAACAAGAACAGCAGCAGCAGCAGAATCGAGGGGAGTCAAGAGAGATGGTGATTAATGCACCTGCCACTCCTAATTCCTCCTCGATTTCATCAGCTTCCAGTAATGGTACGGCACTCACTGCACCTACTACTACTACTGATAATAATCATATTCTTGACCAGCTCCACCCACTTACTGATGATAATAAAGCTCCACCATTACTTGAAGAAGATGATGATGATGATGACGACAATGAAGATAACGATGATAAGAAAAAGACTCAAAAAGGGTAATTAAGTTTTTCTTGGTTATTTCAGTTTGTTTGTTCAATGAGGATTTAAGTCACCTGGGAAAGTTTCAAAATTTGTCACTAATGCATTATCATTTTCCCATTTGCCTTCCCAGTTGAAAAGAAATTTCAAGAGAGGCTTCTTGCTTTTAGGTATTAGAAAAATTTGAAATTGTAGAGCTTGAGGTCTTTTAGACTGCTGTGTAGGATTCTTTGAACTGGCTGTTTTTCGAGTTTTTAGACTTGAATTCGATTAAACCCCACTTTTCTTGAGATGGGTTTTTCTTGTTAAGATTGGTTTGTGATTTTGATTATGAATTTGTTCAGGTTGAAAGTGAAGAAAGGGGGTGTTGGTGAAAAGAACAAGAAGAAGAAAGAGAGAGAACCAAGGGTTGCATTCATGACAAAGAGTGAAGTTGATCATCTTGAAGATGGATACAGATGGAGAAAGTATGGCCAAAAAGCAGTCAAAAATAGCCCTTTCCCTAGGTAAATTTACACTCTTTTTTAATCAACACTATAAGGTTGTATGAATATGCATCAAGATAATCTATGTTAATTACAATATCTTCAACACATAATTTTTTATTTTTTATTTATTAAAAAAATCTCCCAAATTTCATCCCACTTTATTGCATGCTTCTCTTGACTTTCCAGTCCCATCGTTTTCATACTCTGAATTATTGATAATCAATTCACACTTTATTTGGTAAATTAATTGGACTACTTTATGAATTTCATATTAATATTTGCAGGAGCTACTATCGTTGTACAAGTGCATCTTGTAATGTGAAGAAAAGAGTGGAGAGATGTTTTAATGACCCAAGCATTGTAGTCACAACTTATGAAGGCCAACACATCCACCCAAGCCCCACCTCCATCCCCCGCCACACCCCCATCGGCCTCCTTCCTCATGGTGGCGGCTTCAACTTTCCGGTCCAATACTTCCAACAAAACTCAGCACCACCACCACCCATGAATTATGATGCTAATTATAACCCAAGTTCCCTGACCATTAATTCTAGTGGGTTTAACAATGGTGGTGGTCCTGCAGACTATGGGTTTCTGCAAGACGTCGTCGTGCCATCCCGCATTAATGTTACAAAGGAAGAGTAGAGAAGATTTTGAAAGAAGGGAGCTGCAGATTGCTGTTTTTTTTTAACACCCTTTTGAAATTGTAAGCTTCTTTAATTTATTTGCTAGTACTACTAATTACTTAGGTGTATAAAAAGGACTACTTTCTTTTATGTAGATGCAAAAACCCCCCTCATTGATTAATGGCTATGTATGTAGTATGTATTTAGTACTTTTTTGTCATATGCACACATCCTCTTTGTTGGTCAACTCTCGTTATTAAATATCGACTTCTGATGTCATATTACTCAGTTCACCATCTCTAGTACATGGACGAGGTTTAGGGTAAGGAAAGAGATGGGCTTTGAATCCAATATACTAGTAAATTTGAATGCTCATAGTTTCTTGCGTAACTTCAATCCGTAATGGTAATGATGCCACATCACTCGATATTTGCTGGCACTCTTGCTAATAAACGGATTTGGGCAATGCATTCGAATGCAATCAAACGCCCGGGCGACATCAGACTCCCTAGCTAGCAATGGACTGCCCAAGGAGTAGGGGGTGGGGCCGGAGAATGAGGGTCCCATCCAGATCAAACGCAATGCAAGAGATGTGGGTGGAGCCCTCCGGGACTACCGAGCAGTTTGACTGCTGCTTTTGCGAAAGGCACACAAATGCAAGTGAATTCAGGTGAGGAGCGAAGTATTGGGGCTCATAACCACTTCATTTGACCTTTGCATTTCTATATCCATGACGATATTAGGGATATAGGCTGAGACGTCTCCCGCTTGTGTTTCAATGACTGGTAAGGCAGTCAAGCTACCTGCGCCTGTCTGATCGGATCGTTTAGCCGCTCTTTCTTATTAGCAGGAGGTGAGGTGAAAAACCTAAAATGGCCTTCGACGACAACTTCTCATTATTATATATATCAAAATGAAGTTCGAAGTAAGAATTAGCATTACTTTCAATAGCACAGGAGAAAGAAAGGGGTTTAGAATCTAATACTAGTAGCTTTTTGTATATATTTCTAGAGTAATTGTGAGGGTAAATGATTTCGTAGATCATGTTTTATATAGCAAGAATAAAACTAGCTAGGGTAGACTTTTTCATATTTTACCTTCAATTTGGTGCCCCTTTTTTTTTTTTCAAATTTCAAATTTATTTTTTTAGTGAAGAGAGGGAAGGGAAATATGCATTTATGTTGTTGCGGGAATTGTACTCAAGACATGAATATAGAGGGTGGGGGTTGATTTGCAGAGGAACTAGAGTACATATATAGAACACCCATATCTTGTTGCAGCTTCTAAAAGACCTGATCAAACCCTTCTATTTCTGTCACCAACACCCTTCCAATTTATGAGGGGTAGTAAATGCACACCAGAGTATCACACATCAAATTCACCATTTTTTCTTCACAATTTTTATTTAATTTGGTGCCCTTTTTTTTTAGAACAGACCACAGATGTGGATAAATATAACCAATCAGGTCAAAATTCTTTCTTTTTTTTTAAAAAAAAAAAAAACACGGGGTGGGGGGTTTTAATCCCCACGCATTTCAACTCGAAATTCTGATAAAATTATGTTGAAGCATGAGCAAGAAGGTGACATGATTCTAGAGGTGAAAATCCATCCAAGCATAAATGACAATACTGACAAGTGGGAAATATATACCAGTAATTCATACTTTCTTCTACGACAATTGATATCAAACATGATCAAACGGTTCACATTTAGTACGACAGCCATCATCCAACGTGTAAACAAACATGATCAAACGGTTCACAGTTATTACGACAGTTAAGATGTACGACATGTCAACAACTAGTGACGTGTACACAAACTAATACAGAAAATTTGAAATCATATAACAAGGTTGGAAAACATACTTTGCAATTGGATATAACAGAAATTCAATAAATGGGCATAATAACAGCCTGGAGGAAGTAATATACTGTCATTTTCATTCCATAGCTATACACACAGTGATGCCAAGAGTTTATATGCCGTTATAATTGAAACTTGAAAGTAAGCAGGAAACAAAACACCGGAAGGAACTAAAAGTTGATTAAAAATTGGCAAAAAAAAACAAATTGGCTTGCCGTAGACCCGTATGGAGCTACTGTCAGCACATATCATGGACCACTGTAGAAGATAGGCTTCGACCATAGCCACTAGAAACAGCAAGGTGGGCACCCAAGACGCGAAGAATTCTTTTAAACGGTCAAACATAATGGTTTGGCTGTAAAAATCTACCGATTAAGATTTCCCATCCCATTTCAGTTATGTCAATCTATCAATTTAGACTGCATAACATTTCATAAGGGCAAATCTGTTTTTGAATTTTACATATATACCTACTCAATAAACAATGTTCTAGTCTTGCAGCATTGTTCATGAAAGAAAAGATCAAACATACCAAATGATGCGGTTACTAAATTACAAGTTAATATATCCTGCATATCTTACTCATATCCTGGACTTGTTGTCACTCCATTCTTAGTAGATTAGAAGCAATTGAATTCCTTGAAGTCCTGTAGAAATAAACATTAAATGAGAAAATATCAGAAGCTCTTTCCCAATCTTTGGCTATTTAAGCTATTCATGAAGATTGATTGTCAAATATATACGGTTTAGTGTCATCATGCGTATTAACAGCTGCCTTTTCGTTTTGGCTGGGCATACTTGCTACTTGTGGTTTCAAGCATCCCGACTGTTACAGTTAACCATTTCAAACAAACTGCTCGAGGACCTGGGGCTGTTTCTGTGCATTTTATTCTTTCAACTCTAGTACATTGGTTTGTTTTGCTGAGTTATTTGATAAGCGTTCACCAGATATAGGCATGAGTATCAATACTACTCCATTCGTCCCAAACGAATGCCCATTTTCACTTTTAAACAAAATTAAGAAAGTTGTCTTTTAAGCACTTTTAGTGGCACATGTACTAGTACATAAATACCCTAATGAGCACTGAGATTTGAAGTGCAAATAAGACATCATAGTATATAAAACTCACTAGAGAATGACACTCATTTGGGAACAATATTTATTTTTTGTTTTTTTGTTTGAAATGGACATTGATTTAGGGATAGAGTATTATTTGGTCCTCTTTGTACAAAAAAAGATTCTCAAATTAACTACTTAGAGATTGGAAATATTGTGAAGCAACAATCACAACAGAAAAAGAGCAATTCAGTAGGCACAAGTCTGTAGTAAATCATACGACAGCAACACAAAGATTGCGTGAAATATAGCTACAAGAGAGATGAAGTTAGCATAGTAACTGAAAAATCATACATGTATATAGATGGAGTAAGGCGCTATGAACACCAAGTATGCTTGCTAATGGTGTTTAGAGAGAATGGACAGTTCACAACTTAAATCTCATTAAAAAAAAAGAAAAAAAAAAAAGAGAGGATATAGCTCCATTATTAGTTGAGGCTGGTTAAAAACCAAGCCAACAAACAAGATATTCCCTCCATCCCATAAAACCTATTTTATTTTAGGAACGGGAATTAAAGAAAAGTGTTTAGAGATAAAGAGGGGTAGGGAATAGTAAGTAGAATGGGACTTTCTAATGGGACACTCAAAATGGCAAAATGAGTCATTTGTTGTGGGACGGAGGGGGTATATGGTAAGAGAGCACAAACAAGTCTTGAATGCAAGAGTACAAAGTTAACAACTATGAGTGATACTGACTGAGCAAGATGGTATTGATAGAAAGTGATGCCGGAACCAAATAGTTGGTATTTGACATTTTCAATAAAACCAGTCCAATTTAAAAGCGTATATCTCTCGAAGCATTTGTCCAAAAATTACAAGAAAAATATCATTGGATAGGCCTCAGAGTCTAGTTTCTACAGCTTTTTTCAGATCACCATTTGGATTTTCCTAGAGGGAGTTATGATTGTTTGACTGAAGAGCAGTTTGAAGGACATCTACATCCGAAAATAGGTTAAGTCTTCATGTTCATCAAGTCTTTTATGTTTTCTATGTTATCTTATCTCTACATAATAATTACTAGATCAATCCTTAAGTATTTTGATGATTCCTAAGCTTGGAGGGTTGTTCCAAGTAACTATAAATAGCCTACAAATTGTCATTGTAACAGGGAGTTGAATTTTGAGTTAATAAAATATAAGTTGTGCTTTGTGCCTTCTTTCTTGTTGTTATCTCTTTGGTGGATTCCATTGAGCGTTGAACAACTTGTTACTCTGTATCTCTTCGGTGGATTCCGTTGAGTGGTGAGTACTTATGCCCTGTATCTTCAAGGTGGATTCCTTGAAGTGGTGAGCATACCTATCCGTTTTTATCCTCTTTTCTTTTTTTTTTTCTCTTCTTTTCCTCTGCGTTTTCCGGTATCAGAAAGAATGCCAATGCTTTAATTATACTGTAGAAACTCTTAAAGCTCTTTGTTATATACCCTTTTAAGAAGACTAATTTTGTGACCTGCACAATGGTAGATCTGTTCATGCACATCATGATCTCTACTAGAAATAGTTCTTTCCACAGACTTAATGGTATTTTTGAGCAAAATCAAATGTATCTGATAAATAGCCTTAGATGTTTCAGGGGGAAGTATCCAAGATCTACAGTTTGGATTGAAGAAGGGAACCAAATCTTAATCATTCTATCTACATATTTTCATTTCTGTACAATAAATAAGTTTGGGTTTAACATTTACCGAAACCATACTGGTATATTTGTCATATCTTCATTTTTTTTCGTTTATTGTTGAACTCATTTTGTGATTTTGGATAGTATCTCCTCAATTCATTCTAACTTCTATTTATGTGCTTGAAATAAGTTTGTGTTTATTGTTCATACAGGTTATACTTGTGTATTTACCTTTTTATCTTCTCTTTCTGTTTTTTCTTGAAACCACGCATTGTGATTTGGGATAGTTCTTCTCATGGGTTTATTTTACTTTTCTTGTCCCCAAATATCCGGTAAAGAAGTCCCATACCTTTCAAAGCATTATTGCAACTAAAAATAGCTCATACAAACACACAATTATCCAGAAAATGTAAATCTGTGTTAAAAAACTAATCAATAAAAGAAAATCGGGTCTTTTGTTTTACTAATGGTAAATAAATTGACTTAGGCTACATTAAATGGCCTATCAATAGGCTAGCACATCTCCTTAACAGGATTCGCACTCGCTACATCCACTATGGAATCTAATACCGGATACCATCACAACTAAAGTTCTTTGGTAATGTAAATCTGTGTTGACCAATAGAGTTGATAAAAAAAACTATTTGAGCCGGAAGGCTGAAGAACATCATAATTGGTTATAAACATGAATCTAAAATTGATCTGGTACTTGTTCCAAATCACTGTGTTGCAGTAGTCTGGTATAGCACACATGCAATTAACATCAAGATAAAAAAAAAAAAAAAAAAAAAAAAAAAGATAAAAGGTAATTGCTTCATTAATTACTACGCACCATCAACGAATAAATGAAACCAGTGGGACTATCACTGATGAAAAGGCATTTACTTGGGGCTAGTTCATTCAGTCAAATTATCAAACAGATTCACAAAATTAGAGTTTAATCATCAGATGCTGCCTTCTAAGAATTCAGTCAATTTCACACGTGAAATCAGATTTTCGTACTTAACCCTTAAAAAAAAGCCACCTTAGGTAAACTAGCTAACAAGAATGCAACCTAGCTTATCCGCACCAAATAGCAAATGAAATAATACTCTAACAAATACAACTGAACTCGAAAATAATATACCTGGGAAATCAAATGATAGAGGTTTCTGAGATGTCTATGTCTGAAGTTGCACCTGTTGAATTTGAGGAGCATTATGAGTTAAAAGAGACTGACGGTCTGAACGTGACTGAAGATTCTGACTTGGAGGATGTAGCTGCTGTCCATTTTGTAATTGTTGCTCATACAACCTGTACTCCTCAGGTTTCTCCCACTACTTGCAAGATTTGAAAGCAATTACTAACGTATGGGAGGTGAAAAGAGTTCCAGAGCTCACTAAGGTAACTACAAAGAAAAACTTACACTGCTCTCACACGTCACACAGTTATAATAGTATTCATTTCCATCTGGGCATATATGTTCACTCCAATCACAATCTGGTAGGTCTGCCATCTCGGAGAATGATGACACCGCAGGTGAATTGCTAGAAATTGTTGGAGTCCCGCTTCCGGTTTGCGAATGCTTCAAGAATAGCAAGATTTAAAGTAGTTTTAAAGGTCTAATGTCCCAACAAACAATTACAGAAAAGAAGACCCAGCAGACACCAACAGAAGATTAAGGAAATTAAGAAACCGTGAACAATCCCAACACCACTGGATAACTAAAGTCAGAAAACAGAGCTTCAAGGGCGGGAAGTTTAGTCAGGTACATATATTCCCTTTCTGAAATCCATTGAATAGAGAAGCTAATTAAAATGACAGGCTTCAAATTATGAGCATGTCAAGCCAGATATATAAGCTCAAAGGATTCATTTTGAAAGTAACAGTCTGAAGCAGCAAGTTCGCCGCACAAAACAGTCTTATAATTGGCCGTGCGTGAAGGCTTACAAAAGTGAGGGCAGAGGGGAAGGTGTCGTAGCATTTTGGACAGGTATACAGGAAGGATTAGAGAAGTCTCACAGTGTGATATACCATCCACCAAGTAAGGATTTGGAATACCTAACACAGCTGCAAGGACTGGTGAAACACTTCATTGACCATGGTACAGAAGTTATTAATGGCCAAAAAAATAATGACTCTCGTTTGAACACCGCTAATATCCAAACTTAAAATCTGATGAGTCATATTAGGTTCTTGTAGACAGCTATATAGCATAGGTTAACAGTAGGTGGTAATATTACTTCTGCATACGCAATACAAGTTTTGAGTCTATTGAATAAATACAGCACCATATATAATCGTTGGAGCCAATAAGTTAACTTGGTGCATTGACCAATTACCTACCTATTTCCTTCTTTCCACTATTTATTCAGCATAAACATGTCTGTCAGCATATAAATCAAGCACACAAAATTTTCTGTTGTTATTTAATTCAAGAACTATATAAGCATCTGTGCTTCTATATATACTCCCTCCGTTTTCACGTCACTTGAGACTTTTGGTAAACTTAATATCGTTTTGACGAAGACTTTATAGAAAATTTGATGATCTTAATAAAAATTTAAAAAATGTGATTGAGAGTGTTTTTTATGATGAATCATTTTATAATTTTTAAAATTTTATTAGGATCATAAAATTTTCTATAAAGTCTTCGTCAAAACGATATTAAGTTGACCAAAAGTCTCAAGTGATGTGAAACGGAGGGAGTATGTGTGTGTGTGTGTGTGTGTGTGTGTGTGTGTGTATATATATAAGAATTGAGAAGTAACCATATTTGAACCATTGGGAAGCATTGGTTGACCCGTCATCTCACGGGGATAAGGTCCAGGCCTGCAGCAAGTAAAACCCCCAATATAGACAAATAAGATGAAATCAAACAAGAGAAACACAAATGCCAGAAAAAGAGGAGCCTGGAATTTTTTCGAGTGCAGTCAGACTAAATGTTGCAATAACCAAGCATACAAGAACCACATTGAAAAAATATTGACAACCCGAAATCTTTATCCACAACCAAGAACCAAACAGACAAATTGTAAAATTTACAAGCAATATCTCACAAACAATGTGCAGATACAACTGTGCAACTACGTGACTCTCACAATTAAAACGGCAAGAGTAACTCCTTTGAATGAAGTTGAATTTGCGGCACTAGTTGGAGGATCCACTAGTTGGTTTACAAATTCAACTACAAGTACAGCAAAATATGTAATCACTTATTGGATGTCCAACCAGCTTAGCAAAAAAGAAAAGGAGTAATCATATTTTTTCAAATCTCAAATTCTGAGTGCATTCATTTGCTCTCCCAAAGACTAGCTTCACCTCTGGGCCAACAGCAGACGAGCGATTCTTAAAATAACACAAAAGGATTCAGAGAGAGAGAGAGAGAGATGAAAATTAGCCTTAGTTTTGTCATCTGCCGTCTGTTACTATTAGGAGAAGTAGAAAGAATTGGTTAGGGAAGAACCAAATATTAAGTACTCGTATATCATCAGCAACAAAACGGTTGCCCATATAAAAGCTAAAGAACGAAGTCATATAATATTTTCTCTTTTGGACATGAAGAGGGGTCAAAAGGTCAGTGACCCTTCCTTTGCCATGAAGAAGGGATCAAGAAACAGCTGGATCTGGCAAATTGAAGACCAACACAAAGGAGGATCTATGCCCCCTTCATAAAAATGTATTTTAGCTTCCCACAAGCAAAGTGAACAAAGCTGGCAAATACCAGAAGTTCTTTAGAGAGGCTACACGGACCTTGACTCTCCAGTTCTTGGCTTCTTAGGATCGGCAAATCGCACAATCAACGGCAGATCACAACCCTAGATGAGAGAAGAAAAAATCTTGACTTCAAAAAAAATTAGTGTTTAAAGCAAATCACAAAAGTAAAATATATCTAGGTGCAATGTTCATACTTTCATCACGTATTTTCCATTTAGCGCAGAAATTGCAGCGAGAGCCATCTCTCTCTGAGTGAATTGAATGAATGCCAATCCTTCAACGAAAGACAAGGATTTGTGTTTTATGTTTCAAAGAAAAACAACAAAAAAGGGAGCTACTGATCATGTCTGAGTAGGAGCCGGCACATGTATAAAAGATGTGATTTATATGAAAAAGGACCCGTTAAATAGCAGACATAATGTCCACCCAGAGAATTGGAGACAGACAGATATACTAAGCCACCATTACCATCTTCATCATTTGTCAAGGGAGTACATACTATTGAAAGACCTCTACAACACAATCATAATGAGAGAATATTTGTAAACAGGCCCAAGCCAAAATCTTTTCATAGGTCAGCTGAATGAAAAAGAATCACAAAATCGACAGTAGGAAAATTAAATATCAAACTGTGAGAGAAATTCACTGACCGCGGTTTTGCTTCAGTTCATCACGCAATTGGAAGACCTCTACAACACAACCATAAGGGGAGAATATCTGACAGCAAAGACATTTATTCAAAAATATTAGGTCTTTCCACACAGCAGCTCAAATGATCAGATAATAAATAAATAACTAGATAGTCACAGCAAGGTCTGACAAAAGAGACCAAGAAATAGAAACCGGTATAATTAATGTCTGATTTGATCATAGGATTGTGCCACTTAAACAAATTTAGAATATCTCTGTTGCCAAAGATTATGTTTTCTTGCTTAATATACCAGGTTGATCACACACTAAACAAAAGCATACAGATGATTAATGGTAGTGACCAGCATGCTGACCACAGACAGGTACAACGCGGGTGAAAATGAAAGCAAAATTCATCTACAATTCTGGTTGTTGGGTAGCATGATGTGGCCGAGAAAACGAATTTTAGAAGTGAGGCAGCACGCAAGCTATAAGCAAATATATATGCTAGACATGCACATGTGAGATCCCTCAGACACAAGATGAAGGGAATAGGTACCGTGAGGCATTTTATGTGTGGACTAGGTACAGACAGATATTAGCAAGTTACTATGGAGCATACTTCACCAATCTCCCAGTTTGAAGCTTGCTTGTTCAGACCATTAACATACACTTTGCATTCTTGTCTCCCAATGCCTGTTATAACATAGAAAGAAAAAACAGAGAGAGGGAGAGGAGGGCATCAGAAGAAAGTACAAAATAAATACTACCTATGATGCACACACACTCCACCAATAATACATAACCAGTGACCCATAGGTGGCTTCATATGTCATCCAGCATACGCAGAATGTAAGTAAGAGGACACGAAATACAACACAAAAAGGAAACACAAACTTCAGGAATCACAACCACTATAGCAATAATCAGCAATAACCGGAGATCAAATCACAAGTTGCCGAAGTCTACCTGCTCTAGGCAACAGTCAGAAAGCTTTGCGCCGTTTGAAATCTAATACAACCCAGTTATGCAGTTATTCTAAGAGAGCTATTGAAAACAGGGTAGATCCTAAAATAGTTACCGAGGCGTTCTTGTTCCCCGACAGCATATTTAATCTCAATCGGAACCATTCCCTGGAGAAATGCACAGATCAAACAAAAGACAAACAATCACAAGTGGATTTTATATTGGTCTAGATATCAGATGAACTGACCCCAGGAAAGGTTTGTTGATTGTGTATGGCTCCTATAGCCCGCTCAGCTTCCATCACAGTTGCATATTTTACAAAACAACATTCTGCAGAAGAACATTATTTAGTCTGAAAGATCTATAATGTACCAGAAAAATAAGCAGTACATGATACAAGTGAAATATCCACGGAATGAAATATCCACGAAATTTGTACAAAAACAACAGAAAAAGTATGGCGCCTAGCCTTGCAGAAGATGGAAATGGAAAAAGTGATAAAGTCACTATGACATTCTACAAACTTGCTCAATTAAACTCAGTTGTAAGGACATCGAGAGCATTAGCTGAGGACAAGATCTCTACATACCTTGTTGTATGCCAGATTTCTTATCCTTGAGGATCACAACCTCCACAATACTTCCGTATTGTCCGAAGAAAGACCGAATCTGTTATGACATAAGACACCAAAGATGTAATAGCACCAATATCATTTGAATTACAAGTGAGGATAAAGCAAAATGTTAGTGGATCAGATTAAGTGCATTGATGATCCCTCCAAAGATTTTTCTAAATAGAAGCCATCAATGGTTGTCAATGGAAAGGAGATAAGGGAGGAAGAACTTGACAAAGCCGACTTCGGAAACAGTTTAGCAATATATATAATATAATGGTACGCTCAATGCACTTACATCCGGTTCTCTGACAGTTCTCGGAACATTACGAACATAAAGTTTCACGCAACTGCCATCATTATAATCTAATAAACAGAAAGTTCAGAGATTAATGAAAACATCTAAAAATCTAGGCAGGTTAAACTTGAATAGCCCAACGATGCAATGTGAATTTATGAGGATCCCAAATCGCCGTGTTGGGGACAGTGATTTGGGATTCTCATATAGTTCAAGTCATACAATTCGGATTATGAGTGACATCAGTTATAACTATAAAGTAAGCTAGCTCAAAAATCCGTTACACTAGGTGAACTCTATGCTCACAGACACGGCATAAGTTTATTGGCTTTCCAAATGTAAGCTATAAACTTTAATTATTTCTCTTTAGAAACATGAATTTGAATGAAATTACACGATTAAAACATTTGAATTATAAGATACCAAAATATGGAGATTTTTCAAAGCAGGAGAGGAGGTGGACCTCGAGCGGAGTGAGGGAACGGTCTCTTGTGACCAGACAGAGGCAAATTACTGGTGGAGAGAGCTGAATCATTCTGTTGGCTGCTGAAATTGTGGTGGTTGGTGAAGTGGTGGTGACGGTGGTGGAACAGAGGGCCGTTGTTGTCCAGACCGCCATTGTGGTGGTGAGGGAAGTTGTCTGAGGGCCAAGACGGCGCAAGGGCATGGGGCGGAGGGTAATTGCCGTGGTGGTCTGCCTGTTGATCCATTGAAATTGCCCAGAATGGAAATTGAAAACCCCTGAACCCTCAACACTCGTAAACAATCGGAACTAGAAGTCTAGACGTACGACTGCTACTGACTAGCGGACTTTTCTTCATAATAAAAAGGGATTAATTTTTGGCTTTATTCCCTAAGGCTCCCCAAACACTCTCTTATTCTTTAAGAGGAGCTATCCCATTTTCATTAAGCCTGTCGGATCCTCTAAGCCCATAATATACGTCTCTCTTAAAAGACCTTGGAAAGTTTTACAATTTTGAAAACACCAAAAGTGGCCTTTTCCAAAAGTTGTAGTGACATAATGTTTATGCGTCCTTCCCCGTTCACTCAAATTGCGGGACTCCGTCTCCACCCCTCTCTTTTTTCTTCTACTCTTTTTCGTTGACACCTTTGGTGGAGCCGGCCATTATGCAAAGGGTCAGTCAAACATGGCCAACTCGTACCCGGATCCGTGCCGACCCATGAAACTGACCCAGGTTTGACCCGTCAGAACAGGACCCGTGCAAGCCGGATGACCCGTCGGAACCGTACTTGTGTTTGATGTGGTTGGATAATGGTTCCACCTTTACAAAACCAACGACCCGGCGATTCCGATCCGTGGAACCGTAACCGTACGCAGACCCCTACCCGTACCCATGCGGACCCGTGTCAGATCTGTTAGAACCCGTAAAATTTTGTTAGTTTATAACATAATGTGTTAAAAAAATAACATTTATTTGATTTTAACATAAAATCGTTACTTTTTAAACAAATTTTGTTAGTTTTTAAAACATAATCTGTTAAAAAATTAACAAGTTATGTTAAAACTTTTACAGTTAAATTTGAAAAAAAAGACATGTCGGACCCGTAGTCGTGGGACCCGTGCTGGACTGTACCCGTGCATGTCACGATTTGGTTACGGTTCCTCCATTTAGGGACCCAGACCGTACCTGTGGACCCGTACCCAGAACCGTATTTAGCTATAGGGGTGGATTGGTAGGTATACCAAGTGTATTTTGCTTGTACCGTGTGTCAACCAAGTATGATTTGGAACACACAAAATATGCAGATAAAAGTCGGTATACCAAGTTTATTAGTACGGTTGGTATTTGGTTGGTACGGTTGGTACTCGATATATACCAAATGTAAATAAAGACATAATTTATTTATTTTATTTTGTTAGACTTTCTTGTCTAGTATAAAAAATCACATTATAACATAAAAATATATCTCAAATACAAATTATAAAGCCTTGAAACTAAAGAAAAGTTGAACAATTGAAGTCTTACAAACTAAACAATACAGTGACTCTAAATAATATTCACCAAGACTCCAAAACTAAAAGATTACAATAAGGCAGTTTGAGTTTTTTTTTTTCCTAAATCGTAATAAAGTAGCTTAAGGACGGTTAGAAAAAGGAGATAGACCAAACTACCCTTTAAATATTGCAAGTACCTAGAACACGTAAGACCAAACTACCATTTAAATATTGCAAGTACCTATACAATTAGACAGAATATTATATATGTGTGTGTGCGATATATATATATATATATATATATATATATATATATATATATATATATATAGTAGGTACAAGGTATATCAACCAAAGTCGATATTGTATACCATGTACCAACCAATTATACAAAAATGGTACGGTACTGCCTACTAAAAAGTTCGGTATACCGACTTCTTTATACCAATTATAATTGGTACGGTTGGTACACGGGTTGGTTGGTACAGACGAGTACAATTTGCCACCCATATTTAGCTATGTTTAGGGTCAGTTGCCCCTATTTAATATTTAGAATTTAACAATCTTGTACAAGAAAAATTTGAAGAAATTTCATTTCGTACCATTTAAAATAATATTCTCCCCCTCCCCCTCACTAGTAAAAAACTGTTGAAGAAATTTCATTTCATACCATTTCATTTTTAGAATTTAACAATTATGTTTAGGGCCAGGTGCCCCTAATTGACTAAAATGAGGTAACTTACACTATCTTATGTGCCCTCATTTGTCTAAATTTAACCGTTAATCATTATATAATACAAATACATGCAAAATAATATTATCCCGTTTAAGAAAAACTTTGCCTTGACAATGGTCGGCATTGTCCCCTTTAAAGACCCACCATTGCAAGAACGGTCTCCATCTTCCAATCCATCAACTAACTGATTATGCCTTCTTGTCTTTACCATGCCTTTATTCCTCTCACCGATTAACTTTTCATAAAATTTTAATTTCTCGTATGCAACAAAACTTTGGGGCAATATCAAGTGTGATCCAGTCAATTACGCTTCCTCTTACACACGATTCCGCGGCGATAGCTTCAGCATTATCATACACTTCGCCTGGCCTTGCCGTTTAATTTTGAAAAATTCTATTTAGGCCCCAACATTGTGTAGCTTTTAAAGACAAGATGGTATAAAATATATTTTAAAAGCTATTTTGTTTTTTCACCCTCTTGTTCACATATGAAAATATGTATCCCCCTAACGCCCTACTAGTTTAATAGAACAACGGAAATCCCAAAACTACCATTAGTACCCAAACCCTAAAAACCCAGCCACCATACTAATACACCTCATTGTAAATCTGCGCTCTCTTTCTACTATTCTATCCATCTCTCCCATTTACTCCGGTCCCTGCACCTAAGACAGTCGGTCCTCTTTTACCTTTTCTCGGGACTACGCCTCATAGCCTTCTACCGTTCATCCCGTCCGTCGTACCTGACCTCAGTCCGTCAGCGCGCATGAGACCGAATTTAAAGAGGATAGGGGTATATTTGAATTAAAAACCTTAAATGATTAAAAAATGCCTAATAAAAAAAACAATGTTAAGTCGAAGGGCCTTAGAGGAATTGTCTAATAATAAAATCTGTTAGTTTTCTAACAGATTTTATGTCATGTGACTAGCACATGACGTTTTAAGATATTCTTAAAGCTACACATATCCGATTAATATGATTCTTCTTTTAAATTGAAGCTAATATTTAAATCTACAACATATATTTTTTTTGGAAATTTATTGGGTAGTTGGATTATTTTTACATTTAATTTTAATTTTAAATATTAAAGAAATAGAAAACACGTAAAATATAATCTAAAAAAGATATTAGCCCAAATATGTTCCATATGAAGTAAATTCTTTATGTAGATTATCAGTTCGTAAAAATGTTTGATAGAAAAAAAAGGGAGAAGAAGAGGACGATGAATCGAGGGAAGAGTGTATGTGGAATGTGTGTTGCGGGAAAGTGGCAGAGGGGTGGAGAAAAATAAACTTTAGGAAAGATACATATAGAAATTACTTCATATGAAACATACTGGGCTAATATCTTTTTTAGATTATATTTCACGTGTTTTTTATTTTTTTTATATTTAAAATCAAAATTAAATGTAAAAATAATTTAGTTACCCAACAAATTTCAAAAAAAAATATTTTATGTTGTAGATTTAAATATTAGTTTCAATATAAAAAAAATAATCATATCAATCGGATATGTGTAGCTTTACGAATATTTTAAAACGTCCATTAAAACGTCATGTGCTAGTTACATGACATAAAATCTGTTAGAAAACTAACGCCCATTTACTTTTATAGCCACATTGCAAGAAAATGTAAATGTTGGGAACCGATTGGAGAAAAAAAAACTGTTGAGAGCAACATTGCAAAAGTTTGTAAATATCATGAACCAAATTGCAAATTGCCCTTTGTTTTCAACCCACTCTTTTGTACCTACCGAAGGGTATTTCATACGTTTAATTCAATATTCCGTCAGTGAAAATACAGAAATGGATGCTGTGATAGTAATTCGGGTTGGTGAGACAAATTAGCTCAGCTTAAAGATGAAAAGCAAGTGTAGAATTTGGTGGCCGGCCAATCTCCTCCCGTCGACGCAACCACAGTCCTCCGTCGTGTTGTTCGGTTGGTTTTTACCCTCCTCCTCGATTTCCCTCGATATCGTCGTCGCATTCGCCTGCAATGAAGCTTCATTATCTACTCTCGGATCCGATCTTCAGGTATCTATTAAGTACACAATTTCTCGAATAATTTGAATTTATAGGCTCTGATTATGCATTCAAGTCATTTGCACATTTATTTAGTTGCATCTGTGAATGACCATACTAACTCGACCAATGATATGGAGATGTGATATTGTTATATTGTAGTTGAAGTATTACTAGGTTGCTTATAGTAGTTAGTAGTTATTGGTACAAATGTACAATTGACCACAGGGGCATGTTTTTGCGAGATATGATCTGTTTAAGATTTCTGATTCCTTTTCGTAGCCTAAAACATATTAAGCCCTTCGAAGTTTACGTTAGGTTTGACTAACATATGACTAGAAGGCATGTCGTAGGAGCCCATTGATAGTAAGTTTTCATGCCAGTAATTACCTCCTCATGAGGTAAGATGCTACCAGGGTCGATGTCAGACGAGTGCTTGGCATTTGTAGCATTTGCCATATAGGCCGTGTTACTGATTTAGAGGCTAACTTTTAGAATGAGCGGAAAATTAAGGGTCAGTTGGGTGGTTAGTGTGTGTATATCAATGTACAAATTTCAGCAAACTTGAAAATATATCACTCATCAAACCGTGCTTCTTTGTCATTAGGCACTGTCTTCCCCACACATTGTATCTTCTTCATGTATTACGTTCAATCCTAAAGGCGATAAACATGTTTCCTATACTCTAATGGCTGTAACATTTGAAATTGATTACATTTTTTTACATTTCACAATCTGTGAAGCACCGTATTACAACATGATGATCTAGGAGGTCGACAAAATACATAAAATTCATAATTATACTTTTCTGCATTAATATCCATCTGCCCTCCTAAGTACCACTCAAACAGAATTATAGAAATTTAGTAAAACTATTGAATGGTAGGGTTGTGTCAGTTGAATGGGTTCACAGACATCCGAGCGACTTAGCTGCGTGAATAGGACTCCGAAAATCTTTTCCCTCATCATCAACACTGAAACAAAACACTCTTGTTACTAAATGAATCTACAGCCTTGTGTTGCTTTGAGAAATCGGCAAACATCCATCGGGACGGTTAACATATCTAAGTGTTTTGCATCTGGAATATGGTTTTCTTCCTATGTATTAAAAGCTTTTATAGCCTTGGCCCTTGGCCATCTACTGGTCTAAGCAGGATTTTGTTTGCCGTGCCCGCTCGAGGCAGCAGTACATGCTTGAGTAACATTGACTGGAGCTTAAACCGGAAGTTATTACTGCTTGGCCAAGGCTAGGGCAGTGTGATTCCATCTTCTGTTAACGCTAGCAGGTTAATTGCCTGTGATCTGTTCTTCATCTCATGTTTAGAATAGGAAATTTATCATAACACCCTCCCCATACCGTAATTTTCTAGAGGTTGGCAAACTTTTTCTTCTTCTTGATGATGCCTTGTCATCTTTTGTGAACATATCTGTTTTCATGCGTGTCTTGCACCACACATTGTAAAAACAACTTTAGTATACAAAATATTTTTATAGTAAACAAAAGACGACGTTCAAACTTTCTCTCTAACAATAGAAGCCACATATTTATATTATTCAACAGGCTGTTATAGCTCACAGCTGTATAATGACACACTGGATACGGAGAGATTATTAGTTCATGAAGTCACTCTAAAGGAGGTAGTTTAGTTGGAACATGTCGATAACTTCCAAACCACGCCTCTTTAGAAATGTGATAATATTGATATCAACAGTGACTATAGGGTAGTGGTAGGGAAAACAAAAACTACATAGACAATCATGAATTCATGATAGGAAGGAGCCTGGCTTATAGGATGAGCTTGCGTTGGACAAAACAAATGGCAAAGAGGATTCACGTAGCCGACTGCGGACACCAAGTAAGTAGGCCGTTTGAGTTGACTTGAGGTGAGATGAGTCTAGTATCCTTCAGCCAGATTATGTTTATGCAGATAATGTTTATGCTTATTCTGAGAAATCAGATTGTTGTCCTTGGTTTATATGCTCCTATTGTTGTATATACCTCTCCGTATAATCAACTGGAACTTTGCAGAAATAGTATGTTTACACTAGTCAGTACTCAGCTATACAGGTCTGCTTTAAACACCGTACCTAACCTAGATAGAATCTGAGAGATTTCAATATGTTGCAGGGAATCCTTCACATGATAAATGAAAAAATGCCAGTGGTCCTACAAGATAAGTGTATGCTGTCTATACTTGGTTATCTCGCAGTCGATCCCAGTAGCAATGGCCAATTGGACAGCATCCAAATCAAGAAAAAAGATCAAATTAATCGTACTGATGACCATAGCCATGGACGACAGATCTGTGGATGCTATAGCACTGATGGATTTTTAGAACACTGTAGAGAGTCATATATAGAAAGTAATTGGATCCAGCTTGTACACGGCTCTACTGCCTCTTGTAGAAAGTTTGGGTGGATTCCTACATTGCATCACATTCATTGGAACGGGCAAGTAGTGTCCCAGATTGATCTCCACGTATGTAAGTCATGACTACCTTTACTCCCGATCACTATATATGTTTGTTTTCTATGAACTATCTTATTGTATACATATTTCGTTTAATATCTAGTCTTACGTTTTAACATACTCAGGTAGTGATTTATGAAATTCCGAAATTTGGCAGTCACCATTTCTCACAATGTTTTTCTGATTATTCTGAGGAAAGGAAAACTCCTCTCAGAAAACCCAAGTGGGTTGAAGACCTTCAACAAAGTCAGCCGCAACTTGAGTTGGTAACATTACTAAATCTATCACGAAATTTGCTCAATTACTTATGGCTTCATTGTTAATGTCACATTTGGAATACAGGATCCCGTGATGCTAGCAATCAACTGTGTTATTTCTGCCAAGTCATTCTTTCAAGAAGTAGTGTCTCATGATAGATCCACTAGTTGTTCACGCATCATGTCCATGTAATCACTCTACTTTATTCTCTTCCTTCCCAAGCGTTATTTTCTTCCTTAAAGAGCTGTGGCAGCCTATTTCTAATTTTGCAGGATTGTTACCTTGGCATGGAAATTGTTGGCCATGTCTGTTGCTTGTGTTTCTACTTTTGTATATGTCATTCTTCAGTTTCTCCATTTTGGTAGTAGCGGATCAGCTTCATATATATACAAGACTTCAACAAAGTTATTCAGCCATACATTGCAAAACATCAGAGTACGATGTTGTCAAATCTTGTATTGGCCAATATCCTTTCATAGTAGTGCTGTAAGGTAATGAAATTTTGTCCTTGGAGCTTGAACTTCCTATAACTTCATAAACTGAGAAAAAAATACCTTAAACATGATACATTCTATAGCGATTCCATTGAAATTCTTGACAATGCTTCCATATTAAGCGTAGAACTTTTTATCTCAGCAAAAGTAGAACTGTGAATGTATGTCAGCTTAGTGACTTTGTGTTGTTTCAGAAAATTCCTTCTTTGCAATTGGCCAGTACAATAATTTTTAAATCGAGGAATTGAGTCAATCGACCTCCAGACTGTCTTTTGTTTTTATCTTTTCGTTTTGCTTGAACTCATTGACATAGTGGCAGATAGCAACTTGGACCAATTTGCTTATAGGAGTTCATGTTCCATGAATTGTACTTGGTCTTTAAGCAAATTATTTGACGTTCTGTATTTTTTAATTGCCTCAAGTAAGTTCTAAGTAATTTAGAAAGCTAATTGCAGGATTATCTTCTCAGTTATAGTATTTTTTATTTTTTTTTTAATAAGGTGGCTTGTGATCAGGCATTACCTGCAGCCCATATACTTTTTATTTGTAGTATTCTATGCTGGAGTTCTTTTTCCTTAACAGTTTAATATGTTTAATTGCAAGGTCTGGATCATGCGTCGAGTATGCTGAGAAGGCTTCTTTACGTAATCATTCCATGTGGTCAGCTGTAGCCGTGGATATGCTTTTGGGGAACTTGCTTGGCATTGCTTTGATGATTTATGCTGGGTCTGCTTGCCAGTGGGTTTCTGCTATTGCTAATAATGTTACAACCTATTGGTTACGTATAAGTTGTGCTCGATTGATGGGAAATCCAGCGGGCTTCAAGTTGAACACTGAGCTAGCAAGAGTTCTAGGCATGATTTCTCTCAATTCAATTCAAATCTGGTCTACCCTCTGGGTCCTTGTGGGTTCCTTTTTCATTTATATCATCAAAGGCCTCGCTATCTCTGGAGTTCTTTTTGGTCTAACTACATTCGCTGCCTTAGTCAGGGACATGATATCGATTTCAACCTTACATGTATCAGCTCTGCATTGGTTTATCTCTCTCATTTATTCACAGCAGATACGGGCAATAGCAGCCTTTTGGCGTCTTTTCAGGTAAATACCTCATAAGCTAGAATAACAGCTGAACTTGTGGTGGTAGTAATAATCTTAATAAGAGATGTATAGCTGGCAAGCATTAAATGTATATGGTCCCGATTTCTTCATCGTAAGTAGTTTAGATATACAGATACAACAACAAAAAAGCCTTGGTCCCAAAATGATTTGGGGTGGGCTATCATTAAACGTCGTATAAACTCAATAATGAGGGTTGAGAAACCTTAATCCCATGGTTATAGAATAGGCACACCCCCTTTATTGACTAAAACTAATACAAGTAGCCCAACATCTCTCAGGAAGGATTTAATTATATACCAGCATTTTCCTTTATTATGGTATATCAGAATGCTAAAGTTGTTGGTGGAAGTAAACAAATTAAACACTAGCCTAAACGGTCTTAATACTCGTTAGCTAACCAAGTCAATGTAACATCAGATTGAGATGTAGTCTTTTGGAAACACTTTATATATCAAAGATTAGTTATCTAAATATAAAAAGTTATCTTAATAAAAAAGAATAGATGAGCAGATTATTGGCTAGTCCTGTGTCCTGCTCAAAGAGTCTCCTCTGAAAGCCAAACTATATACTCCCTCCGTCCCATTTTAAGAGTCAAAAATTTCCCAATTGGGTGTCCCAACTTAAGAGTCAAAATCCATAAAAGGAAAGTTTTTATACTTCTTTATTTAGTGGGCCCTACATGTCATACACACAACAATTATCCACTAACTATTCTATACCTCACTTTCTCTCTCATACTTACTTTCTATACTCGCAACACTTTACCCCACTATCTATATTTTATAATAAAAAGATTCTTTCCTTAATTCTTGTGCCATCCTATTTTTTGACTCTAAAAATGGGACGGAGGGAGTATATATTTCATTTATCCCCATAAATACTGTTATTCTAAGGATTAAATTGTTTTTTAATTATGAGTAATTGAAGGACAAACTGGGAATGTCAATTTTTTTTTACTGACACTGTTCCAAGCTTCCACTCAAAAAGTTTGTATTTTATTATGGGTATTTTGGGTGTTGCAGTTAAAGAATCAACTGCTAAAAGTTATGCCTACTATCTTCATAACTTTTCAACTTACCTTCACATGTCATATAGTATTCTCAAGTATTTTTGTAATAGCAATACACACATTGACATTATTACTATAGTGATTAATTACTAGACTTGTCAAACGTGGGTGCCTTGAGCGAAAGTGGTACTATGCACTTCGTTTTTGGAAGAAGACCTTTGAAGTGGAACATCCCAATATATATTGTAGGACTCTTTCAGAGGAACAGAGTGAGTGTTTCCTTTGCATTGTTCCCGAATCAGATAGACATAGTCCTAAAGTGTGCTATGCAGGATGAGATTCAAGTATATTTAGTATTTTCTCAATGCTTGACAATGAACATTGCATCAGCCTGTTGGTTCATTAGTCTGGGGGCTTCTCTTTGTGTAATCTTCCTAAGTACTACCCACATCCCGAAAAGATAGTCCCACTTTTATAATGATAAGTTTGACTGACCAATATTTTGATTTTCATTTAATTGTCAAATTGGAAATTTAAAAATTGCATTTGGAAGTATTTGTAATGGTGTATCGATAGCAACTTCTACAATTTCATTGGGAACATTAGTTTTTCCTAAATATTTGGCCAAAGTTCAATCAAGTTTACTTCTAAAAAAAGTGAGAGTATCTTTCCGGGACGGGAGGAGTTTCATTTATGCTTTTGTTCTCACTTAACATTTTAGGTTGCTGACCGAGTTGTTAAATTAATGGCAGGGGTCAGAAGTGGAATCCTCTTCGTCAGAGATTAGATAGTTATGACTACAGTGTAGAACAGCACATTGTTGGCTCTCTCGTGTTTACGCCTCTGCTGCTTCTATTACCAACCACTTCTGCTTTCTATATATTTTTCACCATTATGAGCTCCACCATCAATGTTATCTGCATGATAATTGAGGTTTCCATATCTGTTATTCATGCTACACCCTACAACAAAGTCCTCCTTTGGTTGGTGAGTCCAAATAGATTTCCTGGTGGAATATGGTTTGAGATATTAT
This sequence comes from Campanula takesimana, assembly GCA_026119855.1. Taxonomy (NCBI): domain Eukaryota; kingdom Viridiplantae; phylum Streptophyta; class Magnoliopsida; order Asterales; family Campanulaceae; genus Campanula; species Campanula takesimana. The sequence goes on along the minus strand of JAOWBW010000116.1, from coordinate 968,725 downwards.
CTTCTGAACGTCGTGGGATTTCTTCTTCGGAGATCGAATGTCTGGACAATACCTCATTGCAGAGTCCTCGAGAAAGAATTGAGATATCTTCAACTGGATCAGATGTTCTAACATCTTACCTTCATGGCCACTCTTTGAGTATAGGTGGGGACTTGAACTTTAGTTATGACATTGTTTCTTGACTTATTTTTCTCTCCATCCCTGAATTAGTGCAATCACTATTCATGATTATGCACAGAAGACACTCATTTAGCCATTTAAGGGAGAACAGAGTATCTCGCTTCTGCTGTTTTAGTATTTAGGATGCATGAACTTCACTCCCTTTTAGTGGTGTTCAGCTGCTAGGTTATCAGGTTGCATTCTGAGTTTTCAAAAACCAAAAAGAGTGTGAACTATAGGAGGGCACTGTGACCAAATCATTCATTTTTTGGTGTTCTATTATCACTTGAAGTAGCTTTTATACCAATTGTTTTTTCGAAACAATGCCTCGGCAGAAAGTATCCTAATTATGGGCATCGTGTCACCCTAAACTATATTGCTGCAGAGTGATTTGGGATTTATTTTTGCTAGAACCATGAGATGAGGATTTGGAAGTTATTTTAGGACATGGCAGCTGTTCCCATACTATGCAGAACACGCCATTAGGTGTTATAGCACCCTACTGATTGTAAAGTTTAAGCCGAGAGACCCAACAATTTATATGAAGCCATTAAACGTTCCCATTCACGTGCATAACTAGACAGGAAATTGGTGTAATCGGGCCAATACACACTCATTTGTTATACGTTTCCATTAGCTATTATAGTGATCTATCATCCGATTTCATATATATACACATCATATCTGTATTATCACTGCCTTTGGTAAATTTATATTTGAGATAACCTTGCTAATATGAAGTTTTTCCTTTCCTTAATGAGTCAATATTTTTCTGGTCAAGCAGTCTTGCCTTAGATGAACACGAGTTTATATGCTTTTTGACTATGCATCCCGATTCAAAAAATAAATAAATTTGGGGGATTGCCTCGACAGTGTCAAGAAATACTAAAATTACAGCAAATAAGAGAAATAAAAAGCTTTAAAGAGTTCTATTGCACAATTATCATTTCTGGTGTGATAACGTACAACACCTTCTTGCTTTCTTTAGTACTCCGGATGTCCCTAAATGAATGTCCATTTTCAAGAGGTTTTTGTCCCAAAATGAATGTCCTTTTTGAAAATAACTTTGTCTGTAAATGTTGTTTTTTGTTTTTTGCATTTTTTTTCCAGTAGTCTTTTTCTACATGCAAAACCAAATGTTTAAGAAGTGAATAACAAGAATATGTATGCATCTTTGCCACTAAATTGTATTAAAAATGAACATTTTCCTGACGTCCCTTAAAATGAAATTTGGACAATCATTAGAGATGGAGGGAGTATTATTTTGTATATTCAGCATTTTCATTTTATTTTTTTAATTTGCAGGAGAAGTAATCTGGCCGCACTTTAGATACCTATGTTCTGCAATTTCAAGATCGTCTGTGGCTTCATCAGCTTATGGAATATTCAGTGGAAGAAGGCGAGTTGCCTTTACTTTTGTTCAATGATATTTAACCCATTGCAATCCCTTTTTTTATCAACTGTTTTTTTATTTTTTATTTTCAGCTTGCCTTTTCTGCTCTACAATGTCCCATCTGCTCCAGGGGCTGGTCTCCCTTCCAGAATGCCATGGATGTCCATTCCTTACAAGGATTATTGGTTCCTTTGCCATGATGCTGTACTTGCTTGCAAGCCAGACTATAAGCAACAATGACGTTGTGAACGAGAAACAGTTAGGACTTGGAACAATTTACTTAACATGAGTCAAAAGTTTTTTTTTTTTTTTTTTTGATATGATTCGAGGATAATTGAGTTCGTTTTTTTAAATAGCGACTTTTTTGCTGCCTGACTTGAAGAAAAAAAATATATATATATCATTTATCATTGTTTATACCAAATGTGTTGTTGGTTTTAGTCAGATGTTAGGTATAGGTGTTTGGTTATTGGTACATTTTTGTGGACGCTGGATGACTGGCTTTGTGCTGGTTTGTAGCCATGGTGATGTGTGATTGTTTAATCATGATTTTCTGGGCTCTTTGGATACACTTTTTGTTTGATCAACTGTTGGGAATGCGTTTTAGTCTAAGGAGTGTTGTTTTGGTGGAAATTTTGCTCGTAGTGTGCTCCTTTTACTTTGTTGAAACTTTTCCATTGGTATACTCTTTTGCAATTAAAAAAACACACACACACACAACAACAACAACAAAGTGCACTGGAGATTGTATGTATTAAGGCGAGTTGGTCATGCCTCTACTCTATTAAGCATCTGTAAACAGTACACACAAAGTCATTTTTGCTTGCATATACTTGCATTTATTTATGCCGTGTATGATATTTTTCAAATGTTTCTAAGTTTGGACAGGCCAAGCTAAACATCTTGACTTTTTTTTTTCTTTACTATTTTAATTCTGATAAACTGTATCCTCTTTGACTCGTGGTCATGGGCAAGGGCCCGTGTAACTTGATCAAGTCGAGCTAAACCAATATTGTTGCTATTAAAACAACATTTTCTTCCTTAACCAAAAAACAACAAACAACAACATTTCCACTATCAATACTGATTCTCTTTTCATAAACAGAAAAAAGAAAAGGATAAAAATTTATTTAGGTAAAAAACACGTTTTAAAAATTTTGATTCGTATTTTCAAAAGAAAAAGAGTTGCTTGATAGTACTCTTTTCGTCTAAATTGGACCGGTAGGGATCCAGCCAAATGTGTAAACTAGCTTATATGTACATTTATCTGGGTTCACTCGCCTTTCATTTTGGCAGTTTGACTATACACATCATGTATTTACTTTTTCTGAAGGGTAAATATAAAGTCACAAAAAAATCTCACAAAACTTGGCTCACAAAATGACGTGTCGAAATTTTATTTGCGCTTTTGATTAGAGTGTGGCGGGTCCACAATCGATGCAACCGATAAAATATCGCCACTTCATTTTGTAGCCATCATTTTATATTTTATAGCCTTCTTTTGTGGCCCCGGTTGCCCTTTGTATGAATGAGAGAAGACATAATTGGTACAAATCAGCAAAGTAAAAGGGTCACGGGTATACTCCCTCCGTTTCACGAGAACTGAGACTTATTTTTCTTTTCGTCCGTTTCACCTCAATTGAGACTGCCCAAAATGACAAACTTTTTAATATTTTATATTCACCCAACCCCACCACTCATTCAGTCTCTTCATTCTCCACCACTCATTTTATTCAACCAACACTACTATTACCCCACTAATTCTCTCTCTTCATTTTCTACCACACATTTTCTTTATTTTATTAATATTCCTTAGTTGTTCTTGTGTTTTTTTTTTAGTCTCATTTCTCGTGAAACGGAGGGGTGAAACGGAGGGAGTATTTGCCAATCTAAGAAATGGAAAGCATTAGTATATCCAAAAGCCAAAAATGAAGAACCACCCGGAGTCGGAGTAAAACGAGCCCTAGCTGTTTTGTCACCGTTCTACTCGTCTGCTGCTACCTCCTTCGCCGCCGCCCTCCTCCCTCTCTCACGGTAACGTTCTGTTTCACTGTCATCCAATTTTATCTTGTCCCCTTCCTTCGAAGCTGGCAGGTGGATTATGTATGAACACTTTCGTTACTGTTCGTCCAAAAATGAAGAACCACCCGGAGTCGGAGTAGCACGAATGATTCGGCCGATTTTTCCTGCTTTCGACTTCGATATTATGTGTTATCTGAATTTATGTGGTCCATGCCTGATTTGTTCTTCCCTAAACCCTAACTATTGCTGCAAATACGAAGCTTCAATGCGGCGACTCTCGTTATTAGCTGTACATATTCAATGACGAGCGCATGCATTTTAAATAATTGGATTATGTGGACTAAATTGATATTCAGTTTGGTTTCAGTGATTTAGTTACATTTTTGAAGTGTGTCAGTTTATTCGTATCGATTAGGAATTTAGGATAAGCAGGGTAGAGCCTATCTGCTTACATTGATCGCTTTGTCTTTCTATATTACCTCATTGGACTCACTCGATGTGTAATTTTGCACTTTCTACCAGTTATAATTTCAAAATGTTCTTGTTTGAACATTGGTTCATAAATATAATCAGTTTTGGTAAAAATCCTGATAGCTATATGTCGCTCCTTTAACATTTGAAACGATAGATATTCAAGAGCTGCTTGAGATTGTGCCTTTCTAAAGGATTGATGAAAGATGAGTTCAGCACGTTTTCGTGTATACCATGCATAACATATTTTTATGTTGTTGTGGATTATACGGATCACATTTCTAATTATACTGGTCGTGATGATATGCTTACTGAGAGTAGCTTTACTCCGTTAGTTGTCACACACTCTTGCATAAAATGGTTTATCTTGGGAATTGTATTTAAGTTTAAAAATGGAACTAGTTCAGGGCGTAGCTTGAGAGGTGAAGGTCACTTCCTATGAAGCCCATGGTAAATACTACCTCTGTCCCTAAATGAGTGTCCAAATTTCATTTTAAGGGACATAACTTTTTGTACAATTTGTTGGCAAAATTCATATATAATCATGCAATTCTCTTTACAAACATTTAGTTTTTGCAAGTATAAAGAGACCGGTGATTTTTTTTCGAAAAAAAACATTTAGGGACAAAGTTATGATCAAAATGGACACTCATTTAGGGACAGAGGGAGTAGTAAATAACCACAAATGGGCTTCAATAATTTAGTTCGTCTCTGGAATCCTGCTATGTGGAAATCAGCAAACGCTAGGTCATTCAGGATCACTAGTTTGCATACCTGTTGCTTTGATATATTGGGTTTGTGTTCCACTTCTGCAGCATAGCATTTCGATTCTTTTTTTTTTTGTTACTTATTCGTACTTTGATCTTAATTTAAATCTTTAATTCTTTTCTGTTGTTAGTGGTGGTGACTCAATACTGATTTTGTTGTCTATTGCAGGTTGCAAGTTTTTGCATTTATTTGGTATGGCAAATAGTGAGGATCTAGAAATGGATGATGATTTTAGTGAGCTGTACAAGGAGTACACTGGCCCTCCTAGATTAAATAACACTACCACTGGACAAGAAGGTGCGAAGACAAACAAGAGGTCCCAAGCTGGTTCAGATGAGGAAGAGGAACCTCGCGATCCTAATGCTGTCCCTACTGATTTTACTAGCCGAGAAGCGAAGGTTTGGGAGGCTAAATCTAAGGCTACTGAGAGGAACTGGAAGAAAAGAAAGGAAGAAGAACTGATTTGTAAAATATGTGGAGAATCAGGTCACTTCACTCAGGTATTGTTGGATGGTCTTTAATGATTTCACATTTGGTTTCATAAGTTGATCAATGTTGATATACAAATGCATAGATTTTCCATTTCCAGTATCATGGATGTTTGATTCAGATTTACATACTCCAGTTGTATGTCTTTAGCACTTTCGACTTTTGGAGAATCAGCGTCATTAGCCTCTCCATAGCGCCTCTCCATATAGTCTTAGGGGGCGTTTGGTTCGGCAGAAAAAAAATGAAGGAATGGAATGGTCAATGGAATGGGAATCCTTGAGGAATTGTAAAGGAATGGAAAGTGGTCAAACCTTGTGTTTGGTTGACACATAATGGAATGGAATTGTCATTCAATTCCTTGGTAATTCATGTTTGGTTTCAAGACAACAATGTTGGAATGGAATTATTATATGATAAAATGTCCAGAGTACCCTTTTTCCAAAAAACTTTTTTTTTTTTTCACCATAGGTTATCTAACTACTATCTAGTTTGGGCCTCCATCTTCAGCCCAAGAACCGTTTTTTTTTTTTTTTTTTAAACATCAAGTATTATGTTAGGATTTAGGTCCCAAACACAATTGCTTTATTGATAAAGATGAAAGCACAAAATAACAAAATAGCAAGAACGAAACAAAATTGAAAAATAGATGAACACAAGAGATTTTACGTGGTTCACCAACTTGGCTACATCCACGGGCGACGGAGAATCAATTCACTATAATCAAGAAGAGTACAAGGAGAATCAAGGTGAAAACCTTTCACACAATCTCACAATCTCTCACAATAGTGAATAACCTAGCTTTTCTATCAATCTCTCTCAAGGATCTATATAAAGTCGATCTAGGTCACAAGAATAGGTATGGAGGCTTGTTTATATTTATACACAAGATATAAACCCAACCCTAGAAGAATAGGAGTCCAAAACCCGTCCAAAATCTGTTTCCTTTTTGGATTCAGAAACCCAGTCCCGACACCATGCGCGGCCGCCCAAAAAACCCATGTGCGGTCGCCCAACCATGCTGTTCCGAAACTGGTACAAATTTGGCCCAAACTGTGCGATCGCCTAACACCATTTGGGCGGTCGCCTAATGCTACAGTCCTCTGTTTTCTTCTTTGTTGCAAGACCATTCTGATTTAGCCCTAATTGAGACTCACACTCAACATATTATAATCTAATTTATTTTAACATCAATTAATATAAATCCTTGAAAAAAAAATCAATTAATATAATACTCCCTCCGTTCTAAGTAAGTTGCAACATGTTGACTTTTTTTTTTGGTTAAAAAAAAATGAACTTTGACCAACCATTAATAGCCAAAAAAGGTCAAAGTTCATTTTTGTTGATAAAAAAAGTCAACAAAATGCAACTTACTTGGAACGGAGGGAGTATAAATCACCATAAGTACACAAGTATCTTTAAACCTTGTTGCAGGCTTGCAGCAAAATATACACCAGTACACCCAACTTGTTCAAATACTAGTCTAACACAGTTGCATAACTTTACGAGTTAACATTGTTCAAATACTAAAACCCATCAAAATAACGTTCCAAGTACACCCATTTGAAGTATCCCAAAAGAGAATCAAAATAAAGAAAACAGTTTGATTTCAATTATCCAAAAGATACCTGACCCATTCCTCCCTCTCTTTTTCTTTCTGAATAGAAAAGAAAACCAACACTTTCTCTGGCTCACACGTTATCTTACTTGTTGCTTTGAACCTATCCATCATAGACAATGAAGTGATTTTGGACAACTCAGAAAAAACAAGGCTCGTTTTCCTTTGTATGTCCAAGTCACTTTGTATTGCTTCACCAAGTTTTGTTGATGCTTCCTCAATCTTGTTCCCGAGTAAGCTAGCAGCACTAGATAAACCTTCAAGCAAAGAATCTTGACTCCTAGCCCTTTTCCGTTTAAGAGGTGCACTACTACACTCTTCACTAGGGACATCAACTCCTGGTGCGGTAAGACTATCTTCCCTCCCCTCATCATAATCATTACCATCTTTCTCTTCTTCTTCTTCTTTGTTAGCCTCCTCCTCCATTTCAGCAAAATCTCTAGCCCTATTCCCTTTGGCTCGATCTTTGCCAAATACAGTACATAAATCTTCAAATAAGGGAAATGATTTGTTTCTCCATTTAGCCGCCTCTTTCTGAACCTATTTATTCATGAATAGACATAATATAATAAACTTGCAATTATACATAAATAAAAATCACAAAATAAACAAATGCAAACAATTACCTTGAGGTAAGCATCCCAAACCGTAGGTTCAGCAGTCACACAATGTTTTTCACTATCGTAGCCAAAGCCACTAGTATTATAACCATAAAGCATGTCGTATACAACTTGCCAATCCTTTTTCAAGGTTTTCAACCTTGACTCAATGTGCGGTTTACCCAAAAGTCCAGAATCTGGAAGTGTTTCTTTTAAAGCATTTTCAACTTGTTTAAAATAACCCGCTTTAAAACCATTATCAGCCTTAAATCCATCTCCTGCATTTACCAAATCCACCATAGCCTATACGAGCTTGGAATCTTGTTCTAATGTCCAGTGCCGATAGTTTTGTCTAGAAGCCATGCCTAAAAGAAAAAAAAAGAAGGCAGCTGCTATAAAAAAAAGAATGCAGCAAATGTAGTGTAAAATAGTCAACTAGACTCATTTACTTGACTGCCTATAATGGGCTATAAAAAAATGACCAATTTGTTAAATGAGTCAACTAGACTCATTTACTTGACTGCTATATTAAGTTAAACTTTGTACCATATAAGTCGACAAGGAAACCCGAGAAACAGAAAGAAAAATGGGGATAAATTTTCAAATTTCTATGAAATAGTCAGGATTAACTTGCAACAGTAGATGACCATACTAATGATACATCAGAATAGCTCATAATATTATCAACACAGCTCAAACCAGCTTTTTATCCTAATTAACTGGGGTCAGCTACATGAATCCTTCATAGCCATTCAGTTCAGTCCGACTCAAAGGCGTACAATTTGTTAAATGACCAATTGAAGCTGAGATTCTCATTTTTACTTAATGGTTCAAATGAGCAACCAAAGACGAATAATCAAGGCTGATCAAGCTAAAATGCAGCAACATAGAGGATTCAAAACCATATACGATTTAAACTTAACCATATACTCCCTTTGTCCAAAAAAATCAAAAGAAACAAGTAGAAGTATCATTCAAGTACAACCACAATGTAAAACATAATTAAAAGAAACAAGTAGTATCTAAAATTATTATTCTCAAGCATGCCACTCATCGAACATAGTTCATGCTAGATTATTTCTAAATGTAGTCCAAGCGGCGGACGTCCCTACGGTCTCAACATTATCCTCACCTCCTCCATTGTCTCCCGTTCCCTCGTCAGTCACACAGTCCTCCTCAAAAGGATCGATCGGCATTTCTTGCCTTATAAAATTATGGAGCAGACAACATGCCATTATAATCCTATTTTTTAACTCAACGGGATAGTACGAGTGGTCCCTTAAAATTCCCAATCTGCCCTTCAAAATACCAAAACATCTTTCTATCACATTTCTTGCTGACGAATGTTTCATGTTAAATAATTCTCTGGGTGTAGTCGGTTGGTGTCCATCACGCCAATCATTCAAATGATATCTTTGTCCTCTATATGGGGCAAGGAAACCCTCCCCATTGGTGTATCCAGCATCAACCAAGTAATAACCTAATGAGAAAATATAAATAAATAGCTTAATGAGCACTATTATGAAAATGCAATATATATAATTAACCTATTATTATTCTAGATAATTACATACATGGCCTTGGAACCTTCAATCCATGTACTCTAAGAAGGGCATCTCGAAGCACCCTACCGTCAGCCGCTGAACCCTCCCATCCAGGTAATACATAAATAAATTGCATATCTTGTGAACACACCCCTAATACATTTGTCGCAATCTCATTCTTTCTTGTTCTGTACCTAGGCTTGTCTTCCAATGGAACCATACACTTTATGTATGTCCCGTCTAAAGCTCCTAGGCAATTCTAGCACCAAAAAACATAAACGCAAAAAAAGAAGAAAGAATAATCATTATATATGTTCATAAAAAATATATATAAACTATGAACGATTTATTTAAATTATGTAAAATATACCTTAAACCATTTCCATCTACTATCTGTAGAGTCTTCGGGCACAGGTTCAGGTTTCTTAAGCAATATTGGATGCAATCTTAAAACCGCATTGCAAACCCTAGTGAAGTGTCTACTAATGGTTTCTCCCGAACGATAAAAGTTACATATTATGACCCGATTTTTTATGTTATGAGCAGTAATGTGAAGAAATATAGCAACTTGTTCCTCAATTTTCATGTTCCTAGTAGCTTTTAATCCTCCTAACGTTTCAAGCATGTCGCACAACTTGAAGAAGCACCTTCGAGTCATCCTTAGTTGAGATAGGCAAAGAGTGTCACTCTCATAAATAAACCTATGCAATATTAAATCCCGATCGATATTATTCAATGAGTATCTAATGCATGGTTTGTTCATCTTGTGTTTAAGTATCAACACACATGCCACCTCAAAAAACCACGCAACAACTGACATGACTTCAATCCAAAATACAAAGATTAATGCATTTCTTTTCATCCCACGTTTCCGTGTTGTTAAACTAAGTCGGGCCATATTTCCTGCCAATTCGACCGTATAAAGATCATTACAGATTGATATTGCATAACTGAATGAATAGCAATCACATAATATAGAGATGGATTAATCTTGATACTACATACTATACTGCTGGTCCAAGACAGAGAAACAAGGATTTTTTGGTAGTTTTGACAAGGATCTCATGAGTGGAGTCCATTTTTATTTTTTCTGTTGAAATTGGTTACAGTTAAAATTGCCTAAAACCCAAATTAAAGAAACTATTGCAACTAAAATAAAATTGCAATCACAACCAGAAACCAAGATGAATCCAATAATTATCAAAAAGTTTCAGAATTTGCAATAAAATTTAGGGGTTTTAATCTACAGACACCAATTAGGGTTTTCAATCTACAACACGGAAGAGAGACGAGAGAAGCAAGACGAGAGAGGAGGGAGGATAAACTTACCGGCGGCGGCGTTAGGGTGGCGGCCTGAAGAAGGGGCGGCGGCTGAGGAAAAGAAAATATTTTTAAACCAAATTGAGAGAGAGGATAGAGAAGAGACGAGAGAGGAGAGAGGAGAGAAGAGAGAGGAGAACTTACCGGCGGCGACGGGCTGGATGCGCAGAGGTGGGAGAGACCGAGCAAGAACAATCGTGAAATTGAAATGAGTTTATGCGTTTATGAGATTTGTGAGAGTATATGATTTGGATTGGGTAGTTTGGTCATTAAAAAATGTTGATGAGGACATAATAGTAATTTGAATTTTAATCCAATGGAATGAATTTGATGGAATTGGACTTTCCTTCCATTTTATGATGGAATGGTGAATTCCTTCATTTGAAGGAATTGATCATTCCAATGGAATGGAAATTTTGAAAAAAATGAACCAAACATGACAATGGAATTGGTCAAAGGGAATTGGGCATTCCATTCCCCCACTTTACCACGAACCAAACGCCCCCTTACTGCTAGAATTTTGTTTCTATTAAGTTGAAAATGACGAGTGTATTTCATCCGTTCAGTGGTCCTGCATTCATCCTCTTGAAGATTTATTACTATACTTAAAGTGAAAGCTTGGTCCTCATTAAACAAATCATCTCTTGCACCCCCTTCTCCCTGCCCCTCCATTCCTCCCCTCCGGCCAGTAAAGTGAAAGCTTTCGAATAGATTGTATATTTCAAACGTGTAAGCGTGTGCCTAACATACAATTTTTCTGCTTTAAGCTGCTTTACTTATTTTTCAGAATTACTAATGTTGGCGTGTATGAGCTGGTTGGAGCAACATGTTATGGCTGTTTGTTGGGTACTTCTATGAGCCAGTCTTGCAGTATTTTTTTTGTTGCCTTTAATTTTAGAGCTGTAGTTTTGGGAAATTAAGAATTCTCTTTCTCTGTGCTGAAGCATCATTGCTTGTTAGTTTTAGATTGTTGAGGCTATTTCACCATGATAGTTTTGGGCACACAGTATTTTCTCTCTGTTTTGAAGGATTGATGCTTGCTAGTCTTTGGTGTCCATTGAGGCTATTTCCTCATGATTTCCTTAACTCAGAGTTGTATAAATTATATGTAATCTCTATATCAGTTGATGTTCTCATCTGATTTTCGTTTTGATCTATGTAGTTTCCCTTCTTAAGTACACTGTTTGCTGTAATTGCAGGGTTGTCCTTCTACTCTTGGAGCTAATCGCAAGTCTCAAGATTTCTTTGAAAGATTTCCTGCTAGAGATCCAGAAGTCAGAGCTTTTTTCACAGAAAAAGTGATAAACAAGATTGAAAAGGATGTTGGCTGCAAGATAAAAATGGAGGAAAAATTTCTTATTATTAGTGGTAAGGATAGGTTAATCCTGGCCAAAGGTGTGGATGCTGTTCACAAAATCAAGAATGAGGGTGACAAGAAAGGTGGTTCGAGTTCAAACATGGCCAGATCCAGGTCACCTGAGAGGAGAAGCCCTGTGAGCGCCAGGTTGGGACGGTCTGATTCTCAGAGGTCTAATCCTAGTCCAAAAGGTGCATCTCACTATCAACATAGGTTTAGCAGGCAAGATAAAGTTGTGGAGGATCGTGTACGCGAGGATTTGCAAACGTTGTCAAGGGGTTCCCCAGCAGGTAGGGACAGTGTAGGGTATAGTTTTGTCATCCCATAGAGAAATGGTAATTTTGAGCTTGTGCATAGATTGTCTTTGTCTGCGAGGTGTAACAATTTAGCTTTATCTTAGTATTTACTCTTGCTTTTTAATAATTCTGCTTTTTGCTTATCATTTTGGTTGCAGCAAGAGGTAAGTTCTTATGTTCAAGAGTTATGTGTTCGAATTCTGAAGTTACTTTCGTGGGTGGGTCTGAATTGAAAGGATTGTCTGCGAAATATTTTGTGAAAGCATATGCAGACTTCTTTGCTTCACATGGACTCACTGTGAGAGTTTTAAGATAGTCTGTCTAATTAAAGCCTGCCGTCGTTGTTAGACGTCTTGAGTTCGAAGTGTTTAACACACTCTTCGTTTGATGAAGCTTATGGTAATGGCGTCCGGGCTCGATCAAGCCAATCAAAGTCTCCAGCACGCGCTCCTCCTTACACTGGCACCGCACATAATTTGTATGATGGTCAGAGTCAAAGCAGGGGGGTCTACAGGACTGAAGTAGGATGGGATCATGAAAAACAAGGGCCTGAGTTGCAATCCAGCCGTAAGGTGGACTACTCAGGCTTCTCACAAAATGTGGAGGAGTTAGAGTTGGAATATCAGAGGGAGGCAATGGATCTCGGAAGGATTCGTGACAAGGAAGAAGATGAAGAGAACTACAAGCATCGTGAGGTATGGAACCCAGAACCTGCTACTCTAATGATCGTTCTTTTGCTTTAATAGCCTATATATGTTGACTAATGCAAAAGCCCACTGGCAATAAAAGACATATTTTATGGTTTATCTTAATTTTATATAAATCCATTTCCCTTGTGAGTAAGCCTTCTCTTGAGCCACACTTGTTCCTTCATAGATAATTATTGTACCATCTAATTATCATAGTGATCTTTAATTTGAAGTTATAGTGCAAAAACCTGACTCCGTTTATTGCTTTTTTTTTTTTTTCCAAGGAAGATACTAAATGGGTTATTTAAGCATTCCCTTCATCATGCATCAAGAGTCCACATTTGAAAGTCGTTTTTTTTTTTTTTTTTTTTTTTTCATTTTCATTTTCTACGTATACGCCTTTGTATCTCGTATGATTTATTTTAAATTTATTGTAGTTATTTTGTTTTTATTATATACTTCCCGTCCACCTAGGAAGCACAAACTCTCCTCCTAGGTTGGGACCTTCGATTATTTGATTTGTTCTTCAATTCAGTCAAGTTTCCTGCTTTCCTAAAGTATGTATTTTCTTCTAAGGGTTCTATCTCCTCTCTTGGCTCTTGCGTATTAAGGCTAATTTTAGGCTTTGTAATTTATCGTTTGGTGTGTAACCTTTTTTGAGACATTGAGACCTTTATTTGAGATTTGTTGACCTTTGTAATTTGATGGGTTGCTTTTCTTATTCTTTTCCCAATCTGTTTTTAAATTCTATTGTCATTTATTTGAGATGCTAATATTACTTATGAAATGTCTAAATGAGAATCTATAAATTGATATTTGTAGTGTTTATAATGGTGTATAACAAGTTGTAAGTTTTCATTAGGATACTTAAAAGTAGCTTAGATTATTGCTCAAAGTTCATTCGTAGTAACAACAAAAAGAGACTAACCTTCTGGGATATGGAGTAGTAATTATAGATAAATGTATACCGTGTCCCAACCGTGTCGGTGTTGAGGCTTTTTCTGTAATTGTCCTCGTTGTCGGTGTCCTCGTTGTCGGTGTCATTATTTGTGCTTCTCAGGTGTCCAAAAATTAGAGTCCATTACTTAATTGTGGATGGAGGGATTAATATGCAAAAAAACTGTGATATTTTGAACATGAAAGGAAATAATTGTGAAAGAACCAAATATTAGATTAATTATAGAGAGTGGACTCTTTTAAGTGAAACGTCCCAAAATAGAATAGTGGACTTTTATGTGGGGGGAGTATTTTACTAATGTTTTAATTGTCTACTAAATTATGGGTGATTTGGATTTGAAGGTTATCAGGGAGACAAGAGAGAACTACATGAAAAGACTGGCTACTTTGAGGGGCATCCATGCTAAACAGTGGGAAGAATTTCTTCAACTTGATGCGCAAAGGAGGCAGCAGCGGGCTCGCCAGCAAATGTCCACTTCTGCATATAGTGGTTATAATAGACAACCTAGTTACGAGTATGATGGCCCCAGTGGCAATTCTCACTATGCTGGAGCTAGTGTTCCTCTGGAATCAAGGGGAAGGTACCAAACTTCCATGGAAAATTATCCTTCGTCGAGATCTCATGACAACTACAGTGACTTTCAGCGCCAGAGGCATGAGGATTTCGGTAAACCATATAACCGATACTAACTCCTAAGGTTGAAGTTAAAGATCGGTGAGTTACCCTACCCCTATCAAGCAAATATGCATGTATGTGTGTATATATATCCATTAACTCCTGAGAATTCAATTTTTCATGTGACCAAGGTTGAAATAATAAGTCCCATGTTTTTCGCTCAGTCCAATCAAAATCTAATTGTTGGTGAAAGAGTACTCTTTCACGAGGAAGGTTGGGGAGGGTAGTTGGACTGAAGAGTGTGTTTTCAGTAGGATCTTGAGGGAACGGGGCGGGTTTGGTCAAAGTTGTGAAACTTAGTTATGGGCTGCAGCTCTTACTTTGCTTGAGGTGCATATGTTTTAAATTGTCACTTCAAAATTTTTCAGGGTCCAGGTCTTGATGGAGAGCGGTTAGTGGAGTCCTCTATCTAGGTAAGTATGCATGCCAATCATTGCAAAACATCAAGAAGGTAGTGATGGTACTCATGTAAGGGACTTAATTGAAAGTTTGTTTGCCTGTGTAAGAGACTGAATTGAAAGTTCTTTTGCCAATGTGCTCTTTAGAACATTGTCAATGTACAAAAGTTGCATTATTTTGCCTTCTAGGCATGTTGCGACTGGATTTGGAATGATCAATCTTTTAATGTTTTAAGATTTATTAATTGCATTCTCATTCTTTTGAATTTAAGTTGTGTTTGCTAAATGAGGGCAGCTACGATTTTGATGGCTGTGGAGAGGTTTCATAGAAAGCCATTATGTTTGATCTGATTCTTGCTTTGAGATTGTTCTTTGTCTAAGATAATTCTCAAATACGCCCTTTTTCCTTCTCACTGCTGTACAGCCTTCTTGTTACTGCTCTACATGACTTTTTGATGTTAACACATAACATAGCCGTTGGATATATCAGCTGCATACGTTATGTTTGATTGCTGCATTTTTCTGCCTGTGATACTCTTAAAAATGAGCTTTTAAAATAAAGGCAAATTGCTGCAATTCTGCATGTAGTGTGCTTAGAGTCATACCCTCACAGGACTTGATACAATCCTAAATTGAGAGAGGTTCGGGTGTTATTTTGATTGAGAATGTGACTAATCACCATGAAACTTGGTCGTGTATTTTTGTCGCGTAGTAGCTGAGGCTAGTGAGCATTGACCTGTTTTGTCCGGATGAAATTCTTGGCTTAGTTCCAGTTATATGGGGGAGGGGGGTTTGATATTGAGTTTGTGTTAGCTAACCTTTTTCTTTATAATTATTATCATAGTCGTTTCATTTTTTTTCTTGCAATGTTATTCAATCTGTTACGGGTTAGTTTTTATAACTGTCTTCCGGTTAGTCCCACTCCGTTTGTGTTTGTGATTGTTTTCAGTTATGCTTTTGTAAGAATAACGAAGTGCTGGTTACTTGGGCCTAAATTTACGCAACGAGCAGCCTTCTTATTAATTTTGTATGGCATCCTTTAGTTGTTTAGTTTGGAATTCAAGTGTTTTATATTGGCAATGATAAAATTACAAAAGAAGTTTACAAAAAATGAGGTGTCGATATTTTATTTGTTGCATCGAGTGTGGACCCGCCACTCTAATTAAAAACACCAATACAATTATGACACCTCATTTTGTAGCCATCTTTCGTAACGTGTTCATGTGTTTGTGCCTCCCCATCTCCATCTCTTTTTTACGGGTATTTGTATTCCTTTAAATCATTAATTTATTCGGTAAAACGACGTTTTGCAAGTAGTGTGCAAAATTTTAAATATTAAGGATGAAAATAAAACTTGTTGCTCTCAATTACTTGAACTCAATTAGTAAAAGAGTAGTATTTGATTGCAATGGCATGGTGCAGGCAATCACATAGAATATACTTCATGTTTACTGAACTTTCACCTTTAGTGAACACGAAAAGCTGTTCAAGATTCACTTTAAATTCCTTCATTTTGAGACACATGGAATATGTTTTTTATTGCAAGATGGAGGGCAAATTTGAAAGATCATTTTGGGAGGAGTGTATACAAGTTAATTGGGTGGTTAATTTGCTGACCTTCCAACTTCAGTGAAGATGGAAAGTTGTTATTCAAATCAGCCAATATATATAATCTCCATAAACACAAAAGATAGAGCCAGAGAGATGGATTTCGATGAAGCCAATAAAAGAATGATCTCCTTCTCTGGAAAAATCATAGAAACAACACTAGTCACAAACAACCCATCCGCTGCAGATAAATGGGTACAAAACATATTCCTCAAACACCATAACCAAAATATAATAGCCGGATTCAACTGCAAATACACAACTACTCACCCCATCAGATCCATGAACAAACAAATCTCGAGTTTACAGTTCTGCATTGGCCCCGCCTGCCTCGTGCTCAAACTATCCCATCTTAATTCCCTCCCCGAATCGGTCAAACTTTTCTTGACCAATCCGAATCTGTGTCTCTTCGGAGTTGAGGTTCACGACAATGTGATGAAGCTAGAACGAGGTTATGGAGTCAAGTGTTGCGGAAAGGTGTTTGACATTCGTGCATTGGTTAAGGTTATATTTCCTTTAAGCCATTGTTGTTGTAGGGGGAAGGTTAGTCTGAGAGGTATTGCTTATAATGTGGCGGGGCTTTCGGTATGGGAGAGGAAGAAGAATGCAGGTGATGAGGAGGAGTTGGTTGAGTCTGCTTCTGTTGATGCCTATGCTTGTTTTATGATTGCTCAAAATCTGCTCAATTAGTCTTGTATTCATTCAGTCGAGTTATTTTAGCTATCAGTCAATCCGTTTCATTATGAATGTGACAGTTTATTACGAGTTGTAAGAAATTTGTGTGTTTTACTCGTTTGTATATAACTTTGCAAACTATAAAATCACAGCTTTTTAGTTAGAAGCAAGAAGACTATTTTGTTCTATTGTCAATTTTAATCTATCAATTTTGGTTATTCAAAGTGAATGTAAAAATTGTCAATTTAATTATATTTCGACTTAAAATTACATTTTTTTTTTTTTAACATTTATAATGACATTCTAAAATTTGTTGTCAATTCACTATTATCTATAATTTTAGGAATAAATTTAATTTTTCATTAGAATAATTATTTTCCTACAAACTCTGAGTCAAAATACGATGAAATTAACTATTTTAACATTAAAATTTAAAATCGAACGATTAATTTTAAAATATAAAATCGGACGGAAGAAAGAAAGGGGTATTCCTTTTATTATTTTACAAGTCAACACTCGTTAGTTTTTTGTTTTTTTTTTTGGCCAATATATTGGCGAGGGCCAAATTTTAGTGCCACACAAGTACGAGAATGTTCCTAACCTAACCATAATGTTTCTCTGCTCAAATGGATAACTTTGTAGCACTCATTTGACCGTTGAGCTTTTATCACATACAAATAATTATTTATTTAAATATGGACTTTCTCTCGAACATGGAAGCACATAGTGATTGTAGCTAAATTATCAATAATGTACACGAAAAGGAGAAATAAATATAATTGTGGATCCGCTATTGGTCCACCTTAAAATGGGCTTTATTTTTTTTTAATGTTTAAATAATGTTGTGGCGGTCGTATTCATGAACTAAGATAGAGACAGAAATTGCAACTATTTTAGGTCATTCCTATATGGGTTATTAGTGAATTTAACTTCTTTTTTATATATAAATTTAAAATTTTACACCAATTAGGAACGTGAAGTCAAAATTAAAATATCTTACAATAAGAAGAATAAACTATTTTTTTTTAATTAAATTGTGCACTTGTTAAGACCTCCTTAGAAATGTAACTTGTTATCCTAAAATAAACATTTTTTTAAAGCAAATTATCCTAAAATAACTTGTATTCACTTTTATCTTTATCCAATGAAAAAGCCGTTGTTGTTCTTCTTAAAAGCATTTAAGAGATAAGATAACTCTATACCGCATATAATAATCCAATTGAATACTACTTCAATTAATTTTTATGAAGCAAAAGATAACTATTTAAAATGAGGAAGTTTTTTTAAGAACGTCTCGTGTATGAGACGAGTTTCAACAAGGAGTTTCAACAAGAGAGGAAATGAGCTTGCCCCACCCTGCTGATAAAAATTTAATTTCTCAAAGAAACCCGTCTTATATGTAAATATGTAAAAATGTAAGATTGACTCACACAAATTTTTATCTTAAATAATATGTCAAATGACATTATTTGATTTTTTTTTTAACAGTGCATTGTTTGAGATAAAAGAAAGCAATCAACTTTTGACTTTATTTCTTTGTCTCAAGGGGTTAATTTCAGATTTCTTCTTTGAGTTTTGGGCAAATTCAATCCTCAATGTTTTTGTTTTAACTATACTAAGTAAATTCTCTCAAATAATAATAATAATAATAATATAACAAGTACATTGTGAAAAAACATACTATTCATCCCTCTCAAAAAGAATATTTCCATTTAGCTATTCAAACATTTTAACGATATAAAGACTTGTTTCACTAGTCACATTTTGTTTATACATTGCAAAGCTTAAATTGTTAAAACAGAAAAAAAATTCTGAGACAATTGATCTTTAAAAATTAAATGAGATTATTTTTTATGAGATGGTCAAATTATTACAATGCATCTGCGACAGTGGAAGACTTCCAATATTTATATTATTTTAAATTGTCCATCAATGTAATTTTCTTTTACAATAAAAGAAAAATAAAAAAGACCAAGTAAAGAAAGAAAACGTCAACACGTGGCAGGTAAGAGTTTTTTGTGAGACATGTTCCACTTCCACCACCGTCAAAAAAAAAAAAAACAAAACAAAACGCCTTGGATGTTCCGTTCAATTGTCATTTTTCTGAATCCAATATTTATAAAGGTTCACCATTTTAAAGATGCACACAAATTTTGGCAAGCTATTTGTGTAAGAAAAGTTGTGAGAGAGAAGAAATTAGTGGCTATGACAAGTGGGGCCTACAATTTAAATGTGTGAGAGGGGAAAGTTAGTGAGTATGACAAGTGAGGCTTACATTTTAATTATGTGATAGGGAAAAGTTAGTCGGTATGACAAGTGGGCCCCCATGTTTTTTCCATTTTAGGAAATGGTGAAGCAATCAACGGGACATCCATTTGGGTAATTGGTGAAACTTGAAATGAGACGGACGGAGTATATTTTTTTTTAAAAAAATTATCCATTTATTTTAGAGGATTGTTATTCACACACCCTGTAATTATTAAGATTGTCTTTTTTTTTTTTTTTTTTATGCTTTAAATGTTGTACAGCACTTAGGCTTGAGCACAGCATCTACTCATAAAAATGGATGTAAATATAAATTTGGTGAGTGTAAATAGGAGCCATTATTATTTTTTATTATTTTTATTTGCTCGACATATATTTATTTATTGATTTATCAGGCCTGGAAGAAGAAGCTCAAAATTGGGCGTGGAGGTTGGGAGAAGAATTACATAACCAAGAAATCTTTCTTCATTTCTCTTCTATCTCTCCGCCGGTCGGTTACGCCCTCCCGCCGCTTCATACTTCTCGCCGTCTTTTCAACGGTACATTTCTCACTTTTTTTCTTTTATACCATCCTAATTGAAATTACTCTTCTGCTCATTTTTTTTTTTTTTTTTTTTTTTGAATTAATCGTCCATAATTTCATTTCATTCTTCCTTTAGATTTCGTTGTTGACATAGTTTCAAGTTTACGCCTTCGCTCTCTTAATGGTTCTTATATTTCAGAGATATAATTTCGAATTTTTAATTTAAATATTGTGTTTTTCATTATATTAGGAATGTCTTTTCCTGTTTATTTTTGTTGCTACATTGATGCTGGAAGCTGCATTTTGTAGCGGACAACACTGTTAGGGTTTTGTATTTGGTGATGTCTTTTTTAAAATTAGGTGTATGTTTTTTGTCTTGTAAAAATTTGCCTTTTTTTTTCCCTTGAGGATTCATCTGGTGTTATAATTAATTTAATTTTGTATCCCTCTGTTTTCTGTAATCGTTGTGCAGGATAAGATTGTTTAATGATTGAAAAGGCAAAAAACTGAGCATTTGTGTGTTTCTGAAATTGAGAGGAGAGCAGAACATTAAAGAGAATTGTTTGCCATGAAGATTTTGGTGTAATTTGAGATTTCATGTGGTCTATATGATGTAGGTCAATTTCTTGAGTTTGATTCTCGAGAATAATTCTGTTGTATACTCGAATTGGGGAAAGAGAGAATTATAAGTTGCATCAGATGGACCATCAGAGTGTAAATGAGAGAGACCTTGTTGATCTCGAGATTGGTGAAACTGGATGCCAAACCGATAACAAAGACGAGCCAATTACCGGTAACAGAAGAGCAAAGAGCATGCTTAGGCTTGCAAGCGGTGTTTTAAATTTTCATGGTTCTGCTAAGGGTGACTATAACACTATCTCGTATAATAATTCAGAAAGTTCAAGTAGGGGTCAGCATGGTAGCATAGAATTGTTGGTAGACAGTAATATTGGAGCACAGGAGCAAAGGCCTCTCATTGAGAAGACACTTGGTGAGAAGACATGTGTGAAAGAGAAACGTAAAACGAGTAAGGCCTCAAGGCCACCTCGACCTCCTAAAGGTCCAATACTGGATAGTGCTGACATGAAATTGGTGAAGGAGATTTCTGAGCTTGCCATGAAGAAACGTGCGAGGGTTGAACGTATGAAAGCCTTGAAGAAATTGAAGGCGGCAAAGTCATCCTTGTCTTCTTCTTCACCATCGTTATCAGGCAGCAGCTTAACTTCTATGGTTATTACGGTTCTCTTTTTCCTTATCATAATTTTCCAAGGTACAGACCCTAATTCATAGTTCCATGCCTATAGCATCTATAGACTTTTTTTTATGATTGTTCGTTGTTCTTTGTCTGGTATGTTAATGTAGGGTATATGACAATTGAATGTGCTGCACGCTCTTGCTCTAAATAACTATTCCATTTGGTAAACAATGCTTACATGTAACTTAATACTTGCTTATTAATTACTCCCTCCCTACCATAATAAGAGTCTTACTTTCCTTTTTGGTACGTCCAGAGCAAGAGTCCCATTCCTAATTTGACATATGATGAATAGTGTTTTGACACCTTTGTCCTTATAATGCTTGTATAATTACAATAATACCAACACTTACTAACCTACTTTTTACCAACTTGTACTATGAGTAGTATTTTGGACAATTATATCCTCAACCCACTTCCAATTTATCCATTTTCTATTGTTTCCTCAATAAGCATGCAAAACCAAGGTAGGACTCTTACTCTGGGATGGATGAAGTATAATTTATTGAAAAAATGATGCCTAGAACATTTTCTCATGCCAGATTTAATAGAAGGTGAGGTAACATTTTTTGATGTACTGCTCTTTGTTGTAGGAGCATATGAAGTACCGGTTAAACTTTAACTAAGGGAATAAATAGGATATCTTATTAGTTGCGACTTGCAGTTACTATTTTTGTACTCCCTCCGTCCCAAAATGATCTTCACGCTTTTTTCGTCATTACTACGAAAGAACTTTGAGCAATGATTTTAGGTTGATTTAATCATCCAAATGAATAGCTAAAACTTGTTATTGATAGTACTGTTGATGGTGTTTCAATAACAGGTTTTAGATTTTCATTAGGATAATTAAATCAACCTAACATCATTGTACAAAGTTCCTTCGTAGTAACGTCGAAAAAAGTGTGAAGATCATTTTGGGACGGAGGGAGTATTACATATTGCCGTTTAGAGTGAACACTACTTATTTGGGCATCAAACCCTTTTTCTCATGAATTATCTTGTTTTTTATTCAACATGAAAACCACAGAGTAACTTGCAAAACTTAAAACCAATTTAAATAAGATGTAGTTTATGTTATATTCCTTAAACATGTTGCCTTGTTTAGTGAAACTACAAGTATATATATACTCCCTACGTACCTAAGAAAGTGTCATTTGTTCATTTTTAGTTCGTCCTTGAAAAAAGATGTTCACGAGTTTATCTTTCCTTTTCAGGAGCGTTTCTTTACATTTCACCGCTTATTTAGTTGCTCCTTTAGTTCATGGTCACAGACCCACATTTGCAACATTAGGAAACACTCCCCCTGTCCCATAATGATAGTCCTTCTTTCATTTTTGTTTATCCCACAAAGTTCGTCTCATTTCTAAAATCGAACATTAAATATCACTTAACTTCCTAAACTACCCACAATAAATAATACTCTTCACTTCACTTCACTTGTGTCACTTAACTTCCTAAAATCAAGGATAATTATGAAAAGAGGAATAAATCACTAAAATGGTTGAATAGTCAAAGGGGACTATCATTCTAGGACGGAGGGAGTACATTACATGCCTAATAGAGTCAACTAGGTATTCTCAATTTGTTGTGCATTGTCAAACATGACTGCTTTTGGGGAATGGAGGGAGTGCTTTATTGTTTTATAGGTAGAAACGGACTTGACTTGTCTACATTACTATTTCACGCATCTAAGCTCAACTCACCATTGGATAGTTGCATGTAAGCAAGATTGGCAAGTTGAGTCCATTCAGTGGTGCACTGAGGAAAATTGCTGGCTGATTTCTTGAATTATTTTCTTCTCTGGATAGGATCACACGGTTAGGAATCTCTCTCTTCAGCTGTGCTGGATAGGATCATTCATTTAGGAAGTTCTCCCTTTGGAGCATCGCTTGACATGAAGAGATGGAAACTAGTTACTCTGGTTCATTCAGTTAATGAATTTGAACAATTTGCAAGGTCATGCCCATCTTTGTACTCCCTCTGTTCCTGAATATTTGTCCCATTTTGACATTTTTGGTCAACACATGCTAACTTTGACCATACATTGGTGTCAATCTAGTGTTCACAGTGAAATTGTGAAAATTGTTTTTGGTAAATCAGTTATCAATTACAATTTTTAGAATTTCACTAGGATGATTAGATCGACATCAATGTTTGGTCAAAGTTCATTTGCATTGACCATAAAAAGTTAAAATTGGACAAACTTTCCGGGACAGAGGGAGTATCACTATGTCTGGTTACATAAGTAATCAATTTTCTGTACCATGAAACAACACATGCACACCAAGAAAAATGATAGATATATAATGTGCTTATCTTAATACTGCAACTGTGCCCTAGAGTACCATGTTCCCTGCGCTTATCAGACCGACCTTTTTGTCATGTTTAGCTCTTGATGAACTTCACATTGTACGGCACTTTATTGGGGCAAGCTACTTGTTGTTGTTGCTTATCTCTCCGTTTTTTTAAAACTCCCCTCAGTATTCTGGACAGCAGTACACAAACTCCATAATATTTCCCATTTTCCCCTCTCCAAGCTTAATTGTAGAAACTTGTTGTGCAGGATTTTCTTCCCAAACCAATTCAAGTGGAAAATTACTGGGATCTCCGGGGCCAGAAGCAGCAGCAAATGGTTTGATCTCTGTCCATTTGTATGGTGATCATTTGTCAACTAATGGGGATGCACCAATCTCGGAGTCTCCAAGGTAAATTTTCCTTGTTTTGTCATTCAAACTTAATTTGTTACACTGACTGTTTTCTTTCATACTTAATCTCGTTCATTTTATGTTAATGCAGTTCCTTGGAACAAGCTTCTGGTTCAGAATTCAGCCATGTTGGATGAGCATTCTGGGAAGGTCAGCTGAAGGCACCTTTTCTGCAGGTGCTTAAGATGGTGGCATAAAGGCAGAATATTCACCACTCTTTTTAAGTTGACTTTTTGACTCACCATTTGTGTATATATACTAAAGTAGATAGAAATAAACTCATGACATGGATGACTCTTGTGGCCTTGGACTCCTACAATTCTCTTGATTCATTACAAACAATCTAATATCCTCTTCATCATTTATTCTTGAACGAGCTTCTAGTTGCATTATGTTCCCTCCGTTCATGTAAAGAGTTTACATGAGAGAATTTCAGTAACTTATAAAAGCTGGTCACGAAAATTGTGTAGGCCGACCAAAAACACAGGTTGGGCTAGTGATAATGGAGATAGTTGCGAGCAGGGCTGTTAACCGAGCTGGCTCGAGCTCGGCTCGGGCTCGGCTCGTGAAAGCTCGAGCTCGAGGTGTAGCTCGAGTCGAGCTCGAACCGATTGTCAAGCTCGTTTTTGTTATCGAGCCGACCGTGTTCGGCTCGTGTAGCTCGTTAAAAGCTCGAGTTCGGCTCGATAAGCTTATTAAAATTGAATTTTTGTTTTCGAACGGCTCGAACTCGGCTCGATAAACTCGAATTCGGCTCGATAAGCTCGTTAAGACCATATTTTTCTTAAAAAATGTCTAAGCTCGAGCTCGGCTCGTTAAAACTCGAGTTCGATATCGTCTTGAGTTGTTCGCGAGCTCGATTCGACTCGAGCTCGAACAAGCAAGTGGGCTCGAGCTCGAGCTCGATAAAAGCTCGAGCTCGATAAGTTTTAAATAAGCTCGACACCCCAAAGCTTGACTCGGCTCGGCTCGTTTTCGGCTCGACTCGTTTACAGCCCTAGTTGCGAGGATTCATTCGTAGGCTGGTACAACCCAAACCTGGTCCCTCACCATTAGCTACCAGCAACAATTTTTTTTCTACAACTTACTCTTGTAACTGAGCAGTTATCGACCTACTCCAAAATTCATAAACATTTCAATTAAGGGTGTAAATGGTTCGGGTTGGTTCGGTCTCTGTCATTTAAGACCAAACCACTAGTAATCGGTATAGGAAAATTTCAGACCAACCGAACCACGAAAACGTTCAAACCGAACCAAATCAAATCGCAATAGTTTGGTTTGGTTCGGTTTGGTTTAGACCGCAGTTCAATAATGTGGTTCAGACAACGTTTTAAATTGTGGTTCAAACCATGGTCTAGAATGCGGTTTAAATCGTGGTTCAACCCACCATTCAGACTATGGTTCATATCACGATTCAAATTATGGTTTAGACTCTGTTGAAAAGAAAAATTTTGGAGGAAGAACAATAATTAACAAATAAAGAAGCCTAAGGAAGTGAACACATTATAATACTTTGTTAACGATGTGCCTCAACTCAACGAATATAACACACGATGAAATGATATATGCAGTTTGGTGGTTCGGACTGACGGTTTGGTCTCGCGATTTTGGTTTGGTTCAGTCTGGAGGGGTTAGACCACAAACTAAACTGTTGCGTTTGATGCATCGAGGACTACATGATTGATGCTTAATAGAATGTAAATGTAGGGTAATTTGTAGGTATAACACATTTGATCACATTGAGCGCTAGATGTCGAGTGTTGAGTGAGGCTCTTATTCGTTAAGCAAGGATAATGATTCTAAATCATTAAGAGGGTGTTGGACATATTCATGTTGGATGAAAAAATTATATCATTGCATCCTACTTTCAAATTACTCTACATTCTATTAATCATCTGCTTGATACGTCATGCGCTGGGCTGGGCTAGGCTAAGCTAAGCTAATGGTATAAACAACCGGCCCGCAGCTCTGTGGTCACTAGTCACGCGTTCTTTTTGCTTATCTTTTTACTCTCCGTCCCAAAATGATCTTCATTATTCAAACTTTTATAAGGATATGAACCCTTTATTCTCTAGTCATGTTTTGTTTGGGCGCTTCTAAACCTAGTTCGATAGATAGAAATGTGAAGAATTCTCTGCTTCAGAATCCTAATATCGGTAAGAACCTGTCTTCTTCATCTTTATAGAAATTGTTCTTTTATAGTTGCATCAGATTATGGACTTCATATAATTTCTTTTTTATAACCTAAGTGTCGCTTGCCCATGAACCACCTCCCAAATTATAGGCAGGTAAATTAGGGTCCAATCTGAGTCACTAAATCGGATGAACTTTAGATAATTTCTGAACAAGAATATAGAAATTAGTGTACATTAATACTCCCTCCGTCCCCGGACCAAGCCATCCAATTTGGTGACTGATTGTGACAATATTTATATTAATTATCTCATATAACATACTAATAAGAATGAACAATCACCAAATGCCAATAATAACACAAATTAAGATTCAAATGATATGTTATCACTCAACCGAAACACTGGCTGATTTTCTATTACTCCCTCCGTCCCAATATGATTTCCTCATTTGACTATTTAAACTTTATTTAAATTTTTTAAGGATATGAACACGTGCTTCACTAGCCATGTTGTGTTATGCACATTTAAGTCCAAATTGTAGAAATAGGAAGTACTTTTTGGGACAATGAAAAGTGGCAAATGAGAAGATCATTTTGGGACAGAGGGAGTATGATGTTTTCCTTGTTAATTTCGGCACATTATACTTCTCCATAGACCAAAAATTCAGGGCCGGTCCTATTAAATTTGGTGCCCTAAGCAAAAATTCTCTCGAGGCCGCGTGAATTTAGTGTTTTTTAAACAAAAGCTATAACATTAAATAGAAAATTAATATGCACACTCCCTCCGTTTCAGGTAAGTTGAAACATTTACTTTGGAGTTGAAAAATTAAGGATATAATATTATATTAAAAATGAAAGGTAGAGAGGAAGAGAGAGAATTAGTGGGGGTGGAAAGAGAATGAGTGGAAAATAATGAGTGGTTGGGAGGAAGAGAGAGAATGAGTGGAGAATTATAAAAGTAATAAAAAGCTTGCATTTTTGGATTGTTGCAATTTTTGTGAAATACCCTAAATGGCAAAATGTTGCAACTTTTTTGGAACGGAGGGAGTATATATTTTATTTTAAAAAGCGGATTACTGATGTGTTGTCGAGGATTATATACTCATCCAAAGAGAGTCTTCTGGTAGATTGGTCGGGGCTGGATAATTGGGCCTATCACCAATGCATTGGGTAAGAATTTTGGGGCCCTAAAAATCAACATATTTTTTGGTGCCCTAAGCAGGTGCTTCATTTGCTTACTTGATGGGCCACCCCAAACCAAAATGGTTCATGAAGCAGCAAAGCCAAAAATTTGCTGAAAGTGCTCAATATTATCTTATCAGGACAATATATGAGTACATGTTAGTATATGATGGGGAGCGTTGGCGCACTCGTTGAGGTGTTGCCGTGTGACCTTGAGGTCACAGGTTCGACTCCTGGAAACAACCTCTTCCCGTATAATCATTAATACTTGTAATTTTTGGTTGTTGTTGGCATGCTGCATAATGCTGAAACTTTTCGTATGAAACTATAGCCTGCACTATAGTATCTTTGTTTTAAATTACGTAGTTGGTTTGCATGCTTGTAAAAAGTGTGATTTGTGAAAATTGGTGAAAGCCATTTGCTTACATTGGTCTCTTATTTGGTTACAATCGTTTACTACTTAGAACTATTTGGTGTTAAGATTTTGCAGGAAAAATCACACGCGCATTTTATTCAAGCCTCTGAAGTTTGCTGGGCACATATTCAAGCTACATATCGGTTAGTCTAGCTTTCAATGTGTCATTGTTTTAATGACTGTATTTGGCATGTATAGTTTTGTGTCTTACTCTTAAGCATCTACTTTTGTGTTTGAGATGTTCAGAACACTCTTTTTTTTTTTTAACTTAATTCTAGTGGTACTTGAATCTTAATATCCATCTGTTTCCCTGGAATCTGTGTTTATTTGATTAAACATATGAGCTTTAATCGGTCAAACGTACAACTACTATTATCAAAGGTCAGAGAGTAGACACTAGTCCGTCTGATATTAGACAAAAGCTTAAAAGGATTTGTGTAATATTTTAAATTTAATGGTATAGTACATGAGGGAAACTGTCTAGGCTGGTTTTAGACACCGTTTATCAAAATGTCGTCAACCTTGCAACCATATTTTTCTTAAATAAATGATTGAGACTAAATTGTGTAGGAGACAATTATATTGAAGTTTGTTATGTAGTAATCGTATAGGGGGGGGGGGGGGGGGGGACTATTATAATTTGATGTTTCGTAGCGTAATTTGTGCATCCACTCTAAAGAAATCCGCCAAAGAGGTTTAGCTCAAGCCGCATCCGGTATCCCTTAAGGTCTGGGGTTCAAATCCCCACTCAATGCATTTTCAAGTGCATTCTTATAGTAGCTTAAGACATTTATTAATGAAAGACCTATTTTTTTTTTTATTTTTTTAAAGAAAAAAATGTAAGGAAATCCTGGATTCACGCCACTGGTGGCATGTATAGTTTCTATGCTTTTTGTTGTTTTGGGGTATATCAATATAGCTTATTGTTTTATTATTATTTTTTTTAAAAAAACCAATCAGATCTATTTGCAGGGCTACCTTTACAGAAAAAATGGAAGAATATATAGGTGTGAAAAATCAAGGAGAGAATTGTCTTAAGGCTTGTCTGGTACACAGTTTCAAAAACGGAACATTTTCAAAACGGAGCTTCTTTTTTTACGCTACTATTTGGAGCGGCTATAAATGACTAAGATTTTTAAAACGCTCCACTCAAAAACTCTCTATTGAGACGCTTAGTAAGCAAAAAGTTGATTATTTTTTAATTCATTTTGAACGTACCGCTCTACCAAACAAGCTCTTAGATTAATGACCCAAAACATTTTCTATAGTTATGTTAACATTTTCGGCAGTGTTTTGAATTCTATTCACCTACATAGTCACTACAGAGAAAGAATATATAGGTGCCAGAAATTAAGGTATCCAATTTGGTGACAAATTGTCACAATAATTGTATTAATTATTATCTCATAGAATATATAGAATGGAAGACTATTTAATGCAAATAATAACATAAATGAAGGAACGTAAATCTCTTTTTTCCTAATTTATGATAATAGCATATGTTAATCAAAGATTACGTTGCAATTAATAGTTACATTGTGTGAATTAGAATATTTTAGGAAAAATATTTATTGCTATCTAAGCATATGTAATGAGACAAACCTAGGAGAAGGGTTGAAAAATGGTGTTATCACATAAATTGATGTTATTTTTCGTGTTCTTATTTGTGGATCGTTCGGCTTCAATTTTTGATGTCAAGATAGCTGATGATAGGATCGAACAGTTATGCAAGAAAACTGAAAATCCTAATATCTGTATAACAACTTTGAAATCAAACCCGCGTAGTTCTAGTGCAGATATCAAAGGACTTATTCATATCCTATTGGATGCTTCAATATCGAAGGCAAATGAGAACTTCGCGCTAGTAGTAAAGTTAATGAAAGCACCGTCGAAGGATCCAGGTCTTAAGAACTGGCTTGATTCTTGCAAAACTGACTATCATTTGGCGGGTGACTTTCTTGTAGATGCTAGTCACGCATTAGATTCAAATGATATAAGATCGGTCAACCAAAACACAGCATGGGCTGGTGATAATGGAGATAATTGTGAGGATGAATTTCAGTCGATGCAGCGACCAAAACCTGGTCCATCACCATTGGCTACCGAAAATAAATATTTTCTACAACTTACCCTTGTAGCTGAGTATTTTATCAGCCTAATCGAAAATCATTAACATTTCAATGAAGTATTTTTTTTTTCCCATCTCCTGATTGCAAGGTTCAATGTGAATAGGAATGGTATTACTGTAATAACCCGATACCTTTTTATTTTATTTATCTTAAAACTCTTAATTATTAATGGGCCAAACTTTAATAATTAGTTTAGTTTAGTTATTGGGTCAAAAGTAGAAAGCCCAATTCATTAACTAAGAAGGATTAGGAGTCCAATTTAAATTAGGGATTTGGGAAGCCCCATTAATATAAATACTCCCTTTTAAACCCTAAGGCTATTCTTAGTTACCGCAAAGAAAGAAAAATCGGGAGAGTTGAGAGAGAGCAGCGGCCAGTGAAGCCCATCGGGAGAGAGGAGTGATCGGAGAAGGAAAGGGGAAGAAGAGAGGCGGTCACGTTCATCGGAGGTAATCGAACTCTTAATCTCTATTTTCTCCACCCTTCGATTCATCCTTGGTCATCAATACATGATTGTTTCGAAACCCTAGCAGTTACAATGTTTGAACTAGGGTTGGGGGTGGGTTGATAATGAAGAAGATGAAGTGTGTGTGTGTTAATCGGTGTGTGCGTGTGTGTGAATCGCAGTGTGTGTGCGGCGTGGGTGTTGCTGATGTGCGTGTGTGCGTTATGTGTGTGTACTGTAATGTGTTTGTGTGTGCGTGTAAGTGCAGTAGATGGTGGGTGTGTGTGTGTGGGCTGATGGAGGGTGTGTGTGTGTCTGAAGTTGTGGGTGTGTTCAGAGTGGTGGGTGTACCAGAGTGTGTGTGAATCAGAGTGGTGGGTGTGTGTCAGTAGGTGTACTCAGTAAGTGTGTGCAGAAAGTGTGAAATCAGTGTGTGTAATTGGTATAGTGAAATTGAGAGTTGGAGATTGACTAATAAAAACCCTAGGGGTGTTGTAGTCATTCTTAAAGTTATTGGTTAACTAGGAAAGAGGTTATAGATGACTAAACCATGGGGTTAATCGAGTAAAAAGAAGTAAATTGGGACGGAAGTAAAATAGTATTTTTCTCATGTCTAAGGCTAGACTATTTCATGTTGTAGATTGTCCAAGCGGAGTAAAGCGAGCTAGTAGAACACGAAGATAAGGTAAGGGATTACGCTCTTAGTTGTGTATTGATTCTTAATCCTTTGTTAGGATTCCCAATCTCTGTTTTTATAAAGTAAACTATCTGTGTGGCTAGATAGTCTTTTAATAACTATTCTGTTCTGCGAATTATTTCGTCTCTTGTTATCCACTCTATTGATATTGTTATTGTTCAATAGGGGTATCATGTGTATGATTGATTTTGTAACCTTGGTGTCCAAGTAAGATGTGTATCTTTTAAAAAGTGATCAAGTAAAGTTTGTAAAGTTAAGCTTTGTTTTGTAAAAGCTCTTTAAAGTGAAATTTTGTAATAAGTAAAGTGATTATAGTTATCCATAATCCCGAAACGGATAAGTGGACCCCTACAGTTATCCATAATCCCGAAACGGATAAGTGGACCCCTTACAGTTATCCATAGTTCTAAGTTGAACATGTGGACCCCTTTTGCGTTGCTTGATGAAGTAACGTAGGTTATCATGATATACCGATTTTGGGTGCGGTCAGTAGAAACCCGAGCCCTGGGTACAACGCGTGCTTAATCCCTAAATGAAGTAAAGTAAAGAAAAGTAAAGTTTTGTGAAAAATGTTATGTTTTGGAAACTGTCTCTGAAGCCACGTGTTTTCAAGAAATGAATTGTGTTCATCAAGTTAAATGTTTTCAAACTGAGAGTTTTTTTGATCATTGAGTTATCCTTTCGTTGTGAATTCTTGTTATCGTTCCTTTCGGTTATCTCCTCTTAGTACCCGAGGAGATTCCGTATGAACTTGCTGAGCATTGTTCGCTCATTCCTTTCATCCTCATTTTTTTTCCAGGTTATAAGTAAGGATATTAAAGGTTACAAGGAATCGTTGGCGTAGAAGCTACTTGCGATTAAAGTTAGTTAGCAGTTATTTGTTTCCGTTAGTTAAGTTAAGTTGAACGTTATTTTTCGTTGGTTACCATTCTGAGCTAGTGACTTGTACTAGCCGTTATGGGTTTGATTATTGGTTAATGTTTGAATTGTGGTTAATTGTAACCGTTGGGCATTCTGATTTTGGGAATTTGTCAAGTTAAGTTATTAATTATTAGTTATGAAAAGTTGGGGTGTTACAGTTGGTATCAGAGCCCCGGTTTAGGATTACTTGGGAGACTCAGACTTAGAAGTTAAGACTATTGGGAGAAGTAGTACTTAACGATGTTGGGCTTTAGAACTCTGATAAGAACAAATTATTTTTGGGAAGCACTAATTGAGGAAACCTGCTATTTAGGGAAACCTTCCATTTTGGGAAACTTTCTAAGTCAGGAAACTTTCCTTTCATAGAAACTTACTATTTTAGGAAAGAACCTAAGATAGGATTCCTCAAGGAATATAGAGGAATATAAGTGAATACTTGGGAAGTGTAACTTGAAGGGTTACACTAGAACACTAACCTTTTAAGTTGCTTATGCAAATAATGATTTTGATCCTATATCTTTAAGTTATATGATACTGATAGTGGTTATGACTTAATCGAGGTCATGGACGGACATAGACGAAACTCGAAGATGAACTTGAAGTATAAGAACGATTAAGCAAAGAGTGATCTAGAGGTATACACTAAAAATCCTGAAGTTGAAAGGATAATTAAAAGCTGAAAAGGCCAAGGTGAGTCTTGCATTGGGAAAATAGATGCGAGATAGGAATGCTTGCTTAGATGCTAGCAAAGAGTTAAAAGAAGTGAAAGAGACTATGAGTCAGAATGAGAGGTACTACCCTGAGGTCAGAGAAGAGGCCTATCAATTGTATTAAGAACAGAAAGAGTTCAAGAAAGAAAGGCTAGAGAGCTTAACCCGAACACACTCATAAGTAATGAAGCACCAAATGAGGAAGAATTGGTAGCTGATGATGAAATCAAGGAAGTAGATATCAACCTTGAAGGCAATGAAGCCAATCGGATTGTAATTGAAGATGGTTAAGAACTGGAAGAAGTACCGGTTCATAGGCCAAAAGGGAGGTCAAGAGGCTCAAGGAAAACTTATGTGCTAACTGGAAGGCCTAGGGGTAGACCTAGAAAGAATGTAACCCCATGAGTTATGAGGGAAATAGTCAGTTATTAGTAATTTTCTTAGAAGTTTAGTATTCTGTTAGTTCTATTAGTAAAGAACTTAGTTATTGTTTTTAGTTTCGATTTCAGTTAAAATAATAAAAGTTAGTTCAAAGTTGAGTTATTTCTAATCATGTGAAAATATTATTAATTTATGTTTGAATAAATTTAGTGAATGCGTTAAATTATAGTAGTTAGTCCAGTGGGGACGGCCTATAAAAGTATGAAATCCGTCTAGTAAAACGGCTAAGTAGGGTTAAAGGCCTAAAGTAAGGCCGATTCAGTGAAAGGTCTAAAGTAAGACTGATGTGTGAATATGTAAGTGAAGAAATTATAGTCTGTTGAAACGACTAATGAGTGAAAACGGTCTAGTGAAATGACTGTGATATATGACTAAGTCAAGTGAAACGACTTACCAAGGAAGTAATAGTCTTTTGAAATGATCAAAGTGAATAGTTATGGTTTAATGAAACCCCAAAGAGTCCAGCAAAGTCGACTAATGAAACTAAGTGATGGTCTATTGAATGACCTATGGGAAATGTTAAGGTCTAAAGAGGCGACCAAGGAGTATAGTAAGTTGACTGATGAAAGTGGTATTGTTTATTGAAACGACCATAGGTCTAGTGTTTGACCTTAATTGAATTATTAGTCTATTGAGACGACTTATATGTGTAAATAATGAGTATTGTTAGCATGTGAGTTAACCCAAAGCAAGAAAGCATGGTTCGAGTGAAAATACCATGAGTATTAATTAGTTAGTGGGGCAACCAAGTGTGAACAATAGTGGTCAAGTGAAGCGACCAACGAAAGCGAAAATGGTCTATTGGAAGGACCGGTGAAAATAATAAGGGTCTAGTGGATCGACCAACGATTAGTAAATTAGTCTAGAGAAACGACTACAAAAGTAAGGTTGGGGGACAGGGACGTATGTTCACTAGGGATGCTAAAGCCACGAATGACTTGGTGGCAGGTTCGTTTCAGATCTATTCGCGCAATGTATACGCTTTGATTGATCCTGGTGCCACCCATCCGGTGATTAGTTCCAAGTTGGCAAAACAGTTGAAACTGATTCCTAAAACGTTAGAAGTACCCTTGGTAATCGATACCCCGACTAAGGAGTCGATCCCAGTTACTTCAGTGTTTCAAAGTTGTCCTCTAAGGATAGGCGATAGAGAACTCGAGGTTGATCTTATATGTCTGGATCTCAGTGACTTTGACATCATCCTAGGTATGGACTGGTTAGCTGCGTATCATGCCAAAGTAGACTGCTTTAGAAAAGAAGTGAATTTTGAATTACCCTCTGGAGAAGGATTTTGTTTTCAAGGGTCGAAACCAAGAGTCCGAACGGGCCTGATTTCCGTAATGAAGGCTCGTAAACTGTTAAGGAAAG
Source organism: Campanula takesimana (assembly GCA_026119855.1). Classification (NCBI taxonomy): domain Eukaryota; kingdom Viridiplantae; phylum Streptophyta; class Magnoliopsida; order Asterales; family Campanulaceae; genus Campanula; species Campanula takesimana. The sequence continues at coordinate 934,499 of JAOWBW010000116.1, read as the reverse complement.
GTTGTGAGGAATTTCTTGCGTATGTTGGCGAGTCAAACAAGAAAGAAGTGACCATCAAATCCCTCTCCATAGTAAAATATTTCAAGGATGTTTTTCCCGAAGAATTGCCAGGAATACCGCCGGAGCGAGAAGTGGAATTTTCGATAGATCTAGCACCTGAGACTGCACTGATTTCGAGGGCACCTTATAGAATGGCTCCGCCGGAACTTAAGAAGTTAAAGGAACAGTTACAAGAGTTATTGGACAAGGGTCTGATTAGGCCGAGTGCATCACCATGGGGTGCACCGGTATTATTCGTAAAGAAGAAGGATGGGTCGATGAGGTTATGTATCGACTACCGAGAGTTAAATCGTGCGACGATTAAGAATAAGTATCCGTTGCCAAGAATCGATGATTTGTTTGACCAACTCCAGGGTGCATGTTATTTCTCTAAGATTGACCTGCGTTCTGGATACCATCAGTTAAGGGTGAAAAAGGAAGATGTGGCAAAAACGGCTTTTAGGACAAGGTATGGGCACTATGAGTTCCTGGTGATGCCGTTTGGGCTGACGAATGCGCCTGCTGTGTTTATGGAGCTTATGAATAGAGTATTTCAAGAGTACTTAGACAAGTGTGTAATAGTATTCATCGATGACATCTTGGTGTATTCGAAGTCAAAAGAGGAGCATGAAGAGCATTTGAAATTAGTATTACAGATTTTGAGGGAGCAAAGGTTGTATGCCAAGTTTAAGAAGTGTGAATTCTGGCTTGAAGAAGTAGCGTTCTTGGGTCATGTGGTATCTAAGAATGGGATAGCAGTTGACCCTGCAAAGGTTGAGGCTATAGTTAATTGGGAGAGACCAACTTGTGTTAGTGAGATAAGGAGCTTTTTGGGTTTAGCAGGGTACTACCGTAGGTTCGTGGAAGGGTTTTCGAAGTTATCTCTACCATTGACCAGGTTAACCACAAAAGGGACAAGATTTGTGTGGTCAGACGATTGTGAGAAGAGTTTTCAAGAATTGAAAGGGCGATTGGTGTCTGCGCCTGTTCTTACGTTACCAACAAGCAGTGATGGCTTCGTGATCTATAGTGATGCTTCATTGAAAGGTTTGGGTTGTGTGTTAATGCAAAATGATAAAGTGGTGGCTTATGCGTCTGGGCAACTCAAGAACCACGAGAAAAACTATCCTACCCACGATTTGGAGTTAGCGGCCGTGGTGCTTGCATTGAAAATTTGGAGACACTATTTGTATGGGGTACCATGTGAAATTTACACCGACCATAAAAGTCTTAAGTACATTTTCACTCAGAAAGAGTTGAATATAAGGCAAAGGAGATGGCTAGAGTTACTTAAAGATTATGATTGCAAAATCTTGTATCATCCTGGGAAGGCCAATAAGGTGGCAGATGCGTTAAGCAGAAAGAACCATGGAACATTAGCGACTATGATTTCTAAGGGGGTAAGTGAATTGAGAGATAGTGAAATAGTAAAGCTAGAGGTTAAAGTTAAAGGCTATTTGGCTCAGATGAGTGTCCAACCAACACTGTTAGTGAGAATCAAGGAAGCTCAGAATGTGGATGACGAGTTGGAAGCGATTCACAAGGTTATCAGTAAGAAGGGAATGGTAGACTTCCGTGTTAGCGACGACGGGATCATGAGGCATCGATCAAGGATTTGGGTGCCTAATAATGATAGTATCAAGAGGGAAATTCTTGAAGAAGAAGCTCACTGTTCAAGGTTTTCGGTTCACCCTGGGAGTACTAAGATGTATAGGGATCTAAAGGAATCCTTCTGGTGGAACAATATGAAGAGTGAGGTGGCGGAATTCGTTTCTAAGTGTTTGGTGTGTCAGCAAGTGAAAAGTGAACACCAGAAACCCGCGGGACTACTACAATCGTTACCTATTCCAGAGTGGAAGTGGGAACACATCACTATGGATCTGGTGATTGGACTTCCCAAGACGTTGAAGGGTCATAACGCAATTTGGGTCATAGTGGATAGGCTCACTAAATCGGCTCACTTTCTAGCAATCAAGGTGACTGATTCGTTGGAGAAGTTAGCTAAGTTGTACGTGGATGAGATCGTAAGGTTACATGGGATACCGGTCTCTATAGTGTCAGACCGAGATGCGAGGTTCACATCAAACTTCTGGAAGAGTTTACAGAAAGCGTTAGGGACGGAGTTAACTATGAGTACAGCATTTCACCCTCAGACAGACGGACAGTCGGAAAGGACGATTCAAACTCTCGAAGACCTATTGAGAGCAACGTCGTTAGATTGGCAAGGAGCGTGGGATGATCATCTACCACTAGTGGAATTTGCCTACAACAACAGTTACCATTCTAGTATTGGAATGGCGCCGTATGAAGCTCTTTATGGGCGAAAATGTAGATCGCCTGCATGTTGGGATGAAGTAGGCGAGAGAAAGTTAACTGGACCCGAGATTATTCAAGTAACGGCGGATAAAGTTCAACAGATTCGCAAGTGGTTGTTAACTGCGCAGAGTAGGCAGAAATCGTATGCGGATAATCGAAGGCGCGATCTGGAGTTCCAAATAGGAGATCATGTATTCTTGAGGATCTCACCGACAAAAGGGGTCATGCGGTTTGGGATTCGTGGGAAGTTAAGTCCTAGGTACGTGGGGCCGTTCGAGATTCTAGAATGAATAGGAGCGGTAGCCTATAAGTTGGCTCTACCTCCTGTGCTGTCTGGTGTGCACAATGTGTTTCACGTGTCGATGTTGAGGAAATACGTAGCTGACCCGAGCCACGTCATAGAGTACAAACAGTTACGTTTTCGTGAAGACTTGAGTTATGATGAGAAGCCGGTAAAGATTGTAGACCGTAAAGATCAAGTTTTGCGGAAGCGAGTGATTCCGTATGTAAAAGTGCAGTGGAGCAATCACACGGAAAGAGAAGCCACGTGGGAGCTCGAAAGTGAAATGCGTGATATGTATCCTGCTTTGTTCGAAGATTAAGGTACGTTTAGTTTGGAGGACCAAACTCTTTTAAGGGGGTAAGAATGTAATAACCCGAACTTACCTTTTTATTTTATTTATCTTAAAACTCTTAATTATTAATGGGCCAAACTTTAATAATTAGTTTAGTTTAGTTATTGGGTTAAAAGTAGAAAGCCCAATTCATTAACTAAGAAGGATTAGGAGTCCAATTTAAATTAGGGATTTGGGAAGCCCCATTAATATAAATACTCCCTTTTAAACCCTAAGGCTATTCTTAGTTACCGCAAAGAAAGAAAAATCGGGAGAGAGTTGAGAGAGAGCAGCGGCCAGTGAAGCCCATCGGGAGAGAGGAGTGATCGGAGAAGGAAAGGGGAAGAAGAGAGGCGGTCACGTTCATCGGAGGTAATCGAACTCTTAATCTCTATTTTCTCCACCCTTCGATTCATCCTTGGTCATCAATACATGATTGTTTCGAAACCCTAGCAGTTACAATGTTTGAACTAGGGTTGGGGGTGGGTTGATAATGAAGAAGATGAAGTGTGTGTGTGTTAATCGGTGTGTGCGTGTGTGTGAATCGCAGTGTGTGTGCGGCGTGGGTGTTGCTGATGTGCGTGTGTGCGTTATGTGTGTGTACTGTAATGTGTTTGTGTGTGCGTGTAAGTGCAGTAGATGGTGGGTGTGTGTGTGTGGGCTGATGGAGGGTGTGTGTGTGTCTGAAGTTGTGGGTGTGTTCAGAGTGGTGGGTGTACCAGAGTGTGTGTGAATCAGAGTGGTGGGTGTGTGTCAGTAGGTGTACTCAGTAAGTGTGTGCAGAAAGTGTGAAATCAGTGTGTGTAATTGGTATAGTGAAATTGAGAGTTGGAGATTGACTAATAAAAACCCTAGGGGTGTTGTAGTCATTCTTAAAGTTATTGGTTAACTAGGAAAGAGGTTATAGATGACTAAACCATGGGGTTAATCGAGTAAAAAGAAGTAAATTGGGACGGAAGTAAAATAGTATTTTTCTCATGTCTAAGGCTAGACTATTTCATGTTGTAGATTGTCCAAGCGGAGTAAAGCGAGCTAGTAGAACACGAAGATAAGGTAAGGGATTACGCTCTTAGTTGTGTATTGATTCTTAATCCTTTGTTAGGATTCCCAATCTCTGTTTTTATAAAGTAAACTATCTGTGTGGCTAGATAGTCTTTTAATAATTATTCTGTTCTGCGAATTATTCCGTCTCTTGTTATCCACTCTATTGATATTGTTATTGTTCAATAGGGGTATCATGTGTATGATTGATTTTGTAACCTTGGTGTCCAAGTAAGATGTGTATCTTTTAAAAAGTGATCAAGTAAAGTTTGTAAAGTTAAGCTTTGTTTTGTAAAAGCTCTTTAAAGTGAAATTTTGTAATAAGTAAAGTGATTATAGTTATCCATAATCCCGAAACGGATAAGTGGACCCCTACAGTTATCCATAATCCCGAAACGGATAAGTGGACCCCTTACAGTTATCCATAGTTCTAAGTTGAACATGTGGACCCCTTTTGCGTTGCTTGATGAAGTAACGTAGGTTATCATGATATACCGATTTTGGGTGCGGTCAGTAGAAACCCGAGCCCTGGGTACAACGCGTGCTTAATCCCTAAATGAAGTAAAGTAAAGAAAAGTAAAGTTTTGTGAAAAATGTTATGTTTTGGAAACTGTCTCTGAACCTTCTGAGCATTGTTATCCTTTCGTTGTGAATTCTTGTTATCGTTCCTTTCGGTTATCTCCTCTTAGTACCCGAGGAGATTCCGTATGAACTTGCTGAGCATTGTTCGCTCATTCCTTTCATCCTCATTTTTTTTCCAGGTTATAAGTAAGGATATTAAAGGTTACAAGGAATCGTTGGCGTAGAAGCTACTTGCGATTAAAGTTAGTTAGCAGTTATTTGTTTCCGTTAGTTAAGTTAAGTTGAACGTTATTTTTCGTTGGTTACCATTCTGAGCTAGTGACTTGTACTAGCCGTTATGGGTTTGATTATTGGTTAATGTTTGAATTGTGGTTAATTGTAACCGTTGGACATTCTGATTTTGGGAATTTGTCAAGTTAAGTTATTAATTATTAGTTATGAAAAGTTGGGGTGTTACAATTACTCCCTCTGTCCCTAAATGAGTGTCCAAATTTCATTTTAAGGGACACTGAAAATCTCAACTTTTTGAACAATTTGGTAACAACGATTCATATATAATCTTGTAATCTCATTTCCAAACCTTTAGTTTTGCACGTATAAAGAAACCGGTGAATTTTTTTTTCGAAAAAAACGTTTAGGGAGAAAGTTATGTTAAAAAAATGACACTCATTTAGGAACAAAGATTTTTGAAAATGGACACTCATTTAGGGACAGAGGGAGTACTTGTTTTCTTGTCTTTTTATTTTTTATTTTGCTGCTTTTGATTATTTATTAATATTATTATTTTTGCAAATATATTGGCTTAAAAATAGTTATTTTGATTGGGTGTGAGAAAAATTAGGTGAACATATATTTTAAGCCATTTAAAATTATAAATTAATACTCCCTTGGTCGCAGAGTATATGTCCACCTTCCCATTTATATGTAGATTAGGAAATGGTGGAAGTGATGTAAGTGTTGCAAGTATAAAAGTAAAGTGAGAGATAGAATGAGTGGGAGAGAATAGTAAGTTGATTGGTGTTGTGAGTATAAAAGTAAAGTAGGGAAGAGAATGAATGGGAGAAATAATAAAAATTCTTTGCCAATTTTGGAAGTAAGTATACTCTAGGTGCGACGAACTAAAGAGGAAAAGTGGATATATACTCTGTGACAGAGGAAGTAATATATTATGAGACCAAAGGAGTAGTACATTTCTTTCTTTCGAGGCTGAAAAAGATAAAGTTTTTTTTAAGTAACAATTTTTAGGGGTCATATTGCACTAGCAACATAATAAAATGTTTTGCAATTTGGCTGATTTTTTTTTTCTTTTCAACATAGTGGGCTATTGGTCCAACAGAGTTAGCTAAGAGCCTCTACACTTTCTACACTTAAGTTTTTCACTAGTAGACTTATGGCAAAATAATGAGATTTGCCATCTACTCAACTATGTGATACCGGGAAGTTGAGAATCTAGGAGGTAACACAAGTAAACACTCAAAGGCACTCTTCACTCTAAGGAATCCACCAAAGAGGATAGAGAGAACAAGTAAAAAAAGACTTAGAAGATAACTATAATTTTTATTCAAATCACTCTGCCCAAAACATTACTAGATTAGGGCTATTTATAGGAGCCCATACAAGACAACTGTTGACTCTTGACTTTACTACTTCTACATTTATTTTGACTTCATAAATCAGTTGATAATGCAAATGAAATGAATTTGACAAAAAAACCCCAACCAAAAAGACTCAAAATCCAAAAGTCATGAACTTGACAGATTTTCGGATGAATCTGCCATCTTCCAGAAAAAAGGCCATAACTCCATCTAGAAAATTCCAAATGCTTCTCCGTTTGGGCCGTTGGAAAGTAGACTCATAGGGCTTCGAATCCATGTATGCCAATCAGCCCAATATGGCCCGAGCAAAAGCAGTTTATTGCTCAAATCCGTCCCTACGGCTGGACTGTTTTGGAGTAATTCCATTTTCCTTTTCTGGGCCATATCTTTTGGATTTGTGTGATGATTTCTCTCCTGGATCACTATGCTTTGTGGAAATTTGAAATAGCAGTGTTGCACACACTTTGCATTAGATGTCAAAGTGGTTTTTTAAGCATCTTCTTCATATACTGGGCTGCATAATGTTTTCTTCAAATATGTGTACGTCTGTTGCTTGCTTTACATTGTTACCACATAATTCTGTCTTCATACTGGCCATTATACTTTGTATGTATATGAAACATCTTACATTAAATTAGATGACTTTGTAAACTGTGCAAAACATATACGTAGTAGTAAACAACAAGCTAGTGGATATATTCACAGTTTATATGGAGGTATGGAAATATGAAGCATGTTATATCAAATCCAAATCATATGGAATTCCTGTCAAAGGAATCCATGACTCCCCTTGGATGAAATTGCTTACGGTATAGGATGCCGCTTCAGAGGCATTAATCACCTTTGGCTTTTCCCATTTAACTCTTTTCTCTGTGCCTGCCCCTGGTCCTATGTTGTTGTACTCTGCGTAGAATGGCTTCTCTCCCCGCCATTGAAACCAACCTTCTGGATCGATTATGTTGTTCATAGCAGAGATGTATGTACCTTTGACCCAATTTATTCACATTCTAAATCTCATAATAAAAACTTTCATTGACCATCCATTCATCCATTTTAAATTCAGTAAACCAAACATCAACTTTAGTGCTTCTAAAGCAATTAATATACTGTATACTTTTTCCATCTCCTGATTGCAAGGTTTGTGGGAATTTGAAATAGCAGTGTTGCACATACTTTGCATTAGATATCAAAGTGGTTTTTTAAGCATCTTCTTCATACACTGGCCTGCATAGTGTTTTCTTCAAATATGTATACGTCTGTTGCCTGCTTTACATTGTTACCACATAATTCTGTCTTCATACTGTCCATTATACTTTGTATGTATATGAAACATCTTACATTAAACCGAATTGGGAGATGAGATGACAATCATTGATTGAAATTCAATAAGTTAACCACTGAATTCAAATAATACTCCCAAAGATAGTCACATTTTGACTTTTTTTAATCAACAAAAATGAACTTTGACCAACCATTGGTCACGATCTAATCATTCTAGTGAAATTCAAAAATTTGTAATTGATAAATCATTAAGTGATTTACCAATAACATTTTTTAGGATTTTGTTGTGATCATTAAAATGACACCAATATTTGGTCAAAATTTGTTTTTGTTGATCATAAAAAGTCAGAATGAGACTATATTTCTGGGACAGGGGAGTAATACCGTACTATTCTTCCGGAAAGGAAACAATTGTCCTAAATTAGCGTCCCAAAATACTTTCTATGATTATGTTAATATTTCGACTTTTATTCCCCTCACATGACTATAGTCATTACATAGAAACAGGGCCGGCCCTGAGGTAAGACAAGTGAGGCTGTTGCCTAGGGCCCCAAATTTTTGCAACTGTGATATATAAAAATCAACTCTAATTAAAAACAAACAACTCTTAGTGGCCGAGTGGTTATGCGGAGCAGTTGGAATGCTTGACTGCTCCGCTACAGCCGACGGCCAGATCTAGCCCTCCCTCTTCCCAGATCGTTTCCACGTGTCCACATTTAAAAAAAAAACCCCATTAACTTTAAAATGCTATATCTTGAGATTTATAACTCAGAAAAAAAAATTAAAAATACCGTTGTGTTCGTCTCGACGAGACGAATAAAACTACATATGTCATGATAGGGTTTGATTTTTTTTAAAAAAAAATATTTTTTCACACACAAAATGTTTGAGTTGCTTGTCAGCTGAGATGTAACACTCTGTTCTAATAAAAGTAACAGTTTCATATTCAAAAAGTAACACTTTTTACAGTCAAATGTAACAACAATTTTACAAAAAAAAATGGGTTTGCATTTCAATTGTTACTTTCTCAATAAAAAATTGTTACATTTCAGATATAATGTTACATTTAAGAATATAAACTGTTACAATTAAGAAAAAAAATATTACATTCATTTTTTTATAAAATGTAACACTAGTTTAGTTTGTAAATCTTATGTTAATTTTGAAAAAAAAAGTGTTACATTTGAAAAAAAGAGTGTTACATTCCTTTATAAAAAGTGTGACATTGGTTTAGTTGTCAATCTTTATGTTATCTTTAATCTATTGCAGCAAAATTGTGGTACATTTTGAAAAAAAAAAGTGTTACATTTGAAAAGAAAAAAGTGTTACATTTCGTTATAATAAGTGTTACTTTTGTTGGGAAGAAAAAAAGTTGGGGTTGCAAAAAAAAAAAATTGGAAACGTCCCCTGGCCGCCGCACGCCATGCGGCGGGTGTACAGGAGACGAGCTCATTTATTTTTTAACTTCTCTCTCGTTTTTTCAAGGTTAATTAACAAGTAAGACTTTCTTTATGCAATAAATTCTATAAATTATTTGAAATCATTGTTTCAACACTATTGCAATATTTTTTAATTATTTTCATTCATGACTAAATTGTGATAAAATATTTCTTAAAATTCTTTGAAATCTATCAAATTATATTTTTTTGCGACGATCTCAAACAAGTTTAATATTAAACACGCTTGTTCAAGTCTAAAACTCAAAAATTTTATTAATAAAATTGTTCAAACCTCATTGTTATTAAGATTGTTAAAACTTAAAAAATTAAACACCTTCAACAATAGAAAGAACGACAGAGACGAAAATCCGAAAAACGGTAGAAATTCAAAATGCACCACATTTGTTGCGTGTGAGCGGATCGAAAGGCCTCAATTAAATAGTTCGCCTAGGGCCTCAAATTTCAGAGGACCGGCCTGCATAGAAAGAATATAAAGGTGCCAAAAACCAAGCAATTTAATTTGAAGGCAGATTATGACAATATCAATCCTCTTATACCATAGAATATATCAAGAATGGAAGGCCTTCAAATGCTAATATTAACATAAATTAAGGAATGTAAATTTCCTTTTTCCTAATGTATCACAAAAGTATAATTTAATCACAGATTCGTCGCAATGAATACTTAAATATGAAGGCATGTCATTATATTGCTATATAACAAGCATACAGTATGTAACATGTAAAGAGACAAATCTCGGAGAAGGTGAAAATGGTGTTTTCTTATAAATCAATGTTATTTTTTGTGTTGGTGTTTGTCGCTCATTCGGCTGCAAGTTTTGATGTCAAGAAAGTTGATGATAGGATCGAACAACTATGCAAGAAGACTGTGAATCCTAATGTCTGTATAACAACTTTGAAATCGAACCCTCGTAGTTCTAGTGCAGATATCAAAGGGCTTGTTCATATCTTGCTGGACGCTGCGAAAGCAAAGGCAAATGACAACTTTGCACAAGTAATGAAGTTGATAAAATCACCATCGACGGATCCAAATCTTAAGGGTTGGCTTGACGTCTGCAAAATCGACTATGACACAGCTATTGGTCTACTTGTAGATGCTAGTCGTAATTTGGATTCAAATGATATCATATCGCTCAATCGAAACACAGCTTGGGCTGGTGATAATGGAGAAAATTGTGAAGATGATTTTCAGTCTATGCAACGACCAAAACCTCGTCCCTCACCATTGGCTACTAATAATAACGATTTTCACCAGCTTACCCTTGTAACTGAGTATTTTATCAGCTTACTCGAAAATCATTAACATTTTAATTAAGTTATATTCTATATTCTGATGAAAAGGTTTGATGAGAATAAGAAGTATCACCCCCTTGTTTTATTTTCTGTTTCATTTTTATCTTGTGTCGGAAATACATTTTGTCAAAAGTATGATGTGCAAAGGGAAGGAAATAATGGCACTCACTGCTGTTCTAATGCCTGATGGTATAAAAAGTGTGGCAGGCAGTTTCTTGTTCATGCCGGACTAAGATCCCTTTCCATTACCTTCATAGAAATTGTTCGTTTATAGTTGTATCAGATTCTGGGCTTGGGGTAATTTCTGAACAAGAACTAGACATTAGTATACATTAATAGCATATTTTCCATAGCCTTATATAATCGTGATTCTCAATATCTGATATAGAAATTAGAATATTCGATCTCTAATTCTTATTTCTTTAGGATCTATATTGGCAAGTATTGATAAAGTTTGAGGTTTAATCGGGTATGAGAGGAGTAGCCAAGGATCTTTATATATTGAATGCTATGCTTGTTATTTCCGATGTGGAATAATTGCTTCAACACACATAGCCAGCGGACATACGATTGGGTGCCGCGGAGCTCGCACATGTAAAGGGTGGCTCGGGATCATTATCTAATGAAGGCTAAGCTAGTTAAGCTCTCTATTACCAATTGGCATATGAATGATTTTAAAATATTTATTTAACCCCGTTAAAGAGTAACATTAATTTAAGTTAAGTCCGCATGTGCACTACACATGTTGATTTAACTAAAAAAAAATAAAAAAAATCGTCATTTCTATCAAAAAGCTCATAATTGCTAGTTTTCATCATCTTAAGCCCCCCGATCTGTGAGTTTCATAACATTAGACCCTTTGTACGAACGAGCCCAAACTTTAGACCATTATTTGTCAATTGCCCAATTTTATATGATAAGTAATTTTTTTTTCTTCTATAAACAATTTTGACCCCATTACTAATTTTTTGGCTTCACCACTGCCCACCCACGTGTTCAAATCTTAATTCTAATATAGTGATATGTACTGGGATTCAGCTTGGTAAGGATTGCATAGAAGTGTGTCAAAATGGTATATCAATATAGCTTACTCCCTCTGTCCAAGAGAGATTGTAACGCCCCGAAATCTAAGTCCATTTTTGTAGGTCCCAAAACACGAGTGCGTTACACTTTTCGAGACAAAAAATATCATTGGACAACCTTGAAATGATCATATATTAAATATTCCAAAATTACAGCTTCAAACCCTAACTGTCTAGGGTTACATCTCAACTGCCATAATGATCAGTTTCTAGGATATTCTAAAACATGGGACTAACTGTTAAGAATATTACGGATCCTCTAAAGCATCCGGCCCCACCTTAGCTTATTGAGTAAAATCTTGCAAATATTATTGATAATATCTTAGTATCTCTATTTTGAAATTCAAATCATTTGTATAGATTAGGAGATAGTGTTAATCATGAGGATAGAATTCCTCCCAATCTTTTGTATATATACACAACAAGTATCAATGAGAATATTATCTTTTGCCATTGTTTCATGGTAACCAGAGCTTTCTCGATCTAAACCCCTCCTTCAAAATTTTCGGCACCCTTCCCCCTCCCTTACTTTTTCCAGCACCTCTCTCCCACCACCATGGCTGAACCGGGCAACACCTCTGTCCTCCCCAACTCATCCGACCCAAACAATCCCCTAATCTTTGTAAACCTTGCTCATTGCAAAACCCTCACCCCACTCACATACCTTGCGTGGGCTTCCCAACTCACCTCAATTCTTTTTGGACTAGATCTCCTTAAATATGTTGATGGAACCCACCCCCCTTCCACCCTAAACCATCATCACAGACACCAAAGAAGTCAAAAACCCGTCCTACACAACCTGGCAACGGCAAGACCGCCTCATACTTGGTGCCCTCCTTGGTACCCTAGATGCCGCCGTTGCTCCCCTTGTCTACCAAGCCAAAACCTCCAATGAAGCATGGATCATTCTCAAAACTACTTACGCAAACCCATCCCGAGGCCATATTCTCCAAGTAAAAGACCATCTTGCCTCCATTACCAAATCAACCCACACCATTACTGACTACATGAACTCTATCAAGGCTTGTACCGATAAACTTGCAATCCTTGGTAAACCCATGGACCCCGAAGACATCGTAGCCAAAGTACTTCAAGGTCTTGAATATGAACCCTACAGATCTATCATAGACTCAGTCCGTGCCCGGGACAACCCCATCACTTTTGAAGCCCAACATGAAAAACTCATACACCATGAACTCACCCTTAAACACAACAATCCTCCTCCAAATACCCCTATGTCGGCCCACCTAGTTCACTCTCAGAACCGTGGTCAATCCTCCCGTTCCTCTAATCCACCTCTTCTCCCCACCCCGACAAACCCTACCCACCTAAACTCCTCCGCCACTCAATCCAAAACCTTCAAGGGCAAATGTCAATACTGTAGTTATATTGGACATGTTATCTCTGAGTGTCGTCAATTCAGTCGGGACTACCCTAATGTTACCTTCCCTCCTACCCCATCTTTCAATCGTAACTCTCGCCGTCCCAACCCTAACCAGCCGCAAGCTCACACCGCCACTACTCCCAACCCACCTTCTCCACCCTCTTGGCTAATGGATAGTGGTGCAACCAACCACATCACTAATGACCTATCAAACCTTTCTCTTCATCACCCTTATGATGGTAGTGATGATGTTATCATCGGAGATGGTTCCGATCTTCCCATCTCCAACATAGGTTCATTCTCTATTCTTTTTTCTAACTCATCAATTGTCTTCAATAATGTTTTGCATGTCCCTCGTATTTCTCGAAATATTCTTTTTGTTTCCCAATTCTGTAGAGATAATCATGCAACTATAGAATTCTCACACTCTTATTTTCTTATCAAGGCAATCTCCACCAACCACGTTCTTCTTCGGGGCATCCTTGAAAACGGTGTCTACCTCTGGACTCCACCCACCACTCAAGCTCATATCGCCACCACCTCCACTCTTCAATCATGGCATCACAAATTAGGGCACCCTGCTCCTCAAATTATTTCTCTTTTGAATAAACAATTTTCTTTATCTATTCATGTTAGTTCCTTTTCCAATTGTAATTCCTGCAATAGTAATAAAAGTCACAAACTTATGTTTGCTATATCTACTCTTACATCTCATGCACCCCTCGATCTTATTTTCTCTGATGTATGGACCTCTCCCATCTACTCCTATGATCATTACAAATACTATGTCATCTTTGTGTACCATTATACGAAATACACTTGGCTATATCCACAAAAACACAAATCTGACACCTTTGCCACTTTTAATCGTTTCAAAAACCTTGTTGAAAAATACTTTTCCCGTCCCATTCGTCAATTCTTCTCTGACAATGGAGGCAAATACCTCAAACTCACTCCTTCCCTTCTCCAAAATGGTATCTCTCATCTCACTTCCCCTCCTCATACACCCGAGCACAATGGCTTTGCTGAACGCCGTCATCGACATATTGTTGAAACCGGCTTCACTCTCCTCTCTCAATCTCAACTTCCTCTCTCACTCTGGCCTCATGCCTTCACCACAGCTACATACCTTATCAACCGCATGCCCACAATCACTCTAAAAAATTCCGCCTGTTCAAAACTCAACCCAACTACAACAAACTTTGTTCCTTTGGGTGTCTCTGTTACCCATGGCTCCGACCTTACTCTCCTCACAAACTCGCCCCAAAATCCACACAGTGCATCTTTGTAGGCTATTCTCCATCTCAGAGTGCCTATCACTGTCTAGACCCTTTCAATAATCGACTCTATACCTCTCGACATGTTCACTTTGTAGAAACTGTTTTTCCCTATACCTCCCTCACTAACACCACCCCTTCCTCTCTCCCAATCTCTCCCTCTCAATGGTGCACATTCTCTATTCCCATACTCTCCACCTCCAATCCTAATCCCCTCATCCAACCATCTCCTCTGTTCTCCGAAATTCCTCACCCAAATCTGAATCCGACCGGACCCAACTCTGTACCCGACCGGACCTCCCAAAACCCCCCGCCCGCACATACTTCCGCACCCGCTCGGACCCCTCCCTCCCCCGACCGCACACTTCTAAGCGACCTATCCGGACCCTCCCCATCACCCGGACAGACCACTCCCCCCTCTCTGCATATTGATCACACTTCCTCCCAACCTGAATCGGTTACCATCACTATCCCTCCCCGCTCCATTATCACTCGCCTTACAAACAATATCACTAAACAAAACCCCAAATATGCACATCTCACCTCTACTGCCTCACCCACATCCCTTCCTACCACCACTAAACAAGCTCTCTCTATTCCCCACTGGCATGATGCCATGCTTGATGAGTACAATGCCCTTCTTAGAAACAACACCTGGAACCTCGTCCCCTCCCATGAAGCCCCTAACATTGTTGGTTGCAAGTGGATCTTTCGCATCAAATATAACCCTGACAACACCATTCATAAATATAAAGCCCACCTTGTAGCCAAAGGATTTCATCAACACCCCGATCTTGACTACTCGGAAACCTTTAGTCCTGTTATCAAACCAGTCACCATACGTCTCATACTCTCTCTTGCCATCACTAATGGTTGGTCCTTACGCCAACTTGATATTAACAACGCCTTTCTCCAAGGTAATCTCTCTGAAATTGTCTTTATGTCACAACCCCCGGGATTTGAAAGCCCTACCCACGCCTCTCATGTCTGTCGTCTTTCCAAAGCAATATATGGCCTTAAACAAGCTCCTCGTGCTTGGTATACTGCTCTTAAATCATTTTTTCTCTCCTTTGGTTTCACCACTTCTCTTGCTGACCCGTCCTTATTTCTCTACAAATATGCCTCACATCGCCTACTACTTCTTGTCTATGTAGACGACATCATTGTCACCGGTACCTCTGCTACCTTTCTTCAATCCTTTATTGATAGTCTTGTAACCCGCTTCTCCCTTAAAGATCTTGGTCCCCTCTCTTTCTTTCTTGGAATTGAAGTCACACCCAACACCCACGGTCTTCTAATCACTCAGTCCAAATATATAACTGACATTCTCACCCGTCATAACATGTTATACTCTAAGCCTTCACCCACTCTAATGTCCACCTACCTACCTCTCTCGGCTACTCCCCGAACCCCCATTTGCAATCCTTCTGAATACCGTGCCATCGTTGGTAGTCTTCAATATCTCTCCCTCACTCGTCCTGACATAGCCTTCTTAGTTAACAAACTAGCCCAATTCCCCCATCACCCTCAAGAGTCACACTGGACCTCCCTTAAACGTCTTCTTCGCTATCTCCATGGCACCATTCACATGGGACTCCAACTCTTTAAGCATTCACCGTCCTCCCTTCATGATTTTTGTGACGCCGACTGGGCAGGTGATAAAGATGACTACATCTCTACCACTGGTTTTCTTGTC
The DNA here is from genome assembly GCA_026119855.1 of Campanula takesimana. NCBI lineage: Eukaryota > Viridiplantae > Streptophyta > Magnoliopsida > Asterales > Campanulaceae > Campanula > Campanula takesimana. Next base: position 918,840 of record JAOWBW010000116.1, on the reverse strand, counting down.
TATCTTGGTCGCAACCCCATTGCTTGGTCCTCCAAGAAACAACGTGCTATTGCTCGTTCCTCCACCGAAGCTGAATTCCGTGCCATTGCTGCTACCACCGCCGAAATCATTTGGGTATCCAATCTTCTCTCTGAACTCACCATATCGTTTACAACACCACCAGTTATTTACTGTGATAACCTCGGAGCCACCACTTACTCGGCCAACCCTGTCTTCCATTCTCGGATGAAGCATCTTGCCTTGGCTTTCCACTTTGTACGGGAACAAGTTTAGCTAGGCAATCTCCGAGTTCAAAATATTTCCGGAACTGATCAACTTGCAGACGCTCTTACAAAACCACTACCGCGTACCCGGTTCACATCATTAGTCTCCAAGATCGGACTTACTCTTGGAACGTCCGTCTTGTGGGAGCATGTTAAGAATATTACGGATCCTCTCAAGCATCCAGCCCCACCTTAGCTTATTGAGTAAAATCTTGTAAATATTATTGATAATATCTTAGTATCTCTATTTTGAAATTCAAATCATTTGTATAGATTAGGAGATAGTGTTAATCATGAGGATAGAATTCCTCCCAATCTTTTGTATATATACACAACAAGTATCAATGAGAATATTATCTATTGCCATTCTTTCACTAACTAATAAGTTTAACTAAACCACTCAATACAAAATAAGTTAAATCCCATCTAATCTTCATCTTTCTGCTTACCTGGAAGAAAGAGAAAATAAGAAAGGGTGAGCGAACAATGCTCATCAAGTTCATATACGGACACCTTCGGTTACTAAGAAGAGATGACCGCCAAAAATAGTAAAACGTTTCAGAATAAGATTTTGATGACTACGAAAACAAATGCGTATGCAATGCGAATACGAATACGATCAAACTGAGCAAATTATCATAAACGAATTTCCAAATCGAAAACGAAACACTTAAACTAATGATATGATTTCAAATTATTTCAAAACGAAATACAAAAACTTTCTAACGGAGTCATGATCACACAAGCGGTCCAATGACCTTCACAAACACAAAAGCTCGCAAGGAGCACGAATGCTAAACAGTGATTCCGGAACACCCCACTACTAATCCTCAGTAGTGTAATTGCCTCAAAAGGCCAAATATCAAATGTACCTCGTCAATACGAGTTGTTTAACTTAGTGATCATGAATGAAAAACAAACGATACTCATATCAAATAATCAAATAGTACTCCCTCCGTCCCAGATTAAGGTTCTTACTTTCCTTTTTTGTTTGTCACAGACTAAGGTTCTTAGTTGCTTTATTATCTAAAATGGACAATGGGACCTACTTGTCATTCTCACAACAAAAACTTTCTACCCACTTTTTCTCTCCTACTTTCTCTTACTTCACTTTTCATACTCACAATATTTATTTTTTCTTAATCTCCGTGTAAAGTCAAACTAAGAACCTTAGTCGGGACGGAGGGAGTACATAAATACGAACAATTACAATCTCAAATATTTACACGTATTGATGAACAAAAATACGTGAGTATACGAAACAATAATCAAGATTTGTCAAGGAACGCTAAACGAGGTAGTCAAAACAAATACTGAAACAAAGTCAGTCTTAACGTATCAAAAGAACGTGAATTGCCAATAAAATATGTGAAAGACTACTGACTGAAACGAAATGAGAATCAAATACCTAAATGAGGTATAATCCCTTACCTCGAACGCACGTCTCTGCAAACCATAATAGAGAATTACGACGATCTCTCACCTCAAATTCGAAAACCCAATAATAGAACACCAAGAAGTTCTCTTTTCCTTCTTTATTCTCCAAGCAAATCCCAAGTTCGTTTCTATGTCTAAAAATCCAACAAATGTTGCAGCTGGTTCTTTTATACTCACTTCCAACGCCCAACCTTTTTCAACTAGCCAACGCTTCCTCTCCGGACTTTTCCTCTTCCGTCAATTCGTGCTCTAGCGTTCTGATTTTATTTTTTTTTATCAGCTCAGGAAGTATATTATTATTAATTTTTCTTTTCATTTACTCAATTATATAAAAGGCTCAAATTACCTAATTCAATAAGGGGAGACGAAGTAGGCATGGATTTGGAGCATTTGTAGATAACTTACTTGAAATTAAGGGGAGACCCTATTTAGGTGTCCCAGTTCCAACATCTTGAACCCAGGATGTTTTTTTCTTTTTCTTTTTTTCCTCGTCTTAAACCGAATTGGGAGATGACAATCATTGATGAATTTTAATCAACTTAACCACTGAATTCAAATAACACTGTGCTATTCTTCTTGAAAGGAAACAATTGTCCTAAATTGGCGTCCCAATATACTTTCTATGATTATATTAATATTTCGACTTTTATTCACCTCACATAACGACAGTTATTACATAGAAAGAATATAAACGTGCCAAAAACCAAGCAATTCAGATTATGACAATATCAATCATCTTACAGAGTGTAGAATATATCAAGAATGGAAGGTTTTTAAATGCAAATATTAACATAAATTAAGGAATGTAAATTTTCTTTTTCCTAATTTATCACAAAAGCATAATTTAATCAAAGATTCGTCGCAATGAATACGTAAATATGAAGGTATATCATTATCGCTATATAACAAGCATATGTAACCTGTAATTAGACATCTCGGAGAAGGTGAAAATGGTGTTTTCTCATAAATCAATGTTATTTTTTGTCTTCTTCTTTGTCGCTCATTCGGCTGCAAGTTTTGATGTCAAGAAAGTTGATGATAGGATCGAACAACTATGCAAGAAGACTGTGAATCCTAATGTCTGTATAACAACTTTGAAATCGAACCCTCGTAGTTCTAGTGCAGATATCAAAGGGCTTGTTCATATCTTGCTGGACGCTTCGAAAGCAAAGGCGAATGACAACTTAGCACAAGTAATGAAGTTGATAAAATCACCATCGACGGATCCAGGTCTTAAGGGTTGGCTTCGCATCTGCAAAATCGACTATGAAACAGCTATTGGTCTGCTTGTGGATGCTAGTCGCGCATTGGATTCAAATGATATAAGATCGGTCAACCAAAACACAGCATGGGCTGGTGATGATGGAGATAGCTGTGAGGATGAATTTCAATCTATGCAACGACCAAAGCCTGGTCCATCACCATTGGCTACCGAAAATAAATATTTTCTACAACTTACCCTTGTAGCTGAGTATTTTATCAGCCTAATCGAAAATCATTGACATTTCAATGAAGTTTTTTTTTTTTTTTCCCATATCCTGATTGCAAGGTTCAATGCGAATAGGAATGGTATTACTTGTTTTCTTGTCTTTTTATTTTTTATTTTGCTGCTTTTGATTATTTATTAATATTATTATTTTTGCAAATATATTGGCTTAAAAATAGTTATTGTGATTGGGTGTGAGAGAAAAATTAGGTGAACATATATTTTAAGACATTTAAAATTATAAATTAATACTCCCTCGGTCGCAGAGTATATGTCCACCTTCCCATTTATATGTAGATTAGGAAATGGTGGAAGTGATGTAAGTGTTGCGAGTATAAAAGTAAAGTGAGAGAGAATAGTAAGTTGAATTGTGTTGTGAGTATAAAAGTAAAGTAGGGGAGATAATGAATGGGAGAAATAGTAAAGATTCTTTGCCACTTTTAAAAGTAAGTATACTTTAGCTGCGACGAACTAAAGAGAAAAAGTGGACAGATACGAATATACGGACAGAGGAAGTACTATATTATGAGACCAATGGAGTAGTACATTTCTTTCTTTCGAGGCTGAAAAAGATAAAGTTTTTTTAAGTAACAATTTTTAGGGGTCATATATTGCACTAGCAACATAATACAACGTTTTGCAATTTGGCGGTGCCAGCTGATTTTTTCTTTTTTTCTTTTCAACATAGTGGGCTATTGGTCCAACAGAGTTAGCTAAGAGCCTCTACACTTAATATTTTCACTAGTAGAGTTATGGCAAAATAATGAGATTTGCCATCTACTCAACTATGCTTTGTGGGAATTTGAAATAGTCTTGCACATACTTTGCTTGATTTACATTGTTACCACAACCTCTTGCTCAAATTCCCAACAACTTAACCACTAAACTACACACATTCTTTGGTAAAAGGGATCACTGGCACACCTTTAGTCATGCTTGGGTCCGCCCCTGATACTGTGTATGTATATGAAACATCTTACATTAAACCGAATTGGGAGATGACAATCATTGATTGAAATTCAATAAGTTAACCATTGAATTCAAATAATACTCCCTTTGTCTCGGAAAGATAGTCATATTTTGACTTTTTTAATCAACAAAAATAAACTTTGACCAACCATTGGTCACGATCTAATCATTCTAGTGAAATTCTAAAATTTGTAATTGATAAATCATTAAGTGATTTACCAATAACATTTTTTAGGATTTTATTGTGATCATTAAAATGACACCAATATTTGGTCAAAATTTATTTTTGTTGATCATAAAAAGTCAAAATAAGACTATATTTCTGGAACAGGAGAGTAATACTTCCGGAAAAGAAACAATTGTCCTAAATTAGCGTCCCAAAATAATTTCTACGATTATGTTAATATTTCGACTTTTATTCCCCTCACATGACTATAGTTAGACGTGTCCAATTCCTAGCCGGAACCGGGCACCGGCTAACCCGGCCGGTCAAAACCGGTCAAAACCGGCCAACCGGCTAACCGTTTCGGATGTTAACTGGATGGAGCCGGTCCGGTTAAGGTTAGACATTACACAAACCGGTAAACCGGCGGTTATAACCGTTGGTTAAGTAACCGGTTGGACCGGCGGTTAGACCGGCGGTTAACGGTTAACCCGGTTTTTCCAGAAATGCCAGTGTAGCCCCTCCCAACGGCTAGTTGACCAGAAAGGTCCAAAACGGCTAGTTTGTCAGTTTTTGGCCGTTACTTTTCTGACCAAAAACGGCTATAATGCAGAAAAAAAAAAAAAAAAAGTTTTTTTTTCCAGTTTTTTGATACTATAAATATCCCCTCCCTCCTCCCAATCTTTTCCCACAATTCTACCCTACCTACTTCTCTCCATATTTCTCTCTCTACTCTTCAAAGACTCCAGTTAATTTTCAAATTTCAGTTAGTTTCCAGTCAGTTATTTAACAAATTCCAGTTAGTTTCCAGATTCCTGTCAGTTATTTAACGAATTCCAGTCAGTTTTTTAACGGTTCCAGTTAGTTTATCAGTTTTCAGTTAGTTTTTTTCAGACTTCCAGTCAGTTTTTTAACGGTTCCAGTTAGTTTATCAGTTTTCAGTTAATTTTTTCAGATTTCCAGTCATTTTTTAACGGTTCCAGTTAGTTTTATCAGTTTTCAGTTAATTTTATTCAGATTTCCAGTCAGTTTTCTAAGGTTCCAGTTAGTTTGTCAAATTGTCAGTTTTTAGTTAATTTTTTCCAGTTTTCCAGTCAGTTTTTAACGGTTCCAGTCAATTTTTTAACGGTTCCAGTCAGTTTTTTGACATTTTCCAGTTAAATTTCAAGATTTCAGTTAGTTTTCCAGATTTCAGTTCAAAAAATGTCTTCATCTCGAAATCTTGGCAAGTCTCATGTTGATTCTACCTCCCAAAACCAAGATTTTGATCAATTTTTTGAGGAACCCTTTGTTGAAAATCAAAATGAGCAAGGGACGGAAGAAAATGTTTTTGAAAGTCAAAGTGGTAGAGGCGGCCGAGGCCGAGGTCGAGATGGTCGGAGTCGCGGACAAGGACAAGCACAACAACGTCAACCACGAGAATCTAGATCCGACATTTTTGCCATCCATTTCCAAAAAATACAAATTGACCCCAATGACCATATCCATTTCAAAGCGCAATGCAACTATTGTCCAAAATGGTACGGCTTTAAAAAGGGTGGAGGGTATGGGTCAATGAACGCGCATATGTCATCAAAACATCCCGAAAAACTTGGGATTGAGGGCGATCAATCTCAATTACAATTCAATCCAATTGCTCAAGGTCAAGGCCAAGGTACGTCTTCGATATTATTTAAATTTAATAATATCTTTTATAGGAAAGAGTTGGCCAAATTTGTGTGTGTTAAAGGGCTTCCTTTTAATTTTGCGGATGATGATTTTTTTCAAAATTTTATTAGACTTTCTTTAAATCCATCCGGTCATAAAGTGCCACGGTCGACTCTAGTACGCGATATTAAAATGGTGGTGTCGGAATATAAATTAAAATTAATTGAGGATTTAGCAAAATTAAATCATAGAGTTTCAATTTGTGCCGATGGTTGGAGTGATCATTGGCTTAGAAATAGTTATTTGGGTGTTACATGCCATTGGATAGATAATTCATGGACTATCCAAAAAAGATTAATTGCATATGATAGTTTTGAACCACCCCATTCCGCGGAAAATATTTGTAGAAAGTTGCACGGCGTTTTGGCAAAGTATGGTCTTATTCAAAAAATATTCACTATTTCATTCGACAACGCTAGTGCTAATACCGCTAGTATACCGGAGTTGAAGCTTATTTGTCAACCGTCACTTGGGGGTAAGTTTTTTCATATAAGATGTTTATGTCATATAATTAATTTATGTGTTAAAGACGGTTTGGATGCGTTGGATATATATATTAAACCCATTAGAGATGCTCTCGTTTTTATTGCAAAAAAAAAATAGAGTTACAAGAAAATGGATCAATTTTTTGAAAAGTAAGGGTTTAAATGAATTTTTTTTTTCTATGGATGTTCCGACTAGGTGGAATTCCACCTATACAATGTTAAAGGATGGTTTTGAGTATAAAGAGCTTCTCATGGAATTTTTTCTTCATTTGGGTACGGACATCCCTTTATTTGCTTATCATTGGAACGCTTGCATTAATTTATGCCAATTATTAAAGATTTTCTTTACCGCTACCGAGGCTTTGTCGGGAGTTTATTATCCAACTTCTTTTTTGGTACTTGAGCAATGTGGTGCAATTGTTCGAAGTTTTAACATGCTAGCCAGTTGCGACGTTTTGGGCCCAAGCATTATTGAAATGAGGGTAAAGTGGCTAAAATATTTTGATACTATTCCGTCTCTATTTTTGGTTGCAAAATTATTTGATCCCCGTGTTACATTGGACAACCTAGAGGCGATAGTAAAGTTTTATTATGAGAATTTATACCCAAATGGGGACAGAGTACATGAAAGCCCGGCGATTATTGTTCAAAATACAAAACAAGATTTGGTGACTCTTTATAATGAGTATAATGCAAAGTATGGAAATCCTTCTCAACAACAACAAGAACCCTCATATACTAATCAAGATTTTGCTACACAAGAAGATGGTGGGCTCACTTTCAATCCATATGGATTTTTTGACGACTTGTTTTCCTCAAAACGTCCTAGAATGGCTTCTTCTTCTTCTTCTTCTTCTTCTACCATTCCTTACGAGTTGGAATTATATTTCAACTCCAATTTTGATTATGTACAAAACACTTCAAATAATTCTAAATTTGACGTTTTGAGGTGGTGGGCACAAAGGCATGAAAGATATCCCATACTCTCTTTAATTGCAAAAGAAGTCTTAGCCGCTCCCGCTTCAACGGTGGCGGTCGAATCGGCATTTAGCGTGGGAGGAAATGTTTTGGATGCAAGACGTTCCCAACTAACGGTTGATAATTTAGAAAATCAACTCTTACTTGGTGATTGGATTAGAGCGGAAAAGAGAGAGCAAGATATGCCTTATGAAGAGGATATACAAGATCCACGATATCAATACGACTTGGAAGGGTCTACGGGAAGTTCGGAAGGGGAAGGCAATTAGAAAGTTTTTTTATTTTTTTAATGTTTACAATAGTTTTATTTTAGTTTCATTGTAATAGTTAAGTTGAGGTAAAGGTTCCATTATGTCCTCCCTTAATTATAAAAGGGCAAGGTTTGGTTGTCCCCCTCTTTGTAATTTTAATTTTAATTAATAAAATTTAAGGGTACCGTCCTTTTTTTAAAAAAATACACTATATTTCTTGAGTATTTTTTGAAAAAAGCTCAAAAAAAATCTTTTGGGTTTCAATTTAAATGCTAACATATTTTTAAAGATTTTTGAAAAAAAATAATTACATTTTACAAGTTTATTACCATCAATTTAACTATAAATACCCCCTCCCTCCTCACTATTTTTTCACACTACTACCTCACAAACCCTTTCTCTACAATATAAATCTTTCTCTACAATCAAACATCCCCAAGTTTATTACTTTTTTCGTTAACTTTCTAACGAAATGGCTTCCAATTCAAACAATGAGAGGGTGGGACAATTTACTATTATGGGGAGGCATTTTACAATCAAACATCCCCAAGTTTATTACTTTTTTCGTTAACTTTTTTCGTTATTTTCATATTTCCAGTCAGATTTTTAACGATTCCAGTTACTTTGTAAGGACTTCAGCCAGTTTATTCAAATTTTCCGTTAGTTTTTTGACATTTTCAGTTAAATTTCCAGATTTCAAGTCACTTTTTTTACATTTTCAGTTTTTTTTTTTTTTAAAAAAAAAAGGGTTAAAAATTAGGCGGTTTAACCGGGTTAACCGGTTAACCGGTTAACCGCCTAACCTTAACCGTTATATCCGGTTAGCCGGGCCGGTTCCGTTTGGTTCTATGTTACATTTCTAACCGCCGGTTATAACCGGTTAACCGGCGGTTAACCGGAATGGACACGTCTAACTATAGTCATTACATAGAAAGAATATAAAGGTGCCAAAAACCAAGCAATTTAATTTGAAGACAGATTATGACAATATCAATCATCTTATAGAATACTCCCTCCGTCCCATCTTAAACTTCAAAAAAAAAGTGGGCACAAAAATTAAGATGAGAACATTTGAGTTTATTGCCACTTTGACATGCGTACTATTAAAAGATTGACGATTTGCCCTCTTAATAAAGAAACTCACACTATGACCTGCGTACTATGGTTTTAATAAAAAAAGTACCAAAGGATAACGATGACCCGTTAGAAATCTAACGGGTTGTCAGCATATGTTAAGAATTTAACAGATTTGCAATAAAAAAATTTCAAATCTGACCCTGACTATGATATTATTGTCATAAAGGTCCAAAAAATATTTATATTTATATTTACTTTTGAAATAATTAGGATTTTTTTTTATATAATTAAGCCCTTATTATTTATTCAAACGCCACCACTGTAACCACTATCACCGCCACCCGCCACCGCCGCACCACAAAAAATCATGATCTTTCCTGAAAACCACAATTCCAGATTCCCGTTTGTCTTTTATCTTCCATTTTGCCCCGATTTGGAAACCTATAGCAGTTTCCGGTTATCCAATTCTCTGGCCAATGACTTTGCGATTTAGGGAACAAAAGTGAAGAAATGAAGAAATTAAGGCTCAGAATTGAAGCAATAGGGCTCGAATCAGATCTGGGTTTGTCAATTAGAACACGGTAGGAGATGAAATAGATGCTGGAGGTGTTAGAATTGTCGGTGATGCTGCCGGAGTGGGGGGGATGGATGGACGTGGGGAGGAATGGCGAGGAGGGTAGGGTAGAGAGAGATGTGGTGCGCGACGGTGGCCGGAGTAGAGGGAGACGATCACTGGAGGTGGGGGAGATGGTCGCCGGCGTAAGGCAGGGGAGAGCTGGTCGGAGATGGTATGGTGGAGAGTGAAAGAGTATAGAGAGAGAGAGACGAGGGAGGAGAGTGTGTGTATTTTGTGTGGGTGTAATCTGGAAAGAAGAGGTGTGCATATTACAATTTAAAGTGATAAGGGATTATATGGATCAAAATTGTTTTGGGACAAAGTGAGTATACCAATTTATTAATATAAAAAATTCAAAATAAAAAAAATATAAATATAAACAAATTTTGGACCATTACAACATTAATATCATTATTAGGGTCACATTTGATTTTTTTTTATTGCAAATCTGTTAAATTCTTAACATATGCTGACAGCCCGTTAGATTTCTAACGGGTCATCGTTATCCTTGTGCATTTTTTTATTAAAACCATAGTACGCAGGTCATAGTGTGAGTTTCTTTAGTACGAGGGCAAATCGTCAATCTTTTAATAGTACGCAAGTCAAAGTGGCAATAAACTCAAGAATCTTTATATTATAAAATATAAATAGTGTGGTAGAGTGTTGTGAGTATAGAAAGTGGGTAGGAGAGAGAAAGTGGGGTATAGAATAGTTAGTGGATAGTTGTTGTGTGTATGACATGTAAGTCTCACTAAATAAAAAAGTATAAATAACTTTCATTTTTTAGATTTTGAAGTTTAAAATGGGACACACAAAAATGAATTTTTTGAAATTTAAAATGGAACGGAGGAAGTAGAGTATATCAAGAATGGAAGGCCTTCAAATTCTAATATTAACATAAATTAAGGAATGTAATTTTCCTTTTTTCTAATTTATCACAAAAGCATAATTTAATCAAAGATTCGTCGCAATGAATACTTAAATATGAAGGCATGTCATTATATTGCTATATAACAAGCATATGTAACATGTAAAGAGACAAATCTCGGAGAAGGTGAAAATGGTGTTTTCTTATAAATCAATGTTATTTTTTGTGTTGGTGTTTGTCGCTCATTCGGCTGCAAGTTTTGATGTCAAGAAAGTTGATGATAGGATCGAACAACTATGCAAGAAGACTGTGAATCCTAATGTCTGTATAACAACTTTGAAATCGAACCCTCGTAGTTCTAGTGCAGATATCAAAGGGCTTGTTCATATCTTGCTGGACGCTGCGAAAGCAAAGGCAAATGACAACTTTGCACAAGTAATGAAGTTGATAAAATCACCATCGACGGATCCAAATCTTAAGGGTTGGCTTGACGTCTGCAAAATCGACTATGACACAGCTATTGGTCTACTTGTAGATGCTAGTCGTAATTTGGATTCAAATGATATCATATCGCTCAATCGAAACACAGCTTGGGCTGGTGATAATGGAGAAAATTGTGAAGATGATTTTCAGTCTATGCAACGACCAAAACCTCGTCCCTCACCATTGGCTACTAATAATAACGATTTTCACCAGCTTACCCTTGTAACTGAGTATTTTATCAGCTTACTCGAAAATCATTAACATTTTAATTAAGTTATATTCTATATTATATTCTGATTAAAAGGTTTGATGAGAATAAGAAGTATCACTTGTTTTATTTCTTTTATTATTTTCTTTTTCATTTTATCTTGTGTCGGAAATACGATTTGTCAAAAGTATGATGTGCAAAGGAAATAATGGCACTCACTGCTGTTCTAATGTCTGATTGTATAAAAAGTGTGGCATGCAGTTTCTTGTTCATGCCGGACTAAAATCCCTTTCCATTACCTTCATCGAAATTGTTCGTTTATAGTTGTATCAGATTCTGGGCTCTGGGCTCGTTTGGTAGCCTGATTTGAGCTGGATAGGATACCTTATCGGGGTTGAGTTTGTTCTTTATTCAGATCATGAGGCATTGAAATTTTTGAAAGCGCAAAAAAAAGTTGAACTCAAGGCATGCTGGTTGGGTATCCTACTTGGAAAAATTCAGCTTTGTGTTAAACCACAAGGCAGGCACTTCGAACAAGGTTGCTGATGCATTAAGCCGAAAGTACTCTTTGTTGACCACACTTTCATACGAGGTAATTGGTTTTGATCTTTTGCCCAATTCATATGATGCTGATCCATTTTTCTCTAAAGTAATGCAGAAGATATTAGACAAGGAAAGGAGTGAATTCATGCTGATGAATGGCTATTTTTCCAAGGGAAACCAATTGTGCTTGCCCGAAGGTTCTCTAAGGCTGTTGGTAATTAAAGAACTGCATAGTAATGGGCTCGGTGGACATTTTGGAAGGGATAAAACAGAAGCGCTCGTGAAGGAACGATACTTTTGGCCAAGTCTAAAAAGAGATGTTGCTCGTTTTGTGCAAAAATGCTTTGTTTGTCAAACTGCGAAAGGAAGAGTACAAAACACAGGATTGTACCAGCCCCTCCCTACTCCTAATGCTCCCTGGGAGGACCTTTCTATGGATTTTATTCTTGGCTTGCCTAAATCATCGCATGGTAATGATTCTATATTTGTTGTAGTAGATAGATTCTCTAAAATGGCCCATTTCATACCTTGCAGAAAGTCTACAGATGCTTCACATGTTGCTGTTTTGTTCTTTCGAGAAGTGGTTCGCTTGCATGGGCTTCCACAGTCCATCACTTCAGATCGTGATGTCAAATTTATGAGTCACTTTTGGCGGACATTATGGCAGATTTTGCGCACTCAATTGCAGTTTTCTAGTGCTTATCATCCGCAGACAGATGGTAAGACTCAGGTTGTTAATCGTACGCTTGGAAATCTATTAAGGAGTCTAGTGAAAGAATAACCCAAGCGGTGGGAGTTTGTGATTCCACAAGCTGAGTTTGCATACAATAGTTCTCTCAGTCGGTCTACTAAAAAGTCTCCATTTGAGATTGTTTATGGAAGATCACCGCGTCAAGCTCTGGACCTCTTATCTTTACCGAATCCTCGTCATGTTAGCATGGAAGCGGAGGAGTTTGCTGCTCATGTCAAAAGTATTCACCAGCAAGTTCGTGATCATTTGAACCAAGCCAATCAAGATTACAAGTTAAGATATGATAAACATAGAAGAAACAAAGAGTTTGAAGAGGGTGAGCTCGTCATGGTTTATCTGCGAAAAGAGAGGTTTCCTGCGGGGACCTATAACAAGCTGCAACCAAGAAATTTTGGTCCATGTCGAATATTGAAGAAATTAGGGGCAAATGCTTATCGGGTACAGCTCCCAGACGGCTTGTTGATCATCCCTGTTTTCAACGTCTGTGATTTGTACCCGTATCATGAAGCTACAAAAGACACTCTTATTAAGTTGGAAGATTTAGTTGCTGACTTAGCTGCTGCAACTAATAAATCTCAACAAAGGGTTATTGATGTTCTTGATGTTAGATCAATTTGCACTCGCGGAGGCACTTATACTCAGTACTTGGTTCACTGGAAGGGAAAGCCAAACTCAGAAGATGCTTGGGTTTCGAGTGAGGAACTGAAGCAAATGGATGAAGAATTGTGGCTTGATCTGACTTCGAAGCAAAAACCTTTTGCAGCTGGGGAGAATGATGCAGGAGCATAAGCATGAGTAATTATTGCTGGTGTGTGTCTTATTATCCATAATAATATCAGTATGTATTTTATCTAGAAGTTGTTAGGTTGTCTTTCTATTTTCTTTGGCTTTTGACTGTCCATGTGCTGTCGTTTATCCACATATAATTTGGGTATGTTCATTGTAAGAAACAGCCTACATATTTTAATGCATATCAAGGAGGAAGGCAGACTTTTTTGGGTATTAATCTTGTGTGCAAATATTATTTGCTTGGAGTGAGTGGCATCCTCCCCCAAATCAAGCTATCAGCTTGGTCGCGTTGAGTGGCATCCGCCATTAGTGACGTGGAGTGGCATCCGTCATCCTTAATTCGTTGACATCCTTAGGTTCTGATCTCGTGTAGGTTTTGGCCTGCATCAATACTGTTTGTTCATAATGGTCAATAAACTGTCGATTTTCCTAAATGAAAACTGAACTCATGTAATATTCATATCAAAAGCATAGTTTTCTGCCTGTTGATAGGGAAGGCTCTAACCTTTTATTCAGGAAACCATGGTTAGAAGTAGAACTATTGCATTATTGTTCTAATTTACCTGGATTGGACGGAATTCACAAAAATATACTATCACATTTGTTGCTTTATTGTATGGTGTTATAATATTGGCCATTTGCTTCGCTACATGCATCAGCCAGTTGTACTGTACAATTCCATGAAGGGGATTTGGTGCATGGCCAGGTTGATGCATCTTGTTCATCAATCATTTCCTTTGTATTTTAAAATTCTTGTATATTCTCACTTTGCTTTTTAGTATTTTTTTTTTTTTTAATGATTGTTGCAATTTAACCTCTGTGCTACTGGTATACTTTCTGCAGGAAAAACACACTATTTATTATACTAATGTTTTGAAGTTTGCTGCCATGTTACTATAATTTCATTAGAAGAATTTGTGTGTTAACTAATCAGTTTTAGTTTGCACTGGAGTTACTTTGGATTTTTGTTTAATATACAACTGTTTTATATGCCAATTGATGATAGTTTTACGGGCTTCTGAAAAATTCTAACTCTTTGTCAGAGGATGGCTTTGAGCCCATTGATGATAGTTTTACGGGCTTCTGAAAAGTTCAACTTTTGCTTGCTAAATCACTATGATAGTTCTTTTTTTGATCTAAACATAATTGGCACTTGGTTGTTGAAGAATGGTTATCATCCGTTGGTCGTGTTTGCACGTCTTTTTTATTACTCCCTCTGTCCCTAAATGAGTGTCCATTTTCAAGAAATCTTTGTCCCTAAATGAGTGTCTTTTTTTAACATAACTTTCTCCCTAAACGTTTTTTTTTCGAAAAAAATTTCACCGGTTTCTTTATACGTGCAAAACTAAAGGTTTGGAAAGGAGATTACAAGATTATATATGAATCGTTGTTACCAAATTGTTCAAAAAGTTGAGATTTTCAGTGTCCCTTAAAATGGAATTTGGACACTCATTTAGGGACAGAGGGAGTGTTATTGATCTCCTACTTCTAGTTTAATTTGGGGGAATTAAGTTGGTCTTCTTAGAGGGATTTCATTTTTGTTTGGATAATAAAGGGAGTGGAAACTGAGATATTGTTCCCTTATTCAGTTCCCTTTTGCTGATCTGTGTATTCAGCATTTGTTCATAATGAGGTCTACATAAGGTTTTCTTCAAGTTCATTCAGAGCTGTTGGTTTCATTACTTTGTTACTCCCAGATTCTTTGTTCATAGTGGTCATTATGCTGTAGGCGTTTAGAAATCTGAAACACCTTACACCAAATCGAATCGGGATATGAATTATACTAAAATTAGTTGACTTTGAAACTGTACGAAATCAGCTACTGGATTTATTCACAATCTACTGCTAATCTAGATGTATGAAACATCTTACATCAAATCCAAATCATATGGAATTCCTGTAGAAGGAATCCATGACTCCCCTTTGATGAAATTCCTTACGGTGTAGGAGGCCGCTTCAGAGGCATTAATCACCTTCGGCTTTTCCCATTTAACTCTTTTCTCAGTGCCTGCCCCTGCTCCTCTGTTGTTGTACTCTGCATAGAATGGTTTGTCTCCCTGCCATTGGAGCCAACCTTCTGGATCGATTATGCTGCCGAGAAACGTTTGCATGATTACAGTCCTAGAAAATGTTTTCCACGGCCTGCCCAAGTACGTCTTAACTTCTGGGCTTGGCTGGCGAAGGTCAGGAGCATTTGTAATCATGCAGTTATGAATGACAAAGCCTGTTTCTTCTGTCTGGAGTTTTCTTCCGTTTGCTGTTATGGTATTTGATTGCCCGGGCAAGGGTCTTCGTGCGTAGATGGAGCATTTTTGGAAGACCGCTGTTGCATCTCCAAATATGAAATCTACTGTTCCGTAGATTTCACATTCTCGGAAGAATTGAGTACCATGTTTAGCGTATAGTGTGTCTTGGAAGCCAGCGAACCGGCATCTGAAGAATGCACAGTTACGTGCTTGAATCAATACTGCTACAGATTGATTATTCTGCGGTCCGGCAGTATTTTGGAAAGCAATGTCCCATGCAACAAAACCTTCTCCGTAGATTGCTTCAAAATGGAAAACACAATAAGAAAATACACTAGCTGTTGTATAAAAAAACTGAGTGAACTGTTACGGACCATAACGATAAATTTTAAAATGTTAACTGACCTACGGTTGCTGTGTCATCTGTTCCGATGTGAGGTCCAACGTGCCTGTTTCCTGATATTATTGTTTTGCTCATGCCATCACCGAACATTGTTATATTTGTCTTCATTTGTTCAATTATCAGATATTCGTTGTAAAGGCCTGATTTTACGTTTATGTAAAAGCGTTTCGTTGCTTGACTTGGAACTGCTTCAATAGCTTCAGTGATGGTTCTGAAGTCACCAGAACCATCCTTTGCTACGACAAAATCAGCCGTCAATGCCCCACAGCGTACGCTCCACAAGGAAATGAATATCACAAAGAATGCTAGAACTGTGTTCTGTTGTTGCAGCTGCATGGTTGGTCCAGATTTCTTGATCCCTACATCAAATTTATTTTGTTACTTGGTAAGTCCAATTCATTTAGGTTGACCTTTGAACAAATTCTCTTAAGACTTTCCCCTTCCAGTTCCACCTAAGGTTCCCAAGACTAGCTCTTTGGAATCAACTAATATCAAGAACTGCTAATCACAAGATAACAGAGCTATAGTCCCGGAGAATGAACCAAAGGCACCTCATTTTGAATCAACTAATATCACAACTTAATACTCCCTCCGTCCCAAAATGATCCTCACATTTGACTATTCAAACTTTTAAGAATATGAACACTTACTTCACTAGCCATGTTTTGTTTATGCAGTTTTAAGCCCTGATTGTAGAAATGAGAAAAACTTTTTGGGACAATGAGAAATGGCAAATGAGAATATCATTCTGGGACGGGCGGAGTGTATTGCTTACGGGAAAAAAGGGAAGAAGACATGAGAGTTAAATATTACCTGTATCTTAAGTGTAATATCCTTTCACGAATGCGCTCAATGAACTAAAACCTCTCAATATTTCTGCACAAAACTTCTTCCTTGGAAACAACTTTGTCAATGTTCTCAAGAACAAACAGTTTCTGAGAGGTCATGTATTTCATTTGTAATGTGAAATTAATCCAAGGATGGTTATCTAGCTAGTGACTAGAGAGATAGTAGACCTCATTCTATTTTAGCAATTTGATTTGTTCATTATCATGAGAAAATTCCATGAGGGGAAATGGATTCTTGTGAATTTTCATGTTTACATTACTGAAATAGTTTTTTCTTATCTTTAGGAAATGTGATTCCTTTAAGGCAATAGTTTCCAACTCAGTGCTTTTGATGTATCCTCTGAACTACTACTACTGAACTCCACCATATAATTGTTAACTATCTGTTTATTCTTATGCTCCCTCCGTTCCCAAATGATTTTCACACTTTTATTGTTGTTATTATGAAGGTACTTTTAAACAATAAATTTAAGTTAATTTAATCATCCTAATAAAAATATAAAGCTTGTTACTGATACACCATTATAAATACTATCAAAAACAATTTTTAGATGCTCATTAGAATAAATAAATTAACCTAAATTTATCATTGTATCGATAGCAAAAAAAAAAGAAGTAAGAATATCATTTTAAGACGGAGGGAGTACATGAAAAAAAAACTCAGTGTGTATTTGTAAGAGCAAGTGTTAATTTCTACTAATATAACTTTATTTATGCATGTTATTAACTTTGTTTTTCTTCTTTAAGCACCCAAATTGGGTTGATTTGTTATTTGATTTATCCCAATTCAGCTAATACTAATTGTTTATTTTTCCTTCTTTGGTTTGTTGCTTGATCCTCATTGCTCACATTTTCTTTGGTTTGTTGCTTGATCCTCATTGCTAACATTTTGCAAAGGCAAAGGCAAAGGCTCCAATACCTTGGCCTGGGATATCTATTATTATGAATGTACAATTTTTTATCTTGATGTTTTTTTTTTTACAAATTTCTGTGTAGTTTAACTGCCATCGGGTAGTCCTCCGCCCTTCCACACACACACCCGGATACCATTGGACCAAGAGGCCTTAGGTTTATCTTGATGTTTAAATTTTGGGTATTAGTAACAGTCCATCAGTTTCAATTTATATTATAACAAATCCCTAATATGTGCCTGGAGTTGGATACATAGGTGCATTGTAGTTGTACTACGTAAGTAATCCAATCCTGATTGTTAAATCAATTCTTTAAGGGTAAAATTGTCTTCAGACTCCTACTTTCCCACCAACAGAGTCCGTGTATGTGCGAGGGATGTGATTTGGGCTGTTATACGATCAGACTTTTATGAAGTCGCACTGCATGTGCCCCAAATTCGTGTGTGCGTCTTCCTCAAATTCGTTTGTGTGTCTTCCTCTATTAAATTGTATAGTCAAAATGATGATTAAGATAATTGTGTTGGAAAAACATTGTACTCGTTAGTTGTAACCAACTGATGAATTGGAAGCTGCATTTTTGTGGTGGCTGCTGCAATTGTATGGAGTACTTTTAGGGTAAGGTAACACAACAAATTCGGAGGTATTTACATAAAAATGCAGCTCAATAGCACTCTCAATCAAAAAAATACTCCCTTTTTTTTTTACTACGAGGTAACTTTGAGAATAATAAAGGCTACTTATGATTATGTTAATGTGAATCTAAAAATTGGTATTAATAGTATTTATAATGGTGTATTAAGAATAATATCAAATTTTTCATTATAATAATTAAAAATAGTCTTATTTAATGCTCAAAGTTCCATCGTAATAACCATGAAAATAAGGGGACTATCATTATGAGACGGAGGGAGTATTAATAACAACTATAATAACAATAATAATACTTCGAAATAAATTAAAGTAAAAAGTATAACATTTATTTAGAGACTAATAATAATGTTGGTTCTCATTTGCTTGATGAGGACTATTAAATGAAGCATTGAAGTATTGTACTCCCTTCTTCTAAAATGAATATCCGTAAACACTCAATCGAGCTTGTTGTACCGATAACTTTCGCAATGAAAGAGTAATTTAAGATTAATTGTAAAAATAAAATAAAAATCAGTTGTAAGTTAGCTTGTATGTGAGATTTATTCTGTTCGAGACTCCGACTTTATAATCATATGAGCCTTAGACTTGAACTCTTGTTGATCCAATTCAATTAATTTATACTTCCTTCGTCCCGAAATGATTTTCTCATTTGCTATTTTTACTGTCCCAAAAAGTTATTCTCATTTCTATAACTTGGGTTTAAATGTGAATAATTACGACATGATTAGTGAAGCAAGTGTTCATATATTTAAAAAGTTTGAATAGTCAAAATGAGAAGATTATTTTAAGGAGGAGAGAGTAATAATCACATGTACTAATTACTCTCATCGTAAATTAATAGTCTCATGGACTTTCAAACATTTTGAGATTGAGGGAGTACTTATTTTATTTAAGGGTTAATCTCATTTTGCTACCCCATGGTTTACATGTTGTATCACTTGGGAGCCTATTGTTTTCATTTTCTCATATTAGGACCTAAGCTTTTATTTTTGTCTCAATTTTGGGCCCATGCATGATTTTCGCTAAAATTTTAACAAAAATTAGACATGTATCATCCAACACCTATTTTTCTTGAATATTTCACTACAACAAAAATGACTTTTGCCGGCACTTATTTACCGGCACTTGTAAAAGTGCCGTAAAATTGTGGCACTTTTCAAAAGAATGCCGCAATTTTTCGGCAATTTTTATGAAGTGCCGCAAATTTCCGTCACTCTTTCACAAAGTCCCACAAATTAGTTGCACTTTTAAAATGTGTCGGAAGTTGTGTCGGATGTTAGCAGCACTTATAAAGAGTGCCGAAAAAATTGCGGCACTTATTAAAAAATGCCGCTAAATTTCCTGCACTTTTTCTAAGTGCCGCTAATTTCAGGCACTTTTTTTATAAAGTGCCGCTAATATCAATAGATTTCTTTGAATATCTTTATTAAATTTTGAAAATTAATCATATTTTTCATTTCACTTTGCTTTGATTTGTTAATTATAATAAATTTATATATACTACAACCATAAAAACGCATTGATATACGCTTATGCGTTATGATAAATAATTGTATGTGTAAACTTGTATCAAAAAATGATTTAGCCTAGTGGTAGAAAGCTTGGATATCACATGTTAACTTTCTATCCAAAATTTAACAAATTTTTTGTTAAGGCTCTAAACTGATACAAAAATAAAAGTCCAGGCCCTAAAATGAGAAAAATGAAAGTATAGGCTCTCAAGTGATACATCATGTAAACTTTGGGGTAGTAAAATGAGCTTAACCCTTTATTTTATGTTTGATTTGGTAAGAGACTTTAAATTGGCAACATCAAAATCAAAATGAGTGGTTACTAACAACTAGTCAATTATATGATTAAAGAGAATGATAAGGGGTGAATTTCTTTTCACCAACACCTTGCATTAGGGTATTTATGATATTGATTATCTCATTCCCTATTAAAGGTGATAAGCTCGGAATTGAATCATGTTAAAACAAATACTCCATCGTTTTTAACTCTCGTCCTGCTTTTAGGTGATTCAATTAGTCGCTGTTCAATCATATTGTTATTTTTTTAGTCATTAAATCATCTAATGTGGTCAAAATTAAAAACATCCACAATTATATGCTCTTAATTCCCAAAAAAAAAATATTAAAAATTACCTTTGGTTCAAAATAATTGGCATTTTAAACATCTTCACTAATTTTTAAAAATACAATTATTATAACTTTACAAAGCAAGTATAAGTCAAATTGAGTAATTCGATAATAATAGATACAATATGTAGAGTTTATTGAAAACTCTATTGTCTATTGATATCGACCATCAGAAAGTGATTTAATCTTTATGGACGTTCAATCGAAGAACGTTTCAACGTTAGTTTCACTTTCAAGTCTCTCTCTTTATATATGGATTTAAACAAACAATGAATTACAACATTAAATGAAATGAAATACTAGTTCAAATGCCTTGAACCGGTCTAAGATAGGATAGGAAAGGAAAAAGAATGAATCCTTTACATGTACGATGGTTCCCCATGCTAGCAACTTATAGGTTCCCGTGTCAAAGCTTCTCTCTGTTTCATTTGTCCACGTGTGCAATGAAGTCACTTTATAAGATTAACGTGTTGACTCTTGGAAGGTCAAATATTGGAGTACGTACTACATTTTTGGAATGAAATAATCTGCCGGCTATAGGCTATAAATGAACATAATGGGCCGCGGTTAGTTTCTTTCACCGTCACACAATCACCATCCCTCCCGCCCTATTGTACTCGGTACCCCATTAATGTCCCCGCGTTGTGCTGCCCTTTAATGGAATATCAACAGGGCCGGCCCAAGGGGGCAGGTGGGCCCTTGTTCGGAGAAGGACCCAAAATTTTTATAGCATGGAGTATATATATATACACATACATGTATACACACATATATTATCTTTATTCAAGAAATAATAGAAACAAAATTATCACTAATTTTTTCTTAAAAAAAATCAGTTGACACATTTTATTAGTTCATTTTTAAGAAATAGAGTCCCCAAGAAAAAATATACACCAAAAAAGAGGCCTATTTTATTTGAGAAAAAAAAAAAACAACCAAGCCCCACTACGCATATAATTTTTAAGGCTTCATATTTCCTCATTCATATTATATTTGAGCCCTTATACTTTGTTGCTTCACGTTTTTAATAGTTTTGTTATACTCCCATGACATCATAAAATGACTTATTTGACTATTAAAAGAAATGTTGATATATTTTCCTTTCATCATTATTCTTAATAGGAGTAAGAATTACATTCGTAGCAAATGACTATTTAAGCATTTTTTTGTTTTAATTTATTTCACTTATTTTAATAACTCAAAGAAATTTTTTTTTCTTGTGAATAATATAAGTTGAAATAAAAACATATTTATAAGACATGGATATGTATAATCTTCTGTGGAGTATTTTTTTTTTTTAGTCCTCATATTCTTATTATATTATTATATTTTTGGTGACCATAATTTAATCTTATATTTGCAAGAGTTTTTATGACTCTTTCATAATATATATCTATAATATGTTCTTTTGCAAATTTTGGGACGTTATATGTACATTTTTTTAATCATATTTTTGTTGTACATATTTTTTTATTTTATAATTTTACTGGGTTTTATATATTTTGTTACTATTATTTATAAAAAAAAATTGTAGGTTTGATTATAACCTTTAATTTATCTGTTATTACGCTAAGTTCAATCAATTGATCATGCAATTATTTTATACTTTTCAATACAAACTAAAAGTACAAGTTAACAAAAAAAAATTGCTACTAAAAACAGTAGTTTTGAGAAGATAAAAATGATTTATAAAGGGCCAATCATTGTTTCAAAAAAAGAAAATGCCTCTCATTGAACTTTGCCAAGGGCCCCCAAAAAACTAGGAACGGCCCTGAATATCAACTCTTTCCTTTCATTTCTCTGAGCAATGCTAGGGGTACAAAATAAGCTCATAGAATAAGGTATTCTCTCGATTCCCATATAAGTGTAATACATTTAATTCCTCTGATAAATCCAATTGAAATTTTTAAAACTTACAAAAATTAAATTATTTTTATAAAATTCTAAAAATTGTTAAGTGTCGATCGTTTGGATACAGAGTTAAAAAGAAGAGAAAATTACCACCTAATCCCTCATCCTAACTGAAACTACCATCTAGTCCAAGGCAATATTTTCGTTTACCACCTAGTCCAGACCAATATTTTCGTTTACCATAAGGTCCATTAACGTACTGAAATCCCAAAACTACCCCTCCTTCAATTAAAACAACAACCTCTCCCCTCTCCTCCCATTCGACGCAAACATACGTTCTCTCTCTACTCTCTCACTACGTTCTCTCTCTACCCAACCTACTTCCAGCGAACTCCATTCTCCCATCTCCGGCGACCCTTCGCTCCCCTTCCTTCGGCGACGTCTTCGCTCCCCTTCCTCCGGCAACGTCTTCGCTCCCCTTCCTCCGGCGACACCTCAACTCTTTATTTCCGGCGATCTCTTCCATCCCTCACCTACGTCGGCTGTCCCTCTTCGTTTCCAATCTTAACTCTATCTCTCCATATTCCGGCCACGCCTCTCAGTTTCATCCAAATCTGGATCTTCAACGATCAGTCACTGCTGTTCGACCACAATCCGGCACCAACATTTTCCCCCTTCCTCGTTCCAAAGCCTTCCTTGCGTGGCAGATCTAGAAACTTCAGGTCCTCACAACTCCTCATCCTCTCTGACCGGCTCAAACGAAGTTCAGATATGTGATGATTTCGGCTCAAACAGAAAGGAAAGGTGTGAATTTTTTTTAATAGGAGAAAACATTAAAATCTTGGTCTCAAAATGAATGTCCAAATTTGTTTAAATTTCACCCATGCTTTTTCTGAATTCAAAATTAGGGACTAAATTTAGGGCTTCAATTTGTATTAAAATTTTCAATTAATTATTATATGATTTTGACCTGTTTTGATTTATTTAATTATTTAATGTCTGTCCTGCTTAGAAATTGGGTGAAATTGGGATAGCTGACAAGGAATTTGAAGAAGGGCTATTCCGAAGATGTGGGTTGTTCTCTCTAGTATAAAAACAGGGATATCATGTTCACATAAATAATGTATAGGTTCAAGCTTGAAATTAGCTTTGCAAACACATGTTCTGTTCTGATGTTCATATCAAATTCAATAGTTTATTTCTTAATGTTGATTAAATGTTTGTTACTTGGTTTGTTCTTGGAACAACTGCTTTTGGAACAATTGTTTTTGGAACAACTGTGAAGTTGTCTTTGGAAAACTTGCGAACTTGTTTTGAGCCACTTAGTTGATTCGGTTTGCTAAGTTTACAGTTATTTCTTCAAACAATTGTGAACATCTCAGTTATTGGCTGACAACTGGAGTTGGTCGTGTTATTAGTAGTTTAGTTGACAACTGACAACTGTGAACTAACAAATAAAGTCTCAGTTGTTCGGTCGTCGTAGTCGGACGTGTTCGTAGTATTTTAGTTGAACTTGTGCGAACTAACCAATAAAGTCTCAGTTGTTCGAACTTGTGCGAACATGTTATTGGAACAATTGCGAACTTACAATTACGAACTTGTTATCGGAACAATTGCGAACTTACAATTGTGAATAAACAATTGTGAACTTACAATTGCGATCATACAATTGCGAACTTACAATTGTGAACTTACAATTGCGATCTTACAATTGCGAACTTGTTTTTGGAACAAGTGCGAACTTGTTAATGGAACAATTGCGAACTTACAATTGTGAACTTACAAGTGCGAACTTACAATTGCGATCTTACAATTGCGAACTTACAATTGCGAACTTGTTTTTGGAACAAGTGCGAACTTGTTATTGGAACAATTGCGAACTTACAATTGAGAACTTACAATTGTGAACTTACAAGTGCGAACTTACAAGTGCGATCTTACAATTGCGAACTTACAATTGCGAACTTGTTTTTGGAACAAATGCAAACTTGTTTTTGGAACAAGTGCGAACTTGTTATTGGAACAATTGCGAACTTGCAATTGCGAACTTGTTCTTGGAACAATTGCGAACTTACAATTGGAACAAGAACAAATTTACATTTTTTCTTGGAACAAATGCGAACTTACAACTGTGAACTTGTTCTGAAACAACTGTGAATTTGTTCTTGAAATTTATTTATTTTTTTAAAAAAAACGTGAATTTGTTGCTAAGAGCTTTTAATTTGTTCTTGTAGAAAATGTGTAGTTGTTTTTTAAATAAAGAATGATTTCAAAAAAATAAAATGGACAATGAAAAATGGTCGTCCGAGGTGGTCACCGGAAAATGGTCGTCGGAAAAAGGTGGTCGGAGGTGGTGGCCGGAAAATGGTCGCCGGTGATAGTCACCGGAAAACGGTGGCTGAAAGCAGTCGCCGGAAAATGGTCGCCGGAGGCGGCCGAAAAAAGGTGACCGGAGGTGGTCGCCGGAAAAAGGTGGCCGGAGGTGGTCGCCGGAAAAGGTGACCGGAGGTGGTCGCCGGAAAAAGGCGACCGGAGGTGGTCGCCGGAAAAGGTGACCGGAGGTGGTCGACGGGAAAAGGTGGCCGGAAATGGAGGTCGCCGGAAAAGGTGGCCGGAAATGGTGGTCGCCGGAAAAGGTGGCCGGAGGTGGTCGCCGGAGGTGGTCACCAGAAAATTTGTGGCCGGGGGTGGTCACCGGAAAATGGTGGCCGGAAAATTGTGACCGGAGGTGGTTGACGGAAATGGTGGCCGGAACATGGTCGCCGGAAAACGGTAGCCGGAAATGGTGGCCAGAGGTGATCGCCGGGAAATGGTTGCCGGAGGTGGTCGCCGAAAAATGGTGGCCGGAGGTGGCCGTCGGAAAATGGTGGCCGGAGGTGGCCGTCGGGAAACGGTGGCCGGAGGTGGCCGCCGGAAAACGGTGGTCGGAAAATTGCGACCGGAGGTGGTCGCTGGAAAATGGTCGCCGGAGACGGTGGCCGGAAATGGTCGCCGGAAAATGTCGCCGGAAAACATTTCCGGAAAAGTGGCCGGAAAAAGGTTGCCGGAGGTGGTGGTCGGCCGGAGGTGGTGGCCGGTCGGTCAAAGTTGTTGACCGGTGAGAAGGTGAAAGGTTGAGGAGGGAGGGGTAATCATGTAATTTCCAGTCATTTAGTAAGGGCATTCATGCCCTTTTAATATCCCTTGGACTAGGTGGTAATATTGAAAATACCTTGGACTAGGTGGTAGTTTAGATTCTAATGAGGGACTAAATGGGAGTTGCCCCTAAAAAGAATTTAAAAATGTTTTGTAATAGAAAGTCGTGTTACTTTTTTAGAAAGTTATTTTATTTAAATAAATTTCCATCGTATTACAAACTCTATCAAGTCTATTACAGATCCAGTTCCTTATATATTACAAACCCCTATGAATTTAATTATTACAAAACATAACAATATAGCCTATCATATTTTTGTGTGCATGCATGTACATTTGACATTACTTCTTCTGTTCTTTGGGCTCAATCATGTTCTCTTTATTATGTTTTCATTTCAAAATTATTTTTTTTATTAAAAAAGATTGTTCTAATTCCCCATTCCCAAAGACTGCAGGTGTATGAATAATGGGTTAATTTCAGTGTCCACCCCTGAGGTTTGGACAAGTCTCACTGCCCCCCTTATGGTTTAGATTCGTCTCAGTGACCACCCTTTTGTCAATCAATTGACTATTTTACCCTTACTTGACTATATACCCCTTATAAGTTAATTTAAAATACTACATAATCTCACATTATAAAAATTTATACGTAATTTTAATACTTAAATTTATTCCCCAATACCAATAAATACCATTTTTATTAATAAATAATGTCTATGATTTATACTTCTTTTTATTCATTTTTTAAATCAAAATAAATATAGAGAAGCATGCACATATGAATATTTTTAAACTTGATAATTATAAAGATATAAAAAATATAAAAATTAAATTAAATTAAATATTTTAAAGCTTACATATTTACTTATTTTGAGTTAGAGATAACATGTTATGGATTTTAGAACTGAGGGATATAATAATATGCAATCTAAATCATTAGATACTCATTAATGTGGGCATAGTAAAAACTTATTCAAAATTAATATAAAAGATATGCATGCTTATATATTTTTATTTTCTATGTTTTTTTTTAGCTTATAATAGAAAATAAATTTAATACAACACTTGTGTTCAAAGATATATTTTGTTGATATTATGTGAAATTTTGTAATGAATTAAATTTAGTTAAATCGTTACGAAATCTCAAATAATACCAGAATATATATATATATATATATATATATATATATATATATATATATATATATATATATATATATATATATATATATAAAAGGGTTGTCTTTAAATTTATTCACTTTTTCAAGTGTTTTTAAATATCAATATAAAAATATTCATGCTTCTCTATTTTTATTTTATTTTGAGTAAAAAATGAATAAACAAAAGTATAATTCATTTACAATTATTCATAGATAGAAATAATATTTATTGAAAATGGAGAATAGATTTAAATACAACTTGTGTTCATTTTTTATTATTATTATGTGAGAGTTTTTAGTGATTTAAATGTAGTTAGTGAGAGATATTTAATCAATTAAGGGTAACATAGTCAATTGATTGATAAAAGGGTGGTCATTGAGACGAATCTAAACTTCAAGGGGGGCAGTGAGATTTGTCTAAACCTCAAGGGTGAGCACTGAAATTAACCCTATGAATAATACAAATCGGGGGTTGTACCAGAAGAAGATTTTCTTATATCTTCCTTAATCTATCATTTTGGAGGTCGGGTGGCCTACACAGGCATGGGCTGTCTTGAGTAAAATTATTGAAAGAAAAAAATTAAGGGTTACATAATAATGTCCAACACCTTCCTAACATTTTTGGATTAATTAAACAGTTTTTCTATCCTATGCCCTAAACGGTTTTTCTATCCTATGCCCTTAGGGCATAGGATAAGCACTATATTTATGGTAAGGGAATTGATTTTATATCTAAAGCAATTTTAATAAGTCTTGTAAACTTTCATCCATCCAATTTACTCCATTTTTCTTCCTAAATTTTAGACTTCCTTTATACTAACCAGATTCAACATTACTTCGATAACCAAAATATTATGTTTTATTACACAATTATAATATCCAACCAATTCTTTCCAAAAAAAATAATATAAAAAATCCTCCAATTTGTTTTATTTTATAAATACTTATTCACTAAAAACATAATACTTTATAAAGATTTTAGAAAGATATCATGTAAAAACAAAATATTAGGAGGCTAATTCAAAATAAAAAAAATCATATTATGTACTACCTCTATCCCGGAATAAATGTCACATATGGTCAACTAAGTTAAACTTTGTCCAATTTTTAATGTAAAATTGTTTATCTTCATTGAAATTCAAAAATAGTTGTGAATAATGTTTATATTGATGAATTAATAACCATTTTCAAAATATTATAAAAAGGTCAAATTTTCTTAACTTTTTTAGTCAAAGTTCGACTTAGTTGACCACATGTGACATTTATTCCGGGACAGAGGGAGTAGCAATTATACATTACTAGTTTCAATTTTTATTTTTTTTAAGAAAATATACGATTCGTTAATTCTTCAATGTAATGTATCCATTAAATGCGAGTAAAAATTGACTTGGGAATTACTAACGAATGGAGTATGTATAAATATCATTGCTATACTCTTTTAATGTTTAACTTTCCAATTATATATCCTTAAAAAATTCAATTATATAATTAATTTTTGAAAAAAATAAGAAAAAAAATAAATTATATAATTAATCGGGAGTGAAGTGATTTTAATTCTGGTTAGTACTAGTGAGTAACCCGTCGGAATTCGACGGGAATAATAAAGTTAATTAATTAAGAAAAACTGATGAAAGGCATTTTCAAACTGAGATAATGGTACAAAATCAAATTAAGTGATCTATATAATACCATATAATTTGCAAGGATATTAAGTGATGAAAGATATTTTCAAACTCAGAATATAAGTTCACCATCTCATTTGCAAGGATATAAAGAAGCCCGTTTAAGACCTTAAATAACATTTTTTTGTTGTTTTAGACCCCGCCTCAATGGGCTTGCCCTATGACTTTTGTCCGTCTCGCTCCGACGTTCGATTTGATATGCGGTGCGTTCCGCGGTTCATCCGGAGTCAAAAGTTATGACGGTTTCGGCGCACTCGCTGAAATTACTCCAAAAACTTCAACGCGTTAGTGTCCGCATCAATTAGTAATTTAAAACATCAAACATATTTTATTTATAGAATCCTTCATTTTTATTTTTATTTTTATTTTTATTTTTATTTTTGCAAAATATGTGGCTCGATTTTCTTCACCGAGATATACTGCTACATCACATTTCTTATCTTTAGCCCATATCTTAAAATTCAACTAACTGAATGATTATAATTTCTAATATTTTAATTTAAGATATCCATTATCTTTAGCCTACTAAAATTAAGTAATCATGTTTTCGTAATTTAAGCTCAGAAAATATTTGATTTAAAAAAAAAATCAGTTTTAAAAAACTAAATCATTTCCTGAAATAAGTATTATATACATTTGCCTATAGAATAATGCCACGTGGATTTCCACGTCATAATTCCACGTGGCTTAATGAGAAGGCTTGAAGTGTTTTTGCTTTTATATATTATATAGATGTGTAGATTTTTACCATAAATTATTAACTTTAATTTTTTTTTCACTAAATAACAAAAAAATACAAATTCTCATATAAAAATGAATATGCATGCAAAGTTGACAACATCTACGTCCAAATTAAAGATAACGACTTTTGTCCGTCTCGCTCCGACGTTCGATTTGATATGCGGTGCGTTCCGCGGTTCATCCGGAATCAAAAGTTATGACGGTTTCGGCGCACTCGCTGAAATTACTCCAAAAACTTCAACGCGTTAGTGTCCGCATCAATTAGTAATTTAAAACATCAAACATACTTTATTTATAGAATCCTTCATTTTTATTTTTATTTTTATTTTTATTTTTATTTTTATTTTTATTTTTATTTTTATTTTTGCAAAATATGTGGCTCGATTTTCTTCATCGAGATATACTGCTACATCACATTTCTTATCTTTAGCCCATATCTTAAAATTCAACTAACTGAATGATTATAATTTCTAATATTTTAATTTAAGATATCCATTATCTTTAGCCTACTAAAATTAAGTAATCATGTTTTCGTAATTTAAGCTCAGAAAATATTTGATTTAAAAAAAAAAATCAGTTTTAAAAAACTAAATCATTTCCTGAAATAAGTATTATATACATTTGCCTATAGAATAATGCCACGTGGATTTCCACGTCATAATTCCACGTGGCTTAATGAGAAGGCTTGAAATATTTTTGCTTTTATATATTATATAGATGTGTAGATTTTTACCATTAATTATTAACTTTAATTTTTTTCACTAAATAACAAAAAAATACAAATTCTCATATAAAAATGAATATGCATGAAAAGTTGACAACATCTACGTCCAAATTAAAGATAACGACTTTTGTCCGTCTCGCTCCGACGTTCGATTTGATATGCGGTGCGTTCCGTGGTTCATCCGGAGTCAAAAGTTATGACGGTTTCGGCGCACTCGCTGAAATTACTCCAAAAACTTCAACCCGTTAGTGTCCGCATCAATTAGTAATTTAAAACATCAAACATACTTTATTTATAGAATCCTTCATTTTTATTTTTATTTTTATTTTTGCAAAATATGTGGCTCGATTTTCTTCACCGAGATATACTGCTACATCACATTTCTTATCTTTAGCCCATATCTTAAAATTCAACTAACTGAATGATTATAATTTCTAATATTTTAATTTAAGATATCCATTATCTTTAGCCTACTAAAATTAAGTAATCATGTTTTCGTAATTTAAGCTCAGAAAATATTTGATTTAAAAAAAAATCAGTTTTAAAAAACTAAATCATTTCCTGAAATAAGTATTATATACATTTGCCTATAAAATAATGCCACGTGGATTTCCACGTCATAATTCCACGTGGCTTAATGAGAAGGCTTGAAATGTTTTTGCTTTTATATATTATATAGATGAGAGGAAGCCTAAAATTTAGGAGAAAAAATGGTATAAATTGGTTGGGTAAAAGTTTATAATACTTACAAAGATTTTCTAGGATATAATATCAATTTCCTTCCCATAAATATAGTGTTTATCGTATGCACTTAGGGCATAGGATAGAAAAACCGTTAATTAAATTATTATTTCTTCAAAATAAAGACTAATTAATTAGATTATGGATGTCAGAAATTTCACTTTGAAAATGCAATTATCTTGTCGATAAAGGAAATAAAATGTGCAATTCCACTTTTTTGAATCACTAATCCTCACTTATTTAAAGAATATTTTTAATAAAAGTGCAAAGTCAAACTATAAAAATTAAATTGAGATGGAAGAATATATTTTTTATCATGTTTTTTCGAAGAAAATGAAAAATAGTTTTATTTTTATTTTTTTTTGAAAAAACGAGAAATAAATTTAGAAAAGCATAACTAGACAAAAGTTTGTTTTTGAAGAAAGGGATCGTTGCTCGAAAAAAAAACCCCGAAAGAGATCAAATCATTGGATATTAATAGAGAAACCAAAGAGCTCTAGCTTAAGTGCTATCCGGTTTTAGCTTTTCATGAGAAGGTCATGAGTTCAATTTCCGTTAGCTAGATTTGTGTTGGCCTATTTATAAACCCACTTGTAACCTTCATGGCATTATTGTGAAATAATATAAATATAAAATTCAATTAAAAAAATTATAGCCTTCATGACATAATAAAATAATATAAATAAAATAATCCAATTTAAAAAGAAAGATACTAATGAAGGAAATAGAAGATGGAGAGAGGGCGTATGAATTAGGCGCAGCTACTTAATTAAGGGCACTGTGACTAGATGTAGGATGGATACATTTAAACCATAAACAATCCCATTAATTCGTTTATGTTGGGCACGGACTAAATAATTTTAGACCGAGTAGGTTTTGGGGGAAATTGGTTTCTCCATAAATTATAAAAACTCTAATTTTTCATATGGGTTTCACCTTTAAATAGCGAGTTTAGGCATTAAAACATTGAGTTTAAGTCTTCAAACACCAAGAAAATAACATAGCAAGTTTAGGCTAAAAAAACAATGAGTTTAAGCCTCAAAACACCAAAAAATAAAATAGCAAGTTTAGGTCTTAAAACAGTGAGTTGAGGCCCTAAAACACCAAATACGTATATTTAAAACATGGCT
This sequence comes from Campanula takesimana, assembly GCA_026119855.1. NCBI lineage: Eukaryota > Viridiplantae > Streptophyta > Magnoliopsida > Asterales > Campanulaceae > Campanula > Campanula takesimana. Next base: position 887,405 of record JAOWBW010000116.1, on the reverse strand, counting down.
TTTTATAACTTATGGAGGAACTACTTTCCCCCAAAATTTTCTGTTTCAGACCACGGGCGACATTAATGATGAAACCAAAAACGTCGGATCAGGCCAAACCCAGCGGCTCAGATAATGCCAACCATCATTAAAGGGCTGAAATAGATTGAACAAATGTAAACTAGCCGGGGCTTTAGCGGCGAAGGCCCTCCGGCGTGAGAGTAAGAATCTGGATGTGAAAGAGAGCAAATCAATTGACCAGAGTTCAGAGTCAAAGAATGCGTTACCCGTATTTTATGGACTAGGGCGTGTATATATAGTGTAATAGGATAGTTTCCTTGCTTGTAAAAGAAGAAAGGAAGTATAGGAAGGTTATGATTGGATTTAGGGAAGTGGAATTTCATCCAAATCTCTATTCCAGTATTTGTCCTTGACCCGGTGCGATTTATCATCTGATGTGAATCGTTTATCTCAATTATGCATTGTCCCACTTATGTTCATTGGGCGGCTCTCAAACGGGTACTACGGTATTTGGTTGGCACTAGCTCACATGGATTGCTTGTTGGGCAAGTGATAAAGATAACTATAATTCTACTACTGGATATGTTTTATCTTGGTCGTAATCCTCTTTCTTGGAGCTCAAGGAAACAACGTACACTTGCCTGTTCCTCGACTGAAGTTGAATATAGAGCTATTGCTGCAACAACATCTGAAGTTCTTTGACTCCAAAATTTATTGCGTGAACTTCATGTGGTGTCTTCTCAAATGCATGATGTTTATTGTGATAATATGGGTGCTACATTTGTCGTAGCAAAACCGATTTTTCACTCCAAAATGAAGCACTTGGGTTTGGACTATCATATTGTGAGTGAGCAAGTTCAAGCAAAACAACTTCGGGTGGTGCATATCTCTGGCTCTGATCAGTTGACTGATGTCCTCACCAAGCCTCTCGCAAGAACCCAATTCCTTGAATTGATTTCCAAGATTAGTTTTTCTGATCGGCCGTCCATCTTGAGGGGGGCATTTGATAGAGATAAAGATCATACGTGATCTTTATAGGGTTAATTGCAGTTTAGGGCCTGAACTCAGCATATTGTTCCCCAAGGAGGGCTCCAACAAATTATTTCTGCAGACCATGGCTCAATACGTTTTGTTTTTTTTTATCAATTTGGGGCTTTTTGACGGAATTCGTTAGAAATTTCGTTAAATGATCATGTGCACGGCACATGATCAACGGAATGGTTACTTTGAAGTTTATATTGACTATTAAGGGGTTAAATGTAAGAATTTGAAAAAGGTGAGCCCAAGATGACAACAAATTTATTAAATTACTCCTTCCGTCCCAGACTAGACTAAGGTTCTTACTTTCCTTTTTGGTTTGTCCCAGACTAAGGTTCTTAGTTGCTTTATTACCTAAAATGGACTATGGGACCCACTTGTCATTCTCACAATAAAAACTCCCTACCCACTTTATCTCTCCACTTTCTCTTACTTATTTTTTCATACTCACAACATTTACTTTTTCTTAATCTCCGTGTAAAGTCAAACGAAAAACCTTAGTTCGGGACGGAGGGAGTACTAAATTTACATATCAATTGAATATTGCTTCATCTCCAGTTACGAAGATAATAGGTGGACAAGTTCATCTTCTCCGGCCACAAAGTGTCACTCTTTATCTCCACCTCCGGTGAACTTCTTCAACTTCTCCGGCGATTAAGTCCACATCTGGTGCTTCGCCATTTTGTTGACACTCGCCGTCTACTCTCACAACAAGCTCTCGCATCCCACCGGCACCCTAAATTACCATTCTCCTTTACTCTTCCTTATCCTTGCCGTCACCACTTCCAGATCTACCCAGTCTTCCAAGGATTCCGGCAGCCTTAGTCACTGTAACTCCTTTCTTCTTCTTCTGATCCCTCGACATGGCGATTTCCAAGCGAAATCTCTGCGAGAAACGGGGGATCTCCAGCTTTCAAATGCCTGTGCACGAATTTATTCATTGAAAAATGGAGTTCATCAATCTTGTTCTTGGTGTCTTAATTTGATTTTGGGTCTTTGGTAGAGGCGGTGGTTGGAGTGAGTGGTGTGGCCAGAGGGAGGTTGGATCTGGGTAAGATTTTGAGGTGAAGCCGTGAAGATGGGGATGAGAGTTGGGTGTAATATTTGAGAAAGAGAGCTTTTAAATTTCATCCTTAATGTCCAAATTCTTACAGTTAACCCCTTAATATTCAATATAAACTTCAAAGTAACCATTCCGTTGATCATGTGCCGTGCACATGATCATTTAACGAAATTTTTAACGAATTTCGTCAAAAAGCCCCAAATTGATGAAAAAAGACGTATTGAGCCCTGGTCTGCAGAAATAATTTGTTGGAGCCCTCCTTGGGGAACACTATGATGAGTTCAGGCCCTAAACTGCAATTAACCCATCTTTATATTCTTATTAGGCTTAAATACGTTTACTCCCCTCAAGTATACACCGAATCCCACTTTGCACCCCCAGCACGAAATTTGTGTCTAAGTGGTACCCAATGTTAAAATTATCTCACTTTGCCCCTTGGATTCTAATAAATGTTAGAAATTTAACGAAATTGATCATATACATGTCACATGATGTGTATTTTCGTCATTTTAACTCTCAATCTTCCTTTAATTTATTTTTCCACTCCTCTCATTAATTATAAGTTTTAAAAAATATTTTTACACTATATATTACATACAAAATTATAATACTAATAAAAAATAAATAAAATCAAACAAATGAGTCATGTAAAAAATAATAATGTTATGTGTGGATTATAAATTACAGTTGGTGGGTTTTAGTTTGATATGATTTTTTTTTCTTTTTCAGATTAATTATTTTTATACTTTTTATTTTACTAATATTTGAAAACCCAAATATAATTTTTTAATTTATTACATGAGTTATTTGTTTGATTTAATTTTTTTTATTAGTATCATTAAAATAAATAAATTAATTAAATAATATGTTAGTAATTTATATTGATATTATAATTTTATATTTTTTATGTAATAAATAGTGCAAAAATATTTTTTAAAATTTATCATATATGAGAGGAGTGGAAAATTAAATTGAAAGAAGGTTAAGAGTAAAAATAACGGAAATACCCATCATGTGACATGCACATGATCAATTTCGTTAAATTTCTAACATTTGTTAGGATCCAGAGGGCAACGTGTGATAATTTTAACATTGGGTACCAGTTAGACACAAATTTCGCGCTGGGGTGTAAAGTGGGATTCGGTATATACTTGAGGGGATAAACGTATTTAAGCCTTCTTATTATTATATTTAGTTAAGGATTCTATTTTTTAATACTTGTTTTTGTTTGCAAAGGATTCTTTACTTTACTTCCTTCTCAAGTTAATGTATAAATACTTTACCATATTATCAATACAATTTGAGTTTTCTCCCCCAATTAATAATTATCTTAATTATAATCACAACATGAAAAATACTAGTACTTTCTAATAAAAAATCAAACAAAATACCCATTGCCAATAATAATGAAATGATTCAGTTTCAAAATACTTTGAAAAAATAATTGGGTGCTACTTGGAAAATGGTGGATCGTTTATGGAATTTTGTCATATTAGTAACAATATAGGAATATCTCAAAGGTTGTGATGACTAGGTCTAGGTAGAAATAATTAGAGTCCGGATCTCCTGTGCCCTTCCATGTGCCTCTTCCTGTGCCCCTCTAATTTGAACCGTTTAGATGCTTGAATAATATCAACATAAACGGTTGAGATTAGAAGGGCACATGAAAAGGCACATAGAAGGGCACAGGAAATCTGGACTCAAATAATTAGATGCGTATAATAAAGCCAAAAGGGGGCCTCCTTGTTATAGGGCAGCACTTGCAGTAGTTGCTGTCAGGTTAGTTAAGGCTAAGGATGGTGGTTCTTTTTCTAATCTAGAAAGGATCCAGCCAGCCAGGTCTGTTACTTGCTCTTGTTGTGGGTCAACATTATTCAGCTTAATAATAATGCTCTTAATAATACCCAAACCAATTAATCTCACCTTCTATTTCTTCTGCTGGGTTCCTCTATCATACTCCCTCTGACTAAGAAAATAGTCCACTTCGGATTTTTGACGGTCAACACATGTGAACTTTGACAAAAGATTATTATCAATCTAATCATCCTAATGAAATTTTAAAATTTATCATTGATAAATCGCTTGATGATTAATCAATAATAAGTTTTAGAATTTCATAAGGATGGTTAGATTGACATTTATATTTAATCAAAGTTCACTTGTATTGACCATCAAAAGTCAAAAGTGGACCATTTTTCTGGGACGGGGGATTATTATATTATATACTCCTATATGTGGCACCAAATTCATCTTCGAGATGTTTTGGGGGGAAACTAGTTTCTCCATAAATTATAAAATGTCCACTTTTTAACCCTTAACCCTTAAACCCTAAACCTTAACCCCTATAAAAAAACAAGACTTTTTATAACTTATGGAGAAACTAGTTTCTCCCAAAATTTTCTCTTCGTCTTCTATTTGCTTGGCTTAAATGATTCGAGAAAGAAAATGGCTTTAAAGCTCGTTGATTTTTACTGCCAGCTAATGATCTTTGTTTTTCAACAAAATACGTATATTTCTTCGGTTCTGAAAAACACACTCCCTGTTGGTGATTTTAGTGTCATCAACGATTTTATGTAATTGGATTTACTAGAGACCAATGCGATCTCATATTAGGCTCGGATATGAGTAAGGGAAAGTGTGGAGTACACACTCATTTTGAGTCAATATGTTTTCGACCACGATAAAGAAGCAGGGGTCAAGGGGCAGCGCCCCTTGTTGGGGTCCCGCTCCCAACAGAGCCGGCGGGGGTCGAGGGGAAGCCGCCCCTCGCGGGGCTCGGGGCAGCGCCTCGAAACCTAAACGGTATTGTTGGTACTCCAATTAATTCCCGCCAGCTTTTCCCGCAAAGGACACTACTGTTGGCTAACATGTATGACTGTTTGATGCCAACAGTCATATCTGATCCCTCTTCCCATCTGTTTATAAAACAGATTTTGGTCTCATGTTTCTTCTACGAAAAACCCTAATAATACTCTAAGTTTCTGATCTGTTTTCTTGGCCTAAGATACAGATTGTTTTGATTGTCTTATCCCAGTGAAGATTTCGTGAAACCTAGGCTTAAAGGGTCGAAATACTTTACTCGGATAGTGGATTGTAGACGATTCAATCAATATCCATGATTATCAATTACCCTAAACCCCAAGTTTTCTAACACTCCCTCCGTCCCAACTTAAACTTCAAAAAAAAATTGGGTTCAAGAATTAAGAAAAAGTTGATGTGTTGCGAGTGTAGATGGTTTGATAAGAGAGAGAAAGTGGGGTAGGGAATAGTTAGTGGGTAATGGTCATGAGTATGACATGTGGGGCATACAAATAAAAAAACAAAAAAAAACTTTCAATTTTGAGATTTTGAAGTTTAAGATGGGACGCCCAAAATGGAGATTTCTGAAGTTTAAGATGAGGGCGAAGGGAGTACTTAATTTGACTTTAGGGTCAACACATGATGATTGCACTTCGAGAAAAAGAAAAGAGTGAAAACTATTTATTGTAATGAAATTTCATAAATTATTATTGACGGACTATCAAGAATATCATCGATAACAGTTTTTAAATTTCTGTTGGAAATATTCAGTTTTTATATATGCAGTCAAAGTAAGACTATATTTTTGAGCTGGAAATAAGTAACCATAATAGGTTAAATTTTAGTGAATTGTTTTTTTTTTTTAATTATCATTTTGGGCATTTGTCTCCAGAGTCCAGAACGAACAAGATACGGATGAAAAGTGCATGAAATATGACGTAGAAATGAATTGAACCAAAAAGTTTAAGGGTAGCAAGTAGCAACATAGAGTTTCAATTTCTTGTTATCATATTCGGTGCAGGTTGACTGGTTCTATTTTAAGAGTTGCTAGCCACTAGCTTTCATGGATTTTCAAAATGAAAAAAAAATAATGATTTAGTATCATATCCGTTTCATATATTATATTTGTTTTGATAATAATAAAATTATTTTTTTAAAAGCAAATAATGGTTATTACAGTATTAAGAATTTCAAATACACTGATTCGCATAGATTCCATCTTTGACATGCATGTACACGTTTATTTAAAACCATAAAAATTGGCACCTAATTTTCTTTTAATATACTCCTTCTGATAAAGTCTGAGGTTCCACCCCAAAACCAATTGACAATGGAAAGAGTAGCCCAGGATCTTTATATAGTCAATGCTTGACTAGTTAATTTCCGATGTGGGATAATTGACCCTAACACCTTCCTCCATTCTGAAATGATTTTCTCATTTGTTATTTTTTATTGTTTTTTTTTCATTTGTATAGTTTAAGTTTAAATATTCATAGTGAAATACGTATTTATATCTTTAAAAAATTGAATAATAAAAATCATTTTAAGATTTTAAGACGGTAGGAGTAGTGATGAAACATCAACATAAAAAGATTACAAAGTCAAGTCAAGTAGTTGTAGGCTAAAGATTAATAAAAGAAGTAGTGCCATTTGGTGGGGTGCTTGAAGCTCACATCCTAAATCGAAAAATATATACTCTTTCTTTTTGTTTCATAAAGATAGTTTTATTTTTATTTTTAAAATTTCATTGTGATCATATCAAAGTTCATTTAAGCCGACCATAAAAAATCAAAATAAACTATCTTTCTAAGATAGAGAGAGTAGTATATTACCAACATCCACCCCACCCGCTTCAATAATATATGAGATTTTTCAAAATATTCCCCAAAATAGACCCATACAAGATGGGCCTAGAGGGGATAATTTCGTTTCTTACCCTTTTTGAAAATTTAAATCATTATCGGATGTGGATATCTTACTAGCTAATTCGTACCTTCTGTGTTCTTGTGAAGCATTAAATTTTAGTAGAATTTTCTTTCATTCACAACTTTAATGTGAATGCTATCTTGAAAGGAGAAAAACTATCTTAATTTTGAGGGGCAATGTTATGTGATCACATTTCTATTTCTGCCAACCAACTATACCACTCGTCTAGTGTGCAAGAAAAATCATTTCATCGCGAATTGTTTATGTATTACAGCATCTATATTATAGTTCAAACAGTATGTTATATATACAGTGGGAAGCCACATATATATGAAATGTTGTCATTTAAACTTTTTTTTTAAAACCAAATAATATAATTTCACTGATAAAAATTAAGAAGATGTCATTCCACTCAGTCGAAAGTTCATCCCAAATATGAAGATTGCTAAATAATAATGCAATTCTCATTAATACAGTTGAATTTATAACTCGCAACATTATCAGAACGAAACTTTTCCTAATATTTCTGGAATCAAATCTCCAATGAATGAATGCCCTTATGAAGAATTATTTGGGACACCCAAATGCTTCTCCAAATATTACTTGGACACTGTCCAAATTTGGCATTCAAAAAAATCAGCACGCGGAAAGTATTTGACTTTGAGAACATGATAAATTAAAGCATTAGGGTTGACAATACGTGTATAAGCAAGCATCCAAAATATTGCAACAACAAAAAAATTCAATCATTACACGTAGACTCTCTAACAGTGGGGGAAAGAAAGAGGCTCTCGATGAAAGAGAGAAGACATAGGCTCTCGACGAATGAGAGAGCGCAAAAGCTCACGACTGGAGAGAAATTCTAATTCTGATGAGGAAACAAAAAAATTCAATTGTATAAAAAGAAAACATATAAGAAAAGCGTAAAGCGAATACATAATTAGCTATTTATTGAAGAGAAAAAGAGTAAGAGATGTTGAAAAGGAAAAAGAGAGATGGAGAACCGAAAATCATTATAGTACTTTCCAATTTTATGAGGTAAATTAAATATAGTAAATTTGTCAATTTCAACCCCTTTACTTGTCGTAAAATTTGTGTTATCATATTATGTTACCCTCCTTTTGCGCCAAATTTCGGTATGAAAAATATAATTTGAATTCTCTACGATATTCTGACCTCGATCCCCCTAAATTTAGGGATAGTTAGGACAATTTATAACGTCCTGCAAGTGTCAATAGCCTATTTAATTGTCACAGCATATAGCTCGCGCAACTTGACCTTGATGGTTTAAGTCAAAATGTCAAATGGAGTTTAATTAGGCATTTAAGAATGTTATCTTAGGTCAAATATTACCCGGAAATATGAACATATATATGGAAAACCGACGTGCATTTCTATCTGTTGTGTATGGGGATTAAAGAAAAAGTAAAAAAAAACAAAAAAAGTGATGTGTTGTGAGTATAGATAATTGGGTACAGTGGCGGATCTAGGCCCTTTGAGGAGGGTACTTCGACCCCCCTAACTTCTGTAATTTTTATAAATTTACCTTTTACAATTTTCGATTTTACTATATTGAGCCCCCTAAAAAGAAAATTTCAGGAGGGTCTAGATTTGCCACTGATTGGGTAGTAGAGAGAAAATGGGGGTAAGTAATAGTAAGTAGGTTAGTTGAGGTGAGTATGAAAAGTGAGTTCCACTAAAGTATTAAAAACTTTACATTTTAAAATTTTGTAATTTTAAATGAGACCTAAAATAACAAATTTCACCATTTAAAATGAGACGGAGGGAGGACGTCTTAGTCCTGGAGTTGACCTTCTTACTATCTTATCTTCAGATTACAGCTTTAGCAGATACACAAAAAGTTGACCACTCCTTCATGATCCAGCTCACTTTTAGTAATAACACACGTTAGTATTAAAGAGTGGCATTTTCGTAATACCCTCTAAAAATCGAGTCCTTTTCTGTATCAAACTAGCATAAATAGACAATCCTACAAGAACACCAAGTACAATTTTTTTACAACAACATTAACATTTGAAAGAGTGCAAACAATGTTGTCTTCGGCTTTATCTTTGTCACTCACAAAACTAGTTCTCTTCATATGTCGTCTCCTCTTCAAGCTCTACAAAAGCTACCATCGCAAAGGTCTCCATAGAACCTTTAGCAACTCCCATTCATCATCTTTCAAAGCACAAAGACAACTTAATTCTCTTGCACAAAGATCCGATCTTTCGGATAAAACCCTAGTCCTTGATGTGGAAGTTGCATTGTTTCGATCTTCTTCGTTGTTCCCTTACTTCATGTTAGTAGCCTTTGAGGCCGGAGGCCTCGTCCGGGCTTTTATTTTATTCGTTATGTACCCGATACTCTGTCTGGTTAAAGAAGAGGTCTCGATTAAAATTATGACAATGATATGCTTTTTTGGGGTGAAAAAGGATAGTTTTAGGGTTGGAAGTGCAGTTTTGCCAAAGTTTTTCATGGAGAATGTTGGGTTGGAAGGGTTTGAGGTTATGAAGAGAGGGGGGAAGAGGGTTGGTGTGAGTAATATGCCTAGGGTAATGGTTGAGAGTTTCTTGAAAGACTATTTGGAGTTTGAGTTTGTTGTTGGTAGAGAGCTTAAGGTAGTTGGAGGGTATTTTGTGGGATTAATGGAAGATGGTAAGGACATTAGTGGAAATCAATATTTGAATGATATGCTTGACAAATTGATTGGAATCAAGAGCTCCAACAAGTCTAGTAATCATCATTGGTTCTCCCATTGCAAGGTCAGTGTTATATATAAGCATTTTAAATATAAATTTTAGTATTCTTAAAGATTTAAAAGTATTTTAGTATAATTTTATCATTGATACAAATAACTCAGTAAACATACGTTAAGTGCCTATTAAAAATAAATGGAGTGTACAGTACTTTTTTTTATTAGGACAACAGTTAATTCCAAGTACAGCCTATAATAAGTCAGTTGCATTCATTTATTTCAGTAGTAGATACTCCTTCCGTTTAAAAATATCATTCGCTTTAAAAGTGAAAATTTGTTCACTTTACTATTATCAAGATATTTTTTTATTGTTTTCTTTCAATTACTTCCTTATTAATTATTATAAAATATCTCTTGTACAAACATTTAATCACTTAAAAAATTTAATTAGTATGAGAGTAATTGAGCCATTTTAACATGCATTTATTATATTTTTTAATGTATGTGTGAAATAGTCTAAAACAACCTAAATATAATAGACAAAAACTTGTGTGAGAACACTCCAACCCGTCTCATGGGTGAGACGGGTCATTTTTTTGACCCATTACCCGACACACAACCCTGCTCCAGGACCCATGGGGGGACCCTGCCACGTGGCAGCCCCTCATTGGCCCATTTTTTTTTTTTTTTTTTTTTTTTTAAATTTTTATATTTTTATTTTTGGTTTTTTTTCGGTTTGTGAAAAGTAATAGTTACCATCTCTTAAAGTAATAGTGTTATTCCTATGTTTTCTTCGTTTGCCAAAAGTAATACTTATTATAACTAAAATGTAACAAACGTGTTATTTATATGTAATAGTATTTGTAAATAATTGTAATACATATGTATAGATATCTATTTGTTTTCAAACAATAAGTTACAATGGGGTCAAATTTATCATGATACATGTAAAAGTATTACATTATCTATAGAAATCTGTTACAATTTCGTCAATCAAAGTGTTACATTTATTTGTATAAACTTACTATTACATTCATATACATAAGTTATTACTTTTCAAATGGGTAAAAACGAGCTTTTGTTTTTTTTAAAACAAGTATTACGTTTACTTATGAACAATGTTACTTTAAGAGATGGTAACTATTATTTTTTGCTAAACCACTGAAAAGCCGAAAAAAAAATATAAAAACTCAAAAAAAACCAAAAAAAAAATTAAAAAAAAAAATTCGACCAATGGTGGGTTGCCACGTGGCGGGTTCGGCCCATGAGTCATGGGGCGACCCGTCTCATGCATGAGACGGATCCCCTTGTTCTCATGGGAGACCACCTCAATATAATATGCACGAAAATTCAATAAAAACTGTTGTACTGTAGAAAAAAGGAAGAGAAAACTGAACGCATTAATTAGTTCACTCAATTTAGTCACACAAGTCGGTCATATAAATTCTTTTAAATTCCCATGACCAAATCAGCGTTAAATTAGCTATAGAAAAAACAAAAAACACCTTTTGTTAGAGAAAGGTATCAATTGAAAGTTGAAACCATTAAAATACTCTCTCCGTCCCAAAATGATCTTCTCATTTGCTATTTTTCATTGTCTCAAAATGTTCTTCACACTTCTACATTTTAGGCTTAAACAAAGCATGGCTAGTGAAGCAAGAGTTTATTTCCTTAAAAAGTTTGAATAGTACGCGGAGATCATTTTGGGACGGATGGAGTAATAAATTAAAATGTAAAAAAAAAAAAAAAAAAACCAATTCCCCAAGTACACATGCTAATTATTATCTCTCTATTATTTCAGGAGGTTTATGCAATGACAAATAGAGACAAGTCAAAATGGGGTCCACTTCCAAGGGACAAATACCCAAAGGCACTTATTTTCCACGATGGTAGGTTGGCATTCACACCAACCCCTCTCTCCATGCTCTCAATGTTCATGTGGTTCCCAATTGCCGTGCCCCTCTCCATAATAAGGGCATTCATAGCCATTTTGATGCCCTTTAATGTCTCAATTCCTATTTTAGCCTTCTCCGGCATGGGCCTCACTGTCGAAAAGCCCAAGTACTCTTTCCAATCGGCCCAATTAGCCCACAAGCCCAAAGGCCTATTATACGTTTGTAATCACCGGACTTTACTTGACCCTTTATTTCTATCTTTCGGTCTAAAGAAACAGTTTGCTGCTGTCACGTACAGCTTGAGCCGAATGTCTGAGATCTTATCGCCCATTCGGACCTTTCGATTAACTAGGGATCGTGATCAAGACGCGGAAATGATGGAGAAGCTTTTGAATCAAGGGGACCTAGTTGTTTGCCCTGAAGGGACCACTTGTAGGGAACCCTATTTGTTGAGGTTCAGTCCATTGTTTACAGAACTGAGTGATGATATAGTGCCAGTTGCACTTGACACTAATGTAAGCATGTTCTATGGTACAACGGCTAGTGGTTTAAAATGCCTGGACCCCTTCTTCTTCCTGATGAACCCTTGCCCTTTATACACGGTCCGGTTTCTTGAGAAGGTCCGTGGGGCCACAGATAGAGTCACAGAAGCAGATAATAACTCGAGATTTGACGTTGCGAATCATGTACAAAGTGAGCTTGGCAAGGCATTAGGGTTTGAGTGCACCGGTCTAACAAGGAAAGACAAGTACTTGATATTGGCTGGAAATGAAGGGGTTGTTTCTCAATCTTGTAAAGTTTAATAAAGTATACTACAAAAACTATCACATGTAATGTAAAATTTCTTTTGTGATTGCATTATACTCCATTGATACATACTATATTCTTTGATTGGCTTTTCAATATACCCTTTGTGTGTTCCCTTTTGGTATTGTTCACATTGCATCATATTCATTTTAAAAAATGTTAACTAGAGGTTATCTGCTTCGAGACTATAAAGAAAATATGTTAATTTTTAAATGAAAGAATATAACGAAAACATTGTAAAGTTAATCACATGTCTTAGAATAATATTTGTAATGTAATAAACATGATTAACCATTTTGAAAAAGTGGAAAGTCATATAATTGAATTAAATGGAAATTTGATAGCTAAAATGGTGACAAGGGTAATGTGGTGTAGTCTAGTCTATCTTAATGAAATGGATACTATTGGACGGTCCATGTGGTATTGCCTACACTTGCAACTATGGGGCCTCAATATTGAATGTGAAGGAGTAATTGTAGTGTGATGAGCATTTATATTATCAAATGACTAAACCCGAATCCACACAAAGTATCTCAACCTCGATTATCGCATCCACTTGCTTGTAGATAAGATGATCGAAGAAAATAGTGATAACTAACTGTTTAACACTTTAATTATTGATTATTTGATTAAATTTGAAGTTTTTGATCATCTGGCCACCCAAATCTATCAATAAAGACCTTCGTTTGTAGAAGTTTCAAGTTGAGCAACACATTTCATCTTACTGCAATACAACAAGCCAGAGGACTTGTAAACCTGATCCGTAGTTTGTAGGTCTAATAATGGAGCGGGTTTCTTAGACTTTTTGTGTGCTACTCCATTTTTTAAAAAAAAATTCTTGTCAAGCTGCGGCATCAAACGTAGATTAATCAAGAATGAGATCTCTAAGTATGGTGAATTTTATTTCTTGTCAAGCTGCGGCATCAAACGTATATTAATCCAGAATGAGATCTCTATTTATGGTGAATTTTATGATTACGATAAATGTGTCCTATTTAACAAGGTAATTAAAGTGATGCAATTTTATTTTTTTAATAAAACGTAATCATTTTATAATAATGTTGTGATTTTAACCATTAGCTAGATTCTAAACATAACATTAAATGAGAGGGATATGAAATGATTTGTAGAGATGATGGACAAACACATCACATGAAATTGAATTAAATTACGAAATGCAGAAAGAAAACACAATCGTTTTGTAATATCCAGAAATTAAGCACGACGTTTTGAGGCGGATTGAAAAAAAAAATAGTGGAATGGGACGGATTTGGTTTTGGATTGTCATGTTTGTGTGCCGCGTAATTTGATGAGAAAGAGGCTTTAGTCTCCAGCTAGTTAGCCTTTAGTATGAGGTGGGGTTACTTCTAAATTTTGGTTTGTTGACTCAGCAAACACAACTTGTGCAATTTACTATTTAAGCACAAGAATTATATTAATCTTTCATACCAGAAACATTAGTGACCTTGGCAGTCTATTTTAGTACGTGTTATAGCAAGTAATAGTTCGAGATTCGATCAGACAATTTGTTGGTGATTCGGTTTATAGTATTTTAGGTAGGGGAGACTATGCAGTATTGATTCTGTGTCATTTTCTTTTTTATACCCGTCTTATCGTAGTACTCCATTTTATTGATACGTATATCATTTGTTCGGTCAGATTTGATTATTGCTTTGATATTGAAATTGGTCCGTAAATATTACGGTTATCCTGATAGCATGCTTTAGGTGTTATTTGTTCTCAAATATGAGATTTGTTATATGGAACAGTATCGATGTAGCTAATAATGTAAAGGTCGCAGTGGATTCGGTTATTGTGTTTGTGTTGGGGTCCGGCTCCGTCGAGGGCGGCCAACAATTCAGTTATTATTGTTATCCCACTGGACTTGATCATAATTAGTGCATCAGACTGTGTAATATGATCGATTGATGTTCGATTTATGAAATGCGAATCTTATTGTCATGTCCATATTTATAATTTCATGGACAATGTTATTTGATATATTGTGTGATAATGATGGTTATGGTGGATGATGAGATGATGATGAGAGATAGAAGGACCATAATATAGATGGTGATGGTGATGGTGATGGTGATGGTTATGGTGGCATTCCCCCACAAGGCCACAACAACTGCCAGGGGACGGTATTGCCTTGGTCCTCATATCAAATACGAGTATTTCCTTTCAATGATCCATGTATACATACATGATACAGCTGAGCATCATCTACTAGCTATAGCTAACTGCACTTGGCCACCCACCATAAACCATCATCATAATTATTGTCTTTACACTTATTTCATTTTTTGTTTTTTAATGAAACACTGGATATTTATGTTATTAGAAAATTAGGTTCGGTGGCTATGAAATGTTAATACATATTACGAGCGTAAACCGCATTAGTATGCGCAAATTTAACTACGGCCCTATCTACTTTAAGCAAATTAAAACTATTGCATTTACCTTTAAAAAGAAGAATACCTAATATAATTGGTTCTAATGATTGATGGTATAATTGATAAACAAGAGCTAACATTCTTTGGTGATAGTAAAACGTCAAGTATTTGAAAATAAAAATTAGTTTCTAAAATGACATTTATTATGAAACAAAGCGAGTATATATATATATATATATATATATATATATATATATATATATATATATACTCTCTCTTTCCCGTCTGAAATAGGATTTTGGTAGCTTTTTTTATACTTTGACCATGTAATTTAAATAAGAAATAATTATCCTAATATAAATTTTTGTTTGGGTCACAATAGGTAGGATGGATATTTGGCTTTGTGCATGTATTCCTATAATCACAACAACCAACAGCACCGTTAAAGTCAAGGCTGGGTTTGATCCCAGCTTAGACCCACAGGTGTGAGAGTAAGATCTCAATAATGTCTAAGAACAAGGCGTAAATTACGTTGGAAGAGAATTAGGGTTCTGTATGTGTGTTTAGTGTGAATAGGTTAAGGCATGATACCTGATGAGAGAGTATGAGATATTATTTATGAATGAGATACCTTGGAGGTTTATTTCTTTGTCCAGATAAAGGCTTGGTCCGCCCTAGACACGTGTTAGCTCCTGGTTAGTTAGCATTCTGGATGTGACAGTAGGTAACCACCGGATGTCGTGATTGCACGGAACTCGTATGGAATATAGTAGGTACGTCAGAGGAGATCATCAGACATTTGATGTTGTAGTACGGCTTGTCTCATTGATACGTTACCGAGCTCGCTGAGGTGGTGAGCTCATCGATGGGGAGCTCGGGATGAAGGAGCTCATCATTTAGCCCCTTGGCCCCTAAGTGTTGGTGTTGTATGCTCTAGGCACGTTGTGTGAACGATTAATGTTATCTCTTGATTATGTTTTAATAAAGATATTAAATGTTTGATTATTATATAATTTGCATGTTTATTATAATAATTTCCGTCCCTGATAATTATGATTAATTATTAAGTATAAGTTTGATAGATAATCATATGATGATTATGGTGTATGGGATACAATTAAACTTATGGGTATTTATTGGAGAACAAATACTGGACCGACTCGTATGAGATTTATGTCATGGTCACAATGTCATAATTAAGTCTCATATAGTTATATTACTGGAATCTCTAGACATGAGGTTATTACAGTCTTCCACTTGATGAACATTACGTTTGACGTATTCAAACGTTACCCCTAACCGGGTAGCTATAAAGAATATGATTGGCGTAATCAGAATCATGTAGGGAAGAGTAATAAGCCAAGATGGGATTTGTTTTCTCGTCAAGAGAGATGTCAAGCTTTGGCCACTCGATGAATGGTATTGATGAAATGCATGGCCGTGCTCAAATAAGATTTGTCCTATCAATACATTCGGGATCGAGAAAGCATTGAACTATGTAAGTTGACCATTGACCATGTGTAAGATACCCGCGGGAAAACGGATAACTTCCCTCGAGAATCAAACACGGCACTTTTATGTTCAAGAAAACGGAGTCGCCACGTTAATTTAATTTTAAACCCAAATTTAACGGAAAAGGTAAGAGGATGAGAGAGTATGAGATATTATATATGACTGAGATACCTTGGAGGTTTATTTATTTGTCCGGATAAAGGCTTGGTCCGCCCTAGACACGTGTTAGCTCCTGGTTAGTTAGCATTCTGGATGTGACGGTAGGTAACCACTGGATGTCGTGATTGCACGGATGTCGTACGAAATATAGTAGGTACGTTAGAGGAGACCATCAGACATTTAATGATGTAGTTAGAGCTGTCAATTCGGGAAAACGGGACGGGACGGGACGAAACTATGAAATCCTGCAATATTACGGGCCGGGACGTCCCAAATTCATCGCGGGACGGAAAATCCTCGTCTCGTCCCATCCTACCTCGGGACGCGGGACAATTCGGGACAAGAAGACGCTAATATTATAAAACTAAAATCTAACTAAGATGATGTCAAAACATTAAACTTAAAACATAAGATTAATCTTCTACAATCCAACAAGATCAAAACTTTTTATTTCATAAAATAGCTTAATCAACACAAAAAGACAATGGATAGTTGAAAGAAAAAACAAAAAATTAAGTGCTAAAATATCTTTGAGGTTAAAAAAATTAACATTAAAATTAAAATTTAAAAAATGCGGGACGTCCCGTCCCTTCCCGTTCCGTCCCGCGCCCCAAACGGGATGTCCCAAATAGGCACGCTTTTATACGGGATTAGAATATACTATCCCATCCCTTCCCATTTATATGGATGAACGGGACGTCCCGACGGGACGATCCCAAATTGACGGCTCTAGCTATAGTATGGCTTGTCTCATTGATACGTTACCGAGCTCGCCGAGGTGGTGACCTCATCGATGGGGAGCTCGGGGTGAGGGAGCTCATCATTTGGCCCCGTGGCCCCTAAGGAGATGAGGAGAATGACTTCGTTTGGATGAGTTCGAGGGATCTGGGTTGACTTTGGGGCTCATGGTGAGCTCGAGTTATTCATAAGGTGAACCGGTTTGATCTGGTTCATACTTTGGAGCCTGGTCTGGAAGGCGTGTGCTCATTATATATATATTAAATGTTTTTTTTGCAATATTGAGGGAGAGTATTATGTAGATAAATGAAGGAGCGCCATCAAAACAAGAAATCGCTAAATCTTTAGCCAAACACATTCGACCTAACATTCGAGCTCACACTAGTTACCCTTAGATACTTAGATGTAGGTATTTTATTTTACTAATGATATATTAAATGCCCGTAGGATACATCAAATGGCCAATAAATAGGCTAGCAAATACCGTTAACAAGGATTCAAACTCACTACAGCTAATACCGGATGCTATCAGAACTAAAGTTCTTTTTGGTAGATAAGTATTTGCTTGCACGAAAAACTTTGTATTCGCATGTACATATTGAAAGTAATTTGACAAGCTTAGTCCGTAAATAATAATTTCCTCTCAAACTCTTTAACTTTTGAAGGGTATGGAGGTGATGAATTTAAAATCCTACCCTAAAATTATGAGTACATTCAACTGGACTGGGCCACAATCCTAAACTCAAGTAGAGGCCCACTAATTTTAAACACAAGGCCTGAAGCCATTGGCCTTTTCCTCTACTAATAAGAAGCCAGCCCAAGCCAACGTCCAAACAGCCACAGAAAGCCCTAGATGTTGTTTGGTCAAAAGTTGCGGGCATTTTTGAAATAAATCGAATAAAAGAGGGAGTGATTAGTCAGGTTCGCAAAACCTTCCCCACCACCGCCACCTCCTCTCCCTCAAATACACGCTCAGCACAAATCAAACCCTTTTTCCTTTCGAACTCCTTTTAGGGTTTCCACTCTGAAACCTAAATAACCACTGTCAATTGCGGTGTAATTTGCCCGGAGTTCAGGCAGGGTTATAGATTTCTGATGGGTACGGAGAGGAAGAGGAAGGTGAGCTTGTTCGATGTGGTGGATGATGCTTCGGTGTCGGCAAAGCTCAACAAGGCCAACGGCGGCGCAGTTCACGCCGGAACCAACATCTCGTCTCTCGTCAACAGGTGGAATGGACGGCCGTACTCGCAGCGGTATCAGGATATATTGGAGAAGAGGAAGACTTTGCCGGTTTGGCACCAAAAAGAGGAGTTTTTGAAAGTCTTGAGAGAAAACCAAACTATCATCTTGGTCGGTGAAACCGGTAGTGGTAAAACAACTCAGGTTAGTTTTCTTGTGGATAATTTTGTGATTTACATGGATAACATTGGTTTAAAACATGATTTTGGTCAGAAGAATCGTGATTGTTAGGTTGTGGTAGGACGTTGATTGTGTTTTGAGCATTAAAATTTGACCTTTGTGAATGATTTGTTTCTGTTTCTGTTGCAATTTGTTATGACTTTTTTGCTGTGGATGTCTTTTATGCGTTGCTATGTCTTTTTTTGGCTGCTGGCGGGGATCTATGTTCAGGGGCACTTTCAGTTCTGGGAGATATCTTTGTTTGGTCCATTTAGGAAAATAAAATAGTTTTTGGTACTAGGGAATACAATACATGTCCACTACCCTCCCGGGAAGAAGTCGCACCATTTATGATAGTTCCCTTCCCTACAACATAAGTCGGATGCTGATGTTTCACACTATACTCCAGTAGTGCTGTTGGCCCCTTCTATCAAATAAATCTTTGTTTTCCTTCAATGGGGCTGTTCTTAAGAGTTTTCTTCCTGGCATTGAGCTCTTTTCTCCATAGGACCTCCCATGATCGTCGGATGTAGAGTAACCACCAAATTTGGGATTGGTTGGTGTGATTCGTCTATCCTTAGAAGTTAGAACACCCGAATAAAGAACCAGTTTGATCCCGTATCATTTTTTTGTTTTCACGAGACACTTAGTACTTCACAGAGTTCTCTGTGACACCTGTTCACACCAGTAACTAGACATGCTATTGTTATTTTTCCTTTTCTTTGTGAAACCTGACCAATTACCTTGGTGCCTGCATAAAATGTCGTCGTTTAACCATATTGATAATACCATTGTCCAAGCTGTGTTGTCCCTTTTTTGCCTTGTGAATCGAATGAGGAGATGCCTATATTGCCCTCATGGCCCTCATCTTGATCTACGGAAATAGAGGCATTGGAGAATATTAGACTTCTATGCACCTTTTAGGGCCAAAATGAATGATGTGGATAAGAATCCCCTCATAGCTCCCTTTCCGTCATACCAACTATTTTACTTGGTCAACCTATCCGAACTTTAACCCCCTTTCCTTGCCCAGATGTTGCTTCCAAAGAAAGACTGATTGAATGCCATAATTACATTCGTCTAACATATTGTTGCTATATCCTCTTAAAGGTGTATTTATGTCTGTTTGTTGAGTTTTTGCACTGTGTGGAGTCAATAGATAAACTTTAGCCTTAGCAAATTAATTGCTGGTGTTATTGCCCTAGATAATATGTTTACTTGTTATGAGGGCTTACTAGTTCTTTGTGGACGCAAATTGAATTTATTTTTGTGTTTTACAGATTCCCCAGTTTGTTCTGGAAGCTGTTGATGTAGAGACTCCTGATAAACGTAAGAAGTACATGGTTGCTTGCACGCAGCCTCGTAGGGTGGCTGCTATGTCAGTTTCTCGTCGTGTTGCTGAAGAAATGGATGTAACCATTGGAGAGGAAGTAGGTTATAGTATTCGTTTTGAAGATTGCAGCAGTGCAAAAACAGTTCTGAAGTAAGTGTTTCATATCTCATTTCTCTTATTTTAAATTCTGTTCCCTTCTTATGCACAGGCTAAGAATATGTCATGTCTTTTTGTGTACCAGATATTTGACAGATGGTATGCTCTTAAGAGAAGCAATGACAGATCCACTTTTAGAACGCTACAAGGTTATAATTCTTGATGAGGCTCATGAGAGAACATTGGCAACTGATGTGTTGTTTGGTCTCCTAAAGGAAGTGCTCAGAAATAGACCTGATTTGAAGCTAGTTGTTATGAGTGCCACTCTCGAGGCTGAAAAGTTTCAGGGTTATTTCTTTGGTGCACCTCTCATGAAAGTTCCTGGAAGACTTCATCCAGTGGAAATCTTCTACACGCAGGAGCCTGAGAGGGACTACCTTGAAGCAGCCATTCGGACAGTTGTGCAGATTCACTTATGTGAACCTCCTGGTGACATACTTGTTTTCCTCACTGGAGAGGAGGAAATAGAAGATGCATGTCGCAAGATTACAAAAGAAGTTGGCAATTTGGGAGATCAAGTGGGGCCTGTCAAAGTTGTGCCTCTATATTCTACACTCCCTCCCGCCATGCAGCAGAAGATATTTGAACCTGCTCCACCTCCAGTGACCGAGGGCGGTCCTGCTGGAAGGAAGATTGTTGTTTCGACCAACATTGCGGAGACCTCTTTGACTATAGATGGTATAGTTTATGTCATAGACCCTGGATTTGCCAAGCAAAAAGTTTATAACCCGAGGGTGCGCGTTGAATCTTTGTTAGTTTCACCAATATCAAAGGCAAGTGCTCATCAGAGATCAGGACGTGCTGGAAGAACTCAGCCTGGCAAATGCTTTAGACTTTACACTGAGAAGAGTTTCCACAATGATCTTCAGCCACAGACCTATCCAGAGATTCTTCGATCAAACCTTGCAAACACAGTTCTCACTTTAAAGAAACTTGGAATAGATGATCTTGTGCATTTTGATTTCATGGACCCGCCTGCTCCTGAGACATTGATGCGAGCCTTGGAGGTCTTAAATTACTTAGGAGCACTAGATGATGAAGGAAACTTGACAAAGTTGGGGGAGATTATGAGTGAATTTCCGTTGGATCCACAGATGGGGAAGATGCTTGTGGTCAGCCCTGAGTTCAACTGTTCAAATGAAATCCTTTCTATATCAGCTATGCTTTCAGGTATGTTTCAGTGTCGTAATGCAATTTTCTTTGTCAATGTCTTGAGTCTTGTCTTACTTCTACGGAGAAGTGGACATATGTCGAGCATGCGTGCTTCACCAGTTTGTGAATGTACCCACAAACTCTAGCATTGTGCATGTGTTCATATATACACATGCCCATGTAAGTGTGGTTAAGTATGTGTCGGATTAGGTTGTCATCAGCAGCTGTCTTGTCTGGGTTCCATGTCCCCTGTTGGCATGCACCATAGAGTTTCTAAGTAAGTGCTGATGCAGATAGTTGCAGTTTCTCAGTATTCTCTCATGAAGAAAATGGTGTCATCTCGCCTCTATGCATCTGCTGACCTACCGTGGGCCTCCTCTGTGATAACCAATTTTTTCTTTAGTACCCAATTGCTTTGTCCGGCCTAGGGAGGCTCAGAAAGCTGCAGATGAAGCAAAAGCAAGGTTTGGACACATCGATGGAGATCATCTTACGCTACTGAATGTGTACCATGCGTACAAGCAAAATAGTGAGTATATAAATATTTTCCCTCATGTTCTTTTTTCAGATATCTAGACTGTGCATTATGAGAACCTTGTTTATAATCATATTATCTTGTGATCCTTTTCCAGATGAGGATCAATCATGGTGCTACGAGAACTTTGTCAATCATAGGGCAATGAAATCTGCAGATAATGTGAGAGCGCAGCTGGCGCGCATCATGGCCAGATTCAACCTCAAGCTGTGTAGCACAGAGTTTAATAGCCGTGACTATTACATCAACATCAGGAAGGCTATGTTAGCTGGATACTTCATGCAGGTGGCTCACCTGGAGCGTACCGGACACTATTTGACCGTGAAAGACAATCAGGTTTGTATGATCTTGAATCTGTTGAATTAATTATTTGAACTTTGTTAAGATGAATGCACATTAATCAATCATGCATATTGGCGCATGCAGGTTGTGCACTTGCACCCATCTAATTGCCTGGATCACAAGCCTGAATGGGTTATTTATAACGAGTACGTCTTAACCAGTCGGAATTTTATCCGCACCGTAACAGATGTTCGTGGTGAATGGTGAGTGCCAGCTAAATTGACTGTTCGAATATATATTTTTAAGTTTTATGTGACTGATTGTTCTATAATCCCTCTTTGTCCTGTTGATTCCGTCACTTGGGGCTATTTAAACATTAAGGAAGATGGGAGAATTGCACTGTTTCATGAACTTAGTGCTGCTACACTTTAGTTTTTTTTGGTTTCAAGTATTTCATTATGGGTTTTGACGCTTTGTTTTCCTTGCTTTATGGTCCTTCCTTTGAGCATTGTCAAATGCAAAAAAATGTGATCAAGTAATCATGTGTATTTGGTATTTGTTTCTTGCAAATAATATAGCCTATTGCATCAAATTTGACATTAAAGGTGAAGACTTGTAATTCTTTGCCTTTTTTACTCTCTTTCCTTCTTGTCATGAGATAGTACTCCTCCCATTACGTAGTAAGAGTCTCACATTCTTTTTGGGATGTTAAATTAAAGTGTCCACTTTCATTTTATTGAAACCTAGAACCACTTGTGTCAATTTTTTTGAGGACCCATGATTGAAGTGTTTGTATCCACTGATTGCTTAGTCAAATGATTGTATAAACTTTAGTCAATGGGACTCTCATTTTGTAATGGAGAGAATAACATTATTTGCACCTGCTTTGCGTTCCACAACGTTTTCTCATTTTAGATCTCCTGGTTTTGAATGGAAAGGTTTTTGAGGGCTAAGATAAGGGTTTAATTATTTATTGGTTAATTGTGTAGAAGAGTGAAGGAGTAATATGTTTTGTTTTGGTCTGTTAACATTGGTAAGCTTTAGGTTATCGTATGATTGGGCTGGAAGTTATGTATTAGGACTTCAATCGTCTTGTCTCTGGTAAAGTTCCCATTAGAGAAAAAGGACGGGAGAAGAAAAAGAGTGGATGAAGATGTAGATTGGGAGCGGATACTGACAGTTGGTAGTTGAGAACCTGAGGTGTAGTTGATCTTGTTGTTTTTCAGTGTGAATTAAGCTTTTTACGTACAACACAATAATTGCCATCCAAATGTCTAGTAAATTAGATTACTTGTCTTGGTGCTCATTCATTTTTTCTCTATATAACTTTCGTGTGTTTAAGAAATTTATGTGAACCCTTCGTTGTTGGTTCCTTGTCTTTGTAACTAGAATAGAATGTTTTCTGGGTTATTTTGTTTGGAAATACTGGCATGAGATGTTTGAACGTTTCAAGTATTTTGGTTTTTGAAAGAGAGTTAATATATTGATACATACTTGTGTCCTCTATTTAATGTGGTCCAGGTTGGTTGATCTTGCATCACATTACTATGACCTTGACAACTTCCCTCAGTGTGAAGCTAAACGAGTTCTTGAGAAGCTGTACAAGAAACGAGAAAGAGAGAAAGAGGAGAGCAAAAGCAAAAGGTAGAATGTCTTTTTTCGGATTCATGTTCTAGCTTTTGGGAAGGTTAGATATCTAGTCATGGGTTTGATCTCACCTATCTCAAAGAGTGAAAATCAATGATGATGCTTGCTCACCCTTTTAAATTGAAGACTGGAGGAAGACAGAGAGTGCCTTGTATCATCTGAAAGTCTTATTATGGTTGTTGGTGCTATGTAAGAACAAATATTATTTTGTTTTTAAAGATGTTCTTTCGCGTACTACTTTATTGTTTCGTTTAGTTCTGACAAGTATGGAAAACTGTTTTTCTTGAATAACGGGTTGTTGCACGTGATCGTGGCGGAAGTTGCTAGTAGTTTGTATCCAATGTTAATCAAGTGCATCTCTTTGTCTTAGCAATGTCAGTTACTAAAAAGGAGACTCTGGCTTTACTACTATGTTTTCTAAGCAAGAGCCTTTAAATGAAGAGTTGTGTGATTCTTCAAAAATTAACCACCTTTACAATTCAGCTACATGGCCCAGAGAATCCATCTTACTGCTTGGAGCTGAAGGCAAATTCTGAAATCTCTAACCTTATTTATCTTGGGAGCAACTCTAGCCTTTCTTTCTTTCTATAAATTCAGCTACTCCCTCCGTCCCGTAACAGCTTGTAACAATTTCCTTTTTGGTTCCCATTTGGTATGATGATAAGTCTTCTAAAATGTCCAACTCTTACTATTTTATTTTTTTTTCTTATTTACCCTACCCCACTATCCACACTTAAATTGTGGGTCCTACTTTGCACTCATAACTTCATTCCTACTCATAACACTTGTATACTTTTTCTTTAATTTTTGTGTCGTAGAACAAGTTGGTATTGGACAGAAGGATTATAAGATATCCAAAAAAAAAAATGAGGCCGCTAGCTTGCTTTCTTCATTCTAACCAGCCTGCCTTTCATTCAACAGAACTAGACAGCAAAATTGTCAGTCTTCCAAGTCCCAGACATACTACTTGCATGCTTTGCAGCCTTCACCTCAAGTCAATCAGGCATCATCTGCAGAATTTCATTAGATGGGGCAAATTTGAATTTTTTTGGACATTCATTTTGGGACGGAGGTAGTACAACAACACACCAGAAACATGAATTTTCATCTGAACTCATAAAATTAGGATTATTATAGAAATACATAAAATAAAAAAAAAAATTTAAAGTCGATCGTCATACTACTAATGCCTTCATTACTTGGCTCAACAGAAAAAAAGCCAATACCGAGTACTCTCTGTTCATTCTTCTTTACTATGGAGAAACCAGATTACAACAGAAATACACATAACCAACGTAAAAGATGACCAAGCTATTCGCAACTCAAAACACTACTGTCCGAAACAGCGTCTCTAACAGGATAACAAATCTTCTCAGCAGCCATGGAACACTCATGCTTTGCTTTGACTCATTTTTTTATAAACTTCATCAATTTTTCCCTGCATAAACATTAAATCAATGAATTGGTCAAAAACATCCAATCCAAATTAAGACGCAGTCAAAAACAAGGGAATGGCAGGAGATTCATTTTAACCTTATAACGATTAAGAAGCTTATTTCTTCTCTTCTTCAGCGTTGCCGTCAACAAATCCTTTTCTTCTTCAAACGAGCGAGGTTCCACAATGATCCCTTTGATATGTTCAAAGCGTCTCAGCTGTAGTTACCAAAAGGTAAATATTTTATTTTATTTTTTTAAAAAAATATTAACCATGATACCAGTGCATCTATTAAGAAAATACTTTGTTTTGTATGTTTGTGTGTGTATATATCATTTTCCTTAGAGAATTACCTTGTTTCTTTCTGCAGTAGACTTGAGCTCAAGGAGTAAATGCTCTTGTAACTCTTTGAGGGAACACAGCTCGGTGAAAGTACCACTATAGCCATTCTGACGGCCCCACTTTATCGTGTGATCTTTGTGTGGTACTACTACTGCAACCAGCGCCGACTTGAAGCTATCCCCGTAAATCCAGATCTACCAAGAATAATTAGAATATAAGTCCAAAGATTCAAAACTCTTGCAGTGAAAATAAGATCTATACTTATTAATGAAAAAGTGTGGCATAAAGAGGATATGGTGCTCACATCTTCAATAATGGGAGTGTTGTCATAAACTTTCTCAAGGTATTCGATTGCTACGTACTCTCCTTGAGACAGCTTTACAAGATTTTTCTTCCGATCAATAATTTTCAGAACTCCATTAGGTAGCATCTCACCTATATCGCCTGGTGATTCAAAAGATAACAAAATTCAGAAAATAAACCCAGTGAAATTCTCAATTGGAGAGTGTAAACTAACTCCCTAACTAACACTAAAGGGTGGTCCTAATTATTGATAAAATGATAGATACACACAAAGAAACACATAACACATTATCTTGTTCCTAGAAGATAAAAAAAAAAAGTGCGAGGAGATGTGACTTGGGTCCATAATAACATTAACTAAACAAACCTGTATGAAACCACCCATCTATTAAGACCTCATTGGTCAATTCTGGATTCTTGTAGTAACCAGCAAAGGCTGTTTTCGCCCTCAAGCATACTTCACCTCGTGAAGGGCTTGCGAGCGGATCATAACCCATATCTGGGACCTCCTCGAGACGCAACTCATTATACACAAATGGACAACCAACAGTGCCAATCATGGACATCTCATCAGGGTAGATAAGAGTCGACAAACCACAAGTCTCTGTCAAACCTGAGAAAATCAACAAATGACTTCTCAACCCCAATACTATTAACGATCAACTTAGGAATGCCCCTAAAAGATTTTGACAGAGATGGAACAAGTTACTTACCATAACCTTGTCCTACAAAAGCACAAGAAGTAACCCGCAAAAACTCTTCAACCTCAGTGCTTAATGGAGCTCCTCCTGATACTATAAGACGAAGCCGACCACCTAGCCTGTTCTTAACCTAGAGACAAATATGGCGTCAGCATCGAAATCTTTCCATCTTCCCTAAGTGAAAAGGAAATATTAATGAAAGTGCTAAAACATACTGACAGGAAGTGTAATGACTTACTCCCTCCATCCCAAAAACATAATTCAATTTGTCAAGTAACTTTTCTAAAATGATGCTTTACTTGCTTGTATCTTTTTGAAATTGCACTATAATTATTGCCTTCCTTAGAAATGGGATAAAATGGGGACAAATTGAAGAGGGAATATTTTTTGGGGACAGAGAGACCACAAGTTAAAAGTACAAGCTTTAGCATCCACATAGACTTTCATATAATGGTGCTGTGCTACTAGTCAATTTGCCAGTCATGTCTGAATGCCCCTTCCATCAGCCAACAAGATCACTCTTACAAGATTAACATTTAGGGAAGAGTCACAAATGAATGGAGTATCATCTTTGAAACATAATGGGTAAACCACATCAATATGAATAGTATCAGAAGAGTGTAGGCACAACCTTTCTGAAGGCCAGCAGATCGGCCAATGGCGATGCATATTTGTGCCTATAGCCTGACTTCATCCAGCTAAGCTTGCTACATATTCCAATAGAAAGGGATATGAGTACTAAAAAGTATGCTAGACTTGTATAATTCATTCTAAAAATTGAAGTAACGCTATCGGGAGAAGAAATGATGAAAAGTACTAGCGGTAGAGAATGTCGAAGATTTTCCTCCTCCTTGGATTGAGTTCTTCTAGTGCCTTAAGCACCCCTATAATGTACATGAAATTAAGAAAGTAGATGGTAGTTGGTTAAAATTGTTTGCAAATCACCAACAACATGCGTATGTTGATGCAGGAAAGTTCCGTACCTTCTTGAATTCTTTCCAAAACTCTAGGCACTCCAGCCAAAAAAGTTGGCTTCAGCTCCATCATATCGTCCCTTAAAGCATTTATATCCTTCACAAAATGAGAATGAAAAAATTTGAGAAATTTAATTTGAAGTCATTGATTCTAGATAGATATGAGAGTGGGCTAGAGAAATCGGATTATACTTTCCAGGAACTTACCCCATGATAGAAGCCAATTGAAGCACCCTTATGGATAAAATAACTCTCAATCATCATGTCGAGAATATGAGCTAGTGGCAGGAAAGATAAGTACACATCATCCGTGGTCATCTATCCTTGTTTGATAGTCCGAATGGAGAACACATAAAAGAGAAAATATTCAGTATAAGCACCTCTTGTAGAAGAAATTCATATAAGCTATTGACATACAATGGTTACCTTGTCATCAAATTGGTCCATAAAGAGATCAATTCCACTTATATTAGTTGAAGTGTTTGCATGAGTTAGTATGACACCCTTTGGTTCCCCGCTAGTGCCACTAGTATACATAATCGTACATATGTCAGATGTCTTAGGTGGCACTGGTTCTGAAGGGTGTTCAGTTCCCTAAGAGAAAAAGTAGAAACAATTTTTAAACATACAATGTCCAAAATCAAAGAATGTGATATTATATGCTCAAAAAGGGAAAGGATATTCTCAAGTCATCAATAGCTACTGGAGGAGAAAAATTTGTCCAAAAACTTGTTTTTAAGAGGTGGTCTCATGAGTACTCGAATGTAAAACAAAAGATTGCGCACATGTACGAGTTTCAAATATTGATTTTGAAATGAAAAGTTATTCCTGAAAACTTCTTCTTTGACAGGTCAAAAAAACTTTATAACTGTTGATGTGAGCCACTAGAAAAGTCAAACTTTCACTCTACATGAAACAGCTATGAATAGCATATTAATACAAAAATAAAAATAAATTCTAAGACTAACCATACGGATGAAATCATTCCATGTGTAAGATTTTACTCCAATAGAGGCTGCCTTATCCTTTTCCTCCTCTGTCATTGACGTGAAGCAAACAATCGCTGCAACCAAAAGAAATCTCAGTCAATGCACTCACTTTCACTTGTTGGGATAATTTGAAAGGGTTTCTCACATTTTAGCCTTGAAGCGTGTGTACACTCTGGATTCAGTAGCTGTTAAGAGAAGGGAACTTGATTAGAGAGATATAGATTAGGTTGAGTAAGAGATCATTTACATGTTGCTCAAGTAAATGAATCCTCACTTCTTTCACTTTTCTATCTTCGACGAAAACTACATCAATTTCAGCATGATCAATTATGTAATTTACTGCTCCTGGACCTGCTCAAGAATTGTTAAGTAGTCATTAACTGAGTTAGTATCAAATTTACCATAACAAAATAATCAATCTATGATGTCATCTGACTCGCAAGAAGCAACTCGAATGAAGAAACCTGTAGCCTCAACATCAGTGGCGAAGCCACGTTTAGGAGAAGGGGGTCGAATACCCCCTTCAATTTTACCACCTCCAAGTTTAGGAAAATGACTTTTTACCTTTTAAAATGATAATTTGACATTTGACCCTGTTAATTTTGAGGAAAGATTGCACTAAATTATTATTTTGACCCTCTTGTTTGCTAAATTTAGACAACTCGGTTATAATAGTTATCCTAAAAGAACCTTGACCCCCTTTCCGAAAACTCCTGGCTTCGCCACTGCTCAACATTAGAGTTTTTACAACAGGAGGGTGACCCTGAGGGCATGAATCAGAAGAATGGTAGATAATCAGCCAAGTCATAAAGGAGGTTATGCAAAATGAGACAAAAGACTGCAATCAATCATTTACAATTTATAACCAAATCCACAGAATTTTCCTAAGACTTAATCTAAGTTTGACAATCATCCCAATAAAGCAGTAAGTAGAAAGGAAGCAATATACCAAGGGTGTCGTAGAGGGGCACACATATGAGACTCTGGGCACCGCAAGCCTACAACAAGATCTCAATCACTTACTAGAGGCATACGCATGTTAAAGTAATACTTGAAAGCATGCAAAACAGGACAGAAACTGGAAAGATGTAAACTGACCTCCATTGACACAATCCACTGAGGGCAATTTGAACCATAAATTCCAACTCTAGCACCCTACCATATACGAAAAACAGACTTTTAGCCAACACTTAACCTATGAAAACCATTGGCGCAGAAAAGATTACTAAATCCCGGATATATACTTACATGTTCAATACCGGAGGCCTTTAGTGCAGAACCGACATGGATAACTTCCTCATATACTGACTTGTAGGTTTTCCACACGTATGGACCCCACTAACGATCAAATGAAGTTATGAAGCAACTATAAGATGTGACTGAAACACATAGACTAAGCAATGTAGAAATACAATCCTAGGTGCAGTGATTATACCTTTCCATCAACAAATTCACGGCGTCCAAGCATCCTATTTTGGGGATACTTTTCAGCAGATGACCTGTAATAAAGTCTTAAAGTTGGTAGCAACTAACAACAAAGGGGGCAGCCTTAACAATTGAAAATGAAAAGCCAGGCTTACCAAAACAGTAAAATATCAAACGTGAGACCAAATTCTATTCAGACAAACAACAGTTAAAAATATTTTGTTAGGTGAATCAATCAAGGAGTCGAGAAGAATTACCTGAAGACATCCCAGCTTGTGCCAATGTTAGGATCAAGAGGTGGAAAAGAGTCTTTGGCTAGAAGATTTCGGTACACGGGGCCTACTGAGGGCAGTCCGTCAGCCCCTTTTCGTCCTTCCTCCACCTTTGCTGCAAACATCTTTTCCATACTTTAGAAGGCTGAACCTGGTATGACAAAAAATGGGTTGTTCCAAAAGACACTTAGAAGGGCAAAAAAAAAAAAGTTATTTACATAAATCCCATTACAAGTAAGGATTAAATAAGCATGAAAAAAGGTCAATCTGGAAGAGCACAAAAAGGCATGGTTGACATTTGACCCAACCACCTCACAATTAGCTAAAAAAAATATACTATACAGTATTTTTTTTAAAAAGAACAGTAAAATGGAACAAAATCAAGGTTGATGCAAAATATTATGGGTAAGTAGGAAGCATAGAAAATAAGAAAAAAATACTTCTTGGGTCTCATAACGTGCTTTTACTCTTCTTTATTCACTAATAAATAAAAAAGGATTTCAAACAAAGAAACGCCTGGCAATCGGCAGCAGTAACAATCAAAGTATTTAGGGAGGCAACGAAGATTGGAGCACTAAAACAAAAAAACGTTCTTTATTCATTGTAATTTGGATTAGAGGAGTCAACAATGTAATTAATAGTGATAATAATAAAATAAATATGGGATTTGATTGGGGACGAGAAACACGAGGAATAATAAGGAAGAAGAAACTAGAAGTAGAGGAGACTTACAGATAAGTTTAGATTACGGTGGCGGACGGTGGCTGGCTAGTGGAGGGTGGTGGCATAGTAGAGAGCAGAGAGCGGAGGAAGATGAGAGTGAGTGAAGGAAGGGGGCAAGTTGGTATTTATGTATGTTTTTCTGTGTAAGTTTGGCAGTTGGAAAAAGGACAATTAAATAATTTAATGTTGAGAAGAGGTAGTAGTAGTTGAAATATGAAATTATAAATTAAAACTGCTGCTGCTGCCAGCCCAACCTATATCTTTATTTTTTGCACAAGTATAACTCCGACCTTTTTAACTTTTTTTATTTTTCTAGTATTTTCTTTCCTTTTCATGGTTCAAATAATAGCCTTCATCTCTTACTTGTGTCCTCAATCATCAAATTTTGAAATGTTTTACTACCTCCGTCCAAAATTTTCGGTTACTAAAATTAAATGTGCAGAGATTAAAAAAAGGTAAGTATTGTGAGTGTGAAGGAGAGAGAAAATGAGATAATAGATAATTGTTGTGAGTAGGGAAGAGAGAAAAAATTAAACACTTTGAGTAAGTAACTAATTTTTGAAGGTCATGGCCAAGAAAACCTTCTGGATATCAACCTCAAAAGGTTTTAGACACCCAATAATAAAACATTCGGGATATGATTTCAAACACATTTGAACAAGGTCATGACCAACAAACCTTCATGATATCAAGCTCAAGAGGTTCTGGATAGCCAGTTCTAGTGTTTTTTTGATAGCCAGTAAGCATTTTGAAAGAACTTTTGAGATTAACAGCCAGAATCTTTGAGACTGATAGGCAGAACCTTTGAAACTGATAGCCAGAAGGTTTTTTCTGAAATGAAATTTTGAGAGTAACAGACAGCCAGTGACAATGTTTAGGATGACCAGTTGATGTGTTACAAAGGTTCAAATAGCGTGTTAGGAGTGCATATGGTTTTGACAAGTTTCGATTATTTACATGAATGCCCCGCGCGTTTTTCAGGAGACTAACTCCCGTTATTAGGGAACTGCACTCATCTTATTTTAGAGTAAATGTAAAGTCACAAAAAATCTCACAAAACTTGGCTCATAAAATGACGTGTTAAAATTTTATTGGTGCTTTTAATTAGAGTGTGGCGAATCCACAATCGATGCAACCAATAAAATATCATCAACTCATTTTGTATCCATAATTTTATAGACTTTTTTTGTGGGCCCCTTATTTTATTTTGCTTTTCTATAATTAATACCTTTATTACACTACATGTGATTGGAAAACATTTGAGTACATAACACTACTCCCACCCACACTCTCTAAAAATATACTCCCTCAGTTCCATTTTAAATTACAAAATTTGTCATTTAATTTAAGTTATCACATAAAAATTGCAAAATCCAAAAATAAAAAGTTTTTACTTGTTTGCATGCTCACATCAACTAACCCACTAACCATTCATACCCCACTCTCTCTTTCCTACCAAACAATCTACACTCACAACACATCACATTTTCCACTTTTCTTTAATTTTCGTACAAAGACGGTTTTGTACAATTTGAAATGGGACGGAGGGAGTGCTACATATTTGGCTTAAAGATCTTTTATTTTTTACAAAAATGACATTTAATTGTTTTGTAGCATAGCATAATATACATAAATATTGTAGTCATTCTACACATGAAGTTTGATAAGTTAAAAAAATGGAAAGGAAGTGATATTAAGTATACCCACGGGTTTGATAAAAGTGGGATTGCACTGGCACATGGTCAAGAAAGGCATTTCACTTTCTCCTTGAAAGGGTGTAAATTACAAAAAACGACCTCTTAACCTCCACAAATTTCATGCAAGTAAGACTTGTACCCTTACTTTTCCTCCGTCACGAGGTCAAACTTGTGAATAGGTACAAGTGACCTAACCAATTAAAAGTTAGGTTACGGGTCGGGTGAAAGCGATTGACAAAAATGAAATTCACATTATTCATTCGTCTCATATTTTTTTTTTCTTTTAATAAGTTTTATAAATAAATATCTCATCTCTAAATAAGCAAGAAAATAATTTTATTTTATTAATAAAGAATGCACTTTATATATAATTGTCAAGGTAACAAATTTGTAGTTGATAATTCGGTTGGTGAGTACACCCTACATTTGCACTTTTGTGTCAAGTGGTCAAACGATCTAAAATACTCTCTCCGTCTCATTTGAAGCTTCACCTTTTGCCCAAATGGATGTCCCATTAGAAGCTTCACCCTTTCCTAAAATGGTAATAAATGTAGGCCCCACTTGTCATACCCGCTCATCTCTTCCTCTCACATACTTAAATTATGGGGCCCACTTGTCATACGCACTAACTTTCCCCTCTCACATATTTAAATGGTAGGCCCCACTTGTCCAATTAACTTCTTCCCTCTCACAACCTTTCTTAGACTCATCACTTTTCTTAATTTGTGTGTCATCACTAAAATGGTGAAGCTTCAAATGGGACGGAGGGAGTACTAGTCTGCTTTAAATTTAGATTATCAACAGTTTTAATACAATTTCAACACGAAATGAAATTCTCTGTACCACAATTTGTGTACCACTTTGTACCACAATACAATGGTTATAAGTTGTTAAGACATAAATGATTATGATATCATAAATAAAGCATAGCCGTAAGATCAATTGTATAGTACACAAGTGATACACTAATTGTGTTACATGATATTTCATCTCTTTTAACACGAGAAAAAAAATATGAATTCCTTTACCATACCAGAACCAGAATAGCAATTGCAATTATGGAGATGGGGTATCCATACTAGAAGAATCTCCGTGTTATTTACTCACTCCATCCCAACATAGCTCACTCATAATTTAACTCCATTTGTCTCCGTTAACTCCGTCTGTCTCCTTCATCATACCTAACCAGAATAGCAATTGTAATTATGGATATGAGGCATCCGTCTGTCTCCGTTATTACAGCTCAATATATACATACATGTGATCAAACACCCCCTTTCACATTAAGCCAAACCATACCACCACTTTATTCCTAAAATAGCTCACTCATAATTTTACTCTCATCGCATACGACCTTCAAGTTCCAAGCAATGCGTAATGTCAATTAACTCAACTACTCTCAGTTACTCCAACCTGTTCACTATTTACTCCTTCAACGTGCTTCTATATCATGTCGATATCATTGACCCGACTGACAAATCGAGTAGGTAACGCTAATTACTAGTCATAATGATTAAAAAAAGCATAACTTAACGGATCTTAATCTATGCTAACACTAGCCTAGCCACTAGATCCCTGCCAGACTCAATGCTGGATCCAAAGACTAGAAACAAAGCAACCTAGCTCCATCACAGTCACACCTGGCAGTTTAAAGTTTGAAAAATAGATTTATAAGAAAATGAAACGGGAGCATGCAAATGAAAAGACTATACGGTTGGTCTCTAGTAGTTGTCTAAGGCTTGAATGACATCAAATTTGTACAAGAAAACATAACAGATAGAAAACATTGCCATTTTTACCTACATTTAAATACAGGTACCCCAGCCACACCTACTGACCCGACCCACTTCTATGACAAAACTTAACACACATAACACCAACATTATATTAATGGCATATGCAATAGGAAGCAAGGAGTATACAGAAAGGGGGCCAAACATTTTACTACTCTCTCCCTCCCTTTTCAATAATTCACTAGTCATTTTATACTTGCAAAACTAAATATTTAAGAGTGTGTTTTTGATGGAGATCAACATATTAGGGATAATTTTAGGTTTTTATTTTAATTATTTTCTATTTAATTGTAATTTTCGGAATTATATTTAGATAGGTTTTAATTTCATGTTTAAAAGTAGATTTAAGCTTTATTTTGTTATTCTAGGACTCTATTAGGTTACTATATAGATTAGGGTTATTTTTAGGAGTCTTTGACTTGTTTTCCAAGTCTTAGGAGGCTTATAAAAATTAGGTTATGTTTAATTCCGAAAATCAGTTAATTGATGAATAAAATTTGATTGAGCGTTGCTCTTTTGTTAAATCCGAAAGTTTGAGTGTTTCTCCTTTCGTCCAACTCTTAGTATTGATTAAATTCTACTAGTGTTGAAGGATCAGTTACTTGTATTGATTAAATTCTACATTAATTGATTATCTATCCCAACTTTAGTATTGATTAAATTCTGCTAAGTTGAAGATCGTTTACGAGTATCGATTGAATTCTACCGTATTCGATTATTTATCTCTCTCTTATGCTTCCGTTTGCCTACATCACTAAGAAACAGCACTCATTGCAGCCCAAAATTATATAAGAGCACCAGAGACAGATTTTGCCATTGATATTTGATTAGGAGACAAATATATACAAATCTTAATACGATCACAACGTCAAGCTTATCCAATATTTTAAGTTATTCATCCAGCGCTTGACTTGCATGGCTTAATTTGTAACAACCACATTGAATTCATAAACACAAAATTTAAGATTCAGTTATTGACCTATTCCTAATTCTTTATCAAGCATTCATAATGTAATGGACCAACATCACTTACGGTCAAATACCGTTTTCGTTTACAAGTCTCTAATCTCAATATGTGGTTATTGTTCTAATAATGTCAATGTCAACTAACTAACTTGTGAACCAACTTGGCAAGTGATAAGTCGTTTTTTAAATATAAAAGTTGTCGCTAAGGATATCTGTTGATGTAATTGACAAATATAGCTACAGATAAATGATTAAAAATATAAAATGAGTAGGTTTTGTGGGAAACTAGTCCTCCATATGTTATAAAAAAAATCCACCCTTTAACCCTTGAGGTAAACACGTTTTTTATAAGACCTACTCTATTGTGTGTGCCAGAGTCTTTTGGAAAAGAGCAATGCTAGGGTCACAAAATGAGGTGACGATACTTTATTGGTTGCATCGATAATGGACTCGCCACACTCTACTTAAAAACACTAATAACATTATTAGACTTTTTTGTGCTCCTAATATTATTCTTTGGAAAAACACGTTTTTCCTATGAGTAACACTAGGGTCACAAAAATTTGCTCATAAAATCCTAGGTGTAATGATGTTATTGGTGTTTTTAATTAGAGTGTGGCGAGTCCATTATCGATGCAACCAATAAAATATCGTCACCTCATGTTGTGAACAAGATTTTGTGACATTATTTTATGCCCCTAGCATTGCTCTTTTCCTATCTTTGAGATAAAACATGTTTTCCAAAAGACCTACTCTATTGTGTGTGCGCTTGACTTTTTTTTTTTTTTTGCCCAAATGAATTTATCTTAAATTCTAAAATATGAGTTTAGTATGAGTTTTACATTTAATAATTCGACAAATATAAAAAAATAAGTGTCATGTACTTGGACATAGACATGTCCAAATAGAACCGGGAACCGGCGAGAACCGGGAACCGAACGGAAGCGGGAACCGGATTGAAACGGTTCGAATACGAATCCAACATATTCAGAACCGAGGAACCGGCGGTTCCGGAACCGAGAACCGGAACCGGGAACCGAACGGTTCTCTGCATCATCAGAGGATTTTAAAGATGTTTGATCATTATGGTATAGGTTGGCTGCTAGCTAATATACATACTCCCTCCGTCCTAAAATACTTGTAGTTTTAAGATTTCACACATATTAAGAAAAAAAATTAATACATGTGTAATGGACAATATTACTATTGGAACATTTCAAGTATCAAGATAATTTAATACTTTTACAATGACAACACTATCATAAATAAGGGTAAATTTGATAAACAATGTCAAAAATGTATAGATAATAGCAAAACTACAAATATTTTGGGACAAACTTCAACTCCTTCTACAAGTATTTTGAAATGGCGGGAGTATTACATTTTAAACTATAAATATTTTGGGACGGAGGGAGTATTACATACTTATTAGATAGTGAGATGGAACCGGTGGAACCGTCGGAACCGGAACCGGAACTGGCGGATAGAACCGGGAATCGGGAACCGGATTAAGATGGTTCGAATACGGTTCCGGCTATTTGAAAACCGAGAACCGGAACCGGAACCGTTTGGACATGTCTACTTGGACAGAGTGATTTCTGAGCCAAGACGCGAAGAATGACCTCCCACTCTAGGAAGACGGCATTTTGGAGTTAATGGACAAATATACCCATCTACTTAATTTCTGCATTTGAACAGAAGGAGTATAATGATATCCGGCTTGGTGCCTCCGGATGTCACCACAAGGGGTGGTGAACCGGGTCAACAAGTGGATGCGGAGATCCCGCAATTCCCCAACATTGTCCTCCCTTCAGGCCTGAATTTATGACAGCAGAGTCATACATTACTACATGAAAAAAAAAAACAAGATTAGGAAAATAACAATACTAGCACTAAAGTTTTAAAACTAAAAAGAAAATAAAAATGCGTGTCATTAGCAGTATAGTTTGTACGTGTGCAGCATTTCGATGAATGCAAAGACACAATTCATAATACCCCTAAGAAATAGACCACAATCATATATGATTAGGAGACAAATAATTTTTTTAAGGACTAATCTTAAAACTATCACAATTTAGGGGGGGAGGGAGATTAACGATCATAGTTCCAATTTTTCAAAGTCAAGCTATTCAATATTTTAAGAGCCCTTGACTTGCATGGCTTAATTTGTAACAATCATTGAATTCATATAAAGAAATGGCCCGGGGACCAAGCCACAAAATTCAAGATTCAGTTAACACTATATTGACTTATTCCTAATTCTTTATCAAACTTTCATAATGTAATGGACCAGCTAGTAATGGTCAATTACCATTTTCATTTAAAATGTGAATTTGTGGTTATTGTTCAAATAATACAAGTCTCTTGCTAATGTCAATATGAACTCACTTAGGAAGTGATAAGCTGTTTTGCAGATATATAAAAGTTGTCGTTAAGGCTATCCTGTAATATATGTTGATGTAGTTGATAAATACGTATAGCCATAGATAATCATTTGACCAAGGTATGATTAAAAAAAAAAAAAAAAAAAAAAAAGATATAAAATTCATTGGCAAAAGAAAAATAGTTATATTATTAATTGTAAAAGATAGTTCTAAAATATGAGTTTAGTATGAGATTTACATTTAAGGGCCAATTGCAATTCGGTTACCTAAGTTTTACAAAATTTTGCAATTGGCTACCAGGTTTATCAAAGTTGCTATTAGGCTCCTCAGTTTATTGAACCGGAGCAATCAGGTGTAAATCCCGTTACCTAGTTAAGAAACTAACGAAATGGAGCCCATGTGCGAAACATGTGAGATTTTAAGAGGGAAAACTTGCCATTTCATCAGAAAATTTAACGAAACTAACCAGGTTGGGAAAAAATTGATCAAATGTGTCCATATGTGTTAAAAATTTAACAAATTTCGTTACTCAAACACCATTTCCATCAACATTAACACCATCATCTTCAACACCCTTACACCACCAGCCTCACCACCAACCACCATCCCACAGCCTAAACACCAAATTTTACCTCAATCAAGAACCATTACCAAGAAACACGCACACACTCTGCTCACACGCATACACACCAGATTTTAAAAAGAAACCCGAATTGATTTCAGTGTCAAAATACCAAAACAAACCCTAACCTGATTTCCAAGATCAAACCTCAAAGTGATTTCCAAAATTAAACCCCGACTTCAAAAATCAAACACACACTCTGCACTCACGCACAAATTAAAATTTCTCTGGGTTTGATAACCCCAAATCGATTTCCAACTGAATCAAGAGATTGAGGGGTGGAGGATTTGGTTTAAGGCTCGAAATTGTAAAGAGAGATTGGGGGTGTTGAAGAAATCGAAGAGAATGAGATGAAACTGTTTTCCACCATCTCCAATTTTGTTTGGGTTTGAAAACCCCAAAATAGAGCTCCACACTGAGGTAGTAGATGAAGGGGTAGGCTGAAACTGATCTTCTGATCTATGTTACTCCCTCTGTTTCAGAGTGAACAGGGTGAAGACGGAGGCTAACCTGTTTTTTTTTTCTTTCTTTTTTGCGTTACTTTATATGTTAGCGAAATGACGTATGTGACCCTTAAGATATCACGTGTTTCCCACATGGGCTCCATTTCGTTAGTTTCTTAACTAGGTAACGGGATTTACACCTGATTGCTCCGGTTCAGCAAACACAGGAACCCAATCGCAATTTTGACAAACCTGATAACCAATTGCAAAATTTTGTAAAACTCAGGTAATCAAATTGGAATTGGCCCTACATTTAATGATTCACTTATATTTTCCTAATGAGTTCATATTATTGATTTTTATCATACTCTATCAAATGATAATCTATATCAATATTTCACCAAATCACATTGACCTACTTTAGTTCAAATATAAAAGATAAGTGTCATGTCGTTGATAGTCAAAAGTTCCCGCCTTCTTCTAGGGAGTCTATTCTACGGCATGAATTTAGTGTGGGGAAAGATGAATTTACCATGAGTTTTGGAATCAGTTTAGTATGAATTTTATATTAATAATATCAATTACTATCTTTTTTTCGAAATAGCAATATCGTTTACTTTTGGTAATGAGTTTCATATCTTATATTTAATCATAGTATGATCAATAGTTATACTTATTAATATTTATCTATCCTTTTAAAAATTATTGTTTAGATATTGGAGATAACATCCATTTAAAAATTATTGTTTAGATATTGGAGATAACTAAAGCTTCGTCATACCGATTTTATATTTTGTTTTGCTATGTCGAAATTATATGGTGAGATTACCAATAACGGTTAATATGAGAGATTTGTTACCGATAATCCGAAGAAAAATACGAAAGGAGTCTATATAAGAACTACCAATGTCAGATGGCGAAGTAAAACACACTTTTGCTAGAGTGAGATGAATCAGTTATTGTTATTTTACTAGTAATGTTCATGTTGGGTTGAGTGCCGCTTACAAGTATATTCAACTTTGCAGCAGCTAATCATAACTCTGACAATCTTACATTAAAAAAAAAAGAAACACATCTCCAACTTGTTTAGATTAATGCAGGTACATGAGCCTTGAGGAGCTGCAAGGAGGAGGAGGCGGTTGCTCATTTTTACCATGCTCTCATGTTTACCATTATTGTTGTAGTGTCCCACTACAATTTTCATCCCGTGTGCCGTCATCATTGTTGTATCTCTTAAGTGGATGTCCCACTACAATTTTCATCCCTTGTCGTCATCACTACGTGGATGTCCCACTACAAGATTAATCCATGTATGTGTTTTCATTTAAATCTTGAGATTTATTAGTAAGAAGAGGTTGTCTTGCCATTTTCATTATATAGCAACCAGTTTCGTAAGGAAAGTAGTACTTTGGTTAAAAGCAAACAAGTTTCGTAAGGAAAGTACTGGTTAAAAGAAAGTATTCATTATATAGCAACCAGTTTCGTAAGGAAAGTAGTACTTTGGTTAAAAGCAAACAAGTTTCGTAAGGAAAGTATTGGTTAAAAGAAAGTAGTTCTTTGGTTAAAAGCAACCAGTCCCCATATGACTCAAAACACACATTTAAACCTCCTAAATGAAGCACTTTGAAGGGGACCATCCCAAGACATCTTCGCCATAATTTATTTGCATCGCACAAAAAAAGTAAAATGAAAAATGCTATCCACTTTCTTAAATGGAACATCACTCCCAAGCCATTCTCCTGGGGTTCAATAATGAATTACTGGCATTAAAACTACTTGATGCTCTACAGAAAGGAAAGAGTTCTCTTCATAACAAGGCTGATAAAGAATACAAATCCAGGTGTAGACGCATGAGAGTTATGATAGCGGAAGCTTGTAACTGGCGATAAACAAAACTGTGAACATATACTTTACGCATTATATTAGTTTTCATGCACTACAAGTCTTGTAGTGCATGAAAACTAATATAATTAATCAAATAGGGAAATAACAAAAGAAGAACTACCCTCTTTAAGAATTGGTCAGTATTGGGGGACCTTAGGGGAACAAGCCCCCTAAAAGATTCAGAAATGAAGGCCAGAAACCATTTGTAAATAAATCAAACTAATGACTGACCCAACATAAAAAAACTAGTTCTCTCCAATACTGCCATTCCTCACATCCAAACCGATAAAGTCTCTACAATTACAATCAGCCAAATTAAAACTCACACAGAACACACAACATCTGGTTCACCTACAACCTACAGGCGTGCCGAAACAAATACAATTCCCCTAATCTACAATATTTCATCCAACAGGTTTCTTACTACATACTTGGCACAACTACTTGCTACATCACATAATTTACTTTGTATCCACTCTACCCCTTACCAAGGAGAAGAAGCTAACTTGTCAAATTCACTTTGGATACCCGAAATGCCTTCATTAATGACAATCTCTTCTTTTTCCAAAGATGCAATTTCTGACGACTTCATCTCTTTCTTTGAGTGGGCCAAAGACCGTTTTTCCTCCAACTCCCTAATCTGCTTGTTGATTTCTTCAATCTCTTCATCAACTTTGGTTCTCTCTACAGTGTGCTCCACTATCCTACTCCTAATTTCATTCGACTGGTTATGAAGTTCCCCATGCTTTCTTTTATACGATAGCAGTGCCATCAAGCGATCACGTACGACCTTAACATCGAATCCATGGCTTTCCAGTTCTACAAGAATTTCCAAGTAATCTTCAATGGTGCTTCTGGGATCATCAAATTGTAATGCACACGTCTTCTCGACCACACTGGCAAAGGTTACCATACTGCCAATAGCTAACCCTTCACGGGAACTTTCTTTAAAACTGTCTAAAGGTCTAAAATGTGGCTTTTGGGGGATTATACGGAATACCTCCATTGATGCAATTGTTTCCCAAAGTGGAGTGTTCTTCACAAATGGTAGGGTTTGAATATCTCCCTGAGTTTGCGAAACAACTGTTGGTCTCTCACTTGTCTCAATATGTTGCTCCTTCGTTTTGACCCCGAGGGAAGCACCTGGATCTACAACAACACAAACATATACGGAACATGTGTTAGCAAACAGTTCATTTAAATGAATCCCAATTGATGGAGAACACTTTAAATAGTTTTTTTTCACAAATAGTTCACTGCTAAACAAGCTAAAATGCTTACCTGAGAAGTCAACAATGGAAGGAGAGTGAACTCCTTCGAACCACATGGAAAGAGGTTGATCATCCGACATAGCGCTGGGTAATTCATTAAGATCCATATCGTCTTTTTTTGATGTGCCATCTTTCTCTGAGCTTTCATCTACTTTCTCTTTAGATGCATCCTGGGAATCTACAGCAGGCAAAAAAGGATTATAAGTCTCCAATGGACAAGGACCGGAACAATTGGAGTTGATCCAAGGCCGATGTCAAGGCTCACGCTTACCAAATGGCACTATTTAATGCAAAAGATTTTTGGATTTGAAATTCGCAAGTCAGTCTCCTAAAAATGAGGCTCCTCACTATTCTATCTTTGCCACTAATTACCACTACATAAAGCTTTTCTCATGTGTGTGTTCTTTGGATGAAAATGAAACGCAAAAAACATCTTGGACCAATTTTCTGTGCACTAACCAATAAGAATGTAACGAACAATCAGGTCCAAGAAAATGACAATCCCACATCATTTTACCGTAACTTTCCATTAAACAAATGGAGACTTAATATGAAAACCAAAACAATTATACTCATTCCCTAGTCCGACCTCCCCCCCTCTCACTCACCCACAATAATCTATTTTGGCTTGGAAAATGGGACTATTG
Source organism: Campanula takesimana (assembly GCA_026119855.1). Taxonomy (NCBI): domain Eukaryota; kingdom Viridiplantae; phylum Streptophyta; class Magnoliopsida; order Asterales; family Campanulaceae; genus Campanula; species Campanula takesimana. Next base: position 845,000 of record JAOWBW010000116.1, on the reverse strand, counting down.
TTTTTTCTTTTCTTTTCTTTTTTTCTTTTTTTTTTTTTTTTTCGGGAAGGGGGGAGTGGGGGACTACTTGAAGTGGCACATATGGAACTCCTAGTGTACCTTGATTAGAAGATTCAGTGTTCACACTTATAGTCCGTCGTTTGCCACGTTTTCCTCTTGCAGATGATTTCTTTGTAGGTTGCTCCGCTAAAGCTTGTGCAGTTTTCTCTTCCTGCAGCTTGTGTTTCTTTGAAAATGATATTTTCATCACACTGCTTAATTTGTTTTTCTGCTTAGGAGTATTATCTCCAACAAGTTTCAAATGATCCTTATCAATTACCGGGACGTCCTTTACCACCAACTCGGTTCCTAATGAAGTAGGAGAACTGACTTCATTCTTTAAAGAATCGTCAACGGCCATTGGATTGGGAGCAGCATCTCCGTTCTGCTTATTAACTGCAATCATAGAGTACAACTTACTAAAATGACCAACTAGTATACAATATTAACATAATAGGACATTGTTCTAACCATTCGTACAACTTAACGAGATATAACACAGCTCGTGATAAGTGTGCTTCTCTCTACTCATACATTTATGCCAGGAACTGAATTACAATACTACACATAATAGTGCATTGTTCTAAATATTCATATAACTTTTAAAAAATTAATACAGCTCATAATAGGGTGTACTTCTCGTTATTTATACATTTATTGAACTGAATATTAAAGGCTACTAGTGTTGCAGCTTACAAGAAATACTGAGTGTGATGATTTGTACCCACTCATCTTCTTTAATAAGGGGGGGGGGGGGGGGGGTGGACAGATTGAATCATGAATGTACATACTGAGAAGGTTTAAGGCTCTTGGGGAGCGAATACATTAGCTACCGAGTCGTGCATGAGCATTGAAAGAAATAATTAAATGTCAAATAAGTAGCACAATGGCCAAAATAATTGGGATCGATCACATCAAATCAAAGAAAAAAAAGGAGAGAGAGGAGAGAATGACCAAGTCGAATAAAAGCCTATGAGGTGTCAGAGCCAACATTTTTTATCTACTGCAAGGCAACAACCCTAGTACTTAGATTCAGTATAGAATCATTAGAATGTGAGCGCGCATACCATGTGTTAGCCCAGTAAATGATTAGATTGGATAGAAGAGAAGACCATAATCAGCAGTAAATTGACAACAATAAGGACAACAAGCCAAAACATTAACAGCAGAATATGTCAGCAAGGGATGAGAAAGAGAAGATAAATTTAGGTACTCAAGCCATGGGTGCAACAGGGGAGGTACAGGAGGAAGAGCAAGCATATCAGATCAATGGATACCCTGATAGACTAATACTATGCAAACATAATGCGGCAAATAATCTAATGTATTTATTGTTCATGGAGACATCAGCCCAGTTGTTACCCTAGGACAACTTCTGCAACTTAAAACACAAATTCTCGAAACGTTGCATATGTACCTGCTGCCGAAATGTTAGGGCTTTGGGCCAGAACTTTAGGTGGTCTTCCCCTCTTTCGTTTCTGAGTGCTCACTGTACCCCCTTCTGAATGGTTCACCTCCTACAGTATAGACATCATTTACCATAAATCAATAAAATATAGAGTGAATCAAATATCGAACGCTTTCAAACTCACTGCATAAGGTCCAATAAAGCTCATTCAACAAGGACCAGACGAAACATATTCCACAACAAGGAAAATGAACTTAACATAGAAACAAGAGAAATCATTAACACTTGGGCAAGTAGGGCAAATAAATAAAGTATTCAAAAGAAACAAACAAGCCATACCGTTAAATAATGTGAAAGCAAACATGCTCTGCCATAGTTTGTAACTGATGCTCCCTCCCAACGAGAGAGGGATATTAATTTGGACAACTTTAAAATATGATAGACAATCTCTTTAATTCCTAAATATCCCACATAAATCAATTAATGTTAAAGAGTGGACACATAAGGTGTATACTTCAGATTATAACGAATCTGAAGTCATAGCAATACCGCAAAAGGGATATATCCTTGATCTTTCTGGGACAAACTAACGGGAAAATTGCACACCTCTCAAGGAACAGAGAGAATACAAAATAAATCCTACATTGCCAGAGGTACTATAAATAATCTCTCTTACCTTTTATATAAACATAAAGTTCTCACCTTATCCTTCACTGATGTGGGTGTCTGTGAGTCAGTTAACTGTTCCTTCTGACCACTTGTCTGTTTCAAAGAAGACTTTGGACTAGCTAAGCGATGAGATTTAGCTCGTGCATTCTTCACCCCATTACTTTCCAAGGCAATCACAATGGGAATATTGACAATGTCTTCAGCTGATTGATCGAGACTGCCTGTTAAGTGTTATCAGGTTTGAGCTTGAAATTTCAGGATGAGATAACATGTAAGATCTAAAGAAGAAGTTGTACAATTTAGAAACCTTGAACTACACCCTGTGGGCTCTTTGGCGGCCTTCCTGGCTTCTTTGCGTGAACAATCAGCTGATTGTTTGCTTCACCAACTTTACCTCGTTTACTCCGCTGCGTGAGTAGAAAAAACAGTCCTGATCATAATACTGGAAGAAGTAATTTAAAAAAAAAAAAAAAAAAAAGTGGCAATGGCCAGATGGGTGCAATAAATCTTCGCTTGGTGTGGGCTATGGCAGGTGCTATGCGGGTACTAATGCTTTCTAACTGTCCATTGAATTTATAATAACTTGCTCTTAACCAACCGAGACTCTGTAATATAGTCCACATCTAAAGCCGCAAGTTAAATATAGTCCACATCTAAAGCCGCAAGTTAAGTATATATTGCGCAGTTGAACTGGGATCCACTTCCTCTTTGCGCTTAGTGGGACTAGCTCACTTATTAGGATATTTTAAGCCACTTGGAACAAGCTATATATTATACGAATTTAATAGAATCATAATGCTTAACTACGCAAGTGAGACAATAATAGCTTGCAAGCATTTCATGAGCAAGATCTTTAGGTCAACATATCAGCTACACCTTTGATTCCTCTCATTTGTTAAATTTGTTACTGCCTAGGTAACCAGCAATTGGTTGATAAAATCAAAAGATTTTTTATAAACGTTTGATATTCCTCTCACCACTTTGCCTAGATAAAAGCTCTAACTTCTCTGGCACAAAAAATAATTTACTACAGACTTGATATTTGACTCACCACTTTCTTGCCGTGAGAAATGCTCTTAGTTTTAGCAGAGAGCTTATCACTAGCCATGGGTTCTTCAGAGCTATGAATGTCAGTGTAACCAGTGATTGGGCTGATATAGCCAACAACTGTTTCTTGACTTTGCACTAGACTAGGAGATGTGCTTAATTGACATAGGGCATTAGCAACATTCCCTTCCTTCAATTTCTTGGAAGGCTGTATATTACTATCATCATTAACAAGATTCGTCTTCTTTATGTGTTTTGGTGATGTCACAACCTGAGTTTGTCTCTCTATGGAGGGAGTTGTCCGCTCAATATCACTCTCCATTGAGTTCAATGCACAAGGTATGTCCAGTCCTGACTCAATCTGGATGCCACCTGACTCGCCTTGTGAAACGGCTATGTCATTACCATTGAAAATATTACCAACATGGCCCATATGCCCTTGATTATCTGAAGGAATTAGAACATCCTGAAAGGAAAACCAACACCTTGAGACTAAAGAGAAGCCAAGTGCAATCCATGTAATCTTCCATTTAACTTCATTGTCATATTCTTTGACCCCAATGTGAGAATGAAATCACAGCTAAAACACAAGCAACCCACAGTAATGGCTAAGATAATCAATTAGGCCTACACCTATAGGTCGTCAACCAATACATCACATGAAGATCATCCCCTTGATCCATCGCTTTCGTAATGCCTAAGTAACAATTTTTGTCAATATTAAGAGTAAGTTATCATGAATACTAGAATTATTACAAGGACAAGAAGTTCTGACTTGAAAAAGCAAATGGAATCAAATGTAAAAAAAAGAACAGGAAAATAATTGGCCCAGTTTGGATTCGCATTGTATCTTTTTATGGTTTACAATGATGATATTAGATAGTAAGAGATATATAGAAGTGGAAAAGGAAAAAAAAAGGTAAAAACAAGAAAACAAGACATCAAACCAAACAGGGCCAATATGCTGCCAATGAAGCCGCGAGTTGATAAATTTTGTCTATATGAAAGCAACAATCAATTTCTATATTCTAATGATCCGCTCTTACTAACCGATATTACAAGACAAATCAGTGGTCAAGTAGCTTGAGAGACCAGCTCACAACTTAAGGCTTCCTATTACACCAATATCAACAAATATAAATTGATTTGTTTCAACTCCGGTTAAACGTTAGACGAGCATAGCATCATTGAACGAACTTAATTTTACCAAAAAATTACTTTGTCAGCTCCAAACCTACTGTCATTTATACTTCATTGGTGACTATATACCAGTAGAAGAAGAAAGAATACCAAGAACTCTGATGTTATCCCATAATTTGAAGCTTAACAACATACCCTTCAATCTTAAACAGAACAGTTGCACCAAAAGTACCTTCAATGACTTGGTCATAGTTTCTCATGTCTGGAAAAAAGATAATGCACTTGTTGGGAAGCTAATATATTTATGTTGTTATTTAACTAGTAATATACGTGCCTTGTGCCGTATACACAACATAGACGGAAAGGACATAATCCCCCTCTCACTTTCCTCTGGCAATAGTATTTGTTGCATGAACATAAAACCATGAAACACAATTTAACTTGATGCAGAAAATGCCAGTCAATAACCCGTTAAGAGAAAAACAAGAAGTATATTGCATAACAGAAGATAGGCCGATCCCGATAGCCAAAACAGGATATTCAAACACTTAAATAACAAAAGGCTGAACACCACAATTATTGGAAATAGTCATACCTGGGAAGAACTGAACCATTTCCCATCTTTCCAGTCCATGTGAGGCCTTAACTCCGAGAAATCAAATTCCTTCTCCTTGTTTGTGTGCTTAAAGAATACAATATACCTGCTATCAGCAAGTTCTTTCGTAATTACTCCACTCCACCAACCAAAGTCATAAAACGCATCTACCTTCTCCAACAAATCAAAACTTTTATCCCTAAGATGGGGAGGTGAGGGACGGATATGAAGGTAACCAACAGTCACTTGGTGCAACGCAGCCTCATCATTATCAACCCCTCGGTGCAGGTATTCCACTAAGAATGATCCGTTGTCTGCGTCTTCAAGAACAGTGGCAGGGAACCAAGCATCACGATAATCTTCTTTCTCAAATGACACTTCTACCTTTTTTCCAGCACTGAACATCAACCCTGCTGTTCTCTTTCGAGAAATTGGGAGGGAGACAAAAATCAAAATCAATAACTAAACATTGAATTGACAGTATCTTCTGAGAAATAGTCCTTTTTTGACTCAAATGTGAAGTCTCTGTATGTTATTGGTGAAATTGACTAATTGAAATTCAACAGATTCCTATCTTCTTTGCTTTCCTCTTGTAAAATTGATTTTTCTAACATAAAAGAGTTTCTCCTTCACCTTTTAAGGAAAATGACTTGTATCAATCAGTAATAATAACAAAAAAAAAAAATGTTGTAATCACAACGACCAAGAGTACTTGCATTATTCCTACAAATTCCATCAGTTGAGCAATTTTGAATTTGATATGAATGGTACACTTTTATACTCGCATGTATGCATAATTTTTTAGTGCAAATATTATGTTGAACCAAATTGTAGCACTATAATCAATGACCAGGGGGAGAACAGGTGAGCCAGAAAGCTTACCCCTACTAAGCAATCACATTAGAAGCATAATACTACCTCAGTCCCATCGAAAAGTATCATTTTCCTAAAATGGGTATTACTTCTTTATTCATGGGACCCACTTGCCATGCTCACAACAATTTTCCCACTTACTATTACCTAAACCGCTTTCTCTCTACTTCATACTCACAACACCTATTTTTAAAACACTTTTCCTCAATTCCCGCTCCTAAAATGGAAAGGGTTGTTCGTAATGGGAAGGAGTGAGTATGCAACATGAACATTATAATATCATCAAAGTTAAAGACAAATGTGGTCCCTTTACAATATAGCTCTAGATGCAATTACTAATTAAGCAATGAAATCACATAATTTTACATAATATCATAATAAACCACTTCTTATTTAAAATTCAAGATATTCCCCAGCAGTACAGTATTGGGAAACAAAGACTAGAAGGCATAATGTGTTCCTCTTTAACACAAAACAAGAGTCCTACAAACAAAAGCAACACTGTGGTAACATCTTTAGAAAGTATCAGGACATTTTATTGTTGTTACAGGTTAAGGATATCCTGCATCTGCCAAATAGTCATAGACATAATAAGTCAAAGCTTTTAATATGTTCTGTTTTCAACTAATCGTGGCTTGTAGGTCCCTAAATCATGATAAATGTCAAAACCAATACTGCTGGAAAACTATGAGTATATGGTGATGAAGAACATCATGTAGCCTTTTACCCGGTCTCACCACTTGACTCAAACAACAGAATACAACAAGTTGAATTCTAACAATAGGAAACAGAGTCTATCGTGGCAGATCTAAACTTAAAGTTTGGACATGAGCAATTTTTAATTTCTCCCTACATTAAGTAAAGTTGAAGTATTCCAAAAGCACAATTCAAATATATCACAGATTAAGCTTTACAAAAACCCAGCTCAAGCATAAGTTTAAATATTACTCCAATTTAGAATCTCCCCGGAAAGAGTCCCACTTTCTTCTTGAAACCGGTCCTACAAGGAGTTCCACCTCCTGGTTTTTATGAAGAGCATGCTTCTCGAATGCTTATCAGAAGAAAAGAGGGAAAACCAATACATTTTTTTTCAAATTTATGCTATATTTCTTGCCTATTTTTCAATCCTTTATTAAATTGAAACAAGATATCCGTACTTTTTGTACATACTCCATGATTATCAGGCTAACTCGAGCAAAGATCAAGCTGGGAAAATTTAAAAAAATGAAAATAACTTTTAAGATGGCTCAGACACACACAACAACACACGAACAACGCAATATTAGAGTAAATGTGTTCGTTTTGTAGGCTGGCTCAGACACACGCCTCAGCAAATAAGCAAAGTATAAAGTATGAGATACATGAAACTCATGCAACATGGAAGAACAGGTGTAGTGCTGCTAACATGTCAACGTTTAGAATGTCCATTACTACTGTACAACTTTAAAGTTCAAAGAGGATTAATGAAGTGGCAAAAGAGAATTATGCTTGAGCACATCGGGAAGAAACTGTACATGCAGGTCATGCAAGTGCAAAATTACAATGCCACAGTCTAGATATCCAAACAAATCAGCTCCTAGAATATTGTTAGCTTCAAAAGTAACGAATATGTGGGAATTTAACAATTTTATCCGTTAATTAACAAATTCAAAAGTTAGAAGCAACAGTAATAAACCTAGAAAAGCAGTACCTGCTTCTCGGTTCGGACCCATTTGCCATCTAGCCATTCCAGGTGAACTCGCAGTTCGGAGATCCCAAAGGCAATGACGTCCGGAGGGTTTTGAAAAGTGACAACGTACCTAGATTCGTCAATAAGAGCCGTCACAACACCGGTCCACCAACCGTCACGATAGTAAGCATCAACAACGTCGCCGAGGTCAAAATTGGGGGCGGGATCGGCGTAAGTAGGGGGAAGAGGGCGAATAAAGGAAAAATGGACGTGCTCTTTCAAGGGATTGGAGCCGTCTTCGTCCAATAAGCTGTGGTACTGTACGTAGACGAGATGTTTCTTGTTTGAGAGATTGGGGGTTTTGCGTTTGGGGGCGGACCTAGGGCTAGGAGCAGAGGACGGCGGTTCTAGGACGGTGGCGACAAACCAGACGCCTTTGAAACCATCTTCGTCGGTGCTGACTTCGACGTGAGAGGCTTTGGAGAGGTGAGAGGATTTGTTGGGAAGGTCAGGTGAAGCACCACCCATTTTGGTCACCCCTTGATACTTTTGTAGGGAATTTGTTCCCAATACCAAACCCTAGGGTTTTTTCCATTTTCTTTTTCTTTTACCTTTTTTTTTCACCTAATGTTTAATATCTCATTTCCCCTTTTATTTTGCCTTTCCATTTTGACCGGTAAATACTAAATACAGGGAATCTTATATACAGGGAACGAAATATTCCAAATATGCCCTTGCCCGTCTCGTGTACGTATACACGAGATGGCTTTTACAGTCTCGTGTAACTTTACACGTGATGAATCGTTTTTGCACACGAGACATCTCGTGTACAGTTACACGAGATTGTAAAATCCATCTCGTGTACAGGTACACGACATAGTGTCTGAACCTGATTTTCACAACAGCAACAGAAAAAGCAACAAGAAACAGAAGTAGAAATGAAATTTGATTGTTAAAATGATAGCACATCTCCACAAAGCAGTGGGAGAGACCAATAGACCATTACACATATACTATCGCCAAATTTGATAATTCATACAAACGTGACAATTCAAAATCCATTACACATATACTATACCCTACGTAATCTTTCTCTTCTTGCATCGGTATCCTGATCATACAGTTCATTGAATGTTGCTATCCTATCTCGGTATCGGACGATCAGTTGACTTGCGCTTGGATCACAGTTTTCCCTCCAAGTGTTCGGTGGTGGTGGTATTGGGTAATCATTGCCTGACATGTGCAGCTGCAAAAGTAATAACAGTTAAATACAACGAATTTAAGTAAGACAATTAAATATAACTAATATAGATGAGACAGTTAAGTATAACGAATTTAAGTAATATTGTTAAATATAACGAATTAAAGTATCATACCAATATAAAATGGTTTGTCACTTGTCCCAACACAACTGTGTTTATCGGTGGTCCTACTCCTGCTGGTACAGTCACTGGAAGGCATAAGTTGCCACCGCTAGCCGAGTACGAAATGAACGCCACATTATACCTCATGGCAATGATGTGCCCAAGATCGGGGAGGTCCATCCAATAAGTATTGTCCGGCGTCGGCCGGACATAAATAGCAATCCTACGTAAGAGTTCTTTTATATCTATCCAAAATAGAACTCTTTGATAAAGGTCTCGGCGAGCATGCACCTCATTGTAACATTCTGTGCGCACTCGAGCCCACATCTCCTCATCTCCGTATATCTGTGATGCTACGGCTCTATAGCCACAATGTCCATCAGATCCCACATCTGTGATGCCTCCAATAAATGGGATAATGAAAGGCAGAAAAGACGTCATATACGGAGAGCTGTATATACTAGTGTGATTGGGCTGTCCATTTCCCTGTCCACGACCCTGACCCTGATCCCGTCCTCGACCTCGCCCTCGACCCCGTCCTCTCCCACGACCGGAAGGTGGTGGATGAGACGTAGGAGTACAAGGAGGGGTAGATGTTGTGGGTTCTGAAGCTGATTTCCGTTTGTGCGTGGACTCCGAACTAGCTTGGGTTGATGCCATGAATGCAGATCTAGACCTGAAATAGGGCAAAGAAAAGAGTGAGAAGCATTCATACTATCAACAGAAAAATCAAATCTGTACTGGGTTACCATCTCGTATATTGTTACACGAGATGAATCTCGTGTGTGTATACACGAGATTATAACGTGTAACACTACACGTGATTATAGCCAACAAATCGTGTATTTTCACACGATATGAAATCTGTACTGGGTTATAGAGAGCAGACACATAACTTAAACCACATAATCAACAACAATATTAACAAACTCATATCAAAAACATAATCAACAGTGTGAGCCACAAATGAATGAAGATCTATACCCTTTGCTAGTCGAGGATGGTGTCGCGGGGACTCGAAAAAAATTGTTAGTATGCTCCCAATCTGACGGTTCTCTAGAACTTCCGGTCCGGGGTTTATTCGCCTTTGAAATATGATCTGGCTCGTAAGCATCTCTCGTATGGTGATTAAGCCATTCTTCCATCGTTTTGAATAACTTCCTCCTTACCGGTTCAGGTGCTTGCTCAACTTTATTCAACATAGCTTGAAAACTGTCTTTATCTATCGAAGGCTCACATGGAGGGTTGTCTACTTCAATGTCCAACTTCTTCCAAAAATCATGAATTGAGGAAAGCTCAATCCGTCCCCCACAGTCCTCTATCCGTGCAATCTCGTGACTACATGGAAGTTCATGTGTTCGCCTGTAGTAACACCCGCAGGCAGCCTCAGTGATGACATTACCCCCATTACGACCCCGCTGGTTTCTAATGATTTTTTGAATACGAGACCGCTCTTTTCTGATATTGCGCAAGGCTACCGTTGACACTTTAGTCAATATGTTCTGATACAGATTACCGGTCATCAAATCAATTGGAGTTCTGGTCTTTGATCTATTCATACTTTGTATGATATTTTTTAGTTGGATATCCAAGATCTTATGAGCCTTTTTGAAGATCGTGTCAAAAGTAGAAGAAGCACTCCCCAATGCCTTCTTCAACCTGTTATGCTCACCCTCAGTCCTGTTTGTGGTATGGGTCCCGAAGTGTGGTAACACATCCGTGTGCATAGACAGAATATTCTGAGAGTATGGAGTAATCCATGCATCGCGGAGGTAATCCAATAATAGAGGATAAGATCTGAAACTGTCACAAAGCCCTTGCCAACGTTCTTCCCATTCGTCGGATGTAGCGGCTGAGATTGCATAATTGAAACCCCTCATGAATGATTCTGCCAAATCCTCGCTACCTGTATGACTCAACCCATGCTTTCAAACATTGACTTCGATGTGCCTCCGACACAAGAAGTGTGCGGTGTCGGGAAAAACTGTACGGAGAGCGCTGATGAAACCCAATTCACGATCAGTGACAAAAACTGTTGGCAACCGGGGAGGTGTAAGCAGACTGTGAAAATGATCCAATGCCCATATGTAATCATCCGCACTCTGATACTTGAGGAACGCATACGCTATTGTGAAATTATGCCCGGTGGAAGTAAATCCTACAAACTGCAAGAAGTACAGTCCATAGCAGTTGGTGTTGTAAGTGCAGTCACCTTGTACAACATATGGAAAACAGTTTAGCATCTTCATTGCTAATGGGTGAGAGAAGAATATGTCGCTGATCATGCCACTCTCAGCATCGTCCCTCGTGTAGTATATATATTCATGATCGTCGAGTAACTTAAGGAATTGTTGTAGCGGGGTCCTCCCTTTTCGTTCTTCTTCTCTATATTTTGTGATGGCATTGCGGACGTGCATCGGAGTGCTCACGTTCTTCTCATCGTGCATCTTTAACATTGCTACTATGTCATTTGGACGCAATGAACATTCACTTGCGCTACACACAACGTCATATTCTCCACGTGTCAATTTCCCGAGAGGAAAACCTTCTGGATACAAAGGAAAGCAATGATTATGTACACCGTTCCTTACAACATATCCCCATAACCCATCATCCCTCCTTTCTTTGGCATGTAGTTTAAAAGTGCACTCTTTCTTCTTGCTACTACTCTTCTTAATGTTCTTTGATCTTCCGGGCCTGTGATGTCCACCAAAATGACATATTATCATCGCATAAGCTAGTTTATTTCCACTTCTCCTCTTCGAGTAGTCTATAATAAGGTGTATATTTCGACGCCTCGCGATTTCTCGTACATGTGAAAGAAGTGCATCCCTATCTGGAAATAATTCTGATGTCGTGAATTCATCACTGATATCCGGAAATGGACCCTGCAAATCACAGCACCATCAGTTTCAAACATCAAGTATATTTCGTGTATACCTACACGACATTCATCTCGTGTGTGATTACACGAGATGTAAGTTACCATCAGTTCTAAATATCCAATTTTCTCATGTGTATTTGAAGATTGTATAACTAAACCTCATGTGTAGGTCAAGATTGGATTTTTAATTAAAGATTGGATTTTTAGTTCAAGATGGGATTATTAATTCAAGATGGGATTTTAATTTTGATTTTGATCACAATACAAAACAAAACAAAACATTAAGAACTTACTTCATAGAAGCTTGGATCATTGAAACTTGGAGAATGTTGATGTGGAGGAGAATTTGGTGAGATTCCTTCTTCTTCATCATGCACAAATTCTATCATATCAAGGTCAATACGTTCATAAGAACTTGTTGAGGGATTTTGTGAGGAATTCATGCTATGATCATTGGAACTTGGAGAATGTTGGGGAGATATTTGTGAGGAATCCATGCTATGAACTTAGAGATTGATTTCTTGAATAATAATGGGGGTTTCTGTTCAGAATGGGTGTGTTTCAGTAGGGTTTTCACATTAAATATAATGCAGGTCGTCGTTTGAAGGGTTTAAATGTAATTTAATCGTCTCGTGTACTATAACACGAGATGTCTCGTTACATCTCGTGTGATATTACACGAGATATAACGAGACATCTCGTGTTATAGTACACGAGATGTCTAGACCCTAAACACTAATCCCTAAACCCTAAACCAGATGTTGTGAAAATGGTATACGGATACCTATTTAATTTTTTAATTTTTTTTTCTACATTCTAAATGACATTTAAAGTGTTGTTCATTAGTATGACTTTCCTCAAAATCCAAATGGAAATTGAGTTAGAAATTTGTGCCATTTGTGCCATTTTTTAGGGTTTTAAGGAATATGACCCGATGTTGTGAAAATGGTATACGGATACCTATTTAATTTTTTTATTTATTTTTTTTTTACATTCTAAATGACATTTAAAGTGTTGTTCATTAGTATGACTTTCCTCAAAATCCAAATGGAAATTGAGTTAGAAATTTGTGACATTTGTGCCATTTTTTAGGGTTTTAAGGAATATGACCCGATGTTGTGAAAATGGTATACGGATACCTATTTAATTTTTTTTTATTTTTTTCTACATTCTAAATGACATTTAAAGTGTTGTTCATTAGTATGACTTCACTCAAAATCCAAATGGAAATTGAGTTAGAAATTTTTAACATTTTTTAAGGTTTTAAGGAATATAAATCCAACTAATCAGTAATACATAATCCAAATAAATCCAAGTAATACAAAAATCCATAATAATCAGTAATACAAAACTCCATAATCAGTAACTCTCCTAAATAAAACCTCCTAAAATCTCGTGGGCCCGTGTAAGACCAGCTCTGACGTCCTCGGGGACCCTGGCATCCGTCAAATATGGAAGTATGATAGCTCGTGCCTCTGGAACCCCAGGCTGCGGTGGAACATCAAGTGGGGGCGGTGGGGGAGGTGGAATGTCAACGGGGGGATCGTGTATCGGATTAGATATCCGAACATGACTCCTAGCCAGAAACCACTCCATATAATCATCAGTCACGAGAGAAGATGTGGTCACTAGTGGCCCCCAGCGGCGAACGGGCCTGAACTCCTCCATGCCGTGCTCCACCCACGCGTCCCAAACATAATCGTGGTCACCGTAGTCCTTCTGGTACCCCTTCTGACCCTTTGCCAAAATGCATATCGTGGGAACCAGGCGGGGTTTTCCAGGGATCCTCTGCTGGTGCCCGAACTGCCTATTAACACGCTCAGGCATGTACGCCTCAGTGATGTCACAAAATCGTATAACCCCTGAGAAGTATGAAACCGGCATAATCGCGTCCGCTCCGGTACCATAAGGAGTCCAAAGAACCTGTGAGTAGACTTTGTTAGGTAAAGTGTACATAATAACGGAGGGAGTGTAACAATTTGAAACAGTTTTAATATGAATAACTCACTCTCTCAACATGCATCCTGTCAAGAGTGCGGCGATACTGCACTAGATGGTCTAATGCCCTCCCAGCTGTATCAGTACGAGACCATCTACGGGCTCTCGGCTGCCCCTGCTGCCAGTGAGGGTCAAAAACTCGCCGGAAATCTGGAAAGTACTCGTATATCCAGCCCTGAGATGTATGTAAAAAGTATTAAATACTAATCAAATGCAACATGTAATTACATGGGGGGGGGGGGGGAGTCGACAAAGTAAACAGAAAGTGAATAGAGTAAGATGTACCTCTAGCAATGTCGCACAACCACCCATCTGCTTGCATCCAGATCTGGACGCCTTCCCCAACTCTCGGTATAAATATGCCAACGTAGCTGATCCCCAGGAGAGAGTGGGGAGTCTCGCAAGATCCATGCATAGGGGAAGGTATGCTGCGGGCACCTTATCCTGACTCTTGTCCACGAACATCGTGGAACCCAAGAGGTGCAGGATTTCCGAATGAAATTTAATGTCATTCTAATCATTCGAATGAAATTTTAAAATTATTCTATATAAATCATATGATGTTATAAAGATTTTTCGAATTTCATAAAAATGATAAGATTGATATTAATGTTTGATCAAATTTCAATTATATTGATCATAAAAATTTAATTATAACCAATATAAATGAATAAGACTAAGTAACTAAATATAAAGATCTAAATTGCTTATGAAATAAATTTATAAATTGTAATGTTGAAATAGTGGACCATAAAATACAACACTATATTCCTTCTATAGAAAACAAACATAAATGTACTGCCTTTGTATTTATAATCGTCTTAAACCCAAAAGGAGATCTGATTTTTTTAATTTTTTTTTTGTGGGTGGGAGGTAGCAGTGGCGGAGCCAGGAATTTACAGGGGATAAAATATATATATATATATATATATTAAAGTTGGCGAGGAGTGTTGTGGATTTGACATGTGGACATATTTTAGTAAAAACTTGATTTTAGAGAAGCCACATCAACATCATCTTAAAATCTAAATGACTTTTGATATTCTCATTCTTAGCTAATACTATTAGTTAATCATATTAGTAATTATATGAGTTAACTATTACTATTAATAGTATAAGTTAACTATTATTATTAATAGTATAAGTTAACCATCACTATTAATAGTATTAGTTAACAATATTAGTTACAATATAAGTTAAATATTACTATTAATAGTATTAGTTAACTATAATAGTTACTATAGTAGTTAACTATTACTATTAATAGTATTAGTTAACTATAATAGTTACTATATATAAGTTAATTATTACTATTAATAGTATTAGTTAACCATAATAGTTACTTTATAAGTTATTTTTTACTATTAATAGTATTGGTTAACTATAATAGGCTACATACATTAACTATTGCTATTATTAGTATTAGTTAATTATAATAGTTATTATATAAGTTAGATTATTAATTTTTAATATTAATTAATCATAATAGTTACTATATCAATTAACTATTACTATTAATAATATTATTTTATTATAATAATTATATTAATAATTATTATTATATAGATTAATCATTGCAATTAATATATATTAACTATTACTATCAATAGTATTAATTAATTATAATAGTTATTATAATAATAGTAATCATATAGATTAATTTTTATTATTGATAGTATTAGTTAAAATGATGATTACTATATTAGTTAACTATAATTAAAATATTTTTTAAGACATAGTATTGGTTTCCCGTGCAGAGCACGGGTTACCCGCTAGTAATTTAGAACGAAGAAACAATGAATAAGGGTTCGAGGGCAGCAGGCCCAAAATTATTTTCAACTGTTTTTTTTCTAGTGATTATTAGATTCATGAAAATAAGTGGGAGACTTCACCTATAAAAGTGAAAAAAAAAAAAAAAAAAAAAAAAACACTATTCCTCCAATATAGAAAAACTAAAACATGTTGATAGACTATTATAAATACTATCAATACCAATTTCTTAATTCTCATTAATATTTGAAAGTAAAAATATCTCAATTACATTTCTTAATTTGATTGAAAACCCCAAAAAACAAACATTTAGTTTTACTAACATAATTATTAGTTACTAATACAGGTTTTCAATTCTCATAATGACTTTGATGACGCCATGAAATTTGGGCCACTAAGAGGATTATCTTGCTTTGATGATTTGAAACTTGTTGATCACAAACACAACAAATAACAATGTTAAGACCAGAGCTAGAGTTGATTTCAGCTTAAGTCTTCGAGTGTGAGAGTAAGATATTTTGAGAATTGCACTAAGAACAAAGCTTAGAATGCATTGGGGAAATTAGGGTTTAGGGGTATATGTGAACATACCTGGTATGAGAGAGTTAGAGATGTATTTCACAGTCCAAGATACCCTGTGAGGGTGATCCTTGATCCGGATGAAGATATGCTTTGTCAGGCCACGTCTCCGCTCCCTATTAGATGGCAGTCTGGATGTGACATTTTGTAATCACTGGATGTCGTGATAGGACGTAAAGCGTACGACAGGGAGCAAGTGGTCAGGAAAGTCCATTGTCCATTTAATGTGATTTGACAAGTCAGTACAATCGCATGAAGGTCAGGCTCACGAGCTCGGAGTTCGGGAGCTAGGGAGGATCGTTATCCTACTAGTCCATGCCGCGAACTCGGAAGGCTGAGCCCGTATAAGGGAGCTCGGGGTGAGCTTATTCTTCAAGGTGAGCTCGGGATGAGTTTAGCTCGATCTGCCTGTGTTACAATTCGGTCTAGCTGAGTTCGGACCCAATTCAATTCAAGTGAGATCTCTTAACCCGTTCTGTGAGGTGCAGACTCTTCAGATTCATGCTATAAGAACTATTTCCACCAATCATAATCCTTATTACTTTCACACTGTAATTTTGTACAAAATACAAAGGTTTAGGTCTTTCGTCAATGGTATTGGTACAACCCTAAACCATAACCCTTAACTCACTCACGACACTATTTCTTCTTAGTTTTTGAATTATAATGGTCAAGGTATTGGTTTTGTTTTGTTATTTTATTACCATACTCAACTACATCAAATTTGAGTTTTTAAACAAGTTTATCGAGTTCATGTCTAAAAAAAAAAAAAAAAAAAAAAACAACTTTATCGAGTTGGGCTCAAAACGAGACGATCGAGAGCGAGACTGGTTAAACAGCATAAACACCATCCACACAAGCCTGACACCAGAAGTTGATGAAGCACCGGTATGCACCACCACCACAATTAGATGATCAAGTTTTCGGTGGGGTCGGCTGAAGAGCTTGAATCTGAATAATTTAGGGCTGTAAACGAGCCGAGCCTAGTCGAGCTTTGGGGTGTCGAGCTCAAGCTCGAGCTCGTTTAAAACTTATCGAGCTCGAGCCCACTTGCCTGTTCGAGCTCGAGCTCGAGCCCACTTGCCTGTTCGAGCTCGAGCTCGAGTCGAATCGAGCTCGCGAACAACTCGAGTCGATATCGAACTCGAGTTTTAACGAGCCGAGCTCGAGCTTAGACATTTTTTTGAGAAAAATATGGTCTTAACGAGCTTATCGAGTCGAATTCGAGCTTATCGAGCCGAGTTCGAAAACAAAAATTCAATTTTAATGAACTTATCGAGCCGAACTCGAGCTTTTAACGAGCTAAACGAGCCGAACACGGTCGGCTCGATAACAAAAAACGAGCTTGACAATCGGTTCGAGCTTTCACAAGCCGAGCTCGAGCCAGCTCGGTTCGTATAACAGCCCTACTGAATATGCACAAGCATAAGAAACACCACAACAAACATTATGGTCTAGCTCCACAAAGTACTAAACGCCACCACCAGAACATGATACACTCTAGTCACATAATTTCCTCTTTCTAATGTAGCATCTTCTTAAATAGGTAATGAATCACGTAAGCGTGGTCCTAGTAATTTTCGCATTTTGGTTTTCCATAGTGAGATCTGCACTACTCTTTATATAATAAAAACTTGTTCATAAACCAAACGAGCTTAAAATTTTGTTGGAGTTGGGGTCGAGTCACTTTGAGATCACTCGAGTTCACATTTTTCAAGTCGAGCTTGGGCAGTTAGTGTCATAGACCTAGCTACATCCTTATTATGAACCAACATACATACCTTAAAACATCCATATGATATTCAGATGAAGCACTTTAGGGGAAAGAGAGCACGCATTCATGTTTCCGCAAAGTACAAAAAAGAAAGGTATTTATCCTGATTACAATCAAAGGACAGTCTCAAGTTCTAATGTCTGTCAAATTCAGTTCTGCAATGGTCCATCTATAAATGCCACAGGAGTCGGCAAACACCATCCAGAAAACCAAGAAGAAGAAAGGGTGCACACAATCCTGGAGCTGTTAATCTGCATCCATCTCTTCAAGTGCTGCTTTAGCTGCAGCCTTGGCTTCCTCCAAGAGCTCATCAGGGACCTAAAACAAAGCACATATGAAATAATAATTGTTAATACTAGATCGGTACCATTCACAAAACATTTATGTATGCAATAACTAGCTAAATGAGAATTTTGATTCCAGGCCAACATGTACAGATAAAGCTATTTCACCACACATTTTCAATACCCAAGTACACAAATGAGTCCTATTTTTTCTTATCAAGTTTTCATCGATTCCTTAAGATATACTAAGCCATAAATTGATCCTTCAGCTTAGACTCAATTCGTCATCGAACTTTGACTTTCCAATATGTGCCCCTAAAAGTTGACTCATAGAGTCAATCCCTGATTCAAGGTTTCATCTGCTTTCTGTCAAAAGTGCCTTGAATAACATCATTGTCTCTTTTGGTGTTGCTTAAATTTTGCATCACCAGACGATTCTAAACTACCATATTAGGCTAACACACCTTGCTAGAGAGCCAAACACACCACTTGCATCTACCATGGTCGATGGAGGCCCCAGTCACATGGACCCACTAATTGTTCTCCACTTTATGAACAAAGGTGAAAAGACTTGAATGGACTTATTCATTACCGCTACTCAAGAATACATCATTGCCTAGTTGGTTGATATTGTGTTAATTCAATGCTTTTCACTGACGGTATGCAACTATGCTTTTGGGTTGACACCTTAGCTACAAATAGAGAGGGGAGGAGGAGGAGCAGCGTCAACGGAAATTAAATATTGCTGCATGGTCATTCTACGGTTTTAGTGGGATATTTGTAGTCGCAAGGGGAAGCAGGGGAGGTTAGTGACTGCTTAGTTGAAGCTCAAACCGGCGAATGGCACAAACAAAGTGAACCACAACCCTATGGAACTGTCAGCATATTCCAGCTTAGTAGCAACAGGACTACATTTTATAGCAATGCTAGGTAAGATTGCCATGAGAGAATGTCACCTTCCCCAGAACTCTTATGTCACCTATAGCAATAATGTGAGGGGAATACAATAGCCATTGCCTGGCCTATAGCTGATGTTTCGATGTTCAATTAAAAAACATGGGAAATATTTCGCATCCCCATAAGTCGGTTATTTTACTACACCTATAAAATATGAATACAAAGACGACCAAAAATCTTCCATGACTACAGATAACTGCTAATGTTTCACAATCCGGTACGTCATATAGAAATGATGAAAGCACCTAATACAAATGTTAAAATATGTCCAGAAGATACATGATCTCACACAAGCTATGGATGATTGATTTGTTTACCTTTTGATGCTGGCGGTTTGACTCATCACAAACCCAACTCATTTCCAATTCAAATGCCTTGTCTTTTGCCTCATCATGTACCCCATAAATTCTGATTACAAAACAGAGCATCAGAAAAACCACCAAAGTGGTCTAACTTAAAAAAAAACATATTATCCATAATATCTGCAACTAACAGTCTTCAAACATTGAACAACACCTAATTTTTAAAATATACATCAAACTCTTAAACGGCACTCACATCTTAGCGACTTCAATAACCCCTTGGCGGCAGGTCAATTCAGAAAGCTTCAATTTCTCTATCTCTCTGACACAACATCAGTTAACAAATGTTAGTGAATACGGAGTATGCACAAATAACTTAATATATTCTGTAATCTCTGTGTTTTTATGTGGCAAGTCCTTAAGATGATTCATGTGAGCCAACCCCAAATCATTTTGAAATTAAGGCTTTGTTGATGTATGTGTGTGTACAAGTATTTGCATGAATATAAGCGTGTATTATTGTGTATACATATACATGATATATATATATATATATATATATATACTCCCTCCGTTTCATGTGAATTGAGACAAACAAAAAAAAAGGGCACAATAATTAAGAGAAAGTAGTGAATGTGTGGTGGAAAATGAAGAGAGAGAATGAGTGGGGTAAATAGTAGTGTTGGTTGGATAAAATGAATGGTGGAAAATGAAGAGAGAGAATTAGTGGGGTTAAATGGGTGGGGTTGGATGAATATAAAATATTAAAAAGTTTGCCATTTGGGCAGTCTCAATTGAGGTGTATATATATATATATATATATACATATATATATTCCTTCCGTCCCATAACAATGTGCACACTTTTGGGTGTGCACGGAAATTAAGGAGGGAATAGTAGTGGATAGTTGTTGTGAGTGTGACAAGTGGGTCCCATTGAATAAAAATTATAAAAGAAAATCCATTTCGGGAAAGTGGGAGTTATCAATAGGATGCCCAAAAGGGAAGTTTGTGCACATTGTTATGGATTGGAGGGAGTATATATATCATAAGAAAACACAACTGATGCTTGTAACATCTTTGATGATCAAGTATCCACAAAATTACTGCAACAAAGACGCGCACACACATACAACACGAATTGCACACACATCCAATTTAAGTATCTGAATGAAGATGACAGGTAAGAATATGTTGGCTAATTCTACACTACAAGATGGCCACAATTTCATGGATGTTAAATGCACCCATGAGTAACATAACTGAACAGTACCCAGGCCGGATTTTTATGAAATTAGAACACTACGTGATGGTCCAAGGATTTTGTTACCAATTGCTTCTTTATCTTTTGCTATATTGGTACATGAATTATCCATAACATTGCTCTCAAAAGCTGAGAACACCCTGTTAGTGAATACCCTAAATTGTTTGAAGTGTCTAATGATGGCAAATATAGGGGTAATACAGGCTCTGCATTGCAAGCACAAATATTGTAAATGCAGTAACCTCGATTTAGAAGTATCCTTAACCACATGGTGTCTAATGGAATATAAACAGGAAGCACAAGAAAAGTAATTCTCATACCACAAGGCAAGGTCTGCTTTTCTGAACATAATTGCTATGAATCGCCTATAACAAATAAGCATATCCCACAAGTCCAAATATACACAGATACTCGTGTCTATAAATGCAACTAGAATACTCTGTCCGTAACGAAAATACTAGGCATCCGTCTTCTCCACAAGAAAAAAGAAAAGAAACGATTAATGAATAAATAAAATGTTCAGACGTATGTGTCACGCTATTGCATCTAGCTTGTTAATTGGGAGCCAAAAGTTAGGATAGGATTCGTCACATTACTTCTCCAGAGTTGGCCTTGGTAAGTACTAAGTGTATCATAGATGATGGCAACTCAACAATAATGTTAATTATATGGATACCAGAGAAAGATAGGAGTGGTCACACGTGAGTAACTGTTGACATTAAAATGATCTTAACAAGTAGTTATACTTCAGTATAATCAAGGAATAGAAGGTATACAGAGGAACCAAAATGGTATCAGTACAACAACAACAACAACAACATTACCCCAGTGCCGCAAAGGCTCCCACCTATGGTGGGGTAGGGGGGGTCGGATGTACGCAGCCTTGCCCCTGTATTAAAGCACAGAGAGGCTGTTTTCAGATGACCCATGATGAAAATTGCGTCGAAAATTGCATGGACTGACTGCTGCTTCATCACAAAGAAGCGCAGACAGTTTAGTGACCCATTTTGCTTTATTCCATCATATTCCCAAACCAAAATGGTATCAGTGTGATCTTAAATTTATGAACTACAAGAAATCAAAGCAATGTTTCTCCCCTACTATCATTTCCACTCTCAGTCTCAGAAAAAGGAAACAAAATCAACAAAGAAACAAAAGAATGTCAATTTTTAGGTTTCTTTGACCAAGTTTAGTAGAACAAGACCCATACAGTAAAGAATAATACTAGGGGCACAAAAATCACAAAAACTTGCTCACAAAATCCTAGGTGTAATGATATTATTGGTGTTTTTAAATAGAGTGTGGCGGGTGCATTATCGATGCAACCAACAAAATTTCACCACATCATTTTGTGAGCAATATTTTGTGCCCCTAGCATTGCTCTACAGTAAAACATGAACTGTGTGAATGCAGGACACTTCAGGGTAATATAACTAGTTAGTACAAGAAAGAAAGAACACAACAATTGATGTATCTAGCAGAATACACAACTCAAAACAAAGTATAAAGCTCAAACAAGAACATCCATTTGCAGGGTAAAGAATGAAAATTTACTAACGTTTTGGCAGCTTGTCTGCCCTTCCCGATAGCAGCACCAAAGTATCTCTGCAATAAATCCATAAAACAAAAATCAAAATCAAAATTGCTCAATTAACCCAGTCAGCATCACCAAGCAAAACCAGTATAGTTTAGTACATTGAAATCGTAACAGGCATGAAGTAATGAACAAATGTAAGCAAAAGCACTGAGGAATTTAGGCACCAAAAACTATTTGAGACAGTATGCAACAAGCCAACTCACGTAGGAAACACCAGAAGGTTCAACCATGTACAACTGTGGTCCCTCTCTGTCATAACCTCCAAGTATTACTCCACATCCAAAAGGCCTGCATATCAATGACCGTAAGCTTGAAAGAATAACATAATACCCATAGTGATTGGAGAGGCTCTCAAATAAACAATGCTCTTAAGTTTTGCAAGACCTGAGCCACCAGTAAAGTGTACATAAATGCACATAGCTGGCAACACGTTCAGCAAGCTCTTTCACTGGAATTGGCTCACCATATACACTGCAAACAAGCCACAATAAACTAGTCATCAGTACAGGAACGAATGAGAAATAGCTTCTGTAAAGTCAGAAACTATTATACATCCACCATCGATTTCAGATTTGTAAAAGCAAAACATCTGAGACATATTGCAAGAAAGATAGCGACATGGGAAAAACAAAAATATTATATCAATTTTGTCAACATCTACCAGTGACCAATGAAAAAATGTATATAGTCAGATTGATACATCCACTTTTTCCCTACGAGAATATACAGTGATGGTTCCTACTCTCTTTAAATATAGAAGAAGAAACTGTGAAGTATTATTTCCAAGTGATATGTTCCCTAGAGTCAGGACCTCAATGATGTAGGAGCAAGCACAAGATCAATAGAATCAGTCTTGAGTATTGGATGTTCTAAAGAATAGAAGACAGGATTGACATATGCTACCATTGCAAAAGAACCCTTGTCCTACTAGCTCCATGACCCAGCATTTATAATACCAAAGCAGGAAGTGTTATTATACTATAATAACACAACCACTGATACGAATTCCTCGACTCAAGCACCCAATCTCCAAACACTCCTCACGTAAAACTCACAACTCAATATATCCAAACAAAAGAAAACATCACAACCATGACCAGTGCCACTTCCATATTTTTTGGGCTTGCACACTCTCAGTAAAGCTTAATACAACTTGTACTAGAGTTTTCAAATGGGAAAGAATAAAAAGTAAAATGCATATTTGCCGTTTTCCCTAGCAGTCAGTAGTATTTGCTCTAAAGATTAAAAAAAGTATATCCCAAATCAGTCAAACCTCCATCCAAAGCAATGCCTGCTGAAGAATCACGTCATGCACCAAACAATATCCAACCTTTAGCTATAAGTAAAATCTACTTAAGAATGGGGTCAAAGAACATCTGCCATGCATCATACAAAAAAGTACCCACATCGGCAAATTTATAGGGATATAGCTTGTAATTCTATGATAAGCAGAAGGGTTAATTGGTCTGCATGTGCATTGTAAATGTTCACATGCCCGTTCTTTCGTTAATTTCCCTAAATTCCCATGAGTTAATATCTTGTCAGCAATAAAGACAGAATCTTAGGGCTAAAAAACATACAAGTAAGAAGGTAAGGGAAGCAAACCTCTCATAGTTGGTAGCTTCAGATTTCGCTCTGGCAACAATCTGCCTCCCATCTGCAGCAAGTCCTGCTACAGCCTAAAATGCAAGAACAAATCACATTTATAATCAGTCAATATAACAACAAGGGAGGAGCTAATCATGAAAACCAGTTATGAAAAATCATATTATCACGTAAGTAAAAAAAATTGTCGAAAAGAGTGAGAGAACAAAAAAAAGAGCCAGATAATCACAGTATTAGGTGTCAGTAACTGAAAAACTATTGCACTAATCAAAACTTAGTCTAGTACCTTCCTCTTCACTTGATAGTAAGTGGTTTTCATGTCAGATCATAAAACTAGGGGGGAGAAAGATTTGGAACCGCTTCTACTTCCTGCTACGATAAAATTTAACTGGTACATGTAAAAATCTCACTACAAAATGTAAAACATTTGTGGTGCACGTAATAAATTTCAGAGGCATAAAACGCATGTTTTGCATGCGTTTTCAAGGAGTATAGGAGCTAATACAAATCTCTTACATTTGTGCACAACAAATGTTTTACGTTTTGTAGTTAGATATTACATTTACTAGTGAATTTGGGAAAGTATATACTCCATCGTTCGCAAAAGAAGAGTCATAAGTTCTTCTTGAGTTAGTCCAAAACGAGTCACCCATCCTAAATTCAAGCTAAAATGTTCATTGTTTATTCCATTTTATTGGGAAGCGAAATCCATATTCCAAAAGTTGACTTTCAACTGTAACTCTTTCTCTGTGGAGGCAAGAGTATGTACGCTGTTGTTACGATAACATTTACAGATACTTGTATTAACTAGGATGCAATAGAATGGTGATTTTCAAATACAGACAAGCTATTTGTACAGTCACGGTACAAAACTGGTAGTAAAATAGCATGAAATATAATGGGCATGGTTGCATAATAAGTGAGCACAAAATAAAGAGAGAGGGATTACCATGCCGGAATGGCGATGCACCGAGTGGATTCTGCGATTGGATCCAGGCAACATCATCTTGGACGCGATCAGCTTCTCTACCCCCTATATCGTATCATATCAAATAGTCCGACATAGCATAAAACCCTAGAAATTAGTACCACTAGAGAGAAAGATTTCAGAAAAGGAAAAATGAAACAAGAAGAAAGGGAAAGCAAGCAACCATGACGATGCCATCTTTGCACTTGAGGCCAACAACAGTGCCGCTGTTGTCGACGGCCTTGGCAGCATACTCGATCTGGAATACCCTACCGTCCGGCGAGAATGTTGTGACCGATAGGTCATATCCTGTTCCTATACTACTCATATTTTCACTGTTCTATTCGATTTCTCTCTCAGATTGTTCTTCGACAGTCGGAATCGGAAAAACGGAGCTTAAGACCAGCTAAAATTATAGAAGACGATTGTATCTGTGAACTTTATCGGGGAGGCTGCTATTCGAAGTTGAAGTCTTGTTGAGAAAGAAAAGTGAAAACTTCAACAACACCCCTTTGCTTTTCAACTTTTTCAGAGATGAGTCCCCCGATTTGTAATTGTTTTATGAAATAAAGATTTGAGGTTTATGTAATTGGATAATACCAGGGGCACAAAAAAGTCACAAAATCTTGTTAACAAAATCCTAGGCGTAATAATTTTATTGGTGTTTTTAAATAGAGTGTGGCGGGTCCATTATCGATGCAACCAATAAAATATCGCCACCTAGGATTTTGTGAGCTTATTTTGTGCCCCTAGCATTGCTCTTATGTAATTTGGTTGTATTGCGGTCTAAATTAGAGCCGTTAATTTAGAGAAAAAATATTCATATGTAGCCGAGTCACTTTTCATTTTACTTATGGCCCCCACCTCTAAAAATCAGAGAAGTCCATTGTATTATGGGTTATTTTGATCATTATTTGAGTCGTTATAATAATCAAACTTCTGACATCTCAAATTCAAACTAAGATTATAGTATGAATAATACTAGGGGCACAAAAAACTCACAAAAACTTGCTCACAAAATCCTATGTGTAATATGTTATTGGTGTTTTTAATTAGAGTGTGGCGGGTCCATTATCGACGCAACCAATAAAATATCGTCACCTCATGTTGTGAGCAAGATTTTGTGAACTTATTTTGTGCCCCTAGCATTGCTCTTATAGTATATGAGAAATGTCATTTCATCCTATTACTTTTCTTATGTGACATGAATATGACTAAAGTGCCTATACAAAATTTTACTTGAACATACTAAATATATTATGTTCATTTGCCTTGTTTTCATCCTTTTTTTTAGTATTTAAATGTACATATTGGTGTATGAATGAAGTTGAAATTGAATCAAATGATAGGATTTTTCCCAAAATCAAAATGAATAGAAATAAAGAGGGTGTATTACCCCCTATAAAAGTAGGCAGCTTCAAGACTAGCCCCAAATGTGAATGAATGTTGTTATTCACTTGTAAAATTTTAGAAGAGGCAAAGGATGAGTCATGAGTGGCACCAGCTAGATGATTACATCAAACAAAGATAAATGTAGTATCCCTATTAACACATGAGAAAGACTAACATCAACTCAAAAGTGCTGATTTCAAAGCATGTTAATGGGTATATTTTTCAACCACAGTCGTAACTACATAGCTGTTTCTGAATCTATTTGCCCTTGTCAACGATTATTGATTTCAACCATCGCGATAAAGAGATGAGGAATGGCACGTAGACGAAATAGCAGGTGAGTGTCCAACTAACTAGCCCCTGCCATATGACACGAAAAGCTTTTATCAGGTTGCTGTAAAACATACAGCAAACAACTACCCAGTCATGTCTCCAACTCCAATTAAGTACCTGGCCAAGAATTTCAATATTTGCCCCTGGATAATACCACAGCTCAAAATATCTGAAGAAAAAAAAAAAAAAAAGTGTAACCCAGTCAGAAAATTGAGGAAATCTTGATCAGTGTTAGGAGTAAGTTGAGTTGTTACTTCATTATGGGAATTTCAGCGAGTGGGCAAGCAATTCCCACAATGGAAGCTAATGCAAATCCCATCAAAGTACGATCCAGTGCAAACCATATCAGTTCAGCCCCTGCAAATAATGTGTATGTCTCCATATTGTCCGGGACTCCACCTTTGTATAGTTCTGCACTTAATTCTATGAATAGCACCAGTGCTCTGCATAAATGCCATTGTTGTACTAAGAGATAATTGACATTTATTGGACGTTCATTTTGGGGACGGAGGGCTTAGTAGTATGTTTTTTTTTTATAGTAAGGATACTGACATGAGGGAAGCGAGAGTTTTATCAGCACGGCCTTGTGGAGCTTCCGTAGACGCCTTCTCATCCACTAACAGTTGTAACAATCCAACAGTGCAGTAGAACAATCCCAGCAGGGGAGGAACCTACCATTCATTCATTTCAAACGAAAAGCAATAGATTTGGAAATATTCATTCAAACAAGAAAGGAATTAGTAATCTTCTTACCCAGATATTTGTGTGAAGTGGGCCAATATCTATCAACCCATTTTGATACACCACCAGATTTACGCGAGAATGAATGCCATCAATAATGGGACCTAACACAAAACCAGAGCCAAAAAGCGATAGAGAAATGGAAGGCCAGTTGTTTCTCAGACCACTCGAGTTGCTCTGCTCTCTCAAACTGCAAGATATTCTGTTTACGCACCGTTTGGACTTGGACAAATTAGGTTGGACTAAATCTCGAGGAGCCCTGAGAAGCAGTTGCAAACTGGATGCATCGAGTTTTCCTAGTTTCATCATCTCCAATTCATCTAGTCTCTCTCTCTCTCCCTCTCTTTTTCCCTTCTGAGTTTGTTTTTAAAGGCTATGCAAAATCTTACTTCTGAGAAGTTTTGAGCTGAAGGGCCACAATTTCTATATAAATTCTAAACCACATAAACGGTCATGAAAAACTGGTGGCTGGCGTTATATGGAAACAAGACACTGAAAATTGAATTCTGGTATATGCTACAGCACTACACATTAGGATAATTTCACTTACCACCCCTGATGTTTATCTGAATTCCAGTTCCCACCCTTTTTATTATGAAGGGGCTCCGTTATTTGACAAACCTCATAGATGGGCTAATAGGTTTTGGGGGAAACTAGTTTTTCCCTAAATTACATAAAGTCTACTTGCAAGCATTTGGTGAACATTCAAGAACAGTTTGAAAAACAAGACTTTTTATAACCTATGGAGAAACTAGTTTCCCCAAAAATTTTGTGCACACTAAAAAGCACGTAAAAATGATGAGTGTGAAAAAAAAAAGGGCGACTGTATATTATCAAGTACAAACATCAATGCTCATTATGATAAAATGTTGAACCATCGCTCATGAAATAATCTTGAAATTACAATCGCAACAATCACTATCCATAATTATATCTTATGATACAATCTGTATTTACACCAGATATAGTTTGATATAAGCAACGACGATTCTCTGCAGCAGCTAGCAACTATTTCAGCAGAATCATAAGTTCAATAACAAAAATTAAAGCTAGGGCACAGCTCCTTTGTTTGACAGGTTTATCAACCAAACTAGATGTGGAAAATCGAACTTGTGCGAAAATGGCAATCAGGAACCCAGATTCATTTTGAGAGATTCAGATAAAATGATCCTCCCATGTATCCTACAGTCTTCTTCAAGACGAACTCATCAGTCAAGTCAACACCACCATCTGATGCAGAAGGTAAACAATTTATGCTCACAGGTTAACGTTGTAAAGATATACTCGTTTTTTTTTTGTTTTTTTTTATTATTATTAGAAAATATCATGCTCAAACAACTTACACCGATATACTGCAGAAAAATCAGATACTTGCCAAATTAACTATCTGAAGCCTTTAGCTTTCGAGGCCTTTTATTAGACTGCGCAGGAGAAGATGGAGCTTCTGATACTCTTCCAGGTCCCTTAAAGAAAAGAATAGTATAATTTTAGATAAATAAATAGAAAACAGATGACCAAACAAAGTATGGTCGAGTTCAAGTGGCAAAACTAGCATATTATATACCTTGCGCTTTTGGTCCTTCTTAACAACCCTTTCCCCTGACCCTGGAATTCCAATGACAAATAAATATAACCAGAGAGATAAAGGCTCATCAGCCATTCTAAAACGGGAAAATCTGACAATGTAAAAGATGATCTATAAATCAAGCATTACCTCCAAAGCTTACGGAGTCTGGAACAAATGCTCGGTCCTGATCCGCACCACGCTGCTAAGAATATGAGTTCATGCTAGTTAAAATGTCTATAGAGCAAATAAAAGTGCAGCAATAAAACAAAAAGCAAGTTATATCCTCCCATTCCAAAGAACCTCACTAACCTTTGGTGTGCCTGGTGTTTCAGGATTTGAACTTTCACGATAAGATGAGCCTTCTGCCTCCTTGTATTGCAACTGATGACATAAAAAGGAAGTTAGTTGCAGGAATATAAAGGACGAAGAAACTAAATGAAAAAAATTGAGCCCCTTTTAGTTTACTTTTCCAGTACTCAATAACAAGATAGGCTTTACTGCTTCATAAAATTTCTTTGAGGTTTAATAATATACTCCCTCTGTCCCAGAAAGATAGTCCACTTTGGATTTTTGACGGTCAACACATGTGAACTTTGACCAAAGATTATTATCAATCTAATCATCCCAATAAAATTTTAAAATTTGTCATTGATAATTCACTTGATATTAATCAATCACAAGTTTTAGAATTTCACGAGGATGGTTGGATTGACATTTATATTTAGTCAAAGTTCACTTGTATTGACTATCAAAAGTCAAAAGTGGACTATCTTTCTGGGACGGAGGGAGTACTAATTTGGTTTCCGTTCATTGGAAAATAGTTATAATCATTAAGGGAAACAGTACACGTAAATAAAAACTTGTACCCAAACATAAAAAGGCACTTCACAAAATAAGCGTGTTTTGGATCTGGAACCTTTGATAAACTAGCAAAAAATGATGGTTGTCATTAACAAAGTTCAGCAATGTTTCTGGTATTGGAAGTTTGCGTTTTGGGTTTGATACCAGAAATATTCTTCCCTTTTTGGTTCAAACTTACTTTAAGGGACATTTAGTATTTTCCCCGGGTTTTAAAATTTTAAATGGGCAAATTACAGATAAGGGTCTAAAGTTTGGGGGTCGCTAGTAGAAAGGGGTCCGATGTCCCATGGAAATTAAGGGTCCAAACTTACCAAAAGTTAGCAAATAAGGGTATTTTGATGGAATTGTTAAAAAATCAGTTAAGTTGACATGTGCAGAGCACATGCATGACAAAATTGGTTAAACTGGATTGATTTTAGTTTATTATGGGTCAAATCAAACTAAAAACCCCTTTCCTCATTATTACATAAGCCCTCCCAGTTTTAAACTAAACTAAAAACCCCTTTTCCCATTATTTCAGGTGCTCAGTTTGGTGTTTCTGGTGTCAATTTCAGGAAACTAGATCAGCTGCAGCTGCAGAACAAGGCCTCTATGTGGACTTGAAGAATAGCTTGGGCGGGGGATACTTTAAGGGTGCAGTTGGCCGGCACTTGTGGATTAACTTGCAGCAGCGAGAGGCAGAGATGGAGGAATGAAGGTGTTGCTGTTGTTGTGTGGTGCCGAAAGAGAGACTGAAGAGGTAAAGGTTGGAGAGAGACCAGATTGGGTGAGTATGCTGGAGAGGTGATGGGCCGGCTCTTGGGACAGATGAACAGAGATGGGAATCACAGAAATCGCCGGACAGAGCGAGAGAAGGCGTCTGAGAGGAAAGGGGGTTGTGGCCGAAGATGGAGGGGAAGTGAGGGAGAGGAGATAGTGGTGGGGACGGGGATGAATTTGGGGGTTTGATTCAAGAATAGGGAAGAAGAAACAGAGGGGACTAGTTGATTTTTTATGTCAATAATTAGGGAAAACATTTTACACTTTTAACCCTTAAGATTTAGAACTTTCCTTTCTCCCCTTAATTACAAAAATCAATTCAAATTAGTCTCAGTTAAGTTGCATGTGATCGGCATGTGATCACTTAACTGAAATTTCTAACATTTTCGTCAAATAGCCCCTATTTGCTAATATTTTGTAACTTCGGACCCCTTTCTACCAACAACCCCCAAACTTTAGACCCAAAATTGTAATTTGCCCTTTTTAAAATAGAGAACTAAGGACCTTCCCTACTAGCAACAGAAAAGTAATGAGCACAGAGCGAAAGCAGCAGTCTCTAGAAGGAGATTACCAAAAGGTGATTCCAATGAGTTAATATTATTTGCCCCGCCATTATAAAGAATATATAGATAATGTTATTGTAATATTCACCACCCAAAGCTTAAAACTGTGATTACTAGTAGGAAACAGGGCTGAACATTATTATTTAAATAAGAAAAAAGAAAAGGAAATATTTCAGAATGTCTGAAGAAACAGCCAAATTAACCATACCCCAGATAAAGCAGGAAAATTAATTGTACATCTGGCGAAAATGATGGAAACTACTCACTCCATCCAAAATATACACCAATTTTCAAGTCAAACCTTTTTATTTCACTTTTGCTTCTAGGCATTTCCTGTAATCTACATTAACATAACAACCTTTTGTGTGCTAGGCATAGAGATTTAGTGGCTTCAGAAAAAATGATTTATTCAAATAACACGTACATGTTATTATTGATTACAATGTAAAAAGAATTAAATTTATTTGTGATGGACAAAAGTAGGAAAACGAAATAAAATTTTGGGACAGGGGAAGTAGACTGAATAGATACCTGTTTTTGAAGACTTAGAAGGGTCAGTATTTCTTTTCTCAATTCCAGATGCTCTGCACATACAGCTTTTGTCGGAACTTTTGGTTTCAAATTAACCTGTTAATAAGAATTCCTTAGTATGTTTGAATTTTTTATTGTGTATAAGTAAAAACAGTAGCAATCAAACAGCAGGTCCAATGTCCTTGTATCTGAAATCATCCCCAATATCCCCACCTCTCACTTCCCTTCTAAGCTGGAAAAAACCCATCCTCTAAAAAATGTCAATACTACTCGCTCAAATGTAACAGATCAAACCCGTAAATACTACAAATGATACGCAAGCATACATGAAGTGTCAATTCAATCATTTGATAATATCAGGTCAATGGACTTGTGGCAACTAATATATGCAGACATGGAAATATAGTTTATCATCCAAGAAAAGTAACGAAAAAGAACGTTTCTAACTTCTATGCAAATTAAATCATGCTATATTAATACTCCTCCGTCCCGAAAAGTTAGTCCCACTTTTTTCGTTGTTATTTTGAATGATATTTGATCAACAATTTAGATTACTTTTACTAAACTTAATGAAAATCTAAAACATGTAATTGATACAACATTATAAATATTATCAATAACAATTTTTTGATTTTCATTCGGACAATTAAAAGTAACCTAAATTATTGCTCAAAGTTTATTCAAACTAACAATGAAAAAAGAGGGACTAACTTTCCGGGACGGGGGAGTAAAAACAGAAGAGTGCACCTACACTACTATAGAGACGAAACATACCCCGAGATCTTGTAAAGTTTGCTCAACGCGCTTGATCGTCCGCAGTCCGGCTGATGAGCTTGCAGCTTGCACCATTTGGTCAAGTGCATATGTTCTCAAGTAAACCCGAAGCTGAAAATTTGTTAGTCAGTAAGAAAATCATACATCGAGACAACTTTTCTATTGTCAGATGAGAGGACCAGTATAGCATATTTTCAGCTATAATGCATAGAACAACCAGCTAAAGTGCAATCTATCAAAACGAATAGCTGCATCATTTAGTTGAAAGTTTATGTTCTCTGTTCACATGAAAAGAAGAAAGATGCACAAACTCAAGGAAATGCTTAACAAATTTGCAACAGCAGAGGTTATAACTGTTTTTGAAAATAATGAAGCATTTGCACCCAAGCATCAATAAAAAAATGAAGTAGAAAATAAAAATTATATATATATATATATATATATATATATACCATGCGAAGAGAAGCTGCAGTAGAGGCATTGTCTGCTATTGGCATTGGAGGCACAACCCCAGAAACTGGTAACTGGACACTGGATGAGGGTGATGCAGCATCAACATCCCTTTCAGTGCCTTCCGGACCATTATTTATGGTGACTGCTACTTCAGCTTCTTGGGCAGCCTGACAAGTAGAAGTAAAGCACAGAACACCTTTTTTTATAAGCAGCAGACACAATTCTACAATAGCATTATAAGAATCTAATGGCAAATAAACATTTTTGTAAGCAGCAGACGAAATTCTACAATAGCATTGAGAGTACTGTTTCCTAAAAGATTGTCGACCTCAACATTACTAAGAGTTTTATGAGACTTGCCTTTGCAGCCATTCGCGACTCAGATATTTTCTTTGCCTCGGCAAGAACCTGCAGCGAATGTCAACGAATCAAGAAGACGTGGAATAGTTTATATTTTCCAAAAAGAGTAGGACAACCAGCGCAAAAGGAAGAGGCATTGTAAATTAGACCGGGTTTTTGAAAGATAAGAAAAGATTACACACCTCGACATCTTTGCGCTCTTGATGCTTTGTTTGAGAGAGAACCATGGATAACGCCCGCTTACGCTCAATCTCTTGAGAGATGTTGTAAGGTTCCTACATCAAGAAAAAAATCTCAAACATAGAATAGGCCACAAAGCAATTTGGGTTGGATTTTCAAATAAAAAACATAATGGCAAATGGATGAATAAGCTGCAAGTCTAAATGATGAGAAACCTTGACAAGGGGGAGTCCAGAAACGTCAGCAGGAGATTGAGCCCTAGCAATTAAAATTGCACGAGAAGCTACAGAAACAGATGAATATTAGCCAAAAAAAAAAAAGAAGGGGAAAGTGGATGGAGGTGGAAGTTACACGATCAAGTTCAACAATGTCAACCACAGAAAGATAACAGACTAATGCATTTAAATTGACGAACAAATAAACGAAGCAATAATGAAATTACCTGTATAATACCGATTTTTCAGTTCCTCCACTGTTCGATTTGATGGAAATCTATCTGCTATAACAACAAACCGGAGATCGAATCGCTCGCACAGATCAAAGAGTTGATCAGTCTCTTCCTTGCTCCACATCTATTACACAAAGTTTATAAAAGGTAAGATCTGAAATCCAAGCATGATACAGAGAAATGAAATACCATTTGCCTAATTATAACAATTGCATGAGAGAAAAATTGTTCCGAGACTTGTAAGATTTGAAGCAGGAAGCTATGTTACAACTATCAATAGTGAACCAAAGAACAAAGGTGGTGCGGTGGGACAATGTATTGAGCAAAGGGAAACGATAGATAATGAACAGCCATAAGGAAACAAACGAAACAACAAGAATAATAAGTGTTTACAACATGTTAAACAAATCTCACAGAAGCAAGATGCCATCAAGTTAGCATAATATGAATAAATGGGCCTGATAAGATACTTACAGGATCAGTAAGATAATTTTCATACTCTTCGTCTGTGTACTTGATCAAATCAACGGACTGCATAAACAAAGAGTCGAGTGAAAAGAAATACCACACTAAGAGAAATAACAAGGACTATAATCTCAAGGGAAACTACACTTCTATTCTGAACGATTTAAAGGACACGGTTTAAATATTTTCTATAACATGGAGCATATTTTTATATGTATACATTAGGGCTGTAAACAAGCGGACCCAAGTCGAGCTTAACGGTTTTAAGGTAGGCCCTTTTATTTTAATCGAGCATCAGTCAATTTCAGATTAAAAAAACTTAACAAAATATACATGCAATTTTTAAACCTTTTGTGATAAGCAAGCTTATCAAGCCAAGTATGTATTATACACCAAACCACAAAAAAAGGTTTGATACAATCTTTATAGAGTTGAGCATACACCAAACTCAAGCTGCTTGGTTCATTAGAACATACCTAGTGTAAAGTTTAACCTCTTAACAAGTGTACTTTCTACACTGAAAATAAAAATTACTATAAATGAACAGGAGATTCCGCATTATTTTATCATGAGTATCTACTCTTGCAAGCAGGGGCGGATGTAGTATATGACCAGGGTGGGCCGATGCACACCCTGGATTTCCCAAAAAAATTTACCGAGTAGTTATAAAAAAAAATAAATATATATATATAGGGGTGTAAATTGTGATTTTTGAAAGAAGAGGGGTGCAGAGTGTTAAAAAGGAAACTATTACTAAAAGGCTAAACAAAACTTAACGGGCAACGCACAATCAGACCATCAAGTTCTATTTTGTACGCCGCACGCCATTCCTTTGCTCTGCAAATCGCAAATCGACGACGGAGACGACGCTGGCACAGAGCACAGTCGCACAGAAGACCACTGGCCACGGCGGCAACCGGCAAGTCGCCTGTCTCCGTGAATCCGCATTCCATTTCTTCGCTTTGCTTCTGCAAATCGCAAATCGACGGAGAGTACGGAGACGACGCCGGCACAGCCGCACAGTCGCCTCGCACAGAAGACCACCGGCCACGGCGGCAAGTCGCCTGTCTCCGTGATCTGCCCCTGTTTTCCTTCCTCCACAATGTCTCAATCTCAAAAAGGTATTTTTTTTTTTAAATTCATTTTTTGGGTTTTAAAATCGGAAATTGATGATTTGGGGATTTATTGAGCAATTGTTGTTATCATTTTTGATAGGTAAGCAATCTAAGCTTGATGGATTCTTCTCCAAACGCCCTCGATGTGAGCCATCGGCTTCGGTTCCAGTTGATCCTATTCCTAATATTGTCGATGTTGAAAGGGTTGAACAAGAAATCGCACAAGGTACTTCTTCTCAACGACAAGTAAATGATAACTCTTTTAGAATTGAGTCTGATCCGGGTTTGAGATTACCATTGTCTCGCGTTGCTAAAAATCCTAAAGAGCTTGAAATGATTCGTAGAGCCTACTTACTAAAAAAGGCTTGTCAACCGCGCCTTTCTTATTGTTGAACCGGCCTGACCGGACCCCAAATTTTTTTTTCGCACACCCTCACCTAAAATCCTAGATACGCCACTGCCTGCAAGCATGGGAAAGTGCCTCAACTGGAAGAAGAGAACTTATTTCATCATTCACTATCAAGGCATTATTTCCATATATTTTCTAACGCCATGGGGATGAATGCATAGAGATGTGTACCTTGTTATACTTTGCAAAGGAATAGTCACCCGTCGGTGGAGTTCCGTTTACAACTCTGACCTGTAAAAATTAAGAGGCTCAACAATCTCTTCATCACCTCTAACTACCAACTCCAGTGTGTATATATGTGAACTGTGAACAATTATACCCAGTGATAAAGCTGCAAGTTGTCTTTGCGAGCAGAGTTTGTAAAAGAGAGCCACTGCCACGTAATCTGAAAAGAAGTCTTAAACTTGTCAATATAGCAAAATACCAATGCTATTTATAAGCCAACAGGCTACAGTTATGAGTTAAAAGATTTTGTATTGTACATATATAGAATACTTCAAGTGAATATGAGAAAGGAAACTTCACTGATAGAACAAAAAATAATACTCCCTCCGTCCCAAAATGAATGAATGAATGAATGAATGAATTTGCTCTTGATCAAGAGAAAATTCGGTCATTCATTTTGGGACAAATGTAGTATATCGTCTAACAGGAGATAAAAACTGTTATGATAAAGGATCCACACACATAAATCAGCTTTTAGACACAATTTATGGCTCTGTGGAGATTTCTACACACATAGGCATCCATACACACTGAAGGAAGAAGAGAAGGGCTAGAGGGAACCATGATCTCTCCACAAATTTCAACTCAGCCCGTTTAGAAATGACATTACTATTTTCTATCCCATTAAGAATCTGTACTGCATCCGTAAACATTTTATTATAACCATTCACTATCCCCTCCAAAATAAAAGGCCTCAAATAAATTTGGTTCAATGACAAAAAAATTATTCTCAAATCCTTCACCGTACACACGCTCACATACATTCAAGAGAGATGGCTAAAACAAGTCATCAGAAAATTCATGGCTCCAGCTTTTAGTGATTTCGATAACAAGCCTTACGATAACATCCTCCATAACTGAAGCCAACTTAAATACTCATTCAAATTGTCCAAATAGTTTCTACTCGAGACTACATCAATGACCTCACTTCGAGCTCCGTAAAATCTCTGAACAGATTATGTAATCCATGCTTAACTAAATTCAAATAACCCCCCAAAAACCTTTGAGGAATGTTCCCGACAATGTATTAAAAGACCTTCTGCCTAAATAAGTAATTGCTTATGCAGAAACTACTCACTAGAGCAAAGTTCTAAGCATTAGAACAAGTAGGATTTTTTGTAACAGGGAGCTGCACAGAATAATAACTTGAGATGAGCAGCTTAGAAACAAAAATATGGGTTGCATTGATAAAAGAACCTTTTCGTTTTCAACTGGAGGGCGCTTTTTCAAAAGATTGACATCAACAGAAGGCATGAGAGGTGCCAGACCACCTGTAAGCGCGTATACCTACAATTCGGTCACGCATTCAATCAACAATTATGATTCAACAGATTTCAACCAAGAATTAGAATGCATAGAATAGTACAGTAAATTACAGAAACATACCTCGCGTGAAATGCCATCTGGTTTTCGTTGAGAGTCTTTGGGAGGTCTCGACTTCTTTTCCTGTGGAACTGGCAATGAAGATTTGGGCAGTCCAAGAATGTCCTTCGCATCCATCCGATTTATTCAAAGCTAGGGTTTTGTTTTCCGCACGAATAAGGGATTCACAACAGAAAATCCAGAACACAGTAACAAAAATTACCGTTCCGGTATGCAATCAGAAGCAAAGGACAGGAGAATTAGGGTTTATCACGATGAATTTGTTCACTTGCAGAGGTGAATACAAGCGTCTATTTTCGAGCGCGAAACCATAAGAGAGCAGATCGGAGAACGTATAATCTTGTTGACTAATTATATTAGTGGTCCTTACAGTTATGATTGTTTACATGATTAACCCTTAAAAAACGAAGAGATTACTCCATCCGTCCAAATGATAGTCTTGTTTGACTTTTGCAACATTTTAACGTTACTATATGTAGGATATCATCATATCTCGGTTAGGATATCCGAGATATATTTGGGATTTCTGAGATTTACCATATCATCATACTTAGTCTTTAGTATACCTAGTATAAATAGGACATTCTTGTAATCATTTTATTCATCAAGAATAGAAGTTTTAGAATTGTTTATTTTATAAACATGAAGTTTCTTTTCTTGTTCATCCTCATATACGCCAAATTCATCACTGTAAGTTTCGGAAATTCATGAATTTTGATGTCTTAATTTTAAAAATAAAACTAACTTTACTTTTTGAGACATTAAAATGAGAAATGAGACTATCATTTTGAGACTGATGGAGTATATTGTTGATATATATGCAGGCAAAATCCGTGTGTAGAGATTGGTCAGACGAAAATATAGGTGGACACAAGTGTATAAAAAATAGAGGTTGACATGAATTTTGAAGTCTTAATTTTAAAAGAGCCCGCTTATTCAAGTCTCATATTAAAAGTACTAATTTTTTTTCACACAAAGCTTTATAATGTAATTGTACACACATTTACAAAATGCTCTGAGTCGGTCACTAGACAAAATAATTAAAGTTATGCCTGTATTATTTTAATTTTACTTTTCATAAAAAAAAAAATCAATTGAAAAGGACATTGCGCTTTACTTTTTGTGAGGAATGTAATACACAAATTTCATTTTCGAGAACAACTCTTTTGAAATAAAATGCTAATGAAAAATATTTTTATAAAATACTCCCTCCGTCCCAAAATGATCTTCCTATTTGTCATTTTTTATTGTCCCAAAAAGTTATTCTCGTTTCTCCAATTTAACCTTAAAAATGCATAAACAAAACATGACTAATAAAACAAGTGTTCATATCCTTAAAAGGTTTGAATAGTCAAACAAGAAGATCATTTTAGGACGGAGGGAGTATGTTTCTTTTCTTACAAATTTTAGAATGAGGTTGTTAGGTTGTTGTTGTTGTTGTTGTTGAACTGTCATTGACTCATCCAAAGGAAGTTTAAGCCAAAAGGTGACCAACTAAGAGAAACTCTGGTTTTCTTTGAGAGAAAAATAAATCATGTCCAAACAATGAAATATATTCTATCCTAAAACCTATGCTGCATGAAGAAGCTACCCTTCAGAATTTAGGCAAAAATCCAGAAATGCCCTCCATAAATTATGAATAAATCCAGCAACATGGGTCCTATCATAATTTAAACACCAGTACACATCTTTTTTTGATGAAATAAAACAAGAACCAGTTTTCATGAATGTTTAAAAGGGCCTGCAGGTACATTGAGTTAGATAGCCTCATAAAAGATGGCTTCTTTAGTATTGCTTTTGGAAGCTCTAGTTAGACGCCAAAAATACGTTACATCATCTGATCAGGACGGACGCAGGGTAGATGCAGAGGAAGTGACTGAGAAAATTGCAAAAAGGAAGAGGAATATGGTCTATAGAAAGCACAATGATCAATCTACTTATTCAACCGATGAATTCAACGTCCATCCATGGCAGATTTTTAAGAGCTTCGTTTGGCCGTAGTAGGTTATCTTAATGTTTGCTCCATATTCCACTGATCTTTGCTTCTAGCACTTATAAGCCAAGTGTACGTCTTTATTCATATGCATGTTATTAAGTGAACACTTTATTTTGATTCGCTTATGTTACTAATATAAGAATAATTCAGAATAATTTGGTACAATGGTAGTTTAATGTTTTTCTTTTTTGAACAAATGGCACTATAATTTTAAGCTCCGTTTGTGATGCTGCATACAATATAAACGTGAGATTATTGATGTGTTAATAAGGGGAGATAAGCCAGGTATCCCCGTCGACATAGTAAGTTCCAATAAATGGCTTAGCCTCTTCCTCAGTGAGGATCCGCGCCCAGCTCACTCTTCCAGTCAAGTTGGCTCCTGGTCCACTGCACTTATATTCTCCGTAGTACACACTTCTGCAGGATTTAAAAAAATATGTCAGTATAGTTTTACACATGTATATATAGTAGTTGGAATTAAAAAAATATATAAAAAATGATTTTTGGACTTACGAGTCGCGGGTATGTTTACCCCAATCATTCCAACCTTGGGGAAGAACAAGTTTGTCCATATATGTGAAGGAGAAGACAACCCGGGAATAGTCTCCCCAAGCTCTACCGAGGAACACTTGGCCACTGCCTGTGATCAAGCTATTCTTGAATGAAAATCCACTTGACATAATTGTTGAATTACTCCTCTTTTGAGCTGTCAGCGATGCCACTTTCTTTGTTACCGATTTCAAATAGCAGTTCTACACATCATATACAATTCATCAATGCTACTATATATACTTAATTTGCTTTACATGTCAGAGAATTTGGGTCGGAGTTCAATCAAGTTGACAAAAAAAAAAACTCAAACTATATAGTAACGTTTATTTTGTGACAAAGGTAGTGTAACTAGTTAACTAACCTCGTAAAGAGAGGTGCCATAACCGAAGATGAAATCAACGGAGCCTTGGATGTAGCAGTTATTGAAATAATGGAGGCCTTTGTGATCATAGAGTGTGTCTTGAGACCCATAGAAGCTGCAGTTATAAAATGCTGCCTTGGTCCCTGATATCCTTAATGCCACTGCTTGTCCTCCTATCGATCCAATCTCGTGTGGGGCCGTGTTCTGCAGTAAAAAAGGAATAATATGTTCAGACATCAGAAAAAATTTAGTCCTATCATCTTGTTCATCAGAATTGTTTGTATGAGCGCTTAACTTTTATGTTTAGCTAAGTAATAAAACTTAAATTGCCATACGATATATGAAGCTCAACGCGGACCACAGAGGCACTAATGTCGTTAAAATAAGACAGTAGTACGCATGGCGTGGGGCTCCTAGTCCTAGCATTTGTTGCAATTTGCATCATATAATTTTGTGAATCCAGTAATATGGCCTTGTTTTGTTTCACAGTTTGGAATGTTGCTACTAGATATGGAATCTATATGTCAAATTTGACATAAACAGACAAGGAACAGTTGCAAACAAGCTTTGGTGCAGCTGCTGCAATTGCAGCGCAGATCTGTATATCCCTTCTTGCTTTAACATCATGGTCTGTGATTCATTTGACAGGGAGACACCTGGGGGCAAATGAATCTCAGATCGTTGATGATAAAGCAAAGGGTGTGCCCAAATTTGGGCCGCTACATAAAAATTTCCAGGTGTCCGGAAAAAAAAAAAAAATTGCTCTTGATCAAGAACAAATTAGATTTATTTTTTTTTATATTCTTTTTGGGACAGAGGGAGTATTTAATAATAAAACTAAAGGAGTTGAAGTAGAGTTTTGGGTGGGCAATGAAAAAGAGTGGAGATAATTTACCTACCTCAAATTTGAGGTTGATGGCGATGAAATAATTGGCATCAATGGCAACTGTAGCACTTTGGAATGTGTTTAGTGGCTTTCCATCTCTTGCACTTGTAGAGGAGGCGGTGTCGTTCCCTGTTATGATTGGTGGATCGCTAGCATCTCCTAAGAATGTTATAAATGCCATGTTCTTGGGTACATTTATCTTTTCCCTATATACAAAAATAAAATAACAAAATATTAATGTCAGATTGAGTTAATTTGGTGAGAGGTAGAGATTGATATATAGAGCGAGCGAGAATAATGTGTGTACGTACCTATAAATGCCAGGTTTTATATCCAAAATGATTCTGCGAGTGTTATAGGGAGGGATGCTGCTGATTGCTTCAGTGATGGACTTGAAATCCCCGTTGCCATTTTGGCTGACAGTTATTCTCAGTTTGTTAAACTCGGCATTCCTCAACTTGATATCAACAGGCAGTACTCCAATCGACCCTACTGCTGCTGCTGCTGCTGCTGCATTGAGATGAGGATTGGTGGTTTTCTTGTTGTAATTTGCTACGTTCCATGATAGCCACTTGTTGTAGTCATTTTTACTGGCTGCTCCAGTACCACCGCTCCTTGTGACAATGGACATATGAAACGAGAGCAGTAAGAAGAGGTAGAAATGGAGTTTTGGAGCCATCATTGGCAATTAGTGGTGATCGTGCGTAATTGTATCTGCATATGAGAAAAATCTAGTGTACGCAGTCTTATTTTGAATTGAACAATATATTGTTGGAGGGCATTTGAGAGAGGATTTGAAAATGGGTTGGGAGTATAAAAAGTAGGAGTAATGTGGTACAGGCGTCAAGCAAATGTGGCCCTTAAATGGGAGGGCAAAGGGGAATGCAAAATATCGCTGTAATCCATATTCATAACACGAATGAAATTCCAAAAAATAGGTTTTTTAAAAAATAATTACCAAAACAACAACCCTAAAAACTTATTTACCAAAATAGCATTTTTTGGTAAAACCGGAAGTGGGAGTGCCGGTTTTAGGGTTGAATCCGGAAGTCCCACTTCCGGTTTTGACCCTTTAATTATTTTTTTTTTTTTTTTTTGCGAAATCTGAGTTTTATTAATTTTTTTTTGAAACCGGAAGTCTCAGTTCCGGTTTTAATTTTTTAATTTTTTTTTTTTTTTTTCGAAATAACAAAAAACATTAAAACCCCACCCACCGAAAGTTATTTGGCGTTTACTTAAAACCGGAACTGCCAATTCCGGTTTTGGCTTTTTTTTTTTTTTTTTTTTTTTTTTTTTAATGTGAAATTTCTGGAAGTGGGAATATATATAACCATTCAACCACGACTTCAGTTTCTATGCTTAAGAGAAAGATAAAGAGAATCTGAGAAGAGAAAGAGAGAAGAAATAAAGAGGATTTTTAAGATTTTGGCAAAATCTTAAAAAAGGTTAGTTTTTTTTTTTTTTTTTTTCGTTTTCTATGTTTGAAGTAAGATATTTAACTGTTGATTTAAATTTTGTTCATCCTTTTGTTATTATGCAAGTATACATATGTAAATTTAAAATATGCCTTAACAAATTTGTGTATGAAATTTGCTTGTTTATGCTCGATGTTCAATTTCTTGTGTTTGTGATTTATAAAAGAGTAGTTCATTTGTTTGTTTATTTTTTTAAAACACATGGTGATTATAATGTTAAATTAAGGTTTTGACAATTGATTTTTTCAATTCTTAGGAATAAATATGAATGGACTTCCACTTGTTTTCATGTGCTATTGGGGAGGAGATGATGAAAATCCGTTTGAAGGTGAACATTATGAAAAGGGGCCAAACAAACATCTTAAGGCTAAAACTCGTTGGAGGTATAAAAAGTTGATTAAGAGGTTATGTAATGCGATTGGTGTAGATCGACATTTTGTTCAATTACAAGTTATTTGTAGATTTCCTCATGTAATTGGTCATGGAGTTGCAAATTACATTCCTTTTATCATTGAGGATGATGCATGTATGGACCTCATGTTTGATGTTGCTACTCAGTTTGTTGGGATGTCTAGCTTACAGTTGTATGTTAAGATAAGTTTAGTTGATAATGTAAATGTTGATGAAGGAGAGGAAGAGGGGGTGGGAGAGGAAGACTATGGTCATGAGGCAGATAACCTTCAGATGGGTTCTTTAAGCTGCCACCGTGAGTGGGACTTTGGAGCAAGTTCATCAAGATATGTGGAAGAGGAAGAGGGAGAGGAAGAAGAAGAGGAAGAGAGAGGGGGCGAGGAAGACATAAATGATTTGTTTAATGAAGAAGAGGAAGATGAAGATTATGAAGAGATGATTGACTCGTACATAAATGAAGGTCATGATTATGGATATGAAGATGAGGATAGTGCTACTGATGTTAGTGATAACAGGAGTGATGATGGGGTGAGGGAAGATTTGAGAGTGGAATTGGTTCCTTATGTAGAGCAGCAAAATCAATACTATGGTAGAGCAGAGTATCCTTTTTATCAAGATATTGGGCAAGGATCAGAGATTTATGATGATAACCAAGATAAGTTTGATGTTTGGAATGCAGAAGAGGAAGGATCAGAAATTTACAAAGGTCTTCGGTTTGCAAAGAAGTTTGAGGTTCAACAGAAAATGAAGATATTTCATATTACGAAGAATCTGCGGT
The DNA here is from genome assembly GCA_026119855.1 of Campanula takesimana. Classification (NCBI taxonomy): domain Eukaryota; kingdom Viridiplantae; phylum Streptophyta; class Magnoliopsida; order Asterales; family Campanulaceae; genus Campanula; species Campanula takesimana. The sequence goes on along the minus strand of JAOWBW010000116.1, from coordinate 801,198 downwards.
TCAAGGTAAAAAGAAGCACACCCAGCAAGTGGACTATTGAGTGTTGGGCGAAAGATTTCCCATGTAATTTTAATGTGAATGTGAGTTTGAAGAACGGTACGTATTGGGAAGTAACAAAATACATTGGTCCTCATTGTTGCTTGGCTACAGGAATAAACCAAGATCATCCTAACTTAGATGCTAAGTTCATAGGACGAGAGGTTTTGAGTATGGTGAAGGCTGATCCTGAGTTGAAAATTGGAGTTGTGAGGGCGGAAATGCATGCACGATTTGGGAAGGATATTTCATATAGGAAGGCTTGGTGTGGTAAACAAAAAGGCATTGCAGAGGCTTATGGAGACTGGAAAGAATCTTATGGAAAGTTGCCGCGTTTGTTAGGAGCTATCCAAAAGTTTAATCCTGGAACCATTGTGGAGTATTCGAAACAAACTCGTCCTGGTACTTCATCTACGTTTGACGCTGCGTTCTGGGCATTTGGCCCTTGTCTACATGCATTTTCTTATTGTCGTCCTGTCATTTCTGTTGATGGCACATTTATGCATGGAAGATATAAAGGGGTTATACTTATTGCCATGGGTGTTGACGCGAATGATAGTTTGCTTCCTCTCGCATTCGCTATTGTTGAGAAAGAGGACTACCGTAACTGGAATTGGTTTCTAGAGCTTGTTTGCAAACATGTTATCAGGGGTCGTGAATGTTGCTTGATATCGGATCGTCATCTTGGCATCCTTTCCACCACTGCACAGGATTCTTGGCCACGAACAGTTGTACACAGATGGTGCATGTTGCATATGAGAGCAAATTTTCTACACGGTCGCAAGGGTGTTGGCTTGAAAGATCTTTTTTGGCGTGCTGTTAGCACCACCCAGGAAAGGAAGATGCAAATGTATCTGAGGCAGATTCATATAATCGACCCTGAGGCATATAAATGGTGGGAGTTTTTGGATAGAAAAAAATGGACTTTGGCATATGATGGTGGATACAGGTATGGGATTAAGACTACCAATTTGTCAGAAGTTTTTAATGGGGTGATGAAAGGAGCTCGTGGGATGCCTGTTTCAGCAATTGTTGAGACTTCCTTCTATAGGTGTGTGGCATATTTTCAAAGTAGATTGGAGACATCAATAAGGGCTATAGGGGGGGATATCACTAATGCCACACGAAAATTCAGTCACAGGCTTGATATGAAGTACCGGCACAACGAGAATAAGGCCGGGTATCATCATGTTACGAGGTTTAACACTACGTCAGTGGGTATTTTTGAAGTGACAACGAGACATCGGGGTGACAGAGGTGGACACGTTCAAGTTGTGAAATTGGGTGAACAAAAATGCACTTGTGGAAAATGGGTCCAATTTCATTACCCATGTTCGCATGCTATTGCGTGTTTCAAAGCGCAAAACATCGATAGTGTGGGCTACATCTCAGAGTTTTACAACCTTGACTTTTACCACAAGACATGGAGGGGTACTTTTCAACCGATCCATGATGAGGCCTATTGGAACGTGGACGGTTTTGTCCCCATTTTTACACCGAACGAGGACCATAGACGCGATAGGCAAGGGAGACCCAAGTCAAGGAGATTGAGAAATACTATGGATTGGCAAGTTGCCAAAAAAAAGAATCGTTGTGGGATTTGCAAGGTTGAAGGTCACACGCGAAGGAAGTGTCCAACTCGTAGGGCTTAGAATCAAGTCGTTTTTTCATCTTTCGTTTTGAAATTTCTGTAATATTTTAGAATTTTATGTATTGTGGTTTTATTTGAACTTGTAATATATTCAACCGTTGTTAACATGTAATTTCATTTAGTAATGTGAAATATATGTTTTTTTTTATAAACAAATGATTGGAGCGGATTTTGTGATGTAAATGTTGAGTACTCCCTCCGTCCCTATTTACTTTACAAATTCCCAATAAAAAAAATTTTAAACTTTTGTAAGGTAAATAGGGACGGAGTGAGCACACTTTTTAAGCCTAAATCATAGAAATATGAAGAATTTTTTAGGACAACGAAAAATAGCAAATGAGAAGATCATTTTGTGGGACGGAGGGAGTATTATTGAAAAACCCGTGACTTTTGGCATTAAACCCGTGACTGCAGGTTTTGTACTTTTGGCTTTTTTTTTTTTTTTTTTTTTTTTTTGAAACCGGAACTGCCAATTCCGGTTTTGATTTTTTTTTTTTTTTTTTTTTTTTTTTTTTTTTTTTCCGAAATCTGGCTTAAAATTTCCTTAAAAACCCCACCCATCCACCTTCATTTCGAAAAGAGAAAGAGAGAGCAGTGGAAAAAAACAAAAGAAAGAAAAGAAGAAAAGAAAAGAGAAAGAAGAAGAGGAGGAAGAGGAAGAAGAAGAAGGAGGAAGATTTGTTCTTAAAAAATTGTAAGTTTTTTTTTTTTTAATTATTTTTATATTTTGTAATTTTAAAACCGGCAGTCCGAATTCCGGATTTTTCAATTTTAATATGATAATTATTGTTTTAAGTAAAATATTTTTTTTTAAGGCTGATTTTTACATGATTTTGAAGGCTGTTTTTGACAAACTTAGACTAGGATTTGGCGAAAAGTGATAAAACAAATTTTGTTGTACTCTGTATGATCTTTCTATAGGCTGTTTATTTGATTAATTTGGACTTAAATTGAATGAGTTATGGTTGCTCAAAGTTGAGTATTTAATCAAAATCTTGATTTTTACATGATTTTGAAGGCTGTTTTTGACAAACTTAGACTAGGATTTGGCGAAAAGTGATAAAACAAATTTTGTTGTACTCTGTATGATCTTTCTATAGGCTGTTTATTTGATTAATTTGGACTTAAATTGAATGAGTTATGGTTGCTCAAAGTTGAGTATTTAATCAAAATCTTGATTTTTACATGATTTTGAAGGCTGTTTTTGACAAACTTAGACTAGGATTTGGCGAAAAGTGATAAAACAAATTTTGTTGTACTCTGTATGATCTTTCTATAGGCTGTTTATTTGATTAATTTGGACTTAAATTGAATGAGTTATGGTTGCTCAAAGTTGAGTATTTAATCAAAATCTTGATTTTTACATGATTTTGAAGGCTGTTTTTGACAAACTTAGACTAGGATTTGGCGAAAAGTGATAAAACAAATTTTGTTGTACTCTGTATGATCTTTCTATAGGCTGTTTATTTGATTAATTTGGACTTAAATTGAATGAGTTATGGTTGCTCAAAGTTGAGTATTTAATCAAAATCTTGATTTTTATTGGCCCTAAATTCTCTGTTTTAGATGAATCAATACGCAGCGCAGCCTTTAGCTGATCCAGGGCCGATAGATACATCAGTATTGACTTCACAGGCATTACATCGATCACAATTTATATGGGATGGTCAAGAAGTTGAGCGATTAAGAATTAGACCTTCAACTAGGCTTCCAACTATATTAGATTGGAGGATAGAGCAGAAGTTAAATGATACAGGATTTTATGGGGTTCACAAATTGGGTCATTTCCAAATTGATTGGCATTTGATAGAGGCGTTGGTTGAGAGATGGCGTCCGGAGACGCACACATTTCATTTACCCGTTGGAGAGATGACAATCACTTTGGAGGACATTGGTATGCTAACTGGACTTCCTATAGACGGAGATGCAGTCATTAGTGATGAAACTTATAAGTCTAAGGATGAGTGGATTGCGTTATGCCAAACTTTACTTGGTATTACACCAACTCCCACAGAAATGAAATCCAATTCCTTGTCTGTTGCAAGGATTCTACAAGCCTTCCCTCACTTTGATGCACTTCCCGCACGCCCTGAAGGGTGGTTGGTTGAGAGGTACGCCCGAGCATATATTTTTCTATGCTTAGGAGCGAATCTTATGGCGGATTCAAGTGATAACCTCGTGAAGTTAATTTACCTTCCACTACTGATGAATATGGAAGGGATCAGAGATTATAGTTGGGGCAGTGCAGTATTGGCATTTCTATATAGGGGGTTGTGTGTAGCTACAAAACCCAAGTCAAAAACTTGTGCTGGTTTCTTGACGATTGTCCAGGTATGTCAATAATATTTAATGACATGATAGTAGTGGATTAAACATGTTGTTTATGTGACGTGAATATTTTTCCTTATAGCTCTGGGCATGGGAGAGGTTGTCTTGCACACGACCTATGAGACTGCAATTAGATATACTCCAGCAGGATGGATCGTTGCCATTTGGTTGCAGGTATACTTAAATTGATTTATTTTTCTTATGACTTGTTTAATATATTTTCAGTTTTTTAATCATTATTTTTATGTCAATTACTATATATGTAGGTGGCGGAGTCCGTTGTCCCGTACACATATTACCTCCCACAACCTGGATGGATACCGAGACCAGCTGCAGCTTTTGACCGTGGATCAGGTTGTTTGGCAGCCATACTTAGGTTTTACTCAAAATTATCAGTGCTTCCAGGGACAGCATGTGTGGAGGACGAAGGCGCCCCTTATCTGCTTTGATAGGGTGGAATGGCACCTTCCAGATCGTGTTATGAGGCAGTTCGGTATGCTGCAGAGTATCCCAGAGGATTGTGACACTAGTCAGGCACTTCATCGGATTGACCGACGAGGTCGGCCAAAGACTAACTTTATGGATTTACACCGCCAGTTCATAGATATATGGAACATACGTGATGAGTTGGTCGTTAATGGGGTGTATGGTCTGGAGGATGTGGATTACTCTCATGAGTATATGATATGGTACAGATCTATTACTCGGAGGTTCATCCAAAATCCTCTCCATAGAGTTAATGAGGGGTACATGACACATGCTACTGCCTATGAGAGTTTGGTAAGATTTATATAATGCTTTTTCCATTTTTTTACAATTATATTTGCTATAATTATATTTCTTATTTCTTTAACAGATTCAAAACTTGCAACAACTATACATCTCCAACAACTGTGAGTATAACCGTGCAATTATCCGACAATCGTTGACAACGATTCGGGAAGTGCAACGACTAGATGCCCACCATGCTAACCCCCCCCCACCACCACCACCACCACCACCGCAAGATCATGGACAAGGTATGTTACAGAGGCGAAGTCAGTTACAGGATGAGGAGGAAGAAGAGGAGGATGAGGAGGAGGAGGAAGAGGAGGAGGAGGAGGAGGAGGAGGAGGATCTTTCAGCACCACCACCACCATCACCACCGGAATATCGTGGACAATGGAATGCAGAGGGGGGAATTGGAGGATTATCGAACATGTTTGATTATAATCAGTTTTCACATTCACAGATGCAAAATTTTGGTAACTTCAATCTACCAAGTGGGCAGAGCGGCATCACACAAAGAAATGTTCCTCAGACTCCAGAGCCTTCCTTCGGATTTCAGCCATATGCTGGTAGTAGTATTCCTATTCCTCCATTCAGTGTACCATCTTATAGTGGGAGTGGTAGTACTCATATAGACCCTACTCCTTCATCGTCATCACAGCAACCACGACAACAATCATCATTACTATCTCGCTTCATTAGAAGAACAAATAGGAGGGAAACACGTCGTCCTGCAACTTACACCCCATCCGATCATCCTTGAGAGATTTTTATCTTATGTGACCGGGATGTGGTCACTATTTATGTAGTCTCTGACGATGTACTGTTTCTTTCTATATTGTTATTTTATCTATTTAAAATTTTTTGTTATTGTTATTTTAGGTTTTGTAAAAAATAGTATGGAAATTTAGTTATCATTAATTAACTGAACTTTCAAAACCGGAACTGCGAATGCCGGTTTTATCAGAAATCTCAAAACCGGAACTGTCAATGCCGGTCTTATCGAAAATCTCAAAACCGGAACTGCCAATCCCGGTTGTATCACATTTATCTCTCTTTAAAAAGATCGGTTAACTCAAACCTAACGTATCCATCCCTCCTCTATTCTTCCATCCAAACCTCCGCCCCTCGACCTCAAAACTAATTCATCTTCAAAATGGATCCATCGCTCCCCCGCTGGTATCTTGGAGGACGACCTCTTCCTGGTCATCCTGGTCAACCCTCTAATCCGCAATCTAATCTCTCTCAAATCGAACGAGAGTTAGAATCTCCACCGCCTCATAATATACCTGGTCCCGCCGGTGTCGCACAGTCCGCCATGCGTCGGCATCGCTCCGGAAAAGCTCATGTCTCTCAGGGACCCCCGATGTCGACACAAGAGTCCATAAGGAGAGCGATTGAAGAGCCGGTGGAGGATGAACATTTCCAGCGCAGACCTTGGCTATCTGCAATGGAGTATCTTACTGCAGAGGGTACATATTATCCGTTGAAAATGATCAAGGAGAAATGCCATAAATATGACAGGGTGGAACAGGTATAATATTAATATTATTTATAGTTAAGGTTAATATTTAAAAATAATTGGTCGTTATTTTTTTGGTCTATTAGGTTGTTGTTGTTGTCAAGGAGTGCACACGAAGTGATTATGGCTCTCTTTTTGTGACTTTGAAAGATCCTACGGATACAATTGAAGCTACCATTGGTGACAAAGTGCTTAAGGAAAGTGAGTATGGAAGTGACATATGTGTTGGTGCTGTTCTGATTCTTAAGCAGGTATGAAATATTTTCCTTAACATTACACTCCCTAAGGATATTTTCCTTAACATTTTGTTCTAAATGTTTTGTTTTGTTGATCTATTAGGTTGTTGTCTTCGCCGTCTCACGCTCAAAAAAAGTCCTTAACATTACACTTTCCAATGTTTTTAAGGTATTCCCTAAGGATTGTTGAGTTAATTTGTTGGATATGTAATATTTGGATTTATGTCGGATTTGCTATGTGACCGGGATGTGGTCACTGAATATTTGGACTTATGTAATATTAACTATGTGACCGGGATGTGGTCACTGAATATTTTGACTTATGTAATATTTACTATGTGACTGGGATGTGGTCACTGAATAATTGGATTTATGTATTATATATTTCCTATGTGACCGGAATGTGGTCACTGAATAATTGGATTTATATATTATTTATTTCCTATGTGACCGGGATGTGGTCACTAAGTGTTTGAATGTATTAATGTTGGATTTGTGGAGAAGTTTATTCTATCCTATAAAATCAACGTTTTCCAATGCCAGATATTCAGTTCCGGATTCAAGCAAAAAAAAAAAAAAATTCCCAGATTTCGCAAAAATAAAAAAACAAAAGGTCAAATAAAACCACAATACATAAAATTCTAAAATATTACAGAAATTTGTGAACAAGTTTATTTATTTATTTATTTCCTATGTGACCGGAATGTGGTCACTAAATAAAACCACAATACATAAAATTCTAAGAAAATAATAATCATTTATTTCTTCTTTTTTTTTTTCCCCTATGCCTTCTCCCTTTCCTATGTAAACAAGTTTAATGTTTTTTGTTATTTCGAAAAAAAAAAAAAAAAAATTAAAAAATTAAAACCGGAACTGAGACTTCCGGTTTCAAAAAAAATTAATAAAACTCAGATTTCGCAAAAAAAAAAAATAATAATAATTAAAGGGTCAAAACCGGAAGTGGGACTTCCGGATTCAACCCTAAAACCGGCACTCCCACTTCCGGTTTTACCAAAAAATGCTATTTTGGTAAATAAGTTTTTAGGGTTGTTGTTTTGGTAATTATTTTTTAAAAAACCTATTTTTTGGAATTTCATTCCTGAGAATATAGATGTCCAAAACACAATTCATAGTGCAAGTGGACAATATATAAGTTAGCAAGTTTGGTCTTTTTGTAACTATAGAAGCATTAGAAAGAAAATATAGTCCAAAACACTATTCATCTTTTCTTATAATTTGTCAATTTGAGAAAGACTCTCTAGAATATATTAAAATAGAAAGTAGAACTCTATAACTCTTAGACGGAGTGAGTACTGCTAATACTAAATATTAGCATATATTGTATAATTATTAACTGATACTATTAATAATAGCTAATTTATATAACAATTATGGTTAACTAATACTATTATATATATATATATATATATATATATATATATATATATATATATATATATATATATGATAAAAATTATGATTAACTAATACTATTAATTAATAATAGTTTACTATTAATGATTAATTATTATTTGTTTAATATTAATATTAGCTAATACTATTAATTACTACATAAAGTAACTACTATAGTTAACTATTGTTAACTATTATAGTTAACTATTATTAATTATAGTAAGAGTTAACTTGAATAGTTAACTATTATAGTAACTATTACTATTATTAGTAATAGTTAACTATAATGGTTAATTATAATAGTTAACTATTACTAATAATAGTAATAGTTATTATAATAGTTAACTATAATAGTTACCCTATACAGTAATTAATAGTATTAGCTAAGAAAAAGAATTTGAAAAGTCACATATTTATGTTGGTAAGATTGATGTGGCATCACTATATGCAAGTTTTTATATAGTTTATCCACATGTCAACACTATAACTCTCCTCACCAACTTTAATATATATATATATACTCCCTCCGGTCCAAAATAACTGTCACTTTTGGACCAAAATTTTGGTCCAAAATAATTGTCACTTTTGAGTTAAATGTCCCTTTTATCCTTGCATTGAAACTTGTTCTCTTTTATTAATTGTCTTAGTGTGTGAGACATTAATGTAAGAAAGTTGCACACTTAATAGGGGTAAAGTTGGAACTTTTGTGATTAAGTCATAATAATAATTGCATTTCTTAAGAATTGTGCAAATGCAAAAAAAGACAGTTATTTTGGACCAGAGGGAGTATATATATATATATATATATATATATATATAGATTTCCTTTTTAAAAATTTATAGTAAAAGTCGGTGCATCGCACGGGTGTAACACTAGTTGGATTAGAATTTGAGTAATTATTTGAGGTTATGTAATTATTCTAACGAAAATTTAAAAAATGTTAGATAGTATTTATATTGATGTATCAGTAACAAGTTGTACAATTTTATTAGGATAATTAATTCAACCTAAATTTATCACTCAAAATTTCTTCGTACTAACCTCCGAAGAAAAAAGAGACATTTGTTTCGAGACAATATTAAAATTTCTGACAACGTAGAATGCTAGCTTGAGACCATGTCCAATAGTTTCAACCCCCAAAAACATTCAACTACCTTAATATTACGACACCTCATCTTCTCTCTCCATCCACTTAATCATTCAACTACCCTTTCAACTACACCCCCCACAATAAACTAGTTTAGTTTAAAATTCAACTCCTCCCAACTCATCATTCTATACCCCACCACTTTTATTTTATTTATAATCTTTATTTTTATGATTAATAAAATAATAATAATATATAATTAAAAAATAAATGATTACTATTATTATTTATAAATTCGAGATTTTTTTAATTTTGTTAATTTTTTTTAATTAACACTTAATAAAAAAAGGATAATTAAGGAATTTTTAAAGAGAAAAAAGGGTTTTTTTTTTCGGTGTCCAAATCAAACGAAACTTATATCAAATTAAAGAGGGAAAAAATGATGAATTTTGGCGAAAAAATAAAAAAAAATAATTTTATGTAAAATAATTGAGTTTAAAAATTTGGGTGGAAAATTAAATTCGGCGGACCAATGAAAAGCCTCCACGTGTAAGCTTCAGGAAAACAAAAAAAAAAAAAAAAAAGGTCGCCGACTCACGCACCACATTTGGGCGTGAGATACACGCGCCAGCTTCGAGCCAATGAGGGGCTGCCGCGTGTCCAAGGCGGGCCCCTCATTTTTCACTCTACCCGGTTGAATTTCTTCAACCTCCCAATTCAACCCCCTCCCTCTCAACTCCTTATTGGACACCCCTCAACTAGTTGAACTCTCTCTCAACCCCCCTCTCAACTCCCTATTGTACATGGCCTGAGTGTGGACGAGGGCTTAAATTCCAACACAGTCGCCTATGAGTGCGATTAAAATCCGTGACTTTTGATGAATGAAGTAAATGGGCTTGAATGCCTGCATAATCTCCCATGGGTGCGTCCAATTAAAATTCTTCAGCATCATTCTCTTAGGCCATGTCCAATAACCCAACCATCAAAAAAGATTCAACTACCATAATATTACGACACCTCATCTTTTTTATCCATTCACTTAATCATTCAACTACTTTCTCAACTACAACCCCTACAATAAGCTAGTTTAGTTTAAAATTCAACTCCTCCCAACTCATCATTCTATACCCCACCACTTTTTATTTTATTTACAATATTTATTTTTATAATTAAAAAAATAATAAAAAATTATTATTAAAAAATAAATTATTAATATTTTTATTTATAAATTCGAGATTTTTTTTAATTTTTTTTAATTCACAATTAATTAATTTTTTTCGAAGCAATTAAATAAATACGAGAATATTTTAATTTTAATAAAAATAAGAAAAGTTACAATAAACTTAGCTCGTTCCACAAATGATGAAAAACAAAAAAGCATACGATACATAAACTCGACTCACAGTACAATAAAATTTAAAAATCACTGATTTCCGAACTTTGCCCATATGTGTTTGACTAGATCGTTCTGCAAATGTTTATAAGCCCTTTGATCACGCAAATCTGATCTAGTACGTACATGATTTTTAAACGCTGGTAATACCTCAGTTGAGAATGGTTGTTGTGTACTAGACCCACTTGCCCCGGGCTGATCCTGATAGTCAAGCCAATTTTAAGAATACGTACCACGTTCATCCTCAACGATCATATTATGTAACATGATACATGCTCTCATGATCATAGCCAAGTCCTCTATCTGCCACATTCGAGCTGGTTCTCGAATGATTTTAAATCGAGCTTGGAGCACTCCAAATGCCCATTCTATATTCTTCCGATATGCCTCCTGGTATTTTGCAAATAACTTGTCTTCTTCACTTTGAGGAAGTTTAACGGATTTGACGAAGGTCGGATAAGAGGGGTAGATACCGTCAGCAAGATAATATGTCATATTATACTGACGTTCATTCACAAAGAAATTGACTCGTGGAGTATTTCCTGCTTCAAGATCATCGAAAACTGGTGATCGGTCCAGAACATTTATATCGTTTAATGTTCCCGGACATCCAAAAAAGGCATGCCAGATCCATAAATCATGACTGGCAACGGCTTCAAGAATAACCGTAGTGGTTCCCTTATCATCTCTAGTAAATTGACCTTCCCAACCAGTAGGACAATTTTTCCACTCCCAGTGCATGCAATCAATACTCCCGATCATCCCTGGAACCCCCGCTTCTCACTGACCTCAAGAATTCTTTGCAGGTCAGCTTCGTTTGGGGCTCTCAAGTACTGACGCTCGTACAATTGAATGACCCCCTTGCAGAATCTCCGTAATGCCTCAAACGCTGTAGTTTTCCCTATTTTAATGTATTCATCAATAGAATCAGCGGACATACCATATGCTAACAATCACATGGCTGCGGTACATTTTGCTAATGGAGATAGGCCTTCTCTGCCGGAACAATCGGATCCTTGTGTGAAGTACATGTCATGGCTTGAAAGATCCTCGACGATGCGGAGGAATACATGTTTCTGCATCCGATATCGGCGCCGAAAATAATCTTTATACATAGCATTTTCGGAAAAGTAGTCATCAATCAGGCTCTTATTGTGCAAAGCGTGATCTCTTTTCAAATTCGATTTGAATTGTCTGAATTCTGGCCACTTTTGTTCCTTTACCGGTGACAACCCCACTTTTTTCTTCCCCGCCTTTTTCTTTGCTGCCTCCCTTCCCATAGGACGAGGAATGGATCCAACTGAGCTTGAATCACCTACATCACCTTCACGTCCTCTCTTAGACCCACTACTATCAGATCCAGTATTTCCTCCAACCTGACTTGCGTAGCGTGGTTGATCTCGGGTAGCTTTCCACTCTTCCATCAAATTAAAAGTGCTATTGTTAGCACTTTTATATAATTCGTGAGCTTTTGCCAAAACATCATTCTCCGACCACCCGCTTTGTTTCATACGCAAAGCGTTATCGTATGCACCTACCCATTTGTCCAATTTGGCGTTTATATAATTGTGACGATTTTTGCATGAAACAACGTCACGGGGAGGGTTAAATTCACAATGTTCATTACAATAATCTGCAATCTTACCCCAAAACGCTTCATACTTCTGGTTTTTTCCGACAATACTGTCGGTTCCAAACTTAATCCACCCACTGATTAGCACTATATTGTCCTTCGTTCTCCATTTGACAAATTTTCCCCGACTAGCGGTTGAACCTCCTGCATCTGGAGTAGCTTCATCAGCACCGCTATTGCTACCCAGAACTATTTGTGTTGAATATTCAGGATATTCTGATTCTTGCGAGGGTGGTGGTGGTGGTGGAGGTCGTTGAAATTGCATACCATAATATGGATTCCAGGTGGGTACAGCTGAAGGCATGGCATTTGGTTGATAATAAAATGGTGGGACATTTTGAGCACGTGGTTGGTTAGAAAATTGATTTGGCGATTGAAAATCATTAGGATTGTAGTAATTTGGTGGAAAATTACTTGAATTCTGAGTGTTGAAATAAGGATTATTGGGATTATTAGGATTGTTGGCATCCATTTCACTAAAAAGATGTTGAAAATTTTCAAAAATAAGGGTTAAAGAAGGATAATTAAGATTTTTTTGAGAGAAAAGAGAGTTTTTTTTTTTGCTGTCCAAATAAAATGAAAGTTATATCAATTTATAGAGAAAAAAAATCCAGAATTTTGGCGAAAAAAAAAATTGATGTAAAATAATTGAGGTCGAAAATTTGGGTTGAAAATCAAATCTAAAAATCCGGAGGACCAATCGTAGGCTGGCACTTGGCAAAAGGAGAAAAAAAAAAAAAAAAAAGCTGAAGGACGCTGCCCTCACGCGCCTCTGTCGGCGGTGAGGCGCACGCGCCTTGTCGGCACCAACGCCCGGCCGACGCGTGTCCAGGCGGGCCCCACCCAAATTTCTCTCAACCCGGTTGACAACCTTCAACCCCCCTTCTCAACTCCCTTATTGCACCATGTCAACTAACTTAATCCCACTCAACCCCCTCCCTCAACCCCTTATTGGAGTTGGTCTTACATACTCATGGTTTAATAAGAACTAGAGTTACCCATGTGCGTTACAGATGGAAGTATTTTTTTATTTTTTTTTAAATATAACTACTCATATAAATATATTTGATACTTTGATACGTACTCTCTTCATCCATAATAAAATAATCATGTTATTGTTTTGAGTGTTTCATTGAAAAGTACATTTGAATTTGTAAGTCCCAACAAAAAAACATACAATTGGCCATTGCAACCACTCTAAAACATGATTCAAAACTTGAATATTTTCTATTTATTGACAACGTAGTTTTCTTTATTGTTAATACCTGACTTTTGATAAGTAAAAACTAAAAAATATTCATCATCGACAACCATCTCGATTAGCATCACAACCGCAAAATTTAGTCCTCACACAAAATAGCAGTACTAGAGCCGTCAATTTGGGCTGAGCCCGTTGGGCTGGCCCGGCCCGCCATAGAATAAGGGTGGGTTGGGCCTTAAATATACCAACCCAAATATAAGTGGGCCAATTTGGGCTAGCCCATTTGGGTCACGGGCCAAACGGGTTTGGGACGGGCCGGGGCGGGCCAACCCACCTTTTTTTTTTTATTTTTTTTTTATTTTTGTGGATTTTCCCTCAAACAAAACCCCCTCCCCTCTTTTCAATTTTCATCCACTCTTTATATTCTAGAGAGAAGCCAGAGCTTTCTCTCTCTAGAAACCACCTTCATCCTCCGCCTCCGTCATCGCCCTCCACCTCCGCCGCTGCTCATCTCTTTCTTCTTCCCCTCTTCTTCTTCTTCTTCTTCTTCTTCCTCCCCATTTCTTTATATCCACCACCTTCATCCTCCGCCTCCGTCACCGCCCTTCGCTTCCGCCACCGCCGCTGCTCATCTCTTTCTTCTTCCCCTCTTCTTCTTCTTCTTCTTCTTCCTCCCCATTTCTTTATATCCACCACCTTCATCCTCCGCCTCCGCCTCCGCCGCTGCTTATCTCTTTCTTCTTCCCCGCTTCTTCTTCTTCTTCCTCCCCATTTCTTTATATCCACCACCTTCATCCTCCGCCCAGATCTGTGTGTGTTTGTTCAGATCTGTGTGTGTGTTTCAAATCGGAACCAGATCTGACTTCATAAACACAGATCTTGAATAATTTTTGTGTGTTTGTGCGCATTTGTTGAAACAGATCTGGGTATTGTTGTGTGCTTATGTGGGTTGAACACAAATCTTGATCTTGTGGTGGGTCTAAGGTTTTTTTGTTACACTTTACAGAAAGGGAGAGAGAATGGTGGTGGCTGGTGCTACGAATGTGGTCAGGCGGTGGTGACTGGTGGTGGTCGGCGGTGATTATCGGTGGTGGTCAACGGTGGTGGTTGGTGGTGGTGGTCAATGGTGGTGACTGTTGGTGGGCAGTAGTGGGCAGTGGGGATTGTGTAATAGTTGTGGACAAATTGTAGTCTTGGGCCCTTGGCCCGCCTGGCCCGCTAACCCAAGGTGGGGTGGGGTGGATTGGCATTTTCTCACCACGCCAAGAATTTGGGCCAGCCCGCCCCGCCCCTTTTGAAGGTGGGCTATGGTGGGTTGGGCCCAACCCGCCCCGCCAGCCCGTATTGACAGCTCTAAGCAGTACAATATAGCTAAGTATTAGATACGATTTATATTACTTTTCCTTTTCATAGTTTACTCAGTTTAAAAATAAGATCAGTTTCATCAGCTTATTAAAAATACTACTCCCTCTGTCCCGCTTTAAGGTTCTTACTTTCCTTTTTAGTCTGTCCCAATTTAAAGTTCTTACTTTACTTTATTACCTAAAATGGAAAGTGGATCCCACTTGTCATTCTCACAACAAAACTCCCTACACACTTTCTCTTTCCTACTTTACTTTTCATACTCACAACATTTACTTTTTCTTAATCTCCGTGTAAAGTCAAACTAAGAACATTAATATGGGACGGAGGGAGTAGTATACAAATATCATCCTCACTTTTATGTTGCAAATTATAAAAATATTTGTCTTCTTTTTCATCTTCCTCCTCCGTTCTAAAATAAAGTACTCACTTGCTATTAGGATCGGGAATTAAGATGAGATGTTGGAAAAGTAGATATTGTGAGTGAAAGGAGAGAGAAAGTGGGATATAAAATAGCGAGTGAATAGTTGTTGTGGTACATAGTTCGGGTTATGTTTATTTATTTTTTCAATCGATTATTGTACTTCACTATTATTCTCTTGAGTTTTTTTTTTTCACACCGCATCCGCTTCCTTCTTCAGGGATCTTCATATTTTCGCAGAAATCTTTCTTTATTTTTGATATTTGTTTTCAGTTTCGTTTTTGTGTACGCTATATAGTGATTACAAGTGCACCTAAAATTATTTTAGGCTACTCAATGCTATAAAAATGAGTTGTGTGATTAAAACCACACATTCTTATTAGTTCGGTGATCTTGGATGCAATTTTTCCTACTTTTTGTGATTCTCAAACAAGTGTAAACCTTCCTCGAATACTATATCCATTTACTTCCTCAAAATACTAATATGCTGTTTTTTCTGTTTTCTTTAATTTAATTGATTAAATTTTACTACGAGAAAATACTTGCGTTATCAATATATGTAAGTCAGTCTTTTACGTATAATCCAAACAAACCAACTGATGCATACGCTTCAAAATTGTGTTAATCAAGTTATTTTATATCATGATCTACTCTTTCAATATTGCAATTTATTGATTAATTTAATACTTATTTGAATACACAATCTCAATTATATTTTTTAATTTTTTAATTAATTAATTTCTTATGCCTCGTCGAGTATCGACGGGTTACAAACTAGTTTATATTGTCCAGTTGTTTTAATTCATAATTGGGACGTGTTACACTAAAAACACTAGTAAGTAGCCCGTCGATACTCGACGGAGCATAAAAAAGTTAATTAATTAAAATTATAAATGAAGATGCATATAAAAGTGCAATTAAAACTACATTAAAATTATTTTGTAATTTAGAAATAATACATTTATTTTTTAGACGAAAATTGATAATTATCGCTCAAATTACCTTTGTTAATTTTGTCAAACCTTTATTGTGCCTCAAAATTTTGCATAATTTCTTGTGTATTGATGATCCTATTAAGTGGCCTGGAAATTAGATTTATCATTTATTAATCGATTTTTTCTTCATAATATTAACATTTTGGACATATTTATCAAGAAAAGTAATTAATAATTTATACTCCAATTGACATTTTGACCTTTTCAAATATATTATTAAGAAATTTAATCAATTACTCCCTCCGTCCCAAAATGATCTTCATACTTTTTTTGCCGTTATTGTGAACGAACTTTGAACAATAATTTTAGGTTGATTTAATTGTCCTAATGAAAATCTATTACTTGTTATTGATACACCATCAACAATACTATCACTAACAAGTTTTAGATTTTTATTAGGACAATGAATACAGCTTAAAACTATTACTCAAAATTTCTTCGCAATAACAGAGAAAAAAGTATGAAGATCATTTTGGGACGGAGGGAGTATGAATTAAGAGATTCAAGGATTTTTAGAAAATTTTAGATGCTACATTTTAGGAAATTATAAAATTTATACTAAATTTAAGGAATATAAATTTGAATTACTTTGAAACAATGTGTAGCATAAGCTTATTAGAGAATGCCACATGGGATTCCACGTCATAATTCCATGTGGCGTATTGTGGAATGAGATAAAAACTCTCCTATATTATATATATAAAACTCTCCTATATTATATATATAGATTTATTTTTAAAATTGTTAATTTGATAGTTAAAATTGTTTGTCTGTTAGTTAAAATCGTCAAAACTTTTCAAAGAACCTAACAATTTTAATTAACAAACTTATAATTTTAATTGATGGACTAACAATTTACTGAATAAATTGACAACTTTACCAATAAAGCTGATAGATTTAAATTCTCAAAATATCTTACTACTTTTTAGAGTAGATCTTGTGAATAACGTGTTTTACATTAAGGAAAATAAAAACGTGTTTTTCAAAGACGTTGACAGTGGAATTTCCGTAAATACTGGCAAACATCGTAAATTCCTAATGTTAATATTACTCCAAAAAACCAGTGATTTCAAATTGACGTTTATAAACATGAAGCTGACACTTTTCTTAAGTGTCATTGGCAGTGTTAAAAATTATCAGTGATTACACTGACACTTATAAACATTGTCTGGCACTTATCAAAAGTGATAGGGGTTGTGTTAATAAGTGTCAGTGTACAATGGCGGACAATTTCTAACACTAACACTGACACTTACAAACAACTTTTTGTTTATTACAAAAATGCCACCGAGCCATTTCTAAAAAGGCGTTTTACGCTAGCATATAAATGAGTGAGTCTTGTGAAAAACGTTTTTCCTTGAACAAAGGAAAAACGTGTTTTTCAAAGCACGCTGGCCATTATACTTCGAATCAAGCGGTGACATTTTCGTAAATACTTGCAACCATAGTAAATGCCCAGTGTTAGTATTACAAAAAGCCAGTGATTTCAAACTGGCGTTTATAAACATGAAACTGACACTTTTCTTAAGTGCCAGTGGTTATGTTAAAAATTGTCAGAGCTTACACTGACACTTTTTAACATTGATACTGACACCTATTAAAAGTGTCATTGGTAGTGTTAATAAATGCCAGCCATTACACTGACACTTGTTAACATTGACACTGGCACTTATTAATAAGTGTCAGTGGTAGTGTCAATAAATGTCAGTGTAGATGTGCTGACACTTTTTTACACTATCACTGACACTTACGATCAGCGCTAAACAACTTCCCATTAATTATAAAAATGCCACCGCGTCAACTTAAAAACACGTTTTACGCGAAGCTTAGCGTAAAACACGTTTTTTATGCAGATTTTCACTATATAAATAATTACTTGTAATTAATTAAGTGAATAAAGTAAAATAAGGAGAAAAGAAAAAAAGAGGAAGAGAACATAAGACGTGAGGTGTATCTGTGTTGTAGGTTAATACTAACCCACCAGAATCTTGTGGGTTCTAGTCTGTTCCAAACCAGTCTCAAGATCTCAGGTCAGGTAGACTTTTCCGGTCTTGCTGTTCGAGAAACTTCTCTCCAACTCCCTTTACCGTTGGATCTTCATCGGACGGTCGACATTATGATGTAACCGAAAACACTGGAAAGTAATCAAACACTTTAGATTTCATTTCACTTTCACCCTCCTTAATTACGCCATTACCTTCCATCTCCTAATCCTACCTATTTAAACACCCCCACCACTCACCACTTCCGTCCACACAAAACAAACACACACACACACACACACACACACACAGCCAACCAGAAATCCAGTCCCTCTGCTCTCTTGGTGTTTAATTTCTTTCTTGAATTCCTGTGACCGGAAATGGCTCCTGAAGCTACCAACTTTGTGAAGAACCCGACCCAGTATAAACGGGCCTATGTGACATTCTTGGCCGGCAACGGAGACTATGTGAAAGGCGTTGTTGGGTTGGCCAAGGGCTTGAGAAAGACCAACTCCGCTTACCCACTTGTCGTGGCGGTTTTACCCGATGTCCCTGAGGACCACCGTCGTATCCTCCAGTCCCAGGGATGCATAGTTCGTGAAATCGAACCCGTTTACCCGCCTGAGAACCATACCCAGTTCGCCATGGCCTATTACGTCATCAACTATTCCAAGCTTCGTATTTGGGAGGTGGCCTTTCACTCTTTTAACACGTGTCTTATAACTGCTCTTTTTATTACACGTGGCTATTTTGTCTGAATTTTTTTTTTTTTTTTTTCCCGGGACTGGATACAGTTTGTGGAGTACGATAAGATGATCTACTTAGACGGAGACATTCAGGTGTACGACAACATTGACCATCTGTTTGAGTTGCCGGGCGGCCATTTCTACGCCGTGATGGACTGTTTCTGCGAGAAGACATGGAGCCATACGCCTCAATACAAGATAGGGTATTGCCAACAATGCCCGAATAAGGTGGAATGGCCGAAAGAGATGGGTGCTCCACCGTCGCTTTACTTCAACGCCGGGATGTTTGTGTACGAGCCCAGCATTTCTACTTATCACCATCTCTTGAGGACTCTAAGAATTACCCCACCAACCCCTTTCGCTGAACAGGTATACATATCAAATCAAATATTTTAATGGTTGAAGAAGTTAGCTTCAATTAAAATTAAAGGGATTTGGGTTACGTTTGCAGGACTTGTTGAATATGTATTTCAGGGATACGTACAAGCCGATCCCTCTGGTGTACAATCTAGTGCTGGCGATGTTATGGCGGCACCCGGAAAATGTGGAGCTGGACAAAGTCAAAGTTGTCCATTACTGTGCAGCGGTAATTACTAGCTAGTTACCCTGTCTATTAATTTATGTTTTTGGTGTGTGATTGGAAATTGGGGTGGGTATTAATGAATGGAATTGGAATGCAGGGATCGAAGCCATGGAGGTATACAGGGAAGGAAGAGAACATGGAGAGGGAAGATATAAAGATGTTGGTGAAGAAATGGTGGGATGTGTACAATGACGAATCTTTGGATTATAAGAAGAAGGCGGCGGGGGTTGATCAGGAGCCGGCGAGGTTGAAGCCATTGTTAGCGGCGGGTCTGTCAGAAACAGCCAATGCGGTACCATGCATAACTGCTCCCTCGGCTGCTTAAGTGGATTGAGATGGGATTGGGGGCTGGTGTGCAAAAATACTAGTACTGTATATGCAACAGCATTGTGGAAATGTGATATATTATTGGCTTCTATTTTCTTCCCAATTGCTTATTTGCACATCTTTTGTACTACTTTATGTTGAATTTTTTGTCTTTCCTGAATGATTAGATTTTGCCAAAACAATGATGTTCAGATTATGGCCTTTGACTGTCAAAGTAGGCAGTTTGGAAATGGGGACTACTGATACGATCCATTCATGACCAAATGAGTGGTTTGTAATAATTTTCTTTCTAAAGTTGAGAATCAATTTTCATTTGATGGTCATGCAAAAGTAACTAGTCTTGAAATGATTAAAGTACCAAATTACATTTCAAACAATAAACATGAACCAATATAAAGTTTTAAACAAGTACCTATATTCTTATATAAATATAAAAGTTTTAAAGTGAGGGTTGAAGAAGAATTTGAATGCTTCTTTTTTAATGTGATTATTATTATTATTATTATTATTAATAAACCTAAGGCCTCTTGGCCCAATGGTACGTGAGAGTTGTGTAAAGGTCCTCCTTAGGTGGAGGTCCGGGGAGGTGTGGAGAACTTTGTCCTTGTACCCATTAGGTGGAGGTCCGGGGAGGTGTGGAGAACCTTGTCCTTGTACCCCATAGTGGTGCTTAGTTGTATACCTTGTTTATGTAATATAATAGGTTGTTTCATGTTCTCTAATAGGTCCATAGGATCTTTAGTAGGTAGGGAAATAGATTTGTAATAGATGTTTGTAACACAATGACAATTTCTTTAAATGAAACCAACTTTCTAAAAAAAATATTATTAATAAAAAATATATTTAAAAGTGACAGTTATTTTGGGTTGGATAATAGTTATTTCGAAGGATTGAGATTTACTTCATTTCATCTTATATAATATAATTTGTGTAATCCTTTTTTCAAACACTTAGTTTTGTAAGTATAAAGAAATTAGTGAAAAAATTTGGTAAAAAACAATTAGGATTCTCAAATAGACATTCATTTTGAGACAAAAATATTTTTAAAATGGAATTCATTTAAGAACAGGGAGTACATTTTATTGTATGCTAGTTAAAGTATAACTAGGTAACAGTACAGTACTTCTATAGATAATTTAGTGCAAGCTTTTTAAATTTCTCTCTAAATAAGCTTTCTTAACTTCTACACTAATTAGAAAATGGATATTGATTTAGGCACATTAATTCAAGGAACATACGATGTACTAGTACTTGAGGACGGCAACACCCAAAAAAAATGTTCAAGATAATTAGTCATGAACATGTTCTTTTCATCATAACCAGTACAAAGGCCAACAAGCACTTAGATCACCTTGTAATAAGGGGGTGTTCTAGCTTAACCAGAGGTCTCGGGTTCGAGCGCGGGAAAAGCAGCAGTGTTAAATACTTGTTGGGAGAGCTTTGCCGCCCTTTGTTCCCGATGATAAGGGAAGAAAACACACATTTGGGAAGGGGGAGTACTACCTATGGGTTTTCTTACAAGGGATCTAAGCAGAAACTATGCGAGCTTGTAGGCAGAGGCACTGTTTGGATCAAACTATTGCTGGTAGGTTAAAGTAGATTCAGTGTTCAAAAATCAATCAAATTCCCAACAAGAAGCTTGGTTTACTTCAATATCAAAATCTAGATTCTAAAAAAAAAACAAAACAGAAACGAATAAGCGTACACAACTGTATGGAAATTATTCTGAAACTACCATAAACAAACAAATGGAGAGTTCTCAAACAAACACATTGACAAAGGTATATTTCCAGAAACAGAGAAATAAACGAAAAGCCTATAGCATCGTTGGTAACATCATAACATCCTCTATGCCTGCAATTGCAAAATCAACAGCAATAAGATGAGAAAAATTCATAGTCCAAAACTACTTTTTAGAATGAGTAATTAGTTGCATTAATCCAAATCTGACGGACATACCTTGTTTGCGATGTTATTCGAGAGCCAATCAAGCCCCTCGTACAAACCTTCGCCAGAAGTAGCACACGTGCTCTGGATATACCTGATACAAAATTAAGGGGGAAAAGAAAAGAACGAAGAAGATAATTCAGCAAAGTGATATCAGGCAAAATTCTCAAAGTGTCACATTAATTGAAAAGAGACTTACCAGTGACGTTGGCGCAGAGAGTGGAGACCAAGTTTGTCAGTTATCTCAGCAGCATTCATTGCGTTGGGAAGATCTTGCTTGTTAGCAAATACAAGCAGCACTGCGTCCCTCAATTCATCCTGCCAACCACATTCATACCACAGTAAAAATTTCTCCGTGGGAAAAGTGGAAATAGAAACAGTAGAAACTATAGTTCAGATGTGACAATCGATTGTGATGTCGGCCATTGTTATGTTTGAAGAATTTAGATCGTATTACCTCATTCAACATTCTGTGTAATTCATCCCTTGCCTCAACCACACGGTCTCGATCATTGCTGTCAACCACAAAGATAAGTCCTTGTGTGTTTTGGAAATAATGTCTCCACAAAGGCCGGATCTGAAACAAAATTTAGAAAAAGTCAACAATACAATTCCAAACGCAGGTGAATCTAGTTGTCACTCAAATTATAAAAAACCCATGTTAATCCTAAAATCAGTAATAATCACAAAAGCAAAACCTACACGGGAAAAAACTACCAACACAAACATAATAGAAAAAAAAAAAAAAAAACCAACAACATTGTGAATAATGACTTTAAGTGACTAATAACAAGTGCGGAGGACAAATCATCAACAACCGACAAAGCAATCAATGACTATCTTCAAGGTACAACATTTGGTGAGATGAAACTAGAGAAACTGAGAGGGAGAATGAACAGGTTACTTGGAAGGGAAAGGGGATGAAGACATGAAGCTAAGAAGACAGAGTGAAGGGGATTTTTTTTTAAAAGATACGTGGGAAAAGGTATCTTTGGCTTATCTATGTCGTACATGCTTATGAAAAAACTCAGAGTGTAATCTACTTCTTTGGCTTATATAAATGTCTGTGATAGGTCCTATTGTAAATAACACCAAGAAGTAGTGAAGAAGGTAGCTATTTGTTTATCTATGTCGTACATGCTTTGAAAACACTAACTGGTGACGGCATGTGGACAGTGTAATTGCCAACCAATCAGCTAATATAAGTAGGCTTTCGCATGCTTGAAGAACCACCACTCATGAAAGTCAGAGAGAGCAATCAAGCAACACTTGTTAAAAAGGACCTTCACTAATCACTAGGATATTTGCCATGCTTCTCTTCCCTTTTCTCCAGAATAGTCATGGAAACAGGTAATACAACCTCAAGACAAATTCTGGTCAGGAGATAAGGATCGGGCAGATATAAGATTCCCAACAATAAATATTTATAAGCGAGTGCCCCAAAGAACCAGAGCTGATCCTTTAATTAAGTCCATCCAAGGCATGAAGGACACAACAAGAAAAGCCCAGACATTTAAGGGTAACAGAAGATCAATGCCTGGTGACTGAGAAGGTTGAAGTAAAACAAGTATGGTAAATGACAGAACTCACATGTCCCAGATTTATTCATTTGGGCGACGTTGCGGTTTTTCTGGGACCTAATGGTGGTCCCCATTGTGTTACTGTCCCATAGCTATTCGGCCCTGATGTGGTGGAGTTTACCCAAGAGAAAAACATAGATATTAACTCCTACCAAACCTACTATGTCTATTTTTAACTTCGAGGGACATTTAATGGCATAAATACATAAACAAGCTTAATGATTTCACCATGACACCATGATTGGAAGTGTGACCTAGAAATGATGATTGGTAAGGGAGAGTTTATTAACTTTTCCAAATACAAAAAAGTGGAAATTGATTCAGGGACAAAATAATTGAAAAACTGGGTATTTATTTAGGGACAAAGGGAGAACATTCTTTTCGAGAGTTATATTATGTTAGACAAATTTTTCGACACATCAACTAAAAGATCAGTCACCAAAGCCACCAAACAGGAACAAATTTAGAAGAATTACTACTGTGGCCAAACAAGAATCAATTTAGAAGGATAATTGTGGCAACAATACCTTGTCCTGGCCCCCGACATCCCAAACTGTGAAACTAATGTTCTTGTATTCCACGGTCTCCACGTTAAACCCTGATTAAAGAATCTATTAGTCATGATACAAAAAGGAATTAACATGGTTTATTCAAGAGAAGCAACTACAGGACTAAATTAACAGTGGAACACAAACGACACATCTTAGACAACAGCCCAACATTTTGATAGGAAACTGAGCATATTGAACTTTAAAGTTCTCACCAATCGTAGGAATTGTAGTGACTATCTCTCCCAGCTTGAGCTTGTACAGAATGGTTGTTTTACCAGCTGCATCGAGACCGACCATAAGTATGCGCATCTCTTTCTTGGCAAAAAGCCGACTGAAGAGCTTAGTGAAAGAAAGCCCCATCTTTTTGTGACCTACTCCAAAGAAGAGAAACAAATCAGGTATTCATTTGATGTACAAGTAAACAAATATATAAATGGTAATTTCATCCATGAGAAGATAGATTTGCAGCAGAAATTTCCAACTTCTTATTTTCGATAGCTTCTGGAAGACAACAATGTATTTGGCTAGCTTTAAATGGAGTTTAGACAGATGGAACAACTACTTAATCAGAGACCAGAGCTGCGAACTGACAACATTTTTTTTTTTGAAAAAGTAGAACATGTGCATACCGATGAATTGGACAATGTTTATTAACAACAAACCAAGGAAGGGAAATATTCAAGATCTCACATCCCAAAATGATCGTAAAAAAATATTTTGAAAAAACAAAATGAATTCCATCACACTCTTATCACAATTCGTTTTTCCATGCATACTAACGTTATTATTTACCTCCCCTGTAGATTGCTTGTGTATAGAAGTACGATCCTCCAAATTCGTGGATCGAAAAGGTTTATTAAACGTCATAGATTTTTAAAAAAGGCGCATGATTATTTAGCCCTCTAAAGACATTAAAATGAAAACATTGGCGGAAAATAGATAATCTCTAGGTTTTCTCTAAAAACAGACATGCATACCAAAATGCAGACATATTTGGTCTATTAACAACGAAAACGTGATTAAGAGTAGATCTATCAGATGAGGACCAAAAAAGCTTCAGCAAAAACATTTTACACAGCAAACCAAACATTCTAACGCTAATCAAACATCATATATAAACAATTAAAATCTGAATGGTCAATGTAAACAGGAAACTAGATCTATACACAGGGATCAGGGTCGCAAGTGAACGAAATCGGATTAGGTATCAACAGAAAAATAACAGTTGGATCTTAGCAGGAAGGAGCGAAATAGAGAGATCGATCGTAAAGGAACACAAAATTGAAATGTTAAACCACAGATGGCTATCAAACATTCAAATCAATGTTAAACGGATCTAGCATATACATGACGAATAACATAAACAAATTACATGATCAAAACCAAAACCAAAAACCTAGATCTTATTTAGAGATTGATCTTCGTTTTTGGATTTGAAATTGACAACGTAAGAGCGAAATTGAATAAAGGAATGAGATGAATACCTGAGGAAGGAGGAGAAGGAAGGGAGAAGGAGAGATCTGACGCTCCGGTCGATCTCCAAAAAGCGAGCAAACAATTAACGGGGAAGGGGATGCCACTACTTATAATGGGGTAATGCCGGGTTTCCTCCACTGTTCCTAACGTGTGTGGGGTGTCCTCTTCAAATTCAACACGATACTCGTAAGACCATCCACAGCGGTTTCACACAAAAAAAACCATTCAACACCCACTTTATTACTCCACATAAGCTTTTCTCTCTTCCAACTCATCCATTCAACACTCATTCACATAACACCCGACAATGGTTTGTTTAATCCCTCATTCAACACTTTTCCCACTCATCATCCTATACCCCACCACTTAAATTTTATTTTTTATTTTTTATTTTTATGATTAGTGTTGAAATAGTTATTATTGGGATCCATTTCAAGAAAAAAGATGGGTTTTTTTTTTGTGTCGGAATACAATGAAACTTACGTCAATTTAAAGAGAATTTTTTTTTAGGAATTTTGGTGTAAAAAAAAACATTTTTTTGTGAAATAATTGAGCTCAAATAATTGGGATAAAAAAAAAATCGTCAGCCAATCAGAAGCCGACAAGTGTCAACACCAGAAAAAAAAAAAAAAAAAAAGGCCCCTCCGACGCAGACGCGCCCTTGTCTGCGCGTGTAGTACACGCGCCTGTCTGGCCCAATTGAGAGGCACCACGTGGCAAAAAAGGGACCCATCCTTCCCATTCACACAGTGTGAATTTTTTCACAAAAAAATTCACACTCCCCCAATTCACCAACCATTGCACACATTAAACCAATTTTTTTTTTGTGAATTTCCATTCACACCATTTTTCCCACACCATTGTAGATGGTCTAATAGAATTGATTTTGTTATTTACCCCCTCGCTTTAGGCTTCTTACTCGGTTAGTATTTTATTTACTCCCCCTCTGTCACCGAATGATAGTCCCTTACAAAAAAGCAAAGCTTTGAGTAATAATTAAGGTTACTTTTAATAAAATTTTTGAAATTGTTCTTGATACACCATTATAAATATTATTAATATCAATTTTTAGATTCACATTAACATAATTATAAGTAGCATTTATAACTGCTCAAAGTTCTCTCGTAGTAACAACGAAAAAATGTGGACTTTTTTTCTGGGACAGAGGGAGTATTTTTTTTTTTTGGAGAAAGGATATAAGGAACTGGAGTACTTTTTTTTTTTTGTACAATAACCAAAAGGTGTTGTATAGACCCTTAAAATAAATGAATACACCTGTAACTTTGTATTACAATATTGTACCATTAAAAATTTCAAGTTATTTATGAGTGTATTAATTAATTTTACGGACATTGAGCAAGCCCAAGTGAACATAGAAAGCCCATCAGGGCATCTAAAAGGCCCAAGCAAAGAAAGTGTCGGATAGCCCATAAAATACAGTAATTATTGCGGCCAATAATTGAGAATGACAAATTGGAAAGAGCTGGCAAAATAGATGTGGGTGGAGGCGGTCAAATTCTGATTTGTGATCGGACCGACGTTAGCAAAATATGGCCGGAGAAGAGTTGTTATACAGGATCAGCACAGACGAAGAATGGAAGGAACTGCGGAACAATGGATCCACCCTTGGCGGACAACTTGACAAGTCAACTGGCTTTATCCATCTCAGCACTTTTCATCAGGTTCCTCTGTTATAACATACACTGGTATAATATTTTCATTTTTGATGGGTTTAAATATTACTATTTGTAGCTATTACTTAACAGTTGATCTGGTTCTCATCTTTATCATTTGATTTGAACGACCGTGGAAAGAGATTAAAGCTAAAACGGCATAGAATTACTCCCTCCGTCCAAAATAACCGTCACTTTTGGTTTTGGTTGATCGGATGTAACTTTGATCAATAATTTAAATAATAAATAAGGATGCTAATAAAAAACTAAAATTTATCATTGTATTATAATTAATAATAGGGCAAATTGCAATTTAGTTACCTGAGTTTTACACAATGTTTTAATTGGTTTCTGAATCCGTTTTTCAGCAAATTGGTTACTCCAGTTTGTCATTTAGTTGCAATGTGGTATAAAAATGGATGGATCGTTTAAAAACTAACAAAAGTGGATGAAAAACCTAACGAGCTTCTTTCAAAATTACAATGGTTAACCCTACAATTTAAATTTTCCCACTTCACCCCTAACTCCTAACGAATGTTTAAAAACTAACATAATTTGCATGCATATGTCCAAAGATTAGCGTTTCAGTCATTTTCATTTTATTTATTACATCAAAATTATAAAAATTATGATATCTATCATAAAAATAATTATTTTATTTAACTTATGACAAATACATATCATTCATAAAAATACTAATTTTATTTAACTAAAATTATAAAATATGATATCCAGAGCGGAACAGTGTTTTGGCCCGTCAAAAAACAAAGGAAACCACCAAAAATGGCGATCTCTCCACCCACGTTCCTTCTCCCCCTTCTCGCGACCATTGTTTTCTCTCTGCTCCATCCAAGTGGGTTTGGTAGTGCTTGCCTTCATGATCTCTTTGTCATTTCTAATCAAAAAATTGATGGCTGGAGAAACGCTTTTGCACAAGAAATTGTGGCTTGTCCGCGCAATTTTTGTCAATTTACTGTTTCCGGACAATGCATAATATACTTAAGAAAATGCCCAATGTTTTTTAAGTGAGAGCGAGAAGATTTTTTTTATTTTTTATTATTATTATTATTTTTGCTCAAGTTTTTCTAAAACAAACAATTAGAATTTGTAGGTTTATTAATTAATGTCTTTAGATGTTACAAATTTTTTATTATGTGGTAAAAATGTGAATAAGTTGAGTTGGAGGGTGCACTTTGCAATTATAAAAGAAACTTGTTAGATTTTCCATCCATTTCATTAAAAAACTAACAATCCATCCATTTTTATACCACATTGCAACTAAATGACAAACTCGAGTAACCAATTTGCTGAAAAACGGATTCAGGAACCAATTGAAACATCGTGTAAAACTCAGGTAACTAAATTGCAATTTGCCCTTAATAATACTTTCAATAACAAGTTTTAGACTTTTGTTATTAGGATTATTATTTTTGGTTTAAATTTTATTGGTCAAACTTATATGATCAAATTGACAGTTATTTTGGACCATAGGGAGTAAGTTTTACTGTATGATGCCCTACACACTCCAGTTTCTTTAGCCAATTCAACGATTCTTTCATTGCTAACAATATTACTACATCCGTTCCATAATGAATCCATTTTCCTCTTATAGGAACAAAAATGGACATTCATTGTAGGAGGGAGAGATTGACTTCCTAATATCTTACATTCTCCGTTCCAAAATAAATATCATTTCTTTTACTTAATTTTTCAACTTGATAAAACTTTTAACCAAAATTTTAAGAAAGCCAAAGTATACTAGGTGGGACAGAGATAGTACAAGTTTGCTAATTTTTGTCCAACCCCTAATTCTTGCTCTCCAGTCTCTACCATGATGTCTCCATATACAATTAGGTACTTGAAAATATGATTCCATGCGCATAATATACCTTCTTGGTATTATGCTATGTTCATACACGATTGTAACTTGAAAATTTTTGTTGAATTTCAGTATTTTTGTCTCTTTGAGGCTTCAATGTACCACCATAACACTGTAACATATTTTCAGGTAAGGCCCACTTTGCAGAGGTTTTTTCTGAATACAGACAAGGATCTCTATCTGCTCCAAATTGATGCTAAAAAGGTATTTGGCACCAATGCTCTTGCCATATTGAAGATGTTTGGTCAAGAAAAATTAATGCAATGCACTGATGTTGATCATTTTTCAGCTTGGCAATGGATTGATTTATGAAGTTGTGGATGGCTCTAACGCATTTCCCCACTTCTACGGCCCGTCTCGAAGTTTTGTTCCTCTCTCTGCAGATGCAGTTCTCAAAGCAGAGAGGCTTATTTTGTGTGACGGTCAGTTTGTTTGTAATCTGCTAAATTAGAAAGAGACAAGCATTGTGTTTTAGCTTTTGGGGGGAAAGCGAATTGAAGGTTGTCACTTTAGAATGAGAAATTTATGTTTCCAGTGATTATGTTTTGGTATATCCACGTTGATCTTGTTCAATGTTTATCTGGTATCATATAACGCCTTCTGTTTGTTGAGCTAAGCTGTTATCATCAACCAGTACTTTCGGGCTTCTAATGTTTTAAACTTGGTTTTTGATGAAAAAAGCAATTAAGTGTTTATATCACTAGGGAAAGATTCATTTCTCAGCTGTCTCCCCATAGAGTGGAGTTGACACAAGTTTCCAGTGATGTGCTGAGGTATAGTATAGTAACAAAGGTTAATACATCTTGGAATGCTATTATGTAATAGTCCAATAAATAGTTCAAGACGATCAAACCAAACAACTTGCGGGGATAGCTCAGTTGGGAGAGCGTCAGACTGAAGATCTGAAGGTCACGTGTTCGATCCACGTTCACCGCATTTTTATTTTATATATTTATTTATGTTGTTTTTTTTGGAAGTATTTTGTCATGAACAATATTTTGGTAGGTTGTTTTTGCATTTTGTGCTACTTTTATTTACTTACTAAACAATACTTTTTGTTATGTTGTTTTTGCATTTTGTGTTGTTATAACTCAAGGCCACGGATTAGAATTAATATGGAGTAGCCATGAGCCAAGGTATACGAGGCTAACGCCTGCTTTGAAGAGGCCACGAGAAACGAAATGATGGCTTTGCACTTGTTGCTAGTGCAACATATTTTTGTGAGGTCTCAGGCTTTTTGTGGAGTTGGTATCTAAGTGTGAGGGTCAAAAGTGGCCTAAAAGAGGAGATATATTTATATATAGGAGGCATGCAAAGAAAGAAGTTGGGTAAACAAAGCATGCGCAGTTTGATGGGTGTGTGGATAACCAAGCAAGAAGCTTACAGTTTTGGTCCAAATAGTGTCAGATAATTCTTGTCAGATCCCCATCTCTACAAATTGACATTGCATGGGAATCTCTCCTCTCCTCTTCTAAACTGTATTAATCCACCCACTTGTTTCTTCTTCATGTGGTTGCTCTTCTGTCTTTTCAATGTGGCCTAATGCTTAATTTGTCGGTAAACCTTTATGACAAAAGATACAACCGACGCCAATACTGATCTACGAGTATTTGTTTATCTAATTGTCCCATTTACAAATAAATTGTCACGGGTAATGATTCACTTTGTTTCTGTCATTGTCCTAAATTGGCACCCACTTTTCTTTAATTTACAACTATATAGTGTTAAAAATTGACATCACATTTAATGTTATTCGGAAATTTATTTTACACGCTCCCTGTCCTAGAAAGATAGTCTTACATTGATTTTTTATGGTCAACATAAATGAACTTTGACCAAACATTGATGTTGATCTACTCATTCTAGTGAAATTGTAATCGATAAATCATTAAGTGATTTATCAATAACATTTTTTAAAATTTCTTTGTGATCATTAGATTAGATTGACACTAATGCTTGGTCAAAGTTCATTTAAATTGACTATAAAAAGTCAAAATGAGACTATATTTTTGGGACAGAGAGAGTATAAAACGATTACTTGTTGCAAAATAAAAATATATTCTTGGTGCATAAGTGTGTTGTACCAAACTGTTCAGTAAATGCATTAGCAGTTGCATAGTACAACACTTACAAAGATTTTGTATTATGTATATTCTGTACATGCATCATTTTTGTCATTTATAAATAAGGACCAATTTCCAACACAGTCATCACAACACACTCGCTGCCCTACAACTGTACTTGACAAACATTCCTGTTTCTGAGTGATTCTAAACAGAGGAGAGAATGAGTGATCAAAGTACAAGTCATGTACTCTTTCTCATTCTTCTTCTTCTCATTCCCTCTCCTTCTCTTCCTCACTTTGTTCATTCAAAGTGCAAAAGAAAGCCAGTCATTTTCAACTTTGGGGACTCCAATTCGGATACCGGGGGTGTTTCTGCCGGATATGGGTACTTCTTTGGTCTCCCGGACGGACGTGCCTTCTTTCATCAGTCCACTGGCCGCTTGACCGATGGTCGTGTAGTCATTGATTTTCTCTGTTGAGTCCCTTAAACCTCTTTACTTCTAAGCTTCTTTTTATTATATTTTCTACACCAGTTTCCTTCCTTATTAGTCTATACTTAGTTAGATTAATGTGTCTTCTTAACTGCACAGGTAAGAGCTTGAAGACTCGTTTTTTAACACCATATTTGGAATCAGTGGCACCAAATTTTAGTAACGGAGTTAACTTTGCAGTAGGAGGTTCAGCCTTGCTTCCTAGGAACACTCCATTCAACTTGGATATCCAAGTTAATCAGTTCATTCGCTTCCAAAACCGCTCACTCCAATTCTCGTCAAAAGGTATGTTTTGCCCTCCAGTTTATGTAGAAATCGAACATAAAACATGCATGTTTTCATGACAATGGGAAGTGCAACGTACCAGGTGTCAAAGGTTTAGTTGGAGATATTAAGGATTTTCAGAATGCTCTCTACATGATTGACATCGGACAGAACGATATAAGTGCTGCATTTACTTATCTTTCACCTGAGGGAGTTGTTCTAAAAATTCCTTCTTTCATATCCGAAATCAAAGATGCTATCAAGGTGACTCTTCTTATTTTGTAGGAGTACTAAATAATTATAATCACACGTTAAAGTTATACTCCATCCGTCCCAAAATGATAGTTCCTTTTGACTTTTAAAACATTTTAAGGTTACATTATTATATGTTTTGGATATTTAGTTCTTTTGAAGCCTTAATTTTGAAAATGAGACTAACTTTATGGGACAAACAAATTGGGGAAATGGGAGTATCATTTTGGTACGGAAGGAGTATATTGAATACTTTGTTCATTTATTCCAACTGCAGAGGATATATGACCATGGAGGGAAGAACTTTTGGGTACATAATACAGGTCCATTGGGGTGTATGCCGCAGAAACTTGCAACTACTAAAGTAAACGCCAGCGACTTTGATCAGTATGGTTGTATATCGTCACTTAACGAGGGCGCAAAAGTCTTTAATAAGAAATTAAGTGACCTCTGCAAAGAATTGAGGTCTGAGTTGCAGAATGTTACAGTTGTTTATGTTGACATTTATGCTGCTAAATATGATCTCTTTGTCAATGCTGCTAAATATGGTATGTACATAAACTCAGTTTTTATTCATTTACTTCATTTTCTTTTTCATGAAGGCAATATTACATGTAGTGGCTTAGGGTTACTTGAGTCCATGATCTGATGGCAAACATTTTATTACAGGTTTTAAGAAACCTTTGATGGTATGCTGTGGCAATGGAGGGCCACCATACAACTTCAACCCCAACGTATTGTGTCTAAATGAAGGGTACAACGTTTGTGATCAAGGGTCTCGGTATATAAGTTGGGACGGAGTTCATTATACAGACACTGCAAACTCGATTATCGCTTCAAAAATACTATCCACAAATTACTCGACGCCTCAAATAAAGTTGGATCATTTTTGTAGCATCTAATACTTGTTCAAGACTCTGAAATTGATAAGTGGCGTTTCTGTATGTATATTTATCCGTGTTTCTTAGTTTTTTCTTTATTATTTTATGTATGAACTCAGTGAACCGATACTGCTGAAATAAGAATACAGATCCTGAGGAGCTGTTTGCTACTCTTTCCATCCCACAGTTAAGTGTTAGAGATAAAGAGGAAGTTACCTAGCTTATTTAGTTTCCTAATTCTAGCTTCTTTGTATTTCCTTAGCTTATTTGTATTTCCTTAAAATTCTCTGTACTAGAATACTTTTACAATTAGGATTCTATTTGCTTGATACACAAGCATATCACTAGTATAAATACTAGTAGTATGATCAATAATAATACACAAGGTTTTATGCCTAAACAATATTCTAGTCCATACCTTTATATGGTATCAGCCTAAGATCCGTGATCTATCCCTTCCCACTGCTGCCACCACCTGCTCCTTCCCACTCAACCCTACAACCACCGCCACCATGGCTGCTTCATCGTCCGACCTCTCACTTGTTCCCAACCACGATGACCCCTCAAAACCTCTCATCATGATATCCCTATCCCATATTCTTAAACTCACATCCACAAACTATATAGCTTGGAAAACTCAAATAGAAGCAACCCTTCTTGGACTAGATCTTTACCCATACCTCGATGGAACCCTTCCCCAACCAGAAGAAAATCTCACAACTACAATACCTGCAGTTGCCGCCTCCGGGGATACCCCAGCAACACCGGCCACCACCACTGTCTCTCGAAATTCAGCTCACAAAACTTGGTTTCGACAGGACAAACTAATTCTTGGTGCGCTTTCCGGTACACTCTCACCCTCTATCGTCCCTTTAATATCTCTTTGCAAAACCACCAATGAAGCTTGGCTCACCCTCACCAAAACTTATGCCAACCCATCTAAAGGCCACCTCAAACAACTCAAAGATCGCCTCCGCAATATTACCAAAGGCACCCGAACCATCACCGAGTTTATGCACGATATCAAAAATTGTACCGACCAACTTGCCTCCCTTTGTCGTCCTCTTGATCCGAATGATATAATTGATCGTATCCTTGATCAAATCAATGACCCCCAATATGACTCTGTGATCTCCGCCGCTCAAAACCGTGAGACACCCATTACCTTTGATGAACTCCATGAGAAACTTATTAATCGAGAACTCACCATCACACTCAAAAATCGCACCACACCTCAATATCCTGCCACCATCAATATTGCCACCAAACCAACCCCATCCAACCCTCCCAGCTAATACACCAACAACAACAATACCACTTACAACACTCGTCCCAACAACCCCAACAACCGCTCTACCAACAACACACAAAACCGCACCAACAACTATCTTGGCAAGTGCCAATGGTGTCGGGAGGTGGGTCACTCTCTCTACAATTGTTAATCTTTCCGACATCAGTTTCCCAATGCTAATGTCCCACCACCACCCCAATATAATAACACCCGCCCTACTACCAATCGACCTCCCCCCAACCACTCTACCCATGCCGCTACTGCCTCCCACAATCCTGCCTCCACAAGTTGGCTCCTCGACAACGGTGCCACTCACCATGCTACTCATGATCTCAGTAACCTATCTCTCCATAATCCTTATGATGGCACGGATGAACTCTTCATAGGCGATGGCTCTGGGCTCCCGATCTCTAATATTGGTTATACTTCTCTTCTTACAACTTCTTCTTCTTTTCAACTCAATCATGTTCTTCATGTTCCTAGGTTATCTAGAAATATTATATCTATATCTAAACTGTGTCTTGATAACAATGCCTCTATCATGTTCTCACCCGATTCTTTTGTTGTGAAGGACAATCAAACCGGGTCCATCCTCCTCCAAGGTCACAATAATTCCGGCGTCTATGAATGGCATCCATCTCGCTCCGTCATTCACTCTGCTTCAGTCTTCTCCTCCCCACACACCTGAACACAATGGTTACTCTGAACGTCGGCATCGCCACATTGTTGAAACCGGCCTCTCCTTTCTATCTCATTACTCCATGCCACAACACTATTGGACTCATGCCTTCTCCACCGCATGCTATCTCATAAATCGCATGCCCACTCCCACCTTGCAACTTCAGTCCCCATATTTCATTCTCCACAACCACAACCCCAACTACCACAAACTCCGTAGCTTTGGATGTCTTTGTTATCCATGGCTCCGCCCCTACACAACTCACAAACTTGAACCCTGCTCTATTCCTTGTGTCTTCATCGGGTATTCCCCCACTCAGAGTGCGTACTATTGCCTTGACACTGTCACCAACAAAATCTATGTCTCTCGTCATGTAAAATTCGTTGAAACTAATTTTCCCTTTGCCTCTAAAACCACCTCCCCTACCCAAACCCTCCCTGCCACTGATGCATGGTGTACCGTGTCATTACCTCTACTGTTTCCCTCTCTCATACCAACAGTCTCTCCTACCACCACAAACCCACATCCACCCGACCCGGCTTTTCCGCATCAGCCTGAACCCTCTGCGGCGCCTGAGCCTTCCTCACTCCCCGACCGGACCACCTCCCCCTCTCCTGCCACTACTTTCGCATCACCTCCCCCACCACCTCCCAGTAGCCCCGTCACTCGTTCTCAGCACAACATCCATAAACCAATCCAGAAATTAAATTTTCAAGCCTCCCTTCATTCCTCAGAACCTTACACCATCACTCAAGCCCCCAAACAACCCCTATGGCGTCAAGCCATGCAAACGGAATACAATGCTCTCTTGAAAAACAACACTTGGGATCTTGTTCCCGCCTCTTCTTCTCAGAATCTAGTTGGGTGCAAATGGATTTTTCGTACCAAATACAATGCTGATGGTACTATTGACCGTCACAAAGCACGTCTTGTTGCCAAAGGCTTCCATCAGCGTCCTGGTATTGACTATTCTGAAACGTTTAGCCCGGTTGTTAAACCCGCTACAGTTCGTACTATTCTCACTCTTGCCACTGTTCGCGGTTGGTCCTTGCGACAAGTTGACATAAATAATGCCTTTCTTCAAGGCACCCTCTCGGAAGATGTTTTTATGATTCAACCACCGGGATTCATTGATCCATCTCTTCCTTCCTATGTGTGTAAGTTACGCAAGGCTATTTATGGGTTGAAACAAGCACCTCGGGCATGGTACAAAGAACTTCGTCAATATCTTCTTCAATCTGGCTTCAAGAACTGTGTCTCTGACTCTTCTCTGTTCACTTTATTTCATTCCACTGGCATTATTTATCTCTTGGTTTATGTGGACGATATTATCATCACTGGGCCAAATGTTGACTTATTGTCCAGGTTTATCTCCCAGTTCTCTTCTCGGTTTTCTCTCAAAGACTTGGGCTCTCTGTCTTACTTTCTTGGTGTTGAAGTTCTCCCCCATCCAAAAGGAATTTTCTTAAGCCAACAAAAATACATACATGACTTATTAAGTCGCACCAAAATGGATGAAGCCAAGCCTTGTCTGACTCCCATGCCCCCCCAACCTCCTCTCTCGGCTCACAAAGGCACACCCTTAGCCGAACCTACTGAGTACCACGCCATTGTGGGAAGTTTGCAGTACTTATCGCTTACTCGACCTGACATCTCCTTTGCTGTTAATCGTCTTTCCCAATTTATGCAACACCCTACTGAAGATCATTGGTTCGCTCTCAAGAGGTTACTTCGTTATTTGGTGGGGACATCATCTCATGGTCTTCTTATTTATCGAGAGTCTCCTCTCTCTCTTCATGCCTTCACTGATGCTGACTTGGCAGGTGACATGGATACTTATACATCCACTACAGGTTACATTGTCTATTTAGGCAAGAATGCCATTTCTTGGAGTTCTCGTAACCAGCGGACCTTGGCAAGATCTTCCACTGAAGCTGAGTATAGGGCAGTTGCTGCAACTACAGCAGCAGTACTTTGGGTCCAAAATCTGCTCCGTGAATTAGTTACTCCTTCAACCTCTTCCCCTGTCATTTTTTGTGACAATCTTGGGGCTACATATGTTGCTGCAAATCCTCGTTTTCATTCTCGCATGAAACATCTTGGTCTGGACTACCACTTCGTTCGCGAATTAGTTCAATCCCACAAGCTCCGAGTCACCTTCATCTCCAGCAAAGATCAATTGGCCGACATCCTTACTAAGCCACTTCTCCGAGCAAGATTTCAAGATCTGACAGTCAAGATTGGTCTCACTCATCGCTCGTCCATCTTGCGGGGGCATGTTAGAGATAAAGAGGAAGTTACCTAGCTTATTTAGTTTCCTAATTCTAGCTTCTTTGTATTTCCTTAAAATTCTCTGTACTAGAATACTTTTACCATTAGGATTCTATTTGCTTGATACACAAGCATATCACTAGTATAAATACTAGTAGTATGATCAATAATAATACACAAGGTTTTATGCCTAAACAATATTCTAGTCCATACCTTTATATTAAGTTGTCAACCTTTTTACGAGACGTGCTTTACTTGTTTGTACGTTGTTTATACCACAGTAAAATTACATGAAATTATTTTGGCTTATCGGGTAAGGGTGTAACTCTTGTTTGAGAAATTTATGTTTCAAGTGAATATGTTTTGGTTAATAAGGTTCATACACCTTGGAATACTAATATACTCTCTGAAGATGTAATTAAGGAATACTCTCTCCGTCCCATACATATCGCTACTTATTTTCATTTTGGGTAGATGCGGACCTACCTTATATTTTAAGGGGCCGCGGCCCCGTTCATCATTTTTTTTTACTAGTGCAATTTTTGTAAATTTTAAATTAATTAGTGTAATAAATTATACTTTACCCCCTTTTCATTTTCTTTCCCCCTTGCAGTAATAAAAATGATTTTGCCCCCCTTTAAAAAAATCTTGGGTCCGCCGCTGATTTTTGGCGTCCCATACTTAATGCTACTTACCTAAAATGTTCATTTTCTCTCTCCTATTCACTCACAACAACTATCCACTAACTTATTTTCTCTCTCCTACCCACTCACAATACTTACTTCTTCAACATATTTTCTTAATCCCGTGCACTCTCATTTGGTAGCAATAAGTATGGGACGGAGGGAGGGAGTAACTCATAGAGTTGGGTGAATAGAGCATGCGCGTGTGGGTAATCAAGCAGGAACTTGCAGTTTTTGTCCAAATAGTGTCAGAACCCATCTGTACAAATTAATATTGGTAGCAAAAACATGGGAAGCCCTCCTCCTTTAATCTTAAATGTATTAAACCATCTTCCTTTACACCCACTTCTCTTGATCCAAATGGTTAATGGTTGCTTGCTTCTAATATAATATACTAGTACAGTAACTATGTTTTTTTAGTATTCACATTGGTCCCCATAACTTTATTATTTCTCTTATTGTCCTATATAGAAATAAATTCAATTCACACGTTATTTCTCTTATTGCATCCTCTATCGAAATTTGGCATTGCCTTTTCTTTAATTCACAATATACATTGTTAAAAGATGAACATCACCACACTGTTCAGTCAATTGTATATCTATAAACAAGAACCAATTTCCAACATTTTCATCACAACACACTCACTGACCTTCTACTTGACAAACATTAATTTAAGTTGCTGAGAGAATGAAGAGTGATCAAAGTACAAGCCATGCATCATTTCTCATTCTTCTTCTCTTTCCTTTTCTTTCTCTTCCCCACTTTGTTCATTCAAAGTGCAACACAAACCCACTCATTTTCAACTTTGGTGATTCCAATTCTGATACCGGGGGCATTTCTGCCGGACTTGGCTACAATTTCCCTCTCCCGGAAGGACGTACCTTCTTTCAACGGTCAACAGGCCGCTTGTCCGATGGCCGTCTAGTCATTGATTTTCTTTGTTGGGCCACATTCCTCTCTTCTTCTAGACCTCTTTTTAACTTGCTGTATATATCTTCTGTTTAATGTTGTCTTCTTGATTGCTCAGGTGAAAGCTTGAACATCACTTATTTAACACCATATTTGGAATCAGTGGCATCAGATTTCACTTATGGAGCTAACTTTGCCATAGCCGGTTCAGCTACCCTTCCTAGGAAAGCTCCATTTAACT
The DNA here is from genome assembly GCA_026119855.1 of Campanula takesimana. Taxonomy (NCBI): domain Eukaryota; kingdom Viridiplantae; phylum Streptophyta; class Magnoliopsida; order Asterales; family Campanulaceae; genus Campanula; species Campanula takesimana. The sequence continues at coordinate 762,377 of JAOWBW010000116.1, read as the reverse complement.
TGGCTGTCCAAGTTAATCAATTCATTCGCTTCCAAACCCGCTCTCTCCAATTCTTGTCTAAAGGTATGTTTCGGCCTTCGGTTAATCTAGTCAACATAAACATGCATGTTTTCATGGGAATGAGAAACGGAACTTGACAGGTATCAAAGGTTTAGTTGGAGATGCTAAGGATTTTCAGAATGCTCTCTACATGATTGACATCGGACAGAATGATTTGAGTGCTGCATTTGGTTATCTTTCTCCTGAGGGTGTCGTTCAAAAAATCCCTTCTTTCATATTCGAAATTAAAGATGCCATCAAGGTGACTACTCCTAATTTGTATGAAAAATATAGTCACACGTTTCAGTTGTAATATTGAGTACATTATTCCAACTGCAGAGGATATACGAACATGGTGGGAGGAATTTTTGGGTACACAATACAGGTCCATTGGGCTGTTTGCCGCAGAAACTTGCCATTAGCAAAGTCAACGCCAGCTACTTTGATCAGTATGGTTGCATAGTGTCACTTAACGAAGGTGCAAAAGTCTTTAACAGGAAATTAAGTGATCTCTGCCAAGAACTGAGATCTGAGTTGCAGAATGTCAACATTGTTAATGTTGATGTTTATTCTGCTAAATATGAGCTCTTTGTCAATGCTGCTACCTATGGTATGTACATTAAACTCGATTTTTCTTCTTCTTTTTTTTTTTTTTTTAATTTATTTTTTTCGCATAGGCAATATTATATAAACTCATTAAAAATTGTTGGCAAACACTTGATGGCAGGTTTTGAGAAACCTTTGATGGTATGTTGTGGCTACGGAGGACCTCCATACAACTTCAACCCCAACATTACTTGTCTGAAACCAGGGTACAGTGTTTGTGATCAAGGGTCTCGGTATATAAGTTGGGATGGAGTTCATTATACAGATGCTGCAAACTCAATCGTTGCTTCAAAAATACTTTCCACAAAGTACTCCACGCCTCAAATTACGCTGGATCATTTTTGTACCATATAACACGTGTTCAAGACTCTAAAAGTAATATGCAGCATTTCTGTATTTCTGTATGTTGATTTGTATTTCTTAATTTCTTTCGGATTATTCTATGTACGAAACAAGTGAGCCAATACTGCTAAAATGAGAATAAAATCCGGAGTAGCTGTTTGCTACTCCATCCGTCCCATTATGTCTCATTTGCTTTTTAAATATTTCAATAGTACTTTTTTTTTCTGTTACCGTCATTACCCTTAATGATTCCAGTGTATGATACTGCAATTGTAAAAGCTGCAATCTTGTGAAAGTCTTTCCTGTAATTCTGGCCGTGAAGCATGTGAGTTTTCGCGAGAGTTGGCCTTAAATTATTGTACAAAAGTGGGCAATTTGCGAGTTGACTGACTACTTAGATCTGGGTCAAGTCTACTTTCAGCATATACTCTGTATTAGTTATTACAGATGCAGATGTATTGCAGTATGTATATATGGATGGAGTTTATAAGTCAGATCACAAACTTGGATGCATACCAAAATGAATTGGGAAAGATCATCTTGTCAACTCTGGCTGCTTGTCTATCTAGGGGTTTTCTTCACCACATTCGGTCTCTCGGCGTGTATCCTGACCGGGAGGCCTCTGCTTATAAACTTTGGGGATTCAAATTCGGACACAGGAGGAGTGCTTGCTGGGGCAGGTCTTCCTATTGGCCTTCCCCATGGCATTACATTCTTTCACAGAGGCACTGGCCGCTTTGGTGATGGCCGCCTTGTCATCGACTTCTTCTGTGAGTTTACCTGCTCTGGATCTGCATATCCAACCATTATCTCTCTCTCTATCTATCTAACTGATGTTTTATTTCAGGTGAGCATCTGCATCTAAGCTACTTGAGCCCATATCTGGACTCATTGGCACCAAACTTCACCAGTGGAGTAAATTTTGCAGTAGCAGGTGCAATGACTCTTCCAAAATTCACCCCTTTTAACTTGGCTGTTCAACTTCGCCAATTCGTACACTTCAAAAACCGCTCCCTTGAACTCCTCTCACATGGTATATTCATTTCCCAATTCACATTATTTAAGCGCATTGCTTCAATTAAATCTCAATCTCTAGAGTTTTCAAGGTCATAAATGAATCAGGTTCAGGAAACTTCATTAGTGAAAACGGGTTTCGCAATGCACTTTACATGATAGATATTGGGCAAAATGATCTCCTGGTAGCTTTATACGGAGCAAATCTTACATATGCCCCTGTAGCCGCACAAATCCCGTCTTTCCTAGCAGAAATTAAATTAGCTATTCAGGTGAGTGTCTCTAATGTAACCCTTTTTGGAATAATAACCACGTTAACTGATAGCACTCACAAATCTTTGTTTGACACGCAGAATCTGTACCAAAATGGTGGAAGAAAGTTTTGGGTACACAACACTGGACCGCTAGGTTGTGCTCCTAAAGAACTTGCAATTCATCCACACAACAATACTGATCTTGACCGAATTGGATGCTTTCGTGTTCATAACGACCTAGCAGAATTTTTCAACAAAGGGTTACGTACTTTATGCAAAGAACTTAGGTCGCAGTTGAAAGATGCTACCATTGTCTATGTAGACATGTATAAGATCAAGTACAATCTCTTTGCCAAGTACAAGAAATATGGTACGACACTTTTATGCTGCATTGGTGCCCATATTTAGTTATGGTACACCTCATTTCTGACAATCTTGCTTATTTCTGGTACATCCTAGGATTTGAGAAACCGTTCAAGGCTTGTTGCGGCTCTGGGGGAGATCCAAATAATTATAACGTTAAAGCCACTTGCGGGCAACATGGTTACAGCATCTGCAACAATGTATCATCGGCCATTGTATGGGATGGAGTTCACTACAGTGAAGCTGCAAATAGGGCTGCTGCAGCAAGCATCCTTTCCAATCATTATTCCACACCAGCTGTGGGATTAGACCAATTTTGGGCAGCCTGAATTTATTAGCTAGCCAAACCATGTTCAATAACATAAGGCACTAAGGCAGCATGCTTGTAGTATACAAAGTTACTTTGTACCTTCACTTGATCAGTACCAGCAGTTGTTTTTCTCATTGAGTTGTAGTTAGATTTTGCTCAAACTGGTTTGTAGTTCATTTTGTCAGAAAATTATTTAAAAGAGATGCAGGCAGTGGAGATAACCAAATCATATTACCCATTAACTGATAAGGATACACTATTTAAAGATAGAACAAGAAAAAGAAGAATAATCACATGATGGAAAAGTTCCCATAGTCTACCAATTGCTTGCTTCCACAAGTGATAGTTAGATAATAGGATAAACGCCATAGCATGAACTTCAAGCTTTGGACTCATCGTCATCTTCTTCTATCTTGGGAGCCAAGTAGAAACGAATATACCCCATTTTCGGCTATCTTATACTCAACCACAACAGGAAGCTCCGACGACAAGCTGATTGTAACATAACCTGATTCATAAACAAAAACTTGTAATACTTATCTATGGATGTATTCTGTCGACAAACAACGTTTACAGTTCCAATATCACCTCTTGTTGAGAACTTCACACCTTCCTTTGTCACAGAGATAATAACTGCATACAGCAAGGCACCCACAAATTCATAATATAGATCATTTCAACTGATTCAAACAGAACAACCCACAAATAGTTTTTGGGGGTTAGTTTTGAAAGAAATGAGTGGGAAAGTTAAGGAAGGGGGTATGGAGGAAGATTGTTTGGGATGCTTTGGCGGGAAAATGGATTAATTTAACTCCAGTACTAGGCTTTTGATTTATTGGGCTTGCGACATGGTTTACGATCAAGGACGAGAGATGTGTTGTCACGTGGATTCAGGAAGAAGGGTACTAATACTATTCCTTTGGGAACATATCTGAGGACATATCACGTCGGAGATTATGTTGATGTCAAAGTTAATGGCGCCATCCACAAGGGGGCGCCATTGGTGTCGAAATCAACAAGCAGGTCCCCTCTCTTTTCCCCCATTCTCCATCTTATTTTCATTGTGTTTGCTAATGGTTAAGTTATTGGTGATAGAATTACTATTATAGATTCTGCATTATTGTGAAATTCTATATTGCTCTTAGCTCATTTTATGAGTCAATTGACCTCGCTAGCTAGTAATATAACAGAACAGTTGTAATTTGGTTAGAAGCTATTTTGTTCCTTAGCAAGCTTACGATATTGCCTCTCCATTCCTTTCTTGCTTTTCAAATGCTTGGTTTAATTGTGCTTGCCGTGTGTAATCGGTTTGGATGCTAATTGATTGCTACCCATTCTGTAATGTAATTGAAAAACCAATCTTTGGATGTTAATAGATAAGGAGTACTAGTATTAGATAGCAACTTCTCTTGACATTTGATCAAAAACCTTGGGTATCACTAGATAGTGCTCTACATTCTATACTGGGATATGGTTCTTTTACCTTTACTAATGGTGCGCGTATAAAAATCTTTTCAATGCTAGCATTACCTATTTGGGATCGTATCGGGAAATTGCAAGGATGGACATAAAAGAGGTACTACTCACTATGTTTCAAAATGAATTTCCATTTTTAATTCATGAAATTTACTTTCAGTTTTGGATAGAGGTAGAGCAAAGAAAGACTGTAATCTACTGGGAGCAAATTGGCGCCCTTACTTTTATCATACCGTTCTCAGTGCTTTATTTGTAACAGTTCCTTTTGCGCTCCTTTTTCTGAAGAGTATATTGAATTAGTTTGATCAGTTTATAGTTTTGGGGGTTGGGGTAGTTGTTTTTAGAAGCACGTTTTGGATGCCACCCGGTTTTCATATTACCTTTATACCATTTTGAAATGTGCAGAAGCTGTTGAATCTCTCACTCTACAGCTCTCTTTCTCAAATTTTGTTGTTTTAATTCATTAGTCGCAAATGCCTTCTTAATGTTCATATGTGTCTTGTCTACATTTGTCACTGTTAAATGTGTTTTAGTTTCTGAGTTTATTTCAGCGTAGCATCTGTCCCTCTTAATGCTGAAGGATTTTGTAACTAAACAGTGGTTGACATGAAAAAAATATCAGGTTGGGAACAGGATAAACAAGAAGAGGATTCATGTGCGGGTGGAGCATGTTATGCCCTCGAGGAGTTTAAGCTGAGGAACAAAGGCAGAAGCCAAGGCTCGCGGTGAGGTCATTAGCAGCCACTAGGTCCCAAGCCCGGTTTCTTGGTGGAAGGTGCCACCTTAGAGACGGTTAAACCCATACCATATGATGTTGTTAATGATCTTAAAGGTGGTTATTAGGACATGTTTTTTTTTTTTTTTTTTTTTTTATATATTTAATGTGTTTTGAACTTGTTAAATTGGACCTGCTTCATGTTTTATTTTAAGCCAGTCATTTACATTTTTGAATTTCAAGCTTGCAGCAGTATGGTAACTACTTGCTTGATTATTGCATACTAGATCTTCAGCTTTTCACAATTTGAGCATCTGGTTTTGCTTTGTTTCCAACATTAGTGAATAGTTAATTTCATCGACATTGAACTCTGGACATTCATATGATATGAAAAGGTATATTTGCTTCAAAAAAAAATAAAAAATAGCTCTTTGGCCAAACACATTTGGATGATCAACATGATTCAACTTAGACAAAAACTTATAAAAATTTCAACAATTTTAATGAGGTTTTGGACGTTACTATTAAATATTAATGCACAATTAAAATTATCAATAACAATATTTCGTGTGGAGTCACTATTAGGGTATAGTATGTGATGCAGCGGAATACAACCTAGATCAACCACGACAGAAGATCTAGAACAAAATGAAGGAATAAAACCTTCAACAAGCCAACAATGGCTTCTAGGGTTTGAATCCACAAAGTTGCAAAGACAAACTTTAAAATTAATTAATCAAAACATGTTCAACAATGACAAGAAAGAAAGTATTTATACCTAACAACTAATTAAAACCCTAACCCTAAAAGTAAATAAACAAAATACCAAAATTGTCCCAAACAAAATAACGAAAAAAACGAGTTCTGCGATCAAACAATATTCCTGGCGGCGCCGGGCACGGTCGTGCGTTAACCCTAGCACAGTCGTGCCAATGTTGTCGAGACCTCCAACCTTTTCACCCGTTTTGCGCACGGGCGTGCGTTGAGGGTGGCGCGGCCGTGCAAACTTGGTCCGGGCGGGTGTCTTCCTGGGTCCCGGCGGATCTTTGCACCATTCCATCCTTTTGCTACATCATACACCCCCAATTTAAAATGATTTGTCTCTGAATCATGTACCATAAAAGGACCACGCATCCTGGGAGTATTCATCTTGCACTTGCCAATGGAAAACTTGTGCGGTGGATGTCCCGCAGCTGGTACTGGTGGAACGCGACATGCATCCATCTGCTTAGCTCTCCGTGCTGCAGCAGCTAAACCAATCGCCCGAGCAGTACCTGAAATAAATGATTTTGCAGCACACAAGGAAATAATTCATTTCCCTTTATCAACGCCAGGACGAACCCCTTTTTCTTTCAACGGGCATAAATGAATTTTGACCCCTCCTTCACAAAGCTAATAACATTAGTACGCCCATTATGAGTAGAATCAACATCATAATGCCAAGGACGCCCAAGCAACAACTGGCACGCACTCATATCAACCACATCACAAATAGACACATCCTTATAATTACCAATAGAAAAAGGAACGACACATTGTTCAGTTACCTTTATTTTACCGGTAGCATTAATCCATCCCACATGGTATGGAGTTGGATGTTTCTTAACCTCCAGTTTTAATTTATCCACCGTCCCCCTAGCAATTAAATTATCACAGCTCCCACTATCTACAATGACTTTTACCTTGTGATCCGCTATAAGCCCAATAGTGCGAAAAATACCATGTCTGTAAGGAGGTTCATCGACCGCTGGAGTTATCAATGTCACTTTATTACACACAAGTGACTCATGGTCACCCTCATCACTTTCCTCATTCGGGTCTACCCAAATTTCCTGAATGTCATCATCATCCGCCTTCTCTGCTATATGAACTTACCCCCGATTAGGACAGTTATTAGACAAATGCCGAGGCTGTCCACAACAAAAACATTTACCACCAAAATTCTTGGCATAAGGATTGGGATTTTGACGCCCAGTAGCAGTATTAGTACCCCTCCCCACCGGTTGAGTCGGAACAGTATCCTGCTTCTCATTAGTGGATTTAGAGCCTGTGGACTGTTCGGTTTCAACTATTGGGGATTTAGACTTCGAAGATTGTCCAATATTAACGGGTTGATGGGACTTAAAAATAGGGCTAAGTTGGTTATATTCAACAGTTTTAGCACGAGAGATGGCCCCATCAAGAGTTTGAACAAGATATAATTGAACTTGAGATCTAATACTAGGGCGAAGACCATTCACATACCTTGCAGTTTGTTGCCCTTCTGATTCGCCCAAATCGTTACGCACAGACAGTGTATGAAAACTGTGCGTGTACTGATCGACAGTCCGATTGTCCTGCTTGCATTCAAGAAATTTCTGATAAATTAACTGCTCAAAATCTGCAGGCAAAAATCGCTGTTTCAGAGCCATCTTCATACGACCCCATGTGCGAACTGGTAATTTATTCTGCCTCCTTCGGTTGTTATTAAACTGCTCCCACCATGCAGATGCCCCACCGCGAAGCTTGTAAGCCACATACTGCACTTTCTTCTCATCCGGAATATTCATCAAGGCAAAATATTTCTCTACCTCCGAAAGTCAATCTGTGAAATCCTTCATGTCGAGCTCACCCGTGAAAAAGGGTAGATCAGCTTTAATTTTAGGAGACTGATCCACGGGTGCAGCGATAAAATCATCTTCACCCTCTGAATCTGAATCCTCTCCTCCGGCTGGTGGATTACGGTTGTTTCGACCGTTTCCCACAGGAGCTGCATTAGCCTCTGCCCGTTGCCTTCGGCGACCACCAACCTGCAAACCCTCCAAAACCCTAACAAGATCCGCATGACGAGCTGTAGCATGTTCTTCACTCTGACGGTCTCGTTCTTCAGCTTGTCGGTGTCTTTCTTCGGCTGCTTGATTCATACGATCAAGGATTGCAAAAACAGTGTCGTTGTTGTTTCCGTCGCCGTTCACCATCTTCCTTGGATCTCACCTTACTGATACCAATTGATGCAGTGGAATACAACCTAGATCAACCACGATAGAAGATCTAGAACAAAACGAAGGAATAAAACCTTCAACAAGCCAACAATGGCTTCTAGGGTTTGAACCCACAAAGTTGCAAATGCAAACTTTAAAATTAATTAATCAAAACATGTTCAACAATGACAAGAAAGAAAGTATTTATACCTAACAACTAATTAAAACCCTAACCCTAAAAGTAAATAAACAAAATACCAAAATTGTCCCAAACAAAATAACAAAAAAAAAACGAGTTCTGCGATCAAACAATATTCCTGGCGGCGCCGGGCACGGTCGTGCGTTAACCCTAGCACGGTCGTGCCAATGTTGTCGAGACCTCCAACCTTTTCACCCATTTTGCGCACAGGCGTGCGTTGAGGGTGGCGCGGCCGTGCAAACTTGGTCCGGGCGGGTGTCTTCCTGGGTCCGGGCGGATCTTTGCACCATTCCATCCTCTTGCTACATCAGTATGTGTGCGTTAAGCAGTGGCGAAGCTAGAACATAGATTTTCGTAAAAAAAGGTCAAGATTGTTTTCAAGATAACTATTATAATTGATGCATTCAAATTTAGTATACACATGATTCAAATAATATTTTAGTGCAATTTTTTCTCAAAACTAAAAAGGTGTGTATAAATTTATCATTTTAAGTAGTAAAAAGTTATATTTTAAAAATATAAAGAAGTAAAAAATTGACAATGTTCCAAAAATAAAGAGGGGGCTTCGCCTTAGGCGTTAAGCCTGATTAAAATTCATTTAACTTAATCATCAAAATTAAAAGGGGCAATTCCCATTTAGTCCCTCATTAGAATCTAAACTACCACCTAGTCCAAGGTATTTTCAATATTACCACCTAGTCCAAGGGATATTAAAAGGGCATGAATGCCCTTACTAAATGACTGGAAATTACATGATTACCCCTCCCTCCTCAACCTTTCACCTTCTCACCGGTCAACAACTTTGACCGACCGGCCACCACCTCCGGCCGACCACCACCTCCGGCAACCTTTTTCCGGCCAGTTTTCCGGCAATATTTCCCGGTGATATTTTCCGGCCACCATTTCCGGTCACCGTCTCCGGCGACCATTTTCCGGCGGCCACCTCCGGCCACCATTTTCCGGCCACCGTTTTCCGACGGCCACCTCCGGCCACCATTTTCCGACGACCACCTCCGGTGACCATTTTCCGGTGACCACCTCCGGCAACCATTTTCCGGCGACCACCTCCGGCTACCGTTTTCCGGCGACCATGTTCCGGCCACCGTTTTCCGGCGACCATGTTCCGGCCACCATTTTCCGGCGACCACCCCCCGGCCACCATTTTCCGGTGACCACCTCCGGCAACCATTTTCCGGCGACCACCTCCGGCCACAATTTTTCGGTGACCACCTCCGGCGACCATTTTCCGGCCACTTTTCCGGCGACAATTTCCGGTCACCATTTTCCAGCGACCATTTCCGGCCACCTTTTCCGGTGACCACCTCCGGGCACCTTTTCCGGCCACCTCCGGCGGCCATTTTCCGGCGAGTACTTCCAACCACCGTTTTCCGGCGACCATCTCCGGCCACCTTTTCTGGTGACCATTTTCTGGTGACTATCACCGGCAACCATTTTCCGGCCACCACCTCCGACCACTTTTTTCCGACAAACATTTTCCGGTGACCACCTTCAACGACCATTTTCCATTGTCCATTTTATTTTTATGAAAAAAAACAATAATTCTTTATTTAAAAAACAACTACACATTTTCTACAAGAACAAATTAAAAGCTCTTAGCAACAAATTCACATTTTTTAAAAAAAAATAATAATTTTTTTCAAGAACAAATTCACAGTTGTTTCAGAACAAGTTCACAGTTGTAAGTTCGCATTTGTTCCAAGAACAAATGTAAATTTGTTCTTGTTCCAATTGTAAGTTCGCATTTGTTCAAAAAAAAAAAAAAAAAATCACATTTGTTCTTGTTCCAAGAACAAGTTCGCAATTATAAGTTCACAATTGTAATTTCGCAATTGTTCCAAAAACAAGTTCGCAATTGCAAGTTCGCAATTGTTCCAATAACAAGTTCGCACTTGTTCCAAAAACAAGTTCGCAATTGTAAGTTCGCAATTGTAAGATCGCACTTATAAGTTCGCACTTGTAAGTTCGCAATTGTAAGTTCGCAATTGTAAGTTCGCAATTGTTCCAATAACAAGTTCGCACTTGTTCCAAAAACAAGTTCGCAATTGTAAGTTCGCAATTGTAAGATCGCAATTGTAAGTTCGCACTTGTAAGTTCACAATTGTAAGTTCGCAATTGTTCCATTAACAAGTTCGCAATTGTAAGATCGCAATTGTAAGTTCACAATTGTAAGTTCGCAATTGTATGATCGCAATTGTAAGTTCACAATTGTAAGTTCGCAATTGTTCCAAAAACAAGTTCGCAGACCCCAAAGACCCCATTACCTCTGTTCACAGACCCCAAAGACCCCTCCCTCTTTAGTCATTTTTTTTCTTTTTCATAGCTACAAGTGAGAGATCTATCATCTTTTTCTTCTTAACTGAATACATGTAATAAAAACCCAACGAATTATTGGTTTAAATCAACGCAAAACTTCAACTTAAGAATAAAAAATTACCTTCTAAAACCACACATACGTCACAACGAGAGAGAAAGAGGTGGAAGAATGCACGCTGGGAGTTCAAATCCTCAAATTTTGAACAATAATTTAGGTTGACTCAATTGTACTAATGAAAATCCAAAACATGTTATTGACACAACATCAACAATACTATCAATAAACAAGTTTTAAGTTTTCATTAGGATAATTAAATCAACTTAAAATCATTGCTCAAAGTTCCTTTGTAACAACGTCGAAAAAAGTATGAAAAGATAATTTTGGGACGGATGGAGTACAAGTCAACAGCAAATATCAAGATACAGTTAGATAGCCAAAGGAAGTGATTGCTTGAAGGCCTAAAAATAACTTAAATGCATTTCACCATCAATGACATGTGCATCGACAGCACATCTCCTATAAGCTAAATTCTGCCTAATGAAGAAAACAACACAAACGATCATCCTTCTTGTTGTATTTCTGCCTAATGAGACACTGACTTAAACATAAATCGTCATTATTAGCATTCTATTAACCAACATTACAAAATTAGACAAGAATCTGAATTGAAGAACAGCAGTCAAGAATCACACATACCCATTAGGGTAAGTATCACCCTTCACAGGCAAAACAGTACTAGCAGCTGAAAACGATCGAATCTTGCTAAGCTTTGTTCCACTCCCCAATCCAGAAATAACATTTCTCGAATCGAAATCAACAAATTTTCCCAATTTAAGCTCAACATCTCCTTGGAAAAAATCTCGAATACCCAATTTATGATACAAGGGAAACAAAAAAGAATTGGGCTTTGACTTATCATCATCATCTCGATCATTATCATTATCATTAATCACTTTTCCTGTACAGAAAAGTGATTAATTTTTTTTCAAAATCGCAAATGACTGAATTTATTTTCTCTACTCAAATTGTAAGGATTTGAAATTGTAGGTACCGTTGCAAAGAGAAAGTCAGGCTAGGGTTTTCGAAGATCTGACTGAGATTTGACAGATGCGAAGCACCGCGCTGTGACGGAGTCACCGGTGGAAGGGGGTGGCAGGAGGGAATGGATAGAGGTGGTCGGAGAAGACAGAGGGAGGTGTGGATGTAAGGGGAGTGGGGGTGGCCGGAGAAGATAGGTGTCGGAGGGCTTCGCCGGAGATGAGGGAGGGGGTTGCCGGAGGTGGAGAGGAAGGGTCATCGGCGATGGGGAAGGGAAAGGTCGCCGGAGGTGGGCGGATATGGTCGCCGGAGGTGGCGGATGGAGGAGAGAGGGAACACAGTGAGATGGTCGCCGGGGTTCGGAGATCGAGGGGAAAGGTCGCCGGAGGTGGAGAGGAAGGGTCGTCGGCGATGGGGAAGGGAAAGGTCGCCGGAGGTGGGCGGATATGGTCGCCGGAGGTGGCGGATGGAGGAGAGAGAGAACGCAGTGAGAGAAAGTAGTGAGAGAAGTCGATTTGTGTCTGAATGTGAGGAGAGGGGAGGGGTTGTTGTTTTAATTGAAAATAAGGGGTAGTTTCGGGATTCTATAATTTTAATGGACTAGCTGGTAAATAAAGATATTAGCTTGGACTAGATGGTAAATGAAAATATGGCCTTGGATTAGGTGGTAATTTCAGTTAGGATGAGGGATTAGGTGGTAATTTTCCCAAATTAAAACGGGAATGTCTTTTCTTTCTAGGCGGATATATTCATTTGTAAAAAGAGGATGCATATTCCTTGAAGAGGTGGTCTCCCATGAGAACAAAGGGATCCGTCTCATGCATGAGACGGGTCGACCCATGACCCATGGGGCATGACCCGCCATGTGGCAGCCTCCCAGAGGTCCAATTTTTTTTTTTAATTTTTTTTTTTTGGTTTTTTTTTTTTGAGTTTTTATATTATTTTTTCGGCTTTTCAGCCGTTCACCAAAAGTAATAGTTACCATAACTTAATGTAATGACTGTATACATATAAAGTAACATTGTTCATAAGATAACGTAACACCTGTTTTACAAAAACAAAAGCTTGTTTTACCCATTTTTTCAAATGTAATACTAACTATAATTACATGTAACCCAAACAATATCTAAATGTAATTATCATTTATACTGAAATGTAATAATGCTTTTGCAAAAATGTAAAATATTGTGTATTTTGATTTAATTTTTTGAAAGAAAATAACATTTGAAAAGTAACAACTCATATATGAATGTAATTGTTTGTACAAGTAAATGTAACACTTTAATAAAAGAAATTATAACATATTTCTATAGATAATGTAATACTTTTACATGTAACACTAATCAAGTGTTTTTAGCTCTAAAAATGTAAATGGTTGAATTATTACTTTTTCTATACATATGTGTTACAATTATGTATAAACATTATTACATATAAGTAACACGTTCGTTACATTTTAGTTGTAATAAGTATTACTTTTGGCAAACGAAGAAAACATAGAAAAAAACAATGTTACTTTTTTGTATATATGTATTATTTTTATGTATACAAACTGTTAATTTATATGAATACAGTCATTACATTAAGTTATAGTAACTATTACTTTTGACAAACCGAAAAAAACCAAAAAAAAATTAAAAAATTTAAAAAAAAAGCAAAAAAAATAAATAAATAAATAAAATTTTGGGCCTATGAGAGGCTGTCACGTGGCAGGTTCGACCCCTGAGTCCTGAAGCTGGTTCGTGGGTCGGGTGGGCGGATCAAAAACCGACCCGTCTCATAGATGACATGGATCATACACGTGTACACACATGTTTTTGTCTTCCTTGAAAGAATGATGCATATACACCGGCCAATGTTGTGACTAGGACTTTACAGAAAGAAGCACCTCCACTCCACTCCACTGCTCATGTTTATGTTTTTTTAGAGTGTGAAGGTCAATGCTCTACACAAAACAAAGCTACGGGTGCCATCAACAACTATTGCTCTATTTTCTTCTTTATTACGTCATGACAACCACATTCACTAAAATGTTTTGTAAATATAAAGAGATAAAGTGGAAAAAAAAAACTGTAAAAAATATTGAGAGACAAAGATTGTTTTTCAACAAAAGCATTTATTTTGAGACAATAAATTTTGATGGTAAACTGTTATTGTTACAGGCGATGCGATGTTAGGGGCACAAAAGAAAGTCGCAAAATGGTGGATATAAAAAAATGTGGCGATATTTTAATGGTAGGTAGCATTGATCGGCACATTCTAGTTTTAGTTTAAAGCACTAATAAAATCATGACACATTATTTTGTAAACCAAAATTTGTGGCACTTTTTGTGACTTTATATTTACTTTTTTTTTTTTTTCGAAATCAAACTACCATTACCATTAGATTAAGGGTAAAAGCACAAAAATATGAGTAGGCTCTCTACAAATATCAGAGGCTCAACCCAAGTATTATCATCTATTACAATGGCAGTTATAGATACATAAAAAATGTAAGAAGAAAGATGACGAAAGTGGATGTTCGTGCATAAAATTGTACTAGCATTCTTGATCTTCCACCTTGTATCTCTAGTAGCATTACCCTGAAATGCACAGATGCCTCTCCAAGCGTAACTTGGAAACTTCCATATATCGGCATTCACAAAATCCCCCATCGGTAAATATTTAGCGTTGAAAACTCTATCATTTAAGGTTTCTGGGTTAGCAATAAATTGCCAACCGAACTTTCCAAGCAATGCTATTATCCTCCACTTACGATTCAATAATGATGATCGGAAAACAAAACAAAAGAACAAGGCTCCCACAATGGAGAGAATGCAAAGGCTCCCACAACGGAGAGAATACAATAAATCAAACATCATTTCAACAATCTTCCTCTTCACTTATTCAAAAACTAAAACGAAAAATCTAAAAAAACAAAAATTAGAAAACAACCAGATCTGGAAGTAGATTTAGAAAGAGAACTCTGTCTAAATCTAAATCCAAATCTGGATTAAAGAGAAAAATTAATCAAGAAACCTTACCAAATCTATGGAAATTTTGAAGAAGAAGAAAGAAACTTTGATGTGAGAGAGAACGGTTATAAGAGGGATTTTTGTTTTTGTTTTTTAGAAAAAAAGAAAATAGCCTATCTTGACTTTATATTTACTTTATTGTTATTGTTATTGTAATTATTATTGTCATTATTATGGACTTCTCTCCACCTTTTCTCTTTTATTTTTTTATTTTGTTACACATGTTTTTGTCTCGACCTCACATATTTCCAATTATGAGTAGGAATAAAGTTTTATGTGCTAGACAAAATCATTTCAACGCAACTATCAACTTCAAAAATAAAAAATTAAAACTAAAGCTCCCATTTTTTTTTTTAGGGAAACAGTCAGACTTTGAGAATTATTAATTGGCTAAAAAAATAAAATGAAATAATTACTTATACTCCCTCGGTCCCAAAATGATCTTCGCATTTGCCATTTTTCATTGTCCCAAAAAGTTCTTCCCATTTTAACAGTTTAGGCTTAAATGTGCATATACACAACATAGCTAATGAAGCAAATGTTCACACCCTTAAAAAGTTTGAATAGTCAACGTGAAGATCATTTTGGGACGGAGAAAGTATAATGAAAGGTCATATAAGAGTTTACGCGTGCATGTGTACGTTCCATAATTCTCGTCATTTGACATGTATATTTTTTTAGTAATTTAGAAACATGCCCATTACTGCGCAATACTCTATTATCTTTTAATCTTTTTCTTCCGACTAATGCTGAAAATGCACTGTTGCTTATTCTCATACTATGAATAAAACAATTTATAATTTTCTTGCAATCGCAAAATTCCCTCGCCATTTCTTCGTCACTTTGATGATTAATTTGCAAATTAAATTATTCACCGGCCACCCAAATATTATAATTGACCTCTTCTATTTTTTTATTTTTTTTTAACAGATCTTTTAATTGTGGAGTATTATGTAATCTCTTTTGGGCTCGATGATTATAGCATGGCTTTTGGTGGGCATCCCTTCGTGACCAAAGCTATTTTCAATCGACTATCGACTATCGACATACCTTTTCTTAACTCAATTGTGGAGTATGTATTTCTCAGCATTTTTTTTTTTTGTGTACAACACCTTTTAAAAAAATGTCCAGAAGCGAAGCAAAAAAGAAAAATAAATTTATTAGTTTTTTTTTTTTTTTTTTGATTTTCTTGTGAAATCAAATCAAATATTCCTTCAATATTTTTCATTCTGCACATATTAATTGATTTTGTTTTTGTCTAAATTTTGCAGACCTTTAGTACATGAAGTTCATAAGTTTCATTTCGTACTCTCCGTTCCATGAATTTCTTTTTCAATTAATTTGATTGAACTTGACAACAAGAAAAAAGCATTTATACCACTAAATTTTTAAAAATAGTTATTAATAGTAGTTTTAATAGAGCAAAAATAAATATTATTTTAAGGATGAAAGAAGTAGTTTTCTCCTTTCAAAAAAACACTCATTAAAAATGGAGACAGATAAGAGATTATTTGAGACTTATTTAAAAGATGACGAAACTTAGGTGAGAACATGGAAAACCCGTCTCATGGTAGAGACGTTTTTTTTTACCCGCCCGACCCGATCCGCGAACCGGCTCCATGACCAATGGGGGCGACTCTGCCACGTGGCAGCCTCCTCATAGGCCTTTTTTAATTTTTATATTATTTTTTTTTGGTTTTTTTTCGGTTTGTCAAAATTAATAGTTACTATAACTAAATGTAACAAACATGTTACTTATATGTAACAGTTTGTATACATAAAAGTAATAAATATATACAGAAAAGTAACAGTGTTTTTTTCTATGTTTTCTTTGTTTGCCAAAGGTAATACTTATTACAACTAAAATGTAACGAAAGTGTTACTTATATGTAACTGGTAGGCTTAGTCGCACACCTACTAAATTAGACCTGAACTCGGCCACTAATAATGTAATTAGGGTAAGTCAGGGTCGATCCACGAAGAACGATGATCATTTGCGAACAGTCACTTGACCAGATTGGGGGTTTGATTTTGATTATAATTAAATCCTAGACGGGAAATTAAACTAATTGTGATTAAAAAAATGATTAAAAAGCACTTCAGATTTGATACTGTCACCGGATTTTAATTCTAATATCACTGATAATTCTGATCTCCGTTAATTTTATTCACTCGATTACGAGATGTATTTCAATCTCTGTCTCTTCTTTCAGAACAGTTTATAGCAGTGGCACACTCACTATAAACCCTAATTAAAATTAAACCTAAACTGGCACAGAAAAGGTCTAAAGATTAATTGATGAAGTTTTAAGAGACTAAAATCAAGAACGCTTTCTAAAAATAATTTAGATAATCGTCTACTCTTGCCTACTCCCCGAATTACTATGGCACATACACAATTCGTGGAGATGCTACAATGAAAACCCTAATTCTGGCACAGAACGAGTAATCTAGCAAAGATCAATAAAGAGGACAAGTAAATTGGCCAGATTTACAAACCCTAGAAATTAATCTAAAACGGTACAAGCAAGATTATGAACAAGAATTAATAAAGAAAAAAGAAATACCTCAATAGAAATAAAAACCCGGATCAAGATCTCAAATCCAAAGTAATGGAGTTTAGTTCTCCATTAATGGTTACACAAAGCTTCAGAGAGAAAAAGAAAAGAACGTAGTCTTTCAAGTTCAGAGAGAATGAATGACCTAATCTCCAAACTAATTCTAAAAACTAAAAAGGAATAATAATTCCAATCCAAAAATTAAAAGATAAATAAAAATAAAATAAACAAAAACCAACTCAAAAACCATCAGTCCAGCCGCCGCTGCTTTGTGAAGAGGTTGACTTTCACCATTTTACAATTCAGCCCCTGGAGTTTTAATATTGTCAGTTCAGTCCTCCAAGTTTCAGAATTGTCCAAACAGCCCCTCAACTTCCAGAATTTGCAGTTTGGTCCCTGCAGTATTTTCCGATCCGATTGACTTTAACTTTGCCTTGACTTTGACTACTTGACCTTCGAGACATACGTTGAAGCTCACCAAAAATTACATCCGGAAAATAATTAAATTAAACAACTATTCTACCCCGGATTACAATAAAGGCCCAAATAATGCCCCAATTACATCAAATCTAGTCTAAAGTACATCAAAATGAACCAAAATATATGAGAGAATAAGGTAAATAATGTATACAAAATCCGCCACATCAGTAACAATGTTTATACATAATTTGTAACACATATGTATAGAAAAGTAATAGTATATCTATATGTTTTCAAATAATAAGTTACAATGGGTTCAATTTATCATGATACATGTAAAATTATTACATTATCTATAGAAATCTGTTACAATTTCATCTACTAAATTGTTACATTTACTTGTACAAATAATTACGTTCATGTATATAAGTTGTTATTTTTCAAATGTTACTTTCTTTTAAAAAATAAAATCAAAATACACAATATTTTATATTTTTGCAAAAGCACTATTACATTTCAGTATAAATGATAATTACATTTAGATATTGTTTGGGTTACATGTAATTGTAGTTAGTATTACATTTGGAAAAAATGGGTAAAACGAGCTTTTGTTTTTGTAAAACAGGTGTTACGTTTACTTATGAACAATGTTACTTTATAGAGAAAATTTTGGAGGAAACTAGTTTCTTCATAAGTTATAAAAAGTCATGTTTTTATAAGGATTAAAGTTTAGGGTTTAAGCCCTTTAGAGTTTAAGGCTTATGGTTTAAAGGGTTAAAAAAAATGGACTTTTTATAACTTATGGAGGAACTAGTTTTCCCCAAAATCAACTAACAATTTAAATACGGTATTTTCTGTAATTTTTACCTTGAAAACAGGAAATTTCCAACCCTTAGAAACAAAATTATTGTTTCAGCATGGAAAAAGTCGCGACAAAAAAAATGAACTATGTCTTCAAAATAACATTGTATAAAAGAAGTTGTTCTAAAATCATAGGAGCCTCTTCCGCCTTCCAGTACCAAATATCACCCTCGCCACATAAACCCAAATATTGTATTTTCTTCTCAATTTCTATCTCGATCTTTTAAGAGCTAGTCTCCCATGAGAACACTATGACCCGTCTCTTTTATGAGACGGGTTTTTTTTTTTACCCGGATCCATGACCCATGGGGCATCACTTGCCACGTGGCAGCCACCCATTGGCCCAATTTTTTTTTTTTTTTTTTTTTTTTGAGTTTTTATTAAAAAAAATCGGATTTTCCGTCGTTTACCAAAAGTAATAGTTACCATAACTTAATGTAATGACTGTATACATATAAAGTAGAGTGTGTTTTGGAGGAAACTAGTTCCTCCATAAGTTATAAAAAGTCTTGTTTTTAACCCTTAAACCCCAAACTTAAATCCTTAACTCTAAACCTTAAACCCTAAACTCTAAACATTAAACCTTATAAAAACAAGACTTTTTATAACTTATGGAGAAACTAGTTTCCCCCAAAATTTTCTCTTCTTTTAAACTACAAATAAATAATTTTCAAACCAACAGTGTTGAGACGCTGTTGGTTTGAAAATTATTAACGCTAAAAAGATAATTGCTGTTTTCAATAAATAAATTTTTTATTTTATTTTTTTAAAGATGATCCTTTAAACTTTATGAAATAATAGGTGAGACACAAAGTGAGATTCCATGGTCGTCATCCCTCCTTTCCTTCATACTATATGGAAGCGACATGAAACTAACTAATCTTAGCTCGACACTTAGATCATGGGAATTTCAAGTTTGGGGATGCTAATGATTTGGTGCATCCGATTTTTATGTGGTAAGGAACTGTGGAGATTGTTAGGAATTTGACTCAAGTTTATGGAAGGAGTCAACATACATTGTCTCATGTGATTCATGAATGTGATGGTTGATTTTCTACTGAGACTTTTGGTATTTGTCTATTCAGATAAGGCTTGAATTAAGAGATGTCGTGTGCCGATAAATAGACACATGTAGAAAAAGCTACATTGTGCCTTGTGGTGCCAGGAGTGGCTCCCCTTAGGGGAGAGTGACTTGGAGAAATGTGTATATTCATGACGGAGTTGTACACTATTGTGAGAGTATTCAAGAATGTTGAGAAGGGTGTGGATGCCTCCATTCTTGTAATACTGTTGTGTAAGTGGTGTGTCTTTGCGAGTTTCTTGATTAAAAGTTGTAACCATGGCATTATAGTGAAGTTGTTGGAGGTCTGTGGATGTAGCCCATTGATGTTGAGGTGAACCATGTTAAATCTTATTTTATTTATTCTTTTCGTCATGTAGTTTGTGTCCAAATTAATAATGTAGCATAACCTAATTGTTGGGGTCCACGAGAATCGCTTCCGCGCCGAGGACAACAATCCATTGTATTAGGTCTTCGTTTACTATTTATATTTTCTTGTCAAACTACCTAATTTAGTTTAAGCAATTTTGTTAATGGAGGGAGCAATAATTATAAGCAGCTAATCTAAGGTGGAAAACAAAAGGAATAAGTAGGGGATTAGGCAGCCTTTTCTCATGATTGAGATACCAAATTAGTGAGGGCTTTGGTTGGTGAAATGTAACGTATTAGGCTATTGCTTAAAAAAAGGAGTTTGTTTGTGTCCTTTTTGGTGGACCTCAAGTTTATATACCGGTCCAAGTTTAGTTCTCTATCATCTGTGGGATATATGTCTAACAAAAACTGGATTTCAACTATTAAAAAAAAAAAAAAAAAAAAAAGGTAATTTCAAAATTGACGTTTTACAATTTTTAGTGTTATATCCGTATTCCCTCAAGCTTTCCACTTAATCAGAAATTTCAGGACGGGGGAGTAATTACAAATTAGAGGTCAATTTGAAGACAATCAGACGGAGGGTGTCAGAGCTCTAGGTTTGGCAAGGTTTTGGGTTCGAATCTTCCCGCTTGCATTTATCCTATAAAAAAAATTACAAAGGGTACGTATTGGCCCAATTGCACCCCTATACTAAATCCACGTTTACACGTGAGGGGGAGTGTTAATATCTAAGCATGATATACATTGTGGGTGCCTCTCTATCACCTTAAGGTTTTAGAGGAGTTGGTTACTTAACATGGTATCAAAGCTCTAGTTATCGCAAGGTCAGGGGTTCGAATCCTTCCGCTTGCATATTATTACCCGGATTATTGAGTGCTAAAAATTGCACTTTGTTGATGCCCGGTAAGTAGCATGTTTGTTAATCTTGATATTCATTGTAGGATACCCTATCTAACACCTTAAGGTTTTAAAGGAGTTGGTTACTTAACAGAGGGATGGGGTTTGGTCAACCTAGTTAGTAGTGTCAACCAATCCAGCTTATTTTTAATCTCGTGTTATTCTCCATCATCAAACTCCATGGTTTGGCGGTGGCACAAAAGTCATTATAATATCGGCATTAGATCAATTTAATACTACTAGAATTAACAACAATCATAATCAAAAAATTAATTATAATACTGATATAGAGAGAGAGGGCAAGTGCATGAATTTAAGTAGGTCAAACAATACAAGTGTACTCTCAATTCAGTTTCACTACTTCTCTCTGGCAACTGACAAGGTATGTCTGCCCAATTTTTTCTATTTTAATTTCTATTATTGCAACTCCTTCGTTATCATTTCTATTAGGGCAAATTGCATTTTAGCCCCCAAAGTATAGAGGGTTTATTCAAGTTGGGCCTCAAAGCTCCAATATCATTCTGTTAGCATTCTAAGTTTTTTAACGAATTTCATCAGTAAAACTCGTTAAAATGACCACGTGTCATTAAACGGAGGATGTTTTGAAACTAGATGCGGAAAGGGGTGGCTGCTGTGGGAGAGGCGTAGAAGGCGAAGAGAACAGGCCCGAGTGCTAAATGTGAATATTGGGGCCCTTAGTATTTAAAAAATTTACACAATAAAATAATTGCAATAATGTTAAGTAATAAGAAAATAATTCATTAAAATTAAAATATATCATTAAAAGAAACTAAACTTTCTAATAAATGTTTGAAAAAAAATATGAATGAAAGCCTAAACTAGAAAAAGAAGGGGATGAAAGCCCAAAAATTGGTTGCAATAATGTTGAAGTAATAAGCAAATAATTTATAAAAATTATAATACTTCCTCTGTCCCAGAATGATAGTCCCCCTATTTTCATGAGTTTTACGAAGGAACTTTGAGTAATAATTAAGGTTACTTTTAATTATTCTAATGAAATTTTTGAAATTTTTCTTGATACACCATTATAAATACTATTAATATCAATTTTTAGATTCACATTAACATAATTATAATTATAAGTTGCATTAATAACTGCTCAAAGTTCCCTCGTAGTAACAACCAAAAAAAGGTGGACTATCTTTCTGGGACGGAGGGAGTATGTAATTAAAAAAATAAACTTTCTAATTAAAGTTTTAAAATTTTTTTTGAAAGAAAGCCTAAACTAGAAAAGAATGAGAGGGAAAGCCATGAGAAAAATCCAAGAATGGAAAAAGAAAAAACAAATACAAAAAAGTGTATTTCCTGGGAATCGAACCAGGTATTGCTAGGTTGCAATGTTAAAGGTGTTAAGTGTTAACCAGTGGGACACCTTTAGCTTGAGCATAATAAGTTGGTATCTAATATATATATATACTATACAAACAAAATTTTGGGGCCCCCAAATTTTTTGGGCCCTGTTCTATTGGGCTGGTTGCACAGGCCCAAAACTGGGCCTGGAAGAGAAGGCCATGGGTGGCAGGTCCCTGGTGTTAGATGAAGGGGTAGAGGAGGAGGATCACTGGTTTTTTGATAAAGCAACGTAAACTAGGTTAGGTTTGGGTATTTAATAGAGCAGTCAATTTGGGTTGAGCCCGTTGGGCTGGCCCGGCCCGCCATGAAAAAATGGTGGGTTGGACCTTAAATATACCAACCCAAATACAAGTGGGCCAATTTGGGCTAGCCTATTTGGGTCACGGGCCAAAGCGGGTTCGGGGCGGGGCGGGCCAACCTACCTTTTTTTTTTTTTTTTTTTTTTGATTTTCCCATAAACAAAAAAACCCCTCCCCTCATTTCAATTTCATTCACACTCACACTCTGCACTCTTTCTCTCGTGTTCATATCGCCCCCGCTCCCAGCCACCGCACCGCAGCCCTCCACCGCCCCCGCTCCCAGCCACCGCCGTTCATGTCGCCACCGCCGATCTCGTTGCCCCCTACGACCTTTCCAGTTAAGTATCCATCTCTATCTCTCTCTCTCTCTCTCTCTTTCTCCCTCTCGCTTTCTTGGTCTCTTTCCCAGTCGTTTTTTTTTTTTTTTTGATGCAGATCTAGTGCATCTATGTGTGTGTGTGTGTGTGTGTGTGTTTGTATGTGTGCAGATCTATGTGTGTGTGTTCGTGTGTGTGTGTGTGTGTGTCTGTGTGTTCGTGTGTGTGTGTGTATCCATGTTTGTATGTGTGCAGATCTATGTGTTAAGGTGATCTGTAGACTGTAGCAATGGTGGCGATGGCGGCAGCGTGGTGGAGGTGGCGGTGTGTTGTGGTGGTTAATGGTGAACCGGAACATTTGGGCTCTTGGCCCGCCTGGCCCACTAACCCAAGGTGGGGTGGGGTGGGTTGGCATTTTCTCAGCCCGCCAAGAATTTGGGCCAGCCCGCCCCGCCCCGTTTGAAGGTGGGCTGTGGTGGGTTGGGCCCAACCCGGCCCGCCAGCCCGTATTGACAGCTCTAGTATTTAATGATACTATTTTATGTTTTAGCCCTTGAAATTTATTAATAAAAGTCTGCATAATATTTACTAACAAAATTCATTAAAAACCCTAAAATGCTAACAAAATGACAACATTAGAGCCTAAATTATAAATATTAAAACAATGAGACCCAACTTGAGAAGACCTTCTATACTTTGAAGTAGGGATGGTCAATGCCGGTCCCGGTTCCGGTTCGGAACCGCCGGTTCCGGTTCGGCTTTTATGTGAACCTTAACAGGCCCTTGGTTACACCGGTTCCGCGGTACCTTTTTTTTATTTATCATATAATAATGAATAAACAACTTAAAAATTATTTCATAAGTGATTTTTTTAAAAAAAAAAAAAACAACAAAGCAACATTATATTGAAAAACAAACATAGAAAAAAATAAAATAAATGATAGAATATAAAAGAAAAAAGGGACAGTACCATTTAAATTTTATTAATTAAAGACAAATTTACAATGAGGGGGACAACCAAATTTTTATTATTTTCATTCACTGAATTTGGCTAAAAAATTAGTCAAAACACAACTTTTCTTGCCAACCTTCCATTAGTAACAGTTAATTCTGATGAAACTAAAAGACAAGACTTAGAAGAAGAAAGAAGATGAGAGACGAAGAAGAGAAGAGAAGAGAGGCGGCAGACACAGGGAATTAGGAGACCCAACTTAACGTAGTTGTTGGTCATTAGGTTTTCATATATACACAAACATTGACAAGGTAAAGATGGAAAGAGATATTTACAATCCTATAATTGATACAAATCTATCTATAAACAAGGTAACTAAATAACTAGAAAATAGGAACAATATATGTCACAATGGACTGTACTACCCCTTGGCCTTGTCACGCACGTCAGGCATGTTTTCACCCCCCCTCAAGCTAACCGTAGTAGAACGAAGATGCAGCTTGTCGGAGAGATGATGAAACCGAGGAGATGCGAGGCTCTTAGTGAAGATGTCTGCGAGTTGATCAGAGGAAGCAATGAACTGGAGTTGTAAGAACCCACGTTGATGAAGTTCCCGAACGAAATGTAAGTCAATTTTGATGTGGCGGGTGCGAGCTTGGAAGACAGGGTTACGAGACATATGAAGGGCGGAGACATTGTCACATAAAAGCTTCGGAGGATGAAGCGGAAGACCAAGTTCTCGATATAAAAAGGAGAACCACTTGAGTTCCGCTGCTGTGGAGGCTAGGGCACGATACTCAGCTTCAGTGCTGGAACGAGCAACAGTTTGTTGTTTCTTGGCAGTCCAGGCAACAAGATTGGGACCCATGAACACACAAGCACCTGTCGTAGAACGGCGATCATCGGGAGCCCCCGCCCAGTCAGCGTCTGAAAAGGCAAGGAGTGACGTGTCACTAGAGGCCCGAAAGGTGAGACCAATGGTTACGAAACCATTGATAAAGCGGAGAATTCGTTTAACAGCCTGAAGGTGGGAAGTTCGGGGCGCGTGCATGAACTGGCACACTTGATTAACCGCGAAGGATAGGTACGGTCGAGTGAGTGTTAAATACTGAAGTCCCCCAACCATACTCCTATATGCAGATGCATCAAATAGCAGGTCACCTTCCAGGGCCGAGAGATGAGAACCCGGAGACAGAGGTGTTGGGGCTGGTTTGGCAAGATCCATGTGAAATTTGTGTAACAAGTATGATGCATACCGGGATTGATTAAGAGAGAGAGTCGTAGAGGAACGAGAAGCTTCGAGACCTAGAAAGAAGCTCAGAGGGCCCAGACGGCGACTCTCGAATGTTCGGCATATGGAGTCAAGAACTTGGGAGACTATACCAGAGTTGGAGCCGGTGACAATGATGTCATCCACATAGACGAGAATGGCAACCGTGACATCCCCTTGATGTCGAACAAACAGAGAGGAATCGGACCGGCTGTAAAAGAAACCAATAGATAGCAGGAACGTGTGCAATCAATGAAACCAGGCCCGTGGTGACTGTTTAAGGCCATAGAGAGCACGGTGGAGACGACACACATGGTGAGGACGAGAGGAATCAATAAATCCCGGTGGTTGTGCCATATAAACCTCTTCTGTGAGAATGGCATTAAGAAACGCATTGCGAACATCCAACTGCTTGATGGGCCAGGACTGAGAAACAGCAAGAGCAAGGACTGTCCGGATAGTGGGAGGTTTAATGACGGGACTGAAAGTCTCATCGAAGTCAACCCCTTCTTGTTGAGTGTATCCCTGAGCAACGAGACGGGCTTTATAGCGTTCAAGAGAGCCATCGGCTTTACGCTTGACTTTGTAAATCCATTTTCTACCAATGATATTATGATGAGATGATGGTGGAGGAACCAAGGACCAGGTACAATTCTTTTGCAGAGCCGTGAGTTCGTCGGTCATAGCTTGCTGCCAGTGAGAAAATGAGGCCGCCTGTTTGAAGGTGTTGGGCTCGAAGAATTGAGATTCTGTAGAGGTGACTGTGAACCCAAAATGATGTTTGGGTTTGAAGATGCCTGCTTTGGCCCGTGTAGTCATTTGATGAGTACCTGGTAGAGTGGAAGTGTCTGGATCCGGAGTAGCCTGAGAAATGGGCCCCGGTGAGGCAGACAATGGATGGTCCAGAGATAGAGGCTGGGAAGTCGAGCTGTCTGGACTGGAGCAAGAAGGCGTGCCCGGAGATGTGGACTCGGCCGAGTCACTAGGCCCATTTTGCAGTGTAGATGGTGAGCCCAGAGACGGAGCTGGACTATGGACTGCTGGTGGAGGTGGGCCGTGGAGAGAAGTCGGCCCATAATCTGGAATGGGCGGCTGAGATGTCGAGCCCGATCTATGAGGGTGGGCTGCAGTCTGAGAGGAGACCTGTGCTGAGTCTGGGACCACAGGTGGTGGTACCCGAATATGTGGAGTACCAGTATAGGTCCGTTCTGTGTTGGTTGTGGTTGAGCTAGCTGTAGAAAAACCCTTTGATGCATAATAAAAGTGAGACTCATTAAAAACCACATGTCGAGATACATATAGCCGGCCCGAAATAGGATCAAAGGACCGATAACCTTTCCTCATAAGATCATAGCCCAAGAACACGCAAGGGGTGGATTTCAACATGATTTTGTGATTATTATATGGCACAAGATTAGGGAAACAAGTACACCCAAAGGTTTTTAAAAACTTATAATCCGGAGTCCGTTTTAAAAGTTTTTGATGATGAAAAATATACCCAAGTTGCCGCATTGGTAGGCGATTAATCAGATACACTGCTGTGGTGAAAGCCTCAAGCCAGAATTTATAGGGTACTTTAGATTGCCCTAAAAGGCAAACGCCCATACTCACAATGTGACGGTGTTTCCTCTCAACAGTACCATTTTGTTGCGGTGTATAAGGACAAAAAGATTGATGACGGATACCATGTTGTCGGAGAAAACTACTAAATTGAAGGCTGAAGAATTCACCTCCACCATCAGTTTGAATAGTTTTAATGGTGTGTATGGCAGAGATTTTACGAGTCAATTGATTCTCAACTTGGGTTTTGAAATCAGAAAATACAGAAAAGACATCGGATTTACGAAATAAAGGTAACAACCAAACATAACGAGAAAAGTCATCCACAATAGAAAGATAATATCGAAAACCAGAATTTGAAGCAATATGAGACGGGCCCCACACATCCAAATGTAAAAGATCTAACGGATGAATAGAATTAAAATTTCGAGCCTGAAAAGGGAGATTACAAGATTTGCCCAAAGGACAAACATTACACATCTTGTTATTTCTAAGAGGACGCTAATCGGTAACCTAACTTTATGAACTAAGGACTGAAAAACTTGAGAAGACGGGTGCCCAAGACGAGCATGCCAAACTGAGGAAGATTCACGTTCACCAATCAGAGCTAGAGAATTAATGCGAGATGTGGGGACGAAAGAGATGGTGTAAAGGTTGCCCGCATTACTGCCAGAAAGAATAATCTTCTTGGTACGGTTGTCCTTCACACATAAACCAAACGCGGTTAGTTCGAAATAACAGTTGTTATCCAAACAAAAACGACGAATGGACAATAAAGACCGACTAAGTTTATGGACATGCAGAATAGTATTTAATTTGAAGAGATGATTAGAATGGGAAAATTGAGAAGAACCAACACTAGAGATAGGCAGATGAGTACCATTAGCAACAATAACAGTATCAGTACCTGAATAGGTATTTAATGATTGCACAACATTTGAGTTCGATGTCATGTGATTGGTTGCTCCGGAGTCGAGAACAAAGGAGACAAGAGCCATGGGCGAAGGCTGCTCATATGGTGAACCGTGAGACTGCATCGGCGGAGGAGAAGGGTAATATTGGGCCGTATATGCAAAATTTCCCCTCTAGTAACAAACGTCTGCCGCGTGACCCCTCTTTTTACAAATCTGGCATTTAATCACATTAGGATCCGGGCTGGAAAACGGGTTTGGAGGGGTATACGGAACTGGGGAGGAGTGGGTCGGAACTGGTGGTAGGGGGAAGTTGTTGAAGCTTTGCGGCTGGAAGTGCAGTGGAAGAGGTAGAATGCCACGACCTGGGTTTTTACCTCGGTAACCTCCATTGTTGACTTTTCCATTCCATCGAGGTCTACCTCCCCTTTGATTGTAATTGCCAAAGAAGACCACGCCATTCGGCCTAGGACCTCCAGAGGGATTTGGGAGATGTGGGGTGGGAATGGTGGTTTTTGTAGGTTCGGGTCCTTTGGAGGCCGAGAGAGCAGTGAGATTTTGGGTTTGAACAGAGAACTTCTTTTAGAGACCTTCTTCTTGGAGTAGAAGGTCTTTGAGATCATCAATGGTGGTATGACTCTTGGAGTTTTGAGTCGTGATAAATTCCTTATACTGGTGACCGTGACCGCCCAATATACGACTACGAAGGGTTTGAGTAGAGACAAATTCCCCAGTGACAGCAAGAGAGTGAGATATGGTTTTGGCACGCAAGATATAATCTTGAATCAACATACCCGGGGTTAAGGAGAGATCATGTAGTTCCTCCTGCAGTTTCTGGATATGGATGGCAGAAGTGACACCGAATTCTTTGGCAAGAAGGGTCCAAGCCTCAGGTGCAGTTTGACATAGATTAACATGGGGTTGAACTTCAGAAGTGATTGTCGCTTTAATCCATCCAAGAACGAACCGAGAGGCATGGGTAAAATAGGTATAGTCTGGGTTTGGGATTGTAGAGGCCGGATCCAGGAAGCGGGTGGGAGGGGTTGTTTCGGTGATTACATACGTGAGATTATGTATCTCAAGCATTGAGAGAAACAGAGAACTCCATTGGGATAGTTTTCGTTTGAAAGATGACTATGTCCCATGTAGGACTGCACATTGAACATAGCCAGAAGAGTAGGTTTGGTGTTTGATTCACTCGGAGATTTGGTGTTTGAGCCACTCGGAGGTTTGTCTTTGCTTTGTTCATTGAGAACCGATTCGCTATCATTGCCCATGTTTACGAACCAGCTCTTGATACCATAAAAGACAAGACTTAGAAGCAGAAAGAAGATGAGGGACGAAGAAGAGAAGAGAAGAGAGGCGGCAGACACATGGAATTAGGAGACCCAACTTAACGTAGTTGTTGGTCATTAGGTTTTCATAAATACACAAACATTGACAAGGTAAAGATGGAAAGAGATATTTACAATCCTATAATTGATACAAATCTATTTATAAACAAGGTAACTAAATAACTAGAAAATAGGAACAATATACGTTACAATGGACTGTACTACCCCTTGGCCTTGTCACGCACGTCAGGCATGTTTTCAGAAACTGTTAGAAATCTAATGATTTTTATGGTTTTTTAACGGTTTTACTGACGGTTCAGACGGTTCCGGTTCACGGTTTGGTTGGGCGGTTCGGAACCGCCGGTTCACGGTTTTTTGGGGGGGTTGAACCTTAACCGGCCCTTATCCAAAACGGTTCTGGTTCCCATGGTTCCGGTTTTCGTGGCGGTTACGGTTTTTTTGGTTCCGATTCCGGGCCGGTTCGACGGTTTCGGTCCGGTTCCAGTCCGATTTGGCCATCTCTACTTTGAAGCTTAAAATGCAATTTTCCCTTTCTATAATACCCCTACTATTAAAACTTCACACCTTAGCTTAGTATTCTTGCATTCTACTTCTATCGTTTTAAAATAAATATCTAAATTTGTTCTTAAATCAGTTTACTATAATTTAGACATTCATTTTTCCTTGACAAAATTAGTACTCTATTCGAATCAAATACTCCTCTTCCTCTCCATGAAATTTCAAGCTTGGGCCCAGACCTATTACTTTCAATCGGGTTCAAATATGAGCACAAGTTCTTTAAAGATTTGGAAAGTCAAGCTTATTAAGATTTTATTGTATGCTCATCGTATCAAAACTAGTAAGGGCCATTATACGAACCGAGCTGGCTCGCGCTCGGCTCGGGCTCGGCTCGTGAAAGCTCGAGCTCGAGTGAGCTCGAGGTGTAGCTTGAGTCGAGCTCGAACCGATTGTCAAGCTCGTTTTTGTTATCGAGCCGACCGTGTTCGGCTCGTTTAGCTCGTTAAAAGCTTGAGTTCGGCTCGATAAGTTTATTAAAATTGAATTTTTCTTTTCGAACGGCTCGAACTTGGCTCGATAAGCTCGAATTCTGCTCGATAAGCTCGTTAAGACAATATTTTTCTTAAAAAACTCGAGTTCGATATCGACTCGAGTTGTTCGCGAGCAGCTCGCGAGCTTGAACAAACGATCGAGCTTGATAAGTTTTAAACGAGCTCGAGCTCGACACCTCAAAGCTCGACTCGACTCGACTCAGCTCGTTTACAACCCTAAAAACTACTCTTTCCGTCCCAAATTAACGTTCTTACTTTGACTTTAGGAAAAAAAAATGTTGTGAGTATGAAAAATAAAGTAGGAGTGAGAAAGTGGGTAAGGAGTCTTTGTTGTGAGAATGACAAGTGGGTCCCACTTTCCATTCTAAGTAATACTCCCTCCTGCCCGGCCTAAGAGTTTGAGTTTGACTTTATACGGAGATTAAGAAAAAGTAAATGTTGTGAGTATGAAAAAGTAAGTAAGAGAAAGTAGAAGAGATAAAATGGGTAGGGAGTTTTTGTTGTGAGAATGACAAGTGGGTCCCATTGTCCATTTTAGGTAATAAAGCAACTAAGAACCTTAGGCTGGGACAGACCAAAAAGGAAAGTAAGAACCTTAGGCCGGAACGGAAGGAGTAAACTAAAGTAAGAACCATAAATTGAGACATACTAAAAAAGAAATTAAGAACAAGAGAGGTAGGTAGTATATGATTTTAATACGTCTACTTTGAATCATTGTACTTACCTCCAACTTTATTTGTAAGCAAAAAAATGTCAGATTTGTGTAGTCTTAAATATTAATTCCCCAGTCCCAAAAAAATGTCAAGGAATTACATTTATTTCTTAAAAAAAAATAAAAAAAATGCATGGGAGTAAAATTTTGAAGCCAGCTAATTTTGAACTGTCCCCTCTTTCCTCCCAGTTTCCCTCTATTCTATTCAATTCAGTATTCTCTCTCTCCCTGACAATTTAATTTAATAATACTCGTCGAAGAACAACTGAGATAAATCACAGTGAAGATCCGATCCCTTTCATTTCATTTCATCCCCTTTTTGACAAGCACACACTTTCCTCCTTTTCTTTCTATCAAATCTACAGTTCCCAGCTTTTCTTCCTCACCTTTTTCAATCTTTATAAATTTTCAATCTTTCAGACTCTTCCTTCACCACATTCTTGTTTTCCCCCTTCAAACTCAACTTCCATTTCTCTCTTCTTGAAATTTATTCCCTTTACTCAGTATGTAATTTAGTCGCTTCAGTTTCAACCCTTGCTTGTTCGGTCTCCCGCATTCTTTATTATGTCTGAATCTTTGCTTAATCGTTAGCATAAACATATAACACCAAATCAAGAAAAAAAAATGGGTATTTTCCTTATGCCAGCCCGTTAAGTTAATTTGGATTTCCGTTAACTAAATCAAGTGCCTTGATTTGGATTAGATAAAGGCATTTGAAATTTACCCACAAATTGTTGGTGATGGAAGAGACATTTGTTCCTTTTCGCGGAATCAAGAACGATCTCAATGGGAGATTGTTATGTTACAAGCAAGATTGGACTGGTGGCATCAAAGCTGGCTTCAGGTATTCTTTCTCATTCTCACTTTTAATTCAATTAAAACACACGACCTATTTGGTGAAATGCTTCATGTTTATTAGAGGAGCTTTTTTTGGTTTTTCTTCATTTTGGTTATACAACTTTAATGTCACAATGTATTATGTTCTATAGGATTTTGGCTCCCACCACATACATATTCTTTGCCTCAGCAATTCCAGTTATTTCATTTGGTGAACAATTGGAGAGAAACACTGGTATGGGAAAATTTATTACTAGTCCTAGTATACTATTGCATTTGTCAGCTATTAATATGGCACATGCTGATTTCAATGAATAATGCTTGATTGCAGAGGGAGCACTGACAGCTGTTCAAACTCTTGCTTCAACTGCAATTTGTGGGATTATACACTCAATCATTGGAGGTCAACCCTTGCTCATTTTGGGCGTTGCTGAGCCCACCGTTCTTATGTACACATTCATGTACAACTTTGCCAAACAACGACCTGAATTGGGCCATAATCTCTTTCTTGCTTGGACAGGATGGTCAGCTTCATTTTTATGTTTCCAGTTCAATCTTGATGTTTTTTTTTTTTTTTTTACTCTACAATTATCCAATTTCGTTCTTTTTAGCTATTTAGTTAATATTGTTGATTTTGCTTTTGATCATCAGGGTATGCGTTTGGACTGCAGCTTTGCTGTTCTTGCTAGCTATCTTAGGGGCTTGCTCCATTATAAACAGATTTACTCGTGTGGCCGGAGAGTTATTTGGCCTGCTCATCGCAATGCTCTTCATGCAACAAGCTATCAGAGTATGAATAGTTGCTTCTTGATTATTGTCTTTGCATATTTGACATGAACTTAAATGAGTGTCCATTTTCAAAAGGATTTTTTCCCCAAAAAAGTGTGCTAATCTGCATTTGCTATGCCATACACTGTGGTCAAGAAGGAGCTTTATGTATATGTGATGGAGCTAAATATTCATAAAAGTCAACCTTACTACGACATTAATTTTCTTAAAAAGAAATTATGGACCCTTGTTTTGGTGTAAAGTAGCAGTTTATTGTTGTTGCTTCTTTGATTTAGTATATGCTGGAACATTTAAAAGTTCACTTTCTGAAGACGTATTAATAATATAAATGAATGTCTTTTAGGGACTAGTGGATGAGTTCCGCATACCAAAACGCGAGGACCCTACTGCGACAGAATTTATTCCTTCATGGAGATTTGCAAACGGGATGTTTGCTTTAGTTTTGTCATTTGGGCTTCTGCTGACTGGATTAAGAAGTCGAAAAGCTAGGTCATGGAGATATGGCTCTGGTATATATCCCCAACAATAGTCAGTCGGTATAACTTGAACTTTTGCATTTGAATTTCCACTTTCTTAACAAGTTCATCTTGTATTTGCATAGGTTGGGTTAGAAGCCTTATAGCAGACTACGGAGTGCCAATCATGGTTCTTATCTGGACAGCTGTTTCATATGCACCAGCTGGAAGTGTTCCCAAAGGGATCCCACGGCGCCTCTTCAGTCCAAACCCATGGTCTCCCGGAGCCTATGATAATTGGACGGTTGTTAAGGCAAGCTACCTTTTTTCCTTTCACTCTTTTTGTTAGGCTCAATGCTCATCTGCTTTGTTCATAAAACTAAACGATCAATGATTCAAACTGGCAGGATATGCTAAATGTGCCGGTTCTGTTCATATTTGGAGCTTTTATTCCTGCAACAATGATTGCGGTACTTTATTATTTTGATCATAGTGTAGCATCACAACTTGCTCAACAGAAAGAGTTTAATTTGAGAAAGCCGCCTTCTTTCCACTATGACTTGCTTCTTTTGGGCTTCTTGGTACGTCTATTTTTCTTACTTCTTGTTTTTAATTGTTTATCGTGGTAAAATTTATTTGAATAGATACTCTTGTACATATACACTCATTTCTTGTAGATTCTTATAAGCTTCTTCTTGGTGGCAGACTTTAATGTGCGGTCTACTTGGGATTCCTCCGTCTAATGGTGTAATTCCACAATCTCCGATGCATACAAAGAGTCTTGCTACTCTTAAGCACCAGGTACCAATTACAATCCTTTTTTTTTTCCTTAACCAATGAATTTCTGTTCTGCCTTTGAGACTGGTCTGTCTTTTTTTACTTTGCAAACTTATGGATATTTAAATTAACTTTTTGCGGTACCATTTGAAAATGCAGTTGCTTCGGAACAGACTAGTTGCAACAGCGCGCGAAAGTATACAGAAGAATTCAAGCTTAGGGCAATTATATGGCAATATGCAAGAAGCATATCAGCAAATGCAGACCCCTTTAGTCTACCAACAACCTTCAGATAGGGTAGGATCATCAATCTCCTTCTAATTCTATTTCCAAATAATGTTCATATCAAACTGAAACTGAGTCTGGGAAATTGTTGAACAGGGTCTAAAGGAGCTGAAAGATTCAACAGTTCAATTGGCTTCAAGCATGGGGAACATTAACGAGCCAGTGGATGAGACGGTTTTCGACATTGAGAAGGAGATAGACGATCTGTTGCCTGTTGAGGTTAAAGAACAAAGGGCCAGTAACCTTCTCCAATCCTGTATGGTAGGAGGCTGTGTTGCAGCTATGCCTTTCTTAAGAATGATTCCAACCTCAGTCCTTTGGGGTTACTTTGCTTTCATGGCCATTGAGAGTTTGCCCGGTAACCAATTTTGGGAAAGAATATTACTACTCTTCACTGCCCCAAGTAGACGATACAAGTAACTTCTCTAATCCTACTTATTCATTTACTGAAAAAAAAAACGATCTTTTTAATGGTGATTGACTTAATGAGTGTATTTCCTTTCAGGGTTTTGGAGGATTACCATGCCACATTTGTGGAAACTGTGCCGTTCAAGACAATAGCGATGTTCACATTGTTCCAAACATCTTACTTGCTCATATGTTTCGGGCTAACATGGGTTCCAATAGCGGGGCTTTTGTTCCCTTTGATGATCATGCTTTTAGTTCCAGTTAGACAATACATGTTGCCCAAGTTTTTTAAAGGGGCACATCTTCAAGATTTAGATGCAGCAGAGTACGAAGAGGCCCCAGCTATCGCATTTGATTTTACCAACGTAAGTTGTTCTCTACATACCAATCTTTACTCTTCAACTGTGTTTAAAAGAATTTACCCTCATTTGAAATGGTCTGTTTGTGCAGGAGGGAGAATTAGGTGCTAGAGCTTCTAATATGGACGCTGGAGAAATGCTGGATGAGATGGTGACACGAAGCCGAGGTGAGGTTAGGCACGTATGTAGCCCCAAAATTACAAGCTCCTCTGCCACGCCTTCAAAGGATGGCAATATTCTTCAGAGCCCACGAGTATCTATCTCAGACAAAATATACAGTCCTCGTATTAACGAGATAAGAGGGGTGCTTAGTCCTCGATCTGGAAGGGGACCTTTTAGTCCATTAGTAGAAGGGAGAACATCTCATCTGGGAAAAAGCCCTCACAATTCAACTTCAAAATAGAGGGGAAAAAAACAGTCTTTCTCTTTGTACCGGTTGTTGTGAGTCAGTATGCTTTGGTAGCGTGTTTTTAGTGGGCATTGGTCTAATCTCTTCTTGTTTATGCTGTACTCTTGCTAAGATGTGTAACTTGTATTGTTTTTTTTCTCTTCATAATTGTGGCCTGTAGAGGTTATAGCTATTATAGATGTTGCCGGAGTTGGTCCATGTATAGGAGATAAGCAGTTTTATGATGCAATATTGATAAGATGTGCATAATTCATATTCTTGTCCTCTTCTATCTCTCTCTCTCTCACACACGCACACGCGCGCATAAACATTCTCTCATTCACATAACATTGCTGGTATTTGGTGCTGCATCCAGCAACTCCAGTGGGCTGCAAATGAAATGAGTTGCGGTTGTAAAATAATATAGGCATGAAACCAATGTTTGGGCAGGTACCGGGGGAAAGATTATTAAGGTTTCATTGATTTGTTAAGGTTTGTGGATCAATGTTTTATTTCTAGTTAGTTGGTAGGTACATGATTCAACTGATGATATTCTCTCTTTTTCTATGGATTTGTTTCCTCTTTCCAGAGTGTTGTACCAGTTCATCATGCAATTTTAATAATAATGGCTATTGAGAATATCTCAACAACCTTGCTTGCTTTAGAAAGTATAAACGATGACTTGTTACTAAATAATCTCAATTACAGGGATTAGCATCTTAACATTCAATAATTCACAAGTGATTAAAATATACTACCTCTGTCCCTAAATGAGTGTCCAAATTTTATTTTTAGAGACATCAAAAAATCTCAAATTTTTGTACAATTTGGTGGCAAAGATTCATATATAATCTTGTAATCTATTTTCCAAACATTTAGTTTTGCAAGTATAAGGTGACCGGTGAAAAAAAATTCAAAAAAATATATTTAGGGACAAAGTTATGTTCAAAAAAGACACTCATTTTGGGACAAAGATTTCTTGAAAATGGACACTCATTTAGGGATTTAGGGACAGAGGGAGTAGGATGCATCTGTTATTGCTTTTGTGTACCAAAAGGATGCAGTGCACATTAGAAGTCGAAAAGGTTAAAACAAATTTTATCCAACATAATCTTCAGTACTCTCTCTCTCTCTCTCTCTCTCTCGACCAGTCCCAAAATAAATGTTCGTTTTTGTTTTGGATTGACAAAAATGGACATTCGTTTTGGGCAACTTGATGTAACCATGTATGAGAATGAGCAATAGTAATTTTGGAAGGGCTAGTAACAATGATGTCATCAACATAGACAAGAAGGTAGAGGGGGTGGGGAGTTTTTTTGAGAATAAAGAGGGAGTGATCGGCTAAGGAGTGTTTTGAAAACCATATGAGGTGAGGTAGGTTTTCAGTTCATTAAAACAGGCACGCGGGGCTTGTTTAAGACCATAAATGGCCTTAGATAGTCGACAGACAAATGTTGGATTTTTGGAATCAACGAAGCCGGAGGGTTGTGTCATAAACACAGTTTCAGAGAGAGAACCTTGAAGGAAAGCATTGTTGACATCGAGCTGGCGAAGAGGCCAGTGGTTGGTTGTGGCAAGAGACCGAAGAAGGCGGATAGTGGCAGGTTTGACTACAGGACTAAAGGTCTCAGTATAGTCGATGCTGGGTTGTTGATGGAAGCCCTTGGCTACAAGTCGTGCTTTGTATTTTTGAATGGTGTTGTCGGGATTATACTTGATGCGAAAGACCCATTTGCAACCGACAATATTGTGGGCGGTATCAGGTGGGACAAGAGACTAGGTATTGTTACGGGTAAGGGCTTGATATTCCTCAATCATGGCGTCACGCCAATGGGGGATAGAGAGAGCCTGTTTGGTGGTAGTGGGAAGGCTGGTTGGGGAGGAGAAAAGAGAGAGGTTGGCATATTTGGGGTTTGGTTTGGTGATACCATGGGATAATCGGGTGGTGATAGTCCGAGCAGGAGGTGGGGATGGAGTGGGAGGGGAGGTTTGGTTGGGTGAGGGTGGGGGTGTGGTCGGGCCAGATGAGGGGGGTTGAGCGGTGCGGTCGGGTGATAAGAGGGGACCGGTCGGGTTTGTATTTGGTCCGGGCGGGTTTGTGCTTAGTCTGGGCGAGGCTGAGGGGGTGATCCGGTCGGGTAAGGTGAGGGTGCGGTCGGATCCAAGAGTTGTGGAGCTGGAGGAGGTGTGGTGGGGGGAGGAGGTGGGATAGTGGGGGAAGTGGGAAGGATTGGGAGAAATAGAGTATGCCAGTCAGAGGGAGATGGGATGGGGGAGGATGATGGTGGGGAGGTGAGAGAGTGGTAGGGGAAAGTGTTTTCGATGAATCGAACATGACGAGAGGTGTAGACTCGATGAGAGGTTGGGTCAAGACAGTAGTAAGCACTCTGGGTAGGTGAGTAGCCAACGAATATGCAGGGGATGGACTTGGGGGATAATTTGTGGGGAGTATATGGGCGAAGCCAGGGATAACATAGGCATCCAAAGCTTCGTAACGTGGTGTAGTTTGGACGAGAGCGGAAGAGGCGAAGGTAGGGAGATTCATTTCGGAGGGTGGGAGTTGGCATGCGGTTTATGAGGTAGGTAGCAGTGGTGAAGGCATGAGGCCATAGAGTAAGAGATAGTTTTGCATGAGATAGAAGTGTGAGGCCGGTTTCAACAATGTGACGGTGATGACGTTCTGCATACCCATTGTGTTTAGGGGTAAGAGGCGGGGTGGTGAGATGGGTGATGCCATTATTGGCAAGAGTGGGTGTGAGTTTGAGATACTTACCACCATTGTCAGAATAGATTTGTTTGATGGGGCGTTGAAAATACTTTTCGACTAGAGCTTTGAAACGAAGAAAAGTGGTATAAGTGTCAGATTTGTGTTTTAGAGGGTAAAACCAAATATATTTGGTGTAGTGGTCAACAAAAATGACATAGTATTTTAGGTGATAAATAGAGTGAATAGGGGAGGTCCATACATCGGGAAAAATGAGATCAAGGGGAGCATGAGAAATAAGAGAAGAAGTAGCAAAAAGAAGTTTGTGGCTTTTATTAATAAAACAAGAATTACACGGAGAAATACTAGAGGAAATAGATAAATTGAAATTGCTACGAAGTAAACTAAGGATAGGGGAAGGATGTCCTAATCTATGATGCCACAGCTGAGAAGAAAGAACGCTGGAGTGAGCTTAAAGAGGCGGAGGGTGCCACAGATAGATGCCATCCTCAAGGTGTCCATGGAGAAGGGTTCGACTCGTTGCTTTGTCCTTAATGAAAAAAGAAGAGTGTGAGAATTCAACTGTGGCATTGTTATCAAGACAAAACTGGGAGACATAGAGAATGTTACGGGAGATGAGAGGGACGTGCAAAACATTATTAAATATAAGTGGAGAGGAAGAGAAGGAACCTATGTGAGAGATAGGAAGGGAGGAGCCATCCCCGATGATAACGTCATCACTGCCATTGTAGGGTGAATGAAGTGCAAGGTTGGAGAGATCGTTGGTGATGTGATTTGTTGCACCACTGTCAATGAGCCATGGTTTAGGGGGAGGGGGTGGACAGTGGTTGTGTTGGCTTGGTGGGAAGGATTGGAATTGCAGTTGGGATGGGATTGGGGTGGGGGAAAGGTGACACCAAGGTAGGCGGTTTTGAATTGTCGGCATTGGGAGATGACGTGACCAACATTG
Source organism: Campanula takesimana (assembly GCA_026119855.1). Classification (NCBI taxonomy): domain Eukaryota; kingdom Viridiplantae; phylum Streptophyta; class Magnoliopsida; order Asterales; family Campanulaceae; genus Campanula; species Campanula takesimana. The sequence continues at coordinate 723,773 of JAOWBW010000116.1, read as the reverse complement.
CGGAAGTATTGGCACTTGCCTTTGAAGGAGAGAGGTATATTTGGAGGGGTGGGAGAGGGTGGGGGTTTGAGTTTGTGGGGCGGTAGGGGGTGCGGCTTGTGGTGGGGAGAGTGTGAGCGGTGAAGGCGGTGGTGGGGAGAGGGGGTGGGGGAGGGGTTTTGTGTGAGGATGAGCTCGTGTTGGATGAGTTTTTCATGGAGAGCATCGAAGGATATGGGATTGTCACGGGCACGGGTGGAGTCAATGACGTGTATAAAGGTGTCGTAGTCCAAACCTTTGAGGATTGTGGAGATGATGTCTTCGGGATCCATGGGTTTGCCAAGGATAGCGAGCTTGTCGGTGTAGGATTTGACATCATTCATATAGTCAGAGATGGAGAGAGTATTTTTGGTGAGATTGGCGAGGTTGTCTTTGAGTTGGAGGATGTGACCCCGAGAGGGATTGCGTAAGTGGTTTTGAGGGTGGTCCAGGGTTCGTTGTAGGTGGCTGCTTGGTGGACAAGGGGAGCAACAACAGGGTCTAAGGTGCCGATGAGAGCACCAAGGATCAAGCGATCCTGGCGGCGCCATGTGATGGCGTTGGGGTTTGGGACGTTGATGGTGGTGGCGGGTTTTGCAGGAGTGTCACCGGAAGCGGCGACGGCCGGTGTGGTGATGATGATGTGATCATCAGGTTTTGGATGAGTGCCATCTACAAATTTTAGGAGGTTAAGTCCATACAAAATGTAGGTTATTTGGGAAGCCCATGTGAGGTAGGTGAGGGGGTGAGAGTACGGCAGTGAGAAAGGTTGACAAGGAAGAGAGGGTGGTCGGGATCGGCCGGGTTGGGTATGGTGGTGGAGGAGGCGGCCATTAGGGGTGGGGAAGTGATTGCCGAAAAAAACTTGGGGAGGGGAGGTTTGGATCTTTTTAGCTCTATACCATATGAGAATGAGCAAAAGTAATTTTATTATTCACAATGAATCAATATATAGTACAAGAGTAAGTCTCATAATGAGATACTATGATCTAGTTTCCTAAACTCTATACAATTGTGATTGTACAATATCTTTAAAGTAAGGAAAGGATAAATACAAAAATAGAGAAGGAGTGAGGATCAAGAAACCCTAGGAAACAGTGGCGGATCTACACCAAAAAGTTTGGTGTTGCCTATTCTTTCAAAAAACAAAGGACGCGAAACTAAAATTCAATATGTTTACAGCACACATCTCTTTCATTTGTCTTAGGGCTTTGGTGTGGTTACCACGCCGGAGCGCAGTTAGGGCTTTTTCACATTCAATCTTCACATTAGTGTAAACAAACGAGGTAGTGTCTAATTCAATTGAATCACTAGCTAGGTTTTGGTCTAGTAGCACAATCGATGAATTATGGTTGAGTTCTGTGTAGGAGGTGGGATCATCAGGCAAGGTGGCCACAGTGACTCCACCGCAAGGAATAGGTGGCGGTGGAGGAGGAGTTGGTGCCGGGGAGGGTTTGGAGCGAGGAGCGAGGTTTCGCTTCTTATGCCCCATTTGAATTCTGTAAATCCAAAACACAAATTCTCACACCTAATCTCATGCATACAGAATCGAATGATAATTGAGAAAATCTATGGAGGGACTTACTTGAGAATGAGGAAGGAGGATTGAAGAGTCCCAAAAAGAAACAGCAGCGATGGTTGTGGGGCGGCGATGGACTGGAAATTGGGACTGCCAGAGATCGCAGAGACTAGAGAGAGCGAGAGAGGTGATAATTGGGTTTATGCGCTGTTTTGCAAAACGACATCGAGTCGAGAGATCGCAGATCCAATTTTTTTTAAAAAAAAAATTAATCTTAAACACTCAAAACGACGTCGTTTTGCAAAAAAAAAATTGCCATTGCCCGGGCAATGGTAGGCACAATAGTAAATCCGCCCCTGCTAGGAAACCCTAGGGTTTGTGTGTGTGAGTGTGGCGGCTGTGTGAGGACTAGCCGAGTGGGTGTGTCGAGTGATGCGTGTGTATCTTTAATACCATGAACATGAACATGAAGCTATAAGCTATGTATGTTAGGGTGCAATGATGAGATGTGAAAAAAGAAAGGGAGAAGATCGAATTCAAGTAACTTGGAGAATGCATATAGACAGATTGATTGAGAGGCAAAAAAGGGGTGATTGTGGTAGAAACAAAAAGCAGAGGCCAGAAATCTCTACAACAAAAAAGGCATTCATTCAAAGTGAAGAAGTAATCCATGGAAGGAAATTCAGACAGAAATGGTGGCTCCTACATTCTCAATGACAAAGATGAAAGTTTTTGTGGGTGAAAGGGTAAAGTTTGGTTGACCTAATTAAGGTTTTTGTGGGTAGAAATCCGTCTCACCCGAATTAAGATTTTTGTGTTGGGCACGGGGATTAAGGAAAAAGTGTTAGTGGAGTAGGTGTTGTGAGTATGAAAAGTAAAGTAGGAGAGAGAAAGTGGGGTAAAGAATAATGAGTGGAAAGTTGTTGTGAGTGTGAATGTGGGTCCCATTAAATAAAACATTTCCATTTTGAGGTTGTCCTAATTCGAATGGGACACCCAAAATGAAAATTTGTCTTAATTCAAGTGGGACGGAGAGAGTATATATTATTGTAATGTAGGTCCTAACCTTAAAATGATTCAAGTATCTTTGTCATTGCACTTGTTATAGGGAATAAATCCAAAATTGCAGCCTAAACATGCATACATAGCTTAAAGCTTTATCTTCAATCGTGTGTACATAAAGTAGGCCAACACAAGAAACATTTCATTACAACCACTAAACTTGGATGCCATCATTCTAAATTGACACACCAGTTGACCATAACGACAATTAATTACCTACGTTGCGGAGGTCGGTCCATTTCCATATTATGGATGTCATAATTCATGTGTGTTCTTTTCTTTTACACAGTTATACTCCCTCCGTCATACACAGTTATACTCCCTCCGTCATAGTCCGTCCATTTCAGCTCAGCTCACTTGAGACTCTTTAAAATTGCCATATTTTATGATTTTATAATCAATCAACCCCACCACTCATTCTCTATCTTCATTTTTCACATCTAAATTAATTCAACCAACACTACTATTTATCTCACTCATTCTCTCTCCTCGTTTTCTACCACACATTAATCACTTTTCCTTAATTCTTATGCCCACCTCTTAGATCTCAAGTGAGATGAGACGGAGGGAATATATATTATTTTATTTTATTTTTGATACAATACTTGCATTGATCAACTTTATGTAAAAAAATGGTCTTTGAAAAACTATGCTCTCTTTCTTCCAAAAAAGGACTCAACTAAAAAAAAATTGTCAACTCGATTTATTTGTGACAAAAATAAATAAATAAATAAATATATAATTATCAGCATGAAATTTTAAATATGGTTATTGACATTATTTTTAATAATATATCAATAATATTTCATAAAATTTCATTAGTGGTTGGTTGAAAAATAAGATAAACAAATAAATTTTCTTAATTTGATTTCTTATCAAATAAACTGATAAAATAAATAAAATTTAAACTCTTCTTTTGGACAAAGGTAAGTATTATTTAATGAGCAATGCTAGGGGCACAAAATAAGTTCACAAAATCTTGTTCACAACATGAGGTGGCGATATTTTATTGGTTGCGTCGATAATGGACCTGCCACACTCTACTTAAAAACACCAATAACATTATTACACCTAAGATTTTGTGAGCAAGTTTTTATAAGTTTTTTGTGCCCCTAATATTATTCTTATTTAATACTAATGTGTATGTATAATCATCGAAGGGGATGAACCGAGCAGAACGGATTCTTAGGATAGTACCGACTGCCAATTACTCCAGGCAGGATCCACATAAGTACTACTAATTCTAATTATTATTATTTTGACTCAGAAATTTAGTTTTATTTTCTAAATAAAAGTTTCAAAATTATTAAATTATATAATATTGTGACTTTATAATGTTTGAAAGTCAAATAAAAATATTATTTAGAATGGATGTAATACTTATTATAGTAATAATAATGTCAAGCCAAAATATGAATCAAAGTTCTTAGGAGCAAATTCCATCCAATATACTCCCTGTCCCACCACATCCCACAAGTGAGACTAATTTTCTTTTCGGTCCGTCCCACCATAAGTGAGACTACCTAAAATAAAAATATTTTAATATATTTATATTCAACAAACCCCACTAATTAACCCTACTCACACTCTTCTTCATTTTACACCACACAATTTATTCAACCAACACTACTATTTACCCCAGTCATTCTCTCTCTTCATTTTCTACCACACATTTACTACTTTTTCTTAAGTATTGTGCCAACAATTCTAGTAGCAATTGTGCTGTATACTCCCTCCCTCTCATCTTAGACTTCAAAAAAAAAAGTGGGCACAAGAATTAAGATGAGAATCTTTATATTATAAAATATAGATAGTGGGGTAGAGTGTTGTGAGTATAGAAAGTGGGTAGGAGAGAAAAAGTGGGGTAGGGAATAGTTAGTGGATAGTTGTTGTGTGTATGACATGTAGGTCCCACTAAATAAAAAAGTATAAATAAGTTTTCATTTTGGGATTTTGATGTTTAAGATGGAGGCCCAAAATGGAAATTTTTGAAGTTTAAGATGGGACGGAGAGAGTATATATATAGGAGCAAATTGAAAAAAGATAAAAAGATAAAAAAAAATAAAAAAAAAAAATAATGTTGGCCCAATTTTATGGCCGATACCCTCGAACCTCTTTCTAAAAGATAATGGTCTTTCTTCAAGAAATTAAAATAAAAGGAGTCCCAAGGCTTGCTATGTTAAGCCCAAACATGAAAAAGAGTTTGAATAATTTTTTACTAAACCGCAGTCCAAATAATTGGCCCATACTTTTCAACATTTACTGGTCCATTTTTGGGCAAATGCTAGGCTACGGCCACAAAAACTTTCACAAAATGATGACTAAAATATGAGATGACGATATTTTATTGGTTGCATCGAATGTGGATTCGGCACAATAATTAAATCACCAACAAAATCTTGACACATCATTTTATAAATCAAAATCTGTGACACTTTTTTATAACTTTATATTTACCTTTTTTTATATCACTAGAATTTCTTTTTTTTTTTCCTTGTTTATCTTCTTTTCATCATGATATACTATACCCTTACGAAACATGATATTATAAATTAAGAGGAATGTTTGTAACGACCCGAGCCCGCAAGCCCGACCCGCTACATAAGCACCACAAACTGGCCCATTGAACACAAATAACTGGGTCCACTTGGCTTATCACATGCCCACCCAAAAGTCAATGGATGTTATTGTTGCTCAATAGTAGCTTTGTGGGCTTATAAGTATCACACTAAACTCTCACACCTAGCCGATGTGGTATGGGATATTATAAACACCCCCACTTGAATCATTCCCTTCCCCGGTAAGGCCCACTAAGATCGAACCCCGGGCAGTGTAGGATTCAAGAGGTGGCTCGTACGGATTCAAGAGGTGGCTCCCACCGTCTCTGCAGTGTAGCACTTTGTTCAACACTTCTGGCTGGGACCCGCTCTGATACTATTTCTAACGACCCGATCCCGTAAGCCCGACCCGCTACATAAGCACCACAAACTGGCCCACTGAACACAAATAACTGGGTCCACTTGGCTTACCACAGGCCCACCCAAAAGTCTATAAATGTTATTGGTGCTCAATAGTAGCTTTGTGGGTTTATAAGTATCACACTAAACTCTCACACCTAGCCGATGTGGGATGGGGTATTATCAGAGCGGAACCCCGGCCTTAAGGCTTGCGAGCTAGCCCGGGGGTACGATCTGGGTATTGATTGACCTGTCCAGGGACGGCAAGGGTTTGAGTGGGGGAGATTGTGATATCCCCCATCCCACATCGGTAATATGTGAGAATTGAGTGTGCTATATAGAAGGCCCATACACTCCTACTAACCATCAAATCATCCATTGGACTTTTGGAGGCCTGTGATGGGTTGTGGTTGACCCAAATGAGTAGATGCTCGGTGGGCTAGTGTGTGGTACCTATGTGGCGGGTCGAGTCTACGGGCTCGGGTCGTTACAATGTTAGTCATAAAAATAGTTTGTATTTTTTTTAAAAAGGAAATACATAATCTTAAGTTAATGAGCGGTGGGTCATAAAGACACAACATCCCATTACAGTTTCTGTCAAGGATTAGGGTAAGAGTTAATCGGAGCCAATCATACATAGAGAGAGACTCCATTTATTAATGAACAATATGTTACATATTTATCGGGTTATATGGAGTATTCTAGAGTCCTAATCTAATTAGAAAAACTAATAGAAACTAATGTTCTAGAATAATCTAGCTTGAATTACAAGATACAATCTCTCTGTTTGGTAACTTGATAATTACAATATATGCTTGGAATATATAATATTCCTAATATGCCCCCGCAAGATGGACGTCCGGAGGGAAAGACCAATCTTGAAAAGCGATAATCAATAATACTTGAGTCTTTGGCACTTTTACGTCGCGAGACGGTTTTTGGCACTTTTACGTCGCCAGACGGACTTTGGCACTTTTACGTCGCCAGACGGTCTTTGGCACTTTTACGTCGCCAGACGGTCTTTGGCACTTTTACATCGCTAGACGGACTTTGGAACTTTTACGTCACTAGACGGACTTTGAGGGGTTTGGCGAGTTTATGGATTACGTTTGGGCGGGTGTAGGGGTGTAGGGGTAGGTTTGGTCGGGTTTGAGTATTAAAAAAAAAAAAACAAGTTTGGGTTTTGGTGTTTGCGGGTACGGGGGTAGGTTGGAAAAGAGATAAAGAATCATATGTGCTTGGTAATGGCTATTGGTTAATGGTCAAAAAGAAAAAGTTAATGACAGGAGGAATTGTTTGGGGTTTAGGAGGAAGAGATATGGGCCGAGCAAAACAAAAATTGATAGTTGGGAAAGAGTGGGCGGTGGCCGGTGGGTTTGGCGTGGAAAAAAAAAATCCGGCTATAGCCTGTAATAATAAAGAGGTGGAAGGCCATTGTATGGGTTAGGTAAGAAGAGGCGGAAGCAAGGTGTTGTTTTCGACTGCGGAAGCAAGTTAGGGTGGGGTGGGTTTTTTTTTCTTTTTTTTTTTTTTGCGGAGAAGTCCCATCATGGATCATAGCTCTGATACCATGTCAAAGATTAAAGAAAGAGATAGTCGGAGCCAATCATACATGTAGAGAGATAATTAATATGAAATACTTCATTTATTAATGAACAATATGTTACATATTTATAGGGTTACATGGAGTATTCTAGAGTCCTAATCTAATTAGGAAAACTAATACAAAAAGAAAACTAATGCTCTAGAATAATCTAGCTTGAATTACAAGATACAATCTCTTTGTTTGTTAACTTGATATTTACAATAGATGCTTGGAATATATAATATTCCTAATAGTTTCTACTAACATTTTTTTTTTAGCAAAAAGACACAAACTTTCACTAATAAACATTAATAAGATGGCACTCCACAATATTCGTAGGCTCATCCCAAAGTTGAGGATTTTGATTAAGTCGTACAATCATCGTAATACTCTTTGCCTTCACGAGAAAGCCAATCTCTTCTAGAATTAAAAAGCACGTCCTTGAACCAAATCTCCGTCGATTGCTCTTTCTAACAATAACCTCAGATTCACAAATGCTACTCCAAGCATAACTTGGAAACGGCCTAACAGTGGCCTTCAAAAGATCCTCACACGGATAATATTTAACTTTGAAGACTCGACAAATTGACGCATTCGGGTCAACAATAAATGTCTGACCAAGCATCCAAAGCATTGCAATAAAGACAAATCCGAAAATCAGATAAAGATAAAGGCTCTCAACATGACGGAGAGAAGACAAAGGCTCCCAACGGAGGGGAGAAGACAAAGGCTCCCAACGAAGGGGAGAAAACAAAGGCTCCCAACGAAGGGGGGAAAACATATAACATAACGCGATAATCGACTTGATTGCACGAGAAAATTGATGAAGGGAGAAGCGCTTGCTATGACTACTTCGATCACCAACATCGATCTTCTGCAAATCCATAACTCTCAAATCTGATTCTTCAAAATCAGAAATAATTGAAAGCCACAAAAACATAAAATAAAAAATGCATTAAAAAGTAATGGAAAGTAGTGGTCGAAATCCGACCAAGATGGTCGGATCTCGACCACTGAGTTTCAATATGCCGGCTGTTTAACATTGTTGTGAACAAAATTTTGTAACACTTTTTTTTGTAACTTTAGTTTTACTCACAAATTAATACTTCATCTGCGACAACTTATGAAATTTTGCTCACAATAGTTAATTTCATTGCATTTTAACTATAATTTATAAATATATTTTGATGATTCCAAAGTTTTTTAAAAAAAAAATGTTATAAATTCGCCGTTAAGAATATAATCAATAGCTATTTTTAGGTTTTCATTATAATTATAAAAAAAAATACTTATTTTTTTATCGAAATGCTATTAAATTGTTTATTTTTATCAAAAATTTGTAATTTAAAGTGGAACGAAAGTAGTATTCATTAATAATAGTAAAACTCAAACATTGATTGGGTGATTGATCATTCAGAAATTTTGTTTAAAAAAATAAAAATAAAAACAAAAATCATTTGCATAAGTTGTCAGGATACCAGAATTATCAGACAGTGTATTAATTATTGAAAGGGAAATAGGAAGAAGAAGAAACCAATTAAAATTGGTAAGCACAGACACAGAGTAGTGAATGAATTAGAGGGAGAGATGGAGGTCCAAGCCCTTGGTATCTTCTTCCTCGATCTGGTCTTTAAAAGGAGGTTGATGCTGCTGATGATGATGTCTTGTAACAAACTTGGATTCATCAGCCGTTTTAAAATCCTGCCATTCAAAATGAGGAATCCAGCCCGTCGATGATGATCGCCGTCGACGATCATCACCGTCTTCCTCCGGTATCTTTCTCTTCTTTGCCATCTGATCAGCCAATTCGTTCATCCGGCGATCTCGTGCATCTCGAAAGCTTTTTATGATGGCGAAGAATTTCTCCATTTTATCATCTTCCTCCTCTGTCGTCGCCACCGCCGCCGCATCATCTGCTTTGTTTTTGGTTTTGTGACGCTTCATTGTGGTGACAAAATTGAATACAAATTGTGCGTGTTTGCTTTTCTCTGTCTCTGAATGAGCAATCTTCAAATATAAGAGTGACTTGACTTGTACCAACCGCAAGGCAAGGGTATTACCGTAACTTCTCAGTGACGGTGGCTTATGCTTTGACGTCATTTGGATGACGTTAAAACGATTGATTTTTGTTGGTGATGTGATGACATGCAAATGGTGATGTCATCTCTCTTCCGTTTTCTGACGTTACCATTTCAGACTTGGTTTTTTTTCAACGCCCGCACAAGAAAAAATGGTTTGGACAAGAGTCGTCATTTTTATTGTTTGTTGGTAATAAAAACTTATGAGACGGATTGAGAGATTAAATGGTTTGTTTTTATGAGTGAGACGAGAAAAGCTCATTTCTCCTCTCATTATTTGTGAAACCGTCTCACCCCACACATTTTCTTTCTTATTGTTATCCATACCCTTGCTCTAATTAATTCCCTAATTTAAGTTTGTTTTCTCTATAAGCTTTTGCCTTAATTTTCTAGGGTTTGTAACGCGAAGCCACATGAGAGTTGTGGGTCACTCTGCTCCGTAACTTCTTCTTTTTTTTTTTTGTTTGAGAAAGGCTCTGTAACTCTTAAAAACGGCAATTCAGCACCTCTACTATTTGGAAAATGACTCTGAAATATTATTTTTATCGATTTCGATCCTATATTTTCTCTAAAAACTTGCAATATAATATCATTTGAACCCCATTTTATTCCAAATATGTGCAGTATATGATAAGTATTAAAAAAAAATCTAGATAATTTTGACATATTTAGCAAAAATTTCTGACTTGGCTAGTGATTTGTGACTATGATCCTTCAGGCAAAGTCTATTGCCATAAGAAATTGAAGATTTTTGAAATTTATGGAAACCCTTCAACATTATAAGGACCACAATATCCTCCACATGGGCGCATAGAATGACCAAATATCGGTCCGCTCTTGTAGTTGAAATATACGACTAATTCGCTTCTTGTATTTGAACTATAAGAATCATTATTTTCACATTTAAAAAAAAAAAAAAAAAAACTAGGAAATCTCTAATAACTTACTAATTGATTATCATACTTTAACTATAGTTTAACTATTGAACTCAATTTAATCTTATAGTTCAATTATATTAACTTTGTTTTTCACTTCTAAATATGATATTTTATTAATTGAGTACCTAGGATGAGGAGAAGTTTCTAGATGCAGAATGCCTCTCTTTTGTTCCTTGTTTGTTATGAACAGTATATATTTTTATCAGTGGTCGAAAAGAACATAATGATCCTTTAATTGGAAAATTAATGTCCCATCCCACTAAAAGGACACTATTCCAAGGACATTTTTGTTATCTAAAAATTAAAAAAAATGGCGGGCTTGGCAGGTCAGACTGTGGAAAGGCTTGTTGGGCATTTCCAATTACCGATTACAATATTTGGACCATTTTGTATGGGCCTTTTCTTTGTTGTGGCCCTGGTGTTGGTATTAACTCTTCACTTAGAGAACCCATTTACCTTTGAGCAATGTTAGGGGCACAAAATCATGCTCACAACATGAGGTGGTGATATTTTATTGGTTGCATCGATAATAGACCCGCCACTCTAATTAAAAGCATCAATAAAATCATTACACCTAAGTTTTGTGAGCAAGATTTTGTGACTTTTTTGTGCCCTAGTATTATTGTTTACCTTTTATTTGAGCACTTTACCTAGGGCAATACTAGGCTTACAAAAGAAGTTTACAACATGAAGGATATGTGGTGGCGATATTTCATTGGCTACATCGATAGTGGACCCGACACACTCTAATTGAAAACATCAACACAATTATGACACATCATTTTGTAAGCCACATTTTGAGTCCTCTGTCTTATTGAATTGTTTAAGAACGATGGTGGTGTCCAATCTTGTGTTATATTCTCCACCTTTCTTTTAAGGCCTACAAAATTGACCCGGATGCATTCTAGTGTATATGTATATAATAAAATATAATGATGATAATAATAATAAAGAAAGTATATTATAAATTAAATGGATAAAGTATAAAGTTAATTTACTTTAACTACTTATACGACCTCCTAAAAGAAAAATTAACTAATTATGCTTCGAGCTAGTGGCCGTTAATCAAACCACCGGTGGCCAAAATTCTCTGTTTACTGGAATGATCCAAAACAAGTACAAATGTAAGAACTCCGCGACATGTCGTTATTTCTAAATGAAAATTGAACACTTATTTGTTGGGAATTTAGTGGTACTCCGTTGCAATCTAGATAAAGAACAACAAACCCACAAGCACAATATGAGAGAATCACTCACACAAGAATTGTTTACCCGGTTCGTTCAACACATGAACTACGTCCGGGGGCAATTGTCAAGCCAATATATTATTAATCACACCTTAATAATTTGCTACAATGTGTCATAGGTCGTGACTATGCTTATATAGCAGTACAAGGAAGATCTAAATCAAATTAATGAGAGATTGTGTCAAAATAGGAAACAAATCAGCCCAGCCGGCATACCAAGCACCCGCTTGGGTCTAGGCGAGCGCCCGCTCGAATTAATTCCCCCAGGCGGATCAACTCACTGTCCAAATGAGCGCCCGCCTGGTCCAGGGCAAGCGCCCGCCTGCTCCTCCGCCAGGAACTCCTCCTCCGGTTTGAACCCTTTTTGATCTCCACCAACTCCCCCGACTTAGACTCCTTTTCTTCCTCATCGTTTAGTATCCAATCCCAACAATCTCCCACCTGGAGACTAAACTCATAAGCATAGAAACACCCATCAACTCCCACCACGGAGTGAACACCTTTGAACACATTTTATCCCCCTATATTGGCTTGACATTACCGAGCCTCCCGCTCAAGTACTAAGGCGAGTTGAAACCAAGCGACGTTTCAACCTCTCCGTGTTAGATAGTTCTTGCCTCCCCAAATCAGCTTCTACCTTGATTTCTCTCCGCAAGTCTAACTTCGCCTTCTCCCTCCAGACCCACCTTCCTCGCAATGCTTCCCCTTGAAACTTGGACACACCTTGTTTCTTGCATCGTCTTCTCTTGGTCTGAACACGCTCTCTGTTAGGGCACTTGGACTTCCACACCGCGTTGATCAACTTTGTGTCCTTCTCCCCCCTAACATACCGTTTCTTGATGTCTCTCCTTTCTACACCAATAGGCCGGTTCTTTAGCCTCTTGCTCCCACACGAGCGAATGTCGACATTGTAGGTAGAGTACAACATCTTCTCCTTAGCCCCATGAGCTATCACCTTAGCTCCTTTTGTGATTTCCCAAGACCCACCCATGAAGGTCACCCCATACCCTTCATTGTCAAGTTGTCCCACGGAAATCACCCTCCTTCTCAAGTCCGGAACATGCATCACATCGTGCAATTGTAAAATAGCCCCGTTAGGTGTCTTTATCATTACGTCCCCCTTACCTTTGATCTTCAAAGGTTGATCATCACCAAGATAGACAACCTCAAAATCTCCAGTTTTATACCGCTCCATTGTTTCTGCATCCCCACTAGCATGACAAGAAGCTCCAGAATCCAACACACAATCTTCACTTGACTGCTCCTCTCCTAAGATTAATACATCTCCATCATCCACCACGTGTGTATCGCCATCCTTATCCGGACAGTCATAACTGATATGACCCATCGCGCCACAATTGTAGCACTTGACCGGCTTTTTCCCCTTTTTCGGTCCTCCCCTTCCCCTATTTCTTTCCACCCTAAGTGCAGCTCCATCTGCGGAAGATTCTCCCATTTTCTCTTTCCTTCTCAACTCCTCTTGAAGGATGAGATCTCGAACCTCCGTATACACTAATGGTGTTTTCGACGTACTGATCGTTGTGACAGTTAACTCCCAACTATCAGGCAACGATTTTAGTAGAAAACATGCTAACACTTCATCGGAGAAAGTAATATCAACACTTTTAAATTGGTCCACCATACCTTTGAAACTGCCGATATAACTCGCTGCTGTCTACCCCTCTGACATCTTCGTATTCGCAAACCTCTTTATCAAATGCACCTTATTGATATTAGACGGCTTCTCATACATGTCTGACAACATCTGTAGCAACCCCACCGTTGTCTTGGCCTCCATCGCGTTCCGTGCAACGTCGTCGGTTAGAGCGCTCCTCACCGCTCCTAACGCCTTCCGATCTAACGTCTCCCAATCCCCTTTTGACATGTCTTCGGGTTTCTCACCTAAGGGTTTATGAAGATCCTTACAATAAAGGTAATCTTCAACCCTTGTCCTCCAAAACGTGAAATTCACACCGTTGAATTTCTCGATTGAGTTCTTCATCTTGATTGCTTCACAAAGTCCACAAGAACGTGATTCAAAATTAAACAACTAATGAAACTTTGAATCCTCCTAACCAAAGCTCTTGATACCAGTTGTTGGGAATTTAGTGGTACCCCGTTGCAATCTAGATAAAGAACAACAAACCCACAAGCACAATATGAGAGAATCACACACACAAGAACACAAGAATTGTTTACCCGGTTCGTTCAACACATGAACTACGTCCGGGGCAATTGCCAAGCCAATATATTATTAATCACACCTTAATAACTTTCTACAATGTGTCCTAGGTCGTGACTATGCTTATATAGCAGTACAAGGAAGATATAAATCAAGTTAAGGAGAGATTGTGTCAAAATAGGAAACAAATCAGCCCAGCCGGCATACCAAGCGCCCGCTTGGGTCTAGGCGAGCGCCCGCTCGAATTAATTCCCCCAGGCGGATCAACTCACTGTCCAAATGAGCGCCCGCCTGGTCCAGGGCAAGCGCCCGCCTGCTCCTCCGCCAGGAACTCCTCCTCCGGTTTGAACCATTTTTTATCTCCACCAACTCCCCCGACTTAGACTCCTTTTCTTCCTCATCGTTTAGGATCCAATCCCAACATTATTTATTCAACGAGACTCACTTGCCCACTTATAGCAATAATGTACTTACTATTCTCCACTTCACATTATGGGCCAGTCTCCTGTACACCCGCCGCATGGCGTGCGGCGGGCCGGTGACCTTTTCAATTTTTTTTTTTTAATGCCGTTTTTTTTTTCAACTTAACTTTTTTTTTCTCCCAACAAAAGTAACACTTATTATGACGAAATGTAACACTTTTTTTTTTCAAATGTAACACTTTTTTTTTTCTTCAAAATGTACCACAATTTTGCTGTAATAGATTAAAGATAACATAAAGATTGACAACTACACTAATGTCACACTCTTTTAAAAGGAATGTAACACTCTTTTTTTCAAATGTAACACTTTTTTTCTCCCAAAATTAACATAGGATTGACAGCTAAACTAATGTTACATTTCATAAAAAAATGAATGTAACATTTTTTTTCTCAATTGTAACAGTTTATATTCTTAAATGTAACATTATATCTGAAATGTAACAATTTTTTATTGAGAAAGTAACAATTGAAATGCAAAACCAATTTTTTTTGTTTGTAAAACTGCTGTTACCTTTAACAGTAGAAAGTGTTACTTTTTGAAAATGAAAGTGTTACTTGTACCAGAACAGAGTGTTACATCCTAGCTGATGAGCAACTCAAATTTTTTGTGTGTAAAAAAATATGTTTTTTTAAAAAAAAAAAAATCAAACCATATCATGACCTATTTAGTTTTCTTTCTCTCGTCGAGACGAACACAACAGTATTTTTATTTTATTTTTCTGAGTTATAAATACCAAGATATAGCATTTTAAAGTTTTTGGTTTTTTTAGGAAGTACACGTGGCAGCGCGTGACTAGGTGAACCAGCGAGTGGCTCACAGCGCGCCACGTGTCGTTCAGTGGCTGGATGAAAGACGGGCGGGTCGGGTCGCCGGGTTTGCCCGCCGCACGGCTGTGCGGCCGTTGTATTGAAGAATTTGTCTCACATTATATATACTCCCTCTGTCCCATTTTAAGAGTCAAAAAATAGATGAGTTCAAGAATTAAGGAAAAAGTAATGTATTGTGAGTAGTTGTCATTGTAAAAACATTTAATGATGCTAATAAAAATCTAAAATTTGTAATTGTATTATAATTAATAATATTTTTAATAACAATTTTTAGATTTTTATTAGGATCATTATTTTTGGCTTAAATTTATTGGTCAAACTTACATCTGTTTGACCAAAAGTGAGTTAGTTTGGACCATATGGAGTAGTTGTCATTGTAAAAACATTTAATTGTCTTGGTATTTGAAATATTTCAAGGGTAATTTAATCCATTAGACATGTATTAATTGTTTTTCTTAATTTATGTGAAAATTTTAAAACTATAAGTATTTTGGGCCGGAGGAGAGAGTAACAAATACGAACCATTGTGGTCATTCAGAGAAAGTGATCGAAGTTTAATGCATTATTATAAGGTTGTTAGCTAGTGGGGAGATTCTGTTTGTGGCCCAACTTTTTCTTTGGCTACTTTCCATCTTTCCCATATCAGCCTCACCTCCTGTGCCTGACCCTAACATCTTCAGAATTAAATGCATTCGAGAGTTAATTATAAGAGGCCTGTTTTTTACTACTTATACCTCTGTCTAAATGAGTGTCCAAATTTCATTTTAAGGGACACTGAAAATCTTAATTTTGTGAACAATATGGTAACAAAGATTCATATATAATCTTGTAATCTCCTTTTCAAACATTTAGTTTTGCACGTATAAAGAAACCGGTGAAAAAATTTCGAAAAAAAACGTTGGACAAAGTTATGTTAAAAAAGACACTCATTTAAGGACAAAGTTTTTTTAAAATGGACACTCATTTGGTGACAGATGGGGAGTACATTTTAGTATGGTGCACGGCCAAAATGTAATAGGGTAGATTTCAGTTGTGGGACCCCCAAAGACAAACTTCTAGAAAACAATATTCTACTCATCATTACAAATAGAGGCAGATCGACTTGGCGATAGGCTATCAGCAAAAGCTCCCTATACCTCGTCTTGGGGGTTGGGTTGGGTGAGTGGGTTGGTTGGTTACGCCCTCAGTCTCGAAATACACGTCGTTTTCAAAGTTTATTTTTGTATTAAAACATTTATTGTATTAGGATTTTTTTGAGACGGAGGGAGTATTAATTTATGGTTAGGGATGAATGACTGTGCAGGGGGCCTAGCAGTCTTAATAAGTTGCAATGATTGTACACTCACAAAATGTTGATCTTTTTTCTTGTTCAAATTCAATTTTTTAGAATGTGCTTTTTGTACTACTACTAAAGTTTCCCAACAAACAAGCAACTACGCATGCTTACTTCTATAGAAAAAGCTTAGAATCTTCCATTTGTTGGTTTCCTTCCAACCACCCCTTTCTTTATAGAGCAATGCTAGGTGCACAAAATAAGCTCACAAAATCATGCTCACAAAATGAGGTGACGATATTTTATTAGTTGCATCGATAATTGACCCGCCACACTCTATTTAAAAACACCAATAAAATCAAGACACCTAACATTTTGTGATTTTTTTGTGCCCCTAGTATTATTCTTCTTTATATTTTCCTTTTACCACTTTTGATTTGCTTCCTACTCTACTGCATCATAAACACTCTTTGAAACCCAACCCTCATGCTAGTTTGTAAAATACTTCAATTCCATTATATAGTTAGCATTACTCGTTACATGCTTGGAAATAAAAAAAGAAAAGAAAACAGTTTCTCAATTTATCAGCAATACCCTAGAGAACTTTGCAGAATAGTCTTGGGATTACCCTCTAACAAACACGACACCGGTGGAATAGTCACTGTTGCCAACTCCCCATACGCGTTCCAACAGTAAGGATCCAACACTAGGTCTCCTTGAGCAGGAAGTAGCTCTACATCCGAAAATGTAATGTTTGTGCACGGCACTGAATCACTGCACGCCAAATGCATGGGTGGGTTTCTGACGTTGTATGTTCCTTTTATGTTTGTGTATTCAATGTCAGATATTAGTACTGCTGATGTAAGGTTTGAGCATTCTCGTGACAAGCAATAAAACTGGTCTATTATTATGGGATTCCTAACGTTCTCCATATGAATGCTCTCAAATGTAACACCTGATACTGCTCCTGATCCACCTTGCCATGTTTTAATCCTAACTCCATTGTCTGATAGCTTTAGGGATGATTCTCTAACTGTAATGTTTGAAACGCATGCCCGTGAATTGTGATTGCCTAAACTTCCAATGCTGCAAGTATCAACAACATTAAAGAGTTAATATCTTCTTAAACATATTTTTTTTATTAAACATACTTCATGTTGATTTTCAGGGAATTTAAGTATGCATTGTTGAAAAAGATTTTAGGGATTAAAAGCTGCATTTTTTCATTAAAAAAAGGGGGCACCACAACATATACCTGATCCCGTGACCGTGTTCACAAGTGACGTTCTTTACGTCAACGTCATAACATCCGGATCCAATTGATACACAGTCATCGCCTAAACAATTTAGTACAAATGCATGCCAAGAAAATGGTGAGGACGATGTGAAAAAAACTAAGGAAAAGTGTTTTGTTAGATTTTGAGCTTACCATTAGAGATTATGGAGTTGTAAATCTGGACATTGTTAGAGTTTTCTAAATGAATGCCATCAGTATTTGGACTTAGAGGTGGAGCTGTGATGTTAATGGAATCAATGTGGACGTTTCTGCAGCCATCGAATCTGAAGTGAAACTGTGGGCTGTCCTTGATTTTAAGTCCCCGTACTGTCAAATTGTTGCTCATGTAGAACCTTATAGCCTGCATATATGATTTTTTAAGATAATGATCAGGATAGACGTTACAAAATGAAGCTAGCAACATTACCCTAACACCCCTATGGTTCTGGAAATGGCAAGATGACGCCTCAACTTACAATGGGGCTATCACACGGTCCTGGCAAGGTGGTCCCATGAGGTCCCTGCATGATAAAATCAGCGAATTAATCAAGTTTTTTATTTATTTTTTTTATTTTTGGTCCCACAAGTAGTCACCTTGTGAGGTTTGCAAGGAAGATTCCACCACTGCTGTCCTCTGCCATCAATAAGACCAGATCCTTGTAAGGTCATGTTGTTGATTCTATAAAAGACCAACCATTGGTGTTTGCTGTTCTTCTCTGGCCATGAGTCGGGTCCATCAGGTGGCCAAATAGTCCCTTCAACCTTTTCATAATTGGTAGCAAAAAAATGTCAGCCAAAAAGATAGTTAAAGGAGTATAACTTTATCAAGAGAAGTTTAATGAAACAAAGTAGCTAGGTAGTACCTGAAACAGGAATCCTGGTTGACATGGACCAGTGAAGATAGTGGACTGAATCAAGAAAGTGTGGTGAGAGGGAACAAGGAGGACCCCTGACTCAACTTCACAAGCTGCGTCCCATGCTGACTTAAAGGCCTCAGTATCATCCGTCACTCCATTTCCCACAGCACCAAAGTCACGTACATCAAAGATAGTGGTAGCGTTGTAGTAATCATCATCAGGGTCAGAAGGAGAAGGAGAAGGAGAAGAAGAAGGTGGGTGCTGATAAGGATCAGAAGGTGGGGGAGAATGTGAAGCAGAAGAAGAAGGTGGGTGCTGATAAGGACCAGAAGGTGGGGGAGAATGTGAAGCAGAAGAAGGCGGTGGGTGCTGATAAGGATCAGAAGGGGCGGGAGAAGGTGAGACAGAAGAAGATGGTGGTTGCTGATAAGGATCAGAAGGCTCGGGAGGAGGACAAGGAGAAGAAGAAGGTGGGTGTGAGATTTGGGATTCAGGGTGACTGTTGTGCTTATGTTTTTTATGATGATGATGATGATGATGGAATCTTGCTTGGGTGGACAACAAGGAGAGATGGATACAAAAAGAAAAAAACAGTAATACAGCTCGAAAAGATGCCATTCTGTAAAGCTACGTAGTAGTTCGTGTAACCCCGAACTGGTTGGTTTGCAAGTGGAATGAAATGAGTACACTTAAATGAGAGAATTCAAGTTTAGGAATGTGGGCAGCAAGCAGGAGGAAGGGCAAGTTGCAAACTAAAGGGTACTAAAAGTAGTTGGGAAGTGCATTCAGAATCCAAAAGGCTGAGTATTGTGTATATATAATAATACCCATAGAAGCATAATGTATGTATATATATAGCAAAAATGGGGCGGCATCTTAGACATATCATAATGGTTTAAGTTGCACGAAACCGACCCATTTCATCACAAGACATTGTCCTTTTGAAGAATGTGGAGTCTGCATATGACTGTTTTGGAAAAAGTTTATCAAAGGGAATAAGGACTGTGTGTGTGTGTGTGTGGGAGAGAGAGAGAGTGCTCCCATGTTCTTCCCCATAAGGCCACAACTTTTTCTTTCTAAGGGATATGGTCCCAAGTTTCAGTTGTCTTGGTATAACGTCTGTTAACAACTGTAGATGCTGCTTAAGGTGTTGTAATTAACTCCATGGTTCTTAGATAACAAGTTCATGCTCTGTTCTCACAATCAACTATAGACTATAGTAATCGCATCGACTAAGCAGACTTTAAAACAACATAGTCTAAAATCATACTAATCCCAAGCATCACGTCAGCAAATTTTGCAGTGTTTTGATCAATCTTAATTAGCTTCACCAACCCCACCAAAACTAAAGGTTTCAGATTATGAGCACTATTATCTTGAACGAATGCTGCTGTCTGGACATGTTCTAATTGTGCTACCTTATCTGCACATATCCACCAAGTTAGAGAGAGAGAGAGAGAGAGAGAGAAATGAAGTAAGATGGAATGCAAAACCCACCGAAAGTGAAGAGGGAGGGGATCATGAGCATAACGACATGAAAGGTTGTGTGAGTTTTTGCGGCTATACATTTCACTATCATGCACCCCTGCCCGACCCACCCACCCACCCCCACGCCTATGCTTATTGCTTTTTTCCCCCAGCTACCATAAATAAATACTTTACTTAAATAACTAAAAACTAAAATGTGCTACAAAAAGGAAAGATATTAATGGCTTCTTCTGGAAAGTGGAAATGCAATGCAAACAAATCTATCTCAAGCTCATTTGTTCACTTGTGTTGAACATTAAAATAAAGATTGGACAGAGGGTCACTAGTTACTGCAAGTACGATTAGGATAGTCTATAAGGTCATTTTATTAAACATAGGGACCGGACAAATAGACCAAAAAGTGTTTAAAAGGTTATAATTTTTATGAGCAATGCTAGGGGCACAAAATCTTGCTCACAAAATGAGGTGGCGATATTTTATTGGTTGCATCGATAATGGACCCGCCACACTCTACTTAAAAACACCAATAAAATCATTACACCTAGGATTTTGTGAGCAAGATTTTGTGCCCCTAGTATTATTCATTTTTTATTGCATTAGGAATTAGTATGCCTCAAAGGTTCATTGGACAATTTGATGCTATGTTGTAGCAAACTTTTGTTCCATTCACTCTCGGTCCGCTCCATCTTATTCTCCATCCAACTGTATGCTAATTGGATGGTCCCTAGGATAGAACTATGCTATGGAGCCATGGCAGAATGCCAAATAAATAAAATTCTGAAATAGGCGATGCCGAGTCCTCATCTAGCCACCAATTGAGAACCAACCACTTGTTAATAGCACAGACGTTGTTTGACTAGTCAATATAGAATAAATAAACTACTGAGACAGTGAAGCCGCGTTTACATAATGGGTCAGGTCAGAATACATTCACAATAGGTACTAACATTGTCATCACATAGGAGTAATATTTTTAACTTTTTAAGGTCAGCAGCATACTAATTCCACTTTAGGCTAGAACCTTCTCGTTCTACTACTACAACAAATGAAGAAGATAGATGGGATATAGATACAAATGAACTAATAGGAACAAATGAACAAAGGGAATGATTCAAAAATAGATAGCGTCACGTTGCAGATTACTTGGGGAAAAGGGCACCAGCTCGTCTTCACGAACTGAGAAATGCACAATTCTTTCTTGCATGCTCTGGCACCAGCTTTCCAATCATCTCAGCTGGGACTGCTTTTAGCTCTAAACAACAGAAAGATGAGTTTAATTAGGATTTAAAATGATTCAACACAAACATGAAATATTATTACCCATAAAAGAATAAACACTACTAGAAAAGGAGTCATTACCATGAGGCTTAAAGTTGAAAAGTGGGGGAAGAAAGCGACCATTTGGCAGGCGGGTTGTTGGATCACGCAACTCATCAAAAAACGGATGTACCAAAGCTTCCAACTGCACAGAAATCAAAAGAAAAAGGGTGATTTATATGGTGTGTTTTAAGATAGGGCGAGAAAGAGTTCCGTCAAGCGCCTTTTTTTGTGTGTGTGGAAATGGGGAGCGTGCAAAATGACTTTTTTCTTAATACTCACAGCAGTGCTTCGAAGATTAGGAGAGTACTGAAGTAGTCTTGACACAAGATCAGTAGCTTCCGGAGGCATGCGCTTGTGAAATATCTGTGACCAAATATCGCGTTTAAGTACATTGTAGAGCATCATATCAGGAAAGAAAAATGAGTGAAAATGAAACAAAAATATACCTTGTGCCAGGGGTGAGCTTTGATTTGTGGAAACTTGTATTCCGTGTAGTTAGGATTCATGCACTTGATTTCCTCCCTTGTTGGAGTACCCAATACCTGCACAGAACAAACACCCCATTATCAGGACAGCACTTTGAGATAAGTACATTTTTAATCCCGTTTCTGAAAAGGACATTTTTAGTGCAATTTCAACAAAGTACAACAGTACAATCAAGTAAATTATATTTTTAAAAAATTGACTTGTCAAATAGTCTATATTTTTTAGATATAGGAGTATCAAGCAAGTTGATAGTTAGATGGTATTCCTCACCTTAATGATTTCAACAAGCTGGTCCACTCCACTTTCACCAGGAAAGATAGGCTGAAATTTGTCAATATATGTTCTGTTAACCACAACTATTATGAAAAGAGAAAGAAAGAAGCAGCACGGAGAGAAATAGCAAACCTGTCCAAGAAGTAATTCAGCCAAGACACAACCACCAGACCAGATGTCTATGGCCGTGGTGTACTCAGTGGCACCAAATATGAGTTCAGGTGCCCTGTAGTACCTAGAACAAATGTAAGAAATGTTTGGCTCGCCTTTGACCTATCATATTTGCAGAAAGTATATTTACTAAGATGTCTTGCAAGAAAATCAGTATTGGTGTAAATGATATATTACACAAAACTCGCACTAACCAAAACTTTTGCACTTCCGAAGTCACATAATTTGACCTGGTGAGTATGTGGATTGACCTGTTAAGTAAAAACCGCCATTAATATTGGTAAATTCAAAAAGGTGCAAGAAAATATATTTCATGTATTGACCACCTGCAAAAATCTCGTGATTAACATGAAAATACAGTTTCCTTTTTATGTAAATATATAACAGACTATGAAGGAATATTTTGTTCAAACATCAATTTTCAGAAATTCAATATATTGGCAACTCAAGACAACCTGTTCAAATTGGACGGACACCCAATCCCCAATCTCCTATATAAATATAATGCATGAACACTTCAAATAAAGTTAGATACGACTTTCATCCTTAAAAAACCATTTGACAAGTCAATCTTTTTAAGTGTGTAGCTTTACTTGCTTGCTCTTTACTTGATTGGACCTTCTTGGAATTGCAAAACAATTACACTTAATAGAAATGAGACTTTACTTTGGGGACAAACCAAAAACAAAAAAGTGACTACTTTCTGGAGACAGAGGGTGTAATGAAGTCTTCTGTTAATTGACTAAAAGCACAATAGAAAGAAAAATAGACATGGCCTGGACAAAAAGACATTTCCAAGATGTACGAAAATGTCAATCAATTAGTCAAACTTACCAATAGATTCTGAGGCTTAATATCCCTGTGACACACTCCAATACTCCCATGAATATAGGCCAGTGCTCTAAGAATCTGCAGCATAAATCAACAGAACCAGATGAGCATCATAAACGGCTGAGAACACTATCAACAGAAAATTGAGAAATGAAGGGATAGTTAGGCTCTGACAAGGACAAAGTCTTACCTGGTAACTATAAAGTTTGACATAAATCATTGGCATCCTCTGATTCATCTTGTTGTAATGTTTGATGACACGGTGAACTGTCTCGGGAACATACTCCAATACCAAATTAAGATAAAGTTCTTCTTTTTCCGTCGTTGAAAAGAAACAGTGCTTCAATGCTACAACATTTGGATGGTCCAAGAGACGCATGGTTTGAAGCTCCCTGTTCTTATACCGCTTGTCCTGAAGAACTTTCTTGATTGCAACTGATTCACCAGTTTCTAAGCACTTAGCCTGGGACACAATCAATAATAATTAATACTTGAACTCATTTTCATATTTTGCCACCCAAGATACTCAAGAAAGAGGTAGCGAACATCATAGCATAAGCAACAAACCTGAAACACTACACCGAACGATCCTTGGCCAACAACCCGCTCTGCCATATAGCTAATTGTCTGGAGAAAGGACCGTGTAAATGCATTAGTATACTAAATATAGCATATACAAAAGAAACAAGAGTACTACTGAGGTCCCATACATTAGCCAACATTCCTTTTTTAACAAGCTCAAAACTTAAACTTTTGCCCACTGGAATCCAAGACATATAAATTGCTTAGTTCTTTATACCCCTGAATAAGTTGAGCATTCACTTGATGACCAGTTGCATTGCCGGTAACTTTATGTAAGGGACAGAAATGGAATTAATAACACTCCTTGGTCAAAAAAAAAAAAAAAACTCTTGTGACAAGTCAGCATTTTAAGGCATGGGCTTTACTTGCTTTTACCTTCTTCAAATTACCCATAGTTGTTGTCATTTTTTGATATAAGACAGTTTTTTTTTTTTTTTTTTTTGACGGGAGGAGTACTTGACAATGGTTGTTTGTACATTTATTAGTGATTCTAAAACTGTTACCTTTTGTTCAATAGACTAAAGGAGTAAGAGAAAGAGGAAAGCTAAGTACCCATGAAGCATCTAAAAAGGAAAACAAGCATGTCAAATTTACCTGTTTTGGCTGGCCATTTCTACCACCAATAGTTGTCACAATAATATGGCCAGTTTCCGCCCCATTACCGTCAACAATGGTGGTCTCCATATCCTGAATAAATAACAATAATGAGCATGCTGCTAGAAATAATTGAAAGCGAATAGTGAGGGATTACATTAGACAAACAGGCCCTTTACCTTGTCATCCCTAATTCTCATGTCATTCATCTCTCCGGGCAACTTCTCAGCAGCAACAGCATTTACACTAGGGTCTCGTATTCCCAATGGAGGAACGCTACTTACCGAAGCCATAAGTGGGAAAACTAAAATTAAGCAGCTCCACTTGATTATTTACCCCGATTGAGAAACAAATGAAAGTAGCTCAACTGCAAAAGAGAGGGGGGGGGGGAAGCAAGTCAAGCAATAGACAGAAGTGATAAGTATGTAAATAAACCAAAAAACACAAACATGGTGTAAGTTCATAATTAATAAATGATGCTTAAATAAGCCAAAATAAAGCTGTAAATCAGAATCATCAAACCACCACAAAGATCAATTTTGGGAAAGAAAACTGTTCTTTAACTCAGTACTACCCTTGAATCACCCAAATTACTCATACCTCCCAGTCTAATTTAAGTTAGATGCCCAAAATTAGATGAATAATCTACTACTAGTATAATGTTTCATAATCCCCAATCCCATCAAATTAAGAACTAAGCTATGCGAATTTGAGAACCATTATATAAAGTAGATCTCAGTAGGAAATTACGATGCTTGGTCAAATAAAAAAATATATGTGCGCAAATTTGAGGTAAAAATCTAGAAGACTAGTAGTAATAAAGCACCATTCTGTTGCAGCTAACATAAAAAAAACCTATGAAAATAAGGATAACTGAAAGAAAAACAGAAAAAGTAACATGTTTAAAATACATAAACCCCATACGAACAAGCAAACTGTGGTTTCAATATGCACATAAATGAGGGAGAGGAGAAAAAACAATTACATTTCACCAGCAAAAATGAAAATAAAAACTAAAAAAGATGAAATCAAGCACTAAAAAAAGAAGATCTAGAGAGGGAAAACAAAAACAAGGCAACGGATAAAGGAAACAACAGATCAAAGCACACAAACACACACACATAAACACAGAGAGAGAAGTTACCAAAGAGATGAAGGGAATTGATGCATATTACAGGTTGGGTTTGACTGGATAAATAGTTGGACTTAATTCTTGTAACAACTTCTTCTTTCTTTTTCTTTTTCTTTTTCTTTTTCTTTTTCTTTTTTTTCTCGGATGAATGATCAAATGGATCTGCTATTCTATTCAACAGAAACCCACAGAAGGATGAAGTTGGAACAATGTGTCATGTGTTGAGATGAGACTATTTTCTTTTCTTATTGTATCGGTTTAATAATAAACTTTTGCTTTTATTCTTTCTCTTTCTTTCTTTGTTTTTGGCGTTTGTGGACTCCAGTCAACGGAAAATAGCTGCCTGCCTGCATTTATCACCCTTTTCTCTCTCTCTCTCTCTCTTTTTGACCATTCAAACTCTCTCTCTCTCCTCCTCTTTTTCCATTGTCCTACCATTAACTACTCTACTCTCCTTCTTTCAAAAAAAAAAAAAAAAAACTTCTCTCTACTCTCCTTGTTTACAACTACTAGGTCTTCTTCTTTTCTTTACGCTATACTCCCTCTATCCCTCTTTTAACTTACTTCCATCATCCCGATTTAAGGTTTTTAGTTTGACTTTTCACGCTTATTAATTAAGAAATCAAGTGTAAAACAAAGAAAAATAGGTTAACAAAAGTAGGGAAGTGAGGATATAATTATCCAAGCACTATTCATAAAGTAAATGAGATAAAAGTAAGTTGGGTAAGTAATGATTTTTTTTGTAATTAAATGAACTTTTTGAGGGCAAGATTATCTAAGGCACTATTCATATTTTGCCATTTATGGAATAAAGCAACTAAAAACATTAAACTAGGACAGATCAAAAAGGAAAGTAAAAACTTTAAACTGTGACGGAGGGAATATAAATTTTGGGTTGGGTACATTATTTAAAGAAAAAATGAAGAAATTGATGTGTTATGTGTATAGATAGTTGAGTAGGAGAGAGAAAAAAAGGTAGAGAATAGTAAATGGATAGTTGTTGTGAGTATAACAAGTATGTCCAATTATTTTAAAAGTATTAAAACATTTCTTTTTTGAGATTTTATAGATTAAAGTGGGACAACCAAAATTACAAATTTTATAGATTAAAGAGTGACGGGGGAGTACTTAACACAAACTCCCAATATTAACATAGGTTTACCCTTTCACCCCTACTATTTAAATGGACTCCATCCCCTTTGTTATAAATCGTGAAAATATACTCCCTTGTCCCTCCTCATTTGAAACGTAATTCTATTTTGGTTTGTTTCACTTCATTTGAGACTTTTTAAAATGGTAATTTTTTTTATAATTTTATATTTAATCTACCACACCCACTCATCTTCTCTCTTTCATTTTCCACCATACAATTCATTCAACCAACCTACTATTAACCTCACTCATTCTTTCTTTTCATTTTCTACCACACATTTTATTCTTTTTCCTTTGTTATTGTGTCCACCTCTTAAATATCAAGTGAGGTAAGATGGAGGGAGTATTAGTGATTGTCATCTAACACACTACTCAACCGTAATGTACCGCAATGTGAAACTCCGCCGATAATGCATTTAATGTTTTAAATTGATGGTGCATTTTCCGTTTTTTGGATGACAAGTAATATTCCATAAGGAGGGTGAGCCAATAAACCATTAAAGTTGAAGGGTGTTCGTGGTAATTTATCAAACATTATAAAACACCATTACATCATTAAGAATCTTGAATTTTCACAAACTCCAAATCTGAATAAACAAAGTACTAAAAGGAACTCATTGTTATACACAGTCAGTCAGTCATACAGACCAAATCAAACTCGTAACAATGCAACTTGCGTGGCGCAAGTTAAACAAGTTCTTGGCCCAATCAAAGTCTCACACGTTGCTAGTCAATTTCTAAGGATTTTTTTCTAAAAAGCAATTTACATGGATTTATTAGAAAATTCTGATGTGGTTTTCTCATTTTGAGGACAAGACTTCTCCAAATTACTGTATGAGCATGTTTGGTATATAACTAATTTTATCTCGAAATAATAGTCACATTATGATTTTTATAATTTGATTTTTAAAATCAATAAAAGTGAATATGATTATATATTAATATTGATATAACCATTCTAATGAAAAAGTAAATTTTTTTATTTATAAACCACTTAATAATTTAACACTAATAATTCTTTAAATTTCATTATGATACATAAATTCACATTAATATTTTGTTAAAGTTTACTTGCATTAACCTTTATACATTATTGGAAACAATGTTTCGAAAATATAATAGAAGTGGTCTCTTGTGAGAACACCTAGATCCGTCTTATAGAAGAGACGGGTCGACCCATGACCCGTGTACAACATTCTCCGCGAAGCGTAGGATCTCAACCCATGTTCCACTCAAAATCTGCCACGTGGCAACGATCCATTGGCCCAAAAAAATCCAGAAAAAAAATCATTTTTTTTTCGTTTTTATATTTATTTATTTTTTGACTGTTTTTTTCGTTTGCCTAAACTAATACTTTGTGTAACTAAATGTGACAACTGTGTTAATTATAAAGTTACATTGTTTATAAGTAAACGTAACACCAGTTTAAAAAAAAAAAAAAAAAAAAAAAAACTTATTTTACTCATCTTTCAACTGTAATTATCATTATACTAAAATGTAATAGTGTTTTCCCAGTTTTTTTTTTTTTTTTGAGTATTTTGATTTTATTTTTTGAAAAATAACAACTTATATACATGAATGTAATTATTTGTACAAGTAAATTTAACACTTTAGTAGATGATATTGTAACAGATTTCTGTAGATAATGTAATACTTTTACATGTATCATGATAAATTAGACTCATTGTAACTTATTATTTGAAAACATATGGATATACTATTATACAAGTAAACGTAACTGTTTTACAATTTTATTATACAAGTAAAATGTAGCATTCGCTTATAAAAATTGTTACTTTCTTATTTTTATAATTTACTAACACAAATGTTTTTAGTTCTAAAGTGTAAATGGTTGAATTATTACTTTTCTATACATGTGTTACAATTATGTATAAACACTGTTACATATAAGTAATACGTTCGTTACATTTTAGTTATAATAAGTATTACTTTTGGCAAATGAAGAAAACATTAAAAAAAAAAAAACACGGTTACTTTTCTGTATATATATATTACTTTTATGTATACAAACTGTTACATATAAGTAACACGTTTGTTACATGTAGTTATAGTAACTATTACCTTTGGCAATACCAAAAATATAATATATAAAAACAAAAACAAAAAAAATAAAATAAAAAAATACCCGCGGGTCATGGATCTGGGTCGTGTGTCTAGGTTATGGGTCAGAAATGACCCGTCTCTACTATAAGACGGGTTACGGTGTTCTCATACAATTTTTTGTCAATATAGTAATTAAGAATGAAACTTATTATAGTGCATGCATTTGTTTTTTACTTGAAGTATCAGAACAAAAATTAGTTATATACTCCCTCCGTCCCGAAAGATAGTCCACTTTTTTTTTTGTTACTACGAGGGAACTTTGAGCAGTTATAAATGCTACTTATAATTATGTTAATGTGAATCTAAAAATTGATATTAATAGTATTTATAATGGTGTATCAAGAACAATTTCAAAAATTTCATTAGAATAATTAAAAGTAGCCTTAATTATTACTTAAAATTCTTTCGTAAAACCCATAAAAATAGGGGGAGTATCATTCTTGGAGACAGAGGGAGTACTATTCAAACTCTTGTTTTCCATATATTCATAAATTAATGAGCTAAGTAGAATGGGTTGGATTAGATAGAAGGTATGGAAAATTCAAATGTGGTTGAGCCTCCTGCGTTGAAAAAAAGCCATTGTCCATGCGGACCATGCCGGTTTTTGTTACTAATTATGTCTTTCATATTCATTCAAAATTATAGTCTCACATTTTATTTATTGATTAAATTAACAATTAACTACAACTGAAATAAATTCTTAA
Source organism: Campanula takesimana (assembly GCA_026119855.1). Taxonomy (NCBI): domain Eukaryota; kingdom Viridiplantae; phylum Streptophyta; class Magnoliopsida; order Asterales; family Campanulaceae; genus Campanula; species Campanula takesimana. The sequence goes on along the minus strand of JAOWBW010000116.1, from coordinate 694,614 downwards.
AAAGGGAAAAAAAATAATCAGAAAATGCAAGTGGAGTCGGTGTTTTGTACGTATTCAACACAAAACCACTTTTCCTACAGGCAACGATTTGATTTAGGTGTAGCTATGTCTTTGACTAATCCCAACTTAAATACTCTCTCCGTCGATATTAGAAAAGTAAGTATTGTGAATGGGCAAGAGAGAGAAAATAAGTTATTCGATACTCCCTCTGTCCCGGCTGACTTAGGACAATTGGTCCCGACACGGGGATTAAGAAGAATTATTATTTTAAGAGGAAAAAGAATGAGTGGATGATGTGTTGTGAGTATAAAAAGTAAATAGGAAAGAGAATGAGTGGGTGGAATAGTAAATGGATTGTTGTTGTGAGTATGATAAATGGGTCCCATTGAATATTAAAGTAATATAAACTTGCCATTTAGGGATGTTCTAAGTGGAGTGGGACGCCCAAAATGGCAATTTGTCCTAAGTCAAGTGGGACGGAGGGAGTAGTTGTTTTGAGTGGATAGGATAGAGAAAAGTAAACATTTTAAATAAGTAACAATAATTATAGAACGCCCAAAACCAAAATAAATAGCGATAAGTATGGAACGTTGGGAGTACATGTATATGCCCTCCCCCCCTATTTACTTGGTGCTATAAGACAACTTGTCAAATGGTGTTTAAGTATTTTAATGAAATCTATATATATATATATTAAAGTTGGCCAAAAGAGCTATGGTATTGACATGTGGACAAACAATGGAGAAAACTTGCATTTGGAGAAGCCACATCAACAACATACTAATAAATAAGTGACTTTTCATTTTCTTTTCATTAGCTAATACTATTAGCTAATAATAATAGTTACTAAAAAGGGTAACTATAATAATTAACTATTATAGTAACTATTACTATTATTAGTAATAGTTAACTATAATAGTTAACCATTATAGTTAACTATTACTCTTATTAGTAATAGTTACTATTATAGTTAACTATATTAGTTAACTATTACTATTAATAGTATTCATTAACAATATTAGTTACAATACAAGTTAAATATTACTATTAATAGTATTAGTTAACTATAATAGTTACTATTATAGTTAACTATATTAGTTAACTATATTAGGTAACTATTACTATTAATAGTATTAGTTAACAATATTAGTTACAATACAAGTTAAATATTACTATTAATAGTATTAGTTAACTATAATAGTTACTATACTAGTTAACTATTACTATTAATAGTATTAGTTAACTATAATAGTTACTATATAGTTAATTATTGCTATTAATAGTATTAGTTAACCATAATAGTTACTTTATAAGTTATTTTTTACTATTAATAGTATTGGTTAACTATAATAGGCTACATACATTAACTATTACTATTATTAGTATTAGTTAATTATAATAGTTATTATATAAGTTAGATTATTAATTTTTAATATTAATTAATCATAATAGTTACTATATCAATTAACTATTACTATTAATAATATTATTTTATTATAATAATTTATTAATAATTATTGTTTTATAGACTAATCAGCTATTAATATATATATTAACTATTACTATCAATGGTATTAATTAATTATAATAGTTATTATAATAATAGTAATCATATAGATTAGTTTTTATTATTAATAGTATTAGTTAAAATGATGATTACTATATTAGTTAACTATAGTTAAAATATTTTTTAAGACATAGTATTGGTTTCCCGTGCAGAGCACGGGTTACCCGCTAGTTCATCAGAAAACTTCATTAACTCACCATGTACGTACACGTTGTTGTGAATTTGAGGGAATTTCATATATCTGCCTAGCTCATACTAGCAACCGTAGCATGGTGAAAATAAACAACACAAAGTAATAAGAAGGAAATGACACCATAAATTTGTTAGCCTAGTTCGTCAATAAATGACTACATCTGAGCAGTGTTCTAAAAGACCCCCGTCTAGGCCGCCTAGGCGCTAGGAGTTCATGAAACGCCTAGGTCCCGTCTAAGATATTGTAGGTATTTCTGAATTCTCGGCCCCGCCTAGATCCCGCCTAGGGGCTAGGCAGTAGGCGGCCCTGCGGCGCCTAGCGTTTTTTATAACCTTGCATCTGAGTCGTCACCAAACCAGGATATTCACTATAATAATATATGCATATTGTTACAACTTTGCAAATGCAATCACTAATAATATATGGATATTGAGTCCCGAATTGAGAAAAACATGCAAACATTGGGTCTTGTTTTGCATTTTCCCCTAAATTTTATTTGCTCTATACTAATACTGGTGTTGTCCATTTGGGTGGCTCGGCCCGGGCTAGGTAGGCGGGCTTAACGGGCTTTGTGCTTGGCCTATCCGGGCTTGTTCCTAACCGGCGGGCCGCGTGATTGGGACATGACCCCTTTAGGTTTTCCTACCTTTTTAAAAAAATTATGTTGTTTAATTTAATGTTTTCTGGCGAATGATTGGGGGGGGGGGGGGGGTTAACGAGTATCGCACCGGCATGAGACTGAATGAGAAATATCTGTGCCCGACCCTTGGCTTGCAGGCTCACAGGTCGGGCTAGACCAAATGACACACAAGCTGCGACTGGGCAGGCCTGCGACGGACAGACTTACCGGGCTTACGAGTTGGACTCATATTTGACCATCTCCACCCTATTGCAATAGAGTCCCTCCCATTATGTGATGGGTAATGGAAGTCTTGGGCCGATAGCCCAAACACTTTCTGCCAGTTAAGTTTTTATTTGGTTTAAGCCTCTGCAGTTGCTTTTGTACCAGTATCTCTCTGGAGGTTAACTATAACTTGCATTGAACTAATGCAACCAAAAGTCTAGAAAAAGAGAAAATAAAAAACAGATATAATCAAAGTAAAGAACCAAGGAAAATAAATGTGAGTTGAACTTGAATCCATTGACTGAGAGAATAATTAGAGATTCACACACACAGTATTCATAAGTGGGAGCTTAAACTAAAGTTGACCTTGAAACTTCAAATTTGTATGGTCAGAGTGATGATTGATTATGTATTTATGTACCTCTTCCGTTCTTAATACTTGTCATTTTAAAAGTTAAATTTTATTTTAAATTATTTTATTTTTTTACTATGTAAAAATCTGATGAAAAACTTGTTTTACATTAAATTTAGTGTAAAAAAGATAAAAAACAAGTTTTACACTAAAACTATTATAAAACAGGTTTTTCAGAAGACCGACTATTTTACTATTTCCAAATTCCAATAAATCTTTGTCATTGTGTACCACTAGTACTCGCGTCTGTACTAATTATACCCTTATTTATTAATTGTGAACTACTCCCCCCACTCCCCCCGTTTCATAATACATGTCGCTTTAGACTTTTCACACATATCGACAAATGCAATTAGTACATATTAAAAAGGCTTATGTATATTCAAAATAATTCAATTACCTAGGGAATTAACTGTTTATATAAGAGATGATTCACAATTAATAAATGAGGGTATAATTGGTAAATTAAACAAGAGCAAATATTCTTTTATAATAGTTAAATGTCAAGTATTTTAAAACAAAAATTAACTTCTAGATAACATGTATTTTGAAATGGAGGGAGTATCTCTTATGTAAATATTTAATTACATACGTTAATAATTTTTTTCAGGGATATATAAATTATAGTATGTATTAATTGTATTTTATACTAATGTGAACAAGTCTAAAATAACAGGGAGTATGAATTTGTTGGTCGGCGTTAAACTAGGTCAGGTTAAAAGTCAACTGGGAGTAGGGGAGGGGGTAAGGGGAGTTATGTTTACGTTTGTTAACGTTTCCGTCGTCAAAATAATTGAATTTCAAACAAACAGCCTTAGCTGTTATTCAAAGGTCACTCACGCGTCATCTACCCCCACCCCTTCCCCCATAATATTTCACGTGTTCACCAGACGAACGTCCTTCTACTTTCATTATTAATTATATTAAAAAAATTGGAGTTTTTTTTAAAAAAAATAAAATAAAATTGGAGTTATTATTTTCAGGGACATTGAGAGAAAAGTTTTAATATGTTAAAAAAGTTGAGTCAGTCTTAAGAAAAACATGTTTTACACTAAGATATGTGTAAAACTTGTTTTACGTTAAAAGATTTTGTTACATTAAGAGATGAAAACAAGTTTTACACTAAAACGAGTGTAAAACAAATTTTTCTCGAGATTTTCACTAAAAAGTTTCTCATATAGTATTATTTTTGCAATTAACTATATCACATTATGCTACGTATTGGATATAATAGTGCACGGAGGCGCGACAACGACCGGCTGACGATCGTACGATGGCCAACGACATATTAATACTACTAATATTATTATTTTCAAGAAATTAGTATTTTTTTTTCGTAATTTTTTAAAGATTTTCTTTTAAATGGATTAGTAATATATTCTTAAAAGAAAAATATTTTTATGAATATTATTTTGAAAAAAAAAAGGGTTCTAAATTAGGAGAAATGACCTACAAATTTTTTTTTAAGATAAATCACTTTCCATCAAGTAATAGTATGTGTTTTCATATACTATATTTAATTTTTTAGTTCACAAATGAATTTCTTTCATTATTACAATTTGTGTACTATAATGGAAAGAAAAGAGAAACTAAAAATAAAATAAGGAGTGTGATTGGTGTGAAATTTGGGTGGTTTGAAATGGGCATACGTGTCGGTGATTTTATCACAGGTGGGCGCCGGTTCGACGGTCTCCCCTTCTTCTCAACTACTACTACTAAATACTAATACTATCATTATAAATCTAAAAGTTCAACTGTTGCCGTTGCCAATTTTGATAAATAAATCAGGACCACAATCTCAGACTGCAAAATATCAATTCAATTATTCAACAGAAACGAAGTGAAAATGGGTGAGGTCATCGTTCAACAGAGCATCCCTGTCCCTGTGTCTCTGTCTGTGTTGCGATGTAGCAGCAAGCTTGGAGATGGTGCGTCGCCTCCCACTTTTGATCCTCAATTAGTAGATTCTCCCGTGAGTTTCCTCAACCTTTTTGCTTCTCTCTCTTTTAATTACCATACTTGAGCCGATTCCTTTGATCCCGGCTTGGCTTATCTATTCCTTGAAACTAAATAAATTAATCATCAACAAATTAGAATCACAAGTATGCTGGTTGGTTCCAATGTTTTCATCTCCAATCTTTTAGCTATATGATCCACCTTTTCTAGGTTTGGTTTGGTTAGACAAACAAACATTAAATAAATGATAGAAATCGACTACCAAGGAAAATGAATCACCTGGATCTTCTCAAGGGCCTGCATAAGAATTTTTGAAGGAGTGCTAATGGAACCGCAGGGTTTTGATGGAGTTTGGACTTGTGAGGTGGCCTTATGTGCAGTGATATGAATCACCTGGATCTTCTCAAGGGCCTGCATAAGAATTTTTGAATTACTTTAATATATTTATGAGCCTGGTTTCTTATGTTCACAAGGCAAAAGATACACGAAATCTTACCATCGCTCTGTATATCTGATATAATTATACCTTTCAGGATAAAAGATCCCCAGAATCCACTCTTCTGCAATATATTCCAAGCATCCGTTCTGGTAGCTTTGCTGATATTGGACCTCGAAGATATATGGAAGATGAGCATATCCGGATAGATGATCTCTCCACGCACATGCAGTTGGGATCACTCTTCAGGTTTCCCCAACCCTGTGCCTTCTATGGGGTATGTGATATGCTAGAATTACATTTTTTTTCTCAACAGTTATATCTACACGCTACTGAAGATTAATAATTAAGCTGGGTGCAGGTATTTGATGGTCATGGAGGACCAGAGGCAGCAGCGTATGTCAGGAAAAATGTAATGCGATTCTTCTTCGAAGATGCTGGTTTTCCACAAACATCAGAAGTTAATGATTCTTACTTAGAAGAGGTTGAAAAGTCTCTTCGCAAGGCGTTTCTTCTTGCTGATGTAGCTTTGGCTGATGATTGCAGTGTGAGCACTTCTTCCGGGACTACTGCATTGACGGCTCTAGTATTAGGAAGGTAAATCTGTGCTTGAAGACCTTTGCACTTTTTATTTTAATGGTGTCCTCTAGCATAGGAAATTAGTTTTTGCTCAAGATTTATTGTTTATTTCAATTGGCTGATCTAGTTATATGTTGTTGCAGACTTCTAATGGTGGCTAATGCTGGAGACTGTCGAGCGGTTCTTTCCAGGAAAGGGGAGGCAATTAATATGTCACGAGACCATAGACCAAATCATGCATCAGAGAGAAAGCGTGTTGAAGAATTGGGTGGGTTCATCGATGATGGGTATCTAAACGGTGTTCTATCAGTAACAAGGGCGTTGGGGGATTGGGACATGAAGTTGCCCAGGGGCAGTCCCTCGCCTCTGATAGCAGAGCCAGAGTTGCAACAGATTGTTCTGACAGAGGATGATGAGTTCCTCATCATTGGGTGTGATGGGATTTGGGATGTGATGTCAAGTCAACAAGCAGTCAGCCTTGTCCGTCGGGGGTTACGTAGGCATGATGACCCTGAGCAGTGTGCGCGGGACCTTGTCATGGAAGCCCTGCGTCGTAACACTTTTGATAATCTGACTGTCATTATTGTTTGTTTCACTTCCCTTGATCCTTCCCCATCAAGGCAACAGAGGAAGTTGAGGTGTTGCAGCCTTTCTGCTGATGCCCTGTGCAGCTTGAAGAGCCTTTTGGATGGAAGTGGTGGTCGCTAATTGCATGTTCAATAATTCAGCTGTTTTTACGTGTATATTTGAGATTAATAAAGTCCCTCTGACGAGGGAATTTGTGACTGCCTCAGCTATCATTTGAGAAGCAGGCAAGAGTTTTTTTTGTAGTGAATGTGAATGGTAGAGATGGTTGGGGAGGATTGTACATAGATTGGGTTGGCGTAAAGTGATGGGTGTGTCGTCTTTAGCTTAAGAGTCTGACATTGATGGCTTCTGCCCTCCGCTTATTTAATGGAGTAGTTTAGTTTTAACCGGTGAATATATTACAGTATGTATGAATCTGAACTGCATTATGGATTACTTTTTCTGAATTTATTACATATTCTTCTGTTTTCAAGGCCATGTTGGCACATTACCATGCACTGAATGCAGAGAGAGATCGTGCCTAATAGTTGACAAATTAAACTATCCATTTGCACAATCACCTCTCCATATTTTATTCCATAGTGGCTCAAAATCCACTTAAAGTCGCAGGCTCTCTCTCTCTCTCTCTCTCTCTCTCTATATATATATAACAGATCCAAAAGCCCAACATATTTGCATAGGCCATCGATGGACTCCTCAATGCCTAAGCCCAGGTAACTGAACTTATGCTCTTCCCATCCCACTACTTTTTTTTTTTTTCTAGGTTTTTCATTAACTAATGACAGTTGTTGGGTATATATGGATTTTTGTTTGTATAGGTTGGATGGGAAGGTAGCAATTGTAACAGGTGCTGCAGGTGGGATAGGGGAGGAAGCAGCCAGGCTGTTTGTTATGAACGGAGCTCGTGTCGTGATCGCTGATGTGAAAGACGAGTTAGGAGAACAAGTGGTAGCATCAATCGGCAATGACAAGGCCAGTTATTTCCACTGCGATGTTAGGGATGAGAAGCAAGTGGAGGACACAGTAAGTTACTGTGTGGAAAAATACGGGACCCTTGATATCATGTTCAGCAATGCCGGAATCATAGGGCCCTTAACAGGCATACTCCAACTCGATATTCAAGGCTTTGAAAATACCATGGCAACAAATGTTATTGGCGTGGCCTCAACTATCAAGCATGCCGCCCGTGTCATGGTTGATATGAAGATCCGTGGGTCCATCATATGCACCGCCAGTGTGGCAGCATCTCTAGGAGGTGCGGGCCCACACGCTTACACCACGTCCAAACACGCCCTTGTTGGATTGGTGCGATCTGCTTGTACTGAGCTCGGAGCTTATGGGATTAGGGTGAACTGCATCTCGCCATTTGGAGTGGCGACGCCATTGTCCTGTCAGGCTTATAATTTGGAAGCGAGTGATGTTGAAGCAAACAGTAGCGCGGCAGCTAACTTGAAGGGGGTGGTGTTGAAAGCTAGGCACATTGCAGAGGCGGCTTTGTTTCTTGCTTCTGATGAATCTGGTTATGTGAGTGGGCATAACTTGGCCGTTGATGGTGGTTTTACGGTGGTTAGCCATAGCTACTCCACCTTCTAGAAACATTACAAGAAGTATGGATTTTGTTTGATGTAGTAATTGTTTATGATCATTAGACCTTTTAATTGCAAACATGGAGGATTGAATTATAAATTTCAAAAGTCAAACCTTGTAAACACCACATGCCCATGTGCACTTCTCCATATAATCTGGCATATGAATATGATATGATTTCTCCCCTGTTTTTACGGCATTCTCACTCATGAAGCTTCCAAATCGACCATATACATCATACTCACTCCGTTTCATCTCATCTGAGTCTAAATCCTATGTGTCACTCCATGTGCCACAAGTGATTTAACGGCTAACATTTATTAAAATTAACATGATATTAATATTATCCAAACACGTTAACGGTTGGATTAGAAGTGGTACATGAAGTGGCACACAAGAATGGTACAGGAGATCTCGACTCGTTTCATCTCACTTGAGACCAAAAAATTTAACCCACAAATAAAGAAAAAGTAGGAGAGAGGAATAGTGAGAGGAAGTGTTTGTGAGTATGAAAAATTAAATAGAAGAGAGAATGAGTGGGAGGAATATTTAGTTAATTGATGTTGTGAGTAGGGATGGCAATGGGTCGAATACGGTCCGGATATTGCAAAACCCGTATCCGACCCGAGGCTACCGAACCCGTCCGTATCTGATAATGCGCAAATCCGTATCCGCCCGGCTGCCCAGTTTTTTTTTGTTTTTTTTTTTTGGCATGGCCCATCTCTTTCATTGCCTTGGGTTTTAGCCCAACCTATATTTCCACAATTCATAAATCACATGTTCAAGGTTAGGGGAGTAATAATGATTGAAAGTAAGGGTAAAATAGTAAATAGCTTAATATAAATACTATTCTGGTCGGATACGGGCGGATCTCATGAAGCTACCGAACACGTATCCGAACCCGCCGGGTTTAGGAAAGTTGTTATCAAGCCCACCCATCCCGGTCCGGATTGTCTCGGATACGGATCGGGTTCGGTAGAATTGTTGTCGCGCCCCAGACCCGTGGTCCTACTTGGCCCCACGCTCGGGATACGATTGGAAGACGTTATAAAACACTTTTAGAAAATTTTTCGAAATATACTTTCATAAAGTTTAACAAAATCCACACTCGAAGTTCAAAGACTTCATTTAGCTTTCAAACAAACTCTTTCACAAACGAAAGTACTTAGCCCGAAGGCTTACAAACTTTTATACAAATGTACATACACCAACATTATCCAAAATAATGGTGTTACAAAATGATGAAGTCACGGAAACTCTACCCAAAAGGTATTACATCTATGTAATGTAGCCTTTACAAAACAAATCCCAACTCTTACCACTATAACGTCCTCCCGTGCCAAAGTGTCCTATCCCCTGGACTCGCCTTTATCTAAAACAGTAAACAAATAAAGTGTGAGAATGAATCTCAGTAAGCTACTAAAATGCAACTACGTTTCATGCTAAAATGATAAGTATAACAAACAATATCATAAGCATCACATAGCACATAGCATGAGAGGAAAATCCAACTCATTATACCACACATACAACGATGTAACACTCACAAGGATACTTAGTCAAGGTTTACCGAAAGAACATAACCGTCGATACTTAGCCAAGGTTTACCGAAAGAACATAACCGTCTGGGAATACCATTTAAGAAAACCATCTGAGCAGCATAATTAGCTGAAGCCGGGATCCCGAAAACCAAACCATAACCATAAGAACCAAAGTAACAACGGGGAAATATGACACAAAGTCATAACCCAAATGCTCACTCGAGGGAGCTAACTCATCTCATCCAAGGCCAATCTGGACTGGGGAAAAAAGGCCCAGTGGACAAGCCTTATAGTGAACTTGGCTGTGTGCCACTATAATTCTTTCCGCCTCCACTCGATTACAAAAAAGGTCCAGTGGAAAAGCCATATAGTGAACTTGACTGTGTGCCACTATAATCCTTTCTACCTCCACTCGATAACACAAAACCAGCTGGACTTTCAAACAAAGCACTGTAATAAATACTTGCTTAAACAACAACCGAGGGCAATGATTCCAAAGTAGGGAACCAAGCCAAATACATCACAAAGATGAACCAATCCAAACCACATCAAAGGATGTTCAACTATATCCAATTAACATTCAGTCAAATTCCACAACACATATGTTCACAAAGGAACTGATTTCAAACACTAGAGTGTTCCACAACAACCCTCTAGGTACTCTAGGATATCACATAAGACCTAGACCAAGATTGAATTCTAAATCACTTGGATTGGAACAACTCAACATTTCAGCACTTATGGGCGGTCGCCCATACCAGACTGGGCGGTCGCCCAAAATACCCTGTTCCAGACCAAACCTTTCAGATAGCATGGGCGGTCTCCCAACCCCTTTCTGGGCGGTCGCCCAAAAACTTGACAGGCCCAAACTTTGCTAATTTTACTCCCTTTGTTTCACCGTCCCAAAAGTACTACACATTAACACTTATAACTTTACTAAGGCTACAAAATCAGTCTCAAAACAACTTTAACACCACTTTGAACCCAACCAAACCAACATACCAAATACTCCCTTTGTCCCAAAATTACAAGTATCACAAATATTATCCAAATCACAAAAATAACAAGTACAAGTACAAGTATCAAGTATAACATATATGACCATTTTAACATTTAAAGGGGAATTAGTAACTTACCTATTTCCGGAAAAAGTATCGCAGAAATATGTTTTGTTCGGGTAGAAATGACCTATTCAACGCTTATGAATTATGGACAATTTAGAAACCATCCTTAAATTCTTCATATATAGGGTTGTCCAATAGAAGCTAGGCCTTATTGTTGGTAGTGGTGCCCTAGGCACGTTTAATAAACGTTGTAATTGTTATCATTTATTTCATATCAATAAAGAGATGTTTTGATTATTATTGTTGTTCATGCTTACTTATAATAATCCCCGTCCCTAGTACTTATTAAGCACTAGTATAAAGGCTAAATGATCATGAGATGATCATGTTAGATTTATGGGTACTTGTTTGGAACAAGGTACTGGACATGACCCGCTGTATGAGATTTATGTCATGATCTATGTCGTACATATATCTCATATTAGTTATGTCATTCGAATCCTTAGACATGAAGTTATTATGGTCTTCCACTTGATGAACATTGTGTTTGACATATTCAAACGCTACCTTAACACGGTAGTTATGAAGGGTATGATTGGCATAATCGGATTCCCGTTGGGAAGAATAATAAGCTAAATGGATTTGTCCCTCCACGGAGAGATGTCAAGCTTGGGCCCCTCGAAGGAATGATGTTGATGAAATGTTCGGCTGGACTCAAATGGATTGATTGGATCAATAGCATTTGAATTATCAACATATTCAGAATCGAGAAAGTATTGAACCAAAACAAGTTGACTGTTTGACCATGACTTGTGTTCAATGACATCGTGGACAAAAGGATTGTGACATATTCTAAAGGAATGCGAACTTGTATCTAGTTATACTATTTGGGTAGGTATGACGGTTTGCTAGAACCTAATCATATCTTATGGGATCATGTTTGAGCCCATTGCCAACTTAGTATAATCCTAGAGGGTCACACACAATAGAACGAATCTTAAATAAGAGGACTATATTGGCATTTAGGGTCGGAGGACCTCCAAGGAATTTCTGAAAATATTCTGGGCCTCCTGGTCAACCAAGCGGGCGCTTGGGTTGGACCAGGCGGGCGCCTGAATGAAGTCTGGAAGACCTGGACCTTCTGTTCAAATGAGCGGGCGCCTGGGTTGGACCAGGCGGGCGCCCGGTATGCCGACAGGAAAATTCCTAATTCGATTAGGAATGTTTTTTTTTGGCACAAGTTACCTATTTGGAATAGGTCTTAATTGTGTATAAAATCCCCAATTCGGCCAGACCATATTGACTAGTGCTTTTGTGAGTCTCAAAGAGTTTGAGAGAGATTTTATTTTGTTCTAAGATATCCTTGATTGAGGAACAAAATAATTCACAAATAAATTCCATATAGTTCTTTATTAAATTGTGAAAGTGTGTTTCATAATATTGGTCTAGCAACCAAGATCAAAGAAGTTCCTTTGATATTCGTTCGAAGTGTGGATACCGCTAGAGGGTGAAAATCATCATCTTCAAAGTTCGTGTTCAAGCTTTGTGATCGTGATCAAGTCTTCAAATCTCCACCAAAGACCAAGAGAAAATTTGATAGCCATCAAGGTTTAGTTTTTCCTTTATTCATCATGTTGTATTTGATTTAATCATATGAACCGATCCATGGCTTTGGGTTTCTTAAAATTTTAATTGCTATATTCCGCTGCGCATGTTACTTTGAAACCCAACAGTGGTATCAGAGCCCCGTTCATGTTGATTATTTCAATACCTAGATCATGTTGTGTGTATGTAAATTGTTTATGTGCCAAGCATGATATGAATATTGGATTATATGATGTTTATGTGTTATGTGATTTTATGTGGTTTATTGTTTTCAACTTTAATCGCACGATTCAATCGCAATAAAAATTATGGTGGATTATGAATTATTTAGATTATTGATTTTGATTAGATCAAAGTTTTAATAATCGGGAAAAAAATAATTTTGAGACAAAATTTTGAACTTTAAAATTCTATGCCACTCTGACCATTCAGGCGCGCGTTTGGTCATAACCGGGCGGGCGCTCGCTCGGCAGAATATGTTCTGATTTTGGTTAAAATCTGAATATAGAATTTTCGATAAATTCAACAAAACCAGTAACAGAACCAGTCCAGACTTGCTGATCTGGAATGGGTTTTGGGTAGTTAGTTTGTGTGTGGATTTTGGGGTTTGATTTTCCTATTTGTTTTAGTCTTGTGATTCCTAGATTGGTTCAAGTTTTGGATGGCTAATCTGCGTTCATCGAGATTGTGTTTCCCAAAATTGATCGCAATCAAAGTTTCAAAGATAAAACGAAGTTAGAATTATGAAGAGTTCATAATTGCTAAAATTGAGAAACAAAGTTCTTGATTCAAAGTTTGGAGATCCATGTGGAATTGTGAATGCAATTGGCCTACGTTCATCGAGACCATCTATTGCTTAGTTTCGGCCACATGGACTACTTTCTTGGTTTCTTGAATTAGTGCGGGATTGTGGTTGCCTAATGGCTTAGTTCGACCGCACTTCTTGTTGTCTTGATTTGGAGATAATAACCAAAGTTGAAATAGTCTCATCCTCATAATTATAGAAAAACTAATGACACATAAATATCATGCTTAAATTAATGGAGATTAATTTAGTGGCTAAACTTGATGTGTAACATGTTTATATTATGTGCTCATAAATGTGTTATATGCTATATGTGATGAACCTTCAAATAAAGTTTTAAGTCCTTCTTTGCCATGCCATGATTAAAACACTTGTTTATGCATGGGTAATCTTGATGTGGGTTCGCCTCCGCGAGGTGCATTAATCTTATTCATATATGAGCAAGATGAGGTTCATTAATTTAATGTGGGCTTGCCTCCTCAAGGTGCATTAAATTGAATGGTTCCTATGCGTTTAAAATGGTTGGACTTAATTAGGCGTCAAAACAGTTTTGGGCCTAGGCAAAAGATGAGATTAAACATGTTTTTTGAAATTGGATTTCTCAAAGAATCTCATAAAAAGGATCTAAGAATCATATGGGATATGATTGACATGATTGTCTACCTAATTAATTTAGTTTTTGAGCGGTCCGCCTCCGTGGACTCAAAAGTTAAATTAAAGTTGGATCTTAGCCCGATTAAATTATATTATACATTGGATGTATATGGAGGTTATATAAGTTAGTGGGAGTATTTTGTTTGAAAAATACATTATTTATCTCTTTAATGAAAAACCGGTACTTATTAAATTTTGGAAATTTTGCATATTTGTAGATAATGACTAATAACACTCAATCAATGTCGTTGCGATCGATCCTTGAGAAGGATAAGCTCGAAGAGAATGGTACAAACTTTATGGATTGGATCCGTAGCATAAGAATCGTTCTTAGGCAAGAAGATAAGTTGTACATTCTCGATGGGCCTCTCCCCGCTGAACCACCGCCTACTGCCCCTAGGGTAGAAAGAGACAATTACAAGAAACATCGTAATGATTCTAGAGATGTAAGTTGTCTCATGATTGCTGCTATGTGCTCAAAACTCCAACAAAGTTTGGAACATTTGAAAGCCTATGAGATAGGCGTGGAGTTGAGAACCATGTTTCAAGAGCAAGCTAGGCAAGAGAGGTACAAGACCATTGTTGCATTCACTACTTGTAAAATAAATGAAGGGCAACAAGTGAGTCCTCACTTTCTTAAAATGAAAGGTTATGTAGAGCACCTTGAGAAGCTTGGCTATCCAATCCCATTGGAGCTAGCCACGGATCTCATTCTTAATTCATTGCCTAAAAGTTATAATCAGTTTGTGATGAATTATAACATGCATGGAATGGATAAGAATCTCTCTGAGTTGCATGGGATGCTCAAAACTGCAGAGATGAAAATTATGGAGAAAGGTTCTCCCGTGATCTTGGTTCATGATGGGAAGAAGGCTAGTGCCAAAGGAAAGGGTAAGAAAGTTGTCAAACCCAAAATAAGCAAGGCAAAGGTTGCCAAGGCTTCTGAGGCAAAACCTGATTCACAAAAGGATGCAATCTGTTTACATTGTCAAGAAATTGGTCATTGGAAACGTAATTGCAAGGCTTTCTTGGAAGAGCAAAAGAAGAAGAAGAGCAGCAAGGTTGCGTCGACTTCAGGTATCTATATGATAGATATTGTCCTTTCTACCACTGATTCTTGGGTATTGGATACCGGATGTGGTTCTCACATTTGTCTAAATGTGCAGGGACTAAAGAATAGGAGACTGCTTAAAGAAGGTGAATTAGATCTACGCGTGGGGAATGGAGCAAGAGTTGCTGCATTAGCCGTAGGGACTTATGAAGTCACTTTACCTTCCGGATTAATTCTTGTTTTGAACAATTGTTATTATGTTCCGGATTTAAGCAGAAATATTATTTCAATTTCTTGTTTGGATAATGAAGGTTTTAAGTTTCTTATTGAGAATAAGAAATTTTCTATTTATTTAAATGATGTGCTTTATGGTATTGCTAATTCATTTAATGGCCTTTATATTTTGGATGTCAAGAATGAAAGTAATGACAATGTCTATCATGTAAACAAGAAATCTAAACCTAATGATGTAAATCATACTTATTTGTGGCATTGCCGTCTTGGTCATATTAATGAGAAGCGTATCTCAAAGCTCCATAGGGACGGACTTTTAGGTTCATGTGACCTCGAGTCATATGACACTTGTGAGTCGTGTCTTCTTGGAAAAATGACTAAGACACCTTTTACCAAGTTGGGTGAAAGGGCAAGCGACTTATTGGGGTTGATACATTCCGATGTATGCGGACCATTAAGTAGCAATGCTAGGGGAGGATTTCAATACTTCATAACCTTCACTGATGATTATAGTAGATTTGGGTATGTTTACCTAATGAAACATAAGAGTGAAGCATTTGAGATATTTAGAATATTTCAAAATGAAGTAGAAAAACAACTTGGCAAAAGTATTAAGGCACTTCGATCGGATCGTGGAGGAGAATACTTGAGTCAAGAATATGATGATCATCTAAAGAATTGTGGAATAGTTTCACAATTGACTCCACCCGGAACACCACAATGGAATGGTGTGTCTGAGAGGAGGAATCGGACTTTGTTAGACATGGTTCGATCAATGATGAGTCAAGTTGATCTTCCAATATCCTTTTGGGGTTACGCTCTAGAAACCGCTGCTTTCACACTAAATCGTGTTCCAACTAAATCGGTTCAAAAGACTCCATATGAGATGTGGAGCGGAAAGAAGTCTTGTCTGTCTTTCATGAAGATTTGGGGTTGCGAAGCTTTTGTCAAAAGACTTGTCTCAGACAAACTTGCACACAAATCTGATAAATGTATTTTCGTGGGATATCCTAAGGAAACTAGAGGATATTACTTTTACAACCGTGAGGACAACAAAGTGTTTGTTGCCCGAATTGGTGTCTTTCTAGAGAAAGAGTTTCTCTCCAAAGAAATCAGTGGGAGTAAAATAAATCTTGAAGAAATTCGAGACCCAGAAAATAACATTGAACCAATAGTTGAACAAGAACCACAAGGAGTTGTGGAACCTGTTCAAAATACACAAGTAACTCGCAGATCCAGTAGGTTACGATCCGAGCCCGAGAGATATGGATTTCTCGTAACGGATAGTAATGACGTAGAAATCATTGAGAATGATGAACCGTCAACCTACCAAGAGGCGATGTCTTCTCCTGATTCGGATAAGTGGCTTGGAGCCATGGAATCCGAATTGCAATCCATGCAAGACAATCAAGTTTGGAATTTGATTGATGCACCCGAAGGTGTAAAAACCATAGGATGCAAATGGGTCTTCAAGAAGAAGACTGACATGGATGGGAAGGTGCATACTTACAAAGCTAGACTTGTAGCGAAAGGTTATAAGCAAGTTCATGGTATTGACTATGATGAGACCTTTTCACCCGTAGCAATGATAAAGTCTATAAGAATTTTGCTTGCCATTGCCGCATATCATGACTATGAAATATGGCAGATGGACGTCAAAACCGCTTTCTTGAATGGAAAACTCCAAGAGGATGTGTATATGACACAACCAGAAGGTTTTGAACAAGATTCTAAGGTATGCAAGTTGCAGAGATCCATCTATGGATTGAAGCAAGCTTCTAGGAGTTGGAATCTCCGTTTTGATGAATCGGTCAAAGAGTTTGGTTTCATCAAGAACGAAGATGAGCCTTGTGTATACAAGAAGATTAGTGGGAGCATAGTGCTATTCCTTATTTTATACGTGGATGACATATTGCTCATTGGAAACGACATTCCTACACTTCAGTCTGTGAAGACTTGGTTAGGAAAGTGTTTTGCAATGAAAGATATGGGTGAAGCCGCATATATTCTTGGCATTAAGATCTATAGAGATAGATCAAGGAGGCTACTTGGTTTAAGCCAAAGTACATACATTGACAAGGTCATTAGAAGATTCCGTATGGAAAATTCTAAGAGAGGCACCTTGCCCGTGATACATGGAGTTTCTCTAAGCAAGACTCAATGTCCTAAGACAAACGATGAGCGTGAGAAAATGAATGATGTTCCATATGCTTCGGCAATTGGGTCCATCATGTATGCCATGATTTGTACTAGGCCGGATGTATCTTATGCTTTGAGCATGACAAGTAGATACCAATCCGACCCTGGCGAAAATCACTGGATAGCTGTAAAAGCGATTCTTAAGTACTTGAGAAGAACTAAAGACTCGTTTTTGGTCTATGGAGGAATGGAAGATGATCTCGTTGTAAATGCTTACACAGATGCAAGCTTCCAAACCGACAAAGATGATAGCCGATCGCAATCGGGTTTTGTGTTTATGTTAAATGGTGGAGCTGTAAGCTGGAAGAGTTCCAAGCAAAGTACAACCGCTGATTCTACAACAGAAGCTGAGTATATTGCTGCATTGGATGCTGCAAAGGAAGCTGTTTGGATTAAGAAGTTCATAACTGAACTTGAAGTGGTTCCTAGTATTGCTAATCCAATAGACCTTTATTGCGACAATAATGGTGTTATTGCTCAAGCAAAAGAACCAAGAGCACATCAAAAGTCCAAACACATACTTAGGCGTTTTCATATCATTCGAGAGATCGTTGATAGGGGAGACGTAAATATATGCAGAGTACCTACTGATGACAATGTTGCGGACCCGCTAACAAAGGGACTTCCACAAGCTAAACATGATGGTCATGTTAGGTCCATGGGTATTAGATACATGGGAGATTGGGCCTAGGGCAAGTGGGATATTATTGGTAGTGGTGCCCTAGGCACGTTTAATAAACGTTGTAATTGTTATCATTTATTTCATATCAATAAAGAGATGTTTTGATTATTATTGTTGTTCATGTTTACTTATAATAATCCCCGCCCCTAGTACTTATTAAGCACTAGTATAAAGGCTAAATGATCATGAGATGATCATGTTAGATTTATGGGTACTTGTTTGGAACAAGGTGTAACGACCCCAAAAATCCGTTTTATTTATTTTATAATTATTTTATATTTTTGAGAATTTTAAATTATTATTTTTTGTGTGCATTTTATTTGTTGCATCATATTATATGAATTTACACATTTTATTTGATTATTTGTGTTAGTTAAAATGTTGGTAGTAAAGTTTATTAGGGGAGTTAAAGTGTTAATGGAAAGTATAGGGGCCTTAGTGAAAGTGTAGTTGAGGGGTTAGGCATTAAAGTGGAAGTGGAGGGGCTTAACTATAAAATTGAAATTTGCACAAAACCCATCTTTATCACCTCTCCCTCCCCTGCGTAGTCACTCACCATTTTACTTCCCAAATCATTTTCCTTGAAGAACTCCATTGTTGGCTAAGGTAGAGTTTGATTCTTGCTCATTTTATTTCTTTTAATTTACTACTCCATTTCCAAATCTAAAAATATATAAATGTTCAGGGTGTTGAATAGATCATATCTACCGATCAATATTATTTTTCTTGACAACTTTTCCGGAAAATAGGTAAGTTACTAATCCCCCTTTTAAATGTTAAAATGGTCATAAGTATGCTATATATGCTTTATATGTTATAAAATAATGTTTTGGGTATATTTTTATATACTTGTAATTTTGGGACAGAGGGAGTAGTAAAAACTTGTACATAGCTTGTTAGTATTAGGAAGGGTATAGAAGTTGGTGTTTGTATGGTGCTTGGGCTGAATTTGTAGCCTTTGTAAGGGTTGAAAATGTTGAGGGTTGATAAGGTTAGTGTTTTGGGTTGGTGAGATGAAGGGAGTATTTTGTTTTCAGCCAAAATGGGATTTCTGGGCTGATTACACGACTCGTGTAGGGGTACACGAGTCGTGTAAGGAGAGATTCTGAAGGGGTGTTTTTCTACACGAGTCGTGTACTGTTACACGACTTGTGTAAAAGTTCTTACACGAGTCGTGTAGTGGTACACGAGTCGTGTAAAGGCCCAAGGTCTGAACTTGTGTATTTTTACGTAAAATCTTCCGGAGGTCATAACTTCTTCATCCGGACTCCGTTTTAGTCGTGTAAACTATCGTTGGAAAGCTCTTCTCGATTACTACACGATGGGTTGGTTATTGAGTGGGGTTTTGATTTTTATAGTACGTAAATCCAGTAGGTGATTAGTACCAAAAAAAGTATCCATGGTTCATTATGGTAGAGTGGGTCTTTTGTGATCAAGTTTGAATTAATGTGATTGTTTGGATGGATTGTGTGATGACTTAATGTCAATATGGTGCATACTATTATGAAAACGTGTTTACTTCTCTAAGATGAGCTTGTGTGGTTCCCTACTTTGGAATCATACCCCGTTTGTTGTTTAAGCAAGTTTTCTTTGCTTCGGTTGTGTCTAAAGTCCAGCTGGTACTTTTGTGTGTGTTGGGCAGTGATAGGGATTATAATAGTCTCCCGAGCCAAGTACATTATAAGGCTCCTATCATTGGTTTCCCATTTTTAAACCCCTTCCTTCGGCCAAAGGTTGGGCACTTTGGGTTATGACTTTGTGTCATTTTCCCCCCGTTGTTGTTGTTGTTGTTTGGTTCCGGAACCCGTTTCAGCTCTTCGATGCTGCTCAGTTGATGCCTCTCAGATGGCTATTGTTTGGTTTGAGAACCTTGGCTCAGTATCCACGTATGAGTGTTTATTTCCGCTTTATGTGTTGCATGATGAGTTGGTCGTTATTTCCAACCGGTATGGGACGGTTGGCGATAGGGAGCCTCTCATGTTATGTGCTATGTGTTATACGCTTATTTGTTAATATTGTTTCTTTATGATCATCATATTAGCATGTAATGTAGTTGCATTTTAGTAACTTACTGAGATTTATTCTCACCCCTTATTTGTTTACCGTTTTAGATAAGAAGGAGTCCAGGGAATAGGTCACAGCACAGGGAGGACGTTGGTAAAGAGATATTTGGTAAGACTTTTGGGAAGTGATGTGTATAAAGGATACATTATGTAAATGTAATACCTTTAGGGTAGTGTACCCGTGACTCAGTTATTTGTATCATCTCTTTTAGTTGGTGTTCGTGTTTGTAAATTTTATAAGTAGAGTTTATTATAGCCAAGTGGCTAAGTACTCATTTGAGAAAGTTTGTTTTGTGACTTAAAGTCATGTTTTGGTAACGTTTTGGTTGTGTGAACCTTTTTAAGAAAATATATTTCGAAAAATTTTCTTAGAGTTGCTTTACGACGTCTTCCTCGCGTGTCCCGGGCGTGGGGCCAAGTAGGACCACGGTTCGGGGCGCGACACAAGGTACTGGACATGACCCGCTGTATGAGATTTATGTCATGGTCTATGTCGTACATATATCTCATATTAGTTATGTCATTCGAATCCTTAGACATGAAGTTATTATGGTCTTCCACTTGATGAACATTGTGTTTGACATATTCAAACGCTACCTTAACACGGTAGTTATGAAGGGTATGATTGGCATAATCGGATTCCCGTTGGGAAGAATAATAAGCTAAATGGATTTGTCCCTCCACGGAGAGATGTCAAGCTTGGGACCCTCGAAGGAATGATGTTGATGAAATGTTCGGCCGGACTCAAATGGATTGATTGGATCAATAGCATTTGAATTATCAACATATTCAGAATCGAGAAAGTATTGAACCAAAACAAGTTGAATGTTTGACCATGACTTGTGTTCAATGACATCTTGGACAAAAGGATTGTGACATATTCTAAAGGAATGCGAACTTGTAACTAGTTATACTATTTGGGTAGGTATGACGGTTTGCTAGAACCTAATCATATCTTATGGGATCATGTTTGAGCCCATTGCCAACTTAGTATAATCCTAGAGGGTCACACACAATAGAACGAATCTTAAATAAGAGGACTATATTGGCATTTAGGGTCGGAGGACCTCCAAGGAATTTCTGGAAATATTCTGGGCCTCCTGGTGATATAAATGAAATTCAACAACCTCAAAATGAGGTAGAACCGGTGCTCTTAAGGAGATCTAATAGAGTAAGAAGAAGTGCTATTTCGGATATTTATAAAGTGTATCTTGCCAAGAATGAAGGACACTTAGGTTTAGTGGGAGATGAGCCTCTCATCTTCCATGAAACCATTAATAGTCCTAATTTTCATAAAGTGAATTAATGTCATAAATGAAGAGTTAAAATCTATAAAGATAACAACGTTTGGGATCTTGTCCTATTACCTAAAGATGTGAAACCTTTTATGGGTCTTTAAAACCAAAAGGAATTCACAAGGTAATATGGAAAGATATTAAGCCCGTTTAGTTGCTAAAGATTTTACTCAAAAGGAAGACATTGATTATAAAGAAAACACCTTTTTCGGTATCTTCTAAAAACTCTTTTAGGATCATTATGGCATATATGGCACATTATGATCTTAAACTTCATCAAATGGATATAAAAACAAGTTTTCTCAATGGAGACATTGAGGAAACTATTTGTATAAAGGAACCAGAAATGGTGACTGGTTTATTTAAGAAATCCATTTATAAGGTTAAGCTAACTTTTCGTTAATAGTACTTAAAACTTAATCAAGTTATTATTTCATTTGGTTATGAAACGAATTTTGATTAAGATTGTGTATACCATAAGTTCAGTGGGAGTAGATTTATAATTTTGGTCTTATTGTGGATGATTTTTGCTTGCTAGTAATAATATGAACCTTCTTAAGGAAACTAAGAAATTTCTTATTTGAAATGAAAGATCTTGGTGAGGCATCTTTGCATTAAGAATCCAAATTCACTGTGATCACTCACGAAGTGTTTTAGGATTATCACAAAGGCCTATATAGAAAATGTATTACAAAGGATTAAGCATGCAAAACTGTAAACCACTTGACACCCCTAATTTTAAAGGAGACAAGTTTAAAAGTCTCAAACAGTGTCCTAAAAGTAATTTTGAATCCAATTATATTGAAAATATCCCTTAGAAGCTTAATGTATGCGTAAATCTTATATTTATTGTTGGGATGCTTGGTCTATACCATAGCAATCCGGGAGAAAACATTAAGTAGCAGCCAAAAGAATGATAAAAGTATTTGCAAAAACACAAAAGAACTACTTGCCTATATTTGAAGTCGGATCATCTTGAGATCATTAGGTATTCCGACATTAGTTAAATTATATGGCTGCATAAGTTTATTAAGGGACTGCCAATTGTCTACAAGTGTCGAAAGACCGCTTAAGATTTATTGTGACAATCAGGCGGCAGTCTTACAACAACAAGAGTTCATCAAAGTCTGAAGGATATAGACATTAAGTTTCTTGTTATAAAGGATAATGAACAAAGAAATACAACTTATAGAAACAAACTCCATTTTAGAGGATCCGTTTATGAAAGCGTTATCATCTTCAGTGTTTCACATGGGTGTAACAATCTTGATAACATTTAGTATAGTGGGAGTTTGTGTTGTCTTTCGTTAATTGTTCTATTATTTTAAAGTTTTGATCTCATTTGGTTAAGTTGGACTAGTTGAAAGAATATGTATATATTCATTATGATTCCATGCTACACATCTACACTTTTGATCTATGTCATTTAGTTGGATTTGTATACGTGATTACTGTGGGTTTAGTTACGAATCAATTACAACGACTGCCCCTTTAGTCCTTATTCAGGGTTAAGATTGTTCCAACACTTTGATCATTCTCAATGCATGTAATAGAAAAAAGGAACAAATCACAAGGCAATTAATGAAAACCAAGTAACATTTTGGCACGGTGAGCAATATTTGAACACGTAGAGAGCTTTTTATAGAGGGTCTTGAGGAGCTTCATAGTTGCAGGATCAGCACCTTCAAGCTCGTCCATGCAATTACCCATATCCTGATAAGTAGCTTGCAATCTTGATTGGATAAAGCGTATGTCCTTGTTCTTGAATCCTACTAATGCCTCGTTTAGCCAATTGGGTATGAATTCAAAAAAAACATCGCAGGAGTGTGGAGCCTTCTTTTTGGCTGCAGATACGTCGACAATGCACCTGTTTATGCAGGCCAAGAGGATGGAAGGAGGGTCTGTACCTGTCTTGCCATTCTTGACAATATTTGAGATGAATGAGTTGCAGTAGGGGGCTTCGTTCGCTGGCGTCAAATCACACACTCTTCTCACGTCCGGCAGGGGCAGAGGGGAGGAGGAGGAGGAGGAACTTATTACGAGTGAAGAGGAGAGGAGGAGGACAACTATGTTTACCATCTCCATGGCCTCTTCTGATGATCAACAAATTACAACTTTACTTCAGAAGAGGTTAGGGGAAAGAGAGAGAAATTGATGAGGATTTTTTTTTTTTTTTTTATTGTTAGTGTTGTGCAGTTGCCTTTATATAGGATATGAACAGAAGAAAAAGAGAGGTTGGAGATGAATGGTTATGGGAATTATGTATCTAAGAAATGGTCAAGCGATAAAAAAGGATGCTAAATCATTCCTATTCTCTGCCTTAAAAAAATAAATAAATAAATAATAAAAATAAAATGACTGAATTAGTGGCTTGTATCCTACAAGTTTAATTGCCATAGTACTTTTAGAATTTGATATTTTTTCTTTTTTTTAAAAAAAAAAAGTTGACTTACTATTAATAATCATAGTATTATCATATTTGAATCAATAGTAATCATAGTATTATCATATTTGATCTCTTGATTTGGATAATATTTATCTTATTTTCTTAGCTCTTTTATGCTTAAATATTACTCCTCTGTCCCTCTAAGGTTCTTAGTTTGAGTAGGCACGTGGATTAAGAAAAAGTAATGTTGTGAGTATGAAAAGTAAAGTAGGAAAGAGAAAATGTGTAGGTAGTTTTTGTTGTGAGAATGATAAGTGGGTCTTATAGTTCATTTTAAATAATAAAGCAACTAAGAACCTGAGACAAACCAAAAACGAAAATAAAAACCTTATGCTGGGACGGAGGGAGTATCTCAAATCCTTGTTTCATCACTGATACTAACCTAATAATTTTTCTTATATAGTTTCAAACTTTGCATAAATATGAATAACTTTTATTCCGTCTTTAATTAATGCGTCATAATTATCTCGAAATTTCTTGTCATTGATTGGGAGGATTGCTAGCTTTTCTGTTTCTTTTTTTTTTTTTTTTTTTTTTTTTTTTTAGCAAAAACCAGTAGATGCATGCATGGAAAACCTATTGCTAATACTTGTGCGTTTACATTTCATTTTTATTTTATGTTTATATTCCTATACTCACTACCCAAATTATTAATCCTTGTTTAAATTTCTTCTGACAGTTTAATCTATATTATATATGAAAGCAGAAGAATTCTAAGCCTTCACAAAATTCCACGTGGCATTATGACGTGGAAAGCCACGTGGAATTTTGCTATTGGCAAGCCCATTCTTCATGCTTCCGTTTAAAAAAAATAAAAAATTACTTACCTTACTAATATTCGGTTGACTCAAAGAGTAAATTTGAATTTTCAAAGTCAATTTTTCATTCTCAAATATGCATGATTTTTTTCCGAATTTCTAGCTTTATTTGTGGATAAATGATTTCAATCTATATAGAATATATTTAATTTAAAGTTAAATACACATTGTCTTTATCACATATTAATTTCAAATCTTAAATCAGTTGATACCAAATCTAATCTAAGTGCAGTGCTTACAACGTATAATGAATTTCTCACAAAATCCATCTAATCTATCGACCCAACTACAATTTAAATTTATCTAATAAAATATATATCAGATTAAACTAATTTTAAAACAACAACAACAACAACAAATCCTTAGTCCTAAAATAATTTGGGGTCGGCTAACATGAATCCTTATATGTCATCGTGATAAAAGGAAGAGAGAGAGAGAAAGAGAAAGAGAGAGAGAGAGAGAGAGAGAGAGAGAGAGAGAGAGAGAGAGAGAGAGAGAGAGAGAGAAAGAGAGGAAAAAGATGGAAAAATAAAATAAATAAATAAATAAATAATAATAATAAAAAGTACGATCAACCCCCATCATTCACATGAATTTTCGCCCTTCACTCCGGCCTCTTCAACGCCACATCTTCATCCACTCCGAGTAAACTCATATCATTTTCAATCAATTTAATCCAAGTTTGCTTGGGTCTTCCCCTACCCCTCGCCATTTTATCACTTATCCACTCTTCAGGCCTCCTAACCGGTGCATCACTCGGTCTCCGTCTCACATGACCAAACCACCTTAGACGATGCTCCCTCATTTTATCCTCAATGGGCGCAACTCCTATATTACCCCTGATCACCTCATTTCTCAATCGATCTTTCTTGAATGTCCACACATCCATCGTAGCATACGCATCTCCGCTACATTCATCTTATGAATATGACACTGTTTCACGTCCCAACATTCAGTGCCATAAAGCAGTGCAAGCCTAATTGTCGTACGATAGAATTTTCCCTTTAATCTATTTGGCATGCCACAATCACAAAGAAATCATGTGGCACTCTTCCACTTCAACCAACCTGCTTTAATCCTATGAGCCACATCTCCATCCAATTCTCCATCTTTTTGGATAATAGATCCAAGATAGCGAAAGAACTCGGAAGCTTGGACAATTTTTCCATCGAATGTGATCACTCCTGCCTCTCTGCTTCCAACTTTGCTAAATTTACACTCCATATATGTAGTTTTGCTTCTGCTTAACCTAAAACCTCGAGATTCCAAAGTGCGTCTCCACAACTCCAATTTACTTTCAACACCTTCTTTTGTCTCATCAATCAGCACAATATCATCTGAGAACAACATACACCATGGAATATCATCTTGGATTGACCTCGTCACTTCATCCATTATCAGGGCAAAGAGAAAGGGACTAAGTGCAGAGCCTTGATGCACTCCAATCGTGATAGGGAACTCTTCTGTCTTCCCAACACTTATCCGTACACTAGTACTAACTCCATTATACATGTCCTTGATAATATCAATATATTTCTTTGAAACGCCTTTCTTTACTAAAGCCCACCAAAGTACCTCTCTTGGCACTTTATCATACGCCTTCTCCAAATCAATGAAAACCATGTGCAAATCTTTATTTGTATCTCGATATTTCTCCATGATTTGTCTCATAAGATAGATTGCGTCCATAGTCGATCTGCCGGGCATAAATCCAAATTGGTTATCCGAAATATTCACAATTTTTCTTAGCCGTTGTGCAATCACTCTTTCCCAAAGTTTCATAGTATGGCTCATAGTTTGATCCCTCGATAGTTGGGACAATCTTGGACATCACCTTTGTTCTTATACAAAGGGATTAGGGTACTTTTTCTCCACTCCAATGACATTGTGTTACTTCTCCAAAAAAATAATGCATGACATGAGACTAAAACCCACAACCTCTTGCTCAAATTTCCTACAACTTAACCACTAAACTACACACATTAAACTAATTTTAAATACTTTAAAAATCAATTGGCTTGATAGACTTAATGTATATCATTAACTAACAAAAGTTTTATCTAATAACATGAAATCATCCGTCATTCTAGGCTTTAATCAATCAAATATATATATATGTATATGTCAATTAGGAATCTGATAAAAAGATGAGATAACTAATATATAACTATTATAGGATCTTCTTATATTCAAAGCCATGAAAATTGTCTTTCCAATTAAAATTCACATTGACAAATTATTATTTAGTTTGATTTATATGCAGATTAATATGGTGAAGGTCGAAGATTGGTTCATAATTCGACATGGATGTTAAGAATGAGGCTTTTAGCTTAACCCTATATTGTTTATGCATGTATTCTTCCCTAAATGACTGCTAATTTCACCCGTTCTTGTGCAGGAACCTCTGGTTAATAGAGTGAAGAGTGGATTTCATGAAACTGATACTAAATGTAAATGGTAGGTTCATTCTTGTATGTTTTTATGAATCATCAAAATTAGTTCTTCATAATTTAGAGAGCAAACAAAAACATAATCCTTTTATCCTTCAAAATTTCATTGCTCCAGCGTAAGATTATTTTTATTTATAATAATTTACTACATATGTCCCAAATGAATGTCCAAATTTACTCTTGAGTAAGAGCAAATTTGGACATTTTATTTTGAGACGTAGAAAGTATTTGTTTTTGTTTATGGATGACCCATTCAAAGAGTCTTACTTCATGAAGGGATGAATGAGTACAGTTGTTTTTTAGGAATGGGATGGGATGATGATACGATCTCTTTGTTCCTGGAGGGTGGCTGACAATGATTTGGCCAACCATGATGAGCTGCGAGCTGAAGGGAATGCGTTAATCCTATCACCATGCAAGAGCTTCTTCATCAAAATGAGTCTCTTGAGCTTAGAGATATGGTTGTTTGGTTCTCAGTTCGTGTTTGTCTTGCCTATACCATTGAAGATGTCCTTCAAAAGCCTATGGTATATATTTGTAAGAAGAACATAAAGTGATTATTTTTAATGCTCATTTTTACTCCCTCCGTCCCAGCTCACTTGAGACTTTTTGACCAAAACCGGTCAACTTAAGGTCGGTTTGACCAACACTTTATAAAAATATTTATGTTCCAAAATACTTTTTAAAAATTGTTATTGAGAGGATTTTTAATGGTGGTCATTTTACATTTTTTTAATTTTTGTTCGGATCATAAATATTTCTATAAAGTGTTGGTCAAACCGACCTTAAGTTGACCATTTTTGGTCAAAAAGTCTCAAGTGAGCTGGGACGGAGGGAGTATATTGTTACTATGTTTAAGGTTTATTACTATCACTCTTATTTATTTTGACCACTTTGACTTTTTATATATCTTTCTTTGGAAATAATTAGTTTCATTGATAGGTCAAAGTTCATTTGTTTTTGAATGTTTTTTTTTTTTTTTAAACCATTTGTTTTTTAATGTTAAAAAGTTAAAATTGAAGGAAGTTAATGACCTATATAAATGGGACGGAAGGTTATGTAGAATGAAAGAATGGCAATTAGTAATTCTTTGACCAATAGTTTAGATAGACATGATGTCACAAAACAATATCAAATCTGTCTTTTTTTAAAAAAAAAAAATATAAGGATAAATAAAAGAGGGTATCAATATTATCCAAAATAGTTATTTCTAAAATAAACGGGTTAGCTATATTCCAAATATTCGTAGTGAATTAATGAGTTTTCGCATTCATATCAATGAATACATGAATTTCTTTCTAATTAATGAGTTCTATGATGATAAACTTAATTCATCTTGACAAATAATACTATAATTCAATAAATCTATTGATATTAATAAAAAATTAAATATTCTTAAGTTTATGAAACATAGAGGACAATTTTTTTAACCATATTCATAAAGCAATTAAATAAAAAGTAAATTTGGTAAGTAAAAGATGCATGACTATAGCCTCTTCAAGATCAGAAGTTGTGTTGTTTTTCTGAGGAAAAGGCATACTTTACATTTGTGCTATACATAATTTTCTGAAAAGAATGCACTTGATAAACTTAATGAGGATATGTATGTTCCATGTATGAAGGAGGAACCGGGTGGTGATAAAGATTTTTATATTTACTAATATAAAAATGATTTAAGCAATTAGTTCTTTTTCTAATATAACCAGCAATTTAACAGTAATTACATTAAATAAATTGTAATTATCAAATCAAATACTATCATAGTTTGTGTGTAGTTTTCTTAGTCACAAAAGTCCTCTTTTTCAAATGTGAATTAGAGGGGTTTATATAGGTGTAAAACTGGATGTTTTTTGTGCCAAAACGAAGTCACAAAGATCAGTTTCCCTGGCAAATCATGTAAAATGAGCAAGGGAGGGATTCTTGGACAGGAATCTGTAACTGACACCCAGGTGCGCGTGCCTCCTGCCTTGATGGCGGGACGCGCGCGCTTCTGACCCCTACGGGCGGAAGCGTGCGACTTCAAGATGGATTTTTTGACAGAATGGACTGGAAAGTTAGCCCAGTTATTCAGTTTAGCCCATGGACTTAACGAAGTCAGTCAAGAACTTAACGGAAGTAACAGAAACTAACGAGAAACACTTAAAATAGGGAGAAACACAAGATCAACCGTGCAATCGGGGTGAGCGGTCCAAGGCGGGGTGTCTACTAGGAGTGTAAACGGTTCGGTTTGGTTCGGTTTGAGCGTATTTAGAGACCAAACCGCTAGTCATCGGTCTGAAGAAATCCCAAACCGAACCAAACCACCAAAATTTTGAAACTGAACCAAGCTGAACCGCCATAGTTTGGTTCGGTTCGGTCTAGACCGTGGTCCAAACAAAAATCGGTTTATAGACCAAACCACGGTTCAAAACGGTCTAGTTGAACAATCCTGGTCCGTGGATATCGTCTCAAATGTTAAGCCGACCCTCTTTAATTTCTTTACCTGCACCACCTCATTTTAAACCACTTCCTCCCTCAACCCCTTTCTCTCATTTTCCATGTGGGAAAAATATAACTTCCTCAAACCCAAACACCCAAACTTCCTACACACCAGGGATTTACGGGCCACTTTTCCAAAAGTGTAGCAGTTTGGAGCGATTGGTAAATCTTTGGCCCTTCCACAAGCATGGACCTGCTAATGTGAAGTAAAGACTTTCTTTTCATTTTCTTACCGTGTTTGTCAAATATTTTTAATTTCTTCTGCTTCCATCATTATTCTCGTATGTAGTCTATAATCAACCAAGTCACTTTTGATTGATTTGTAACCTTTAAACAGGACAAAGGCTCCTGGTAATAACAATACTAGTAAAATAACCTTTTCACTAACATTGTTTCCTTGTCATCTTGGACCTCCTTGATATTCAAAGAAGTCAGATGGTTCCCGAGGCCTGTGTACCCATCTATCTGTGGTGTTCAGCACTTAGCCTTTAGGATTGGATCTCTTGGCCAATATATAATCTTAATAAATCTGAGGGGAATAAATTATTTGGAATTAGAACAATCCCAGAACAGATCTGAAGTTTGAGTATTGAATGAATAGGAACAATTTAAATTATGTCTGTAAAGAATTATAGAAATCTGAGTTCTTGATTTAGAGAAACCCAAGAGGGTTTTAATTTGAGGTAGAAATGGGTAAAGTTTTTTTGCAAGATTTAGAGAGAGGAACGGAAAGGAGAGCATGCATTAGGAGACAAAGTTGCACACTCCCGTGAATATAGAAATGCTTTCCCACATTGAGAAGGAAAGTGTTGGTCCCAGAGGGGCAACAAGGGTATGAAAAATGCTAGAGGGGGGGGGGGGTGAATAGTGTTTTAAAATTCTTTTCAAACCCTTTTTGCAAATCAATGGCTTATGCGCACAGTTCTCAAATAAGCTAAGTATAGCGCGCAGAGAGAGTGTGAAATGCACAGCGGAAATTTAAAGCAACACTGAGCAGGGTATACTGCGCAGGGTAAAAACGCACGCGCTAAGGTTTGGCTAAACTGTTGGATAAAATCGGATTCTAAGGCAATAGGCAATAAAAAACACAGCAGCAATAGCAGCAATCTGGTAGGATCAAACAAAGCAGTAATTCAGAAATAACTAAGCAGGAAGTAAATAGCAGAAATAATGAACAAGCTATTTGGAGAGGTTCGATCGATGAAAGATCTACGTCCTCTACCAAGATGGTTAGTCTTGAATTTTCTAATGAGATATATATTGATATGAGGAGCTTTTACAAGATTACAACGAATCAAAACACAAATCAAAATCTAATCAATGAAGAGCAAATCCTAGACTAAACCGGTGTTTCTCAAGAAGTAAGATCTATATGATCGAAGCTTCAAGAGGTGTGTGTGTGGCAGAAATTCTGGGCTCTATGAATCTAAGAGATGAAGAGCACGAAGAATTCTGGTGATATAAGGCTTAGGATCTGGGCAGGAGTTTGAAGGTTTGAAGGTTGTTCTTGAATCTGGGAATAGTAAGCAGCAAACTTCAGAACTTCAGGAATACTTGTAAGCACAAACTCTAGCAACTTGGAAATGAAGATGAGCAGGCTATTTATAGCAGAGAGCTTAAAACTAGCCGTTGGTGCTCTGAGCAAGGACGATGAGTTGGCACAATAGGATTGGTGCGCATGTGTCCTTTATAGCCGTTGGAGCTCTGATCAAGGTTGATGACCTGGCACAATGTGATTGGTGCGCAGGTATCTTTGAGCCGTTGGAGACTGAGCATGTAGACCAAATTCAAACGCTTCATCTGGAAGGTTGACAGCTGTCTCCATTTGAAATATTATGTTTGAGCGCATCTCCACCGTTGGCTATGCTGAGTGTGCAGGATTTGTCGTTTATGCACAACTAAGTGTACATCTTCTGAGCGCTTTCCAAGTTAGGTGATCTGAATGCATTGAAAACTGTGCAAGGTTGAATGCTGCGCAGAGGAGACCTGCGCAGTGATGTCCTGCGCAGAGAGTCCTGCGCAGTAACCACAGTCTTGCTTAGATCTTCATTCCTTCTTCGCTCCAAGTCCTATATTCTAAGCCTATACTATAAAATGGACTATGCTAAAAAAAT
The DNA here is from genome assembly GCA_026119855.1 of Campanula takesimana. NCBI lineage: Eukaryota > Viridiplantae > Streptophyta > Magnoliopsida > Asterales > Campanulaceae > Campanula > Campanula takesimana. Next base: position 662,953 of record JAOWBW010000116.1, on the reverse strand, counting down.
GAAGTTATAAAACTTCTTACATAGGGTTCTAAAGTCCATAAAATACTCTTAGGTGATGGTATCAATCATTTCTAACATAAATAGGAGGGTTAAGAAGTAAGCATACCCAACAGAAAGAAAGGGGGAGAGGAAGGAGGTGGATACAAATAGTCATGCCATGGTTCGGTTTAGTGGTTTGAACCGCGGTTCGGTCTTGCGGTTTAAACATTGGTTCGGTCTTACGGTTCAGACCTCGGTTCGGTTTGTAACGGTTTGGTTTGGTTTAGCTTTGAGGCTTCAAACCGCGGACCATACAGAACCAGGTGGTTTGTCAATTTTACAAACCGAACTGAACCATTCATGTTTAAAAACCGAACCAAACCGCATGGTTTGATTCGGTTCGGTTTCAAACCGCGGTTCAGACCGAACCGTTGACACCCCTAGTGTCTACATAAGGTTCTTAGTTTTTTTGTTGTTTCTCTTAAGCAACTTTGTTCAATAATTATTGGTTAATCCAATTATCGTAATGAAGATCTAAAAGTTGTTATTGATAGTATTTATAATAGTGTACCAATAACAAGTTTTAAAATTTTCATCACTTGCTCAAAGTTCCTTCAAATAAGCCTCTAAATAACTAAGAACCTTAAACTATGACAAACTAAGAACCTTAAACGGGGACGGAGGTAGTACTTCATAGTTACCATACCACTTAATGCAACGTACTTTTCAATTTATTTAAAATAATGCAATTTTCGTACTTTTTAATACATTTTAATGCATCGTACTTTCTAAATTTATTATCAAATAATGCAACTCAGTTGCATTATTTGTAATATTTCTTAAAAGTACATATCAATTATGTTGTCACTGGATAGTACATTGCATTTGGTGTAACAGAGGGTATAGTACATTGTACCGATTGGTAATTATTCCATAAAATATCAGCCCTTTTTTTTTATCCATCATTTTACAAACTTTTTTTGTGCTCTAGCATTGCATTGTCAGTTGTGTTATACTGACTTGACATTTGAACAGAAGAAAAAGTATACTAGTAGTTGAAGCAACAAGTAAAATAGTAAAAGACAGTTATGTGATCCATCAATAATCAAATTCATTGCAACTGTAACTAAACCAATGTTGTCTTTCACTACAGTGTACTCCCTCAGCTCAATCAAAATTGGTCAACAGGGTCGTTTTGACCAACATTTTATAAAAATATTTATGTTCCAAAAAAAAAATTAAAAATTGTTATTGAGAGGATTTTTAATGGTGATCATTTTACATTTTTTTAATTTTTATTCGGATCATAAATATTTCTATAAAGTGTTGGACAAACCGACCTTAAGTTGACCAGTTTTGGTCAAAAGGTATCAAGTGAGCGGGGACGAAGGGAGTATAATAATAATAATGTAAAATATATTATATACTCCTTCCGTCTCATCTCACATTGAAACCTAAGAGGTGGGCACAAAATGAAAATAAGTTTCAAGTGCGGAGGGAGGTGGAGAAACCAGAATAGAAAGGCAATCCAGTATGTTTGAGCCAATAGTCACTCTTAATGAAGTGTGCCGGCGTATAATGAAGAACCTCGTTTCTGTTTGTTATCGCCCGATAATTGGGCCAGTTTACCCTTGTGTTTGTGGGAGAACCAGGTCCCCTATTCCCATACTCACGGTAGATACAGGTGTCGTGGTAGTTCTCTTCGGGCTTGTCAGACCACTTAGAAAACCCTTCTGGACGAATCAGATCACCCAATTCAGACTCCATCACGATGGTCCTGGCTGCACGCTTCCATGGCCGACCCAAGTATGTTGCTATTGTCAGCCTCTCCCCAAACAAGTCCTTATCTGCCATTATTCTGCAATTCTGAATAACCACACCACCTTTTTCTTTCCTTCTCTCCCTTCCATCAGCTGTAACCATATTTGATTGCCCTCGTCCCGGCTTTCGCACAATTATGTCGCTGTCCTGGATCACTGCCTGCCCACCCCCAAATATGAAGTCTACCGTTCCAAAGATGGCACAGTTTTTGTAGAATTGGTCATTTTTGTGATAACATAGAGTGTCTTGGTACCCCTCAATGCTGCAGTTAAAAAAGGCAACATGATCTGCAAACACTAGAACAGCTACAGCTTGGTGCCCTTCATATCCTGCCGTGTTTCTCACTGTCATTGACTTCCCTATGAATCCATATCCATGAACCGCTGCATGCACGTTCAATTCAATTTTAGCAGCATATGGAAAACAAATTGAATCCAATGATTATGTATATACATATAGCTTACTGAGTGTCCCAGTGTTTACTGTTTCAATGCCCATGAGTTTTTTGTTCAATCTTCCTGTAATGATGGTCTTGCCAGGCCCATCTCCATACATGTATACGTTCGATTGCATCTCCTTCACTGTAACTGTCTCGTCATAGATCCCCGCCTTAACATAGATGACAAATCTTCCTTTGAACCCAGCCTTGGGATATGAAGCTAGTGCATCTCGAATTGTCTTGAACTGACCGCTCCCATCCTTTGCAACCACTGCATTGGGCGGTGGAGCACCCAAAAGATTGCGTTCGGCTTTCGAGAACCAACTGGGGTACCCCTCGCGCTTGACCACCTCAGCTTCCTCAAGGAGCCTACGAGCGTTTGTTGAAGGATTTGGTAGACTGATCCCAAATGTTTTGAGTATATCGACAATCCCCCAGACTATGTCTTGGGAATTGTATGTAAGCTGGGTTGTTTTGAGCAGAGCATTTTCCATCGCAGTCTTGTGCTCGGGATTATCTATTTCGTCGAGGCACGTTGTTAGGTCAACTCGGACGGCGGTCAACCATTTGAGAAGGTCATCAACGCGTTCTCCGAGCAAGTGCACTTGAGTATCGTTAACTATCTTCAATGACACCTTGAGCTCATCCAGTGCAAAATCTAAGCACTCCTGGCACGTCAGGAAGCGATGGTCTTCCTGGGGGTTCTTTGCCAGGTCCTTCTTGAGGGACCCGGTTATGTCCTTTGATTTCATTGCTTCTTCAGCGGTGGCGCTAATGGCACCCATGACATAGTCTTTGGGAGTGGCATTAGGGTTCTTATTGGCGACCTCACCAAGGGTCCTGGTGCAGGTTTCTTTCAACTCTGTTGCTTGACAGATATTGGCAACAGCCTGGGTTGAGGTGGGCGTCTTATTGGTGGATTCCCCGCGATTCACCACCACAGCTACTACACCTATAACCACACCGACAACAAGAATGAAGGACACCACCGACACTAGTGCCTTTTTTCCCGTCATTTCCATTTTCTTTCTTGCTCACGCAGTAATTTGCTCTCACTCGTTCCTGCTTTAAAAATGAAATGGAGAGAACAAACCACTATGAGGAGGTGCAGAAAAAATGAGCAGGAAGGCAAAAGAGGGAGGGGTGTTGGATTACAAGAAAGGAACGAAAGGTGAGTTTTTTTTTGACCAGGAGGATGGAAGTTGGAAAGGATGATTGTCCATAAAAATAGCTGTGGAATTGTGGTTAAAATGATCATGGCGAATAACAAGAGCGTTTTAAGCGAGTACCATCATTTAATTCAGGAAATATTCATCTTTCATTTTTCTTTTTACCAAACTGTCAGTCACCAAGAAAAGAGGTAAATGGAGATGAAGAAGAACTTCACTACTGTATATTGGAAGGTCTAGTTTCATACACTTAAGCAGCAGCTATGTTATGTGATGTACGAAAGAATTGTGAATAACATCTTTCATTTATTTTTCGATTTTCCTACTGGTTAATGTTTTGATAAATAATAACAAAGTGATTTGTTTACAGAATAAGTATGGAGTTAAAATTGATTTGAGTGCGTCTTGTTGACTATGAAAACTAGTTAGATTCTGGACAAGGTAAAAAATGCTAAAAGTGAAGCCATAACAACACTGATTATTTATGTAAAAAGCCAATGACATATTCTGGAGAAAAAAAATGGACAAACTAAATCTCTTTACAGCACACAAGGCGCCTAAGCTAAACAACATAAATCAAAATCTTCTTTCATAAATTCTCTATTTTTGGCGGTCTTTTGAGACAAGTTTATGACCGCCACCATTCCTCCAAACGCCACGTACAGGCAACCCTTCACCAGAGTCCTTGCCTCCATCTGAGGCTTGGTTTGTGGGATCAGAATGCTTTGCATCTAAAAGTGCAGCCAATGAACCATCACCCAGGCGAACTCTGTGGAATTTCGATGTTTTTTTCTTTTGCTTACTTCTACAGTCTCCATCATCCCCTGTATTTTGGTTAGATCCCCCACCACTATCAGACCTGAAATCTGCTTCATTTCCTTTCTTCCCCTTTAGTAAGGTTAGACCAGGTGAATTCAACTCCACCCGTGCTGACTCATCAGCCACCGCTTTTGATTTGCCTTTAGCAGTGCGGTACCCATCCTTTGACAACGTCTCCACCTCTTCCTCTGGTGTCCTGTAGTTCGATTGCAGCGTACGTACACTGCTTAATATACTATCTGCCAATTTATCTCTCACGTTACCGCTTTCAGAAACTAGGTTTTTCCCTTTGTTAGTGCCACTGAGGAGCTGACCCTGAATAGTAGCGTTATAGGCTGCAACAAGCTCTCTCTCTTTCTCTGGGTCAGGACAAAGCCTAGCTAGGTCAAGAACAAGATGAGACAAGCCAAACTGCTGTGCATACGCTAGATATGTTGCAGCACCGATTGAACCTTGGCGATATTCCCCAGATATTTCTTTGAAAGCATTAAATTTATCTTCATCAAAATCAAGTGCTGCACGCATCCTTTCAACCATAGACTTGTTTGCAGTGCGCACATCCTCCACTTTCTGCATCACCTGTCCGCCAGCTGGCTGATTGCGTGTTTGCACAGCAGCAGATACAGGAGGAAAATCAGACGTGGGACCCGCCTCAACAAGATTTGGGGCAGATGAGGAATGGCGAATCCTACTTGTATTAACCCAATTGCTCGAAGAAGACGGTTCATGAACTGATACAGGCGGCGCTTGAACAAAACTTGAATAGCTAGAGCCTGCTGATTTGGGGTTGATTACAGGCTTATTCTGGCCAGACTTTGGCAACAAACTAGGAAAGCTATCTGTATTAGGCCTCGGTTGGACTGCTGGCCAGGCCTGACCTGAATTAGTCTGACCTGAATTAAGAATGTTCACCTTCTTTTTGTTCTGCCGGCGGAGATTTTCCGCCATGGTGTTTTTCTGTAAAGCTTCATAATCAGGTGTGGGCTTTTGTTGACTACCTGAAGCAAGTGGAGGAAAAGAAGACTCTTCCAAGGGAGTGTTCCTTGGCCTATGCGACACTGCCTGAAGGTATCTTGAAGGTGGCTCCAAATCCGTAGTAGCTAATGATTCAAAGGGCTGAATGATTGGATCAACATCACTTGTTTCGCCGTGATGAGAAATTACTGGTGCATTTGATGATAACGGATCACTTGCATGGGATGTCTCAAAACTGGCTTCAATGGCTCTAGAAAGATCAGCATCAGATGCATCACGTCGAAATGCTAGCCCACCCCCACGACCACCCCCACGCCCTCGCCCTCTTCCATGCCGATTATCTTGTTCATTGTTTCCTCGATATCGGAAACTTGTAGGTATCTATATATAAACATAAAAATGGCATCAGATTATTATATCCCTTCAGAAAAAATAACATATACTCCCTTCGTCCCACCCGAATTAGGAATTTTGAGTTGGGCACGGGGATTAAGGAAAAAGTGTTAGTAGAGTATGTGTTGTGAGTATGAAAAGTGAAGTAGGAGAGAGAAAGTGGGGTAGAGAATAATGAGTGGAAAGTTGTTGTGAGTGTGAATGTGGGTCCCATTAAATAATACACTTCCATTTTTGTGTTGCCCTAAAGCGAATGGGACACCCAAAATAGAAATTTGTCCTAATTTGAGTGGGACGGATGGAGTATTAAGTACATACATAAATACTCCATCCGTCCCACCAAAAGACACAAATATGTTTTCGACACAGAGATTAAGAAAATGTGTAAGTGTGTGAATGTTGTATAAAAAGTGAAGTAGGAGAGAGCATAGTTGTCAAAGGCAACCGCCCGCCTCGCCTTTTTGGCGCCTTGGGGGGTCGGTCTCCTTTTTATAGCCAGGCAGGCAGATGTACGCCTTTTCTTCACGAGGTGTTCGCCTTGCTCACCTTTTTGCCGCCCGCCTCTCCCCTCTAGCCTTTTTCATTTTTTATATTTTCTTTTCCCTTATTTTTCAAATTTTCATTTAGTTTTGCATGACTTTAGAACTTGATTTCTTTCCTCAATAATATTTAAGGGCTTAAGTTTATTTCACTTGCTTAAACTAGTACTCCCTCCGTCCCTAAATGAATGTCTTGAAAAAAAATCAAATTTGCTCTTGGTCAAGAGTAAATTTGAAAATTTTTCGAACATTCATTTAGGACAGAGGTAGTACTTGTTTTGTTGATTTGAACTTCGTAATTTTAATTCATGCGCCTTTTGTTTTAGAATTCTTAATTTTGAAGTTTGAACTATGTCAGGATACTATTATGTGTGGAATTGTGAAATTTATTTAATGTTTTATTCTTGTTCATAAAAGTTTTAGCTTTGTTTATGTGTTCCTCCCTCCGTCCCACCCGAATTAAGATTTTTGAGTTGGGCACGGGGATTAAGAAAAAAGGGTTAGTGGAGTAGGTGATGTGAGTATAAAAAGTAAAGTAGGAGAGAGAAAGTGGGGTAGAGAATAATGAGTTGAAAGTTGTTGTGAGTGTGAATGTGGGTCCCATTAAATAAAACACTTCCATTTTTGGGTTGTCCTAATTCGAATGGGACACCTAAAATGGAAATTTGTCCTAATTCGAGTAGGACGGAGGAAGTATATATTACTAATTTTTAGTTCTATTTTCCTCCTTGCTCGTCTTTTTGCCTCCCACCTCTCGCCTCGCTTTTCGCCTTTTCTAGGTATATCTCGCCCGCCTCTCGCCTTTCGCCTTTGACAACTATGGGAGAGAGAAGGTGGAGTAGGGAATAGTAAGTCTATTGTTGCTAGTATGCGAGTGGATCCCATTAAATAAGAGGAATTTTAAAATTTCAATTTTGAGAAAATGTAATTTTTAGTGGGACACCCTTTTGGATAAAAAAAGTGTAACTTTTAATGTCACGGACGGAGTATACAACAGTGAGACTCGATGGGGCTTCAAGAGGTTATCGGTCATATGAAAAACTACTACTTCACTAAATTCTTTTACATCTTTAGAGAAGTCAAACATGCCTGAAGAGCTGCATTCCGCTGTGAACGAGACATTCTCCCTCCATGTTCCAACGTATTATGCCTCTGAAATATGACAGCAAAAAAACAATCAAATTATTTGATATTCAAATTATATAGAAATACACGAGGGACAAAGACAACCACAAAAAGTAGAAGAAATAGTTAAGCAGCCATTAATTACAACAATGGAAGATTGGGCTCTCTCATAGACAACAGACAACACACACACACCACAATTTTCTGTGCCAATACATTACCTTCATGTCAGCTTCTGACTGAAAGACAATAAACTTTTTCGCAAGGCATGACTCATCCTCACATAAGAAATGTTCATGGCGAAAATGAATCTGAAGAAGAAAAAAAGCGGACATCAGTTATTGAATGTAAAGAAAACTGAAATAGAACAGTTACGAAACCAAAAAGTATCTTGCCTCCAAGTCATCGTAATTTTTATAGTACTCATATTGTCCTGGATGCTGCCTGCATTAAATAGTGAAAAGGGTGAGGAAAACTTCTGTGGATAGAATCATCCTGTGATGTTAGAAACAATGCTATTCTTATTAGCTAAAAGAAGGTGCTATTTTACCTCTGGCAAAAGTGACATGTGTAGTGCTCAGTAGACATATGTGTGAATAGCTCATTATCGCCATAAAATGGTGATCTGCAGAACTCACACAATGGATGCCCCATGAAGCCACCTCTTTCATTCTCAGTACCATCAACCTCAGAGTCACCTGTATGTATATGCTGTTTCAACTGTTCTCTCGAATAAAGCTTCTGCTCACAAATAAATACCTGATTCATTCCGAACACATCATGTGAGATGGAGAAACTTACATGTGAAGTTGCTAACATAATCCAACAAATGTGCAGATACATAATTAAATTAATAACCCACGCACAAGATATGAAACCAACAAGTAGATAACAAAAAATAGGATGTTTAATGAACCGATGACCTTGAGCTCAGCTCCTGCTCAGCTCATACTAATTCAAATCAAGCTAAATAGCTAATATGTGTTTAGGATAAAAGTGAAAACAACCCAAATACACTTGTTTACCACAAAATATAACACATTACACGCTTGACTGAGGTATCTTGCCTCCAGATGCCCTGGAGATCAGTTGCTAACATAAGTCAATAGACTCGTGCCATGGTTTGCCTCCATCTACTTTACAACCCTATTTTTTAAAAGAGATATACCAATCTCGTTCAACTAGCATTATGTAGATTCACTTCATGAAAAATATAAACAGACATGTTGGCATGTTAGAATCATAATTTCGTAGCTGAGATAACATTCTACAAGAATATAAACTGGCACTTAATTTATCATGAAAAGGAAGGTTTCTTTCGTAATCGCTATATTTAAGAACGCTAAGTGCAATGCAAAACCTTTTGGTTAAAGGACTCGAAAATATTGCGGCCCATAAACTCCTCAGTAGGAGAAATGTAAAATGTAATCACAAGTATGTCATGTACACAAACTTTCATACCCTGACGACAGGTTTCAATATTAGTCCTTTTTTTAGCAGCTTACAAAGTTGGGGGAAGATACACCATAGAAGAGAGAGGTATAGTACGTATGTAACTCACCTTTCTTCCTTCCAAGCACAAGCTGCACATCAACATCCTATGCTGGTGAAACAAATGACCCTTCAGCTGATCAATGTTCCTAAATCTTGCTCTTCTCTTCGGCCTGTCAGTGCCTTGCTCCTCCACCCCATCACATACACTGCACGAAAGCCTGCACATGGCCTTGATCATCTTGTAGTGATCCAAATCATCAAAATAGGCCTGTGTATCCTCATGGTACCAATATGATCCAGCTCGGCCCTCCTTCACTTCAGTTGGCAAGAGCGAGAAGTCATTAATCATCCTGGTATAATCTCCAAGGGCCTGTTTACACCAGTAAAAAACAAAAACATTCAGCTGCAAGTAATTTTAACACTAAGATGATCGTTATTACAATATACTATAGTTTGACAATGTGATTTCCAGGCGATCTTGGATGAAAAAGAGTCACTAGTAGTTTTTCTTATAAAATGAACTCCAAGTTGATGATAATGTGTGTAGAAGATGTTGAAATTCAGATCACAATCTTGTAACTTTGTGTTGAATATACTAGAATTTGGAAAGGCTTATATTCTTGTTACAAGAAAAATGATATGGACATATTAGAAACCCTCTTCATGCTCTTGAGGCTACATACAAGGGTAGAGCTTCGAGCCCCTTAAAACCATTGTTAGAATGTATAAACAAAAAGAAAGAGGTCACCAAGAAAAGGACTGTGCTGTAGACTGAAGTTGAATCTGTTCATTTGAGATTTGGTCCCTGCGTTTTAATCTTATCTTACGAGTCATCAAGTGGATAACCCTCTGAACTCCATGGCGATCAGCACTGATGCAAACTTAAAGGAGTATGTCCCAAATCTGCTATAGAAGTAGCTTTGCATAGAAAGCGTGTAGGAGATTGAGGTTAGACGACATCTCCCTTTACCATGTCGATAGTCGCAGACTATCTATAGGATATCAAAGTTCTGGACCAACGATATATAAAAAGTGATTAGTGCTAATAAAATTCTAAATATTGTTATTGATACACACTTAATAATAATATCAATAACTATATTTAGAATTTCATTAAGACTATTGAGTTTTTGTATATTGTTGGTCTAATTTCAATTAAGTTGATCACCAGAAGAGAAAAAAAAAACTATCTTTCTCGGACATGGGAGTAATAAAGGGATGATTGGTTGGAAACTACAATAGAAATTCATCCGGAAATAATCAATTGGCACCTAAAGTTAGAAACTTGAATGTACAGAAACGAGCAAAACAGTGGTACGCAATTGGATATATGATAAAAAGAAAAAGAAAAAGAAAAAGATAGGGGATAACCTTGGTAACAAAGACTACGGGAGACTCGGTCTTGCAGATGCAGCAACGGCGATCGTTGCAGATAAATCGGAGACGAGCAACGCAGGTGGAGCAAACCTCCTTGTGTCCGCACGATCCATACGCAACCCATTCTAGGGTTTCTGCACACACTGCACAGCTATCGTCCATTCTGACAAATTCTACGATCGCCCCAAAGCTATGAATAAAATTATAAGGCGGAAAACGAAATTGAAGGGATTTTTGTTGTATCGAATGCAGAGTCGGGATCGGTAAGTTAACACCAGCTAGGGTTTGTCCAACTTTTATATGACCAAATTGCAGCGATTACGCTAGGCGGCGTCGGAATATTTTTGGATGAGGACTCCAATTTCCCCTTCAATTTGGTAAGCTCATCTATTGTGTTAAATACGTCAATTGTCCTTATACAATTACCGGATTACAGTTTGATCCCTGTCATTAAGTTTTCTTCATTATTGACCATGTACTTCGATTTCGTCATGAAAATTGTCCTTCCGTCAAGTTTCATTAACTTCTTACATTAAATTGTCATGTTCATGTATCATAGACATAGTGTAATGTCTAAAATACTCCCGAATAATTGTACAGTGAGCGTTGTACATAGCCATCTAATGTCCAAAAATGAAATTGAATGAAAGCACCGTTTTTTTTTATAAAACTGAAGTACAGGTTAATAAATGATACAAATTTAGTTGAAATACAAGTACGAAACTCGTGATGGGATAATAATACGAATAATGAATCTATATACCCTTATCTATTATTTATTTATTGAGTAGTGATAAAGTCTGGGGTTAGTTAATTCCCGATGTGGATAATACCTATAACACGAAGCAACATTGTTAGGCTTGCATGTGTAACGGGCCAACTCTGATATACTATAATAAAGTCTGAGGTTTCATCCCAAAACCAATTGCCAATGGGAGGAATAGCCCATGCAATTAAACTTGTTTTTATCATTAATTGTATTAGTGGGATAATGTCTCTAACAAGTAGTAATCCATTACTCCTTGGTTTAAAATAGTTGTCGTTTTTATAACAACATTTTGGTTCAAAATAAGTGTCATTTTTTAGCTAAATATCACTCTTACCATGCAACTAAACTTTTTTTTTCATTAATTGTATTAGTGTGAGATATTAATATAGAAAAAGAAAAGAGACATACTTAATACGGGTAATTTGGTGTTTTTGTTATCAGGTCATGATGTACTAATTGATTTTCTTAAATATTGTGCAAATGTCAAGATTGCTATTAAGTCATGATGAATTGATTTTCTTTAAAATTGTGCAATTATTAAAAAAAAAAAATGAACGGGAGGGGATACTAAAGTCACAAGATTTTGAATACAAACTGATTTGACATTGTTTGATGGGATAATGTGATTATAAGTCTCAGTATTCATTAATTAAGTGTCCAATCAAATACTGTCAAATTATTTTTTGTGCTCAAAATTTGTGAATTTCTTTCAAACGCCTAGTATTTTTCAAACACCTAGTATTGCTCTTAATTTTTCTTTATCTCTTTCTTATTGGATTGGAACACAATGTCAATATAACTTGTGTATAGATCTGGCCCAAGGGGAGGGGGGGAGAGTGGGGTTTTCCTAGAGCCCACATTAGGGATGGCCAAACCGGACCGGAACCGGAAAATCGGACCGGAACCGGACCGGAAAAGCCCGGAACCGGAGCAAACCGGGGAGTAAACCGGAACCGGAGTAACCGGAACCGTGGTAAGCGCGGGCCGGTTCAGGGTCACATATATGGCGAACCGGAACCGGACCGGAACCGGAACCGGATCGGCATTTCCATTAAAAAAAATAAAAATCCCTTATTTTTCAATAAATTTTAACATGTTTATTCATTAGTGTATTATAAAATAAAAATCTCGTCTTTTAATAAATTTTAACATGTTTATTCATTATTCTATGATAAAAATAAAAATAAAAAAAGGTAGCGTGGACTGAACCGGAACCGGACCGGAACCGTACCGGAACCGGATTGTGATGACCGGAACCGGAACCGGTGTAAGCGCGGGCCGGTTCAGGGTCACATATATGCCGAACCGGAACCGGCGGTTCCGAACCGGAACCGGGCCCGGAACCGGTTTTGGTCATCCCTAGCCCACATTGGTAAGTAGACATCCAACTATAAATTTTTTATAGTTATGTATGTATATGATACTCAATTTATTTATTTTTTTGAAGTTATGCATTATTATTATTACTAGTACTCGCATTATTATTATTACTAGCACTCGTGTCTGTGCCACCGGCACGGTGACAGTACTGAGAGAGTGAAGAGAGGGGCTAATTGCCTTACCCTCTCTCGATTCCAAAGAGAACCAAAAATATAATCACAACTTAGTTAAAAAAAAAAAAAGATAGTTAATATGAATCCACAATCAAAATAAAGCCTTTTTAGCCTTATGAACAACAAACTGAAATATAAAACCAGTCGGTTATCATATTTAACAGTAAGGTTTAGACTGTTTATTGGTATGATATATTATTGATATAAACACAATAATTAATAATTTGTAATTAAAAGTCTATGTGTGCTGGTGATACATTGAAACAATTAAAATGTATAGTAAATTTTGTTGATAATTATAGAGATAGACTTTTATATAGCTAGAATATTGCCAAAAATCTAGGATGTAAGGTGGAGGTAGAGTCAACATTTTCAATAAAATTAGTCTAACAACCGTGCGTTAAACTCATGGCCAAACAAATATGACAAATAACGGGAACTAAATCAATAGTCACTATAGCTATTTTTGAGTATTGTGATCAGCTTAGTTACAAATATATGTGCAGTCTTTGAATTTGGGAAGACTATAAATGAGGGTAGCTAATAAATATGTGGGAAGTGATGAGAAATGACTAATGTTTTAATTAAATGTTCTTAATTAGCAAGCTCATAATAATTACTGGGGTATTTTTGTAATTCTAATGAGAGTTTGTATCTGGTCAACATGCTGTTTAGGTGTGAGTTTTTGAGGGAAAATGAGTAGGGTGCTCTACACTTCATCTTTTATTTATACATAGATGTCGTAAAATTAGAATAAACACAATTTGATGAAATGATCACGATGATGAGAAAATAATAGAGAAAATTACCATAGGGTCCCTCATCTTAAGCCTAACTACCACCTAGTCCAACCTAATATTTCTATCTACCATCTAGTCCAAGCTAATATTCTTATTTACCACCTAGTCCACTAAAATCATTAAATCCCGAAACTACCCCTTATCCAATTAAAACCACCTCCCCTTCCCCCTCCTCTCATTCACACGCACGTACACACACCCATACCCACACACCGTCTGTTTCTCTCTCTACCCCCACCTCCGACGATCCCTCCCCCACCTCCGGCAAGCCCTCCTCCTCCCTGCCCCTCCGACCACCCTTCCCATCGCCCACCTCCGGCCAACCTTCTCCGCCTTAGATCGTCTTCTTCCCCTGGGCCGAAGACAACAATAATCCGGTGACGTATCTGCCCTCCTCCGGTCATCGCCCCCCACCTCCCCTACATCCGGCCACTACAGATCTATTCTCCCCCACGTCCGGCTACCACCTCGGCGACCCCCTACATCCGGCCGCTACAGATCTATTCTCTCTCTACCTACCGACCTCCGGTGACCCCTCCTCTTTCTCTCCTCCGGTCACGCAAATCTCCGGCGACCATTAAAATCCGGCTATTTCTCTCTCTACCTCCAACCTTCGCCAGATCTGGATCTCGGACTGTAGCTTGTTGTTGAAGGTCGGAGGTAGAAAGATAAATAGCCTGAGCTTAATCAGCAGCCGAGCTGCACCAGCCTTCGCCGTCCATTCTCTCTCTCTCACTACCTCTAATTAAGGTACCGTCTCATGAACTCCTTAATCTCTATCTTCTTTTGTGTGTGTTTTGTTGTTACTATGTGTTCTAATTTATCTCTGATTACATGGTGCGAATTGAATTGTTACTTGCAAATGTTTCGATTTATTATAGCCGATGAATTTTTTCCGATGCCCGGATACTAATTCGGCCGTGGTATTTTTTCCGATGGGTGAGAACTGTGATTCAATTGGGTTTGTTATTTTAGCTGTTGGAAACTCTAATTTAGTTGTTAAATTTGATAAGTTGGGTAATGGTGATAGTACCAATGTTTTCACTACCAAGAATAAGTTGAGAATTAGACAGTTAGTTGTGAACCCAGTTGGTGATTATTCTTGTTTGAATTTTGATGATTGTACGAGTATTGGGTATCTACTTACAACCATGTTATATAATGTTTGCTGGAATGTTGTTAAAATTCAAGGGGTGGGTTCGAATTCTGGGACGACAACTTTGAATTTTTTGGGTGTTAAGGAGTTTAAAAGTTGTGCTATTATTGGTTTAACTTTTTGGTTTTAAGAATAGAGAGGCTTCTTTTTTGTCTTTTTTTAAGTTTGCTTTTTACTAATAGAAAATTTTAAATTTTGTAAACATTCATTTTGATGAGATTTATTTTGAAAAATGTGAATTTGTTGTTGGAATAACAAAGTTTTTGGAACAAACTGTGAACTTGTTGTTGAAAAAAACTGTAATTTTGTTTTTTTGAAAAATGTGAATTTTTTCTTGGAACAACTGTAAACTTGGAGTCGATCGTGTTCTTAGTAATTTAGTTGACAACTGTGAACTTGTTGTTAGAACATCTGTGAACCTTTTCTTGGAAACAAGTGTGAACCTGTTCTTGGAACAAGTGTGAATTTGTTCTTGGAACAAGTGCGAACTTGTTCTTGGAACAATTGCGAACTTACAATTGTGAACTTACATTTGTGAACTTACAACAGTGAACTTGTTCGAACAAGTGCGAACTTGTTCTTGGAACAAGTGCGAACTTACAATTGCGAACTTGTTTTCGGAACAAGTGCGAACTTGTTATTGAAACAATTGCGAACTTACAATTGCGAACTTACATTTGCGAACTTACAATTGCGAACTTACATTTTTGAACTTACAATTTGTAAACTTACAACTGTGAACTTGTTCGAACAATTGCGAACATGTTTTTGGAACAAGTACGAACTTGTTATTGGAACAATTGCGAACTTACAATTGCGAAACTTACATTTGCGAACTTACAATTGTAAACTTACAACTTTGAACTTACTGATTATTTTACAGTTGTTTGTTCGCCGGATTCGATCGTGTTTTTAGTAGTTTTGTTGACAACTGTGAACTTACTGATTAGTTCACAGTTGTTTGGTCGTCGGAGTTGTTTAGATGACAACTGAGAACTTACTGATAAGTTCTCAGTTATTTAATCACCGGAGATGGTCGACGGAGGTGGTCGCCGGATTATGGCACCAAAAAAATACTCGCCGAAGGTGGTCGCCGAAAAATGGTTGACGGACGTGGTTGTCAAAAAATAGTCGCCGGAAAAGGTGACCGGAGGTGGTCGCCGGAAAATGGTCGCCGGAGGTGGTAACCGGAAAATTGTGGCCGGGGGTGGTCACCGGAAAATGGTGGCCGGAAATTTGTGGCCGGAGGTGGTTGACGGAAATGGTGGCCGGAACATGGTAGCCGGAAAACGGTAGCCGGAAAATGGTGGCCGGAGGTGGTGGCCGGAAAATGGTTGCCGGAAAATGGTGGCCGGAGGTGGTGGCCGGAAAATGGTTGCCGGAGGTGGCCGTCGGGAAATGGTGGCCGGAGGTGGCCGTCGGGAAATGGTGGCCGGAGGTGGCCGCCGGAAAAGGTGGCCGGAAAATTGTGACCGGAGGTGGCCGGAGACGGCCGCGCGGAAAATGGTGGCCGGAGACGGTGACCGGAAATGGTCGCCGGGAAATGTCGACGGAAAACATTGCCGGAAAAGTGGCCGGAAAAGGTTGCCGGAGGTGGTGGCCGGTCGGTCAAAGTTGTTGACCGGTGAGAAGGTGAAAGGTTGAGGAGGGAGGGGTAATCATGTAATTTCCAGTCATTTAGTAAGGGCATTTATGCCGTTTTAATATCCCTTGGATTAGGTGGTAATATTGAAAATACCTTGGACTAGGTGGTAGTTTAGATTCTAATGAGGGACTAAATGGGAGTTGCCCCAAAATAATATTACTCTAGTAATCTTTTAGGGTTAATTATTTTGTAGTCATTGTGGATATAGTAGTTACATCATTAGCTAGTATGTTTAAGCAATTGAAAACATTTGAAATGTTAAGAAGTTTTTCAAAATTGAAATTAGTGAAAATCTACTTGATGCCATCAATGTCTCAGTAGTTAAACGATTTTGCCACAAAGCGTATTAAAAAAGACATATTAGAAAATATTGGTATTGATACAATTATTAATAATTTTGCATCTCAAAAACTTTATAAGTGATTGTTTTCATGATTACACAGTGTTAACGTTCATCATTTTTTATTTTTGTTTATTTAAAATTTTGGTTTGTCAAAGTTTGATATGCTCTTGTCTTTTCTGTAGTTTTTGAAGCTTAATTGTTTCAATATGCTTTATATTTATTTATTTTCTTTTTAATACTTTCATTGTGATAGTTATGAACCTAATTGCACTTTATTGACATTAATAAATAAATAAAATAATATTTGTTATAGCTTATTTTTAAAAGTTAAATTTCACAATGCGCACATATATGTGTTTTAAAAATCTAATACTATGAATTTTGAAAGAAAAAAATATTTGAAGCCCTTCATTTGACTTCACTTGAGGCTCACAAATGATTAGATATGGGTAGGGATGGCAACGGGTCGGGTTCGGATGGGATCAGACCTGATCCGAATCCGATCCGAACCCTAGAAACCACTTACCGAACCCGATCCGAAGTACCCTGATCCACGCTCCGATCCGTGCCACGATCCGAAGCTTTCATTTTTTTATTTTTTTTTTAACAATCAGCATTGTAGCCTCTTTTTTTGAAAACAAAACAAAACCTTGTTTTAATTTTTCCCTAAAAATGAACTTAACCATTTCACAATAGATGCCTCAAAAATACAAAAGAGAGTGTGCAGCTTCATTGGAACCAAAAACAAAAACGAAGTGCAATACAGACAAATCCAAGAAATTGCCTACTCACAAAAAAAAAAAATGGAATTCAATGGCTAAGAATTGTTAGATTACCTCAATAGAGCCTAAATTCGTTGTAGATGTAGTAGATTTCGACAGAAATTGAGACCTAGGTTTGAAAGATTTGGGTCAAACGATTTCAACACCGTTGAGAAGGAGAGCCAAGAAAAGCGCGAACGGCGGCACAGGCACCGGCGATGGCAACGAGAACGGCGCATTCAAACACATGGCTTTTACATACTACTTTATAAAATAAGGACAATGCTAGGATTACAAAAGAAATTTACAAAAATGATGGATACAAGGTGTGGTGGCGATATTTCATTGGCTACATCGATAGTGGACCCGACACACTTCAATTAAAATCACCAACACAATTAAGACACCTCATTTTGTAAGCCACATTTTATAGTCATCTTTTATAACTTTATTATTTCCCATAAAATAAATATTGATGCTTGCAAACATTGTTGGCGCTTAACCTCATCATGTCATTGCAATTTATTGTCCAAATTCTTATATAACTATTTCATCCCAATATACTCAACAACGTAACTCTTGTTCAATATTCTTATTCAAGTCAAAGAATTAGTTGGACCCTATCTATAATTATTGCAAACAAACAGGGTCATTTGCATAAACTTGTATTGCCATTTGATGCCAAAACTTGACTTAGAAATCACAGCTAATCCACAATGGTTCTTCGAATTGGCCCCTCAACTTATCACCTCCATCGTTATTCAACCTGAATTCATCTCCACCAGTAGGATGCCGATGCCAAGCTGGAGTCCCATTTTCATATCCATTCCACGTCAGCCTCTGCAACCCACTCCCGTCCAACCTCACCACAAACAGGTCACCATACGGTTGGAATTGATTAGGCAGCGATACCGGCTCAGCCGTCACGCCACCCAAATTGGCCGTGAATAGAAGCCACTCGCAGTCACCATTGAAGCAAACGTGATTAATCCTCTCTCTGTCCACAGCCGCAATGTGGATCCTCCGAACGCCGCTCCCATCCGGGCGTATCACGTATATGCTGAACGCCTCCGTGTTATCTGGATTGTGACGATTGGATGAGAATGCAATCAGTTTTCCGTCTGGTGACCAGCTAGGCATGGTGTCAATCCATGGCCCATCAGTCAACTGCCTTATCCCACTCCCATTGACATTGAATTCACCTTCTACTGCGTCCAGTATGTAGAGGTTCTTGTGTCCGCTACGGCCTGATCGGAATACTAACAACTTCCCGTCTGGTGAACATGAAGGGAAAGCGTTGTTGCCAGAGTCTTCACTAGTTAGGATTTTCACCTTAACCGGAACGTCCTCGCGATCCATAACCAGATCAGCGGGATCAAATGAGATCCGTGCAATCTGGACACTTGTTTTGACGGAATGAAAAATTGGTCCAATTGATGAATAAATCACGTGTTCTTCGGTTGGGCTCCACGAATTGTAGAATGTTGTACGGTCTTTCAACAAGGTCCATCGCTTTGAGCCGTCTGATTTCACCACTTTCAATCCCGAGTTGGAATCAAAATCATGATTGAATGCAATTAGATCGCCGGCGGGGGAAAACGTAGGGAATGATCCGTTGAGTCTGAGCATTCGTAGGCCCTTAATTGGGGATGATACAGGGTCCAGATGGGGTATTACTAGCTGCCCAACTGCTGACTCTCCTCGAAACCGGTGATATCCGACCAAACTGCCATCCGGACTGAGAAATGGATTGTAGTGATGGAGGTTTTGATTCAACAGCTCCGTCACCGGGTAAAACGTTTGTGAGTCAACATCAAAAATCTCAATGTGACGGTAACTCTTATCGCGCCGCCGAGTGGCTACAGCAATTAGGTGATGGTTATGGAGAGCTGCTGATGGGGTAAAGGAATGGACGCCCGGGGGCGTGATTCGGCGAGGAGCAGATTCGAGTTGAAATTTATCAGGTGAGAATTCGAGTCGGAAAATGCTCCACCATCCATCGTCAGCTTGACGGTGAAAGTAAAGAGTGGAATCACCAGACCAGGAGGGCCAGCCACCGTGTTGGCAGAGAACCGTGCGTTTAGAAGGGTCGGATAGTGGAAAGACGACGATATCAGTTTGGAGGTCGTGAAACTCACCGGGCCAAGGGCGAGAACCGTAGGAGGCGACGGCGATAAATTTGCCAGATTGAGAGAGGGCGGGACTGTAATCAACACATCCCAAGGGAGTGAGGCGGGAGGGAGATGAAGAGGGAGTGGTGTCAAGGGGGATTGTGTAGAGAGCGGACCAGCTTTTGAAAGGGGCGTCGGAGGGCTGGTGACCTGATATGAAATAGAGGTGTCCATTACTAACGACGGGACGGTCGTGGAATAGGCTTGTGGTTGAAGCGGGTAAAGGGCCCTGCTGCTGCTGATTGCTGTTCAAGTAAATCCGAGAAGAACCGGTTCTTTCGGAGACGTAGACGAGGGTCTGGTCAACAAAGTGGCCGTTGAAATTAACGGAGATACCATCGGTGAGGCGGAGCTCGGTAATATCATGGGGATTTTGGAGGAAATTAGAGGCGGAGAAGATGTCAAAGCCGTAGTCGGGTCGTCCGATGGTGGTGAAGACGATGGTGCCGCTGGGTTCCATAGCGCGGCTGCAATGTGGGAGTGGGAGTGGGAGTGAGACGTGGCGAAACGTTAACCATTTATTTAAAGGAAGAGAAGAGCGGTGTCGTAGAAGACGACGAAGACGACATGCGTGTGCCATGACGTGTAAAGTGACTAGGAAGATTAAGATTGAAGAAGAAAGAGAAAGGGCATCCCACCTCCACTCCAATCCCATTCTTATCTCATTCTTTTCATTTTTGATGTGTATACTAACCAACCTTTACAATGATGATCTTGCACGGAACATTTTTAAAGTAAATGAAAGGTCCCAAATTTTCACTCTCATCAAAATTAAAATACCCAACACCTATATAATATACTCCCTCCGTCCAGCCGACTAGGACAATTGGTCCCGACACACGGAAATTAAGGAGAACTATTATTTTAAAAGGAAAGAGAATGAGTGGATGATGTGTTGTGAGTATGAAAAATAAATAGGAGAGAGAATGAGTGGGTGAAATAGTAAATGGATTGTTGTTGTGAGTATGACAAATGGGTCCCATTAAATATTAAAGTAATATAAACTTGCCATTTAGGGATGTCCTAATGGGGATTTTAAACTTGTTATTGATACTCAATTATATGTACTACTAATTATTCTAATGGGGATTTTAAACTTGTTATTGATCTAATTATTCTAATGGAGATTTTAAACTTGTTATTGATACTCAATTATATGTACTACTAATTATTCTAATGGGGATTTTAAACTTGTTATTGATCTAATTATTCTAATGGAGATTTTAAACTTGTTATTGATACTCAATTATATGTACTACTAATATCAATATCTAGATGTTCGTTAACATAATTGAAATAACCTAAAATTATTGCTCAAAATACCTTCGTGCTAACAGCAAAAAAAATACGTAGGATTCTTACTTTGAGACGGAGGTATTAATAAGAGAGTCAAATTCTCAATCCTCATGAAGCCATGTGGAATTGTGACGTGGAAAGCCACATGTCATTGTTTCATTGGCTTCAACAAATGAGTCTCATTTAAAGAAAAAAAATGCATGCTCCCTTAGTCACAGGAGAAGTGGCACCAACTTTTGGGACACGGAGATTAAGGAAAGGTAGTAGGTGTGTGATAGAAAATGAAGAGAGAGAATGTGTGGGGGTAAATAGTAGTGTTGGTTGAATAAAATGAGTGGAAAATGAAGAAAAATAATGAGTGAGGTTAAATAGTGGGGTTGGTTGAATATAAATATATTAAAACATTTTCATTATGGGCAGTGTCACTTGTGTTGGGACAGACCAAAAGAAAATAATTGTCATTTGTGCTGGGACGGATGAAGTATTAATTTTCTTCCAAATGTAAACAAACATATTTAAATTATTTGAATTTGACATTCAATCTCATAGGTTGTCAATCTTTGTCAGCTTCACCAATCGTATTCAAAAAAATTATGATGTCCCCAAAGTTTTGATATCTTCTAGTTTATTTTAGGTCCAAGTTACAGTTTTGCTGGTTACAATGATGATCTTCAAAGTAAATGTAAAATGAGAGACAGAGTTACTGAGACTAGCTGGTGATAACCATGGGAAATTGAATACGTTATTCAGCCAAAAAGGTTGGTTTAAAATGCAAGATTATTTACACAACCACCAGCATAGTATCATCATCTATCACGTACGAGTATTTAACTAAAAGGTTCAAGGTGCATTAATATTTACACAACATAAGCATGCAATGCATTTGGTTTACACCCTATCACTTTACCTTCAGACACACAAGGCAATGCAATGCAAAATAAGGCTCCCATTCAATTCCCTTAACCAAACGTCTTCTCGCTGCTGTAGCACATATACAGGAACCCATCTTCGTCTTTGAATGATTCATAAACTGACTCCATTAAGCTAGCTGCACCAGGTACCATTCAAACACAAACATCTTTAACGTCATTTTTTAAAGTTTTTAAGGGAATGAATAAATGTTGAGGGTGCGTACATGTTTGCGGTAATGTGTTGTTCACAAACACAAAAAGTGCTTTTCCAGGTTCCATATGGAGCCTGGAACTCAGTATGTGGATAAACTGGCCAATGGACATGTCACGGGGCACCAAGTATCTGTCAAGAACAAACATAGCAATGTTATCTGCAAAATAAAAATAAAAATGATAATCTCAAATCATAAAGAACAAAATGATACTTCGGCTGCCCACTATGACAGTCAGTCCTTTTTCCCAAAATGCAATGGCGAAGCCACATTGAAGCTTACAGGGCAACCCTTTTAGCTATGGAAAACTATCACCTTAAAATCTGGTCATAGAAGCTTACAAGGTAACCCTTTTCCTTTTTGTTATCGGAGAAAGCAATTCTATCGAAGGGAATCCAGTTGAGTTCTAACAATTCGAATATTTTGTTCGTCTAAATGACCGAATCGTTCTCAGCTCTTTCAAAACCATTCTCTTTTTTCTGATGATGGTTTTGGAAAATGATTGATTTAGAAGCCCTGCTGCATGCAGTGCAGAAGGTCTATGAGATGGAAGAACACCGAGTTTGTGTGAGAATCAATGATTCATCCACTTTTAGCATTCTATGCCAAGGGAAATGCATAAAATTTGTTTAGGACACAACTTATCCCATACATTCTATTCTAGTATTGGCACGCTGCGAACCGGAACTTGCAAGCACTTCTGTTCGCAGTGGTAGATGCATCTTCTACATTCGCTGAGCATTTGAAGCCCCAAGCTCCACTAATGACAGGTTAAATCCATTATAGTTATACCTTAACCCCGATCCCTAAAATTGATAAAATAGTTTTTTCTTATAAAGAACACAGATGGCGATTCTAGCAGATATTTGACATGCTCACAACAAATTGTTTCTAGATGCTTGAGTAGAAAAAAAAAAAAAAAAAAAGGATACAAGGAAATCCCAGGTATGCATAACTGGAGAATAAATGCTACTCCACCTGTCCCTAAATGAATGTCCAATTTCAAGAAATTTTTGTCTCAAATAAATGTCTTTTTTGGGAAGAAAAAAAAATTTATCCCTAAATACTTTTTTACCATTTTTTTTTTTCACTGGTCTCTTCATAATTGCAAAATTAAATGTTTGGAAAGAGGATTACAATAATATATACAAATCTTTGCCACTAAATTGTATAAAAAGTAGATTTTCAGAATGTCCCTTAAAATGAAATTTGAACATTCATTTAGGGACAAAGGGAGTATGTAATGTTGATTAATGCTTCAAAGTTAGTGGAATAAAGATCCTGGTTTTTAGCTAGTACTACCTCTGTCCCTAAATGAGTGTCCAAATTTCATTTTAAGGATTGTAAAATTTGGTTTTGCAAGTATAAAGAGACCGGTGAAAAAAAATCGAAAAAGAAATATTTAGGGACAAAGTTATGTTCAAAAAAGACACTCATTTTGGGACAAAGAATTCTTGAAAATGGACACTCATTTAGGGACAGAGGGAGTAGTTGTTAACTGGTTCCTAGATGTTAGTAGTCATAGTTAGTAGTGGGTCATCTTTGGTACTTAGTGATAAGCTTTCCTTATTTTTAGCCTTTTCAGTTCATTGTAAGCCTATTTATAGGCCAGCTATTTCCTTAATCCAGTATCTCATTTAGCAGCAAGTCTTCAAGTCTTTTCTACTTAAATATCTAAATATCCTAAGTCTCCAACATGTAATACCAAACATCTAAAACAAAGCAGTATTCATTAGCATGGAGAGTGAGATTGACATACTTTTTCTTTTCCATCTCAGGAAGATCAGTTTTTGTGTATCTTTCAACCACCACCTGTACAAAAATAATAGTATCACGGTATGTTAATGACTCTTAACTAGTACTACCTCCTTCCCAAAATGAATGTTGATGAAGAGTAAATTTGGACATTCATTTTGCGACGTAGGGAGTAGATCATAGCTTGTCAATAAATCTTTGCTGATGAACAGCAATGAGACTGAGAGTGACAAACTAGAGGCCATCCACAAGCACTAGAACAAAAACTGGAGGAATACATGTGTATACAGCAATGTTCTAGAAATCGCTAGGCGGCCGCTAGGCGCCGGAGCTGGGCCTAGCGCCTAGAGGCCTAGGCGAGGCCTAGTCGGGGCCGTGAATAAGACATAATTTGTAATATTTCGGTGAAATAGTGTTGAAAATGTCACCGGAATATGCAAAAAATTAATTTAAATGTATATAATAATAAATTTAATATAATTTTTGATTGAAAATACTAATATTAAAAATTGTAGGTGGGGCTTTAGATAAATTTGAAGTTAATCGCAGCATTTTAATGAAAATGTAATGCAAATTATCTTTCAATATCCGGTCTAGGCGGATTTGAATTAGGCGCGGTGTTCTGTGACCGCTTAGCGCCTAGGCGGTCTAGGCGAAGGATTTTTAGAGCAGTGGTATACAGTATGTGCATTTGCGTGCAATCACACCACCATATAACCATTTTAGCAAACGGCGTAACCCTAATGGGACATGTTTACAAGGAAGCATCAGAGGTCTGTGTTACTGCATGTTTGTGAAATATACTCCTCCACTCCATCCCAGAAATATTAATAGTCGCCCTTTTCTTTTTGGGTTGTGCAAACGTAATAGTCTCATTTCTTTAGAAAATAATATTTTTAGTGCAATTTCATGGAGCTACAAGAAAGTAGTCAAGTGAGACTATGTTTTTGGGGGCAAGGGAGAATGTCAGTAGTTGTGTCATGGCATGATCAAATAAAGTTATCACAATAATGAATAAATAAAATTGAAAATTCAGCAGGAGATAGGTTATGTTGATTAGTTCAACAGAAGTCCTAAAAAAAAAATAGATAGGAAACCAGAAATTCTATCACTCCAAATGAATTTGTAACATGGAGTAGTTTCTAAGGTATGACAACTCTGTACAGAAATATTAGAGCCTAGCAAGGTTAAAATTCTTTTTCCCCAGTAGAAAAGAAACCCATTTATTGAAGAACATCTCCTATAGGATGCCAGATCAACAAATACTTGCCGAAATATAAAAATTAAAAACCAGAAGAATAACAGTAACGGAAATAGGGGTGTTGTTGACTTACAGGCACTCGATCGGGATATCTGCCAATTATATCTCTTGATTCTTGAAACCGGTCGTCTGCAGAATCAAAATTTAAAGAAAAAACATGGATGATTTGAATCCAATCGACAAAAATTATCAATTAAGGAAAACAAAACACCAACCATATGCAAACTCTTCTTTGAAAGATTTCGTCCTCCCCATCAGTACTATGCAATTATGGATTTGTCAAGAATCAATCAGATTCAGGCCAACTCTCAACTCAACCCACCCCCACCCCAAATAAACAAGACGATTCTCGATCGTAATCCTAAGGATAGTTGCGTACAAATAAAAGTCTCTCCCTTTTTAAGAAAAAAATAAAATAAAAATAATTTTTTTTCCTTCTTTCCTTGATGTTTGACAAATTCGTAAATACCTCCTCTATTTCTGACAAATTGCTAAAATTCCCTAGTTTTTTTTTTTTTGGTTTTTTTCTCAGTTAAAGCTTACTGATCCTTTTCTCTTCCGATTTAAAATTTTCTCAAAACCCAATCAATTAACTGAAATGCAATTTAAGAATCTTAATATTCTCGAGAGTCCATTGACAAGTTTAGATTATCTAGTCCTAGTTTTTAATGTATACTGTATTTAATTTGAGGCAATAGAAACTCTTAATGCATTCACTACAACTTAACACTTCAAGTGACAAGCTCGACTCAGAAGAAATAAGGAATGCTCATTCATTACAAAAAATTTGTCCGTAAACAAATATCTATCTTTATTTTCTCTCAAATGGTTTCTTACATTTTTTTTTTTCCCACATTTATTGCATGCTTAAAAAATAGAGATAATGTATAGTATGAATGTAATGTATATATAAATATGATACATATTTGCCTCCAAGTTTTACTAAACATTTTGTAAATGTCTTTTAAATAAAAATCAAACTGACATTTATAAACTTGATAACAATTATTAAAACTAAAAGTGTATAAATATTAAATGTTGATAGCACTTTTTAACATAATATTCCAAAAAAAGATAGTGTTTTTGATCGAGCATAAAATGTGATCAAGGCCGGAAGAGCGGTTGGATACCTAGAAAGCTTGTTAAACCTGCAAAAATGAACACCGTGAGCTAAGTCGGGTTTGTACCAGCAAATACCCTCCGGTGTGAGAATAAGTTAGATGCTCTTTGAGAGAGAAAACTTGGAGAGGAAAGAGAGAGATAGGGGGAGACCAGGCCTGAATTTAGGGTTTAGGTCTCCTATTTATAGTGGTAGGTCAAAGAGTCTTGTGGGCCAATTTCCCTAATGGGTTGGGCTTCCCTTAGTGTGGAAGGTTCCAGATAGATGTGGCGATGATGTCATAGTGTCTATAGTCAGAAGCTGTAGAGCAGAGGAGCTGAAGAGCAGGTGAGTTGGAGAGCAGGTGAGTTGGAGAGCGGAGAGCTGGACTCAGTGACGATCTGGGAGAGCTGAGAGCTGGGCTCAGTGATGAGCTGGGAGATGAGGAGAGCTGGGAAGGATGGTGTCCCAAGGTGCCTGGCTGGGCTGGGCCCGGGTAGATGTAGTCCGTCCTTGGGTTCTTCCAGAAGATCTTAAATGAGAGAGAAGCATTAGCTCGTTGGGCCGAGGGCGAGCAGAACATGTAGGCAGGGGTTTCGAACTAATGTGGTTGGCTGGGTGAACTTTCTTAGAGAAGTCCCCCGTCGATGGTTCTAGCTCGGTAACAAGTGCGAGCTGGACCGGCCACTTAGCTCGGTGGATCGACCGGGCTGAATACGGCTTAGTCTTCTTCACCTCGGGGAATCGGCCGGGCTGGTCAGTATGCTCGACTTCGCAGGCCAGACCTGTTCGGCATGGGCTAGCTTATATGGATAGTTCCCTTCAGTGGTCCCCCTGTTTCTTGATAGAGACGAAGTGAGAGCTGGAAACACAAGGTTTTGTCGACCTGTCCGAGTGCGCCATAAGTGGGATGAAGGTACAGATGTAGTCACGAAGATACGTATCGCTTAGAGAGGGGTTGGTTGTACTGGCGGTTGCAGGAATTCGAATGCAAGGAAGTTGATGGGACGTTTTGGGCCTTTCCATGGTCACGGCGCTGTTAGGTCAATTAGTGTCGCGCCCCAGACCCGTGGTCCTACCTGGCCTCACGCTCGGGACACGATCGGAAGACGTCATAAAACACTTCTTAGAAAAAATTTCGAAATATACTTTCATAAAGTTTAACAAAATCCACACTCGAAGTTCAAAGACTTCTATTTAACTTTCAATCAACTTTCACAAACGAAAGTACTTAGCCCGAAGGCTTACAAACACCTATACAAATGTACAATTACTACACTTTAACAAAATAGGTGATACACTGATAAAGTCTCGGTCACACTACCCCAAAGGTTATACATTTATATAATGCAACCTTTAAACCACACTTACTTTCCAAAATGGATTATCAACCCGACGTCCTCCCTTGTGAAGTGACCTATCCCATGGGCTCGCCTTTATCTAAAACAGTAAACAAATAAGGGGTGAGAATAAATCTCAGTAAGCTACTATAATGCAACTACGTTTCATGCTATAATGATAAGCATAAAGAACAATATCATAAGCATCACATAACACATAGTATGAGAGGTAAAACCAACTCATATACCACAAATACCACAAATGCCACACTCAGGTGGATACCAAGCCAAGGTTTACCCAATAAATATAACTGTCTGAGGATACCATCTGAGAAAACCATCTGAGCAGCATAAACAGCTGAAGCCGGGATCCCGAAAACCAAACCATAACCATAAGAACCAAAGTAACAACGGGGGGAATATGACACAAAGTCATAACCCAAGGCTCACGCAAGGGAGCGATTCATCCCATCCAAGGCCAATCTGGACTGGGGAAAACAAAAAAGGCAACAGTGGAAAACCTTATAGTGAACTTGACTTGTGTGCCACTATAATTCTCCCACTGCCTGACTCAAGGTACCAGTGGAAAAACCTTATAGTGAACTTAACTTATGCCACTATAATTCTCCCACTGCCTGACTCCACAACAAGTACCAGCTGGACTTTAAACACGAGCATAGTAATGAATACTTGCTTAAACAACAACCGGGGGCAATGATTCCAAAGAAGGGAACCAAGCCAAACACATCACAAAGATGAACCAATCCAATTAACATTTAGTGCAATTCCACAACACATATGTTCACGAAGGAACAAATTTCAAACACTAGAGTGTTCCACAACAACCCTCTAAGTACTCTAGGATATCACCTAAGACCTAGACCAAGATTGAACTCTAAATCACTTGGATTGAAACAACTCAAACTTTTCAGCAGCCCTGGGCGGTCGCCCACACCAGACTGTGCGGCCGCCCAAAATGCTCTGATCCAAGACAAAAACCTTCCAGATAAGTGTGCGGCCGCACGCCCGATTTGGGCGGTCGCCCAACACACCTCACAGGCCAAAACTTGAATAAATTATACTCCATCTATTCCACCGTCCCAAACGTAGGAGTATACTTTCACTAGCATTTTAACAATACTAACAATACCCAGGAGTGCAATACATGCCCAAAACTTTACTTTCAAGTTTATTTCATTCTTTTTACCGTCCCAAAAGTATAAGTATACCTTTACTAACAACTAGGCAATACCCAAGACCCTACTTTCAAGCCTAAACCATTGTTTTTCTTCACAGTATATTAATACTCCCTTTGTCCCAAAATTACAAGTATCATAAAAATCATTCAGATCACAAAATTAACAAGTACAAGTGTCAAATATAACATATATGACCATTTTAACATTTAAAGGGGGATTAGTAACATACCTATTTCGGGAAAAAGTATCGAGGAAATATGTTTTGTTCGGGTAGAAATGACATACTCGACGCCCTGATCATTTTTATATAATTAGATTTTAAAACAGAGAAGTAAATAAAATGATAAAAATTATCAAAGTTAAGAACCATAACCTTTCTTTCTTGAACCAGAGAAAAAAATACATTTGGGAAGTATGTATGTAAACGCAGAAAGGGAGAGGTAAGGAGATAAGTAAGAATTGAAATTTTTATTTTTTCACTTAAGCCCTCCTAGTTTCATTTTAAACAACTAAACCCCTCTACTTTCCTTTTGAGCAAATAACCCCCTAAACTTGTATTTTCACAAAGGACCCTAAAGTTTCAACTTAATCAATTAACTCCCTTAACCATTATTACACGCAGCCAAATAAATAACACATTTAATCAGACAATATGTGCAAGTCATAAAATATGATGCAACACATAAAATGCATACATAATGTCAAATTAAAATCCCCAAAAATATAAAATAAATAGGGACGAGTTTTGGGGTCGTTACAATTAGGGTATAAAGAACGAGGCAGACGTGACGTATGGGAAGGTACCCCTCATTAATGCTTCCTTTCCGTGTCGGGTTGTCGATCGGTTCGGGTCAGCCCATAGGTCTGGCCCGTTTTACGGCTATTAAACCTTTGACTTTGCCTCCCCTCATCTTCTTTACACGATTTAGGCAACCTTGAAGTGAGGATTATCTGCAACTTCTCCGGTGACAACTATTCCCGGCACTTCTTCGCTTCCCGACTGGTTTCCCCCTATCTCTCTCTTTCCTCTCCAAGTTTTCTCTCTCAAAGAGCATCTAACTTATTCTCACACCGGAAGGTCTTTGCCGGTACAACCCCGGCTTAGCTCACGGTGTTCATTTTTGCAGGTTTAACAAGCTTTCTAGGTATCCAACCGCTCTTCCGGCCTTGATCACATTTTATGCTCGATCAGTTTTTTAAAAACATTATTGTAAAATGGTGTGCATGTGAAAAAGAAAGGAAGAAAAAAAATGCAGCATCATCGTTTAAAATTTAAATACAGTTCAACGTCCGTTAAAAAATAGACGGAAGTTAATCTTAAAGACAATTTTGGATCTCCATTTAAGAGTGTAGTGTATCGGCGGAAAACATAGTACAAGGGGCATTTATGCAGGTGGACAAGGACGTATTTTTGTAATTTCCCAAATAAACTTGGTAGTCAGCCGCATCACAGTCTCCGGCAAGCAAAAAGAGCACAGCAAAGCGCCGCCGCAGCAATGAGCGAGTGCAAAGTGGAGAGCGGGCAGTATCTGGGTGAAATATCCGCTCTCTGCTTCGTCCACCTTCCTCCCCCGCACACACCATCTCTTCCTCATCTCCTCGCCGGTTCGTTCAAACTCCTTATTTGAATTTACCCCTTTAGCATCTCATTCTCATACGATTGTGTATATGCCAAAAAGAAAATATAAACAACCAATCAACTTACACTACCCAATAGATTGCAGGCATTTTACTAGTCAATTTGGGTTCTTAGCCGAAAATTTTGCCTCAATCCGACGGTTATTATTATATACCATTACGTTTGTTGAGTTAATGTTCGACCCTATGAATCTCTTACAATTGCAATCTTTCTCCAACAGGAACCGGTTCTCAAGTCATTTTCTATGATTTAGTTACCGGGAGCTTGATCAAATCATTTCAAGTTTTTGATGGTATACGGGTGCATGGAATTTGTTCTACTTATATTAGTTCGGCGAACCAGTTTTCTTCTTCTAAGCTAGCTTTCAAAGTTGTCGTCTTTGGAGAAAGGAGAGTGAAGGTTTTTGTCTTACACGTTCAATCTCCCATTAGTGCACAACATCACCAGCAAGTTCTTGTTGATTTAACCATTTTCAGCTCATTGCCTAGATTCACTCATTGGGTTTTGGATTCTTGCTTCTTGAAGGTAATTTTTTAACTTACGCTCTTTTATTTGGCCTCCTTTTTTTTTTTTTTTTTTTTTTAATTGTCTGCGAAATTATAAGCCCTTCTTGCTTACTTGTTCTTTTGTTATGTAAATTGCTAATAGGATAGTGTACTGACTTCGTTTGAGGGGAGCGACTGTATTGCCATTGGGTGCAGCGATAACTCTCTGCACTTTTGGGATACAGTGGGGCCTAATGTTCTTTATGAGGTCAAGTCTCCAGGTTGGTTTCCCACGTTCTTATATTTTCATTAATTAATGAATATTTGCAGATTGCAACTGGAACCGCTCTATAACTTTTGTAGAACCAGCAATCTTTATGCCTTCTTCATGCTTGAGAAGTTATGGCTACTACCTCTATCCCACTAATTATGCACTTTTGGGTTTTTATTTATCTTTACAATTAATTTAGTTTCTACTAAAATGTATTTCTCACAGCTTGCTTTGCTAGGCAAAAATAGTTGATTTTCTTAAATTCACGGCCTTCACCAAAAGGGGCACTTATTTAGTGACAAATACAGTACTATCAATATAGTAGCCTCTCAATCGTGGCATTGAGAACATACAATTATTTGAATCGGATTTTCTATGCTGTTTCTTCTTTTCATTGATCGAATTTTACTCGTAGACAGGTCTCTTTTGTATTCCATGCGGATGTGGGGAAACAGAGTTGAAGGTCTCCACATAGCATCTGGTACCATTTATAACGAGGTAACTCGTTTCCACCCAGAATGTTAATTTCTCTATATTATCGGTTGGGAGTATTTTAGCTAAACGATAAGTGTATTATCTTTTATTCAATGTTATTCCACTATAAATTCCACTCTTTCCCCCACCCCTCTTTCTTAGCTACTATGTTTTTGGATGTCACAGCCTTGGCGTATAGTTTGAAAGCATGGATACTGGCTTACAGTTATATATAGATGAAAAAAACTTTGGACAACAAAAATTTATCCCGCACAATTTAAAGAGAAGTGAAAGGGAGGCTTAACACAAGTGACAACTTGCTTTTCCCTCTTCGACCTAGTCGAGTATCTCATGAAACAGAATTGTGTCAGGAGTTTAGATTGTGAAGTGTCTCATTTTAATCTTGATATCAGCATCTGCTACACTTGAATTATGTGTCATTTCAATCTACCGACCCATAAGTCATTTATAGAATGCTTTTCGTGCTTATTTGGTTTGCAAGATTGGTCATTCCATTGCATGCCTTTCAAGATATGGTGTAGTGATTCTTATGTAGTTGAGCTGTTACTTCCTCTCCATTATGAGTTAAAGTTTGACTTTGATGCGCTTGAATATGTGTGGCTACTTGTTGTACATTGTATGAGAATTTGGAATAGCCAGCAGCATGATAATTCTTTCAAAAAGTTGCTTTGTATGTTGATCATTTGATTCTTAGAAAAAAAAATATGCTTATCGTATGATGCACTAAATCACACAGTTACTTGTTTGGCTTCATACATCATTAGCCTCATACATGTTCCCCTAACTGCCCGGAATGTTTAAGCTGGTTTTTGGATCTCCTCAACATGAAACTTATTGACGTTTCTTTATTTACTCCCATCATTTAGTTACCTGATTCTATGTAATTGTCTCATATCTGCCTTGGACTTGTGTATGCTTGATTTTATATATTTACCAGTATAAAGTAGGTGGGTTAAAATGGAGCCCTGTCATGTTCTTTTATTTGCCAGTTTTACCCCATCCTAGATTATAATCACAACCTTTCAAAAGTAATTATTAGCCACCCACTTATCCCGCTATTTATATCAATTAATCACTCACTTTTTCTATGCTCCAATATATATTTAAAATATTCAACAAAAAAATTCACATTAAAATTGATGTACTGTCTCCGTCCCAAAATGAATGACCTTTTTGTTTCAAAGTAAATGACCTTTTTGGTCCCGAAATGTGTCTCTAAATAATTGTTTACCATATCGTTTCATATTTCATTTTATACTTGCAAAACTAAAAGTTTGAAAGTGGATAGAAAGGATATTCATGAATTATATTATTCATAGTTAACCTTTTCAGAGTGCACTTAAATAAAAAAAGTCATTCATTTTGGGAGGGAGGGAGTACTTAATACACTCATGCATTGCGAGTGTTCCATGGCTAGTGTTATGAAAGTCACTCCTAGGCTTTGTACTGATATAGTTATTATTTTTCTTGGAAAATATAATTATTGTTTTTTAGATACTTCTATTGTTTTGAGTTAAATTGACCTTTGGCAGATTATAGTTTGGAAGGTTGTTTCTGGGTATCCTTCTCCAAGTTTAGAAGGTGATGTAGAAGACAGCCAAAGGGAGACCGGTAATTTTGGGTTGGAAAGCAAGTTCCATATTCCGCAGTATGAAGCTGTTCCTGTATGTAGACTTACCGGACATGAAGGTTCTATTTTTAGCATTGCATGGTCATCAAATGGATCCATATTGGTCTCTGTCTCTGATGATCGCAGGTAAAATTCTCATTGAAGCCAACCTACTTGCTTATCTCGTGGATTATTGAAATTCTTGGATAATTGATTCTAATGGGATTGTTTAATTTGTTTTTACATGTAGTGCTCGTATCTGGAACGTGTATTCCGAAACAAAAGGGTTGGATATTGCTGCTGAAGTTGTTGTTTCTCACTCAGTTGGGCCTGTGCTATTTGGTCACACTGCCAGGGTTTGGGATTGTTGTTTATGTGACTCGGTAGGCTATCATAAGATGCGGTCAATTCTTCCATTTTTTTAAAAGAATATAAGTGTTGACTAACAACATTGTTTAATACAGAAACTTTACTAAAGGCTAACTAGTCTATACGGCAAATAGGGATTTCCCTCTTTCCTTGGCCTTTCATACCACAATGAAAATGATAGCAGTACAATCTTCTGGTACTATAATTGTTGCTATTAAAGTTGTATGTGTCCTTCTCAGGCTAATATCATTGTGTACACCTGGTTTAATATATTTGAGTTTGTAATGATTGCCCTCTATTTGGTTTCCATATGCAATAAAAAAAATCCCCCTCCAGTGGAATGTCATATTATCATTTGTTGATATATTTCAGTTTCATCCGGGCATACATAACATAGATGTTGAAGTTCATAGTTGGGCAGTCCAAGATTTATGATAATTCTTGTGATATCTGCCAGAAATGATAGATTTGGCTGAATTTTGCACAAGTTTTGTCTCTTTTGTTTCCTTGTCTATCTGGATTGAAGATAAAATAGCATTGGAGATACAATGAGGAGTTTCCATGTTGGCCTCTTGACCTCTGTAGTATTTGACTTTACGTAAATTTAGTGTTGCTGTTGTAGAATATTCTCTTTAGTTTCACATCTAATTTGGTGACTGGGGATTTTCTCAGTTAATTGTCACTGCTGGTGAGGATTGCACTTGCCGTGTATGGGGACTGGACGGTGTGCAGCTCAAGGTGATCAAGGAGCACATGTAAGTTAAAATTAGAAATTGTAAATTTTAGTGTTTACTTGGAAGTAGTTTATTGGTGTGACCTATTTGTCAATTTGACAGTACTTGTTGAAGAAAAATGTTTGAGCCAAGTGTCTTCTGGACATCTATACTGCCTTGACTGCATGTTTTTATCAAATGGCTTGCACATTTTCTGCTGTTAAAATACAGGGGATGTAAGGAGAGAAAAACAAATCCTCTTTTGACTTTTAACGTAGTTTACTGCCCAAAATGGTGACGTTTATTTCGGGACAAAGAGGCTAATGGCTTTTCATGATACTTGTTAAGTACTACATCTTTATTGTGCAGAGGGAGAGGAGTATGGCGGTGCTTGTATGACCCAAAGTCATCTCTTCTGGTTACGGCTGGGTTTGATTCTGCGATAAAAGTTCACCAGCTTCATGCTTCTTTATCCATGGGTTTGATGAGGCGGAAGGAGGTGCTAGAAGAGTTCATTGACAGAAACAACATGTTTACTCTGCGCCTTCCAAATTCTTCCGAGCATGTTGGGCTCATGGATAGGTATGTCGTATGTGTTGATGCTAGAGTGATGCTTTCTTATTTTTCTGTACAAGTGCGTAAGAAACGTGAGAAGTCTTTGCTACAATATATGGTTCACATTCTTTTGGACGGTCTTGAATGATGAGGCTTTTGAAGGATTGGAAAACTGGATGATAAGATTATTCACATAATTACCTTGCTTTTGCTGTTTAAGCTTTGATCAAGGAATGCTTGAAAACAGTAGTTTTTATCTGTTTTTCTTTTCGAATTCACCCCAGTTCCTCTCGAATACTGGGGAGCACAACTAGCAACAAATCAAATAATTTCGATTAAATCAAACTTGCTCATATTCTCTTTGATTTTGTTGCCTATGCTATTTGGTCTCCCCCACCTCTAGCATTGCTGTCTTAGTTTCATGTTTCTGAGGATCTAATTGAATTTCGTTGGCTGTCATGCTACCTGACGTTACGTTGCTTTATTCGGGCTTGGGACCAATGTGCAAAGGTACAACTCTAAGAATGAGTGATGCAGAATAATGGTGTTTAATTAAAAACTTGAATCTAAAGAGAAACCTTTTTAGTTAAGTATTACCATACTTATAAAACGTCAGGAGAGCACGACAACATAGTGATTACGTTTTATTTCAAAAATAACAAAAAATGATTAAACATGTGAAAGGTTGAGTGCCACTTGAATAGTTGACACATAGCTTTCCCATGGGGACACTTTTAGGATAACCGTACGTAGCCTGTAGATAGTTTCAAACACTGGAGTAACATTTCGTTTCCCTCATTAATGATCTGTTTGGTGGCCGAGGGGGGGGGGGGTTGGGGGTCGGGGTGGGGATGGAGGAATGGAAGTTCGTGGACTTGACTACCTTCCACTTGTTTAGTAGGAGGGAAGAGCGGATGGAAATGAAAACCTTCCATTATTCACCCCCACAAAAATAAACATAAAATGTTTTGGGGGTGAAAATGGAGTGAGAATGTGAAATTAGGGTCACAGAATTCGCCCAGAACGGGGTCGAATTCCAAATTCATTCGATCGAATCGAATCGGAATTCGATTCCGAATCAAAATGCCCAAATTCGCGACTGAGTTCGCCGGAGACGCCGTATTGCCGTCGGACACGGCCGGAAACCTAGTTTCCTCAAAAGACGTACGTACGCCCTAATTTGACAAAAGGCAAGAAGGAAATACCGCGAAATTGTCGACGACTAGAAACCCAAATTGCGAATTGCGAACAACGACTTGTCTGCCTGAGAACAGCGACCTCCAAGTCTTCAATTTCCGCGACGCCGGCTCTTCAATTTCTGCGTTTTCTGGTACTGTCCGTCTGCCTTGTCTCTGTCTCGTCTTTTTCTTCTTTTTTTTTTTTTTTAAAATCTGTCTCTTCTCGTCTTAGTTTTCTATTTCTTTTTCTTTTTATTGTTTGACCCAATTTTGCACGACTTTAACACTTAATTTCATTTCGTTATTATGTTTAAGACTTTAAATTTATTTCACTTTCTTAAACTAGTTTTTTTTTTTTTTTTTTTTTTTTGCTACTTTGAATTTGATGGTTTAAATTTATCTTTTGGTGGTCTAGATTATGTTATGATACTATTATTTAATACTCCTTCTGTCCCAGAAAGATAGTCTCATTTTGACTTTTTATGGTCAACAAAAATGAACTTTGACCGACCATTGGTGACGATCTAATCATTTTAGTGAAATTCTAAAATTTGCAATTGATAAATCATTAAATGATTTATCAATAACTATTTTTAGGATTTCATTGTGATCATTAAATTGACACAAATGTTTGGTTAAAGTTTATTTTTGTTGACCATAAAAAGTCAAAATGAGACTATCTTTCTGGGACAGAGGGAGTATTATATTTTTGTTCATAAAACAATTTAATCTATGTTTATATGTTTTCTGTTTTTTTTCTAATATTTATTAATTTTTGTACTATGTTTCCGCCTTGCTCGCCTTTTTTCCGCCTTCCGCCCGCCTCGCCTCTCGCCCTTTTTCAGGTACGTATCGCCCGCCTCTCGCCTTTCGCCTTTAACAACTATGCGTACGGCACTCTAACCTCGGACACGACAGAGAAGGAAAGAGCACGACAGAGAAGGAATGTGAAAAACAACTACGTAAGACGAGCAAACATACCTGAAAACCCTTGCAGACCGATCGAAATTGAAGAGATGAATGAAATTGAAGGATAATAAATCTGTATTTGCGTCTAGAAGGAGAACCCCTGCGGAATTGGTAACCTTACTAATACATGAAGCGAATTATGAATCGAATTCTTAACGAAAATACCTAAGCGAATCGCATTCACTCGGGGTTAGCGAATTCCATATGCGAATTCGTATCGCGAATCGGACCGCGTGCCGAATTATGTGACGCTGTGTGAAATAATGTTAATAGAACATCAAAAGTCTACTCCCCCCCTCTATTTTTTATCAAGCACGTTAATGACCCTTCTACTTTTCCACCCCTTCTACCAAACAACTTGAGGGGAAGATACTATCCACGCCCTAGGGGTAGAAAATAGATCATTATCATCTTCCACCCATCCCACCAAACATACCATTGTAGAGTCCTCATTCAGAACTTTCAGCAAATACAAACACATCAAGTTTGAAGAATCATTTTGTTATTTATATTGATGTGGAAAGGGCCTTTACGCCACTTTTCTGTGAAGCAGTACATGTTAGCTCAAGTAGCAATATGGAAAGTTAAAGTAGGATATTGAAGTTTCTCATCTGACTCACATCATCAGCTACGGCATTGTTCAATCATAAAATTTCCCTGTTGTTGGTTGACTATTCTAGATTGCAAATGGCTCACCTTCATACCCATAACTGCCGTAGAATTACCTTTCCATTTACTTGTCTTTTTTTTTTTTTTTTAACTCTTAATCTATGATCATAAAAGACTTTCTTAACTCTCGTGGCCTTTTGTGTTCTATGTGCAGCAAAAGTGAATATGTCCGTTGTATGCATTTTACTCGTGAAGATACCCTTTACGTTGCCACAAACAATGGTTATGTGTACCATGCTAATATATCAGATGCTGGTGATGTACGGTGTACTGAACTTATTTCTGTCGCAGAGAAGGTTCCCATAGTTTGTATGGACTTGTTATCTGAAAGATCTTCTGACCCTTCTGTTTGTATCGAGGATTGGATTGCTGTTGGAGATGGTAAAGGAAGATTGACTGTTATTAGAGTGGTTGGTGATTTTTGGACACCAAAAGTGGAACTCAATTTCAGTTGGTCCGCAGAAGCAGAGAGACAGCTTTTAGGAACATTTTGGTGCAAGTCTCTTGGACATAGGTAGACAAGGCATCTATCTAGTAATGATATTTTACTTAGTAATTGCTCTTTGAATTCCTGTACACTAGGTTCATTTTTAGTTCATAGTATGCACCCCCTAATTTAGGTTTGATACTCAATATGTTCATGTCTAATCCAAAATATGATCAAAACATATTGCATTGCTTATGGCTTTTTGTTTGATCGGCAAAAGAAATTATTTTTACAAATAAGAAACAACTAAACAAGCACACCCATTGGTATTTCGACAAATCATTTTTAGAAATAAGAAACAACTAAACAGTCGCACACATTGGAATTTGTACTTGTATTTGACATCATTTCTGTAAGATGCATTCTTGCTCCCTGATATGTACATGAGAGTTAATTAACTGGAGATCCTAAAAGACTTGTGATATGGTGCACAAACTTCTAATTGTGTATGTTTAAGTGAGTCAACTTCTAAAAGCTCAGAAGTTTCCTTGATGCAGTATCGTAATACAGTGTGCCAGAATTGATTAACTTGAAAATAGTTCAGCAGCTGAAGAATAGGAAGTTAAGGGTAATATGAATAGCAATTTATGAGAAGACTGAGAATTAAATATTTAGAAGAAAGTAGAAGTAAAACTAATAACAGTAAAAAGAATTGGATAGAAATCCTAGTTGTCACACCTAGGTCCGTAGGCATTACACCTAAGAAGATGCCTCACACATCTTGAATAATCTTCTGGATTTTATTGATCTTCACTTTCTCTCTGACCTGAAATGATTTAGTACATGGATTTATAGGTTCCTATTACTTAGAACAGTAGATAAACTAAACCACAAAGGATTTTGACTGTCTTTTGGACTAGAAGCATCCATGTGTGTGGTCAAAGAAAGAAATACATCATTGTTACTTGGATTTCCTCTAACTGCATCATATCTGCTGTCGCTTTCCTGTAGGTTCGTATTCACTGTTGATCCAAGAGGAAGTTTGAAGCTTTGGAGATTACCTGATCCCAAGCAATCTGTTTCCCCAGTCGACGTGTCAAGTTTCCATGTATTTTTAGTGGCAGAATACATTTCATGCTTTCCAATAAGGATCCTCTGTTTGGATGCATCATTTCAGAAAGAGGTATGTGTTTTTGTTCTTTTTCTTCTGCTAATTTCATCAGAGGCTGGAGTGCCTTCTCAAGGTTGCATTTCTGCTAGCAAAATATGAGTTTCTACCTGGGCCTGGGATACCCAAGATTCCATACCTAAGGGATAAGGCATTATGTCACTACATATATATATATATATATATATATATATATATATATATATATAGGGTCCTGCTCCTGTGAGAACCAAATTATATGAGAACCATGAGAACCACTTATAGCCTTTGGATTAGAAATAGATGAATGGTCCAGATTAGAGAGGAAGAAAAAAAAAAAGCGGTGGCAATTTTGAAAATAAAGGAGACGCAGGGGCATAATGGTCATATCGCTTTAAAAACACAAACGCACGCCCGAAGTCTGGAAAGGCGAGATCTTTAGATACAAAAGGTATTTCCTAGTGTATCTAATAAATGAAACATACAATACACTAGTTACTTGCCTTAGTGTATCCAACAAAATGTTCCAGTTATAGGATACACAAACCATTGGTCTTAAGTGTATCTAATAACTGGTCTTAGTGTATCTAATGAGTGGTCTTAGTGTATCTAATAAATTGTCTTCGTGTATCTAATGAAACACGGTACTATGTTCCAGTTATAGGATACACAAACCATTGGTCTTAGTGTATCTAATAACTGGTCTTAGTGTATCTAATGAATGGTCATACTGTATCTAATAAATTGTCTTAGTGTATCTAATAAATTGTCTTGGTGTATCTAATGAAATATGATACTATGTTCCAGTTATTGGATACACAAACTATTGGTCTTGGTGTATCTAATAACTGCTCTTAGTGTATCTAATAATGGTCTCAGTGTATCTAACGATTTATTACAAAAATGCCACCGCTTCCCTTTGAGTTATTGGATACACAAACTATTGTCTTAGTGTATCTAACGAATTATTACAAAAATGCCACCGCTTCCCTTTCAGTTATTGGATACATTCAGGCAAAACCAAGTGTATCTAACGACTTATTACAAAAATGCCACCGCTTCCCTTTCAGTTATACGATAAAATCCCTGTTATGCCCTTGAAGTTCTGACTTATTTCAAAAATGCCACCGCGTCTTGTCCCCTCCCAAGCCGATCTGAGCCGTCCCTTTTTTTCTAATCCAATGGCTGCTGTTGGTTCTCATGGTTCTCATGATATTTAGGTTCTCATTTGAGCACCTACCTATATATATATATATATATATATAGGGTCGCGCTCCTGTGAGAACCATTTTATATGAGAACCGTGAGAACCAATCATAACCATTAGATTAGGAAAAAAAATCAAGGGTCCAGATGTTAGATACATTGGATACACTTGGATACATTAGTTAATTTTCGAAAAACAATTAGATACATTAGTTTTTAACATAGTGTATCCAAGTGCAACACTTAGATACAATACTTATTAACCTATTGTATCCAAGTGTAATAACGATTTTTTTGTAATGTATCTAAGTGTATCAATTGTATCTAACATATGGACCCTTGATTTTTTTTCTAATCTAATGGTTATGATTGGTTCTCACGGTTCTCACGATATTTAGGTTCTCATTTGAGCACCTACCTATATATATATATATATATATATATATATAATATTCCCTCCGCCCCAAAATGTTGTTCCCTCTTTTTTTGACGTTAGTACGGAGGAACTTTGGATAAAAATTATAGTTTATTTTATTTATCC
Source organism: Campanula takesimana (assembly GCA_026119855.1). Taxonomy (NCBI): domain Eukaryota; kingdom Viridiplantae; phylum Streptophyta; class Magnoliopsida; order Asterales; family Campanulaceae; genus Campanula; species Campanula takesimana. The sequence continues at coordinate 622,279 of JAOWBW010000116.1, read as the reverse complement.
TAATGAAAATATAAAACTTGTTACTAATACACCATTATAACTATTATCAGTAACAAGTTTTGTATTTTCATTAGGATGATTAAAATAAATGAAATTATTGCTCAAAGTTCCTTTGGTACTAACCTCAAATAAAGTGGGAACTACATTTTGGGACGGAGGTAGTATAAATATATCATAAGATTCTCTTGATTATCCTGGTTATGATTTGTATTGAAATTATTGGATCAGCCTTTCTCACGACTTTTCTCGTTGAGAAGGTGAAATGCACTTTATAAGAAATAACACCAAGCAGTTCTATAGTTAGTTGTGCTTTTTGAATAGAAGGACGTCGACCTCAGCAGCATGATTGAGATTATATTAGAGTCGCACAAAATTGTAATCTGAAATCTAATAATACACATACACACACACAGATAATGTTAATGATTGTTTCTATCAAATATATGTTATCATAACCAAAAATTCATTTGCATGTCGCAACCCAGCTTCAATGGTGCTTCCGGACGTTTTCCATCTCCAAAGGCTTTTCCTCCATGATTCCTTTTCTCTTTTACTGAAATGTAGTCTTTCAAAAATGTTCCAGATTCCCTTTAACATGGTCGATTTTTAAGAGGTTGGATTTTTAGTTATCATATATGCTGAAATGCAATGGAAGCTACCTGTTATCCTGTCATATGCAAAAGTGGTATTTTCTTTTATGAAAATGTAGTCGTGCAAAAATATTCCAGATTCCCTTAAACATGGTCGTTTTAAGAGGTTGGATTTTTACTTATCAGAAATGCTGAAAAGCAATGGAAGCAACTCGTTATCATGTCATATGCAAAAGCGGAAAACAAAACAAAATTGTCAATCTAGTAGAATTGCAATAATGTGATGGTTTTTAAGTGAACTAGTGAACCTTCTGCTGATGGCCTATTCTAAAATCTATCAGGTGCTAGTATGTGGAGAACAAAACCATCATTCCAATAGAATTGCAATGATGTGATGGATTTTGAGTGAAGTAGTGAACCTTCTGCTGATGGATTATTCTATCATTTATCAGGTGCTAGTATGTGGTGATCTTCGCGGTAATCTTGTGATATTTCCGTTGTTAAGGAGCCTATTGCTGGACACATCTGGTTGTTCAGTTGCAAAAATTTCCCCAATAAATTATTTCAAAGGAGCTCATGGGATATCAAGTGTGTGCAGTGTTTCCGTAGCTAGTTCTGACTCAAGTGAAGTTGAAATACACTCGGTATGTCTTCATTATCTCAATCTTGTGTGCTGCTTTTCCCTTTATATAAGGTTAATCTAGGACAGGGGTAAAGCACTGAAAGGTATCTGTTATATAGTGGTGGAAGCATATGTGCATAAATTTCTCTTGTTAGGTTCCTTTTCTTTTCCCTCACATTCATTTCTTTCTCTCCCCAGACAGGAGGAGATGGCTGCATATGTTATTTGGAGTATGAAAGTTACGGACAAAAGTTGGAATTTATAGGTATGAAACAAGTGAAAGAAGTAAGTTTGATTCAACGCCTGTTCCCTTCTGCCAGTCCAGACAGTGGTTTGGCAACTGGGAAGTATGCAATAGGTTTCTCATCCACAGATTTTATCATTTGGAATTTATCTTCTGAGACAAAGGTAACCTTCTATCTTTCTCTCTAAGTTAATATAGATACACGTAGACAAAGGTATGTATGTGTCTGTATGCGTATATAAGCCTGATCCTGTAATAGTGTCTCAGGTTGGTCAAATTCCATGTGGGGGATGGAGGCGTCCTCATGCATATTACCTTGGTGATATACCAGAGATGAGGAATTGCTTTGCATTTGTCAAGGTTTTCTTTTCGTCCATTTTCTTCTTTGTCTGCTTTGCCTTCTAAATGTTTTACAAATCATAATCATGTAGAACGCCAAACCTTTAGCTAGGGTCATTAAGTGATTTATATTATCACAAGTCAATTTGTCTCCAGCAGACACTGTTGCACAAGTGAAACCTTTTAAAGTATTTTGGTGTGTTGAAATTATGATATGTACCTGTTTGAATATTAAAAATTAAATAACATTGTTTCCCATTATATCATCTTTGGTTTCCTTCAAAGTTCAAACACATGCACACGGTGGGGAAACCCAGACTTCAACTTAGTATTTCTTACAATGATGGTGATGGGTGTTCCAAATCTAGAAGCTTGAGGCTCAAATAAGAAATAAAGAAGCTTATTTTTATTGCATTAAACCAGTATTCTCTTCCGTATGGTTGATAGATATAAGTTCTTGACCAAGCTCAAGAACTTCCCAAAATCATTCCCTGTCTCTTTCATTTGTGTTTATTCTTCTTGATTCTTAGCCTGTTTGGACATGTTTCTTCGTATGTTTCAGCGTTGTTTTTATATTCTCAGGATGAGACTATTTATATCCACAAATGCTGGGTAGCAGAGAGTGAAAGGAAAATATATCCCCAAAACCTGCATCTGCAATTTCATGGCCGAGAGATTCATTCTGTGTGTTTTGTCTTTGATGAGACATGGCTCAAATCAAATGAAAAGCAAGATATTGTTTCTCACTATAGTTGCATAGCAACTGGTTGTGAAGATGGAACTGTCAGATTGACAAGGTAAATTTAAATGTTTTCTATGTTAAAAAGTAAATTTCTGCTTAAAGATTCCTCGGCCTTGACTTACACGCTGCATGCTCCTCAACAATTTTACTGCATAACCCCCTGCGGCGCAGAGTGACACATTCACACCCAAACCACACATTGTAACTTAGCTAACAAGCATAATGCTAATCATAGTATTATGAAATTTAAAAGTTTACGCTGTTCTCAAAATATGATCGGCTCAGGGTGACACATATCCACACCCAAATCTACACACATTTTAACTAAACTAACAATCATAATGCAAATCATAGTATTGTGAAATTTAAATTTACTTTGTTCTCATTTATGCTACGACCGTTTGATTAGGTATTCTCCAGGTCTGGATAATTGGTCCGACTCAAAACTGCTCGGGGAGCATGTTGGAGGATCAGCAGTGAAATCAATATGCTCTTTGGCGAAGCTACATATAGTTGTTGCTGATTTAACCAACTCATGTGGAATGTATCGTCAAATAGTATTGGAGGAGCAAGAGAATCCTTTCTTACTTGTTTCAGTTGGGGCTAAGAGGGTCCTTACTGCTTGGAAACGAAAAATTAGGAAGAAGGAAGAAGTCTTGGCTTACGGGACTTCCAATGGATATGGAAATGATCTTCATGCCTCATCACGAGTGTCCTCATCAATGTCATTTCAGTGGCTTTCCAGTCATATGCCAGCCAAAAACTGTAGCACTCATGCAAAAGGAGTATACAAAGAAAAACCAGTTGAAGCAGTTAAAGGTGATTGGAAGGCGGATCCTGAAGTAGTATCAGATTTCCTTCCTCCAGAAATAAAGATTAGAGAGCCTAACAGTTGCCTTGACAGTGAGTCTGAAAACGACTGGCGTTACCTAGCTGTTACTGCTTTTCATGTGAAACTTGCTGATTCCAGGTACTGTAAGATGCCAATAATGCCATGTTATTTAGTTCTTTCCTGACTTCTACATTGCCAACCATGTTGACATAGTTGTTATTTGGATTGATTTCAGGGTCTCCATCTGCTTCATTGTTGTTTCTTGTTCAGATGCCTCACTTGCATTACGAGCTCTGATTTTACCTTATCGGCTTTGGTATGCATCAAGGCGCCCATTCCTAATTTCTTAAATGGTTCATTCTAATGAGTGCACACAGGCACTTGTTAAGAATCTTGCTTTGGAAAGGTTTCACATGGGTAGTGCCTGTTAACGCAGTGGGGAGTGTTCCCACGGCAATGCATGTTTAAAGTAGGTCCTTAACAAATACTCCCTCTATCCCGGAAAGTTAGTCCCTCTTGTTTCATTGTTAATGTAAATAAATTTTGAGCAATAATTTAGGTTACTTTTAATTATCTTAATGAAAATCTAAAAATTGGTATTGGTAGTATTTATAATGGTGCATCAAGAACAATTTATAAATACTTATTCATTAGGATAATTAAAAGTAACCTAAATTTTTGCTCAAAGTTCATTTGTAATAACAACGAAGAAAGAGGAATTAACGTTCCCGGACAGAGGGAGTATATATAGCTTACTGGTTCTAATAGGAAAAAAGTTACTTTTTTCTCCTAAACATCATTTTGTATTTGAGGTCTGCCTTATTAATTTGATAATAAAACTTATTGCAGGTTTGATATAGCTTTATTGGTTCCTTTGTCATCTCCAGTTCTTTCACTGCAGCATATCATCACTCCAGAATGTCTGGGTTCTGAGGGTTAGTTTTCTGTCAGTGTTAGTAATCAGACAATAACCTTTTTGTGTTGAACCCATTAAATTTTAACAATCTAGCCGTGGTTGATCTAGGAGTTATCTTTAAGACTCAAATGTAGTCAGTGATTGAGTTTCTGGAAAACAATGGTTTTTCATCCGTTTCCAGCAAGGATAATGGATTTACTACTTGAGCCGTTTCAGATAGAGGAATTTTTTCAGGAAATTGTTAATTATTGCTTTACTGAAATAGACAAATTGAAGCATTTGTTTTCTTCCACACTGCATAGAAGACTTATGCTTTTTGTACATTTCCATTTAGAAATTTATACATGAAAAAAGTTACCCAGTTTCTTGCAGAATGCTTATTGTTGGAATCTTGGTTTCTTTCTAATTTGTTTCCTTCTTGCCTACCTGCATTTAATTTTTTTCAGATAACCTTCAGATGGGAAGCCTGTATATTGTAATTAGCGGGTCTACGGATGGAAGTATTGCCTTATGGGATCTAACTGAATCTGTTGAAACTTTCATGCGTCGAGTATCAGCTCTCAGAGAGGAAGACTACATAGATACTCAAAAAAGGCCACGAACTGGAAGAGGAAGCCAAGGTGGTCGATGGTGGCGATCCCTAGGCACTAAGGTTTCAAAGAATAAACCAGGTGAAAGTTCAGTCTCAGCAGAAACAGTAGAGGAAACCAAGCCCAGTGAAAAAAATGAAAGCTCATCAAAAGCAACCTGTCCCGAGACAGCTATGAGTAGTGAGGATTCCTCACTGGAAATATGTAAAATATGGCCCTTACATGTTGAGAGCAAAGTTCACCAATCTGGGGTTAACTGCCTCCATGTTTCAGACGTGAAGCACAATAGAGGTTCTGAATCGGGTTTTCTCTACTATGTTGTAAGCGGTGGTGATGATCAAGCTCTTCACTGTCTTGGATTTCGCTTGACACTGGTACCATTATTAAGCAAGTGCACTGAAAGAGTGAACTTAGAAATGCATCACACTGGGGAATCTGGAAGTGTTAAAAATTATATCCATTATTGTGGAAAACGGACGTACAAAATGAGATTTTGTTACGCTGATGACATTGCCTCAGCTCATAGCTCTGCAATTAAAGGTGATTACAGAATTCATTTCTTCATCTTCACCATCTTCTATTCTCCTTCTTATTCCTCCTCCTCATCCTTAAAACTGCATGTTCATTTTACAATCTTCTTATCGGAAGATTCTTTGTTCGTGTTACTATTACATTTAGGCTGTATATGCATACGCAGTTAATTCTAAGGTCCTTATTTTATTTTCTTCACTTTCTCACTCCTCGGTACCACTATTTTTCTCTTACCTTTTGATTCTATCATCAGAAACTACAAAAAGAACCACAAATCACAAGTACCAGAAGTTGCTCAATTCATTTTGTTCTTATGAATTACTCCCTCTGCCCCAGAAAGTTGGTCCCTCTTTTTTTGTTGTTACGACGAAGGAACTTTACACTACTTTTAATTATCATAATGAGAATCTAAAAAATATTCTTGACAATGTTTATAATGATGTATCAATAACAAGTTGTAAATTTTCTTTAGGATTTTGAAAAGTAGCCTAAATTATAAACATTGTCAAGAATATTTTTTAGATTCTCATTATGATAATTAAAAGTAGCGTAAAGTTCATTCGTAGTAACAACGAAAAAAGAGGGACTAACTTTCCGGGACAGAGGGAGTATTTAATAATCAAGAGTTCTCCCCACCCCCCTTCCTCTCTCTCTATATGTATATACATTAGCAGACTTGTATTCACTGACAAAAATTCCCAGACATCGGAGGGAATAATATTAAGATGAATAATGTTTGTTATTTTTTTTTTTCTTTAGGTGTTTGGACAGATGGGAGCTGGGTTTTCTCTACTGGTCTCGATCAGCGTGTCCGGTGTTGGCATCTTTCAGCCAATGGTAAACTAACGGAGCTTGCCCACTTGACAGTTAGTGTCCCAGAGCCAGAATCGTTGGATGCTAGAATCCTCTCTAGGTTAGAATGATATTCCTTTGCTTAGTTACCTTAATTTCATGCCTATATTGTGAAGTACGGAGTCATTTACTGGTTTTCCTGTTGATACAACTCCCTCAGATCCATAATAATTGTTATATTTTCCTTTTTGGTCCGTCCTAAAGGAAGTGTCAGGTTTCTTTAAAGGGAAATAACTTTTGTGCAATTTATAATGGTACAAATGTAGATACAAGTAAAGCACCAACCTTAATAGGTCCAGAAAGTCAAATGCAACACTTAATTTTGGGACGGAAGGATTAGCTGATTTTATCACTTATCAACTTTGTTTTCCTTTAAAATATAAATGAATTTTTGATATCTCTGAAATGATGTTTGTGTGTATTATGTAGAAACCGTTATCAGATTGCAGTAGCCGGAAGAGGAATGCAATTGGTTGAGTTCATTGGTCCAAAAGACAAAGATAATAGAGAATATGAAGAGAGTGGTGTATAATATGTGTCCTTGGGTGCAGACTGGTGGTCGGTTCCAGCTTCAGGAGGAATATACTTAAATTCGAACAAGATTTAATATCAATGGAGACGGGGAAGATGATGCGCGTAGCCAGACCAGGTTGTTGCTACTTTGGATGAAAAGTTGACTGGAGGTGATGTTTGGAAGATTTGTAATAACCTACTACCTTTCTACTGTAACTGAATGACTGGGAGATGACTTGTTTGACCCCCTGCAGGGATTGGTGATCTACTTTTTTTAAATGCAAGTTGGAAAAAGAAAATTAATCTTGCCCAATTTCCGCTTCTGTTTGTTTGCTCTGCTGCTTTAATATTGTAAGCTGTATGTAAGTGTGCTATACATATAAATTTGAAGAAAATTGAATTTTGCCATAATTTGTAAATAAAACAAACAAATGGAAGTTGGACATATGGTTGAAATTACTACCAACAAACAAGTGAAGAAACATAAAAATATTTATAATGCATAAAAAACAATAGACTCAAGGTTGGAAACTTAGCTAAAACTAAAACAATAAACGAGTTAAGAACAATACAGTGGAAATTACTTCAAGAAAGGAGTGAAAATAGGGTTGCTATAGTGAATAGAATAAAATAAAAACATTTCAGTGAAAAATTGGTAAATTAGTGGTGTTAGAAAATCTTTGTTGGTTTCAAAAAATAATAAAAATTCTTTGTTGAGCAATATTTCTGGTGAGAACTCACAGTTCTTTTAGAATAACTCCTCTATCTATTCGGTTTTGCTGCAAATTTTTTTTTGTTATAGAAGATAAATGAAACAACATACTGTACAGTATACTCTTTTTGCAACAATTTTATGCAATGTCAAAAAATTTATCGGTCATTCAATTTAATTTTTATGATTGCAACGTAAATAATCAACAATAGCTTCAAATATTTTAGCCAGGACCCTATAGTGTTGTGTTTGTGTGTCAGTGTCCATTAGATAATTGGAGGGTTTTTTTTTTTTTTTTTTTTTTTTTTACGATGTCCATGTTAAAATCAAACGAAAAGAGGGATCGAACCCTAACCCACACCGGATGTGAGATTTAGCTTTACACTCTTTTTTTTTTTACGATCTCCAATGGAGAGCACCAAATTTGGTGTAGGTTTTACACCAAATGTTACGCTAAAAAAAAATCTCCTCCAATGTATCACACTATTTTTCACACTAAAAAGGAATATTCTCTATCCACCTCATTTTTCCACTAACACTCATTGTTACACAAACAATACTTGAAGTCTATGATTTTACATATAAACCCCTCTCTTTTAATTGAGATGATATAATAGTATGTTTTTATAATTATTTTTATGCATTAAACTTTTATAATTAAGTAAAATTTATTATATAATTTATTAACATATAAGTTAATTAACATAATTTACAATGTGTGAATTTTTAGAACTTAGAGGGACTAAATGTGACAAGTGAAACATTTACACCAAATTTGGTGTAAAATATGGTGTACATTGGAGGGGTGAATTTGGTGTTTTAGTGTCAATTATAGTGTCCATTGGAGATGCCTTGGGAGCCAAAAAATTAATTACAAGGCACGGATTTTAGTTGGTTGGGAAAATGGATGGATAGAAAGGGGAGGGGGAGGGGGAGGGGAATATATAAGTAGTACTCCTAGTCCTTGGCTAAATAAAGTAGACTTGTCCTCCCTCCGAATCTAGGTTTCTTCCGACTCCCATCCCCAAATCCCAATCCCTCCTCTTTCACTCCACATTCATTCATTCATTCTACGTTGTTGATTTGATTTGTGTATGCATCTGCAATTCAGCATCTCCAACTAACTGCCGCGATCTGCTATTCACTCTTCCTACTTGAGATCTCCACTTCCACTTGCTGCTTTCAGATTCAACCCATTACCATTCAGGTCACCTCTATTTGACCTAATCATTCATCACTCAAACTTCATTTATGATTACTTTTCTGTTACTCTGATCATCCAGGTTTTTCTGTCTAGCTCTACCCTATTTTAATTCCACGTTGATTTTCATGTAGACTGCTTAAGAAATCATGAATCTCCACAGTGTTAGTTATTAAACTCAAAAGGCAAGAATTGGCGAGAGGTACCACAAAATAAGGTGCTGTCTTAGTAAAAATGAGTAGATGGATCAAGTGTTTGGTCAGTGCGATCAACGGGCTCGGCCTTCATCACCTCTCACATCTCGCCTTTGCCACATTTCCTCGCCCAGGGATTGGGGAGACGACCCTCATCTGACCTAGCCCCTCGCCTAAAGCGATCACCTTTAATCACTATGTTTACACGCTTCCACTTTACTTGCACATCATTATGTGTGCCTCTGTGGTCCTAGCCATGTGCTTTTTATGAGTATTTCGTATTTCACAAAGTTCTCACTGAAATTCAACAATTCAGGAACTCAGTATCACTAGCAACAAATGCAGTCACTGGAAATGCATGATAAGAAGAATGTTCAGTAAGAAAATACTAGAACCCTAGCCTACTTCAAAATAAAAGACGCGATAAACTTGAAGAGATGATTAAATAATTAACAGTTCAGGTTAACACTCAAGTCGATCGAGTTAATAACTGTTTTTCATTTGACTTAACTATCTGAGGGGTTTTGCGATTGGAGTATGATGCCCTCATGTTATTGGGGGAGATAATGCCTGGCCCCAAATGAAGTTATGCATGCACTCCTTGGTCCATGTGATTCCTATTGCACCTCAAACTCGACATGACTTAGGAAGAGCGTACCTGCAAAACTCTCATAACAGCCTTGCACATGCAGTAGAAGATCCTTCATAAGATGATGACTTTTAAGGGCTACTTTTTCTTCTACGTTGATCAGTTGGATTATACAAGAAAGGCTAACGGTCGTTCAGGGCAGTTTACTGTTCCAAAATTTACAAATAGACTAGTGTACTTTAAAATTTGACAAATATAGCAGCATACTTCATTTCTTTTTTCAATTGAACAAAACCATGGATATCTTTAGAATGCTCAGTTCCTGTAATTTGCATTGCGTTCGTGAAAATATATGTTACCAGAACATTGGATTTATTCATGCTATTATTGATCCTATTTTTCATTTCTATTTAATTCAGGACATAGCTATGTTGGTGCCAGTTACAGTAGTCGAAACTGCACAGTCATTGATTTGGCACATACTGATAATTGGTTAAGGGGGTGGATACCTCCTACTGAGACAATAAGGTTGTTCTTTGTATTCAGCGGAAATTCTTGAAGCTTATCACTTTATATTTTAGGAGAAGCCCATCTTTTAGAAGTTGTAAAACTGAAGAGCTTGAAACAGCCGGTAGAAGGGGTGTGGCGCCAATCATAAGTACATGATGATGAATAAACAACTTTTCTTGACCTATTTCTATCTTCTGGTGTATGTATTGCTTTCATCAGGAGTCATCTTGTATAACAAGGTGTGTTTTACTTGTTTTTGATTGTTTATCTCTTTTCAATATGGTAACACCTGGGCTATTATGTTCAAAGCTATTGGCTTTTCAAGCGAAGTCGTATCAAATGCATGTTCTACTTGAAATCACTCGATGTATGTTTACTCGTGTGATTTTGTGGGTTTGGCATTTCCTTAATACGTTGTTTTAAAATTTAAAGAAAATAAGCAAGCCAGAAGTCTCTAGTTAGCTCCATTTGTCTTGTGCATTTTAGACTCTTTAACATTTCCCTTTTGTTCGTGTCATGTTGTATGCACACCCACACATACATATATCAAATTTCTTATTGGAGTATTTGAATGTCTCTCAAACTTACAAATCTAAGTATAAGAAATCTGGTAAGTGTATACGTTAGCTGGTTAAGCAATGAGGCAAACTTTTTGGATTAGAGAAGGCATAATAGTTTTTGTGAAATAGGATGAAATATGAATTATCATGATCTTGATGTAGGAGGAAACTGAAATACTGGAGTGATATAAGTCCAAGCTGAGCTACCATTGATTGCATTAATGTATATTAAAGTCAAGATAAATACTAAGGATTCACAAAGTGAATCAGAATTGATACTTCACACAGATTATTCCAAAATTTAACCGTTATATATAAATATACATATATAAATATACATATATAAATATACATATATAAATATATATATATATACATATATAAATATGTATATATATATATATATATATATATATACATATATAAATATGTATATATATATATATTTATATATCACCCTGTCAATTTGTTTGTGAAGGTTTTCCCCCTAACAATTTGTAAGATTCTGTTGAAACTCTTTAACATGCACAATCCATTCTTTATGTGTTGTGTGGTCTCTTTGTCATAATATTAATATTGTTAAATTTCTGGCTTATTTCAGTGGGTGCTTTCTCAGAAATACTTCAATTTCCCATTCCCTATAACACTTACAATGATTCATATGGGATTTTCTGGTGCTGTGGCATTCTTTCTTATCCGTGTTTTGAAGGTATGGCCATGTCAGGAGTTTTCATATTCAGCTTACCAGATTTATTGCTTATGTCTTACTTTCTCCTGGTTGTTTTAAGGATATCATGGGAACATATTCTTGTAAATCCTGTGTTTCCTAAGCGTGATTCGAAACCTGTAAATCTGATGAACGCTTCTTTTTTCCGATGTTTCAAGTCTAAAATTACTGCAGGTCAGAATAAATTTTGATTTTATTCACTGGTTGCATGTAATAGCTTCCTGAGATGACAAATTTGGGCGGGGTTGTCAAACACCCTGCTCAAACTGCTGACTCTACAATTAAATGTATTCAAACATCTTTGGTTGTGTTATTGTTTCATTAGAGACGGTCATACGAGAAAAAATAACATGCATATCTTTGCTGTTCTCTTACAGTCAATTATATTGCACAGGTCCTTGATATCTAAATAGATTTAGAACTTCAGGATACCTATTATAAAATGTATAAGTATATGTGCTACAGATGTAATGTGTTACTAGATTCTTTAAATTTTTTTTTAACCAGTGCTCTTGTTTATTTCTGCTTGTTCGTAATATTATAAGCCACGTCCATCAGAATGAGGTAAAAAAGAGGTTTGAATACATTTAATTGCTTATTCGTTTATGTGTCAATATTATCGGATTACAACTTTTCAGAAATCCGGATGAGCGGATTTTTAAATATTGTCCATATAAATTCTTTACAAAAGTTGGAAACATTTTGTGGACAAAATGGATCGATGGCTTGTAATCTGGGATTGAAGTGTAATATTTTCTTGGAATAAACTTCATTGTTGCCACACTGAAGGTCCCCTTGTAAATTAATCATATGGTATTGAGTTATTCCTACCTTACATGATTCATCTATCAATCAACTTTTTCTTCAAGATGCTGCAATTAAATTTTGCATCCTTTTGCTGAACACAAATGGTCAATCTTTACACTTGGAGATAGCAACTTCAATTTATACCTCAGCCTGTACCATTTTTACCATTTCAATTGCTTTGTAACTACTTATTTCCTTAGGTCTAACCCCCATCCTCAACCGATCTCTCTAAAACGAAAAGGAGAAGGTGGTTTCCATTGTGTTATACTCAGGGATGTATCACTTCTGATATATGACACTTTACCTTCCGCAAGAAGCTGATATACTTTTGTTCTGTCTTTTATCTGTGTAGGTTGTGTCACCTGTGAAAATGACATTTTCAATGTAAGACTGTTCCATGCATGGGCATTTCATTTTGTCTCGATTTCTGCATGCATTCACCCTTTTGTTTTAACTCGTCTTCCAATGGTTTCTCCTTTCCTGGATTTACAGATATACGACGTGTGTTATACCTATTAGTGCATTCTTTGCGTCAAGCTTGTGGTAAGTATCTGGTCTATTATTGATACCTGACCTTATTAAATATAGCCAATTTTTTCCAGAGCAATGCTAGGGGCACAAAATAAGGTCACAAAATCTTGCTCACAAGATGAGGTGGCGATATTTTATTGGTTGCATCGATAATGGACCCGCCACTCTAATTAAAAACACCAATAACATCATTACACCTAGGATTTTGTGAGCAAGTTTTTGTGACTTTTTTGTGCCCCAAGTATTATTCTTTTTTCCATTTGCCAGGTTTTTCTGCCGAATTGATCTTACTGATGTCTTCTTATTAGTGAACAAAATTCTTTGGATTCCGATCATTATTCATCCTCATTTAGGTGGAGAACGTTTGATGGAGGCTTTCCGTTAATAAACAAACCTAATTTTTTCCTGATATCTGCAAAATATTGAGAAAGAAAGAGAAAGTGTTTCCAATCACTTAGCAAAATATTTGATAGACAATTAACTGACAGCACAAACCCCCTTCAACCAAACCCCCAATTGCTTCTTCATTGACCACCACAAACAAGTGACTACTTTGATTGGCACACAGATTAAGTAGGAAGTTGGTGGATACAAATACTCCAAATGTGGGTCCTAGAAAACTTGTGACACCAGTGATTCTAACATCTTAAAATATGGATGTGGATACTTATTTGTGATCAACCCACAGAAAAAGAATAGTGGACTCTTGTTTGTGATCAGAGGGAGTTATTTTTCCAATAGTAATGCTTCTTCATGTAGCTTGCAATCTGTTTTGCTTATTGAGAGCTGGAAAATTCTTTTGTGTGCATGTTAGTGACAGTTACATTTTTAAGCAAAATGTGTCAGGCCTTGTAGTTTCCTGATTTTTGAAGGATTTCCACCCTTATCAGGAATAGTCTCTGAAGTCCTAATTTCCTTTTTGACTAACTTATAGTTATATGAACTTAACTTCTCTGTGTCGTAGTTGAGATTCCAAAGGCGTGGTTTTGTTTACTTGACTTTCCTTGTGTTTTATCATGCGGATTATGCCTTTGTGTTTATATCAGTATCCCTTGGCTTTATACAGGTTTGGCAATACAGCGTACCTGTTTATCTCTGTGGCTTTCATACAGATGCTCAAAGCCCTAAGTATGTTCTTATGGCATATTTTTGATATCTCTCTCTTCATTTCTTTCTTAAAAACCTTGTTCTACCCTGGAACTGTTCTAAGTAACTATATTTTACTACCTGCTGGATTTTTCAGTGCCAGTGGCAACGTTTCTCATGGCGGTTGTTTGTGGCACTGACATATTACGATATGATGTGCTTTCGAACATGGTCTTGGTCAGTGTTGGGGTGGTTGTATCCTCATATGGAGAAATTCACTTCAATGTAGTGGGTACATTTTATCAGGTCACAGGAATTTTTGCTGAAGCTCTTAGGCTAGTCTTAACTCAGGTTCTTCTCCAAAAGAAGGGCTTGACACTTAATCCTATCACCAGCCTATATTACATTGCTCCATGCAGGTACTCCAATTCATTCATTGATTATTTATTTGTTGTGTGCACTTTAAAGAAACGACTCTTAGCATATGCGATACCTGTTACAATATAAATAAAACTGAAACCAGAGGAAAGTGTATTTTGTCCTGTGCCCATGTCATTCTGGTAAAGAAAGAAATTAGAGAAAACAGATGTCAACGTGGGTATATTTATTATGGTCCCTGTTGGCGTACAAACGTATTAAGTTCCAATATTGTTCAAAGAGAAACTATTTCATCTCTGTATTTATTGTATTTTAATTCGAAGGCTGTCTGAGGGTGCGAAGTCTTGTAATGATGATTGATACTGGTGGCGTTGCCAATAATAGCATCCGGAAAAAGTGGAAGTGCTGTTACTACATACTCTCTCCGTCCCAGCTCACTTGACACCTATTTCCATTTTGGGCTGTCCCAGCTCACTTGACACTTACCAAAATATCATACTTTTTATAATTTTATATTCACTTTACCCCACTACTCATTCTCTCTCTTCATCTTCCACCACTCAATTTATTCAACCAACACTACTATTTACCCCACTCATTCTCTCTCTTCATTTTCTACCACACATTTTCCTTATTTTATTCATTCTCCTTAATTATTGTGCCCACCTCATGGGTGTCAAGTGAGGTGGGACGGAGGGAGTATTGTTGTTTTGCAATAGCCTTTCTGCTGTCATAACCACATACTGCCTCCGTCCAAAAATGATCTTCTCATTTGCGATTGTTCATTGTCCCAAAAAAGTTCTTCTCATTTCTACTATTTAGGCTTAAAAGTGCATAAACAAAACATGACTAGTGAAGCAAGTTATCATATCTTAAAAAGTTTGAAAAGTCAAATGAGAAGATCATTTTGAGATGGAGGGAGTATTTTTTTTCTCTTCCTGTCACTATGCGCCTTTTTCCTGTCACTATGCTATATTGATACCGTTCTTAAAAGAGATGCATAAACAACATTTTTTTTCTTCTTGTTCTTATGTGCAGTTTTGTGTTTCTGTTTGTTCCCTGGTATCTTCTGGAGAAGCCTGAGATGGAAGTTTCACAGATCCAGTTTAATTTTTGGATCTTCTTTTCAAATGCACTTTGTGCGCTTGCGTTAAATTTTTCAATTTTCTTAGTAATTGGGAGAACTGGGGCTGTGACAATGAGAGTTGCTGGTGTTTTAAAAGATTGGATACTCATTGCCCTTTCAACAGTTATATTTCCGGAATCAGCAATTACCAAGCTTAATATCATTGGCTACGCAATCGGTATGCATTATACATTTCAAGTGTGAAATCTTATGAATGGATTGGTATCATTTGATAATTGATTCTGTTTCTGCAGCTCTGTGTGGCGTTGTTATGTACAATTATTTGAAGGTCAAGGATGTTGGTGCAACCCAACTTCCTATAGATGTTATTGCAGAAAGAGCAACAAAGGTGAACATCCATCCACTATAAACCCTTTCCCAACTCATGATCCCTAAGTTTCAGTACTGGGAGAATACATACCACCTTAAAATTGTGTGTTGCGCCAGTGTTAGTAGAGGGATTTGGCTTGTATCTAACAAGGCTGTGTGTTTCTGATATCTTTAAAGCAGGACCTAAGGATGGAAAAGAAATCATCTGATCTATATGTACCTGATGACGTGAATTATGGAAGTGGAGGAAAGAGCGGGAGGAATAGTTCAGTTTCGGATTCCAATTTTGATGAAGAAGCACCTTTAATGGCTTCCTCGAGGATCTCACATCTTGGACGAAGCCAACTTAGCAATCACCCATCATAAAGAGTGTTAGCTTAGTTTCAGTTTTAATTTGGGTGGCAGAGGAAAATAGTACGAGTATGATATAGATGAAGTAGTTGAGTGTACACTATAGTTTCTTTTGCTTTCCTTTTCTTATGTGGGTCTGGTTGGGTGAAAGGTGGTTATTCTTTTCGTCATTCTTTGCACACCATCTTGCCACCGTTTCACGTTTTCCTCAACTAGCATGTAATAGTCTGCCTTGAAATTATCTCTCCTTATTCCTCTATCTATCTAGTATTGAGTTAAGTTCCGCCATCTATCTGGTAACTTGATTTATTTAAATACCACCATCTATCTATCATGAAGGAAAAATGACCTACTCCCTCCGCAGTTTAAGTTTAAGGTTGTTACTTTCTTTTTTGATTTGTTTCAAATTAAGCTTCTTAGTTGCTTTATTTCATAAAATAATAAATTATGAACAGTGTTTTGGACAATTTTGTCCTCATAAACTTACTTTTCACCCACTTCCTTTATGAATAGTGTTTTAGACAATTATATCATTTAATAAGCGTGCAAAGTTAGATCAGTAAAACTGTAAACCGAGACGGGGGGAGTTCCATATTTTGAGGAGTCCATAAGAGTCTATGACGTATGAGCTATGACTCATTAACACATTATAATGGTTCTCTAACTCATCAAAATCTTAAAAGAGTAAATGAAATGATGAGAATCAGGATATGGAGAGATCATACTAAACTAGAGTCGGTTTTGTCAATTTATTGCAATCCAATAAAAATGAGGTGTTAACTTTTTTAACGAAATCAAAATAATGTACTATTCACATTACTTTTAAGCGGTGTTTTGGTCATTTCTCAAGAATTCCCCTTAAAGGTGATGTGCGTTGCTTTTGTCAAAAAATTAACTCCATGTAAGTTTTTCATCGGATTTGAACAAATTGATAAAGTTATGAATCAAATTGACATGTTTACAAACTCGGGTTGGGGATTGCAAAAGTGTAACAGACACAGGTTATTGAATCACAATTAATGGAGAATTTTTATGGGGGTGGCAATGAGACAGGTTTGGGAGTGGTTTAGCATTTTCTAAACCCGCAGATCCGATACCTGCCCCTTCCCGGTTAAGACAAAACACTATTCGGCCCGGTCCGGCCCGACCCTTTTAAACTAAAACCCACCATAGGAATGGCAACGGGGCGGATACGGAGCGAGTTTGCTCATAACCAAACCCGCCCCTCAATGAACACTCATGTTACCAAACCCGCCCCGCCCCGTATGATGTTGAACCTGTACCCGCCCCGTATTCTATAAAAGCACAATTTTATGGATGAATTAACATCATAAATTAACATTAGAAAATGAGAAAGATGTATTCTATATGTTGCAAGTAGCGATGAAACTAAAATCAGCAATAACTACGCAAAATATGAAGGAGTGTATTGGGACATTACAGTAAATAGAAGCATGCTTTAGTATACGGGGCGGGGCGGTGACCCGCGGGTTGGGGTGTGTTAAAAAACCCGCCCCGTAACCCGTCGGATTATGAAAAATGGTTACCGAACCCGCCCCGTTGCGGAGCGGACTGTCCCGGATACGGAGCGGGTTCGGACAAATTGCCATCCCTAACCCACCATAAACATGGTCCCTTACATAGGCAATGTTAATTAATTGAAAATTTTAAATTTTCTTTATATAAAAAAAGACACAAATGAAATTATATAAAATAGAAAAGTTCACAATAAATTGGCAAATATAAATTAGAATAATATAAATATATTATGAATGTATAGGAAAATAATTGAGAATAAATATATAGTTAGCAAGTTCTAGTAAACGGGGGCGTGTTTGGGGTAATTTCAAACCCGTCTGAAATCCGACTAGTTAAAACGCCTCTTAAACCCTTTCCATTATAGGTGGGTTATTACGACTTTGAGCTGGATTAGATTTGTTGATATTCATAAATTTTGATATTCAATTTAATATAAACATCAAAATAGAGCTAGCATTTGAAATTAAATGTGTTTGCGAGTTTTAATGATTATTAAAAAAGGAAAAGCAAAATTCAAGAATGTTAAAGAAGTTTTATGAGTATATCATAATTTTAATAATTATAGCTAAGACTCAATTTAACAAAACGATGAAAATAATCTATATTTATTAAAATTATTGCATTGATAATTTATAATTTTTGTAATAGAAGTGTTTTCCCAAGAGAAGTATGTATTTTTTAAGTAACAGGTAAAAAGTATTGAGTGTGTTTTGGAGGAAACTAGTTCCTCCAATGAGTTATAAAAAGTCTTGTTAAACCCTAAACCTCAAATCTTAAACCCTAAATCTGAAACCCTGAACTTTAAACCCTATAAAAATAAGTTTTTTTTATAATTTATGGAGGAACTAGTTTTCCCCAAAATTTTCTCAAAAGTTTTATGACTTTGAAACTATCAAATTTATTACTAAAGTTATTACTTTTACTACTATAAGTGTAAAATAACAAATATAACTCATAATTGGTTTATTAAGTTAAAATTTAAAAGTTTATTATTATAATTGCCCACTTAATATTATCAACGTTTTAGATAATAATTCAACGGTATTTATATATATATATATATATATATATATATATATATATATATTGACGATATCCACGTCAGAAGGAGGTGAGGAGAGAGATCGAACTCAAACGTAAAATTATTTTCTTTATTTAATTTTATACTATGCTTTTGTAAATAATCACTCACACATATCAATAAGATTTTGAAAAAAATAAACAAATAAATAATGTTTAAAAAAAAAAGATTTTGAAAAATAAATGGAAAGCGAGGCTAGAGGAATAGAGCGGGCATTTTATATTTTAAAACCCTACGATTCTATTTTTAAAACCCTCCAATTCTATGCTTTTGTGAGTGATTCGTCTGCGTTTGTTTCACACTCCTCTCTATCGCAATTTCCAGGCGGCGATTCGAAGAGACTCTGAAATGAGTACCGCCCCGCCGTAACGGTACGATTTTAGCCGGAAAATTAGAGAAATCGACTGTATGCTTTTGTTGATTCATTAACCAAACGAGTGAGAGGTCGATGGCGGGAGATGGAACACCGGGGTTAGTAGTGGCGGAGCCTCAGTACTCTGCGGCCAAGACGTCAGTCTGGTGGGATATAGAGAACTGTCAAGTTCCTAAAGATTGCGATCCCAATTCCATCGCTCAAAACATCACTTCTGCCCTAGTTAACATTGGTTACTGTGGCCCTGTCTCAATTTCCTCCTACGGCGACACCAATCGCATTCCCCCCTCCGTCCAACACGCTCTATCTAGCACCGGCATCGCTCTCAATCACGTTCCTGCCGGTAATATTCCCTTCCTTTTTCATATATCCTATTCCATTCTATCACTGTTTCTGTTTTCCTAATTGTACCAATTTCAAGTTTATTAGGGTTTAGGGTTATAATTATCCTGCTCTTTTCAACTGTCTGTTCTCTGTTTTTCTTCATATATACTCCTTCCGTCCCACCTGACTTGACACTCAAGAGGTGGGCACCAGAATTAAGGAAAATTAATTTATGTGTGGTAGAAAATGAAGAGATAGAGAGAATGCGGGGGTAAATAGTAGTGTTGGTTGAATAAATTAAGTGGTGGAAAATGAAGAGAGAGAATGAGTGGTGGGGTATAGTGAATATAAAATTATAAAAAGTATGCTATTTTTGAGAGTTAAGTGAGTTGAGACAGATCAAAATGAAAATAAGTGTCAAGTGAACTGGGACCGAGAAAGTAGACTCTTATATTTAAGTGCCTTAAAAATTGATTGTACTCCATTTTTGTGCATTTACCTAACAGTTCTAGTTTGTTGATTGTTTCTTGGGCTGTATAATGGAATGCATCAATAGAAAGTACTCCCGGTGTCCCAAAATGAATCTACATTTTTGTTCTTGTTCAATGAAAAAAATGGACAATCATTTGGGGACTGAGTTAGTTTTTCTTATGAGAAAAGAAATGCAAGATTCATTTGAGGAAATCATAGCCCCAAAGTAACTAGTATCCCTTTTTCTTCCACAACTCAACATACTCCCTCCGTCCCAAAATGATCTTCTCATTTGCCCATTTTTCGTTGTCTCAAAAAGTTCTTCACATTTCCACAATTTAAGCTTAAAAGTGCCTAAACAAAGCATGACTAGTGAATCAAGTGTTCATATTCTTAAAAAGTTTGAATAGTCAAACGCGAAGATCATTTTGGGACGGAGGGAGTATTTATTACCACTTGTTATATGTTGCTTTTCAACTTCACTTAATTATACTCCATATTTAAATATAAGCTTCCCAAAGTAGAATCTTCTTCCTTATCCATGCCTTCAACTCAATTCTATGTATACTCATTAAGAGCAAGTTGAAGGTGATGATTGTGAAAAGGAGGTTATGGCATTGCTGTTCTTTTATTTTGATACTTGTTTACACCTTGCAATACAACTTTTTAAATGAGCCATGTATCCGTGGAGTTAAAAGATACTCCCTCTGTGCCAAAACAAAGTACCCAGTTTGACTTTTTTGGTCAACACAAATTAACTTTGACCAAACATTGAAGTCAATCTATTCATACTAATAAAATTCTAGAAGTTATTATTGATAAATCACTTAGTAATTTATCAATAGCAATTTTTCATCCCTTGTATTCCTCTGGTCCAGTGTTTTTTTTCTCTCTCTCTCTCTCTCTCAGTTATCTGATGCTCCTATCTGCTACTTCGTTTTCCCCGGGAGTCCTTATTTGAATGAGTTTATGACATTTTCCTTCCTCTACTGGTTTAATACCGGCTCTGGCTACCCTTCACGCACTGATTTAGCAAAACTAAACTGAAATATACCATTATACTTTATGTCCCATTTGAATGGAAATGGCTGCTAGACAATTTGGAAGAAAGCTTTGTTGGATTTATCTGCCGAATGTAAAAGTTTACATAAATGAGCTTGCTGTTGACGAACTGAGCAGAAGATGGTTAACAGAGAAGAAAATTTTGAACCACACTCTGCCATTGACTTTCTCACTATATCTTAGAAAAAGTACATAAAACTCAGATGCAAAAAATGGATGCCTTTAGTGGTAGTGATCATGGATACTAAAAAAGAAGATAATTGGATGTGTCAAATAAAAAAAAAAGTTGAATGACCAAACTTACAGATTCTAGTAGTTGAGTATTTTTTTCTTCCCTTTTGCACTTCTTCCTCTATTCTTCATGTGCCAACCCCATGGATTCTTCTCTTGTTGTAGTGTCTCTTAATATACCTTAAACTGATGATGCCGGTGAGTAATTAGAGCTGAAAATCACTTAGAATATTTTCAAACAGATTGAACCCTTTTACAAATTAAAAAACTGAGGAGTAATCTTGACTTTGAAGTTTAAAGTAATCGAGTATTTGTTAATAATTTTACAGGTGTAAAAGATGCTAGCGACAAAAAGATTTTAGTCGATATGTTGTTCTGGGCAGTTGATAATCCTGCACCGGCAAATTATTTGCTGATTTCTGGTGATAGGGATTTCTCAAATGCACTTCACCAGTTACGCATGCGGAGATATAATATTCTTTTAGCACAACCCCTTAAAGCCTCTGCTGCTCTCGTTGCAGCAGCAAAGAGTGTATGGCAGTGGACAAGACTTGTTTATGGAGGATCTCCACTTACTACTGCTGAATCATCACAACTATGTAGTAACAACAACATACCCAACCCTGAAATGCTACATGGCTCAGTTTCTGAGTCCAACCTTAGCTCTAAAAATCCTAAGTTCTCTAGTCCGGGAAGGGTTGGTGAGAAAGGTAAGTTTGTACGGAAAAACCTGGGTCAGCCCGTTATCACAAGAACTTCAAGCACACCTGTAGGGATTCAAGGAATACATGACATTGATAGTTCTCGCAAACAAGAATGTGCCCCTGTAATGGAGTTTAAGAAAGCTCCCCACGAGTTTTTTGGTTCCAGTGAGCCCGCAGTATCTTCAAGTAAGCCTGTTCCCAATATATTTCCTGAGAATTTTGAACCTGCTGGGAACAACTGCAATAGAAATATCGTAGGAAATCTACGCAACCAGTATGATTGTCCTCGACCTGGTTTTGCTCCAGATAACTTGCTCAAACAGACTTCTCAGAGCTATATTCGCCCAGTGCAGCCCGGACCCTATGGTCCTATGGCTTCCTCTATGCCTCTTACAAAGGTGCCTGACATTGGAAAGCTTACTATGTCTGAATACCCAAATTACTCTCAGAGTTCTTCTAGCTTCCATCGACAAACTGGAGTAGAGTACAAACAAACAACTTCAGAATCATTCAATGCAAGTCAACAAAAACCCAACACATTGACAACAAGGCAACCACGCTATCGTGACTCTGAGGGCACCAATAATGTTGGCCATCTTGAATTTCCAGCCTCATCATCTACCTCAAACATCTCTAAGAGTGTTTCTAATAGTGGCACTCGAGCAGGGCACGGATGCCAACATCCATCTGAATATGTTCAAGGACTTATAGGAGTTATCCTACTTGCTTTAGATACTCTCAAGAAGGAAAAAATTATGCCCACTGATGCAAATATAGCTGATTGTATTCGTTACAATCATCCAAAACACCGGAATATTGATGTCAAGAAAGCCATTGAATGTGCGGTGGAGCAGCAAATGACAGTGAAGCAGAATTTAGGTGCTGTACAGCTGTATGTTGGTCGGATTGAGAGACTATGGAAGTGCATCAACCCTATTGGTGGCAATCCAAATAAATATTCGAAAGAAGTATGGGACAGGATTAAAAAAATTCTCATTTCATCAGGTGGACGTTCAGCCGTAATGTCTTGTGAATGCAGGTAAACTTTGTAAAGAGTTTTTGGGTAAAACTGTTATAGTATTTTGTATTAAGGTGGGTGGGTGTTACATGGTGTACAGGTATGAAGCAGCGCTAGTGTTAAAAAGGATGTGCTTAGAAGAGTTTGCGTTAGGGGAAGTAGTTGAGATTTTGAATATGGTAAATACAGTGAAGGGATGGATTACAAGTCCTCATGTGGGATGGCTATAACCCTTGCAGAAAGGATGGTTGATTCAACATAGAAGGGCGATGATGTTATGGTAAGATGGTGTGGGTGGAACAGAAAAGTGTTTGGTTAAATCTATAAGGAATGTTAATTGGAGGGCAGGCAAGGCAGGTCTGTTAAGCTTTGGTTGAATCTTTGGTCTTTTTTATTCTTTTTGTTTTTTGAATTGAATCAAAACATGTCAATGGTGACAAATTTATCATGCAAGCAACCAGTGTTTGTTTGATTGATTGGGGAGTCAAGTTGATGACTTTGAATTTTAGCAACATTGGTTATGAAGAATGATATCTTGTGCACATCCATCCCCTATTTGGACATTACATCTACTTGACTAGTGTCGTGTTTTGCTTCAGTGTTTGTGTTTGTTTTTGTTTTTGTTTCAGCAACAATATATGTGCCCTTGTGTTAATACTGAATTGATGAATTAATTTACTCCATCAAACTAGGCACTTTGTTAATACCAAATTCATCACTCACATAATCTAATGTACTACTTCTGTCTGTCAAAATGAATGTTAAAAAAAAAAAAAAAAAGTTGCTTTAAATCAAAAGTAGATTCCACTTACCAAGAAACATTTTGTTAACAGAGGAGAGGGAGTATTATTTTTTAAGAGCGGGGGGAGTATGAAAAATAACATTTCTCAAATTATATGCTGAAAACACCAATTGATATGTCTATTGAAAAGAAATTGGACCTTATTTAAAAAAAAAAAAAAATGATCTTAAGTGTCTTTTTATCTTATATTTTCCTACCTATTTTTACTTTTACCTTATTTTTTCTTACATTTTTTCTTTCACGATAAGAATTCATGTGAGGCGACTCTAAATTACTTTAGGACTAAGGCTTTGTTGTTGTTGTTATTGTTGAGTGTCTTTTTATCAAAATAAAATCACTAATCTCTTTTAGTTGTAAAACAAAATGTTTAAAAAGTGAATAATAAAAATATTTAACCAGTAGAAGTCAATCCTGCAAAGTAGGCCTGCAATTGTGGCCGCTAACCCGCCCGACCCAACCCGTTTAAGTTAGCGGGTTAAAGCGGATCACACATTCCAACCCTTGAAGCTAAAGGTTGACCCGTTTCAACCCGCGAGAACAAATAGCTTGGGTCGACATCCTAAGGTAAAATAATAATAATAATAATAATAATAATAATAATAATAATAATAATAATAAATGGGTTGACTCGTCACAACCCGTTATCCGCCCCGTTTCAAACCGACCCCTTTGACGCGTAAATTTAAACGGGTTGTGACGGGTAGACCCGTCTTAACCCACCAACCCGCTAGAACCCACCCCGCCCCGACCCAACCTGCCCAATTGCCAGGCTTACTGCAAAGCTTCGTCAAGCATTCTGTTTGAATGTCTAGCCATTTATAAAGATATGAAATGGACTACAAACCACAATTTCTCGATCTGACAATTATTACCGACTCTGTTATAGCCATCTCTTGCATCAAGGAAAAAAGACTCCAAGATTTGAACTCGACTCAATTCTAGTAGAAGTCAATTCTGCAAAGCTTCGTCAAGCATTCAAACGGAATGTCTAGCCATTTATAAAGGGAGCAATGCTAGGGGTACAAAATAAGCTTACAAAATCTTGCTCACAAAATGAGGTGACGATATTTTATTGGTTGCATCGATAATGGACCCGCCACACTCTATTTAAAAACACCAATAAAATTATTACACCTAAGATTTTGTGACTTTTTTGTGCCCCTAGTATTATTCTTATAAATGTATAAAATGGGCAAAAAACCACAATTTTCTCGATCTGACGATCCTTACTAACTTTGTTATAGCCATCTCTTGCATCAAGGAAGAAAGACTCCAAGATTTGAACAAGACTCAATTCTACTTGATATTAAGTTAATTATCTCATGTTTTAATTTCTTTAAATTTGTAAAGTCAATAAATTTGTCCATGATAATGCTAATGATGTGCACACAAAAAATAGTAAGTAATTATCTTGGGCCCAAAGGGCCAAAATGGTCATTGAGAGTGTTAGGGCAAAGCCCATCTCCTACTATAAATAGAAGACACTCCCCTTGCCATATAGAGGTCCACTCTCCTCCCCTAATAAAACTCGAATTTTCTGTTTATGTTCATGATTTAAATGTTTTTGAGAGGGATACTTATTCTCACACCCGAGGGTTTTTGGGGGAGAACCCTCCCCCACCCCTAACGGTGTTTGTTTTCTCAGGTATTAGGTTGAAGATTCAAGTCGGCGGATTTCTAAACTACAACATGAAGATCAAAGCACATATTCACATTTTTTGGTAGCATCAGCTAATTATATTTAGAAAGTGTTTCAAAACATTATTGAATGTTAGCCAATATCCTTATAAATGACTAGCATGTTACTATAGTCAAAAGATAAAAATAAAAAATAAAAAATCAGAAAGTGCAATATTGAGGGGAGGGACCCAACTAGTAATAAAAATAATCTAAAATAGGTACTCCCTCCGTCCCAGATAGGAGTCATACTTTCCATTTTGGTACATCCCAAAGTAAGAGTTCTATTCCTAAAATGACAAAGAATCTTTACTATTTACCCCATTCATTCTCTCTCCTATTTTACTTTTATACTCACAACACCAATCAATTCACTATTCTCCCCCACTCATTCTCTTAACCTACTTTACTTTTACACTCACAACATTAGATCACTTCCAATATCTATTAATAAGCGTGCAAATGAGGGGTAAGAGTCTTACTCCGGGACGGAGGGAGTATTAAATTTCCAATCCGATTAATTAGAGAGGGAAGGGAGCAATGGCAATATGTTAAGAGGGTTTGCAGGTAGTTGGGTTAGAGGTGGGGAGGGGAGGGAAAGAAGAAGAAAGAAATGAGAGGTGAGGAGGCGAGATCGTTGCTTGGCTTTCTTCCTAGTTCGCATCCCACCCCTTCTCAGGTAACTTTATTGTTTTCCTTTAATCCAATCCCAATCCCAATCCATTTCCATACATAATTTTGGGGCTAAGAATCAGGAGTTACTATGCCAATTCACAATCGAATTTCATGACTATTTAGGTTAATGTATCCTCCCTACTTTGAAATAGATTAGATTTTGGATACTCGTTCATTTCCTTTTGAAAATTATCCTATGGAATTTGATTTGATTCATCAAAACTACCCACTTGAATAACCTCATTAACAACTTCACTTGTCCTTTCTCTTTCTCTTGTTAGGTTAAAGAAGCTTACAAAAGGAGAGCCTGGGAAACTCATCCCGATCGTTTTCCACCTCATCAAAAGTCTCATGCCGAGTCTAGCTTCAAATTGGTACCAAACTTTCCTTTTCTTTTTCTCTTTCCAAACATCTACATGTTCAAGATTTGAGTCTTTCAGTGTGTTTGGTAAACTTCGGTCACAAATAAGCAGCTCCAATCCTTTATTATATGTTGCTATTAGTCTCGTTGCAGTTGCTTGTCTGACTCTAACACACTCCATTCATGCAGATATCAGAAGCTTATACATGCCTGCAATCTGGTAATCCTCTCCCTCATATACTTTCTAACTTAGACAACCGCTTTGGAGTCCTGGTTGCAGACTCCCCTGTTGACTAGGGAGTTAAAATAAATACGTGGCTCGCTAAGAGACTTAACAATTGGATATATTTACTATTGCTCTCTCTTTACTTAATCTATTTAATTGTCACATGCACATGTTGCCTCAAGTAACAACTATTTGGATAAAAGGATGAAGTTGCATTGCTAATGTGAATTTTCTCTTTAACTAGAAATTCTGTTCCTGTCATTTTCTTAAGTTTAGTTCT
Source organism: Campanula takesimana (assembly GCA_026119855.1). NCBI lineage: Eukaryota > Viridiplantae > Streptophyta > Magnoliopsida > Asterales > Campanulaceae > Campanula > Campanula takesimana. The sequence goes on along the minus strand of JAOWBW010000116.1, from coordinate 595,582 downwards.
ATCCCCCGTTGCTTCAACATAAGGGCCCAGTACATGAGTGTTAAATGCAGCCACATGTCGTTGGTCCAAATGACTGCTATTGAGACGTCTCCTTATGGGTCTGAGAGTGCGCACCATGATTGACATTGCAATTTTGTGTAATTATTATGAGGCAAAATTCCTCCAACTCTAAGAAACTCGTTTGTATGGATAACACATGCTGCCAAACTATCTCATGTAGTGGGCCATTATCGCAGGTGTACGACAAGAAGCTTCAACTCCAGGTAGAGTTCTAGTTTCTCATAGAACAGCGTACATTTTTCCCCTATCCTTCCGAATGTCAAATCACACATATCGCATAATGTTTGTAGGTACATATTATTCACGAGTGGTGAAAACAGGAGTTCCGAGGGCACAAGGAGGTAGAAAATACCATGCTTTCATTGGATTACCTTTCCTTTTGATAGTCTTGGGAACTGTTGCCCTCGGCGGATCAAATGCGGCCAGGTACTTGCCATTTCCAATATATAAAAGTTAGTATTTTATTTCTTATGGTGCACAATTACAGGGTTGTCTAAAGAAAATGCGACAATTTAAGGTAATGTACTACACCAAAGTTTGTAAATGCGTTTATTGCAAAATTGAAATGTGTACTTTCAGTTTTTATCAATTTGACTTGCAAACTTTGGAAACATCAAATGTGTGTTGCGTACTTAATGTTTCAAAATTTTTGATACCACTTATTTAACACCCATTAATAACATAACGGGACAATCCATCTAAGGGGTAGAAGTGTGAAGAATAAAACTTAAAGTCCTAAAACAATAAGTAGTGACATTTTCGTAAACCCAAGACTCGGCAGCACTTTGATCCTGACTCATATTCATCAACATGAAATTGGGAATCGCCAGCATTACTTCGATTCAGACCCCATTAACGCCTCCAAAATCTTCCCGTCGGCTTCGAATAGCTTCACCTTATCAAACCCATTCTCCTTCATCATCTCCACCACCTTCTCCGCCGGCAGTTGGTGGCTTGCATTATTCCGCAATTCACCCTCACACTAGACGCCGCCGCTACCGTCGTTAACTTCCCACTCGCCGTCAAAATCAAAATCACTGCCATCATTGTAAAGAACAAGTGATTGGCGATTAGGGATCTTGGTTCGATCATTTCTTGATTTTCCTTTAGATGTCTTGAATCAAGAAAGAAGAGGGGAGAAAAGGGGGAAGAGGGGATTGAAGGTCACATTGACGGAGCCGAAATTGCTGGTTGCTCGGCTGGTGGTTTGGAAGAGGGTTGTTACGAGTTTACCGGAAGCTGGGAATCGTTGGAGATCGGGTAAGGAGAGGTATTCTAATAAGACGTGGTAGCAGAGGACGTCGCTGATGTTGGTTGGGGAGGAGGACTGGTGGTAGATGTCGGAGGAAGGAGTTGGGTACGGCGAGGAAGGTGCAGGAGGTCCGCCGTGAAAGGTCATCGGCGACGGAGGTGGTGAATAGAAGGTTGGAGAAGCCGGAGACACCAGGGAAAGGGATAAGAGATGGGTGATGTTAATGGAGAGTTATTTTGTTTTAGGACCAAGTTTTATTCGTTACACTTTTACCCCCTAGATGGAGTGTCCCGTTATGTTTTTAATGGGTGTTATAAAAGTGGTATCAAAATTTTCAAAACATAAAGTACGCAACACACATGATGTTTCCAAAGTTTGCAAGTCAAATTGATAATAACTGAAAGTGCGCATGTCAATTTTGCAATAAACTCGTTTGCAAATAGATTAGCATACTTTTAAGTTGACAAATATGGCAGAGTACTTTCATGTTTGCTTTTAATCATGGAAAAACATGGATGCCTAGTAAGATAATGGAATCGCAAACGTTGATTGACTAAGGCAGCATGCTATTCCATTATCTATTTAATGGCATCCGTGTCTTTTCTGTAATTGCAAACAAAAATGAAAGTGAACTGCTATAATTCTCAAATTTATAGTACGCCGTTCTATTTGTAAAATTTTGGAATAGCATGCTACCTTAAGTGACGATTACGCCTTGTCTAATTGCTATATATTTTTATTATTTTGTTTTCAGGGCTTATAGAAAGCAGATGGAGGCACACCCTTCACATAACCCTTTTCTCCCTTGATATTAAAGGGGAGTTGTCTGTATATCAGCTCAATGTGTAGTTGCAAATCATCAGAATGTTGTCAAAGTGTAACTAGAATGGGTTTCAGTATATATTTTTTTTCAGTATTTTCGTTTGTTTATCTGAAACCCATCACTGAATATATAGTAACCGGGGATGTTTTTTTTTTTTTTTTTTTTTTTGCAATAAATGTATAGAATATTGAGGATTTAATTATGTGCAAATAGATTTCCGGTTTGTGAAGGTGGAACATGCAGTAACATCCACCTGTGTGGGTTGGTATGTCTCTTACTGCATTCTTCCTCTAAATCTGTATCTTTTGTATACCCTTCTCCTTTAACTCTGGCGTCAGATAATGGCACTTGCCGTTGTGTTAATGTTGGGAATATGACATGCTTCTTTTTTAATTAAAATTTCAAAAATCATAACTTTTAATGTTCCTGAAGGCCATGACAGCCATCTGTGCTCCAACTGACTATAAGGATGCTTGCGAAAGGATCCTTGGGGGTGTTGCAAACAACGAAACCTCCACTCTCAAGGATTTTGTTTTGGCTGCAATTCAGGCGGCAAAACACGAGGTGAAGAATTCACTGGGGGTTGCCGCCAGCCAAAATGTGGACAAGGAGAAAGACGAGATTAGTCACAGGGGCGTGGAGGAATGTAGGAAATTGTTGGGGTACGCCATTGAAGATCTCAAGTCCTCTTTATCAATGGCAGACAAGAGCAATATGGAAGACCATGCATATGTTAGAGATATCCTCAACTGGCTGTCCGCTGTTTATAGCTTCCAAGAACAATGCGTGGGCACGATTAAGAACCCCGAATACAAGACCATCATTAAGAATGGATGGTGAATGCCACACAACTTACTGCAAACGCTTTGGCCATTGTTGCACAAATATCAGAGATTTCCACAAGCACTAGTAACCTATCAGACATGAAGCTCAATTCCCGTAAGCTCCTTGCATTGGGCCATGGTTATCCAGCATGGTTTTCAGAAGCTGAGCGCAAGCTGTTGGCATTGCCAAATGAAGGCATAGTACCTGATGTGGTGGTTGCCAAGGACGGGAGCGCACAATTCAAGACCATAAACCAAGCTATCTCTGCGTACCCAAAGAACCCCATGCCACTAGGGAAGAGATTTATCATTTATGTCAAGGCCGGGATATATGATGAGCAAGTCCTTATAGCCAGAAACCAAGAAAATGTGCTCATTTATGGAGACGGGCCATCTACACTTGTCACCGGAAGGAAGAACAAGAAAATGAACATTGACACCCCAGCCACTGCCACCTTTGGTACGCACCTTGTTAGCTAATCCATGTGTTAATTTAATTATCCATGGTTACAAATTATGACAACTTTCCATGATTTGGATTGAACTGAAATCAAATCCTATTATACGCGTGTGCAGCTGCGGAGGGCAGAGGATTCATTGCGAGAGGGATGACATTCCAAAACACGGCTGGTCCAGAGGGGGAACAGGCGGTAGCACTTAGAGTAATGTCAGATTATGCAGTCATCTTCAACTGCAGGATCGAAGGCTACCAAGACACCTTACTCTACCAGAATTACAGACAATTTTACCGTGACTGCGTAATATCATGGACCACTGACTTCATCTTTGGTATGGGGTCAGCCCTGATCCAGAACAGCGAGATAATTGTGAGAAGGCCGGAGCCCAAACAGAACACTCTGGTGATAACAGCAGATGGTAAGTTGACATCCCATGGTATAGATGGACTGGTGATTCAGAACAGCAGGATAGTGGGGGAGCCGATGGAGAGGAGCAAGTTCAACGTGTATTTGGGCAGGCCATGGTGTCCATATTCAACGACGGTGATAATGGAGAGTGATTTGGGGGGTCTGATTCACCCTCAAGGATACATGCCATGGTCCAAGGGGTCACATGAAAAAACGTGCAACTACGTGGAGTTTGCAAACAGAGGAGCGAGTGCGGTTACAGACAGGAGGGTGGGGTGGAACACATTCCATGCACTGAGACAGTCGGCCCAGGCCACGGCTGGGATGTTCATTGATGGAGAAAGGTGGCTCAAATCCCTTTTAATCTTGGCTTCACCCATAACTAACTCATTTCATAAACATAATAATATTTTGATATTCTTTGCAATGTAAATTTCCGGTGGATATTGAACTTATTTGACAAACAGGAAGAAGCCAGATTATTATTGACTGACGTGGATCTGGAGCAAATGCACACATGACGCACACTAAATCACAGTCGTTCATTTGATTAACGATCAAAGTTTTTTTCCTGTTTAGGGTATTCTAGATATTCAGCCTCAGTTCCTTCATTTCTCCCTCCATTCCACTCGAGCGCAATCTGTGCAACCTGACTTTTAGCTTTAGTCGGAGGCATTGACTGAAAACATCCTAAAAATGTGAGCAACAACAAAAAAAAAAAACTTAAAATTGAGTAGGCCAGGTTTAGGAAGAAAAGGGTCTAACTACGAACCTATTATTTTTACACGGCGCGTATTTGAGCTTTCGTCTAATTCGAGTGGTTATTTATGATCCAGTAACTTTTCTTTTTACCATCTCGCTACTCTAAAACTTCAAAAATTGAGTATTCTTTTACTCCAATGGAACTCTATACATTGCTTTATTAATACAGCAACTTTATCACTTGCTTCAAATTTGGCGCAAGGGATAGTGCTGCGATATCCCATTTTTCTTCTTCTTTTTCTTTTTAAATTTCCGTTTTTTTTTATATATATATGAAAATATTTTACAATATAAAATTATATAACCTAATATTATTTATATATGTGAAACAATAATGAATATTTTTATCATATTCTTATTTAGTAGTATTAGATTTGAAGCAAACGGTTGGAAATATTTGGTGTAAAAATTGCACTATTGTAAAGAATAGTGAATTTTTTACGCTAAACTGTTGGAGGAGATGGTCTAACGTCATTTTAACTTTTATGTTTTCCTTCCCAATATTAACATATACTCTACTATTCATCTGCCAAAAAAATATAATATTTACTTTCATTTAATTATCTCAAAATCGAATGTCTTTTGACGAAAAAAAAAAAAGCATTGCGTGCCGCTTAAAAAAACAATTATTGTAGTTCTCACTTCGTCCCAAAATAAATGACTATGTTGGATTTAAGGATTATTTTGAAAATATTGAATTTTTAATAGAAAAATATCATAAACATTGTTGCTATTCACTTCTAAAATTTAATTTTGCAAAATATTATGATCTCTGAATAAAAACTAGTCACTCAATCAAAGACAGAGTGTTGGTCCCAGAGGGGCAACAAGGGTATGAAAAATGCTAGAGGGGGGGTGAATAGCGTTTTAAAATTCTTTTCAAACCCTTTTTGCAAATCAATGGCTTATGCGCACAGTTCTCAAATAAGCTAAGTATAGCGCGCAGAGAGAGTGTGAAATGCACAGCGGAAAAATTAAAGCAACACTGCCCAGGGTATACTGCGCAGGGTAAAAACGCACGCGCTAAGATTTGGCTAAACTGTTGGATAAAATCGGATTCTAAGGCAATAGGCAATAACAAACACAGCAGCAATAGCAGCAATCTGGTAAGATTAAACAAAGCAGTAATTTAGAAATAACTAAGCAGGAAGTAAATAGCAGAAATAATGAACAAGCTATTTGGAGAGGTTCGATCGATGAAAGATCTACGTCCTCTACCAAGATGGTTAGTCTTGGATTTTCTAATGAGATATATATTGATATGAGGAGCTTTTACAAGATTACAACGAATCAAAATTCAAATCAAAATCTAATCAATGAAGAGCAAATCCTAGACTAAACCGGTGTTTCTAAAAAAGTAAGATCTATATGATCGAAGCTTCAAGAGGTGTGTGTGTGTGGCAGAAATTCTGGGCTCTAAGAATCTAAGAGATGAAGAGCACGAAGAATTCTGGTGATATAAGGCTTAGGATTTGGGCAGGAGTTTGAAGGTATGAAGGTTTGAAGGTTGTTCTTGAATCTGGGAATAGTAAGCAGCAAACTTCAGAACTTCAGGAATATTTGTAAGCACAAACTCTAGCAACTTGGAAATGAAGATGAGCTGGCTATTTATAGCAGAGAGCTTAAAACTAGCCGTTGGAGCTCTAAGCAAGGACGATGAGCTGGCACGATATGATTGGTGCGCAGGTGTCCTTTATAGCCGTTGGAGACTGAGCATGGAGACCAAATTCAAAAGCTTCTTCTAGAAGGATGACAGTTGCCTTCATTTGAAATATTATGTTTGAGCGCATCTCCACCGTTGGCTATGTTGAGTGTGCAGGATTTGTCGTTTATGCACAACTAAGCGTACATCTTCTGAGCGCTTTCCAAGTTAGGTGATCTGAATGCATTGAAAACTGTGCAAGGTAGAATGCTGCGCAGAGGAGACCTGCGCAGTGATGTCCTGCGCAGAGAGTCCTGCGCAGTAACCACAGTCTTGCTAAGATCTTCATTCCTTCTTCGCTCCAAGTCCTATATTCTAAGCCTATACTATAAAATGGACTATGCTAAAAAATGAAGTTATAAAACTTCTTACATAGGGTTCTAAAGTCCATAAAATACTCTTAGGTGATGGTATCAATCATTTCTAACATAAATAGGAGGGTTAAGAAGAAGCATACCCAACAATCTCCCCCTAAAGGATTGATGTCATTACCTACTATAACAAAGGCAATTCATTGTACTTGATAATAGCATGTCCATAAGAAAGAAAATGGTCAATCATGCCTCAAGTCAATGCACACACTAGCCAATGCTATAGATTTCTAGTCTATCCAAAAGATATAACTTACAATATGGGAAAGACAGAAATAACATGCAGCGCATACAAATAATGTGAATTTTAGTTAGAGTATGCGTTTAAACTGAATGTTTAAACATCATGCGTAGAAAATATGAGCAGATAATAATATGCGCATGACGTGAAATAAAGCATTCATTGTTCCACAAACGAAAAGTTTGAATTGAACAAGGTTTTGAAACTAATGATGCGATTTTCTCATTTAAAACTTGAAATGATAAAAGTTGGAGATTACAAGTTTGAAAGAGAAAAACAAAAACAATTGCGCACAAAAAGAAATACCTTGCGCAAAAACAAAAATTACAAGAAATTAATTGATATTTATGCGATGCAGGGCTTCACGCAGCTCGTTCTGCAGGCTGTTGAACTTGTTCATAAGTTCAATCTTCAGCGCTTGAAACCTTTCCCTGAACGCAACACTTTCATCAACAAATGTAACAATTCCTCTGCGCATATCTTTGTTGTCGTCCCGCAGCTCTTGGAAGTTATTTTTATACTGCAATTGATGAGCAGTCATTTGGTTGAAGTAGGATTGCTCCGCAGCCTCTATGGTATTCAGGATGGTGGTCTGCGTAGCTTCCAGTCGTTGGTCAGTGTGGAGGCGCTGAGTGTTCACGCTGGCTTGAATGTCGAACATTGCTTGATCCATCCTAGCGTTGAACCCATCAGCGAAATCAGTAATCGCTTGAGTAATGCACTCCCTGACACTTTCCATGTTGAGCGCACTAGCTTGCGCAGAACCACCTTGCATAGTCTTCTCCAAGATCTGTGCTTCAATTTCCGCAAAGCCTTCATGTAGGCCATCGGCTAGATTCTTGCGCAGACGTTTCAGCAATCCTACAAACCCGTCATTAATCGCGGTGTAGGTGCAAACGTCTTCGAGCATCCCAGCAATTGACTTCAGTGAGTCCAAAATCATCTGATCTATAGCATCGGGGATTTTCTGCGCAGAGGGGCCGGCGGAGGTACTTGGACCGGCGGAGGTACTTGGACCTGCCTTTGTTGTACTCCTCTCCCCCTTAATGGCAGCAATCTCTATGCGCTGCGCATCAAGCTGCTCTTGAAGCATTGTCTGTGAAATAAGCAGTTGTGCCATCTGAGACTGCGCTGCCAGTTGGTTCACTTGAATAGTATTCAAGGCTTGAAGAATTTGGCGCAGTTCAGTTGACGTGGAGAGAGAAGATGTGGAGATCGCTGGAATTGATGAAGCAGGAGGAATTTGCGCGGAGGCCTTTGGTGGAGAGTTGGTTGATAAGGGATCGAACGGAGGAGTACGCAAAGGAGATGGCGGTTGAGGAGATAGATTAATTGGATCAGCAGCAGGTGACTTCTGCGCAGGAGAATGCGCACTGCTGCTGTCCGTATCTGTTGATCGCACCACACCCTCCTTATCCCCTTCGGAGAGGTCAATAACTGGGGTACCCTGCGCAGCATCATCGGCCTGCGCAGCTTTGGTAACCTCATCCTCATCTTCATCCTCATCCTCCAAGTCCAGTCCATCATGGAGGACAGAAGTGCCAGGTTGCGTAGTGCCAACCGGAATATTGAGACGGCGGAAGGCACTTGCACTTGGCTCAGGTGAGGGAGGATCTGCTGCTTTTGGCTTACCCTTAGCAGTGCTGCGCACAGTCTGTTTCTTGCGCGGACTTCGAACAGGAACATCCTCAGCAGGCGCAGCAGCAGGGGCCTTTGTCGGTGTAGGGAACGCGGCATCCATCCAATCATCACTGTCTGCGCGTCCCTGAGCAGTAGTAGGATTTGCAGCAACCTTGGGATCCTGCTCCCCCTGCGCGGTATCATCCGCAGCCTCATCCTCCGCAGCAGTCTCATCCATACGAGACTCGCTGTCTTCTTCTGCAGTAGGAGCAGCAGTACCAGGAGGAAGTCTGGTGAATGCAGACTTTTTCTTTGATGGCGCAGGAGTGGGCGCAGGAGGATCCTTGCGCTTTTTCGAAGGTTTGGGAGCAGGAGGAACTCGCGCATCAGTCCTGATTTTGATGCCAGCAGTAGATCTGACATCAGGAATCACCTTAACTTTTTCCGGCGCAGGTTCAGCAATACCTTTGCCCTTGCGCTTTGCTTGCGCAGCTGCCATTTCAGGCACATCAGGCGCAGTGGCTTTAGAGGGCTGTGCAGCAGCTTTCTTCGACTTGGGTTGAGGGGCTTCTTCAAGATCATCATCACCATCACTATCAACCCATGCCTCCTTGTTGGGGCTCTCATCCTTGCTCCAGATCTTGCGATGCTCACTGCGGCCAATTTCATTGCGCAGTGAATATAGATGAGAAAGAGAATATGTTTTGGAGCAAGGGACCTTCAGGTCTGGGCGCGTCTGTATGAAGGTGCGCAACTCAGAGATATTCATCAGATACTTGGAAAGGATCCTACAGTGAGTTCTGTATTTGGCTACCTTTTTGTCCATGCGCTTGTCGTAGCTTTCAGAAGCGTCCCAAAGTTCATCAAATAGAACCGAAGACCAATCTAAGGCATCGCCGTTGTAGACGGCTGCGCAGTAAGCCCACTGCTTGGAAATGAACTTGCCCTTATTTCCATTCTTGCAGTTCACAGAATCGCCAATGATGGTGCACAGGTGATACATCACCTCACCAAACTCCTTGCGATCATGGACACTCCACTTCTTCACAAGAGTGGGTTCCCCAACCAATTTCTGCGCTAGTTTGTTCTGTTTAGCTTCAGAATAAACTTCCGGCGCATCATCTACGTTGAAACCGCACAGCTTCTTCAGTGACGAAGGAACAATGCGCACTGAGTAGTTCTGAACAATGGAGCGGATCACATCGATCTTTTCCCTGGTGTGCTTGTGCGTCATGGTTACACGCTCTGCGCTCTCGAAAAATTCATCCACCAATGAAGGGACATAGAAGTCCTGATCCAATGTGAAGAGAGAAAGAATTCCAGAAACGTCCATTAGATTGATGATTTTGCGTCCCACTGCGTCTTTTTGTAGCGCAGCGATATCTAATTCCCATCCTTGTATAAAGTAGAAAGAATTCTGCGCAAGACAAGAAATAGTTTAGACAAATATTATTTCGCATGGAGCTTTGCGCAGGCGCAGATAGCGCAAAGAAATTGATGCGCAGAAACTCCATACAAGATATAAAGAATGCGCAAAATACAAGGATGCATGCGCAAAATCATAAACACTTAAAGAATAAGAACTCGAAATGGCTGTTCATGGATATGAAGAACACCATGAACACTAAAAATCAAAGATTGACCAAAATGAACAAAAAGCATGTCAAAATGACCGCATAACTGAGATGAAAACAACCAAGCAAGTATGAAAGTCAACAACAACAAAGTAAGCTCAGAAATAAAAAATAACTGTTCGTCTGCTCAGGAAATTTTCGGACCAAAAATCTGCAGAAAGCGATTAAAAAGAGCATTGATCATAAAATAAAGTACATAAAGGAGTAGATCAGAGAGAGACGAACCCAAAACACCAAACGATTTCAAAAATGATTAACAGAAAAGAGAGAAATCGAAAAAGGGAGTTTCAAGAACTCGAAATAACAACAATGGCGTTTAATGAATAAACTGAGTTTTGAGGATCAGAAGTTCTTACCATATCGTCGACGGTTTTGGTTTCTTCGAATGGAACCTCAACGACCGGTTCATGGACCTCAACTACCTTTGCTTTCGATTTTCGGGGAGCCATTTATAGAAGAAAAGTGTTGACAGAGAAGAGAGAGAGAGATGCGGTTGAAGATGGTCAACTAAGAAGAAAAGGAAAGCTTTGGAGAAGCAAGAGAGATTGCAGAGAAGAAGAAAATGATTGAAAAGGGGAAACTTTTGGAAGTTGGTAAGAAATTGAGAGAGAAAAGAGAGATTTGGTGAAAGAGATTGAAAGCAGAAGAGAGAGAAAGAGAGGGTAGGTTGTTTTTATCCAGAAAAGGAAAATGCGTGACGTCAGCGCAGGGGTAACGATGTAATTCGCAGAAGTGGGACACGTGCTGCGATGACGTGGACCAACTGGATGCGCGCGTGCGCAGGCCTAGCGCGCGCGTGAGTGAGAAGTTCTAGGTCGGTCAAGTCGAGCCAACTTCCTCATTAATGCGGAGTTAGTGAAAGGACGGGCGCACGTTAGCGGGGTGACGTGGCCGAATGGGGAACGCGCGTGCGCAGTCTTTGCGCGCGCGTGTGTCAGCGAAATAGTGACTGACGGTTGTCGCATCACCTTCCTCATTAATGGTGAACAGACATTCGAAAGCAGGCGCTGTCACAATCGCAGTTTGCATTGATGACACTGGGATATGCGCAGGGGTAAAATAGTAATTTCCTAAAAAGATTCAAAAATTAAAGGCGCGGGAAAATTTTAAATACACAAGTACCCTTGTGAATTAGCGTTGACTTTTCAGTCAGGGACCTATGTGTAATTTCTAATGAATAGAGTACTTACCTGCGATCCACGAAGAATTGCACATGTTAAAGTTATGCGCAGAGCTTTAGGTAGCGTAATAGATTCTTTAAATCTCATATTAGTTTCATGCGCAAATGAATTACTGCGCAGTACAATGTTGCGCAGGTGTTGCTTATATGCACGAAACTTTACCTATATGAATATTTATCAACCAAACACAAGATTGTTAGTAATAACAAATCATATGGACAAATTAGCTGAGTTCAAGCATACCCATTTCTCCTCTCAAGAAGATGAATCTCTTTGCATCAAGAGCCTTTGTGAGGATATCAGCAATTTGATTATCTGTGCCCACGTGCTCCAAATGTATGTTTCCTTTTTCCACGTGGTCTTTGAGAAAATGATATTTGATGTCGATGTGCTTTGTCTTTGAATGCATGACGGGATTGTTGGATACTGCTATGGTGGACATATTATCGCAGAAAATTGGACAATTTCCTTCATTAATTCCGTAGTCCACTAGTTGTTGCTTCATCCAAAGGATTTGGCAGCAGCAGCTTCCAGCAGCAATGTATTCAGCTTCAGTAGTGGAAATGGACACAGCAGCTTGTTTCTTGCTTGCCCACGCAACAAGTCGATTTCCAAGGAAATGACAAGTTCCACTTGTGCTCTTCCTGTCTATTGTGCATGCTGCGTAGTCTGCGTCTGAATAACCTAGCACATCGAAATTCGAATCTTTGGTGTACCAAAGTCCAAGGTTAACAGTTCCAGAAAGATAACGAATAATGCGTTTAACAGCAGCTAAGTGCGCTTCTCTAGGGTCCGCTTGATAGCGCGCTGTAGATACCCCGGGGAACCACGGCTTGGCTAGAGCGGTGAATTATCCTAGGATGTCTAACTTGTTTTAGATTGTTTAGAGTCGCCACCTATGTTTTTAGAGGAACATAAGAAAAACCTAGAAATAGCCTATTTTTTAATGTTACGAAACCAAAGATTCGGGAAGAGAAGGGTTCGGGGGTTAGGTGACGGAGTGGGAAGTACTTAAACACCCACTTCGCCCGGCTTAAGCCGGTCTTGCTACTTTTGGTGTTCTAATATTTACATGTCCTTCAATTAATTAAATAGAAATGTGCTAACAATTATAATGAAAAGAAAAGGGGAAAAGAATGATTTTATTGATTTAATGCTAAATATTACATGTAATAATTATGCTAGACAATTACATGAATAGATGAAAATGGTGAATTAAAATGTAGTTTGGAATGTTGGGATGTAACCTTGGCCAAACTTCAATAGTGAAGTGGCTTCTTGGTTGTATCCCTTTTTATGGAGAATGCATACTCACTTAGAAGAGATGAGAAGATGAAGAAAGGAAATAAGACTTAGAATTTAGAAGAAGAGAATAAACCTTGTACCTTATGCTTGAATGGAGAAGAACCAAATCTTTGTGTTGACCACTTCTTGAAAAATAGACTTTTGTGTGTTTTTGAAGTATTTTTGTGTTAAGAAATCCTCCTCTTCTTTCATTATGGAATGAAGAGGTTTATATAGGCATTGGAGAAGTGTTTGTGGTCACAAAGATGGTCATTCCCCGGATCAAGCCAAGGCATAATGGTCTTGGGGGTTACAAATCAGAAAAGGAGGGAAATTTGGCAAAATCTGAGATTCTGGAAGCGGGAAGCGCGCGCTTCCCACCCCCCCCCCCTATGGGACGAGCACGCCTCCCACAAAGGAGGGCAAAGGCGTGCGCATCCCAGCTTCGGGAAATTCATATTTCAGCCCAAAAGTTAACCCCGTTATGCAGTTAAGCCCCAAAACTAACGGAATTAGTCCAAAAACTTAACGAACATCACGAAAGTCAACAAAAACAAAGTAAACAAAGACTCAAGGTTGACTTTGTCACTTAGTCAAATCCAAGACTAACGGAGTAAGTCAAGAACTTAACGAAAAGTAACAAAAGTTAACGGAAAGTAACAAAACATAACAGAAGAGAGGAAGATAGAGAATGTGTATGCAATCGGGACATGAGAGGTCCAAGGCGGGGTGTCTACAGAGCCCCTCGGCGACGTGGATTGCAAAGCAAAATGCGTCGACGAAAGTAAAAACACCCGCCGAGGACATCGACAAAGAAAAAAGGAAGAAAAGAAAACAAAGACTCGATAAAAGTAGGAATTTGAAATTGCGATTGATAGAGGTGCGCTCCCTGCATGAGCGACTTTTGCTGGAGTGTTGTATTGGAGCTCATGGGAGCTTGTCTCGATATGGACCGAGTTGTTGAGTTGGGGCTCATGGGAGCTTGTCTCGATATGGACCGAGTTGCCGACTTGGAGCTCATGGGAGCTTGTCTCGATATGGACCGAGTTGCCGACTTGGAGCTCATGGGAGCTTGTCTCGATATGGACCGAGTTGCCGACTTGGAGCTCATGGGAGCTTGTCTCTATATGGACCGAGTTGCCGACTTGGAGCTCATGGGAGCTTGTCTCGATATGGACCGAGTTGCCGACTTGGAGCTCATGGGAGCTTGTCTCGATATGGACCGAGTTGCCGACTTGGAGCTCATGGGAGCTTGTCTCGATATGGACCGAGTTTCCGACTTGGAGCTCATGGGAGCTTGTCTCGATATGGACCGAGTTGCCAACTTGGAGCTCATGGGAGCTTATGTTGTTGACTTTGTGGGGTGTGGGCACGGTTGACCACTTTCTGGTGGGGATGAAGTGCCTTGAGTAGCGGATGATGTTGACTTCGTGGTGGTACCTGTTATGTGTGTGCTTGACAGGTATATGTGTTCTTGCAAGAAGATGCATGAAGTGTGAAATGAAGAGAGAGAAATTGTGCTCGTGGTGTGATGGGATTTTGGAACACTCTTGCAATGAGAGAGAAGTAAGAATGTAGAGAGTGATCTTGTGTGCGGTGTGATTTTGAGGAAAGCATTGGATGTATTCATACCTTCGCTTACCATTGCCGCTTGAGTGGAGATGGATTTCTGATGTCCGCGGAGGATGCGTTGATGGAGAATGTCCATTCTTTGGATGTTGATGAGAGAACGCTCTTGATGATAGGTTGGCGAGATGGTACTCTGGATGATGGGTTGGTCGTGCCAAAAGGCTGCCTACGTATCCCTTTAAGAGAATCGGACCAGCGTAGTTCAAGGATGATGGAGAACGCTGGAGGAGAAGCTAGGAGCAAAGCAAAGTAAAGCACATACTTTTGCACATAGAAGGAGAAAGAAAAAGAAAAATCTTTTTTTTTTTTTTTTAGATTAGAAAGGAAAGAATATGCACACATGTGAGGAAAAGATTTTTTTTTTTTTTTTTAGTTCGTGGGTGAACCATTTTAACCATTGTGTGCTTGTGAAGCCAACCCAAGATCAAGTCATGTTCAGTCGAAGTCCGGATTGCCTCGCTTGAATTCTGTTGTCGCCGGTGTGCCCAACGAAGATTGATGTCTAGCCCCAAGAGATTTGTCGATTATGGGGCTTCATAAGGATTTTGATGCCGAGATGAGGGGTTGCTGACTGTAAAGCCCCTAGAATGCCTTTGATGCCAAATTTTGAGGGACTTGCATAGCTCCAAGATAAATCAGCTCTTGGACCATTCGAGTAAATCGCCCTTTGTTGTTGTAGTGAGCAAGCCCCAAGAGGAGATCGTTGATGCCAAGCTTTGAGAGATTGAAATGCCCCAAGTGTCGTGGGCTTGTAGATGGTGAGATGTGAAGACCTTTCATTGTAAAGCCCCAAATTACCTCGCGATTGGCTCGGCATTGAGAGCGGATGTACCGTTTGGTAGGATTCTTGATAGAGATCTCCTTCTTGCTCTTACTGGGGAGATGAATGGCCTCATTGTGGTCGATACCCAAATGGCTGAGGGCTTATGTCAAAAGATGCAGTAATGTCTTGCGGTGCCGTCGAGGTCGTGGATGATAAGGTCTTGGTGTGATAAAGTCCCAAATGAGTATGCTTGCTTGACTTTTCTTGAGTTGAACTAATGACGGATCTTCGGATGCAACTAGTGCTGTGGCCCAACTTTATCTGAGCTGCACCTTGTGCTTTTGATCTTGAAGAAGGGGGTGCTGAATTGCAGAAACATTGGGATTGGCCGTGGCATTTCCCGCTATAACCCTGTTTTGATTAGAGTTTAGCATATTGAATCTTTTTCCTTTTCTCTAAGACTTCCTTCCAAATATCGCTTGAAAGTTCTAACAAAAATCATCAACTTCATTCATAACATCGGAGTCTTCATTTAAAACCAAGAGGCCTTTGACTTGAAGTGTTGTGAGACCTTTGAAGCTTGATCTCTTTCGTGGAGCTATAAGACTAATCCACATTGCATTGCTTGAGCATTGCTGTCCCCAAAAGACTGTCGGTTGCGAAGCCCCAATATTGACCTTTGCTCGGATTACTGTAATGCCGTAGCCTAAAAGATTGTGGATTGTGAAGCCCGTTGAGACCTTCGGTGCCGAATTGAGGAAGCTTCCAATGTTGCACATGACTTGGCTGGGGATACTGTTGGGGAGTTAATTGCTCTTTGCCGAGGGAGCTTTTAAGACTCGACCGTAGCCCCCTAGAGTGCCATCATTGATTGCGAGAAAGGTCCACCCTTGATTGGGGAAACGAGCACGGGCACACATGACAAGAGGGCTTTTTGACATCCCTTTTGAGAGACTTTGAGGATAGTCTCACACATCTTTTTTTTTTTTTCGAGCATAGCCTCAAGGGCGTATTGATTGTCAAGTGAAGCAAAAGAAGTCCTTGTTCTTGAGTCACATAGCCCCTAGGGCGTCACCATTTGTTGAGTAAAGCAAGAGTGACTCGTCCTCGTGTGAGGGAATAAACATGAGAAGATATGGCAAGAGCTACTCCATTTCTCGGGAGCCTTTCGGCGTACATTAGAAGCACATACTTGAAGAAGCTTTGAAAACTGAGACAAATGTTGTTGCTATTTGTTGCCCAAGCCAATTGACTAGCTAGGGACTATTTGTGCAATATCGTGCCCTTTTATGATGGGCTTGTTCTCGGATGGATCTTGGTTACCACGGGCCTTCTTTTCATGAACCCAAAAATGCACACTGCTGGAGAATGATGCCGATAACCCAAGACAACCTTTGATGGTGCTATATCTTGTCGAGCCTTTTGCAATCCCAAAGTTGACTCGGTGGGGAATTGACTTGCTGAGGAGATTCAATGTAGAACTTGTCTTCTTTAGAGGCCGGGGATCTCCATTTCTCTTTCCCTTCTCTCTCTCACTCTCTCATTTTTTTTATGACGCACCCTGTTTTTTGCCTAGACCGCCATTTCGGGTTTTCAATCTAGCGGGCATCTCTTTTGCGTCTTCATCATTTTTTTTTTGACTCAATTGATGAGGAAGTGTGCATTGACTCTAGCTGAGGAGATAAGACATGTGATTTTGCGGTGGAGACCTTTTGTCACTAATGATGGGTGACATTGACTTGACTAGGGAAGTGTCCCTAGTATTGACATGTATTTTTTATTGAATTGAATGACTCGCGAAGGCAAGTAAGTCATTAAGAGATAAGAGAAGGAAAGCCCCAATTTGATTGCAAGGAATTGGGAGTATGCAAAAAGAATAGAAGTCCCTAGACTCGACAAGGAGCGCGAAATGATTCCAAATCTAAGAAAGTTGTTCAATCTTTTTGGTGATTAATTCATTGGCAAATGAATCGTACAAAGATGTCTTGACAAGTTCGAGATGAAGGCCGATCACCATAACGCGCTAGGGCTAAACATATCTTCTTTCTTGCATGAGACCGGACCCGCAGGTTGCCTACGTTCCTCCAGTGTAGAGGCTCAGGTCACCGTAGTTCTTGTGGATTCTCCATTCGTCGGGATGGAATTGTTGATTCGTCGTGTAGCTTCGTCCTCCTTTGATGTGAATTTCTTTGATTGAGGGGGATTTTTTTTTTTTTTTTTTTTTTTGTGCTCTAACTTTTGCCTAGGTTGATTTGATGATTTCAACCTAGCGAGCTTTTTTTTTTTTTTTTTTTTTTTTTTTTTTAATCCCCCTTTGAAAACTTTGCTTGACTTCTTCATGATTGTTGCTCCACCTTGTTTGTCTTGGCTTCGTCGTTGATGTTGGCGTCGATGTTTAGCCCCTAGGAGTTCAAGTGATGGCCTTGTTCTAAAACTTGTTTAGACATCTTTTCATCATTTTGCCAAGAATTAGATTGAACAACTTGGAAGAGTGTATAAGGACAAGAACGACTTTTATTTGATAAGAGACTTGACTCAAAATTTCACATTAATTGGACAAAGAAAACTTAATGCACACTTAAGAGGACTTTGACTCTTTCTTTTTTTTTTTTTTTTATCCTATCTCTAGGTAGAGAAAGAGAAACGGAGATTTTTTCGTCATCCCCCATGTCGTTGTAGTGCTCATTGTGGCATGATTTCTTGTAGAAGCCTCATTTCGGAACCAAATCATTCTTCTTTGATGAGTTCTTGCATGTTGGCACTCTCTAAAGGTTGCTCTTCACCCACAGTAAATTCGCCGTTGTCGAACAAATCCTGGATGATGTTTCGGAGAAGGAAGCACCCTTCGGTAGTATGGCCACTATGCTTGTGGTAGCCGCACCATTCACCATGTGCATGATTCTTCGGTATCGTCTTCGGCTTGTACCCCTCTAAAGGCTTGACCTTTCCACTTGCCACCAAAGTTTCAAACGCTTCGGCTTGGGTTACTCCTAGGAGAGGAGTGAAAACTCGGTTGTTGGCGGTACCTTTGTAGCTTTTGAGGGACGGGCCACTTGAGCATGCTTTACCCTTAAACTTTGCCTTGTTGTTGGCGAGCTCTTGCAAACGGGCTTTGAGCTCGGAAACCTCTTCCTTGTGAATCTTCCTCTCGAGATCAAAACGGGCTTGCCACAAATCGTCTTTTCGGCGGGCATCCTCGGAAAGTCTATCCATTTGTTCCCCCATGGCTCTTATTATGTTGAAGAGTCTTTCGTTGGACACGGAGAAGTACCCACCATTGTTGTTGTTACCGTTGGAAGCCATTGGACCTATTGAAAGAACACGGTTGATCTTATGTTGGCCCCACAAACACCTTTTGAGTAAAATAAATTTAACCCACAAACATGAAAAAGACTCAACCATATAAAGAAAATGACTCTTTTTTTTGTTTTGTTTTTTTTTATTTACAAAAGTCGGAAGGACGGAGTCCTTTTTGGGGTTTCTAGAAAAAATAGTGGAATCGTCACACTAGTATATAGACCTTCTCGTGGTCCCATATACTCATCGGATTCCACCACGCTTGTGAGACCTACATGTGTCGGGATTAAACTAAATTAATGTAGTAAATCATACATGCGGGGACGGATTTTTATTTTCGTCCAAAATAACAACTTTTGGGGACGGAGTTTTATTTCGTCCATTGCAACAAGTTGGCATGTATGATTTGAAGACATTAGTTTAGGGAAATCTCGGCACATGAAAAACCGACTTGGTCACGGAGTGTTAGACCCTAGACTAGAATTGTGTGGCTTGTGCTCGGCTTGAATATGAGGCTTAAAGGTCACCCCCGGCATGTAGTCATGAACTACGCCACGGGCTGAGGTTTACCGCTTCGAAAGAGCCAAGGTCGAGTGGAGCTTGAAACTTTCTAGGACGGGCCTCGACGGGTTTGGGGTTGGACTTGTGCGACTCGATAGTGAGCAGTTGATAAGAATATGTGCATGTAGTGTGAGGTCTAACATGTGACAAAACATTTTTTTTCTTTTTTTTTTTTTTTCAAAAGAAATAAAAAAAAACAAATAAGCACATAATTACAACTTTCGAATCACCCGTGTGACCGATAAAAATAAACAGAAAGTAAAAGAAATTGTATGCAGGCCCGGTGCCCACACACTGTCAAAACCACTCTGTTCTGTGCACTGTTCTGTTTCTGGAAAAAGCCCAGAAGCGCGCGCATTAGGATGCCTACTCGGGAGGCGCGCGCGTTAGGCAAAGAGGGGCAGAGGCGCCCGCTTCTGGGTGAGAACCTGCAAATCAGTGGGTTCAAGGGATTGCCTTGACCCTTAATTAAGAAAACTTTCCCCTGCAGTAATTGTTAGCACATAAATATGGAATTGAAGGACAAGAAAGGAGGCGGGCGATTCTTGTAATAAGGGCCGGACGCGCGCGCTTTAGGCCGAGAAGGCCGGAGGCGCGCGCTTCCTACCCTTTTTACCAGAATGCCCAGAAAACAGTATAAAAGAACACCAAAAATGAAAACGCAAGTTTAACCCTCTATCATCCCCAGCGGAGTCGCCACTGTAGATACCCCGGGAGAGCCCACGGCTTGGCTAGAGCGGTGAATTATCCTAGGATGTCTAACTTGTTTTAGATTGTTTAGAGTCGCCACCTATGTTTTTAAAGGAACATAAGAAAAACCTAGAAATAGCCTATTTTTTAATGTTATGAAACCAAAGATTCGGGAAGAGAAGGGTTCGGGGGTTAGGTGACGGAGTGGGAAGTACTTAA
This sequence comes from Campanula takesimana, assembly GCA_026119855.1. Lineage (NCBI taxonomy): Eukaryota > Viridiplantae > Streptophyta > Magnoliopsida > Asterales > Campanulaceae > Campanula > Campanula takesimana. The sequence continues at coordinate 575,803 of JAOWBW010000116.1, read as the reverse complement.
ACACCCACTTCGCCCGGCTTAAGCCGGTCTTGCTACTTTTGGTGTTCTAATATTTACATGTCCTTCAATTAATTAAATAGAAATGTGCTAACAATTATAATGAAAAGAAAAGGGGAAAAGAATGATTTTATTGATTTAATGCTAAATATTACATGTAATAATTATGCTAGACAATTACATGAAGAGATGAAAATGGTGAATTAAAATGTAGTTTGAAATGTTGGGATGTAACCTTGGCCAAACTTCAATAGTGAAGTGGCTTCTTGGTTGTATCCCTTTTTATGGAGATTGCATACTCACTTAGAAGAGATGAGAAGATGAAGAAATGAAATAAGACTTAGAATTTAGAAGAAGAGAATAAACCTTGTACCTTATGCTTGAATGGAGAAGAACCAAATCTTTGTGTTGACCACTTCTTGAAAAATAGACTTTTGTGTGTTTTTGAAGTATTTTTGTGTTAAGAAATCCTCCTCTTCTTTCATTATGGAATGAAGAGGTTTATATAGGCATTGGAGAAGTGTTTGTGGTCACAAAGATGGCCATTCCCCGGATCAAGCCAAGGCATAATGGTCTTGGGGGTTACAAATCAGAAAAGGAGGGAAATTTGGCAAAATCTGAGATTCTGGAAGCGGGAAGCGCGCGCTTCCCACCCCCCCTATGGGAGGAGCACGCCTCCCACAAAGGAGGGCAAAGGCGTGCGCATCCCAGCTTCAGGAAATTCATATTTCAGCCCAAAAGTTAACCCCGTTATGCAGTTAAGCCCCAAAACTAACGGAATTAGTCCAAAAACTTAACGAACATCACGAAAGTCAACAAAAACAAAGTAAACAAAGACTCAAGGTTGACTTTGTCACTTAGTCAAATCCAAGACTAACGGAGTAAGTCAAGAACTTAACGAACATCACGAAATTCATATTTTACCGCGCTTAAAGCCTTTCTCTAGCAGGAATTTTGATAGGGTATCGTACCATGCTCTTGGAGCTTGCTTAAGTCCATACAAAGCTTTTTGAAGTTTGAAGACGTGATTTGGAAATTTGCTATCTTCGAAACCGGGAGGTTGTGCTACGTAGACCGTCTCTTGGAGTTCGCCGTTGAGAAATGCGCTTTTCACATCCATTTGATAAAGCTTGAATTTCTTGTGAGACGCATAAGCTAAGAAAATTCTTATAGCTTCAAGTCTTGCTACAGGCGCAAATGTTTCATCGTAGTCGATTCCTTCCTCTTGCCTATAGCCTTGCGCAACCAGTCTTGCTTTGTTTCTGGTGATGCTTCCATTCTCATCCATCTTGTTTCTGAATACCCATTTTGTACCGATAACTCCTTGGTTATGAGGTCTGGGTACCAAAGTCCAAACCTTGCAGCGCTCAAATTGGTTAAGCTCTTCTTGCATAGCAGTAACCCAGCTTGAATCTTGAAGCGCTTCATCAATCTTCTTTGGTTCGATTTGAGAGATAAAGGAGTGATATTCATCATCAAAGTTTGATGCTCTCCTAGTACGAACCCCTACATTGAGATCACCAATGATGTTTGAAGTTGGATGATCTCTAACTTCACGAACCTCGGGAGGTAAGTTAGGTTGAGTGGTAGGAATACGAAGATCTTCAATGGGTACTTCATTTGCTCCAGCATCAAGGTCATCGAAAGTGATTTTCTGAAGCGGAGAAACATCATGCGCAGGAGGAGGAGTTTGCGCATCAGGAGTCGTCACTTCTGGCGCAGCATCTGGTGTATGCGCATGCGATGGACTTGCTTGATTCTGATTTTGATTAACTTGATTATCATTCTGCGCAGGTGCAGTTTGAGGCTGCGTACCTGTCTCAACATTCTCAGCAGAATCATCAGAATCATTTGGAGCCAAATGTGGCTCAAGGAGAGAATGCTCATCAAAAGTAACATGTACAGATTCTACAATTACTAGAGTAGTTCTATTAAAAACACGAAAAGCTTTAGAATGTTTGGCATACCCAACGAAAATACCTCCATCTGCTTTGGCGTCGAATTTACCTCTATGATCTTTGCCATTGTAGAGGATATAGCATTTGCAGCCAAAGATCTTGAAGAAAGCAATGTTGGGCGCTCTTCCTCTCCATAGCTCATATGGAGTTTTGTTGTAGGTTTTGTTGATGAGGGATCTATTCTGAGTGAAGCAAGCAATATTTGACGGCTTCTCCCCAGAAATACTTTGGAAGCTTAGCTTCTGCAATCATTGTTTTCCCAGCCTCAATCAACGTGCGATTTTTCCTTTCCACAACCCCATTTTGTTGAGGAACTCCAGCAGCGGAGAAATTGTGATCAATTCCATGGTCATCGCAGTATTGCGCAACACCGTTATTTTTTAATTCAGTTCCATTGTCTGATCTAACACTAACGATGTCGTCTTCCTTTTGAGTTTGGAGCTTTCGAAATAGCGCAGTCAAGATATCATAGCAGTCATCTTTGGATATCATCATTTCGACCCATGTGTATCTTGAGTAGTCATCCACCACGACTAAAGTATATTTGTTTCCTCCAATGCTCGCAGTGGTGACCGGTCCAAACAAGTCCATGTGAAGCAGTTGTAAACATTTGGAAGTTGAGGAAGCAATCTTGCTGGAGAAAGACTGCTTAGGTTATTTACCGAGCTGGCATGCTGCGCATTTTCTATCATGATGGTCAGCTACTTTGGGAAGTCCTTTGACAAGATTTTCCCTTCCAAGCTTGGCCAAATATTTGAAGTTCAAATGACTTAAGCGCTTATGCCATAGCCAGCTGCTTTCACTAACATTCTTTGCTACAAAACAGAGATTAGTGATAGAATTTACAGCAGTAAGATCAATAATGTAAACATTAGTCTTACGAGTCCCTGTGAGCAAAGTTAGTCCGGATATGCCATCTTTGATGTAGCAGTGCGTAGCTGTGAAATGACATTCCAAACCTTTATCGCAGAATTGAGATATGGATAGCAGGTTGTGTTTGAGTCCTTCCACGAGTGCAACTTTCTCAATGCACACTTTATCTTTTCTGATTCTTCCATATCCAACTATGTGCCCTTTGTTGTTATCACCAAACGTTACTGAGGGACCTCTTCCTTCATGCACATCTTCAAGAGCTGTGACATCTCCAGTCATGTGTCTAGAACATCCACTGTCGAGATACCATATATGCGCTTTAGGTTGTGAAGAGTGCGCAGTAAAGCAGGAGACCTGAAAGGTAGACATTAAAAACGCAGGTCCCCTTTATTCTTGGGTCCTAGAGTTAGCAACTTTTGACAACCCACTCCTGTCTGACCTTAGGATTTTTACGTCCCTTGGCATTAGGAGCAAATCGCAAAAGGCATTCTGCAGCCTTGTGACCTAAACCATCACACACAACACAATGATGAAAGCCACTTATAGATTGGGTTTTTACAAACTCTTTACTTTTCTTTGGCGCAGCATTCTTTACTGGAGCAGATGAACATGCTTTGACAAATATCATTTTCTGAGGTTTGGGTGCGCTTTTCTTAAGAATGCGCATCTGGCGTTGGGGCGCATGGCTTTCATGCGCATGACCATTTTGCGCAGATTTGACATTTGAAGTTGAAGCGCAACCATAGTCAGAATATGAGTTGTCATGCGCAGGTTCAACTTTAGCCTTACCCTTGGCTTTTCCAGTTTGCTTCTTTGGGTAGACATAATGAAAATTTTGTCTCTGGACTTTTTCCTGTCCTTTACCCACTGAAGCAGAATGCTTTGCTTTAGGAATTTCAATGGTTTGCTGTGGTGTAAATTCCTTTTCTCTTTCAGCACAAACTGCGCATTTAAAGTCGTCACTAGTTGAGAACCCCAAGCCTTCTTTATCACCACTGGCTTTTTGGGTTTCTAGAATTTGATCCATAGTGACCCGAGATTTGGTCCACACATCTGTGATCTTTGTGAGATCAGCAAGCTGCGCAGCCAATTCTTCGTTTCTTACTTTAAATAACGCATTTTGATCTGTCAGAAAACGGTTTTTGTCAGTAAGAGGAGTCATGCTCTTAATCTGCTCCTTAAGGAGGGTGATTTCAGATTTCAGAACAGTTTTCTCCGTCTTAAGCTGTGAAATTTCTCCAATTGATAAGTCCACTGCTTCTTTCATAGAATTAAATTTCTTGATTACCTTTTCAGCTTGTTGAAAAATAGTTTCACGCTCAATAGCAGAGACATCCTTTTCAATTTCAATTTCAGCAGGAATTTCAAGAGATTCCTTGCGCGAAGGCGCAGCTACAAATTTCTTCGTTAGATCTGCTCTGGCAAATAAGTACTTGCCATTCTGTCTGCTTGGAGTCAGATGCCCCATTTCTACCAATTCAGTGATAGTGAGACCTTTCTTCTTAATTGGCTTTGGAGCAGCACCTGTGTTAACATCAGGATAGTTGTCTGAATCGCTATCAGCATCATCATTTGCATCAAGCAGAGCAGTCCATCCTCAGAGTCATCATCATCACTGTCTTCAGTGTCAGTCTCTATCCAAGTCTTCAGTTCCTTTTCTGCGCAGTCTTCTTCAGCAATCATCCCGCGCTGCCTTGATGATCTCTGCGCATTATTCCTCTTCATGTACTCATATTTTGGAGTGGGACATTTTGAAGCAAAATGACCAGGTTTTCTACAGTTGTAGCAAACCAAATCATCATCTTTCTTTGAGTCTTTGCCACGAGAGAATTTTACTGGAGCTTTACTTGAGGATCCTGGCTTTGAGGATTTCCTGAACTTTTGAAATCGCTTTACGAACATAGCGAAGTCATCATCATCCATTTCAAGCAGAGAGGAAGTGGATACTTTTGTTGGTAGTGGTGCCCTAGGCACGTTTAATAAACGTTGTAATTGTTATCATTTATTTCACATCAATAAAAGAGATGTTTTGATTATTATTGTTGTTCATGTTTACTTATAATAATCTCCGTCCCTGGTACTTGTTAAGCACTAGTATAAAGGCTAAATGATCATGGGATGATCATGTTAGATTTATGGGTACTTGTTTGGAACAAGGTACTGGACATGACCCGCTGTATGAGATTTATGTCATGGTCTATGTCGTACATATATCTCATATTAGTTATGTCATTTGAATCCTTAGACATGAATTTATTATAGTCTTCCACTTGATGAACATTGTGTTTGACATATTCAAACGCTGCCTTAACACGGTAGTTATAAAGGGTATGATTGGCATAATCAGATTCCCGTTAGGAAGAATAATAAGCTAAATGGATTTGTCCCTCCACGGAGAGATGTCAAGCTTGGGCCCCTCAAAGGAATGATGTTGATGAAATGTTCGGCCGGACTCAAATGGATTGATTGGATCAATAGCATTTGAATTATCAACATATTCGGAATCGAAAAAGTATTGAACAAAACAAGTTGACTGTTTGACCATGACTTGTGTTCAATGACATCGTGGACAAAGGGATTGTGACATATTCTAAAGGAATGCGAACTTGTATCTAGTTATACTATTTGGGTAGGTATGATGGTTTGCTAGAACCTAATCATATCTTATGGTTTCATGTTTTGAACCCATTGCCAACTTAGTATAATCCTAGAGGGTCACACACAATAGAACGAATCTTAAATAAAAGGACTATATTGGCATTTAGGGTCGGAGGACTTCCAAGGAATTTCTGGAAAGATCTGGGCCTCCTGGTCAACCAAGCGGGCGCTTGGGTTGCACCAGGCGGGCGCCTGTTCAAGCCAGAAAGGGACTGGAGTTTCTGCCCAAACAGGCGGGCGCCTGGGTGATGCAGGCGGGCGCCTGGTGCTCCCGATTGGAAATTTCCTAATTCGATTAGGAATTGTTTTTGACACAAGTTACCTATTTGGAATATGTCTTAATTGTGTATAAAAACCCCAATTCGGCCAGACCATATGAAGAAGTGCTTTTGTGAGTCTCCAAAGTGTTTGAGAGAGAATTTATTTTGTTCTAAGATATCCTTGATTGAGGAATAAAATAATTTACAAACAAATTCCATATAGTTCTTTATTATATTGTGAAAGTGTGTTTCATAATATTGGTCTAGCAACCAAGATCAAAGAAGCTCCTTTGATATTCGTTCGAAGTGTGGATACCTCTAGAGGGTGAATTTTATCATCTTACAAAGTTCGTGATTTGTTCGTGATAAAGCTTCAAGATCTCCACCAAGACAAAAGAGAAAAATTCATAGCCATCAAGGGTTAGTTATTCTTATATTCATCTTGTTGTATTTGATCTAATCATATGAACGGATCCATGGGTTTGGGTTTCTTAAAATTTTAATTGCTATATTCCGCTACGCATGTTACTTGGAAACCCAACAACTTTGTCTGAGTTTTGAGCAGGCGCAGGTTCCTTTTGCGCAACATAGGAAACAAGTTTTCCTTTGCCTTCGGTTTCATCAATTCGATCAAGTTTTAACTCATACACTTTTAAGTTTGCGTATAAGCTGCGCAGAGGCCAAGTATCTAGAAATCCAGAATCTTCTAGATGACTTGCCTTGTGCACATATCTGGAACCTAGCGCATCTAAGAATTGAGAGTTCACTTCTTTATTAGTGAAAATAGTTCCAAGAGATTTACAAGCGTTTACAACCACACAGAAGCGATCATAAGTTTGTCTCAAGGTTTCACCATCTTTTCTCATGAAGCAGTTGAATTTTCTTTGCACCACAAATCTTTTGTTTTCCTTGCTTACTTTGTCTCCATTCACATAGCCTTCAATAGCATCCCATAGTTCCTTTGCAGTTCCACCGCTCACAAGTTGATTGTGCGTGGAGAGATCTAGGGTGCTAAGAATGATGTTCCTTGCTCTTCCATCATAGCCAACCCATTTCTTTTCTTCATCCGTCCATTCATCTTTGTTCTTCTTGACGGTAGGATTGTCCTTGTTTGTAGCAGCATCAGGATTAGCCTTCATTGGAATATAAGGACCTTCGATGACGACGTCATGGAGAATCTCATCGATTGAGGAAAAATGAGTTAGCATGCAGTGCTTCCAGATTTCAAAGTTCGTGATTTGTTCGTGATAAAGCTTCAAGATCTCCACCAAGACAAAAGAGAAAAATTCATAGCCATCAAGGGTTAGTTATTCCTATATTCATCTTGTTGTATTTGATCTAATCATATGAACGGATCCATGGGTTTGGGTTTCTTAAAATTTTAATTGCTATATTCCGCTGCGCATGTTACTTGGAAACCCAACAGTGGTATCAGAGCCCCGTTCATGTTGGTTAATTCAATACTTGGATCATGTTGTGAGTATATAAATTGTTTATGTGCCAAGCATGATATGAATATTGGATTATATGATATTTATGTGTTTTGTGATTTTATGTGGTTTATTGTTTTTCCAACTTTAATCGCACGATTCAATCGCAATAAAAATTATGGTGGATTATGAATTATTTCGATTATTGATTTTGATTGGATCAAAGTTTTAATAATCGGAGAAAAATAATTTTGAGACAAAAATTTCGAACTTGAAAATTCTATACTATTCTGACAATCAAGCGCCCACCCGCGCTGGACCAGGCGCGCGCGCGTTTCAGGCGCCCGTCCGTGCTGGACCAGGCGCGCGCTCGCTAGGCCAGAATGTTCTGATTTTGTTCAAAATCTGATTCTGGAATTTTTCGATAAATCCAACAAAACCAGTAACAAGACCACTTCAGACTTGCAGATCTGGAATGGGTTTTGGGTAGTTGGTTTGTGTGTGGATTTTGGGGTTTGATTTTCCTATTTGTTTTAGTCTTGTGATTCCTAGATTGGTTCAAGTTTTGGATGGCTAATCTGCGTTCATTGAGATTGTGTTTCCCAAAATTGATCGCAATCAAAGTTTCAAAGATAAAACGAAGTTAGAATTATGAAGAGTTCATAATTGCTAAAATTGAAAAACAAAGTTCTTGATTCAATGATTGGAGATCCATGTGGAATTGTGAATGCAATTGGCCTACGTTCATCGAGACCATCTATTGCTTAGTTTCGGCCACATGGACTACTTTCTTGGTCTCTTGAATTAGTGCGGGGTTGTGGTTGCCTAATGGCTTAGTTCGACCGCACTTCTTGTTGTCTTGATTTGGAGATAATGACCAAAGTTGAAATAGTCTCATCCTCATAATTATAGAGAAACTAATGACACATAAATATCATGCTTAAATTAATGGGATTAATTTAGTGGCTAAAACTTGATGTGTAACATGTTTATATTATGTGCTCATAAATGTGTTATATGCTATATGTGATGAACCTTCAAAGAAAGTTTTAAGTCTTTTATTGCCATGCCATGATTAAAACACTTGTTAGTACATAAGTGATTTCAATGTAGATTCGCCCTAGCGAGGTGCATTAAATTTGTTTATGTATAAGCAAGATAGATAGTGTGGGCACGCCCTAGCGGGACACATTAACTATACGTTTAAAATGGTTAGACTTAATTGGGCGTCAAAACAGTTTTGGGCCTAGGCAAAGATGAGGTTCAACATGCTTTTTGAAATTGGATTTCTTAAAGAATCTCATAAAAGGAACTAAGAGTCATATGAGATATGATTGACAAGAGTTGTCTACCTAATTAATTTGATTTTGTGTAATCCGCCTTAGCGGACTTGAAATTAAATTAAAGTTGGATCTCAACCCATTTAAATTATATTATACATTGGATGTATATGAAGGTTATATAATTTAATGGGAGTATTTGCTTTGAAAAATACATTGTTTATCTCTTTAATGAAAACCGGTACTTATTAAATTTTGGAAATTTTGCATATTTGTAGATAATGACTAATAACACTCAATCAATGTCGTTGCGATCGATCCTTGAGAAGGATAAGCTCGAAGAGAATGGTACAAACTTTATGGATTGGATCCGTAGCATAAGAATCGTTCTTAGGCAAGAAGATAAGTTGTACATTCTCGACGGGCCTCTCCCTGCTGAACCACCGCCTACTGCCCCTAGGGTGGAAGAGACAATTACAAGAAACATCGTAATGATTCTAGATATGTAAGTTGTCTCATGCTTGCTGCTATGTGTTCAAAACTCCAACAAAGTTTGGAACATTTGGAAGCCTATGAGATAGGCGTGGAGTTGAGAACCATGTTTCAAGAGCAAGCTAGGCAAGAGAGGTACAAGACCATTGTTGCATTCACTACTAGTAAAATGAATGAAGGGCAACAAGTGAGTCCTCACTTTCTTAAAATGAAAGGTTATGTAGAGCACCTTGAGAAACTTGGCTATCCAATCCCATTGGAGCTAGCCACGGATCTCATTCTTAATTCATTGCCTAAAAGTTATAATCAGTTTGTGATGAATTATAACATGCATGGAATGGATAAGAATCTCTCTGAGTTGCATGGGATGCTCAAAACTGCAGAGATGAAAATTGTGGAGAAAGGTTCTCCCGTGCTCTTGGTTCATGATGGGAAGAAGGCTGCTGCCAAAGGAAAGGGTAAGACAAAAGTTGTCAAACCCAAGATAAGCAAGGCAAAGGTTGCCAAGGCTTCTGAGGCAAAACCTGATTCACAAAAGGATGCAATCTGTTTCCACTGTCAAGAAATTGGTCATTGGAAACGTAATTGCAAGGCTTTCTTGGAAGAGCAAAAGAAGAAGAAGAGCAGCAAGGCTGCGTCGACTTCAGGTATCTATATGATAGATATTCTCCTTTCTACCACTTATTCTTGGGTATTGGATACCGGATGTGGTTCTCACATTTGTCTAAATGTGCAGGGACTAAAGAATAGGAGACTGCTTAAAGAAGGTGAAGTAGATCTACGCGTGGGAAATGGAGCAAGAGTTGCTGCATTAGCCGTAGGGACTTATGAAGTCACTTTACCTTCCGAATTAATTCTTGTTTTGAACAATTGTTATTATGTTCCGGATTTAAGCAGAAATATTATTTCAATTTCTTGTTTGGATAATGAAGGTTTTAAGTTTCTTATTGAGAATAAGAAATTTTCTATTTATTTAAATGATATGCTTTATGGTATTGCTAATTAATTTAATGGCCTTTATATCTTGGATGTCAAGAATGAAAATAATGTCTATCATGTAAATAAGAAATCTAAACCTAATGATGTAAATCATACTTATTTGTGGTATTGCCGTCTCGGTCATATTAATGAGAAGCGTATCTCAAAACTCCATGGGGACGGACTTTTAGGTTCATGTGACTTCGAGTCATATGATACTTGCGAGTCGTGTCTTCTTGGAAAAATGACTAAGACACCTTTTACCAAGTTAGGTGAAAGGGCAAGCGACTTATTGGGGTTGATACATTCCGATGTATGCGGACCATTAAGTAGCAATGCTAGGGGAGGATTTCAATACTTCATAACCTTCACTGATGATTATAGTAGATTTGGGTATGTTTACCTAATGAAACATAAAAGTGAAGCATTTGAGATATTTAGAATATTTCAAATGAAGTAGAAAAACAACTTGGCAAAAGTATAAAGGCACTTCGATCAGATCGTGGTGGAGAATACTTGAGTCAAGAATTTGATGATCATCTAAAGAATTGTGGAATAGTTTCACAATTGACTCCACCTAGAACACCACAATGGAATGGTGTGTCCGAGAGGAGGAATCGGACTTTGTTAGACATGGTTCGATCAATGATGAGTCAAGTTGATCTTCCAATATCCTTTTGGGGTTACGCCCTAGAAACCGCTGCTTTCACACTAAATCAAGTTCCAACTAAATCGGTTCCAAAGACTCCATATGAGATGTGGAGTGGAAAGAAACCTAGTTTGTCTTTCATGAGGATTTGGGGTTGCGAAGTTTATGTCAAGAGACTTATCTCTGACAAACTAGCACACAAATCTGATAAATGTATTTTCGTGGGATATCCTAAGGAAACTAAAGGATATTACTTTTACAACCGAGAGGACAACAAAGTGTTTGTTGCCCGAACTGGTGTCTTTCTAGAGAAAGAGTTTCTCTCCAAAGAAATCAGTGGGAGTAAAATAAATCTTGAAGAAATTCGAGACCCAGAAAATAACATTGAACCAATAGTGGAACAAGAACCACAAGAAGTTGTGGAACCTGTTCAAAATACACAAGTAACTCGCAGATCTAGTAGGTTACGATCCGAGCCCGAGAGATATGGATTTCTCGTAACAGATAGTAATGACGTAGAAATCATTGAGAATGATGAACCGTCAACCTACCAAGAGGCGATGTCTTCTCCTGATTCGGACAAGTGGCTTGGAGCCATGGAATCCGAATTACAATCCATGCAAGACAATCAAGTTTGGAATTTGATTGATGCGCCCGAAGGTGTAAAAACCATAGGATGCAAATGGGTCTTCAAGAAAAAGACTGACATGGATGGGAAGGTGCATACTTACAAAGCTAGGCTTGTAGCGAAGGGTTATAGGAAAGTTCATGGTATTGACTATGATGAGACCTTTTCACCCGTAGCAATGATCAAGTCTATAAGAATTTTGCTTGCCATTGCCGCATATCATGACTATGAAATATGGCATATGGACGTCAAAACCGCTTTCCTGAATGGAAAACTACAAGAGGATGTGTATATGACACAACCAGAAGGTTTTGAACAAGATTCTAAGGTATGCAAATTGCAGAGATCCATCTACGGAAGCTTCTAGGAGTTGGAATCTCCGTTTTGATGAATCGGTCAAAGAGTTTGGTTTCATCAAGAACGAAGATGAGCCTTGTGTATACAAGAAGATTAGTGGGAGCATAGTGCTATTCCTTATTTTATACGTGGATGACATATTACTCATTGGAAACGACATTCCTACACTTCAGTCTGTGAAGACTTGGTTAGGAAAGTGCTTCGCAATGAAAGATATGGGTGAAGCCGCATATATTCTTGGCATTAAGATCTATAGAGATAGATCAAGGAGGCTACTTGGTTTAAGCCAAAGTACATACATTGACAAGGTCATTAGAAGATTCCGTATGGAAAATTCTAAGAGAGGAACCTTGCCCGTGTTACATGGAGTTTCTCTAAGCAAGACTCAATGTCCTAAGACAAAAGATGAGCATGAGAAAATGAATGATGTTCCATATGCTTCGGCAATTGGGTCCATCATGTATGCCATGATTTGTACTAGGCCGGATGTATCTTATGCTTTGAGCATGACAAGTAGATACCAATCCGACCCTGGCGAAAATCACTGGATAGCTGTAAAAGCGATTCTTAAGTACTTGAGAAGAACTAAAGACTCGTTTTTGGTCTATAGAGGAATGGAAGATGATCTCGTTGTAAATGCTTACACGGATGCAAGCTTCCAAACCGACAAAGATGATAGCCGATCGCAATCGGGTTTTGTGTTTCTGTTAAATGGTGGAGCTGTAAGCTGGAAGAGTTCCAAGCAAAGTACAACCGCTGATTCTACAACAGAAGCTGAGTATATTGCTGCATCGGATGCTGCAAAGGAAGCTGTTTGGATTAAGAAGTTCATAACTGAACTTGAAGTGGTTCCTAGTATTGCTAATCCAATAGACCTTTATTGCGACAATAATGGTGCTATTGCTCAAGCAAAGGAACCAAGAGCACATCAGAAATCCAAACACATACTTAGGCGTTTTTATATCATTCGAGAGATCGTTGATAGGGGAGACGTAAATATATGCAGAGTACCTACTGATGACAATGTTGCGGACCCGCTAACAAAGGGACTTCCACAAGCTAAACATGATGGTCATGTTAGGTCCATGGGTATTAGATACATGGGAGATTGGGCCTAGGGCAAGTGGGAGATTGTTGGTAGTGGTGCCCTAGGTGTTGGGTTTCCAAGTAACATGCGCAGCGGAATATAGCAATTAAAATTTTAAGAAACCCAAAGCCATGGATCCGTTCATATGATTAAATCAAATACAACAAGATGAATAGAGGAATAACTAACCCTTGATGGCTATGAATTTTCTCTTTTGTCTTGGTGGAAATCTTGAAGCTTTATCACGAACAAATCACGAACTTTGTAAGATGATAAAATTCACCCTCTAGCGGTATCCACACTTCGAACGAATATCAAAGGAGCTTCTTTGATCTTGGTGCTAGACCAATATTATGAAACACACTTTCACAATATAATAAAGAACTATATGGAATTTATTTGTAAATTATTTTGTTCCTCAATCAATGATATCTTAGAACAAAAAATATCTCTCTCAAACTCTTTGAGACTCACAAAATCACTTGTCCATATGGTCTGGCCGAATTGGGGTTTTTATACACAATTAAGACCTATTCCAAATAGGAATCTTGTGCCAAAAACCTTCCTAAATCGAATTAGGAAATTTCCAATCGGGAGCACCAGGCGCCCGCCCGGTACCACCCAGGCGCCCGCCTGTTTGGGCAGAAACTCCAGTCCCTTCCGGCTTGAACAGGCGCCCGCCTGGTGCAATCCAAGCGCCCGCTTGGTTGACCAGGGGCCCAGATCTTTCCAGAAATTCCTTGGAAGTCCTCCGACCCTAAATGCCAATATAGTCCTCTTATTTAAGATTCGTTCTATTGTGTGTGACCCTCTAGGATTATACTAAGTTGGCAATGGGCTCAAACATGATTCCATAAGATATGATTAGGTTCTAGCAAACCGTCATACCTACCCAAATATATAACTAGATACAAGTTCGCATTCCTTTAGAATATGTCACAATCCCTTTGTCCATGATGTCATTGAACACAAGTCATGGTCAAACAGTCAATTTGTTTTGTTCAATACTTTCTCGATTCCGAATATGTTGATAATTCAAATGCTATTGATCCAATCAATCCATTTGAGTCCGGCCGAAACATTTCATCAACATCATTCCTTCGAGGGGCCCAAGCTTGACATCTCTCCGTGGAGGGACAAACCCATTTAGATTATTATTCTTCCCACGGGAATCCGATTATGCCAATCATACCCTTTATAACTACCGTGTTAAGATAGCGTTTGAATATGTCAAACATAATGTTCATCAAGTGGAAGACTATAATAACTTCATGTCTAAGGATTCAAATGACATAACTAATATGAGATATATGTTCGACATAGACCATGACATAAATCTCATACAGCGGGTCATGTCCAGTACCTTGTTCCAAACAAGTACCCATAAATCTAACATGATCATCCCATGATCATTTAGCCTTTATACTAGTGCTTAAACGTACTAGGGATGGGGATTATTATAAGTAAACATGAACAACAATAATAATCAAAACATCTCTTTATTGATATAAATAGATGATAACAATTACAACGTTTATTAAACGTGCCTAGGCACCACTACCAACAATCTCCCACTTGCCCTAGGCCCAATCTCCCATGTATCTAATACCCATGGACCTAACATGACCATCATGTTTAGCTTGTGGAAGTCCCTTTGTTAGCGGGTCCGCAACATTGTCATTAGTAGGTACTCTGCATATATTTACGTCTCCCCTATCAACGATCTCTCGAATGATATGAAAACGCCTAAGTATGTGTTTGGATTTCTGATGTGCTCTTGGTTCCTTTGCTTGAGCAATAGCACCATTATTGTCGCAATAAAGGTCTATTGGATTAGCAATACTAGGAACCATTCAAGTTCAGTTATGAACTTCTTAATCCAAACAGCTTCCTTTGCAGCATCCGATGCAGCAATATACTCAGCTTCTGTTGTAGAATCAGCGGTTGTACTTTGCTTGGAACTCTTCCAGCTTACAGCTCCACCATTCAACATAAACACAAAACCCGATTGCGATCGGCTATCATCTTTGTCGGTTTGGAAGCTTGCATCCGTGTAAGCATTTACAACGAGATCATCTTCCATTCATCCATAGACTAAAAACGAGTCTTTAGTTCTTCTCAAGTACTTAAGAATCGCTTTTACAGCTATCCAGTGATTTTCGCCAGGGTCGGATTGGTATCTACTTGTCATGCTCAAAGCATAAGATACATCCGGCCTAGTACAAATCATGGCATACATGATGGACCCCAATTGCCGAAGCATATGGAACATCATTCATTTTCTCACGCTCATCTTTTGTCTTAGGACATTGAGTCTTGCTTAGAGAACTCCATGTAACACGGGCAAGGTTCCTCTCTTAGAATTTTCCATACGGAATCTTCTAATGACCTTGTCAATGTATGTACTTTGGCTTAAACCAAGTAGCCTCCTTGATCTATCTCTATAGATCTTAATGCCAAGAATATATGCGGCTTCACCCATATCTTTCATTGCGAAGCACTTTCCTAACCAAGTCTTCACAGATTGAAGTGTAGGAATGTCGTTTCCAATGAGCAATATGTCATCCACGTATAAAATAAGGAATAGCACTATGCTCCCACTAATCTTCTTGTATACACAAGGCTCATCTTCGTTCTTGATGAAGCCAAACTCTTTGACCGATTCATCAAAACGGAGATTCCAACTCCTTGAAGCTTGCTTCAATCCATAGATGGATCTCTGCAATTTGCATACCTTAGAATTTTGTTCAAAACCTTCTGGTTGTGTCATATACACATCCTCTTGTAGTTTTCCATTCAGGAAAGCGGTTTTGACGTCCATCTGCCATATTTCATAGTCATGATATGCGGCAATGGCAAGCAAAATTCTTATAGACTTGATCATTGCTACGGGTGAAAAGGTCTCATCATAGTCAATACCATGAACTTGCTTATAACCCTTCGCTACAAGCCTAGCTTTGTAAGTATCCACCTTCCCATCCATGTCAGTCTTCTTCTTGAAGACCCATTTGCATCCTATGGTTTTTACACCTTCGGGCGCATCAATCAAATTCCAAACTTGATTGTCTTGCATGGATTGCAATTCGGATTCCATGGCTCCAAGCCACTTGTCCGAATCAGGAGAAGACATCGCCTCTTGGTAGGTTGACGGTTCATCATTCTCAATGATTTCTACCTCATTACTATCCGTTACGAGAAATCCATATCTCTCGGGCTCGGATCGTACCCTACTAGATTTGCGAGTTACTTGTGTATCTTGAACAGGTTCCACAACTCCTTGTGGTTCTTGTTCCCGTTCCACTATTGGTTCAATGTTATTTTCTGGGTCTCGAATTTCTTCAAGATTTATTTTACTCCCACTGATTTCTTTGGAGAGAAACTCTTTCTCTAGAAAGACACCAGTTCGGGCAACAAACACTTTGTTGTCCTCTCGGTTGTAAAAGTAATATCCTTTAGTTTCCTTAGGATATCCCACGAAAATACATTTATCAGATTTGTGTGCTAGTTTGTCAGAGATAAGTCTCTTGACATAAACTTCGCAACCCCAAATCCTCATGAAAGATAAACTAGGTTTCTTTCCACTCCACATCTCATATGGAGTCTTTGGAACCGATTTAGTTGGAACTTGATTTAGTGTGAAAGCGGCGATTTCTAGGGCGTAACCCCAAAAGGATATTGGAAGATCAACTTGACTCATCATTGATCGAACCATGTCTAACAAAGTCCGATTTCTCCTCTCAGACACACCATTCCATTGTGGTGTTTTCCAGGCGGAGTCAATTGTGAAACTATTCCACAATTCTTTAGATGATCATCAAATTCATGACTTAAGTATTCACCACCTCGATCTGATCGAAGTGCCTTTATACTTTTGCCAAGTTGTTTTTCTACTTCATTTTGAAATATTCTAAATATCTCAAATGCTTCACTTTTATGTTTCATTAGGTAAACATACCCAAATCTACTATAATCATCAGTGAAGGTTATGAAGTATTGAAATCCTCCCCTAGCATTGCTACTTAATGGTCCGCATACATCGGAATGTATCAACCCCAATAAGTCGCTTGCCCTTTCACCCAACTTGGTAAAAGGTGTCTTAGTCATTTTTCCAAGAAGACACGACTCACAAGTATCATATGACTCTAAGTCACATGAACCCAAAAGTCCGTCCCCATGGAGTTTTGAGATACGCTTCTCATTAATATGACCAAGACGGCAATGCCACAGATAAGTATGATTTACATCATTAGGTTTAGATTTATTATTTACATGATAGACATTATTTTCATTCTTGACATCCAAGATATAAAGGCCATTAAATGAATTAGCAATACCATAAAGCACATCATTTAAATAAATAGAAAATTTCTTATTCTCAATAAGAAACTTAAAACCTTCATTATCCAAACAAGAAATTGAAATAATATTTTTGCTTAAATCCGGAACATAATAACAATTGTTCAAAACAAGAATTAATCCGGAAGGTAAAGTGACTTCATAAGTCCCTACGGCTAATGCAGCAACTCTTGCTCCATTTCCCACGCGTAGATCTACTTCACCTTCTTTAAGCAGTCTCCTATTCTTTAGTCCCTGCACATTTAGACAAATGTGAGAACCACATCCGGTATCCAATACCCAAGAATCAGTGGTAGAAAGGAGAATATCTATCATATAGATACCTGAAGTCGACGCAGCCTTGCTGCTCTTCTTCTTCTTTTGCTCTTCCAAGAAAGCCTTGCAATTACGTTTCCAATGACCAATTTCTTGACAGTGGAAACAGATTGCATCCTTTTGTGAATCAGGTTTTGCCTCAGAAGCCTTGGCAACCTTTGCCTTGCTTATTTTGGGTTTGACAACTTTTACCTTACCCTTTCCTTTGGCACTAGCCTTCTTCCCATCATGAACCAAGAGCACGGGAGAACCTTTCTCCACAATTTTCATCTCTGCAGTTTTGAGCATCCCATGCAACTCAGAGAGATTCTTATCCATTCCATGCATGTTATAATTCATTACAAACTGATTATAACTCTTAGGCAATGAATTAAGAATGAGATCCGTGGCTAGCTCCAATGGGATTGGATAGCCAAGTTTCTCAAGGTGCTCTACATAACCTTTCATTTTAAGAAAGTGAGGACTCACTTGTTGCCCTTCATTCATTTTACTAGTAGTGAATGCAACAATGGTCTTGTACCTCTCTTGCCTAGCTTGCTCTTGAAATATGGTTCTTAACTCCACGCCTATCTCATAGGCTTCCAAATGTTCCAAACTTTGTTAGAGTTTTGAACACATAGCAGCAAGCATGAGACAACTTACATCTCTAGAATCATTACGATGTTTCTTGTAATTGTCTCTTTCTACCCTAGGGGCAGTAGGCGGTGGTTCAGCAGGGAGAGGCCCATCGAGAATGTACAACTTATCTTCTTGCCTAAGAACAATTCTTATGCTACGGATCCAATCCATAAAGTTGGTACCATTCTCTTCGAGCTTATCCTTCTCAAGGATCGATCGCAATGACATTGATTGAGTGTTATTAGTCATTATCTACAAATATGCAAAATTTCCAAAATTTAATGAGTACCGATTTTCATTAAAGAGATAAATAATGTATTTTTCAAACAAAATACTCCCACTAAATTATATAACCTTCATATACATCCAATGTATAATATAATTCAAATGGGTTAAGATCCAACTTTAATTTAATTTCAAGTCCGCTAAGGCGGATTACACAAAATCAAATTAATTAGGTAGACAACTCTTGTCAATCATATCTCATATGACTCTTAGTTCCTTTTATGAGATTCTTTAAGAAATCAAATTTCAAAAAGCATGTTGAACCTCATCTTTGCCTAGGCCCAAAACTGTTTTGACGCCCAATTAAGTCTAACCATTTTAAACGCATAGTTAATGTGTCCCGCTAGGGCGTGCCCACACTATCTATCTTGCTCATACATAAACAAATTTAATGCATCTCGCTAGGGCGAATCTACATTAAAATCACTCATGTACTAACAAGTGTTTTAATCATGGCATGGCAATAAAAGACTTAAAACTTTCTTTGAAGGTTCATCACATATAGCATATAACACATTTATGAGCACATAATAAAACATGTTATACATCAAGTTTAGCCACTAAATTAATCCCATTAATTTAAGCATAATATTTATGTGTCATTAGTTTCTCTATAATTATGAGGATGAGACTATTTCAACTTTGGTTATTATCTCCAAATCAAGACAACAAGAAGTGCGGTCGAACTAAGCCATTAGGCAACCACAATCCCGCACTAATTCAAGAAACCAAGAAAGTAGTCCATGTGGCCGAAACTAAGCAATAGATGGTCTCGATGAACGTAGGCCAATTGCATTCACAATTCCACATGGATCTCCAATCATTGAATCAAGAACTTTGTTTCTCAATTTTAGCAATTATGAACTCTTCATAATTCTAACTTCGTTTTATCTTTGAAACTTTGATTGCGATCAATTTTGGGAAACACAATCTCGATGAACGCAGATTAGCCATCCAAAACTTGAACCAATCTAGGAATCACAAGACTAAAACAAATAGGAAAATCAAACCCCAAAATCCACACACAAACCAACTACCCAAAACCCATTCCAGATCAACAAGTCTGGACTGGTTCTGTTACTGGTTTTGTCGAATTTGTCGAAAATTCCATATTCAGATTTTAACCAAAATCAGAACAAATTTTGACCACCGAGCGCCCGCCTGCAAAGGACCAGGCGCCCGCTTGAATGGCCAGAATAATATAGAATTTTAAAGTTTGAAAATTTTGTCTCAAAATTATTTTTCCTCGATTATTAAAACTTTGATCCAATCAAAATCAATAATCGAAATAATTCAGAGTCCACCATAATTTTTATTGCGATTGAATCGTGCGATTAAAGTTGAAAAAACAATAAACCACATAAAATCACAAAACACATAAACATCATATAATCCAATATTCATATCATGCTTGGCACATAAACAATTTATATACACACAACATGATCCAAGCATTGAATTAATCAACATGAACGGGGCTCTGATACCACTGTTGGGTTTCCAAGTAACATGCGCAGCGGAATATAGCAATTAAAATTTTAAGAAACCCAAAGCCATGGATCCGTTCATATGATTAAATCAAATACAACAAGATGAATAGAGGAATAACTAACCCTTGATGGCTATGAATTTTCTCTTTTGTCTTGGTGGAAATCTTGAAGCTTTATCACGAACAAATCACGAACTTTGTAAGATGATAAAATTCACCCTCTAGCGGTATCCACACTTCGAACGAATATCAAAGGAGCTTCTTTGATCTTGGTTGCTAGACCAATATTATGAAACACACTTTCACAATATAATAAAGAACTATATGGAATTTATTTGTAAATTATTTTATTCCTCAATCAATGATATCTTAGAACAAAATAATATCTCTCTCAAACTCTTTGAGACTCACAAAATCACTTGTCCATATGGTCTGGCCGAATTGGGGTTTTTATACACAATTAAGACCTATTCCAAATAGGAATCTTGTGCCAAAAACCTTCCTAAATCGAATTAGGAAATTTCCAATCGGGAGCACCAGGCGCCCGCCCGGTACCACCCAGGCGCCCGCCTGTTTGGGCAGAAACTCCAGTCCCTTTCCGGCTTGAACAGGCGCCCGCCTGGTGCAATCCAAGCGCCCGCTTGGTTGACCAGGAGGCCCAGATCTTTCCAGAAATTCCTTGGAAGTCCTCCGACCCTAAATGCCAATATAGTCCTCTTATTTAAGATTCGTTCTATTGTGTGTGACCCTCTAGGATTATACTAAGTTGGCAATGGGCTCAAACATGATTCCATAAGATATGATTAGGTTCTAGCAAACCGTCATACCTACCCAAATAGTATAACTAGATACAAGTTCGCATTCCTTTAGAATATGTCACAATCCCTTTGTCCATGATGTCATTGAACACAAGTCATGGTCAAACAGTCAATTTGTTTTGTTCAATACTTTCTCGATTCCGAATATGTTGATAATTCAAATGCTATTGATCCAATCAATCCATTTGAGTCCGGCCGAACATTTCATCAACATCATTCCTTCGAGGGGCCCAAGCTTGACATCTCTCCGTGGAGGGACAAATCCATTTAGCTTATTATTCTTCCCAACGGGAATCCGATTATGCCAATCATACCCTTTATAACTACCGTGTTAAGATAGCGTTTGAATATGTCAAACATAATGTTCATCAAGTGGAAGACTATAATAACTTCATGTCTAAGGATTCAAATGACATAACTAATATGAGATATATGTTCGACATAGACCATGACATAAATCTCATACAGCGGGTCATGTCCAGTACCTTGTTCCAAACAAGTACCCATAAATCTAACATGATCATCCCATGATCATTTAGCCTTTATAGTATTGCTTAACAAGTACTAGGGACGGGGATTATTATAAGTAAACATGAACAACAATAATAATCAAAACATCTCTTTATTGATATGAAATAGATGATAACAATTACAACGTTTATTAAACGTGCCTAGGGCACCACTACCAACACTAGGCACGTTTAATAAACGTTGTAATTGTTATCATTTATTTCACATCAATAAAAGAGATGTTTTGATTATTATTGTTGTTCATGTTTACTTATAATAATCTCCGTCCCTGGTACTTGTTAAGCACTAGTATAAAGGCTAAATGATCATGGGATGATCATGTTAGATTTATGGGTACTTGTTTGGAACAAGGTACTGGACATGACCCGCTGTATGAGATTTATGTCATGGTCTATGTCGTACATATATCTCATATTAGTTATGTCATTTGAATCCTTAGACATGAATTTATTATAGTCTTCCACTTGATGAACATTGTGTTTGACATATTCAAACGCTACCTTAACACGGTAGTTATAAAGGGTATGATTGGCATAATCAGATTCCCGTTGGGAAGAATAATAAGCTAAATGGATTTGTCCCTCCACGGAGAGATGTCAAGCTTGGGCCCCTCGAAGGAATGATGTTGATGAAATGTTCGGCCGGACTCAAATGGATTGATTGGATCAATAGCATTTGAATTATCAACATATTCGGAATCGAGAAAGTATTGAACAAAACAAGTTGACTGTTTGACCATGACTTGTGTTCAATGACATCGTGGACAAAGGGATTGTGACATATTCTAAAGGAATGCGAACTTGTATCTAGTTATACTATTTGGGTAGGTATGATGGTTTGCTAGAACCTAATCATATCTTATGGTTTCATGTTTTGAACCCATTGCCAACTTAGTATAATCCTAGAGGGTCACACACAATAGAACGAATCTTAAATAAAAGGACTATATTGGCATTTAGGGTCGGAGGACTTCCAAGGAATTTCTGGAAAGATCTGGGCCTCCTGGTCAACCAAGCGGGCGCTTGGGTTGCACCAGGCGGGCGCCTGTTCAAGCCAGAAAGGGACTGGAGTTTCTGCCCAAACAGGCGGGCGCCTGGGTGATGCAGGCGGGCGCCTGGTGCTCCCGATTGGAAATTTCCTAATTCGATTAGGAATTGTTTTTGACACAAGTTACCTATTTGGAATATGTCTTAATTGTGTATAAAAACCCCAATTCGGCCAGACCATATGAAGAAGTGCTTTTGTGAGTCTCCAAAGTGTTTGAGAGAGAATTTATTTTGTTCTAAGATATCCTTGATTGAGGAATAAAATAATTTACAAACAAATTCCATATAGTTCTTTATTATATTGTGAAAGTGTGTTTCATAATATTGGTCTAGCAACCAAGATCAAAGAAGCTCCTTTGATATTCGTTCGAAGTGTGGATACCTCTAGAGGGTGAATTTTATCATCTTACAAAGTTCGTGATTTGTTCGTGATAAAGCTTCAAGATCTCCACCAAGACAAAAGAGAAAAATTCATAGCCATCAAGGGTTAGTTATTCCTATATTCATCTTGTTGTATTTGATCTAATCATATGAACGGATCCATGGGTTTGGGTTTCTTAAAATTTTAATTGCTATATTCCGCTGCGCATGTTACTTGGAAACCCAACAACTTTGTCTGAGTTTTGAGCAGGCGCAGGTTCCTTTTGCGCAACATAGGAAACAAGTTTTCCTTTGCCTTCGGTTTCATCAATTCGATCAAGTTTTAACTCATACACTTTTAAGTTTGCGTATAAGCTGCGCAGAGGCCAAGTATCTAGAAATCCAGAATCTTCTAGATGACTTGCCTTGTGCACATATCTGGAACCTAGCGCATCTAAGAATTGAGAGTTCACTTCTTTATTAGTGAAAATAGTTCCAAGAGATTTACAAGCGTTTACAACCACACAGAAGCGATCATAAGTTTGTCTCAAGGTTTCACCATCTTTTCTCATGAAGCAGTTGAATTTTCTTTGCACCACAAATCTTTTGTTTTCCTTGCTTACTTTGTCTCCATTCACATAGCCTTCAATAGCATCCCATAGTTCCTTTGCAGTTCCACCGCTCACAAGTTGATTGTGCGTGGAGAGATCTAGGGTGCTAAGAATGATGTTCCTTGCTCTTCCATCATAGCCAACCCATTTCTTTTCTTCATCCGTCCATTCATCTTTGTTCTTCTTGACGGTAGGATTGTCCTTGTTTGTAGCAGCATCAGGATTAGCCTTCATTGGAATATAAGGACCTTCGATGACGACGCCATGGAGAATCTCATCGATTGAGGAAAAATGAGTTAGCATGCAGTGCTTCCAGATTTCAAAGTGATCTTCATTTAGCACAGGAACCTGTGAATAGTTAGCCATTGCCCAAGATTTTGAAGCCATCTTGAATCGGCACCCAAGCTGTTAAGCTTGATAAACAACGCAAATTTAATGAAGGTGTTCGCTCTGATACCACTTGTTGGTCCCAGAGGGGCAACAAGGGTATGAAAAATGCTAGAGGGGGGGTGAATAGCGTTTTAAAATTCTTTTCAAACCCTTTTTGCAAATCAATGGCTTATGCGCACAGTTCTCAAATAAGCTAAGTATAGCGCGCAGAGAGAGTGTGAAATGCACAGCGGAAAAATTAAAGCAACACTGCGCAGGGTATACTACGCAGGGTAAAAACGCACGCGCTAAGATTTGGCTAAACTGTTGGATAAAATCGGATTCTAAGGCAATAGGCAATAACAAACACAGCAGCAATAGCAGCAATCTGGTAAGATTAAACAAAGCAGTAATTCAGAAATAACTAAGCAGGAAGTAAATAGCAGAAATAATGAACAAGCTATTTGGAGAGGTTCGATCGATGAAAGATCTACGTCCTCTACCAAGATGGTTAGTCTTGGATTTTCTAATGAGATATATATTGATATGAGGAGCTTTTACAAGATTACAACGAATCAAAACTCAAATCAAAATCTAATCAATGAAGAGCAAATCCTAGACTAAACCGGTGTTTCTCAAAAAGTAAGATCTATATGATCGAAGCTTCAAGAGGTGTGTGTGTGTGGCAGAAATTCTGGGCTCTAAGAATCTAAGAGATGAAGAGCACGAAGAATTCTGGTGATATAAGGCTTAGGATCTGGGCAGGAGTTTGAAGGTATGAAGGTTTGAAGGTTGTTCTTGAATCTGGGAATAGTAAGCAGCAAACTTCAGAACTTCAGGAATATTTGTAAGCACAAACTCTAGCAACTTGGAAATGAAGATGAGCTGGCTATTTATAGCAGAGAGCTTAAAACTAGCCGTTGGAGCTCTAAGCAAGGACGATGAGCTGGCACGATATGATTGGTGCGCAGGTGTCCTTTATAGCCGTTGGAGACTGAGCATGGAGACCAAATTCAAAAGCTTCTTCTAGAAGGATGACAGCTGCCTTCATTTGAAATATTATGTTTGAGCGCATCTCCACCGTTGGATATGCTGAGTGTGCAGGATTTGTCGTTTATGCACAACTAAGCGTACATCTTCTGAGCGCTTTCCAAGTTAGGTGATCTGAATGCATTGAAAACTGTGCAAGGTAGAATGCTGCGCAGAGGAGACCTGCGCAGTGATGTCCTGCGCAGAGAGTCCTGCACAGTAACCACAGTCTTGCTAAGATCTTCATTCCTTCTTCGCTCCAAGTCCTATATTCTAAGCCTATACTATAAAATGGACTATGCTAAAAAATGAAGTTATAAAACTTCTTACATAGGGTTCTAAAATCCATAAAATACTCTTAGGTGATGGTATCAATCATTTCTAACATAAATAGGAGGGTTAAGAAGAAGCATACCCAACACAGAGAAAGTACAATTTTTGCAATGTAAAAGAGAAAATGATTTATTAAAAACTTAACAGCCAAAAGGATTATTTTCTTCTATAAGAATGCATTTTAGAAAATTACTTTAAAATCATATGACAAATATTTACGAATAATATTTTCTGTTTTTTTTTTCTAACAGAAAGTAAAAGACTCACCAATATTATGTTATTTCAGCTACTTTTTATTTTTAAGTGTGGTTTAATATATTGATTTTGGAAAAGCATTAAAAAGGAAAATAAAATAAATCCATAACTCTTTTACAATTCTTTCCATATTGAACTAAGATCTACTTATTTATGGGCATTTGTGTCAATATGTTAATTAGTTCACAAAAATCTATTGAATGTAGTGGATAAACATATTTTGCAGAGGAAATATCCCCTCTTTTTTAATTATACCTAACGGTAACCCATAGTATCACTGTCACCGCCATTATTCTAAAAATCGTTCGCCTAAACCGCCTTAGCCCTGTCTAGGCGCTAGGCATTCATAGAACGCCACGCTTAATTCAAATCCACCAAGCTAAATATTAAAAAAGAAATTAAATTATATTTCCATAAGATACCTCGATAGACTTCAAATTTGTCCAGGCCCCTACAATTTTTAATATTAGGATTTTCAGTTGAAAATTGTTTTAAATTTACGTGTTTCATTAATGAGAAAACGCTGTTTGTGTATGAAATTGCCTTGCGTTATTATATTTTTTCTTTCTTTTCTGAAAGATGCGTTATTATAGTTACTAGTTTTACTCCCGTGCGATGCACGGACTATTACCTATACTCAGTTTGTATAAATTTAGATGAGTTGAATAAGAATGACATATTATAATTGTCAAAAATAATTATTTGAAGATAATATTGTCTATGATATCATCAGTTTGGCCAGAAAATGTATCATTACAAATCAATATCTTAAAGTTAGTTGCATCTCTTACGCGAGATATGGCAACATATAGTTGACCATGACAAAACACCATTTTCTTCAATAAAAGAGCAACCTAATGTCACCCTATGTTCGTTAATTGCAGTAACAACATCTAAAGTTGAAAATGTCTTTTTCGCATAATACGAAAAATCTTTCCGACCTCTTAAACAAAAAAAATATACTCACAAAAAGTAAAAATAGTTCTACAACTATAAATGTATTTTTTTTAATTTTTAATTTTGAAAATTAACACAATTAAAAACTCGAATATCTAATCTATGAACGTGCAGTAATATTGGGGAAAAAATCAATATCATAGAACGACAAAAAATGGCTCAAAAAATCCTAAAACGAAGTCTTTAAATGTTCTGCAACCGTAAAATTGAATAAACCCTAATTAAGGGGAAAAAAGAAAAAAATAGGTTCAAATACTGATAAAAAAATTAGAAGCCTGTTTGAGGCCATAAATAATGTTGTTTGGGCTTTTTAAACCCTGCATCAAGGGGCTACGCTCTTTGAATTTTGTTCGTCTTTCTCCGACGTTCGATTTGATGTGTGGTGCGTTCCATGGTTGATCCAGAGTCAAAAGTTACGACCGTTTACGCGCACGCGCTGAAATGGCTCCAAAAACTTCAACGCGTTCCATCCGCATTAATTAGTAATTTTTTATTATATATTGATCATAATTCATTTTGTTTACTAAATAAAAAAAAATTAAAAGCAACATATAAAAATCAATCCACATGCAAAGTTGACTACTTGTGCAAAATTAAAGATAATGATATATTTACCCAACTTTCCTATTTTAGAGGTGCATAGGGTCTCATTCTCAAAAATAGCAAGACTTTCTTCATTTTATATAGTTTTAGATATGAATAACTACCAGGCTTGTACAATAAGCTAGAATGTTGAAAAACAATTTTGCATTTCATTATTGCAAAATTTACTATTTTCTTGTTATTATATTACCTTGGATTACTTTAAATATAGATGTGTTTTTTTTTTTTTTTTTTAATATATACAGATTAAACTTCAATTTACATTTAATTTAAAAAAGCAAAAATTATCATATACAAAATAAATTTACATGCAAAGTTGACTACTTCTACCAAATCAACGGTAATGATTTTTGTTCGCCTCGCCCGACGTTCGATTTGATATGCGGTGCGTTCTGTGATTGATCCGGAGAAGTTACGACCGTTTACGCGCACGCTCTGAAATGACTCCAAAAACTTCAACGCGTTCCGTCCGCATCAATTAGTAATTTTTCATTATATATTGATCATAATTCATTTTGTTTACTAAATAAAAAAATTAAAAAGCATCACTTAAAATCAATCTACATTGCAAAGTTGACTACTATTTGAACTTATTTACCCAACTTTCTTATTTTTTTTAGAGGTGCCTAAAACCTTAGAGCATCTCCAATGGAGAACACCAAATTTGGTGTAAGTTTTACACCAAATGTTACACTAAATAAAAATCTTCTCCAATGTATCACACTATTTTCACACTAAAAAGGAATATTCTCTATCCACCTCATTTTTCCACTAACACTCATTGTTACACAAACAATACTTGAAGTCTATGATTTTACATATAAACCCCTCTCTTTTAATTGAGATGATATAATATTATGTTTTTATAATTATTTTTATGCATTGTACTTTTATAATTAAGTAAAATATATTATACTCCCTCTGTCCCTAAATGAGTGTCCAAATTTCATTTTAAGGGACACCGAAAATTTCAATTTTTTTGAACAATTTGGTAACAACGATTTATATATAATCTTGTAATCTCATTTCCAAACCTTTAGTTTTGCACGTATAAAGAAACCGGTGAAATTTTTTTCGAAAAAAAACGTTTAGGGAGAAAGTTATGTTAAAAAAAAGACACTCATTTAGGGACAAATATTTCTTGAAAATGGACACTCATTTAGGGACAGAGGGAGTATAATTTATTAACATATAAGTTAATTAACATAATTTACAATGTGTGGGTTTTTACAATTTAGAGAGACTAAATGTGACAAGTGAAACTATTACACCAAATTTGGTGTAATGAATAGTGTTACACCAAATTTGGCGCAACACTATTCATTTACACCAAATTTGGTGTAAAATTTAGTGTCTATTGGAGGGATGAATAGTGGCCAATTAAGTGAAACTATTACACCAAATTTGGTGTAATGAATAGTGGCCAATTTATTCTAAAAATAGCAAAGTTATAGATACATACAATCACAGGCCAGCGGAGAGAGAGTAAAACCCTAGAAATGTGGTGGAGGATCGGTGGCGGAGGAGGGCGTTTATGTTTATGGAGAAATTTGATTCGACACGGAGATTTTGAATCTTGTTCAAAGGCGTCTGCTTTGCACCATCATCATTATCGCCATGGCCTTTTCAACTATTACTCCACTGGTTGGTTACCGGACGGACTCTTTCTCTTTATCATTTCCTTTGTTTTCAGATTATGATGTATCGCTCCTCCTTCCTCTGCCATGTTACTCCACTTACTTTACCCAATAATTTAATTCAATCTACCTTTCTGTTTTGATAGCTGCGGAATTGCTTCCCCACACATCTACTCAGCTCATCAAGATTATGGAGCACAGATTATCTGCTATTGAACACAGGAATGCTTATCTTCAGGGTTTAATTGCTCAGGTGATACCAACTAACCTTTCCATTTCACCCTACTAGCATGTAACAAGTACAGCCTTACTCTCATTCTATTTTAATACTGCCCTCAACACAACTTGAACCTCCATTCCTCATTCCATAACGTGGTGTAGGCTGTAAACTACCTACGTAAACAGATAGTGTTCAGAAATTGCTGGGGTTGTTATCCCGCATCCAAAGTCCTTTTCTTTGCTTCAGGGAGAACCCAAATAACTATTAACTAGTTTTGGTTGAAAGGTCAATACAAAACTTTCATTTTTCCTTTTGCTTCAGCAAGCAGGAATAGGGTTGTGTTCTGCATATAAAGGTGGATGTACACCTTTTTCTTGGTGTGTGACACCTAGTAACAAGAAGTTCCAGCACAAGGATGCGTAGGGGAGAAGTGTACGCGCAAGAAGAAATTCAACAAAACCCGATTTTCATAGATTCTGTTTCGAATGGAAGACGCTCAAGTCTTAATCCAACTCAACTTCTATCCCACTATTAGTACAATTGGGTTAATTATCAATTCAAAGCATAGAGGGGATACTATTCGGCGACTTTTCTCAATCAAAGTAAAGAAATACGTGCCTATTTTAATATATGATGGATACTCCCCAAGAATCAGGGTATTGAAAGCATTGTTTTTAATTTCCTTTGTCTTGTTTCTTGCTGTTGTTTTAGTGGGTGGGAGGAAGAACAGAGGGTTTTGACCCTGTTATACTATGTTTAAGATAAGTGATAAAGATTGTATACCTAACTGGTCTATGTTAGCTTGGATTTTATTATTGATTATTCTTTCTAATTGCTTGCACACTCTTTGCTTGTATGTGTATTGATTAAAGTCAGCCAGAAGCCTCACCAGCCGAGTATGCAAGGGCCAATAAGGAGCTTCGGAAACTCAGTAGTTCAATGGACCTTATAAATAAGTTGAGGACCAAACAGAAGGTGATCTCTTTATTGGTATTTCGTAGATGAATTTTATAGCATTTTCTCTGTCCAAAATAAGTATCCCTTTTCGAAAATATTTTGTCTCCAAATGATGTCCATTTATGGAGTTACTAAATTCAATTTTGTAAGCATGGTGGCTATTCTATAGTATGACATTGATGGCTTTCATGCATATAAACTAGTACGTAGTAAAATGGAATAGAATCAGTTTCTTTTTTTTGCATATATATATATATATATAGGGGATAATCCTCCTCTCTTCTTCCTTTGCCTTTCATCCCCCCCCCCCCCCCCCTCTCACCTTCGCTCTCTCACCTCCCATCTTTAGTTATCACAAAGGCAGTTAATAAAGTGTATTGAATTTAACCCCTCAATTTTGGAAAAGGGACTATCTTTATGGGACAAATAAAATGGCAAGTAGGACTATCTTTCCTGGATCTAACACACTGCTTTGACCTCTGTGTATTTGTGCACATATGGGTATAGGAGATTGAGAGCTTGAAGTCTCTGATGGCTGAATGTCAAGAAGATAAAGACATGCAGGACATGGCTTCTGAGGAACTAAATCAGGCAATAGAAGACGAGATACAGCTGCAGAATCTGCTCCTGAAGTCGCTACTTCCCAAGGATGATGCTGATGAAAGAGATTGCATTTTGGAAGTTAGAGCAGGTACTACTTTCTTAAGAAGTTGGAATTACAAATATGTTCAACTATTTGCTTCTTATCTTTAACTGCATCTTGTTGATGCCGTGCATAAGCTTTGCATTAATAGGCCTATAAATTTTGCTTCAGGAACTGGTGGGGAGGAGGCTTCTCTGTTTGCAATGGACATCTTTAAAATGTGAGTTTTACTTAATTGTGATCTGTCCTTGTATTGGCTGGTATGACTTTTACTAAATAGTTTCATTCTCGATTCTAATGTTGCCGTATGAACAGGTACGAGAGATACTCATTGAAAAAAGGATGGAAGTTTGAGGTGGTAGATGTAACAAACTCTGATTTGAAAGGATACAAGGTGCACTATTTTTGGCTTTTTGAGTTGTAATCTGACATTTGGACTTCTTCTTAAAAAAACTATATTTGTTGCCCGGAAGGAGCTCATAATGTTGGATGTGTTTTGGGTTTTGCTGTGCAACATGTTTACTGACAATTAAAGCTGAATGTTAGGAAGCTACTGCTGCAATATCTGGAGCTGATGTCTATGGAAAGCTGAAATTTGAGAGTGGAGTTCATAGAGTGCAGGTCCATTACTTTTCTCTAATACTGTAGTGGCCTGACTACTAACTCCAGATATTAAAAGCAATGTTGTGTTTGCAGCGAGTTCCTATAACAGAGAAATGTGGACGTGTTCACACCAGTGCTGTGTCTGTTGCTATCCTCCCTCAGGCAGACCAGGTGCGTGGATTGATGTCTTCTGACATGTCATATATGACACAGCATCGTGTGATCATATTTGTTTTCCGCAGGTAGATGTCCAGTTGAGAAATGAAGACTTGAGAATTGATGCATACAGATCTGGTGGCTCTGGTGGTCAGCATGCAAATACTACTAATAGTGCTATTAGGATCACTCATATTCCATCTGGCTTGACAGTCACGATACAAGATGAGCGTTCACAGCATATGGTAATAGATAATACGCCATCACTACTCTTTACTTCATCTCCCTCACACTTGACCATGTTTGTGAAATTTCTGCACAACTTGGTTATAATCTTGTGATTGAGAAATATGACAACTTATAATGAATTTTGAATGAATAATCTTGGCATAGTATTACCGAATAGCTCAGTTCCCACTTATCTTCTGACTCATTGCATAACCATTTCTTTGCTAGAATAAAGCCAAAGCGCTGAAGGTGTTGTGTGCAAGGTTATATGAAATAGAACGATCTAGGCTGCGGACTGATCGATCAAAACTTAGAATGGAGCAGGTATAAGTGCATTGAGGTCATGATATTACAACTGCTCTTTCTTTCTAGGCATATTAATATCAAATTTAAATCGTCTCCATGAACAGATTGGAAGTGGGGATAGATCTGAGCGTATTCGTACGTATAACTTTCCCCAAGGCCGAGTTACTGATCACCGCATTGGCGTCACCTCTCATTCAATTAGTGATGTTATGGAGGGAGAGAATTTGGACATCTTCATTGACGCTCTTCTTTTGCAGCAGGAAATGGATGCAATTGCATCTTTCGCTGGTGCACAGTGATATCTGTCAGATTTTCCTCTACAAATATGACAGCCTGGAAGCTGATCCTTTAATTCTCTTTAAGTTAATTTTGCGACTCTTCCGTATTACCTTTGATTTCCCTTTTCCTCCCTGGAAGAGCCTGTAAGAATTTAAGCAGAAAATTAGCTACTCAAAATGTCAAATCATATTTTTATTTTTAGTTTTTGGCATTAGTGTATGGGCACCTTCCATAAATATGCGGTGGATTCTTTGAACTTGTTATCTAACGATTGTGTTTATAAATTATTTATGTTAATTTGCTATTGTGGTAGTCTATTGTGGCAGATTCCAAGTTACTATTCCTTTGGGTGATCCTTTACTACTGGGCGACATTTCTCTCTAGCAATGTGCCTGAACCTAGGTGGTCTTTTTTTTTTTTTTTTTTTTTTATCAACTGTTAAAACTTATTGAAGGTGCGAAATTGTAAGGTTCAAGACCACCACCCTCGGTATGAATAATTAGCATTCTCTTAAAAATGATAATGGTTTCTTTCTCTAATACCGGCTACCACGAGTTCTGCTATGATTGCAATAAATTAAAGTGTACTTGCCATGCTTTCATAGAATTACTATAATGAAGCTTTTGGTCCCTTTAATATCATAGAAATGGTTGCTGTTGTTTGTTAGTCAGCAATAGGCACATCATGTACATTTACTCTTGACCTTTGTCTGTCTCCTGGACCCAGCCAGGTTGTACCATTCACAATTGTGTGAAAAATGATATTACTTGTGAAATGTGTGCAATTTCCAAAAAATTGTTTACTTTGAATATTTGTCACCTGAAATTCACCAATTATATATAGCAAACCAAGAATCCTTGCGCAATACATTTTGATGTAAAAGTGAAACTCAATGTCGTACAAGGATGACTAGGTCTCCCTGCCTTTTATGCCTGCTTAGCACCATAACTTTCTGTTGCCTACTATTGGTATGAAAAATGACAGAATGTGCATTTTGATTATGTGCTTGTAGAAGTGAGAATGACGTCAAAGTCACTGAGGGTCCATTCTGCCTCTTCGTCTTTGTCACTGACAAATATTTCAGTTCCTACATCAAGGGAGGTCCATATTCTTGTAGCAGGTTTAGTGTTGGGATCCTGCAATGGAAGAACTAGCCTTGTCAGATTCTTAGTATTATGCATTTTTGACAGGAAAATAAAGGGGAGAATCTTGTAGACAAATTTTTAAAGATATTCAAGTTGAGTAATGACCTGATAAAAGTAAAGGCGGGCAGAAAGGGGGCCAACATCAAGCTCCCAAGTCCTGGGGTCACCGACCCAACCATCTCCTTGTTTGGTAGGATAGCCGTAGTCAGCCCATATTGGATGAGGGAGCAGCTGAACCAACTCTTGTGCCTGAGGATTGCTGTAAGGATCACAAGTGCTGTATGGCTTTTCCAAGTGCATGGCATTCCCAGGAGCACAGTAATAGTGATAAGCTCCATAAGGGAAGTTAGCAGTGTCGTTCCTGTAAATCTTGGTGTTGTTGGGTGTAATATGGAAGGGCGGGCAGTTGGCAAGAGCTGTTGGAGCGCACCAAGCTGGAGTGTCGGGGTTGATTATCATCTCACTGTATCTGGTAATGTCGGTTTCAACATCTCCATTGCAGGGCCTTCCATTGTTTTTCCAGCAGCTGCCCATGTCTATCAGGTAAAACTGGCTCTTTGGCCCTCCTCCTTTTTTGACATCCAGACTCAGTCTCACTTTGAAATTTGGTGACTCAGGGAGCTGTAGTAGTAAATATCAGTAAGAAAAATTGAATTTGAAATAATTAAATAAATATATTTTTGCACTATAAGTTGTGGCCGTAGTTATGGTAAATGTCAAACTATCATTGATGATGGTTGTACACTTGTACTAGAGTAGCACAAATGTTGTCTATCTGCCTTGTCTGTTTTTCTAAGAAATATAATTATGTCTGCATTTGGTAAGGTAAATGTAAAGAATGTCCCTCTGACCCACAAACTTAAACAACTGCTTAACCATTAGTACTACAGTATTAACTATTCATGTTATCATTATCACAACAAAGAAAGACAATGCAAAAATTAAATTAGCTTTCATTCACAGGCCGTCTGTGAGCGCTTATTTTGTTCTTAGGCTTTAGCTCATTCCAAAAATTAGTTAGTTTTGTTGCCATTACGGCACTCGTCACACCAGTTAGAATAATACTATACTATCATTATATTTTGGTGAACAAGTTGATTGGATTTTGACAAAGATTCTATTAAAAAATAAAAATAAAAATTTAAATGTCGCAGTGAGTTGGAAAATGTACGATTTTAAGCATTCCTCTGGTGTCGTAATGGTAGCCGCCGGAGAAACCTTTGGTTGCATCAGCTCTGAGGTACAGCATCAGCCATGGATACAATTTGGATGTTGTGAGTTTATGATTGAAAACCCAACTCCCGGACCCAACTTTCTTCTCCCAAACAACCTCAAAATAAGAAATGCTGCTGCTGTTGGTGTTGGTGTAGTTGAAATCATAGGTACCGTTGAAACTTCCTCTGAGAATATTGTTGGTGGTGAGAAAGGTGGGTTGGTGATACAAGAGGGGTTGGTTCATACAGTCATTGGAGGGGCAAGGGAATCTGCCAGGCGGGAATGGGGGTGACTTTTTACCATTTTCGGGACAGAGACCTGACTGAGAGTCGTAATTGCCATTTTTCAACATAATCATCCAGAAGTGGAAAGGGTTAGGGGTGTCGGGTACTTGGCATAAAGAGGCCAGGTATTTCTCTTTGTGGACGGCGTAGAGGTCGGTGTTGTTGAGGGCGGTGGGTGGCAAGCCGGGGAATGGGGTGCCGACGCCCAGCCTGTTGTCAGACTCTGATACTTTGTGATGCAAAGAATAATGGCCTTGTTTGTCTTCTTGTCCTTTAACTAATCAAGCAATTAAGAAATTGAAACAAAAAATAATGGGTAGAAACTAAGAGATGAATGAAATATGAGAGAGAGAGAGAGAGAGGACTTACTGAAAGAAAGTAGAGGAAGAGGGTGTAATTGTAAGGTAGAAGTAGTAGGGTGGGGGTGGTGTGTAGAAGAGAGGAGGAGATCAAAGCAATCAGCAGCACGAGGGCTGCCCATGGAAGGGGCTTCGTCGGGGCCAACTTCATTGCAGAAGTTCCAAGCTTCAAAGGCGACTCTTAGGCCATCTCTTGTCATGCCAGGGTCTCCCACCGCAGATGTATCTGCTGCTGACAAACTACTGGACATCAGCATCAGTAATAGTAATATTAATGGCACTTTGACATCTAAATAGGCCTTCATCTTCATTTTGCTTGTTATTATATCGATATGAGCTCAATCTCCACTTTTACTAGTATGTGTGCTAGTAGAAAAAAAGGCAAGGAAGAGAGAGAGGATTAATTGAGGCTCTGCTTTTCATTTTTCAGGAGGAGCTGATGTAAAGGTAAATGCTCTTCTCTTCTCTACATTTGGGTAAAAATATACCACTGGTCCCACAAGTAGTTCCTTTTTATTTATTTTTTTTGACTTGTACTATGCTTTTTTTCGTATTTTAGCCCCTGTCATATGGTTTACGCTAACTGACAAAAGTAGCTTTGAACCCCACCTGGCTTACTAGGCTTTATTTAGCGAAGAACAAAAAAAGATAAGCATAGTAAGTTTGTGTTGTAGGTATGCCCGGTCAGGAGGTGGGGACCACTGAATTTTTCTGGTTAAAATGTGGAGCTGAGATTTTTGTGTAAACTTTGTCCACCCACCTTTCTTGCTTGGAGTAGAGAATACAGAATAACAATCCCCACCTCTTTTACTATTTCTCTGTTTTTACACAACTTTCATCATTTCTCTTGCTCATTATTGCTCTGCGTTCATCTTTTTCACTTAATCTGTGCATGAATATTGCTCTTACAGTGAAATAAAAGCTCCACTCTCCAATAGCTGGTGCAGAGTTACTACGTTCTAGCTTGTTGAATGGATTGCATAGTTGTAAAATACCTTCCCCAGCACTTTGAGCTTGAAAATAACACATTGTGAGTATCATGTAGTGCCAAATGGGAGGGAGTAATTATTAGCATCAACTAAAGTTGCAACGAGAGAATGACACATATACCAACTAAAATCACAAAAGTAATGCATACATTATGTTGTATATAAGTGCATACTCTGTTTTATGTTTAGTGGTGGTGTTGTGTGGTGTCTAGAAGCAACTTGTCATTATTCATGCGCTTCAGTCCACTGGATATCAAACACAGACAGCTGTGTTGACACTTAGCTCTCCACTTACACTTCCCCCCACCACCCACACTAACAACACAGACACCATTCACATTACCTAATTTCAGCCTCATCCAACTTCTATGCTCAAGAATAACAACATTAGCTGCAGTTTCTATAACACTAGACTCGTGCAGTGTTCTAAAAGATGTCCGTCTAGGCGTTCATGAAAGGCCTAAGTCCCGCCTAGGATATTTTAACTATTTCTGAATTCTCCGCCCGCCTTAGTTTCGTCTAGGCCTAGGCGCTGCTGCGGCGCCTAGCGACCGCCTAACGCTTTTTAGAACCTTGGACTCGTGTATACTGTTTTTGAATATAGTTGGCGTATGTATGTGTCTATATATGTATATATGTATGTATGTATGTACAACTTGCCTTCTACTTAAGATAATATGCCCATATTTACGTACTAAACAAGCAATAATATAAAGAATATGGCTATGCCTTTTGCTGCTGCACCTTTGGCCTCACCATACCTAACTCAGTTTAGACTTCCAAGTCAAGCACTCACTTCCTCATTAGTTTTATCCATATACTCTTATTCTAGAAACAATAACCCTGGCCCTCTACATTTATATATTTAGTGCTACAACTTTCTCACACCTATATATCTCTGCACCTTCACCAATTAAGCATACATCAAACATTTGTGTGATGATGGATTTCAGTGTGACCAGATCAACTGGGAGCTTTGTAACCCCATCCAAGCCAACACCCTTGGAGATTCTTAATCTCTCTCGTATAGATAGGCTGCCTGTCTTGAGATGCAATGCCCGGACCCTTCACGTATTTGGGCCGTATGGCACAGCCACAGGAGCTGCTCAATCGGTCATAAAGGAAGCCTTGTCCAAGGCATTGGTTCCCTACTATCCTCTTGCAGGCCGGCTCAAGGAGGACTCCCAACTCCTTGAGATTCAATGCACTGGGGAAGGGGTTTGGTTCGTGGATGCATTTGCAAATTGTAAACTTGAAGATGTCGCCTACTTTGAAGATGTCACTTCCATCCCCTTTGATAAGCTACTACCTCACCACCCCACTTCCCTCATGCAGCCTCTAGTCCTAATGCAGGTGCTCGATTATACTACTCCCTCTGTCCCGGAAAGTTTGTCATTGTGATCATTAGATTGACATCAATGCTTGGTCAAAGTTCAGTTATGTTGAACATAAAAAGTCAAAAGGGGACAAACTTTTCGGGACAGTGGGAGTATTTTCTTTTTGACAGAACAAGTTTTTACTTTCCTACAAATCTCTTAATTTCCCACTAATTTATATCTTAATTAACGTGTCACAGGTGACAGAATTTGAAGGAGATGGTTTTGTGATGGGTCTGACATTCTGCCACAGCGTGTGTGATGGTCTAGGGGCAGCACAGTTTTTGAATGCAATTGGGGAGTTTGCTAGAGGCCTCCCTCATCTTACCGTACCACCAATATGGCATAGAGACTTTCTTCCACATCACCAAAACCTAACACAGCTGCCACCACCACCAATGCCCGCTAACTTGGATTATCAGCTGGAACAAGCTAATATAGACATTCCTCTTGATTCCATAACTCACCTCAAGAACAACTTTCGCTTGAGTAGTGCTAATAACAACTACTGCTCAGCCTTTGAAGTTATAGCTGCAAGTCTTTGGAGGCATCGCACCCGTGCCATTTTCAAGAATGACACGAATGCTAGGCAGGTAAAGCTTGTGTTTTTTGCAAATTGCCGTGAGCTATTTAACCCGCCTTTGCCAAAAGGGTTCTATGGAAACTGCTTCTTCCCAGTGAGTGTGACAACTTGTAGCAACACGCTCGTAAATGCAGCTATTAATGATGTGATTAAGATGATCCAAGAGGCCAAGTTGGGACTGCCATTGGAATTTGAGAAATGGAGAGCACAAGGAGTGAAGCATGATGATGACCCGTTTGCACCGCCTCTGGCGTACACGACATTGTTCATATCGGAGTGGGGGAAACTGGGGTTCAACGAGGTGGACTACGGGCACGGACCACCAAGACAGGTGGTGCCAATGCAAGGGTCAAGTATTATACCGGTGGCAATAGTAGGGTCACTGCCATATCCAAACAAAGGGGTGAGATTAATGACATGGTGTGTGGACAACCTCCATCTCCAACCTTTTCTTCATCACATGTCTGGTTTGAGTTTGATCAACTAGTACTAGTACTAGTACTACTCTCTATCTTCAAATTTCCTTTGTTTTTCTTTTTATTATGCATTTGAAAGTTGCTCGTGTGTTGTTGGATCGTTGTAAAGTCCAGTCCAAGTGATTGAAGGCTTAATAATATGGGCCTCCGAAGCCCAACTTCTTAATTTTATTCTTATTAACTGTGTGTATCTTTTTTTGTGGCAGCCCAGCCCATAATCTTCTCTTCTCTCTCACTAGTCAAATTAAGTACTGTGTAAATATGGCTAGTGCATATAAATATAATCTCAACCACAAAAAAAAAAAAAAAAAAAAATCAAAAAATGATGTTGTGTACCAAAAGAAAAATGGGTGTTTTGAGTGAGTGGGTAGGACAAAGGGAGGAGGAGAGGAGAGGATAGGATAGTGTGAGATGAAAATGGCATCATCATCATTAACATTAACCGGACCGGATTCTTTCATCAATTAACGCCTTGGCTATCAGTACTTAATTGACTTTAATTCCAACACTTCTAGGTTAAAGATTCGTGTTTTTAAATCATTCTTTATATGTTTGAGATTCTATGTAAATAAGAAAATAATACCATCATATTTTAAATATAAAAAAAAATAAAAATTACATTGAATACTTTCAAAAACGGTAGTAGTATTCTTTTGATAATTATGGACTAAATTTTGTGTGGGGGAATGAATGATAATTTATATTTCATCCTGTCTCATTTTAAACTATATTTATTTTAAGACAAAAACTTAGGTGAGAACATGAAAAACCCGTCTCATGGTAGAGACGGTTTTTTGACCCGCCTGACCCCCCACGAACCAGCTCCATGACCCATGGGGCGACCCTGCCACGTGGCAGCTCATAGGAAAAAAAAATTCTTTTTTTTTTAATTTTTATATTATTTTTTTTGCTTTTTTTTTTCGGTTTGTCAAAAGTAATAGTTACTATAACTAAATGTAACAGTTTGTATACATAAAAGTAATACATATTTATATGTATACAGTCATTATATTAAGTTATGATAACTATTACTTTTGGTAAACGACGGAAAAATCGGAAAAAAAAACATTTTTTTGGGCCAATGGGTGGTTGCGACGTGGCAGGTATGCCCCATGGGTCATGGGTTGACCCGTCTCTTTTATGAGACGGATCTAGGTGTTCTCACGAGAGACTAGCTCTTATTTTAAATAGTCATGTTATAAAATTTTATAATATTTATTTAATCATCCTTACTTACCATATTCATACAAATTACTCTATTCGTCTCCGAGTAAGAGTTTTATTTTATATTTTGGTACGTCCCAGAGTAAGAGTCCCTTTTTTAAAATGACAGGAATCTTTACTATTCATCTCACTCATTATCTCTCATACTTTACTTTTATACTCACAACACCAATCAACTTACTATTTCCTCCCACTCATTCTCTTTCTTACTTTATTTTTACACTCACAACCCTTAAATCACTTCCACCATTTCTTAATCTCCGTCCATTTGAGAGGTAAGACTCTTACTCTTCTGAGACGGAGACAGGGGAGTAGCTCACTTACAAACAACTTGTGCTCATTTTTATACTCACCACATGTAATTTACCATTGATATTACTTTTCTGTTACATTACAAACGATTCATTTAATTTAATTTTAAGATTACAAATAATAATAAAAAAAAAAAAAAAAAGGTAAGTGGTTTGAATATTAAAGGAGATAGAAAGTGGGTTAGAAAATAGTGAGTAGAAAGTTGACAAGTGGATTCTATGAATAAAAAACTAATATAAAATTTCTAGTTTTGGTAAGTAAGACTTTTCAATGAGACATTCAACAAGGTAAAATGGGTCATTTGTTAGACCATACTCCCTCTGTCCCACTCGAATTAGGACAAATTTCCTTTTCGGGTGTCCCACTCGAATTAGGACACCTAAAAATGGAAGTGTTTTATTTAATGGGACCCACATTCACACTTACAACAACTTTCTACTTATTAATCCCCCGTACCCAACCCAAAAATCTTAATTCAGGTGGGACGAACGGAGTATTTAATTTTGGTTCACCATGTGTATTGGTGAACAAAAATCGGTTCATGGCAATTAGCTGTGACTTAATTTTCGTTCAAGACTATGAACGGATATTTTCAGAAGATTAGTTTGAAATTATATATGTACTCCCTCTGTCCCACCCGAAATAGGATTTTGGTAAACTTGACATTACTTTGACCAAGTCTTTTGAAGAAAATATAATAATCCAAATAAATATTTAAAAATTGTTATTGTATCACAATTAATAATTCTCTCAATAACAAATTTTAAATTTATATTAGGATAATTATTTCTTATTTAAATTACCTGGTCAAAGTATAAAAAAAGCTACCAAAATCCTATTTCGGGTGGGACAGAGGGAGTATTTTGTAATTTTTCCATATTCAAAATTATATTATTTGAATAAAAACATTAAAAATAGTCATAAATGTTTTTTCTCTATAAATAGAACCTAATTTTGTATTTATTTGAGATGATGTTGTTATTATTCTACAATTAAAAGTGATTCTAATTTTTATTATTGTAAATATTTCACAAAATTTTAATATTTATATTTTAAATTATTGCTTGTGTCCAACGATGTTTTTATGTCAAAATAAAGAAAGCTTTCATTTTTTTTCCCTTTAAATAGAGCTCAGCCTATGTTATTAATGACTTTTGTAAAAAATAATATCTAAATAATTATATTATTAATTTTTTAACATCAAAATATTATTTAAAAAGTATATTGGGGAGCCAAGATCAGTTCACCGCCACTGAATGTAAGCTGCGATGAAATAACTTTGTTCACGAACCAGTTTCGTTCACCACTTTCGTTCACCACTATGCATTTACGAACCGGTTTCATTCACCACTATGCATGTTGTTATAGGACAAAGTGAGTATATTTTTTTTTTATTTAATTTTTGATTTATGTGCATGTTATATACTCCCTCCTTCAAAAAAAGAATTGAGCACAAGGATTAAGGTGAAAAATGTTATTACTCCCTTCATTCTATAACTATGTGCACAAAATGAGTTATGTATGAGAATTAAGAGATGAATAGTAGTGGGTAGTTGTTGTGAGCATGAAAAATGAAGTAGAAGAGAGAAAGTGGGGTAGGAATATTACTAGTTACTTGATTGTTGTTGTGAGTATGACGTGTGAAGTACATTGAATAAAAAAGTGCCAAAAACTTTTCCTTTTGAATTTTTGAAGTCTAAGTTGAGGGAAATATTAAAGTCACAAAAAATGATACTCCCTCTGTTTCAGAAAAAAGTGTTCACATTTTCATATGCACGGACATCAAGAAAGAAAGTGATTTGAGTATTGTGAGTATGAAAAGTGAAGTAAGAGATAAATTTGATTGGTGGTGTGAGTATAAAAGTGAAGTACGAGAAATAATGAGTAGGAATAATAAAAATTATTTGCCATTTATATTATTTATATATATTTTTTGAAGCAGACGAAATTTTATTAACAACTGCAAATAGCAAGAAATTGGCTTTCCACAAACACTGTATGCTCAACCCAAATAGTGGGGCTTACATACGTAAAAGAAGCCCTAGAAATACCATCGGCCAAAGCATTGGCTCGACGAACAACTAAACATACCGAGAAACGAGTATGAACCCAGAGTACAACTCGACATGTTTGAAAGAGGCTGCCTAATTCAATTAAACATCTTTCGTTAGAAATCACTCCATCATAGACCGCCTTCATGAATACACTCCTGCGAGGCTTACAA
Organism: Campanula takesimana; assembly: GCA_026119855.1. NCBI lineage: Eukaryota > Viridiplantae > Streptophyta > Magnoliopsida > Asterales > Campanulaceae > Campanula > Campanula takesimana. The sequence continues at coordinate 533,965 of JAOWBW010000116.1, read as the reverse complement.
GTAGATAACATAAGATTCACCATGAGCCCGAAATTGATCGAAAGATCAGTTGAAACTCTTCTTTCCAAACATAAATCCGATGCGTTGTAGTTCAGAGGAGAAGCAACCAAATTGACAACCAATTCATCATCCTCACTGGGTAATTGATTGAGATTAGCCAACAACGATTTCAAAATAACAACAAAAGTAAATCACAGGCCCTCAACAAAGGAGGGAAATCACAGGCCCTCAACGAAGGAGGGAAATCATAAGCTCTCACATATGGAGAGAAAACCATTACACTAATTCTAAACCTAATTCAAAGAAATAAAATAAAATAAAAAATGAAAACTAATCCCTAATTTTACATTGACAATTAAGAAAATGCAAAATTTGGGATATACAAATGGAGTGAAACAAGATTAGAACAATAGGAGAAAGACGAAGAAAATTGGCGATCGGAGACGGGACGGAAGGACGAGAGAAGAAAAGAAACGGAGAGGAGAGGAGACGGTTACTGCAATTTTATTTATATTATTTATATTAAGAAAGTAAAGTACTCATTTCGATTTGGATGTCCTATTAAAAGTACTACTTACCTAAAATGAAAAATATTCCCTCCATTTTCTCTCATATTTCTACTCACAATAACTATTCACTCACTATTCCTTACTCATTTTGTCTCTCATTAATTCCCACTCATAATATCTACTTTTCCAACATTTTTCTTTAATTTTCATGAAAAAAACAAATGAGTATTTTGTTATGGGACGGAGGGGGTGAGTTTTTTTTTTTTGTTTTTGAAGGATGACGGAGGGGGTGAGTTGGGGTATCATAAAATAAATTTTCAAAGTCTAAAATACGACGGAAGGAGTGTCACACACAGTACTCCCTCCGTCTCATACTTATTGCTACTAAATGGGAGTGTAGGGGGATTAAAAAAATATATTAAAAAGTAAGTATTGTGAGTGTGTAGGAGAAAAAATAAGTTAGTAGATAATTATTATGAGTGGATAGGAGAGGGAAAAGTGAATACTCTGAGTAAGTAGCAATAAGTATGAGATGCTCATAATAAAAATAAGTAGCGATAAAGTAGGGGGAAACGGAGGGGCGGGGCAGGGGATAATAGAGTAAATACTTGTATATGGAAAGATTTGACTTTTGGCAAGGAAAAGAAAGAAAATTATAAACAAAGAAAGAAGGGAAGAAGAAGAAGGCGTGGGTTGATGATTGTGTTGAAATGTGTAAACAAAACAAAATCTTGTCTGCCACATTCTATTCTTCAACCTCATCATCATTCCTATTCCTATTGTGGGGAGGGGATGGATTATTTGAATTGAATTGCCCAGCAAAGCAAGATTCATTCTGATCTGTGGACAAATTCTTTCTTCGATTTAATTAACTACTACTGGAACTGGAAGTATTGTATAGATTATAACCACTTGCCCTGCCCCACCTTCAAAATGTCAACTCCATTAAATTTATTCTTCTACATTTGTAATAATAATAATCAACAAGAAGAAGAAGTTGTTTGAATTGAAATCAACACAAGACAAGAGACCTCTGCACTGCAGGTTCCTCTCTTGCACCACCCTAATCTAATACTCACCTTCTTCTGTTTCGTTTCGTTTCGTTTCGTTTCTGCTCTTGAGTTCAATTCGTGTGTCAAAAGATGCGTGCTTGGTTTTCTGTTGATTGCTGCTCTTCTATGAACAATTCTTTTGTCTGCCTTTTTTGACCAATTTTATTTAATACTCATACTACTAACTAGGATTTTGTCTTTTTCTTTGTTTCCATTTCACCCCCTCCCTTCCCTTCCCTTCCCATATCATCATCATCATCTTCTTCTTCCTCCTTTTTTTTTTTTTTTTTTGGTTCAATCGTTTACTAGCTATCTTTTCATTTTATGTATGTAGATTTGTAGATGTAGACATACACCACACACAGAGACACTTATGTAACAATAAAGAGGAGATGCCAAAACAATGGCTGCTACGGACACCAGCGTGGATGGGGCATCACCATCACCGCCTATTCCTTGTCAGCCACATGGTAGAGATTCACGTATTCATCATCACTCACCACCTAATCATCATCTTCCAACTCCAACTCCAACTCCAACTCCAACCAACTCTACTGTCCCTCTATACAAGCTCTTCTCTTTTGCTGATTCTACTGATATCATTTTGATCATCCTTGCCTCTTTTGCTTCCATCTCTAATGGTTTATGCTTTCCCCTTATGTCCATACTCATGGGCCAAATCGTTGACTCTTTCGGACACAACACTAACTCCCTCCTTGTCCCCCTCGTTTCCAAGGTTAATTTTCTCTTCTTCCCTCCCTCCCTCCCTCATTAATTTTCTTTTCTTTTCTTTTCTTACAAAATTTCTAACCTCTGGTTTACGTCATCAGCTATCAATCAAATATCTCTACTTGGCTGTGGGAGCAGCTGTTGCTGCCTTCCTCCGTAAGTACATCCTCTTCATTTACATATGCTATTAACAATCCCTCTCCCAATTTTTGAAACCAAAAGCTTTTCTTTGTTTGGCAGAGGTGGCTTGCTGGATGGTCACAGCTGAGAGGCAGGCTGCCCGAATTAGGAGTCTTTATTTGAAAACTATATTGAGACAAGATGTCGCCTTCTTTGATACAGAAGCTACTTCCGGTGAAGTCGTTGGGAGAATGTCCGGTGACATTTTTCTCATACAGAACGCCATGGGCGAGAAGGTAATATATTAATACTTATATGCGCCTGCCTTCGCTAAATCTGTCACGAATATTAACTTCATCCACCTGCATATATATATATATATATTAACAATGATCGCTGTGCCTCTAGGTGGGGAAATTCTTGCAGGTGGTGTCATCTTTTTTAGGAGGCTTTGTTATAGCATTCGTTAAGGGGTGGCTTCTTGCGTTGGTTATGCTATGCTCTATACCTCCCCTTGTCATTGCTGGTGGGACCATGTCAGTCGTCGTGTCCAGGATGGCATCTCGTGGACAGTCTGCCTATGCGAAAGCAGCAACCATAGTCGAACAGACAATTGGCTCTATCAGAACAGTATGTATACTCTATTTGGAAGCAAAGTGCTCTCATTTTCCTAAATGGAACATTTAGCCATTTTGATTCTTACGTATTTATTTACCCAGGTTGCATCATTTACCGGTGAGAAACAAGCTGTAGCCAATTACAACAAATCTCTAACTAGTGCTTACAAGTCAGGTGTACAAGAGGGCTTGGCTGCTGGACTAGGTTTTGGTGCAGTCATGTCTATGATGTTCTTTACTTATGCAATGGCTGTTTGGTTTGGCACAAAGATGATCTTGGAACGAGGCTACACTGGCGGCCAAGTGCTCAACATAATTGTTGCTCTATTGACTGGTTCCACGTGAGTTAATTTACACTTTGAATTGCCCACCTAGATTTTGTGTTACCTCTATAAGTTATATTCCCTTCGTCCCAAGAAAAAAAATTAAATTTGCTCTTGGTCAAGAATAAACTTGAAAAAATATAAAAAAAATTGGACATTCTTTTTTGGACGGGGAAGATACTAACTTTAAAGATTTGTGTGGCTCTATATATCAGATCCCTAGGGCAGGCCTCTCCCTGCATGACTGCATTTGCCGCAGGTCAAGCTGCTGCTTTCAAGATGTTCCAGACTATAAATAGGAAGCCAGAGATAGATGCATACGACACAAAGGGAATGATATTAAGTGATATTAATGGAGATATAGAGTTGAGGGATGTCTACTTTAGCTACCCGTCAAGGCCAACAGAGCAAATATTTACTGGATTCTGTCTTTCTATCCTGAATGGCACAACTACTGCTTTGGTTGGAGAGAGTGGGAGTGGGAAATCTACAGTAATCAGTCTCATCGAGAGGTTCTATGATCCGCTAGATGGTGAAGTCCTTATCGATGGAATCAATATCAAAGAGTTTCAACTTAGGTGGATCAGAGGGAAAATTGGTCTCGTCAGCCAGGAACCTGTTCTGTTCACTTCGAGCATCAAAGACAATATTGCGTATGGGAAGGACAGTGCAACTGCTGAAGAGATTCGAGCAGCCGCCGAGCTAGCAAATGCTGCTAAATTCATTGATAAACTTCCCCAGGTGCCAGCTTATTGCATCCACTCTTATTATTATCCATCAAGTTTTCCATGGTTTCTTGATCACTTTCAAGTGTTAATTACTGTATGTTTACATTATACTGCGTTTCGACTAATAAAATTTTCACTTAGGGACTAGACACTATGGTTGGTGAGCATGGAACTCAACTTTCTGGTGGACAGAAGCAAAGAGTTGCAATTGCCAGAGCAATTCTGAAAAACCCGAGAATTTTACTTCTGGATGAGGCAACAAGTGCACTTGATGCAGAATCGGAGAGAGTTGTACAGGAGGCTTTGGACAGAATCATGGTCGATAGAACAACTGTCATTGTTGCTCATCGTTTAAGCACAGTGAGAAACGCTCATACAATTGCAGTAATTAGTCGAGGAAAGATAGTTGAGAAAGGTACTTGTAGTTGGGATTGCTTTAATGCTAGATTGTTGATGATTTTTGCTTCTGAAAGTGTTTTCTATAACTAAGTATTACATTTGAGAACTTATCTATTGCACCAATAACCAGGCTCACATGTGGATCTACTCATGAATCCTGAAGGGGCATACTCTCAGTTAACACGGCTGCAGGAACAGAACAAAGAACCGGAACAACAATGTCCTGATGACCGATGCATATCAGAAACGAAAGAATTTGGTAGCCGTCCTAGCCAGAGAATCTCCGTCAGTCGGGTATCATCACTAGGAAGTAGCAGTCGTCGCTCATTCAATATGCCTGCAACACATCCAGAGCAAGCATCTGAAAAGCTCCAGAAAGTTCCACTTGGTAGGCTTGCCTATCTTAACAAGCCTGAAATCCCTGTGCTGATAGCGGGAGCTATAGCTGCTATCATCAATGGTACTATTTTTCCAATTTTCGGTATACTCATTTCTAGTATGCTCAAATTATTTTACGAGCCACCAAATGAAATTAAGAAGGAATCGAGATATTGGTCTCTCATGTATGTAGTCCTAGGGCTGGCTTCACTTTCGGCATACCCTGCACGTTCATATTTTTTCGCTGTTGCGGGGGGTAAGTTGATAAGACGGATTAGATCAATGTGTTTTGACAAGGTAGTTCACATGGAGGTTGGTTGGTTCGATGAGCCTCAGCATTCAAGCGGAGCAATCGGGGCAAGGCTCTCAGTAGATGCAACTATGGTACGTGCTTTAGTTGGAGATGCACTTGGTCAGCTTGTTCAAGATGCTTCATCGGCTGTTTCTGCCTTAGTCATAGCTTTTGCAGCATGTTGGCAGTTGGCACTGATCGTTCTTGCTCTGATACCTCTGGTAGGAGTTAACGGATATGTTCAGATGAGGTTTATGAAGGGGTTTGGTGCAGATGCAAAGGTTTGTTTCAATAAACATGATCATAGTACGTGTGTACAACTGTTTCTTCATTTCTCACAATTTGAAAAAATGTTTGCAGAAGATGTACGAAGAAGCCAGTCAAGTGGCTAGTGATGCAGTTGGGAGCATAAGAACGATTGCATCTTTTTGCGCGGAGGAAAAAATAATGGAGCTTTACAGAAATAAATGTGACGGCCCTATGAAGATGGGGATAAGGCAAGGGATAATAAGTGGGATAGGTTTGGGGCTCGCTTTCGGTTCGCTATTCTGCGTCCATGCAACCAGCTTTTATGCAGGTGCTCGACTTGTTGAGGATGGCAAAACCACATTTTCATCTGTTTTCCGTGTGAGTATAATATTTCACTTTTTGCCACAGAATTGCCAAATACTCCCTCTGTCTCAAAATGATCTTCTAATTTGACTATTCAAACTTTTTAAGAATATGAACACTTGCTTCACTAGCCATGTTTTGTTTATGCTTTTCTAAGGCCAAATTGTAGTTATGTGAAGAACTTTTTGGGACATTGAAAAATGGCAAATGAGAAGATCATTTTGGGCCGGAGGGAGTACATTTATAAAGGAGCATGTTACATATATGAGCGTGAGAGTAGAAAATGCCAGACTGTTTATGTGTGGGGTGAAATTCCTAAAATAACAAACAACTCTCTTTGAACAAATCTGAAAGGTAATCAAAATTTGCAGGTGTTCTTTGCTCTGACCATGACAGCTGTAGCAATTTCACAATCAAGCTCATTGGCATCGGATTCAACCAAAGCCAAAACTGCTACTGCATCTATATTTGCCCTCCTAGACAGAAAATCAGAGATAGACCCTAGTGATGAGTCGGGGATGAAATTGGAGAGCGTGAAAGGACAAATAGAGCTACGGCGTGTAAGCTTTACTTATCCAACTAGGCCACAAGTTCGGATCCTACGCAGCCTTAGCTTGACCATTCAAAGTGGCACGGTAAAGTGTTGGAGTTTTATTTATTTATCTTAGTTTTGTATTTTGTGACCAATGCATAAGTTGGGTTGGGTTGGGTGTATTGAAATGTGGATTATTAACATGTATCAGGCAGTTGCTCTGGTTGGAGAAAGTGGAAGCGGGAAATCAACAGTCATTTCTCTTTTGCAAAGATTCTACGATCCAGATTCGGGTGTTATATTGGTTGACGGAATTGAGATTGGGAAACTGCAACTCAAGTGGTTGAGACAGCAGATGGGTGTTGTGAGCCAAGAACCAGTGTTGTTCAATGACACGATCAGGGCCAATATCGCTTATGGAAAGGAAGGGAATGCAACTGAAATGGAAGTGCTGGCAGCAGCAGAGTCTGCAAATGCTCATAAATTTATCAGTAGTTTGCAACAGGTTAGTTAAAATGCTGTCTGTCCTCTGCATATATATATATATATATATATATATATATATATACTGACTAACAAACAATGTCTGAATGATTAAAAGCATATAGTAGAGAAATTTGAATGAAAAAACAAAAATGGATGTAGGGATATGATACAGTAGTAGGGGAGAGAGGAGTACAACTGTCAGGAGGACAGAAGCAGAGGGTGGCGATAGCACGAGCAATAGTGAAGAGTCCAAAGATAATGCTGCTAGACGAGGCAACGAGTGCACTGGATGCAGAGTCGGAAAGAGTGGTGCAGGATGCAATGGAGCGTGTGATGGTGAACAGGACGACAATCGTGGTGGCCCACAGGTTGTCGAGCATCAAGGGAGCGGATGTAATAGCGGTGGTAAAGAATGGACACATAGTTGAGAAAGGAAAGCACCATAGGTTGATAAATATTAAACATGGTGTCTATGCTTCTTTGATTGCACTACATGATCAAACTTGTTCATCTGATTCTACTTGATTTCGTCCTAAACTAAAATGAATAATCAAGTGATTTTACTATACATACATGCATATGATGGATGCAAAGGGAAATGCTAACACAAACGTACAACATAGTACTAGATTCTTAACAAAGTAGAGTAAGCAATAAATTGTTTCAGTTGGCACTCTACTATTTATTCTACATGCACAATGTGAAAAGGGTGTTTTCCAGTGAATTCCCACAATACTTATAATTCCGTAGTCAAAGTTTTTTCTTTTTCCAATTTTTTTTTTGCTGTCAACCTATTCTATACCGGAAAGTTGATTAGTCCATCTCTTTTTCATTGTTAATATAAATGATTTTTTTAAAAGAATATAAATGAATTTTAAGAAATGATTTAACTTATTTTTAATTATCTTAATGAAAATTTAAAATTTAATATTAATAGTATTTGTAATGGTGCATCAATAATAAATTTTAAATTTTTATTAGAATAACTAAAAATATCTCTAATTATTGCTTAAATGATGCAAGGTCAGACGATCTTGAAATGCTTTGATATTAACACAACTTTTGAACTGAAAATTACCCTGCATCATTAAAATTCATTCGTAATAAAAAAAAAAAAAAAAAAAAAAAAAAAAAAACTGTTTTTCCGATAACAAGGAGTATAATGAAGGAGGAATGCCATAAGATGCCAGGCAAGAGATGATATCTTCGCTGACTCGTAGCCTTTTTCATGGTTTTCTTATGAGAGAAAAAAAATAAAAGACAAAAACTTGTATGAGACGTTCTCACACGTGAGACGGATTTTATTGAGAAAGTAAATGGTTTGCCCTTCATGGTAGGGCGTGGCAAACCCATTTCCTCTCTCATTGAGGGCGGGACAAGCCCATTTCCTCTCTTGTGAGATCCGTCGTCTCATGTGTAAAATTGTCTCACACAAAACATCCTCTAAATAAAATAAGAAAGCGTAACTAAACCAAAAGATAAGAAATTAAGCAGCACAAATATAATTCTCAAGGCTTAATGGTGAACGATCAATCCCAGTTTAAATACTCTCAACGTCTCGTAATGATATTTTTACTTTTTATGTTCACACTATTCGTGATTATGATATTCATATTTATTTTATGTTATTATGAAAGAATTTAAGAGTAATTTTAATTTTAATTTAATTATTCTAACATCAAAAATGGTGAAAACATCATTTTGGGATGGATCAGTAAAGTAGTATGTACTCACATCCTACCTACATCACGTCTAAAATGATAGTCTTACTATTTTAAAAGTTAATTTAATTGAACTTTAACTAAATATATATAGAAACGCGATTCTCTAAAAATTATTATCGATGCCCAATTAAATATTTTATGAATAATTTTTAAATAAATTAATTAAAATTCAATTAAATTAACAATTAATTCCATGATGAAGTATTCACATTAAAGTATCTAATTTTGCTTTCCCCCTTTTTATACAATAGCATTTCCTTTGCGCTTGGAGGATTGGGGTGTCCTTCAAGAAAAGAAAATAAAAGAAAAGCAAGGATTGTTTAATTGGCCATCATTGTCATGAACTTGAACATGAACATCCATGGTGGCGTCTTGTGATTTGATAATTAAGTGTCATCCGCATTTGTCTTTATCAGATTTGGAGTCATCTATAATACAAGGCAAAATTGCACTTTAGTTACCTGAGTTTGTCGTCATGTTTCAATTGGTTATCAAATTTGTGTTTGTTACAACTTGGTTGCTGAATACAGTATGTCTTTTTGTTGCAATCGGGTAATTTTGGTTAGCCCGTTAGAAAACTAATGAAAATGGATGAAAAACGTAAGAAACTTCTTTCAAAATTGCAATGATCACCCTACAGTTTAACTAATTTTATTTATATACAAAAACTTCTTTCAAAATGACTACTTAAGGTAACGTACTTACACCTTCCGCATAAAAAATATACTATTTTGATAACGGAGTTAACACACGTTAATAAACTAACACCCATTGACCCCATCACTGTCTCCATCTCCGAAGAACCTCCATTGATTTCAGACGGTTTCATCTCAGGCTATGAAGCGACCAACATTGACTAGAACAACACCGATTAAGAGCGAATTCAAAAGAAATTTGGACATTCATTTTGGGAAAGTCGGAATAACCCCTAACAAATCACTTGAATCCAAGATTATCAAACAGACACACAAAGATGACATTTTTCGAGTTAGGGCGCCCACCATTTGATGAGGTACTGAGCAACACCCTTTTTCCCCAAGCAGCATCCACCATCATCCCCCAAGAAACAAACAGAAATAAGGAAAGGAAAATGCGCGGTAGGTAGGTAGATCAATGTGCAATAAACAAGTAATGCGTGTTTTCTTGTGCGTGGTGTGTGTGAGAGATAGATGGACCTTGCCCATTCTTTTCTTCCGAACGGCTTCAATCTCGTAAAATCCCTCAGCTAATTTTGGCCGTTCATCAGCTGGTTCCTCCTCGTTTCCCCCGTCGCCGTCGCCATCACCGGCGACCTGACCGTTTGTTTCGTGGCTGATTTCGAGATGGCTAAATCGATCGTACATACTCCTTTCTCCATCTTCTGACCAGTTTCCGCCAGCGACCAATATTGACGAGAACAACACCAATTAATCACAGATCCTTTGACTATGAAAGTTAAGTTGTCCTCGTCGTCGGCATCTCTGATGCAATTCATTTCCATTTCAGTGAAGCCGAACTTTACTAATCAATTTGGGGCCTCATCTATTAAGGTTTGAATGAAGTTGGGTTTTTTATTCTTAAATTAGGGTTTTTAGAAATGGGTTTGAGTTTTTTTTTTTTTTTTTTAATGTGAGGCAACAAAGTATAGAAGAATTCTAATACGATAATAATGCTTGTGGTTACTGGAGATTTAGATGGTGGTTGAACGATGGTGGTTAAATGGTGATGTTTGCCGGAATGGAGAGATTGAGGTGATATAGAAAGTTAGTTTTGACATCAACATTTGTTAAAATTTTAACACGTCGTTTGCCACATCATCATTATGTTAGTTTTTAAACATTCGTTAGAAGCTAGGGGGCAAAGTAGGATAGTTAGACTGTAGGGGTAATTATTGCAATTTTGAAAGAAGCTTGTTACGGTTTTCATCCATTTTCATTAGTTTTCTAACGGGCTAACCAAAATTACACTTGCTTGCAACAAAAAGACATACTCCCTCCGTTTCATGTGAATTGAGACTTATTTCTCTTTTCGTCCGTTATACCTCAATTGAGACTGCCCAAAATGACAAACTTTTTAATATTTTATATTCACCCAACCCCACCCATTTAACCCCACTAATTATCTCTCTTCATTTTCCACCACTCATTTTATCCAACCAACACTACTATTTACCCCACTCATTCTCTCTTTTCATTTTCTACCACACATTCACTACTTTCTCTTAATTATTGTGCCATTTTTTTGTCTCAATTCACATGAAACGGAGGGAGTATTCAGCAACCAAATTGTAACAAACACAAATTGAGTAACCAATTGAAACATGACAACAAACTGGGGTAACTGGGGTAACTAAAGTGCAATTTGCCCATAATACAATTGTATCTATATTGAAAGCCTTATTTACCTACTACATGTTCTAAGTTAGTAATTAGTACTAGCTTTCAATTAATTTACTATTAAATCATTTTGAAACATAGGAAAGAAAATGTAATTAATTTACTATCAAATCATTTAAGATTATATGGGGAAAAGAGTAAGAGTAGGTCTTATGAAAAATGTGTTTTACTTTGAGTAAAGGAAAAACGTGTTTTTACAAAGATGATGGCGCTTGTTTTTAAAAATAAGCGGTGACATTTTTGTAAATAACTGGCAAGCATGGTAAATGTCAGTGTTTATATTCATTTATGATCATGTAATTCTCTTTCCAAACATTTAGTTTTGCAAGTATAAAAAGCCTAGTGAATTTTTTTGGTAAAAAAACAATTAGAAATAAAGTTATTTTCAGAAGAAAAAAATCATTTTGGGATAAAGATTCTTAAAACATGGACATTTATTTAGGAAAAAGGGAGGAAAAATATGATTTTGCAAAAATAATTCAAAACCATATTATCGCCTATTTAGCTTGATTTATCTCGTCGAGACGAACACAATTGTATTTTTGAAAAAAAAAAATCAACTTCAAAATTTCAAAATATGTCATTTTTAAGTTGTTGGAGGGCTTTTTTCGCCACGTGGTAGAAACTGGGCAAACGAATAAGATTCAAGCAGGGCGGACCTGAGCTGGGGACGAGTCACCCGTGTATAATCTATCTCACTAAGTGAGATGGCTCACAGTCTCACCTGAAAATTATATACTCTCTCAGTCTCAAAATAGATGTCATTTTGAGCATTTGCACAAATTTAAGAAATATAATTAATCCATGTGAATGCGTCTCATATACTCGTAAAGTAATTCAATTACTTAGGTAATTAAATGTTTGTGAAAAAGATAGTTTCACTATCATTAATAAGGGGTATAATTGGTAAACAACAAAAAAAACTTGAAAATAGTAAAACGACAAGGATTTTAATATATAAACTAACTCCAAAAACAATACTATGTATTTTGAGACGACAAAGATTTTAATATACTCCCTCCGTCCCAGCAGAAGTGTCACTTATTTCTCTTTTGGTCCGTCCCAGCACAAGTGTCACTACCCAAAATAGAAATGTTTTAATATATTTATATTCAACCAACCCCACCATTTAACCCCACTCATTCTCTCTCTTCATTTTCCACCACTAATTTTATTCAACCAACACTACTATTTACCCCACTCATTCTCGCTCTTCATTTTCTACCACACACCTACTACCTTTTCTTAATCCCTGTGTCCCAAAAATTGGTGACACTTCTGCTGGGACGGAGGGAGTATAAACTAACTCCAAAAACAATACTCCCTCCGTCCCACCCGAATTAGTATTTTTATGTTGGACACGGGGATTAAGGAAAAAGTGTTAGTGGAGTAGGTGTTGTGAGTATGAAAAGTGAAATATGAGAGAGAAAGTGGGCTAGAGAGTAATTAGTGGAAAGTTGTTGTGAGTGTGAATGTGGGTCCCATCAAATAAAACACTTCTATTTTTTAGGTTGTTCTAATTCGAATGAAACAATCAAAATGAAAATTTGTCCTAGTTCAAACGGACGGAGTGAGTGATATGTATTTTGAGACGGATTGAGTTGAGAAGAGAGTAATTTGAGTGGGGCAAGTATCCGATAGGTCAAGCTTGGTAAGCTTTCTTAGCACCTACGTTGTTTTCTTTACACCTGACCGTATGGGCGTTGACAATTAAATAGAATTTCATTTACGTATACTCCCTCCTCCGTCCCACCCGAATTATAATTTTTGGGTTGGATACGGGGATTAAGGAAAAAGTGTTAGTGGAGTAGGTATTGTGAGTATGAAAAGTAAAGTAGGAGAGAGAAAGTGGGGTAGAGAATAATGAGTGAAAAGTTGTTTTGAGTGTGAATGTGGGTCCCATTAAATAAAACATTTCCATTTTTGGGTTGTCCTAATTTGAATGAGACACCCAAAATGAAAATTTGTCTTAATTCGAGTGGGATGGAGGGAATATATACTACTCCGTACTACTTTTCTTCTGGTTCCACCACCTTCTCTTTTCCATTCCGCCTAATAATATGGACCACCCGCCACAATAACTATTTCCTTGGACCTTTCGGGGGGGAAAAAAAAACAAACAAACTATTTCCTTGGAGGATACTCGTAAAATTGTATCCCTACTTAGTTTTTATTCAACAAAAAAAAATAAAAGATTATCCCCTACTTTTTTAGGAAATTTGAATGAAACTAGTTTTTTGTATAAGTTATAAAAGGTTATATTTATACGGACTAGGTGTTTTGAGACTTAAACTCACTGTTTTAAGGCATAAACTCGTTATTTTATTTTATTTATAGTTGTTTTAAGGCCTAAACTCACTGTTTTAAAGCTTAAACTTGCTATTTTAAAGATGAAACTATATTAAAAAATGATTTTTTATAATTTAGAAAGAAATTAATTTCCCCCAAAAATTACTCTTTTCATTATCACTTCCAATTTTATTCTCATCTCATCACACCTTCATTCCTTTTATCATTAACTTTCTTTCTCTAAATATAATTTTCTTTCTCTAAATGTTCTATTTAGAATTCGTTTTTGTTATTAATTTCAATAAAATTGACTAAAATTCCTTTCAATCATAATTATCCACGCAAAAGCAGAAAATCTAAATTTATTTTTTATAGTTAAATAAAAATTAGTTTTTATATACATTGTAAGTCTTTTTAACCAAGCACATAATTGAACAGATACGGGGTTTAAGAAAAGGAAAAATTTCTCAAAAGTCCTCTAATTAAAACAAATTTCTTAAAACAGGACAAACATTTTAGTTTATTTCTCTCGGGTCCACAAGATGGAATGTTTATTTCTATTAAGTCCCAGATTTTTTTTAATGATATACTTTAGTTCCAAAACTACCCCTCCCACTCAAAAATTATTTCTCTCTGTCGTCACCCACACTCTCTCTCTCTCTCTCTCTCTCTCTCTACTCCTCTGGCAAACACCCATCTCTCAACCCCCCCCCACTCTCTCTCTCTCTAAAGCCCATCCCCCTTCCCTCCGACGACCTCGCCGGCGAATCCTCCGGCGAGCCCTTCTCCAGATCTGGTCATCTATAAGCCTCTATCACCGCCGGCTCCCCTCTTCCGGTCAAATCACGATAAACGCAATCATTATCCTCCGCCGCTGAATGCATTTCCAAACCCAAAAAAAAATTGCTAGTTCACACCATTTTCCCCATAACCGAAAATAGGGCACAACTAAGAAACTAAAAATTCAAGAATTGAGAAACTAATTAATTTTGGTTCAATAGAAGAATCTGTGCTTGTTAGTGCAGGCTCAACAGAGTTTGAAATCTCGAAGACACAAATGATTTTAGGGCTAATTAAGAATTGAAAATCTCAAATCTAAGCTCGCATGCACTGATTTCTGCCGATGTTCATCTTCTTCTTCTTATTCTCCATCTTCTTACTCTTCTTGATGGAGATGAATACCCATGTGAGTTTTGATTTGGAGAAGAAAAATGCATTGAATTGAAAATGTTTTTGGGTTTGATCTGGGTAGAGGAAGAGAGGGAGGTTGAAGAACAAAGATTTTTGTTGTTTTGAATAATAAAGGAATTAAAATGTGTAACAAAAAGTGTGAAAATTTATTATAAATGGGAGGTTGAGGATTGAAGAAGTGTAGGGACTGTTAGGAGTTCTTGGTATTGAATGAGGTCACACACGAAAAGGGCGTGTATTATTCTGTGTGTATTTGGAAGTCAAGTTGGAGTGATGATTGGATTTACAGTCTGAATTGTGAAATGGCTTTTCCTCTTACTATTGCCCAGATTTTGGAATGTGTTTGTGGTTAGTTGTATTAGAGAAATTTAGGGCTGGCATGGTTGGTATACCGACTGTTTTTTCCATGTACCGTGTACCAACCAATATAAAGTTGGTACATGAAAATGAGTACCAGTACCAACCGTCAAAGTCGGTATACCAATTTCTTTGGTACGGTTGGTACTCGGTTGGTACGGTTGGTAGTGCATCTTTGCCAAATATAAATTGACTCCAAATTAAAAAAAAATCAAAATACTAATCAAATGTTTTTCGAGGTCTTGAGAATTACATGTCATATGAATATCAATTTTATTTTTCACTACATCTTTAGACTTTGACTATCATTTAATCTCAACTATTGTCACCGTGCCATTGGCACGGGGTAAGAGTACTAGTATATATATATATATATATAATATATATATATGTATATATATATGTATATATATATGTATATATATATGTATATATATATATATATATATATGAATGTTTAAATTTTATTTTATAAAGCATTCTGAAATTTGTAACATTTTATACAATATAATGACAAAGATTCATAAATACGTATTCTTGTTATTTACTTTCAAAATATTTAATTTTTCAAACATAAAGAAACTAATAAAAATAAATTAGTAAAAACATTTAAGAACAAAGTTTCCAAAAAAAATCATTTCTTTTGGAATAAATTTTTCTTAAAAATTTAAAATGAACATTCATTTAAATCTGGAGGGAGTCAAATTCAAGCAAGGGATGTAAACTTATTTCAAGTGCCTTTTGCTGGTTGAAATAATAATCAAATTGGGAATTAAAGATGATTATTCAACTGAAAAAGAGTATTAAAGTGTAGTTGAATATTCTGAGCTTGAGGTCTAGACAATTATGATGAAGATCTAAAAACAAAATAGATTTGGATTTGTGCCATTGGCCATCTCTAATTGAGATTTGTGTTTCAGATTATTATTTTCAACCAAGACTTGATTTTTTTTTATTTTTATTTTAGTGTCTTCATATTTTTTTGTCCTGAGAGACAATTTACAATAGCATTTTTGGCTTTGAGAGTTAAGTATTATTGTTTTTATAGGTATGTGACATGTCTCTCAGTGTTTTTTATAGGTATGTGACATGGTTCTCAGTGTTTTTATAGTTCTGCGACATGACTCTCAAAGTTTTTATAGGTATGAGACATGTCTCTTAGTGTTTTTATACGTCTGTGACATGTCTCTCAATGTTTTTAAAGGTCCGCGACACGTCTCTCAGTCTTTTAATAGGCATGTGACTTGCGCCTCAGTGTTTTATAGGTTTGAGACATGGATCTCTGTGTTTTATTGGTATGCGACATGGCTCTCAGTGTTTTTATAGGTATGTGACTTGTGTCTCAATGTTTTTATAGGTCTGAGACATGGATATCAATGTTTTTATTGGTCTACGACATGGATCTCAGTGTTTTAACAGGTGTAAGACATGGCTATAGGTATGTGACATGTCTCTTAGTGTTTTTATAGATATGTGACATGGCTCTCAGTGTTTTTATAGGTATGTGACTTGTCTCTCACCATTTTATGTCTGTGACATGTCTCTCATTGTTTTTATAGGTATGTGACATGTCTCTCAGTATTGTTATAGGTCTCCGACACGTTTCTCAGTGTTTTTATAGGTTTGCGACATAGTTTTAAGTGTTTTTATAGGTATGCGACCTGTTTCTCAATGTTTTCATAGGTCTGCGACACATCTCTCAGTGTTTCTATAGGTCTGAGATATGTCTCTCAGTGTTTTTATAGGTCTGAGACACGTCTATCAGTGTTTTGATAGATCTGAGACACGTCTCTCAGTGTTTTGATAGGTTTGAGATATGTCTCTTAGTGTTTTTATAGGTCTGAGACACTTGTCTCAGTATTTTATAGGTCTGTGACATAGCTCTCAATGTTTTTATATGTATGTGACATGTATCTCAGTGTTTTTATAAGTCGGAGACATGACTCTCAATGTTTTTATAGGTTTGAGACATGTATATCAATGTTTTTATTGGTCTACGACATGGCTCTCAGTGTTTAACAGGTGTAAGACATGGCTATAGGTCTGCGACATGTCTCTTAGTGTTTTTATAGATATGCGACATGGCTCTCAGTATTTTTATAGGTATGTGACTTGTCTCTCACTATTTTTATAGGTCTGCGACATGTCTTTCAGTGTTTTGATAAGTATGTGACATGTCTGTCAGTATTGTTATAGGTCTGCGACACGTTTCTCAGTGTTTTAAAGGTTTGCGAAATAGTTCTAAGTGTTTTTTATATACTTATGTGACATGTCTCTCAGTGTTTTTATAGGCCTGCGACACATCTCTCAATGTTTCTATAGGTATGAGACATGTCTCTCAGTGTTTTTATAGGTTTGAGATATGTCTCTCAGTGTTTTTATAGGTCTGAGACACTTGTCTCAGTATTTTTATAGGTCTGTGACATAGCTCTCAGTGTCTTTATATGTATGTGACATGTATCTTAGTGTTTTGACAAGTCGGAGACATGACTCTAAATGTTTTTATAGGTTTGTGACATGTATCTCGGAGTTTTTATAGGTCTGCGGCATGACTCTCAGTGTTTTTATAGGTTTGTGACATGGCTCTCAATGTTTTTAGAGGTATGTGATATGTTTCTAAGTGTTTTTATGTGTATGTGACATGTCTCTCAGTGTTTTTATAGGTATGTGACGTGGTTCTAAGTGTTTTAATTGGCATGTGACATGGTTCCAAGTGTTTTTATAGGTATGTGATATGGTCCTAAGTGTTTTTATTGTTGTGTGACATGGTTCTAAGTGTTTATAGGTATGTGATATGGTTCTAAGTGTTTTTATAGGTATGTGACATGACTTTCAATGTTTTTATAGGCATGCGACGTGTCTCTATGTGTTTTTATACGTTTATGATATGACTTTTAGTGTTTTTATAGGTTTGAGACATGATTCTCAGTGTTTCTAAGAGTCTGAGACATGAATCTCAGAACGAGATGAAAATATGACCTGAAAATATGGCCTGGAAAGGGGGAGCACCCTTCTAAGGGCTAGTTAGGGGTATTCTTGGCTATTTTTGTCCCTTGGGTTTTTGAGCAATTAGAAAAATATTGTGTCTTTTTTAAAAATAAAAGTTAGAATGAAGGGCTTTTAAGAAAATGTCCCTTAAGAAAATGTGTTGTTGTGAGTATATATATAGTGAGATAAAAAATAATCTATTAATGAATAACTATTGTGAATATGATAAGTGAGTTTTATTGAATTGAATAAAATAATTAAGTAAAAGAGTATTATAATTGGGCCCTTATAAGTGAGACACTTAATATAATACCCTTTCCAACAAGTGAAAGGAGTTACCTACTTTAAAACTTAATGGAGAAGAGTCATACTCCCTCCGTCCCACCAGAATAGGACGTTTTGCCAATTTGGATGTCCCACTCGAAATAGGACATCCTAAAATGGAAAACTTTTATTAATTTTTTATTAGTAGGACCCACTTATAATACTCACAACAACTTTTCATTTTGTTATTCCCCACCCACTTTCTCTCTCCTTCATACTCACAACACCTACTTTTCAAACAACTTTTTATAATAAAAGATTATTATTCCTTAATCCCCATGTCGGGACCAAGAATCCTATTTCGGATGGGACGGATGGAGTATTGTTTATTTTACTCCAAGGAGTTACCTACTTTAAAACTTAATGGAGAGGAGTCATATTGTTTATTTTACTCCTTCCATCTCAGAGTGTATGTCCACTCTCTCATTTGCATGAAGATTAAGAAATGGTGGAAATGGTGAAAGTATTGTGAGTATAAAAGTAAAATAGGAGAGAGAATGAGTGGGGGAATAGTAAGTTGATTGGTATTGTGAGTATAAATGTAAGTAGAAGAGAGATTGAGTGGGTGAAATTGTAAAGATTCTTTGCTATTTTAAGAAGTTGACATATACTCTGGGACAACATAAAAAGGAAATGTGGACATATACTCTGGGACGGAGGGAGTAGTACGTTTCAGAGTAAGAGTCCTTTTCTGAAATGGCAAATGATGGAAAAGGAGGAATGGTGTTTTGGACAACTTTATTTTTCTATGCGTCTATCATTACAAAAAAATCAACAGTTACAAATTTTTTGCCTACTTCCACTATAAATAGTGTTTTGGACAATTATATCTTCAACCTACTTCTAATGTCTAACCTTTTTTTTGTTTCGTTAATAAGCGTAAACAACTAAGGTAAGACTGTTAAGTAACCAACTCCTCTAAAACCTTAACGTGATAAAGAGGGTACCCATAATGTATATCATACTTTGATATTAACACTCTCCCTCACGTGTATACTTAGATTGGAATCCTTGTTTTGCTCTGATACCATGTTAAGTAACCAATTCCTCAAAAATCTTAAAGTGATAGAGTGGGCACCCGCAATATATATCTTAAGACGGACAGAGGGAGTAATAGTTTTGTCAAAGTTTTAGGAAATTTTTGTTTCAAAATGAGTGTTCATTTTGATCATAACTCTGTCCCTAAATGTTTTTTTTTTTGGAAAAAAAATTCACCGGTCTTTTTATACTTGCAAAAACTAAATGTTTGTAAAGAGAATTACAAAATTATACTACCTCCGTCCCATTCGAATTAGGACAAATTTCCATTTTGAGTGTCCCATTCGAATTAGGACAACCCAAAAATGGAAATGTTTTATTTAATGAGACTCACATTCACACTCACAATAACTTTCCACTCATTATTATCTACCCCACTTTCTCTCTCCTACTTTACTTTTCATACTCACAACACATACTCCACTAACATTTTTTTTTAATCCTCGTGCCCAACCCAAAAATCCTAATTCAGGTGGGACGGAGGGAGTATATGAATTTTGCCAGCAAAATTGTTTAAAAAAAAAAAAAAAAAAAAGTAAGTAGTATCTTTAGGGTTGGTTAAAAAATATTGGTTTGAGTATGAGGGTTGAGATGGAAAGGGTGTGGGTGGGGGGATGAATGATATTGATGTGTGGAGAGGAGGTAATACTATTAAAAAAACATGACTTCCTTTGGTTTGCGTTGAATATATATACTTGATGTTCAAGAAAAGCAAGCAAGGAAAAGTAGGAGGAAGCTGGGCGGGCCCACCCACCCACCTTGTACTCCTATATAGTATGCATACACCCTGGAACCCAACTCCTCATATTCCACCATTTCCACTCTTGAGGGACACATACAACAACACTCACCTACTTTTACTTTCCCTTTTCCCATTCTTCTTCTTCTTCTTCCTCCTCTTTCTCTCTCACACATCAACACATTCTCATAAGCCATAATTTACCAGGAATCAAGCTGTGCTTCCTCCGATTCTAGTAAGTTGTTATTTTCTCCTACCTACCTCTATTTATACGCATCTCTGCTACCTAGTTTCTTACTATTTCTGTCTCTCAAAATATATGTCGTTTTGAGCACTTGCACAATTCTTAATAAACACAATTAATGCATGTGAAAAAGTCTCATATATCCCTAAAGTAATCCAATTACCTATACAAATAAATGCTTGTGCAAGAGATTGTTCACTATCATTAATGAGGGTAAAATTTGAAAATAGTACTCCCTCTGTCCCTAAGTGAGTGTCCAAATTTCATTTTAAGAGACACTGAAAATCTCAACTTTTTGAACAATTTGGTAACAACGATTCATATATAATCTTGTAATCTCCTTTCCAAACCCTTAGTTTTGCACGTATAAAGAAACCGGTGAAAAAAAATTCGAAAAAAAAACGTTTAGGGAGAAAGTTATGTTAAAAAAAGACACTCATTTAGGGACAAAGATTTCTTGAAAATGGACACTCATTTAGGGACAGAGAGAGTAATAAGTATTTTGACAACTCCAAAATGACATGTATTTTGAGACGGAGAGGTATCAATCATTTCCTATTTACTTGAATTCCAAAATTGCTTCTTAATTGCATCCATGGATTCATTCATTTACTAGCCACCCAATTCATCATCTCTTGCTACCTGTGTGTTTAATGATCTATCTCTATCTCTGTCTATATAGTACTCATCATCATCGTCACTACTTAACTAGTTGATTGGTTTCAGTAAATATGGAGGAGGTGTCTGCTCATGATCAGCAACCCAATAGTGATACCACCGTTCCCTTTTACAAGCTTTTCACCTTTGCTGATTCCACTGATTACTTGTTGATGACTGTGGGTTCAATTGGTGCCATTGGCAATGGCCTCTCCATGCCCTTAATGACCATCTTATTCGGCCAACTCATTGATTCTTTCGGTCAGAACCAGAATAACAACGATGTTGTCCGCCAAGTCTCCAAGGTATCTCTCTCTCCCTATATATACACACTTTCTTCCAACTTTTCACTTAATTATTCATTGAATTTTACTACTTGTTCCTTTAGGTGGCCCTGAATTTTGTTTACTTATCTATTGGGACAGGAGTTGCAGCATTCTTTCGTAAGTTACTTCAATCACAACATTGCTCTAAATCAACATCATTTCTTTACCAATAAGTAATTAGCTCTTTCTAGCAAATAATTAAATTTTGATAAATTTCCAATTTTGAAACATAGAGGTGTCCTGTTGGATGGTCACTGGAGAAAGGCAGGCTGCTCGCATAAGAAATCTATACCTCAAAACAATCTTGAGACAAGATGTGGCTTTCTTCGACAAGGAAACCAATACTGGAGAAGTTGTTGGCAGGATGTCTGGCGATACCGTTTTCATACAAGATGCCATGGGTGAAAAGGTATATATATATGTGCATCCCAATTCCTATCCCCACCCCCTAACCAAGAAGCTATACTGATTAATGTCAGTAATATTATATATGGATGGCTGCAGGTAGGGAAATTCACACAGCTCCTGTCCACATTCTTGGGAGGCTTTGTTATAGCATTCACTGAAGGCTGGCTTCTTGCGCTCGTCATGTTATCCTCTATTCCTCCAATGGTGGTCTCTGGTGCAATCATGTCCCTTATTATATCACGCATGGCATCCCAAGGACAAAATGCTTATGCAAAAGCAGCTAATGTAGTTGAACAAACAATTGGTTCAATTAGAACGGTAATTTAAACATATTGATAGTACTTTTATTTATTTCTCTCCGTCCAAGTAGCATTGGCTCGTGACACTTTCAGCCTCAACACTGAAATTTTGGTATATATACTTAGGTTGCATCGTTTACGGGTGAGAAAAAAGCTGTTGCAAAATACAACAAATCTCTCGTTCAAGCTTACAAGTCGGGTGTTAACGAAGGATTGGCTACTGGATTGGGTTTTGGATCTCTCTTTTTTATCATATTCTGCAGTTATGCTTTGGCTATCTGGTTTGGTTCAAAAATGATACTGGAAAGAGGTTACACAGGGGGTCAGGTGCTCACTGTAATTTTTTCCGTCCTCACTGGTTCAATGTGAGTTGTTCGTGGGATTTTTTTATTTTTTTCCTTAACTCTTTTTTTATGTTCAGTGATGTGGTACCAAAAAGTTGATTTTCACAACGTTAATATTGTGCACATTCCAGGTCTCTAGGACAGGCGTCTCCCTGCTTGAGTGCGTTCTCTGCAGGTCAAGCTGCAGCATTCAAAATGTTTGAGACTATTAACAGGAAGCCAATTATAGATGCGTACGACACCAGGGGAAAAGTATTGAGCGATATTCGTGGTGATATAGAATTGAAGGATGTCCATTTTAGTTACCCAGCCAGACCGGATGAGCTAATATTCAATGGATTCTCACTTGTCATCCCCGGTGGAACCACTGCAGCCTTGGTTGGGCAAAGTGGAAGTGGAAAATCAACAGTAATCAGCCTCATTGAGAGATTTTATGATCCTCAAGCCGGGGAGGTTCTCATTGATGGAATTAATCTGAAAGAATTACAGTTGAAATGGATTAGGGAGAAGATCGGTCTTGTCAGCCAAGAACCGGTGTTATTTGCCTCTAGCATTAAGGATAATATCGCATACGGGAAAGACGGTGCAACTATAGAAGAGATCCGAGCAGCAGCTGAGCTGGCAAATGCAGCTAAATTCATTGATAAACTGCCTCAGGTTCAAGAATCTTATTTGAATCATTTTCCCTGTACAAAATTGTTTAACCTCTTGTGAACATTAATGTTTTTATGCCTAATTTGACATTTCAAACGGTTGGCATTTCAGGGAATAGACACCATGGTTGGTGAACATGGTACGCAACTTTCGGGTGGTCAAAAGCAAAGAGTTGCTATAGCCAGGGCAATTCTAAAAGATCCTCGGATTCTCCTTTTGGATGAAGCAACAAGTGCGCTTGATGCAGAATCTGAAAGAATTGTACAGGAGGCACTTGACAGGATAATGGGCAATCGAACAACTGTTATCGTTGCTCATCGTCTAAGCACAGTGAGAAATGCTGATATGATTGCTGTCATTCATCGCGGAAAGATGGTTGAAAAAGGTACAACTTTTTGTCGCCATTGCACATGTTTTCTGCATTACCACTGGTCTTGTGCAATTGCAAGCTCTTTATATTGAGCACAATTACATGTTGTTTTCAATTATCAGGGTCACATGAAGAACTGCTCAAGGATCCTGAAGGAGCATACTCTCAACTTATAAGACTGCAAGACATGAAAAGTGGTTCAGAACAGCAAGGTGGAGATGAATCAGAAGTTTCTAGTGAAATCCGAAGACAGTCAAGTCAGAGAACATTGTCTAAGCGTTCTCTAAGCCGAACATCATCTGGAGTGGGAAATAGTAGTAGACATTCCTTCTCTGTCTCATTCGGTATGCCTACAGGAGTCACAAATGAGTTAGCAGAAACTGAAAGCCCACATAAGAAAGCATCCGCTAATAAAGTCCCACTCCGCCGCCTTGCCTATCTAAACAAACCGGAGATACCAGTGCTGATAGTCGGGACTATAGCTGCTATAATCAACGGTGCAGTAATGCCGGTTTTTGGAATACTAATTTCTAGCATGATCAGAACATTTTACGAGCCCCCACATGAGCTAAGGCAGGATGCGAGATTTTGGGCACTAATGTATATAGTGCTTGGGGTGGTGTCACTTTTAGCTCTTCCAGCACGGTCATACTTTTTCGCTGTAGCTGGATGCAAGTTAACTGGACGGATTCGAAAAATGTGCTTTGAGAAGGTAATTCACATGGAAGTCAGCTGGTTTGACGAGCCTGAGCATTCGAGTGGGGCAATTGGTGCAAGGCTCTCTGCAGATGCTGCTAGTGTGCGCGGTTTGGTTGGAGATGCTCTGGCTCAGCTTGTTCAGGATTCTGCTTCGGCTGCTGCAGGTTTGGGCATTGCTTTTGCAGCAAGTTGGCAATTGGCTCTTATAGTCCTTGCCTTGCTTCCTCTTGTAGCTGCCAATGGATTTGTTCAGATGAAGTTTCTCAAAGGGTTCAGTGCAGACGCAAAGGTTCGTATATATCTTATATCATGAGCTTTATGTAGGAATTTGGCATGAAAATTTCGAGCTCGTTCCATCAATGAATTCTTCCTGAACATTTCCATGCAAAGCATTTTGATATTGAGTTTTTATCAAACTGGTTGAATGTGCAGATGATGTACGAGGAAGCAAGCCAAGTAGCAACAGATGCAGTGGGGAGTATAAGAACTGTGTCCTCCTTCTGTGCAGAAGAGAAAGTGATGGAACTGTATAGAAAGAAGTGTGAGGGTCCCATGAAAACAGGGATACGGCAAGGCCTGGTTAGTGGAGTTGGTTTTGGGGTATCTTTCGCGTTGCTGTTTTTAGTGTATGCAACCATCTTCTATGCCGGAGCCCGACTTGTTGAGGCTGGCAAAACAACGTTTGAGGATGTTTTCCGGGTAAGTAATTTACCAAAATAAGATTCAAAAACTCGCAAACACTTGGTTAGCTGATTTTGAATCAATCATGCATGGCAGGTTTTCTTTGCTCTGACCATGGCAGCTCTAGCAGTGTCTCAATCAAGCTCCTTTGCCCCAGATTCCAGCAAAGCCAAGGATGCTGCTGCTTCTGTGTTTGCCATTCTAGACCGTAAATCCGAGATAGACCCAGTGATGAGTCTGGGATGACGTTAGATAATGTGAAGGGGGAAATTGAACTTCGACATATAAGCTTCAAGTATCCAACCAGGCCTGATATTCAAATCTTCAGAGATCTTACCTTGACCATTCATAGTGGAAAGGCAAGTGATGAAATCCCTTCTCTCTATTTATTTATTTTTTCATTTTTTAAGCATTTGTAATCTTTTTGTTGCTAGCTATAAGGGTGTATAATGAATTTATTAGTATGTACCATTATTACAGACGGTGGCACTGGTTGGAGAAAGTGGAAGCGGAAAGTCAACAGTGATCTCATTATTGCAGAGATTCTACAACCCAGATTCGGGGCGTATTATGCTGGATGGAGTTGAGATCCAGAAGTTTCAACTAAAGTGGCTAAGACAGCAGATGGGACTGGTGAGCCAAGAACCAGTGTTGTTTAACGACACAATCAGAGCCAATATAGGATATGGAAAGGACGGGGATGCAACAGAGGCAGAGATATTAGCAGCTGCAGAATTGGCAAATGCCCACAAGTTCATTAGCAGTTTACAGCAGGGGTATGACACGGTGGTGGGAGAGAGGGGGGTTCAATTGTCGGGGGGACAAAAGCAGAGAGTGGCAATCGCACGGGCCATAGTGAAGAGTCCGAAGATATTACTATTAGATGAGGCGACGAGTGCATTGGATGCAGAGTCGGAGAGGGTGGTTCAAGACGCGTTGGACAAGGTGATGGTGGAGAGAACGACAGTGGTGGTGGCTCACCGGCTGTCAACCATAAAGGGAGCAGACGTGATAGCGGTGGTCAAAGGAGGAGTGATAGTGGAGAAAGGAAAGCACGAGGCACTTATGAATATCACTGATGGTTCTTATGCCTCTTTGGTCGCACTTCACATGACTGCCTCCTCTTCATCTTAGATCGACGACTGTATCTTATTTTCATTCAACGTGTAGCCATTTTGAGAATTTTTGCAACCATGTTCTGGATCTTATGATCAAAGCTCACCAGGCTTTTTGATGTAGAACGAGAAGCAGCGCTGGGAAGAAACTGTGGGACTCGACCCGAATGGCACGGTCGACATCATCGGCACGACCGTGCTGGATTTGGGGCACGACTGTGCCCGGCGCCGCTGAACTTTTATTTTACGTTTATTTCTGTTTTAATGTCAGTAATTTAGGATATCTTGGGTATTTTGTTAAAACAATTTTAGGGTTTTCATTTAGGGTTTCTAGAATATTCCGTAGTAGTATAAATAATTTTGTTAGGGTTTTGTAATAGTTAACTTTTTGATTAATAAAATTATATTTGCCGTTAGTGCATTTTTAAGGAACCCCTGTAGCCGTTAGGCTGGTTGAAACCCTAATTCCTGGATTGGGTTAGGTCAATAATCTCTTTGGTAGATTATTGCTATCTCTTTACAAGGATTTCAAACACGGTTATCCTGAAAGGTTGTATTCCGTTGCGTCAATTGGTATCAGAAAAGGTGCGATCCTTGGAAGATGGCTGGTAACAACGGGAGCAACGACATCTATGATGTTATTCGTTCAATCAATATTCGATTGGATCGTGCTCGACAACAGGAACAATAATTCCCAGCGTTAGAGGACGAAGAACTCGACGAAGCTGACAAGCATGATCGACGTGTGCAGAAATATAAATCAATCAGAGATCTGGATCGAGCAGCAGGAGAACGAGTGGTTAGGCAGCGACATAGTATGGAAGCCCAATTTTATGCTGACAAAGCCGATCACTTTACTGCCGAAATTCAGAAACTGGATGCACGTAGATCTGCAGTTTATAAACGTGCTGAAGAAGAACGTCAGGCTCAGTTTAAGGTATTGTTGCAGAATCTCAGAAATAAAGTGTCAACTCTGAGTCACGAGCAAGTACCGAAGTTGTTACCGAGGAATTTGTAGGACACGTGGAAAGCCTCCAACGTGATCCGCCGGTCCAGAGATTAGAAGATTCAGTTTCGAACGGTGAAGACGACGTTACAGTTGAATCCGCGAATCAGAATCTGGTAATTCAAAGTTTCCAAGGAGAGGAAGTTAGAAATAATTTTCTTTCCGTGGGTGGAGATACAGCTCCAGCGGAAACAGTGCAGGAGGATGGCGAAGATGGTCAGATTCTTTGTCCACCAGAAGCTGTTCTACGAGAAACTGTGCTTAAAGGTAAAATTTATTCAAAATATATTTTCAAATGGAGCGGTAAAATTATCATCATTCGTCCCGTCGCGCGGAAGACTTTGATTTATTCAAAGTATTTGTTTAAGTGGGACGGACTTTTTCAAACATCGGACGAGAACTCGGGGTCGAGTTCTTTTCAAGAAGGGGAGTATGATGTAGAACGAGAAGCAGCGCTGGGAAGAAACTGGGGGACTCGACCAAAATGGCACGGTCGACATCATCGGCACGACCGTGCTGGATTTGGGGCACGACCGTACCCGGCGCCGCTGGACTTTTATTTTACATTTGTTTCTGTTTTAATGTCAGTAATTTAGGATATCTTGGGTATTTTGTTAAAACAATTTTAGGGTTTTCATTTAGGGTTTCTAGAATATTCTGTAGTAGTATAAATACTTTTGTTAGGGTTTTGTAATAGTTAACTTTTTGATTAATTGATTTCATTGTTTGCTTTGGCAACTTTGTGGGTTTTAACCCTAGAAGCCATTGTTGGCTTGTTTGAAGGTTCCATTCCTTCGTTTGTGCTAGATCTTCTGTCGTGGTTGATTCCGCTGCATCAATTGGTATCAGAGTTTGTCCAATTAATATGGATACACCATGTTACATGGTCGCACCGTGCCAAAAAGATTGTCAACTCATTTAGATTAATTTCATTTAAGAGCCAGTTTGACACAGCAATTATGAAATAAATAATCTCGTCTAGTTCAAAAAAAGAAGAGATACTAAAAAATAATTGATTTCGTGTGTCAGTCCATATCCATGTCCATGTCCATGTCCATGTCCATGTCCATCCCCTGAATGAATTGAGAGATGAGCCGACCAAAGATTCTTGTCATCAAGCAAAAATATTTTTTCTTTTTTTAAATAAGAAATAAATACCTGGAAGGAAGGAGGATTGTGTTTGAATCTCAATCGTAGCCCGCCAGCTAAAATCAAGCTAGCTATATACCTCATGATCCTTTATAATATTAAAAAATACTAGTAATATAGTAAGCTTAACTTAATAAATACACAAGTGGCCCATACCCTTTGTTATACTTCTTCTCCTTCTTCTTCTTCTTCTTCTTCTTCTCTCTCTCTCTCTCTCTCCAGAGCAGTCCCCTGGGGATCAATATCTCCATACTCATCTCTTGTAAGTTATAAGCACCTTTTTGGGCTTTATATTTGCCTTTTACTCTGTTTTCCATCTTCTCTTCTTTACCCCTTTTTCCAATGAGTTAGTGTGTGTTCTTGGTGTTGATGCTTCATTTCTCACTTGCCTGCTTTAATATGTCCCTCCCCATTTGTTGTTTATATGCACTTGTAAGTTGCTTCTACCAAATTTGATTGCCTCTCTACATATATAGGAGTATATTTTTAGATTCAAATTAAATTACATGTCCAATCCCTCCCTCCCTTAATCTATTTTGACTATCTTTTGAATCTTGATTAATTTTTAACATCTTTCTTTCCCCATTCCCATTGCCGTTGCCAGCCCCCCAATCTTTTTAATATGGCTTCAATTTCAAAAGTTACACTACTGCTTTTACTTGATTAATTATCTCACCTCACTAGTACTACTACTCTTGTTAGTTTGATATCAGCAACAACAATGGCCTCAACACAGGTGAAAGAGGTGGAGGAGTCCACAGACACAGTCACCCACTCCATCCCATTTCACAAGCTTTTCACCTTTGCCGATTCCACTGATTACATGCTCATGACTGCCGGTGCCATTGGCGCCTTTGCCAACGGCTTGTCCATGCCCATCATGACTATTTTATTCGGCCAATTGATTAATTCTTTTGGACAGAACCAGAACAATAATGATGTTGTCCGTCAGGTTTCCAAGGTAAACCCTTGTATATTAATTTTACCCAATCAAATTAATGTCTCATTGCTTTTCTTGCTTCGTGTCTAGGTTGCACTTGAATTTGTTTACTTGGCCATTGGGACTGGTGTCGCAGCATTCTTTCGTAAGTACATTTACATATAACACCTTCATATAACCACAGCTAACTTTATTTATTTCTTCATATACGTACACATAACACCTTCATATATACTATGCTTTATTAGAGGTGTCTTGCTGGATGATCACGGGAGAAAGGCAGGCTGCACGCATAAGAAATCTATACCTTAGAACAATCTTGAGACAAGACGTGTCTTTCTTTGATAAAGAAACCAATACTGGAGAAGTTGTTGGCAGGATGTCTGGTGATACCGTTCTCATACAAGAGGCCATGGGGGAGAAGGTACCTACATATACATATATATGTTCCTACCTAGTCGGCATTAGCTTTTTACCTTTGAATTTAAAATTTTAAAAGCGTGATCTTGCTGCAGGTTGGGAAATTCTTACAACTAGTGGTAACATTTTTGGGAGGCTTTGCAGTAGCCTTCATTAAAGGGTGGCTTCTTACACTTGTCATGTTATCCTCTATCCCTCTTCTGGTGTTATCCGGTGGAGCCATTTCAATTTTCGTAACCAGAATGGCATCCCAAGGGCAGAGTGCTTATGCCAAAGCAGCAAACGTCGTAGAACAGACAATTGGCTCCATCAGGACGGTAATTATCTCCTATTCCTACTAAATGACCTTTTTCTAATTCTGTGACACAGTGAGGTTTTATGCATGATTCCCATTTTTAACTTGCTAGGTTGCATCATTTACTGGGGAGAAAAAGGCAGTTGCAAACTACAACAAGTCCCTCGTTCAAGCTTACAAGTCTGGTGTTAACGAAGGCTTGGCTACTGGCCTTGGTCTTGGAACCGTCTTTTTTATAATATTCTGTAGTTATGCTTTGGCTGTGTGGTTTGGTGGAAAAATGATACTTGAAAAAGGTTATAATGGGGGTGATGTGCTCAACATAATTGTTGCTGTCTTAACTGGTTCCATGTGAGGAGTTCTTCTTTGATTTACTTGCTTGCTTTCACTGGTTTCAAGTTTAGTTAGATGAGCTGAGTCGACTATTATCGCTTTGCAGGTCTCTGGGGCAGGCATCTCCTTGTCTGACTGCATTTGCTGCAGGTCAGACTGCAGCATTCAAGATGTTTGAGACTATAAACAGGAAGCCAGACATAGATTCATGCGACACCAGGGGAAAAGTACTGGTCGACATTCGTGGAGATGTAGAATTAAAGGATGTCTATTTCAGCTATCCAGCCAGGCCAGAAGAGCAAATATTTAACGGATTTTCTCTCTTAATTTCTAGTGGCACCACAGCGGCTTTGGTTGGGCAAAGCGGAAGTGGAAAATCAACAGTAATCAGTCTCATTGAGAGATTCTACGATCCTCAATCCGGACAAGTTCTTATTGATGGAATTAATCTCAAAGAACTTCAGCTTAACTGGATTAGGAAGAAGATAGGTCTTGTCAGCCAAGAACCGGTACTGTTTGCATCCAGCATTAAGGATAATATTGGATACGGGAAAGATGGTGCAACTGTTGAGGAAATCAGAGCAGCAACTGAGCTAGCGAATGCAGCTAAATTCATCGATAAACTTCCCCAGGTTCCACAACTTTACTCCACTTTGTTACTTGCAGCTGTGGTTTATGCATATTCTGAGTCAGATTTATATGGAAACAGGGACTAGATACCATGGTTGGTGAGCATGGGACTCAACTTTCTGGTGGTCAGAAGCAAAGGATTGCTATAGCCAGGGCAATTCTGAAGGATCCAAGGATTCTTCTCCTGGATGAAGCAACAAGTGCACTTGATGCAGAATCTGAAAGAATTGTACAGGAGGCACTTGACAGGATTATGGGCAGCCGTACAACTGTCATTGTCGCACACCGTTTGAGCACAGTGAGGAATGCTGACATGATTGCTGTCATTCATCACGGAAAGATGGTTGAGAAAGGTATATGATTTTCCAGTCTTACACGCTAGCTAGTTATTCATGTAGATTTACAAGTATTCCATTGCCCGGATCTATGATTTTTCCTGCATGCAAACTTTATTGCATCCATTTGGAAAATGCTTGAATATTGGATGTTTTTCATTCGCCTCAGGGTCACATGTGGAACTACTCAAGGATCAGGAAGGAGCATACGCTCAACTTATAAGACTGCAAGAAATGAACAATGATCCGAGACAAGAGGGTGCAGATGAAAAATTACAAGGTTCGGTTGAAATCCAAAGGCAGTCAAGTCAACGAACATCATACCAACGTTCTATAAGCCGGGAATCATCTGGAGTAGGAAATAGTAGCCGCCACTCATTCTCCGTCTCATTTGGTTTGCCCACTGGAGTGGGTGCCTCAACAACTGAACCTGAAGGCCCAGCCAAGAAATCTTCAGAAAAGCCTGAAAGAGTTCCACTCAGCCGCCTGGTCGCTCTAAACAAACCAGAGATACCAATGCTCATACTCGGAGCTATAGCTGCTATAATAAATGGTGTAGTACTTCCTATTTTCGGTTTACTGCTTTCTAGCATGATCAAAACATTTTACGAGCCACCACATAAATTAAGACAGGACTCTAGATTTTGGTCAATAATGTTTGTTGGGCTTGGAGTGGTAGCACTTGTAGCTTATCCTGCGCGGTCATATTTTTTTGCTGTGGCTGGATCTAAGTTAATAAGACGGATTAGATCAATGTGCTTTGAGAAGGTAATTCAGATGGAGGTTGGTTGGTTTGATGAGGCAGAGCACTCGAGTGGAGCAATTGGTGCGAGGCTCTCTGCTGATGCAGCCAGTGTACGTGGTTTGGTGGGAGACGCACTTGCTCAGCTTGTTCAGGATTCTGCCTCAGCTGCTGCTGGTTTGGGGATTGCTTTTTCAGCAAGTTGGCAATTGGCTCTTATAGTCCTTGCCTTGCTTCCTCTCATAGGTGCCAATGGACTTGTTCAGATGAAATTTATGCAAGGCTTCAGTGCTGATGCAAAGGTGTGTATCTTGATCAAATCATTGGTTATCTCGTGTTTTCTCAGATAAATGAAATTTATTAATTCAATATCTGCATGAATAATGACTATGTATATGGTTGCAGATGAAGTATGAGGAGGCAAGCCAAGTAGCAACAGATGCAGTGGGGAGTATAAGAACAGTTGCATCGTTCTGTGCAGAAGAGAAAGTGATGGAACTGTACAGAAAAAAGTGTGAGGATCCCATGAAGACGGGGATAAGGCAAGGCCTGATCAGTGGCTTTGGTTTTGGGGTATCGTTTGCCCTGCTTTTTCTAGTATATGCACTCAGTTTTTATGCTGGAGCACGCCTCGTTCAGGCTGGCAAAACAACATTCAAAGAAGTTTTCCTTGTAAGTCCCTTGCCTCATCGCAAATATACAGATTACCTTTTACAAGTCAAAAAATTCTGATGGATGTTGTGGTGCTGAACATAAACAGGTATTCTTTGCTCTGAGTATGGCAGCTATAGCAATCTCTCAATCTAGCTCATTTAGCCCTGATTCTAGCAAAGCCAAGGATGCTGCGGCTTCTGTATTTTCTATACTTGACAGGAAATCTGAGATAGACCCCAGTGATGAGTCTGGGATGACATTAGACAGTGTCAAGGGGGAGATTGAACTTCAACATATAAGCTTTAAGTACCCTACAAGGCCTGATGTTCAAATTTTCCGGGATCTTACCTTGACTATCCATAGTGCTAAAGTAGTTAATAATTAACCTCCTTCATAATCCCCTATACTATATATGATGTAATGTAAGCAAGCAGCTCTAACTTGTAGTGATCATTATATTACATGTTATATTTCAGACAGTAGCATTGGTTGGAGAAAGTGGATGTGGGAAATCGACGGTGATCTCACTACTGCAGAGATTTTACAACCCAGATTCTGGGCGCATAACGTTGGATGGAATAGAGATTCACAAGTTTCAACTAAAATGGCTGAGAGTGCAGATGGGACTAGTGAGCCAAGAACCAACATTGTTCAATGACACCATAAGGGCCAACATTGCATATGGAAAGGATGGGGAAGCGACAGAGGCAGAGATATTAGCAGCGGCAGAGATGGCAAATGCCCACCAGTTTATTAGTGGTTTGCAACAGGTATGTTGCATGCATTTCTTATGTTTGATGCTGCATAAGTGGAATATTAATGAATTTGTGTTGTGTTACAGGGATATGATACAGTGGTGGGAGAGAGAGGAGTGCAACTGTCGGGGGGTCAGAAGCAAAGAGTGGCAATCGCAAGGGCCATAGTGAAGAGTCCGAAGATATTACTATTAGATGAGGCGACGAGTGCATTGGATGCAGAGTCGGAGAAGGTGGTTCAAGACGCGTTGGAGAAGGTGATGGTGGAGAGAACGACAGTGGTGGTGGCTCACCGGCTGTCAACCATAAAGGGAGCGGACGTGATAGCGGTGGTGAAAGGAGGAGTGATAGTGGAGAAAGGAAAGCACGAGAAACTAATAAATATCAGTGATGGTTACTATGCGTCTCTCATTGCACTTCACATGACTGCCGCTTCTTCTTCAGTTAATCAAAACTAGACTAGTTAGTTTTGTTATAATCTGGACGGACTATCCAAGTAAGCATTTTGCTGCTGCTGCTGCTATATTTATTATTCTGTAATTAATCTCCGATTATAATAGTCAGCATACATTACATTACATAAAAGAAAATCAGATCCTAAATACGTCAGGCATGACGGCAATGGCAATGGCATAGGGAGAGTGCAGGAGGAAGTAGAATTAGCATTAATACGTGATGCATGACGTTTAAATGATGTTGAGAATAAAGATGTGAATTTTTAAAGAGAAAAAAAAGGAGTGGACAGAGAGGGCCTTTGACCAAGGATTATTCAATTCATCAAGACAACGACCATGACCAGCCTACACGTTTCTATACTCCCAAAAGACACATAATTTTATGCTCCCACCGTCTCGATAGTGCTGAAAATGAAATTGTGTTATCAATATGTTATCTTTGAATAGTCAAACAAGACTAACAACGTTATGGGTAGGCTTATGGGATGGAGGGAGTATTTCTTTCTTATAAAAAGTTCTTGCTATTTCTATAATTTATGCTTAAAAGTCCATAAACACAACATGGCTAGTGAAGCAAGTGTTCATATCCTTAAAAAGTTTGATCATTTTGGGACGGAGGGAGTTTATTATTAGTTGAGGAGACAAACTGAGTAGAATGGAATTTAACTAACTATTCATCATCACTTTCATCGCTGTATGAGTATGATACAAGACCATTTCCCACCTCCTTTGAGTTGGTCGCCTCTGTTTTTGCTTTCTTTGCTTGTGGCTGTGCCGCCTTCACTTTTATAATCATTCCCATGGATGCTGCTGCTGCTGCTGCTGCTGCTGCTTTCTTCTTCTTCCCAACTACTCGTAGTATTTTTTCTTCCTACAACCAAACACAATAATAAACTCCCTCATCAAAACTATCTTCATTTCTCTATTAGTTCAAGCGGTTACTTTGGACTACCCAGATAAGTAATAGATGCAATTGACAACCAACCTGTGGTATAGCAACACTGGATGTTTCCTTAACTTCATGTATAATGGCAGATTGTGCCGCCACAGCAGCCTACAAAATAAAACACTATAAATTAAACAATATCAGGATAAATGACATCACAAGTTTCAGTTCAACACGGCTATCCAGCAAACAAAAACATCTAACTGTAGCATCTCCATCTCAATGGCCAAAGGACTCAGGCAAACAAAATAAAGGTGTGGGTACAAATCCGACCATCAGGTTTCAGTATTTTTCTAATTAAGGAACCAGCACTCTCAATAATTTCTGCTACTTTCTCTCAACACGTTTCACATTGGAAATCAACAGCATTTAGACACCTCTTGCACTTAGCTTTGGTTGTGCAAAAGGCCAAGCTGTAATAGGAGCTTGCCTGACCCAGGATCGTGGGAACCACTACTAACTACTAAGGCGTTGTTCGGGATCACTGAAGGTGCACAGTAGGAGACTGTGAAGCTCGTGGTGGAGACCAGGCTTACTTGGTGACTTGCGCATTTGGCGGAGTCTGAAGACTCAATAATGGCAATTACAAGTATTGGCGAACGTGTATGCAGTAGTACCAACAAGGACAAGAGTTGTGGAATATTGTAGGTGGTAGCAAGACCACACCACCGGAGAAAGAGGACACTCAAGCATTCCGCAAATGGGAAGCCAAAGCCTTATAGGCGATGTACGCGCAAAGATTAGCGTCGAGGAGGAACTATTGGAGCATGTCGAGGATGCTCAGATCCCAAAGAGATATGGAACATATATACGGCGTTATTTTCAAGGATCAACGAGGCTCGTCTACAAATGCTCGAGAATGAGCTAACGTCGCGCAGGCAACAGGATCTAACTATAAGTCAATACTTTCATAAAGTCAAATCTCTATGTCATGAAATCTCAAAGTTAGATCAAGACTCAAAGCTTAACGAGCAAAGGATGAAAAGAATAATCATTCATGGATTGAGGCCCGAGTTTAAGGGTTGGTTACGGCGATTCGTGGTTGGGCCACTCCACCTTCTCTATTAGAATTAGAGAGCTTGTTGGCCAGCCAAGAGACGCTAGATAAACATACATCTACGTCTTCAATGCCAAAGTCGATGGAATCAGAGGAGGCGTTGTTTAGCACCCAATGTCGAGGAAGACAACAAGGACCTGCGGCAAGGTGGAAAAAGAAAGAAGAGATAAAAGATGAGTTGGAAAAGCCAAGGTACAAAGGATGTTGATATGCAAGAGGAGCTAGGATGAGAATGAAGGCAACTCTCGGATAGACGATTGGAAAAGAAACAATGAGTGCTATAATCAGTGGCGTATCCAGAAATCTTAGTGAGGGGGGACGAATTTTGAGGTAACGAGGAAAATAAAAACTGCATGGTGAAAGCTTAAAATTTTAATATCGCATGTATATCTTAGAAACGACGAGTATTTTGAATCAAAATTTATCCTTGAAAACGACATTTAGTTTGAACCGAAAGGACTTGTACCGAAGTTTAAATACTCCCTCCGTCACAAAATGATCTTCACATTTGACTATTCAAACTTTTTAAGGATATGAACACTTGATTCACTAGTCATGTTTGGTTTGGGCACTTCTAAGCCTAGGTTGTAGAAATGTGAAGAATTTTTTGAGACAATGAAAAATGTCAAATGAGAAGATCATTTTGGGGCGGAGGGAGTATGTCCCTAACCACAAGACTCCCTCTGTCCCGAAAAGTTGGTCCCAATTTAACTTTTTATGGTCAATACAAATGAACTCTGACCAAATAATGATTTCAATCCAATCATCCTAGTGAAATTTTAAAAATTGTAATTGATAAATCATTAAGTGATTTATCAATAAGAATTTTTAGAATTTCATTATGATCATTAGATTGACATCAATGTATGGTCAAAGTTCATTGGTGCTAGACAAAAAAAAAAAAAAAAAAAAAGTCAACTTGGGACCAATTTTCTGGGACAGAGTGAGTGAGTATTAAACTACCACGAATGAGATATTTTACATTTTCTTTGTTATAAAATGTTTATACTACTCTTTTCGTCTCAAATTGAATTTTAATTGTTTATTACATGGACATTATGAAAATGATTATTCTTTTATGGAATTTAATGCAAAGACATAAATTTATTTTTGCTATCCACTTTATAAACTTTTTATTTTGCAAGTATATTATGAAATGTGAAAAACAAGTAGTAGAAAACATTTGGTGACAACAATATAAATTAAAAATTAACATTATAAAAATCTTTCATAGATCTTTAGTTTAAAATGGACAATTTATAAAATGTAAATACATTTGAGGGTGGTCAAATTATAAAATGTGAGGGGGGTCAATTGAGATAAGCGCTATTGTTTTTCACAAAAGTTTAAGGGCTTGAGTGGACAAAACGGAAATTTGAGGGGGGTCAATTGACCCCTCTCACATCAATGTAGATACGCCCCTGGCTATAATGTAGTCGCAAAGGGCATTTCTTTATAGACTGTTTGTTCCAGGAGAGGGTTGTGAAAGGAAAAATGCAGTTACCAATCAAGAATCATATGGTAGGGAAGAAGAATGGGACATGGAAGCATCCATCGCCGATATAGAGCTTCATAAAAACGATCCACGAGAAGAAGAATGGTTTGAAGACCATGCATATCCGGTTATTGAGGAGATGTGGATCGACGACGTGGGAAGTGATGAAGAGATCGCCGAGACGCCGACGATGAAGGTCGATGGTTTGAAGATCTGGCAGCAAATATCAATGTTGGATGTGATTATAATCTAGATGGCATGAGCATTATCAAAGCGTTAACGAGCTTGGTCGAAGCCGGCCTAGAAGAAGCGACAATTGGGGTGACCTATGCAAATATGGATGCTCCTAAGCTCGTGGACAAAGAAAAGTTAAAGATTAAGGGGGAGCAACATCAAGACTCAACAGTTGAGCGAGGTATGTCCAGGACACTGAAGCTCTCATCAAGTTATAATGTGTTTTAACTTGAGCTCGCTCGAAATGTTAAAGAGCACAAGCATAAGACACAAGCTTGAGAAAGAACTTTGGCCACAACGATGCTATAGCGAAAAAGACACTTCAATACGGAGTTGATAAGGACGGACTTATGAAGTCGTATCACGATACGGAAGCACAACGCGAGGATGAAATTCACCACCGTCTCTTTTCCTTCCAATGTGTTCTGGACTCTTAAAAAAAAAACGCCTTTCTTAAAGGTTCCATGGCCACCGCCATTGAAGAAGTTTCTAGGTTTGAAACTTGTCAACGCGATTGATGAAGGTTCCGGGCATAGCTGAGAAACCGACTTCGACGAGGATTCCAGAGAAGACTCGTTGGGTTCCTTCACCGACTTTATAAATAAGGGCATTTGTGTTTTCCACAATTAGTCTCAGATGGTGAGAGCCCACGTTGAGCCGAGGGACTGAGATGACCAAGAGATTGAGAATTACTCTTGGGTTGTGTTATGGTGTGGTGAGGTACATAGAGTGTAATATACACTAAAGTGTCTTTTGTAAGTTGTGCTTTGAGTGATTGCACCTTGTCTATTGTAAGTATAAGTGAAGTAAAAATAATAGTGTGAATATTATTATTACTTGTGGTTCGCCAATTGAGGTACGGAAAACCAACAGAAGATTCCTATCATTACCTTCTCGTTTTTGCATGTTTGTACAACACTATTTGTGTTTGGTGAGCAGTGAGAATTTCACCTCAACCCGGTCCAATAAGTGAAAAAATGTATCATAGACAATCGTAGAGAAACCTTCACCCATTAATTTGTCCGTTGGTCAAGTTATTTTATAAAACACTCAAACCAAAATTGGATCAATACTTGCACAATTGCTAATCATTGAAATTTCCAAATATTGGAAATGGACGAACATGAGAAAGTAGTAAAATCCAGAACGTGCATTGACAAACTGCTATCTCACAAATTGATAACAAAGTAAAGTTTAAAGTATTGAGATCTTACTTGGAAACTTCGCAGCTGTTGGGCTTCATCATCTGCCACTTGTTGTTCATATTCTCTCCTTGACTAGACAAAGAAAGAACATTTCAGAAAAGCTTGAATGATAATGAGAAGGCACCAAAAATACTAGAGATTTGTGAGTTTGGTTCCATTTCCTTAAAAGCCACACCATAACTTGATTAACTTTTCAGAATAGAACAATGAAGTCCGGCATAAAAAATAAGATGTCAGAAGTCCTCCGATGATGCCTTAAAAAGGTATATTAACTCGTGAAACTAAGGCGTCAAATACTGGATAAGAAGTGACTTCTACAAGCAGCGGTGGAACTGGCATAGGGACCGTGTGGTACTATGAAGGACCAAGTAAGGTCTATCAGTTTTCAAGCGAGCGTTTAACTACACAAAATGGCCCAACATATCATGCTTTGGGCTTCGACAAAATGAGCCCACACTCAATGCAAGTTATGAGTAAACCTCACCCTCTCCTTATCGACCTTCGGGATCTCCATCTCTCTCACTCTCCTCTTTACCACCATCCCCCCTCCAGTGTGTCAGATCTCCTCTCTGCGAGGA
The DNA here is from genome assembly GCA_026119855.1 of Campanula takesimana. Lineage (NCBI taxonomy): Eukaryota > Viridiplantae > Streptophyta > Magnoliopsida > Asterales > Campanulaceae > Campanula > Campanula takesimana. The sequence continues at coordinate 495,137 of JAOWBW010000116.1, read as the reverse complement.
GTTGGAAAACCACAACTACGACGGACAGCAATAAGTAAGAAAGGTATGGCTGACTTCGCTTTTTTAGCAATAAGTTCTTCTCCAGAAAAACTGAATGGTGGTAACAGAGAACTCATGTAGCGTATAGAGGTAGAGTTGAGTGAATAATTAGAGCACATATATTGTGCATAGTACATAGAATGTGCTGGGATTAGAAACACTGATGTTATTTGTTAAGTTACCAACTCTCTAGAAGCTTAAGCCGTTAGATGGGACCATCAACGTGTATCAAGCTTAACATTCCCCTCACATGCGACTCATCAACATGTAGAGAGTTAAACAAGCATGTCTGACCAAGGCATCACATCCAAACAGGACACAAAGAGTGCAAGCAGGGTGACTAGGTCACTAGAGCTTTCCAAACCTGATGTTACCTAAAATAATTATTTTACATTAATATTATTTTATTTTGGGTTGGACTTATAACTATCAAGATGAGGAGTCCAATTTAGTGTTTTGGGCCTTGGTATAATGACTCATTCGCAATTAAGCCCATCATCAAGCCGTGGCGAGAAGGGGCTTTGGGAGATGAGCGACTTGAATGTCGCCATATTGATAAATCCGGGAAAGACTTTATTAGGCGTGACTTGCGTGCTGGAGGGACCCATAGAATCTGTTATGATTGTAACAGATTTGTCAGAGTTAACGTCCTGTGTTGATATTTGTGCATACCAATCAAAGGTGGACAGCTGTATTTATATCACGAGCGTCACATGCGTTGACAGGCCGAAGGCACGTGGATCCTAGCATGCGTTTGGCACGTTACATCAAAGTATAAAAGGGAAAATCACATTCATTCCAGAGGTACGTCCTAAGTACACACTGAGCACATTTCTTTTTGAGTACTTAATTTTCTTCTCCGTGGACTGATTCTTACGCCGGAGGGGCTTTAGCCGGAAAGCCCCCGGCTCAGTTTACGTGTGTTCTTGTGTGTAGGTTTTACTCAGAGAAAGGAGCCGTATCCCAAAGCTAGACTATCATTTTCGTTGCTGCAGAGGATAATCATTTTTTCTGGTAGCAACAGTTGGTTCCGTTGCCGGGAATTGAACTCTTCTTTGATAAAAACCTTGTGTGTGTTCATCTTTGTTTATTCCCTATTCTCGTCATTAGAAACAAACCTGCTGTTAAACAAAATTTCCCTTAATTTTCCCCTGTTAAAAGTCGATAAATATACGAGCATGGTTACCCCAATCAAAAACGTAGTCTCTGGTTTTCTGATAAATCAACAACATGGCGTTAGCAGCTCTACACCGGGTGGAAATACAGGGAATTCAAGGCCGGATATAGCGCCAGGAGAGGTCATAAGGCAGAGGGCGGACGGAAATTTTTTGGAGACAAGGGAGACTTTGGAGGAGCAGGACGACGATCCTCATCTTAGCCCACCAAGAGAGGAGGATGTCGTTGCGGGTGAAATCGAGCAGTTAAGCAAACAGAACGAGTTGTTGTTGCGGCTAATGGCAAATAATGAAAGGTTGAAGGAATTGGGGCATGTCCCAACCCCCATTCCGCAGACGATAATGCGCCCAGTAGAAAACATCCAGGGGCAAGGCCGTCATGATATCATTGGAGAAGGGACCAAATCAAAGGCGAAGGACAAGGTTAAAGAGGTAATCCCAGAACAAGCACTTCTCAAGGCTAGATCTGGGTTAGTAACAAAGCGTAGGCCTCAAATTGTGATGGAGAATGGTCTGAAGAAGAAGGTTTATTATCAACAAGGGAACGCCCCTGGAGAATCGTTTTATTACGAATATGAAGGAGAGGAGGACACCGCCTCCAATCAAGATGGAGGACATTACTTTGAAGGGAGTCAGTTCAGGGGCCCAACTAAACGCAAACAAGAAGAGGCGGGATTATTGCAAGAATTTGCTAAAAGGCTTGGCAGATTAGAGAAGGGGCAGAAGGATGAAGACAGAGATTCGTTTTTGGCACCCTTTGCCAGATACATTCAGGAGGCGGAGATTGATCCCTCTTTCCGGTTGCCTCATCTGGAAAAGTATAATGGGCATACGGCGGCTAGAACTCATATCGGCGGCTTTGAAGTTACTATGACAATTTTAACCAGAGACGAGGCGAGACGAGGCTTTGCTCTGTCGAACCTTTGCTAGCACCTTGACCGAGCACGCGTTGGACTCGTTTCTACTCCAGCCAGTTGGATCGATATTGGGGTATCATGATTTTAAGAGGAAATTTATCAACAAATTCGGGGCCACTGGGGTCCAACCCGCCGTTAAACAGGAGTTATGCGGGATAAGGCAAAAGGTCGGCGAGGGAATTGCGGGATATACTGATCGGTTCATGAAAATTGCCAACAGAATCTCGGATATAGACGACGGCAACATCATCATGTTGTATATGGCAGGGGTGGCCACGGGGCACTTTAAGAGAGAATTGGGCATGAGGTTGCCGCAAACTTTGAAAGAGCTTTATGAAAGAGTGAGGGGTTATTGTGGCGGTGATGACGTGGAGGAGACCTCTCCTGCAGGAGTAGCACCATCAAAAAAGAATGTGAAGGACAGAATAGAGTTCGTTAATCAAGAGCGGGGAGAGCAGGCGGGAAGAGGGGGATATCAAGGTGGAAGAGGTGGAGGGCGAAATGGGGGACGAGGTCCCAGGAAGATTATCAAGTTCGCCCAATTGAATACTAGACCAAGTGAAATACTTCGGACCGTTCAACTCCCACCAGCTTTCCCGATGCTGGAACGGGCTAGACAAGATCAAAACAGTTTCTGTGAGTACCATCAAGATAGGGGACATATGACAGATGAGTGCTATAACTTGAAAAGAGTCATTCAGATGAAGATAGATAAGGGCGAGTTGCAGGAATACGTGATGCGGGAAAACCAAGTTATCCGCCAAGATGGGCGGAATGTAATACCAGTTATACATCAACCTGTAAGTATCAATCAGCTTAACCAGCAAATTATGACTCTATCACACTCTTTCAACGTTCCCCCATATCCCCCTGAGGAAGAGAGGGTAATTAGTTTTACTAGAAAAGAACTAGCCGTCACTGTTACTCATGTGAGTCAGTCCTTGGTCATAACAATTTACCCTGGGAATAACATTTTACATAGAGTTTTGGTGGACTCCGGAGCAAGTCGCAACATCCTGTATTATGAGGCATTCAAGAAGATGAATTATACTGAGGCTAATTTGGTTCCATATAAAGGGTTTCTGGAGGGGTTCACTAACCATACTGTCAAAGTAAAAGGCACCATTGCTCTAGCAGTAGAAATTGGGGAAGGGGAATTGACCAGGACTAGAACGGTAGAATTTATGGTGATTGATCTGGTCTCTCCCTACAATGCAATCATTGGAATTCCATTCATGCAAAGTTTTGAAATGAAGTTCCCAACTCCTAAGGGGATCGGATGTATCACTAGCAATGTTATGGAGGTAATGCGGAAAAGGTTGGAGATACAGAAGGGAAAAGCGGAAAGCACAAGTTCATTGACTACTGTGTTAGCTAACCCAGACTCCGGAATCAATGTGATTAATGAGGTGGAGACAAATCAAGGATGGGAAATTACGCAAAGTATGCGGGAAGGTACAGCGATGATACCCATTTGCAATGTTAATCAACAAGGCAGGATAAGGGAGACAGATGCATACCGGGTAGAGGAGTCAGGCGACATGAATGAAGTATGGGACGATATGACCTTGTCGGAGCATAACCAAATGAGTTTGGTTTTAGTTCAAGCCGAAATTGATTGGTGATCCAGTGATAGAGGAGGCCATGTCAGATGAGGAGTGTGAAGAGATAGAAGTAGAGACACCAGACGGAAGGCCCATCAGTAAAGATGTAGTGGAAGGGGAAACCTCTGCGGAATCAAAGAAAAGAGTCGGGAATAAAAAAATAGTGATTGATACTTTACAGGTACGGGATGAGCCTGATATCCAGGGCTCAGAGGAGTTGGAAGAAGTGATAATCCATGATAACTATCCCGACCAAAAAGTCAAAATAGGGAGTCAGTTGGAAGCAGGGGAGCGAGAAAGTTTGATTAGTTTCTTGAGGGAAAACGCTGATATTTTCGCATGGAATCCAGAGGACATGAGTGGTGTTGATGAAAATATAGCTTTGCATTGCCTGAATGCAGATCCTAACGTGGAACCGTTTAAGCAGAGGGTCAAGGCACCACATGATAAGCGGGTTCATCGGAGAGCTTTGTCGGTAGGCGATTGGGTTTTAAGGAGCATGGAGGCATTAGGTCCTAAGCCAGGGTTTTGCAAGTTGGATCCAAAATGGGAAGGTCCATATCAAGTGGACAAGATTGTGCGGGAAGGGAACCTACAGGCTCAAAGAAAAGGATGGCAAAGAAGTCAAGAATGCATGGAGTATTGATCACCTGAAGCGATACTACCCATGAACTGGTTAGCTGGCTCTTTGATTTCGGATAAGTTATTAAGAATCTTATGTTTCCTTTTTTAATTTTCCCTAAAAATGGGCATGGATTTGTTAAGACCGTAGTATGTCGTTTTCTCTAGTTCTTAACTTATGAAACTAGTGCCTTATGTTCAAAAAGGGCTATCATCAAATCAATTCAGAGCAAGTTAAGAAATTTTAAAATGATAGCAAAGTTATATTGAACGATTTGATATATATATATAAAGCGTTTTAACCCTTAATATATACGGTTGTCGTTTAATTAATTATCCTGTATCGGCTTGAATATATGCGGAAAAGTTACTTGTACAAGCATGTAAAAAAGGTAAGAAAGTATAATTTCTGTTAAAATTCAAATCTTATCATAAAGCTCTTCCGTACAAAATCATTTTAAGCTAATAAAATATGAGATACAATGAGATATTGGTTGTTATGAGCATTACATTTATTGATATGAGTTTGTACTTGATTATATTTTTATCATTATGAATTGCGACATACACAGTGTAGTATAACCATATTTTTGTTTGAGCAATGAAATGAAGGTCAAAAATCATAAGCAAAATTGAATGCCAAGAAAAGGATGAAGACCCAGGGTAAGCAAAAGATCAGTTGTTATATGAACAAACAAAAGGGTGTTTACACATTCAAAAACCCCAACCATAAGTCGCCACCTACACAGCGACATGAAAGACAGAAAAAGAGAACAAGCTTGCAAAACGACAAAAAGAAAACAAAGAGAAACAAAGGAAACCACTATTTTTACGGGAAGACAACCACAATAACCACCACCCTAGAACCGCCGGCCCCGTCATCACCCTCATCATCACCTTCACCACCAGAATCACCATCGTCATCTGGGTTTCCCGCCGGCGGCAACTGGTCACCTTCCCCTCCGGCTTGACCTTGAACACCTTCATCAGTCGAGGCGTCAACATTCACATTTGCGGCATCATGATCTTCATTAGTAACATCTTCACCTGGAACAACAAGATTTTCATCCCCTTCATTTTCTTCCTCTTCTTCCTCATCCGGATGAGATGAACGGTCGTTGGACGGAATTGAATCGTCGGAATCGCTGGAAATGATGACGGGAGATTTAGGCGTTGCGTTGCTATCTGTCGGAGAAGGCTCCGGCGGTGTAGGGGGTAAAGGTGGATAGGTGGCATCGGAATCCCACCCACCCATATCATGGTCTTGCGGGTTAGTGGAGCTCGAAGACATATCTAAGAAAGAAGGGTGATGTTGAAACTTGGAAAAGAAAATGACAAGGGTGGCCTTTAAATAGCCAAGGAAATATGAGGGGGTGAAGTGAGGAAGAAATAATGGAGAGTGACAAACCATTAATATGAAGTGATAGATGGGGTTATCAAACGTCAAGAACCCCTCGCCATTATGGAAAGCAACCGGCGCATAGGGAGTTGACGTGGGTCTTGAAAGGACGTGCCTAATCATGATTATATTACCGTCACTGGCTTAAAAATTTGAATAAGATGTGGAAATTTTTAAAGGTTACTTGTATAAACCTTTAAAAGCAAATGTTACTTGTATAAACATTTGCGAGATGTGAAAATTTTTAAAGCTAACTTGTATAAACCTTTAAAAGCAAATGTTACTTGTATAAACATTTGCGAGATGTGAAATTTTTTAAAGGTTACTTGTATAAACCTTTAAAAGCAAATGTTACTTGTATAAACATTTGCGAGATGTGAAAATTTTTAAAGGTTACTTGTATAAACCTTTAAAAGCAAATGTTACTTGTATAAACATTTGCGAGATGTGAAAATTTTCTAAAGGTTACTTGTATAAACCTTTAAAAGCAAATGTTACTTGCATAAACATTTGCGAGATGTGAAAATTTTTAAAGGTTACTTGTATAAACCTTTAAAAGCAAATGTTACTTGTGTAAACATTTGCGAGATGTGAAAATTTTTCAAGGTTACTTGTATAAACCTTCAAAAGCAAATGGTACTTGTATAAACATTTGCTAGATGAGAAAATTTTTACAGGTTACTTGTATAAACCTTTAAAAACAAATGTTATTTGTACGAGATATGAAAGGAATGCCCATTATATATGGCGGCATATGCATTACAGGAAATGAAGGAATGCCCATTATATATGGCGGCATATGCATTACAGGAAATGAAGGAATGCCCATTATATATGGCGGCATATGTATTACAGGAAATGAAGGAATGCCCATTATATATGGCGGCATATGCATTACGGGAAATAAAGGAAGTGTCCGAACTATATATGGCGACCTACATATTGTAAGAGGAAGGAGATAAACAAAATGAGGTGCCAAATAAAACTAGTAAAAACATGGCTTATACTACGTGCCTTAAAGCTACAAGCAGAATGAAAGTAAAAGAAAGCGAAATTGAAAAAAACGAGATTGCCTAAAGACAAACTCCCTTTTTCAAAGAGGAGTATAATAGTAAAGATACAGAATAAGTCATTACAGAACCAGAAGTACACCTGTTCAAATAGGTAAACATAACGCAAAGTGTAACAAGAGGTTTAAATTCCACAAGTCGAAAATCAAAAAGGAACAAAACTAAAGATAGGAAGGCAAAAGCATTGATAAACTAAGAACTTGCAGGAGGGTCTTCTTTGGAGATTGGAAGAATGGCTTCCCGGGCAGCGTCAAGTGCGGCATTCTTTTCCTCACATAATGATTCCCACAAAGTGACAGCATTTGGTTCAAGAATTGGGGGAGGAGTCCATTTGGAACGTTTGAAAAGAACATCTTCACCTCTTAAATTCTTAAGCTCCTCCAAAGAATAGGGAACAAGAGAATGACCTTGGCGAGAATGCTCACTATAGATAGGCTCTGAGCCCTATTTGGCCAAACGCTCAATAGTGATGGCGGGAATATCTTCACGATCAGCAGCAGCAGCTCGCATCACCTGTAAGATAGATTGGTCACCAACCTCCATGGATTCAGCAAGGGCAATAGAGGCCTGTTCTTTTGTGTATTTCAAAGCTTCAACTTGGGCGGCAAGCTCGGTTCTGATGTTTTGATTCTCATCTTGCAAACGTTGGTTGTGATCCTTTAAACGTTGATTATCACCAGTTAAAAGACCAATGCTAGCTAGATGATCTTTCTTGGCGGCATCAAATTAAGTCTTAACCGCCTCAAGTTCCTCCTGCAAAGCTTTCTTTCCCTCAAGGCTTTTTCGCAAATCTTCATTAGAGCGTTGGAGTTCTTTGATGGTGGCATCCCGCCGGCCCAATTTCTTAGTCAAACCCTCATGAACTTTGGAAGCCTTGCGCAATAATTCCTCATTATCATTCAGTTGAGAGGTAAGACGTCGAACTTTGAAATGGTAAGCTGTCAAAGAACTGCCCAACTGCAGCATGGAAAAATGATAAAGAATGAGACGTAGCAAATAAGCCCGAGGTAAGAACTATGAAAGTAAACAAAGCATACCAAAGAAAAGTTAACTCCTGCTGCACAATAGAGGTCATCATTATCACGGTCTACCATACGATCAACTTGCAATGTATCGGCGGCTCGTTTCGAAGACGCACAACCAAAAATAATATCAGGATCATCGAGTGGCGAGGTAATCAAGCCTTTTAAGGGCGCTGATCTGTTAATGGCTTCCTCATTAAGTATACTGAGGGCTTCAGAGTCAGAAGGCTTGGTAAAGTCATTTTGCAACCAACTCGCCTTACCAATATTTTGAGGGAGATTCATGGAAACTGATGGTGGTAAAAAAGAGTGGGCACGATCATCATTGCTAAAATCTTCAGTAGCAAGATGCTCCCCCAAAGTGTCATTAAAAAAATCTTCGACATCATCAGAATGACCTGCGACATTAGAAATATTGGGATTGGAAGGGGCCTGATTCAAAGTTTCATCATCAGCAATTCTTGTTGAAGAGTCAGAAGGGAAATTTTCAACAGGGGGCTCATTTGGCGTTTGAGATGGAGCAATGGGGGAAATTCTTTCTGATCCTTCATCCTCTTCAATTTCTTGAGTTCTCCTTTTTCTTTTCAAAGACCTAGCGGCCGACTTACGGGCAAGGGCGGCTTCGGCTTTAGCGGCAAGAATGACATCAACATCTTTCCCGCTATTAGAAACAGGCAAGTCTAAATCTTCTGAAAGATTACCCAGATCTCTAGCAAGAGTCTCAGATACTCGCCGACGAAGTGATTCGGAAGTCAAGTTAGCATTATGGCGAGAACCAGAACTCATTTTCCTTTGCCCTGGAGAAAAAATGATGTATTAACATGATTTGAAAAATGAAAGAGTGATATGAAAAATAAATAGATAAAGTATAAGATTGAGAAAACGTACTTAAAACGTTATGCATGGCAGGACAATGTTTCCCAGGAATCCCGCACAAGCGACATTCAAAAGATAACAAACCCTCAGAATGAATTTCCCATCCGGCATAACAAGTAGGATAACGTATAGGGACCCGGGGTTTCACAAGTGGAAAATTATCAGAGAGACCAACTTTACATAATAAACTCCTATCCCGCAAAATTTGCCACCATGATATTTTGGCATTTGGAAAATTAAGAATGTTTGAGAAAATCTCCAGAATCCGGGCCTTCATCCTTTTTTTCATCATCATTTAAAGGCTTCCTTTTACCAAATGATGTTTTTAAGGGGCGAAGATAACAAGGGTGAGTCCATCCTGAGTGAGAAGTAACGAACAACGGGTTTTCTTTCCAGTTGTGAACTTTGTCGGGAAGAGGAGTAAAAATTTTGATTCCAGGTCTGTATTTTAAAGACATTATTGCCTCCGAGGTCCCGTCATCAAACTTGGTTTTATATTTGTAACTTAAAAAGAAATAAGCAAGGAAAGGAAGGGAAGGTTCCCGGCGTAAGGCCCTACAAACCTCTATGAAACAAGTTATTATCCTGATGGCATTAGGATGAAGCTCAATAATAGCGGCTTGGAGTTCATGAAGAATATGGCTAATAAAAGGATCTATGGGAAACCTAAGTCCCGCTTCTAACTGAGAAGGATAAACGATTACCCCATCTTCTCGTTTTCTCGCTACTTTCAGGGAAGTATCTCCTTCAAATGGCTCTATGTGATAATTCACATAATCTATCCCGTATTTGGTGTGCCAAGGCGTGATAGGATGCCGAACAAGTGACAAAGCGGGTTGGGAAGCATTAACCTCTTTATTGATATCTCTATTAACAGAGGATGGACCTGGATTATTATGGTCAGCGGTACTACGGGAGGAAGATTCACTCGTTGGATTTGAAGAATCAGGTTGGGGCGGCAAAGAAGCTTTATTAGACATCCCGCCTGAATCAAGGGGAGAAAAGAGAGTTTGATTATGAAGACCTTTTGGGGTCAAGTTAGGAGACACCGAACTTACAACATTATCCCCCATAGATTTATGGTATATGTTACAAATATGTTGACAAAGATCTCGAGAATTGAAAAAAGTATGCGACATAGGAGCCGCTCTATTCATAACAGAGCGGCCTTTTAGCTCAAGCGCGTTTATAATGGCGAAATCAACTTCATAAGAAATCATGATACTTTTCAACTCTTCTAAGGGCATCCTTATCCACTCCCCTCTATCTCTTTTATAAAAACCACCGGATTTATCGCATCGACCAAATCTGATTTTCCTAACACACATCTTAGTTCTCGCCATTCAACAGGAAAGAATTGAACAGAAAAAGCGAGAATGTAAAGACAATCGAGAAGAGGATACCTGATAGACGCGGCAAAGATCAGAAGAACGAGTGATGAGTATGTGAGGTTCAAAGGCGAGCTAGGAAAGAAACCCAAAAATCCACCGGCGAATTCAAAAATTGAAAAGTAATGATGAAATAAAATCAACTTCCGAGCAAGTTTTCGGCGATTGACTGGAGAAATCGGCTAAAATCAGAAAGATAAGAATGTAGGGATTTGGGGAGAAAAGTCTAGATTTTGGAAGATGATGAAGTAAAACTCAAAGATTTTGGGAGTTTTATAGGTCTAGGGGCTTAGTGAGATCCCCTCAACAAGGGTCATAAAGGTAATTTCAAAAACTCTCCCTCTTCTTCGTTTAATAATAAAGTTTTATGAGGCGGAAAAACATTTATAAGTAACTTATATTTAAAAAAAAATATATATATATATATATAAATTATAAATTAATTATTTCTCTAAGAGGCAATTTAACAAAATTTCTCGCTGAAACCATGAATGGATTACATCTCGAAATTGGGGGCTTCTGATGTTACCTAAAATAATTATTTTACATTAATATTATTTTATTTTGGGTTGGACTTATAACTATCAAGATGAGGAGTCCAATTTAGTGTTTTGGGCCTTGGTATAATGACTCATTCGCAATTAAGCCCATCATCAAGCCGTGGCGAGAAGGGGCTTTGGGAGATGAGCGACTTGAATGTCGCCATATTGATAAATCCGGGAAAGACTTTATTAGGCGTGACTTGCGTGCTGGAGGGACCCATAGAATCTGTTATGATTGTAACAGATTTGTCAGAGTTAACGTCCTGTGTTGATATTTGTGCATACCAATCAAAGGTGGACAGCTGTATTTATATCACGAGCGTCACATGCGTTGACAGGCCGAAGGCACGTGGATCCTAGCATGCGTTTGGCACGTTACATCAAAGTATAAAAGGGAAAATCACATTCATTCCAGAGGTACGTCCTAAGTACACACTGAGCACATTTCTTTTTGAGTACTTAATTTTCTTCTCCGTGGACTGATTCTTACGCCGGAGGGGCTTTAGCCGGAAAGCCCCCGGCTCAGTTTACGTGTGTTCTTGTGTGTAGGTTTTACTCAAAGAAAGGAGCCGTATCCCAAAGCTAGACTATCATTTTCGTTGCTGCAGAGGATAATCATTTTTTCTGGTAGCAACAAAACCCAAGCTCTCATCCCATGTTTAAGTTACCACCTCATTAAAATCTAAGTTGTTGGGTAGGGACCCTAAAATGTAAATCAAGCTTAAAATCATGTATATGCTAAAGCATGGTTTTTGTTATGACTACATGATATAAACCAACACGAGAAACAAATTTTACAAAAAGATATAAGCCAAAGCGGGAAACAATTTTTCTTATAAAGTTGGGTAATGATGATGTTACTGAGAATAACAATAAATTAAGGCTGTCTTAAAATTAATGAAAATTCGAAAATTAAAACCGGGGAAGTGGTAAGTCGAGTCTTGTGACGGCAATATTCTATAAGATAAAATGACTTTTCAGTTTTTGATAGAATCACTTCAAATCAAAAACTTACGAACAAAATTTGATTTGGAACTTCTGCACTATCAACTTTAAAGAGGAGGGAGAATGCTTAATATGCTTTCACAAACTGAATATCAGATGCTGGAAGGTTTGGATAGAATGAATTGTCAACTAAGGGGGACCTATTTATACATTTAGAAGAATTTTAGGTGCCTTTTAGGGAATAGGCACATTTCTGATCGGGTGAATCCTGACCGTCTGATCGCACCTGATCGAGGAACTAGATTAAAAAAACGGGCCCCAATCCAGTGCAAACGGGTGTACCGTCTACAAGCGAACCGACCCGCTTCTGCGCAAAGGGATGCGGACCGCACGGATCCGATATGCAGCTCGACCGAACCACTTCAACCTAAACCCGGCTCGATCCCTAGTCCTCACGAGCCATCTATGCACAAGCTAAGCCATCGAGCTGTTAAAGCTGGGTAAAACTTTTAAGGTTCCTTAGCTCCTAGCAATGATACGAAGTGCAAAGTGTGCCCTAAAGCGCCTTGTGGGTGAGGGTGGGAATGTTGCTTCACACCATCCTTGCACCTAATTGGGCTAGTTAATGGGTAACTAGGTTGCCAATTGGAGGAAACCCCGTGATTATCTCCTACTTGAATGGATGCACTTAAATATAGGCTTATCTCTCGCCTTGTTTCATCAATGCAGGATAAATGGCTCTCCATATTCCCAAAATCTTCAAATTCCATTGTTAAGTTATAGGCTCATTCACCCGAAAATGGCTTTAAGCGAATAAATGCATTTTCTTAATTTACTCAAAAACTTTTCATTTAATTAAACTCGTTTGAAAGTGGGGTCAAAACCTAAGTAATGCGAGAAACAATTTATTTTTCAAAAAGAGTTTGTGTAAAGGTGCATGACTGGAGATTGATAACTCAATGTCCCAAAAAGTTGTTCTCATTTCTACAACAAAAAGTTTGAATAGTCAGATAATTTAGGGAGAGAGGGAGTATGTAAAAAGAGAGCGTCACCATTTCGAGTCTATCAAGAAACTCAGTTTCGTCTTCATCCAAGGCTTTTGGTGGTCCTGCGACAAGACAAGAGTAATGGTTGTTGGAAACATAGGGAATAAAAAGAAGGTTTGACAATGAAGAAATAAGCAGGCTACTGGTGATTGACCCAACAAGAAAAGGTGAGGAGAAGAGAAGGGATGGGGAGAGTTACTATGCTTGAAGCGGTCATTAAATTCAGCATCTTTCTTGTCCTTATTCTCCTTCAAAATCTGCAACAAAACAAGAGTAAAAGATAAGATTCATGGAGGAAACCTAAGAACAGAAAACAAGGGAAGGGAGTAACCTAACCTCGAAGAGAGGCCTATCTCGCTGGGCAGTACCATCCTCAACTCTAACACCACGACTTCTCTTGGCTTCCTCTAACTGTAACCGTTGAAAGGAAAACTCAAAATTACTCCCAAACATTAATGGCAATAATATTACTCCTACCTGATTTTCGGAAACAAACTTCATCAATCGAATCGGAGGAGGAAACCCATCGTCCGCCATCTTTCTCGCTCTCGCTCTCACTCTCACATAACCTAGCGTCCGCCACCGTGACTCATTTGCTGCACCCAGTTTTTAGTTTTTACTGTTTCTATTCACACCCATACCTTATATAACTGCACCTAGATTAATGCATGACCCTTTTTTTTTTGAAATATAATGGATGAGGGTTTGGAGTTCATTCATTATACTTTCTTAAAAATAAATTGTACTCCTTGTTTCTCATTCCAGCTGTATAATATAATACTCTATCCGTCTCATTTAAAATTGCAAAATAAAATTAAAAAAAAAAAAAATCGTGGCACAAGAATTAAAGGAAAAAGTGAAAAAGGTGATGTGTTGTGAGTATTAATATTTGAGTGGAAGAGAAAAAGTGAGGTAAGAAATAGTAAGAGCATCCACAATGGAAGCTTTTTATTTTTGTAAAAGAGCTCTTTAGAGCTTTTTACCATTGTGAAACTCTTTTCTTTAAAAAGCTCTTTGGCTAAAGAGTTGCTCTTTGTAAGTAATGAAAGAGCTCTACCATTGTGAAAGTTTTTAAAAAACTTTTTTATATAGTTTAAAATGATTTGGCATATTGAAAATGTAAAAATGCTTTCTAAAAAAAGCTCTTACAATTGTGGATGCTCTAAGTGGATTAGTTGATGTGAGTAAGGCAAGTGGGTCCCACAAATTAAAAATTATTAAAAGCTTTCTACTTTTGGATTTTGCAATTTCTATAGGACACCCAAAATGACAAGTTTTGCAATTTCAAATGGAACAGATATAGTATTTTATTACTCCTTAATGATTGTATTTTGATAAAAAAAGTTCTTCACATTTCTAAACTTTAGGCTTAAACAAAGCATGGCTAGTGAAGCAAATGTTCATATCTTTAAAAAGTTTGAATAGTCAAACGCGAAGATAATTTTGGGACGGAGGGAGTATGTCAGTGCTATATTTAGATTTTTCATAAATTTTTTTTATCAAGACACACCGAAAGTGAAAGTGCACTCCTAACTAAATAAATAATCAAACTGTTTTCCATACCCATGGGCATGGCACATAATAATGATTAATTTTTTTCTCAAAATAACACCTTTTAACAAACTGTATTTACCAAAATAACACAAATATTGGTCAATGAACTAGGCTCCGTTTGTTTCGCGTAAAACAATTTCCGGAAAATGATTTCCCGTAAAATGTTTTCCCGAAAATGAAAATGTTTTCCGGAAAATGACATAAACATGTGTTTTGGTTGTTTGGTAAATTTAAGGAAAATATTTTCATATGAAAATAATAATAATTTAATATGAGGAAAAGAATTATTATGAGAAAAAAATTGAATGTGGGTGGAGATTTTGGGTTGGGGTGGGATGGGTGGTTGTGGGGGGGGGGGGGGGTAGGTGGGGGTGGCGTGGGGGAGGTGTTCAAAAATAATTTTAATATGAGTATTTTTTTATGTTTTTTTTTTTTTTTTTTGGGGGGGAGGGGTGGGGGTAGGTGGTAGGGGTGATGGGGTAGTGGGGGTAGGGAGCGCGAATGTGGGAGTTGTTAGAAAATAAGTTTAATAAGAGTAAAAAAAAACTTGGTGGGGGTGGGTAGGTGAGGGGTGGGTGGGGTAGTGGGGAGCGGGGGAGGTGTTCAAAAATAATTTTAATATTAGTGATTTTTTTTTATTTTTTTTTGGGGGGGTGGGGGGGTGGGAGGTGGGTGGGGTGGTGGGGGTAGTAGGGTAGTTGGGGGGGTGGAGTTGTTCATTTATTTTTTTTAATATGAGTGAAAAGAATTTTTATTTTTTTATTTTTTTCATTTTTTTTTTTTGGGTGGGGTGGCTGTGGAGTAGGGTGGGTGGAGATGTTCATTTTTTTTTTAATATGAGTGAAAAGAAGTTTTTTTTTTTTTTTGGTGGGGTAGGGTGGGGTGGGGTGGGTGCTGGGGTAGTTGGGGGTGGTGGAGATATTCTTTTTTTTTAATATGAGTGAAAATATATATATATTTTTTTTGGGTGGGGTGGGTGGGGTAGGGTGAGGGTGGGGTAGGGTGGGGGTGGGGTGGGTGCTGGGGTAGTTGGGGGTGGTGGATAGGATGGATGAAGAGGGTGGTGTTAGAGGTGTAGTGGGTAGGGTGGGGTTTTATGGAGAGTTAGGTGTGAGTGAGAGAGTTAACATTTTCCGGAAAATGATTTACTTAGTAAAAATCAGTAAGTCATTTTACTTAGAAAAGAGGGAAAACCATTTTCCGGAAAATATTTTCCTCATTTTTCGGTGCGTAACAAACACCGGAAAATGGGGAAAACATTTTCCGGAAGTTATTTTACGCGAAACAAACGGAGCCCTAGTTTCTTGAGTTTGCAATTGGCATTAGAGAATTGTAGGCTTGCCCATGAGACAAATCTTAACCCACTAGGTGTAGATTTTTGAGGCTGAACTTGCGAGATCCATGTCTGTTGTTCTTAAACAACAAAAACTGACCAAACAAAAGAAAAAACAACTTTTTCTAAGCAATATAAAAATATTGACTGGCCATCCATTAGTTAAAACTGTGAGTTTTACTATCTCTATCTATCGGAATCAAAAACTTTTACAGCACAAAGGAAAGAAGCCAGTAAGTAACAGGGCTTATTTTGCTATCATCAACTTACATTGAACAAAACTCAACTTGAACCAAGTGCCTACAACTTACATCCTGAAATGTTTACCAACAACGATGACAAAAGTTGGCTGTCATTAAGCAACTAACTAGATGCAAAACCGTCTACGTCTATCTGAACCCAACATAGATACTTCCGCCAGCCAACACACAGTGATCTCAGCCTTACAGCAATGTCCTCTGCAATCCTGTTATTTATATGATTCTGGCCAAGGACAAAGGTAGGCAATCTTCCTACTAGCTGTTAAAAGAGAGAAAAAAAAATATGTGATCAGGAAAGTTACCAACACCAGCAAGATCACCATATCATATGATATAATAGCATAACAAACAGTATGATGAACATACTTCCAGTAACACTTGGAGTGATGAGTCAGCATTGCCAATGCACTGTCAATTGATTAATTATGTACCAGTGAGAATAAGGTTTTGTAACGACCTGAGCCCGAAGGTCCGGTCCGCTACGCAAGCACCACGCACTGGCCCAATGAATACGAATATCTTGGGTCCATTGGCTTACCGCAGGTCCACCGAAAAATCCTTAGGCGTATTGGTATTAATTGGTAATTTGTGCTACTTTAATTACCCCTCCTATTTCTTATTCCCCACCGATGTGGGATGTTACAGGTTTAGCGCTGTGCATTCCACCTTTAGAACCATATTTTAACAAATTAGCAACTGGCATGGCCTCACTGAATAAATGATTACTCTTCAAACGACTATAAATTGACAACATGGGTAAAGAGGTTAATTTGTTGTCTGTAAGTTGAGCATCAAAGTTGAGCACAAGATCCCGTCTAAATCATTATCTGGTGTTAGTGGACAATAGAGGTAGAAAGCCCGTATAAGAAATGCTAAAGAAGACCATAGTGAAGAGCCAATAGAAACCTTGTCCTGCAAATAAGAGGAGAAGAATGACCTGATGACGTCCAGGAGCGACTAAAGACAGCACACCACAACAAAATATGCCCAACCACAAATAAAGCCTACACCAATTCACAGTGTGTATATACAGGGAAAACAGCAACCTCCCCTCAATCAGGCAATGCAGGAGGAGGTGCTCAGTGCTCACAAATATATTATGCCTTTTACTCAATACACATATGACCAGAGATAGGGCTCTGGTCATATGTGTATGAAGCCAATGGTAATTTCTTTGACTACCACCCTCACTCCTTGTGGACCTCCCGGCTCCCAGAAGTACATTTAAGTCCTATTCTAGGCATCTGTACTGACTTTGGTCAACCAACTGGTTTTGTTATGTATACAAGTTCATCATTGGCATGACCTGCATACATACGCAAGGGTTCTTTGAGTAGAAATACCCTCAAATGTTGCGAAGTTAAAATAATTGCTCTCGGTTTATGCTTAAACACACACCCCTCTTCCCACCACCACACACACACGCTAATAAATACTACTCATGTGTCATAAAGGGTTGTCTTTGCCTGTTCAAAATCAATTTGTAATAGTTAATTATAATTGGTAAAAAGACGTGCTTGCTTTCTTAAACTGAAATTTGAAGTAGATAATACATTTGATGTAATTCATAAAAGTTGATATACTATTTTCTGCAGGTAACTAATACTCCCTCCGTCTCACTCAAATTAGGACAATTTGCCATTTTAAGTGTCCCACTTGAAATAGGACAACACTAAAATAGAAATGTTTTATCAAGTCGGACCTACTTTCACACTCACAACAACTTTCCACTTATCATTCCCTACCCCACTTTCTCTCTCCTACATCACTTTTCATACTCACTACACATACTCAACTAACACCTTTTCCTTAATCCCCGTGTCGGGACTCGGGAGAGACCGAGAGAGAATCCTATTTCGAGTGGGACGGAGGGAGTATGTAACTCATAAAAGCTGTTATGTTGATTTCTACAGTTAAATAATGCAAGTGAAATGCAGTTGCGAAGCCAGAATTTTTAGGTATGGGGGTCGAAATTGATTTAGGAATAAATTTATCAACTTTCAATCCAAATTTAGCATAAAGGTGTCACAGTAATCATTTAGTGCAAACTTTATTTCAAATTAAGGGGGTCAAAATGTAAAAATCCATTGTTGGTCCATTGTTGGTAGTAGTAAAATGACATTTTCTAAATTATTGAAAGCACTAAATTGTACATTCTCTAAAATGGAAGGGGGTCAAATCTTGCCATAAAAGTGGCTTCGCCAGTCGTCAAATGTCACCCCAAATCAGGTGACATTGGTTTTGAAAGTCAAAAAATTGATTTGTTCTATGGGATGGAGAGAAAGATAATAAAAAGAGACTTCATTCAGTTTTCTTAAAGACACCAGACTAGTGAAAAAAAATCACGACATCAAAATGGATAATATAGAAAAGAATAGGCAGGAAAAAAATTGTTCAATGGCCATTAGTGCAATTATACTCCAAACATATGTGTCTGGAGAGCATCATACACTTTTAATAATCCATCAGTCACAAATTGAATGACCATTCTTGTCCCAAAATGAATGACCTTTTGAAACTTTTACATCAAAAATGTCTCTAAATGATTTTTTTCAAAAAAAATAAAAAAATCAAG
Organism: Campanula takesimana; assembly: GCA_026119855.1. Lineage (NCBI taxonomy): Eukaryota > Viridiplantae > Streptophyta > Magnoliopsida > Asterales > Campanulaceae > Campanula > Campanula takesimana. The sequence continues at coordinate 476,771 of JAOWBW010000116.1, read as the reverse complement.
AGTCCTTATATTTTTGCAACACTAAAATTTTGAAAGTGAATAGCAAGAATGTTTATGATTTTTTTCTATTAAAAATCATCATTTTCAAAATGACCCTTAAATTCAAAACCATTCATTTTGAGACGGAGGGAGTTACATTTAAAAAGGCTATCATGTTCTGATGTTTCCTTCCATTGCAAATGCATTGGCATGGCTAAACAAACAACGTAAAACATACTTCAGAGTCGATAATGATACTATTTATGCCTCTCAGTCCAGACAGATCATATCATCATGGAAAAAGAAATGGGTTGGGGAGTGGGCTAATTCTGATAATAATGCAAGTGCATACCTTTTCTTCCCTGTTAAAGCATCTTGCAATTAAACCCATCATGCAAAAGCTGGTTAATTGCTTCCCTAAACTTGACATAATCATCGACTGTATTGTAAACTTGATGAGATATGCGGGCATACGCTGTAATACAACTACCATCCCCCTCGGCCTCGTGCTTTTTTGGTGCCTGGTAATGAAGAGGAACTTCCACATCAAATTGGTCTCGCAAATGAGTTCTCAATTTCACTGCGTCACTGTCACTTAGTACCCTCAAACTAGAAGGCAAACCAACCATAGCCATACTGGGGCACATTTCCGGAGGGCATCCCAGACTCGTTCCCCATGCCTTGGCTAGCATTTGTCCCATTTCCACAACGGCAGTATGATTTCTACTTCTAATTCCCTCTATCCCTCCTTCAAACCTTTCAATGAATTCTAAAACCTCCGGAACAAGAAGCTGAGAGCTGTAGTCCCGAGTGCCTATCCAGGCACTCTCTATGGCCAGCCCATTCCCATATTCATGTGATACCACAGGGTGGTGTAGGTCAGGGGATACAGGAGACTGTCGACAGTACAAAAATGCAACAGATGGGGGACAGAAGAACCACTTGTGCAAATTACTCACATAGAAATCAGCCCCAATTTCGTTGACATCGACATGGACACTCCCAATGGCATGAGCAGCATCAACAAACACCTGTTCCACGCCTTCTTCCCTGCAAATCTTGACCAGTTCACGCACCGGAATGATTACACTGGGCATTGAAGTTATGTGATCAATTATTGCCAACCGAACGCTTCGGCCATTGGCCTTTCCCTTGGCCAAACCCTTTTGAAACTCAGCAACAATTTCTTGGTTAGAAGTCAGAGGAAAAGGCAACTGGACGACGATGACAGAGCCTCCGGCACGGGTTACGTAAGCCTCAATGGATTTCTTAACAGCTTGGAAGGCACAATGGAGCATGACAACTGCATCGCCTTTCTGAAAGCGGCCCTCCGCAAAGGCCCATCCAACGTGCTGTAGGACAATGGCGGCGGCGGTGGTGGCATTGTCGACGATGGATACTTCGGAGACGTCGTCGGCATTAATGAGGTTTTTTATTATTGTGCGGGAGTGGACAATACGGTTCTGGAGATGATTAAAGAAGAAATCGTCGGGTTGTTGGAGGAATTTGAGCTGCCAGCGTTTCTGGGCGGCGATAATAGAAGCAGGGCAGCTGCCGAAGCTGCCGTTGTTAATACGGGCGACGCCGGGCTGGTGATGGGAAAATTCAAGTCGTATTTCGGACTGGGTGATGAAGGTTAATAGCTTTGGTTTCTTGGGAACCCGAAGGTGGATTTGGCTGTCGTAATCTCCATTCGCCGGAGAGTCGAGGGTGTAGTCGCCGTTTAATGGAGTGCCGTCCTCCATGAAATTGGAATTTATTTCACTTCCGACTGTATTTAGGGTTTCACCAGATGGGACTCGACTTGCACCTACCCCAAATTTGGTAAAGAAAACCAGATTCTTGGTACCTGTTTTTTATACATTTCTTTTCTTTTCATTTTCAAATACTCCCTCCGTCTCATTTAAAATTGAAAAAAAAATATTACATAAAAATAAAAAAATAAAAATAAAAAAGTGATGTGTTGTATTGTTGATAATTGAGTGGGCAGAAAATATTAGTAAGTGAGTTAGTTGACGTAAGTATGACAAGTGGATCTCACTAAAAATTATTAAAAACTTTCTAGTTTTGAATTTTGCAATTTCTATTAAACACCCAAAATAACAAGTTTTGTAATTTTAAATGAAACGGATAGAGTAATTATTATTTGGGGGGGGGGGGGGCGGCGGCGGGGGACTACCACCAGTAGTCCTACTCCCTTGTACTAAATTACTAATGGAAACTGCTATCAAGAAGGATAAAGAAATTCAAATATTACCCCTAGTTCACAACTTATCTTTACTAGTTGACACAAAATTACAATAGTGCCACTTTCTCCTCAACCTTTCACCTTCTATCCGGTCAACACCTCCAGCCGACCAATACCTTCGACGACCACCCCCAGCGACTTTTCTCTGGTGACTGTTTTTTTCCGGCAACCAAAATTAAAGTAAAGAATTTTTAAAGATTTCAAGAACAATTGAAGTACTTTGTTATAAAATTTTATTCAAAGTTGGTTCAAATTGACTATAAAAATCAAAGTGAATCGTTTTTAAATATCCCAAGAACAATTTAAGTATTTTTTTTTATGAAATTCACCGTTTTTTAGGAGGAAAAAAAAACAACTTCGCATCTTTTATAAGAACAAATTCACATTTTTCAGAAGGAAAAAAACAGTTTTTTTCCATAACAAGTTCACAGCTGTTTCCACAACAAGTTTCAAAAACAAGTTCACATTTGTTCCAAAAACAAGTTTTAAAACCAAATTCATAGTTGTTCCAAAAACGATTTAACTGTTGTCCAAATCCAAGTTTACACGTGTTACAATTAGGGCTGAGCAAAATAATTTCGGAACCGGACCGGACCGGAGGAACCGGACCGAACCAATGAAAACCGGACCGGACCAATACTTTTGGTTTGGTCCTGGTTCTAAATTTCTTAAGAACCGACAAATTGGTCCGGTTCCGGATTTCATAAATTTAACATCGGTTTTGGACCGGACCAGACCAATAATATAACATATATAGTTTTATATAAAATGCTAATATATAAAAATTGTATTTTTCTAGTTATATAACAATATCTACTGTTTGTTAACAAAAATTACAAACCTACTGTTGTTGGTCTTCTTTTTGCTAATCAAGAAACATACATACATGTATATTTTTTTACTGAACATAAATATATATCATGAAAGTTAATGTTCTGTTCAAGTTCATGTAATTCTAGATTGCAGATTGGGATTTCTTAGTTCTGCCCATCAATTATGTGCATCTAGTGAAAGAAAGATTTTCTTCTCTAAATAATTTTCTCTTAATCTCTTGCTAAAGTTATGACAAAAGGAAAATTAATAACAAATGTATATTTTAGCAGAACCGGACCGGAACCGGACCAATGGAACCGGAACCGATGTTTTGGTTCTTGTACGTATTGGTTCGGTCTTGGTTCCAAATTTTCGTAGAACCGAATTGTTGGTTCGGGCCCGGTTTTATGAAATTTTGACAAAAACCGGACCGGACCGGACCGTGAACACCCCTAGTTACAATAACAAGTTCACATTTGTTCCAAAAACGAGTTCGAAGTTTTATTCCAAGAACGAGTTCACAGTTTTGTTCCAATAACAAGTTCCAAAAACAAGTTTACAGTTTTGTTCCAAGAACAAGTTCACATTATTTTTTTTGCAATAACAAGTTCACAATTGTTCTAAGAACAGCTGGGAAGTTCACAATTTGTTCATAATTGTTGCAATTTCATTTCTCGTATTCTCAATTTGTGGCAAAGTGGGAAATTTTTGGATGGTAATTAAATAAACTAAATAGAAAGTATCAAAGTGGATGAAATACTAAACTTGTTTATTTGAAACATTGCATTTTGCACCCCCAAAGTTCAACAAAATCTCTTTCGCCACTATTTTGTTAATAAATTCACAATTTAGCCTTTTATTTTTGTTATTTTTCGAAAGAATATAGCCTTTCTTTCTTTCTTTTTCTTTCCTTTTTTTTTTAATGAACTTAGTGTTCTTTTAAAAAACTTATTTGACTGGAGTACTCATAATAACCTTCTTTGATTCTCATATCCATTGTCTGTAAGTCAGAGGTCAGTATATCAAATGTTCCTCATATTCAAACTCAAACCAAATCCATATGAGGAAACAACGAATCTCCACCGCCATTACACCACCACCTTCTTTTATTATAGCGGCCCGCCAATACCTTCCTCTAGCATCACCATAATTGTAACCACCACCAGCATCACGCCAAAATAAACACTATACCACCACAACAACAACTAAAACAACCAACAAAGATTGACATAAAATCCATCTATTATCGATTTACAACAACAGAACCCCCAAAAAGTTCCAAGCGACATTTATTTAAACAAAAATGCATAAAAGTAACAAAAAAAAAATCTAGAATCAAAATAGCAAACTCCAATAAGAGAGTCAATTTTACAAACAACTGTGGTTATTGTTGCGAATCAATATCGATCTGGTTGGGGATGGTTCCGGAGTTAAGTTCGCCAGCAAAAAGGTACTTGGAATTTGTAAGGATTTGAAGTTGGAGATACCGTTGAAAAGAGAAAGTTAGAGAGAAAGATTGAAGGGGAGTAAAACGGAGATAAGGAATGGTAACGGCTGCAGGGCGATAAAGCTGAAAAAAACAACACCGGGACAAATAAGAGAAGATTGCAGTCCTGACTGAGTTTGGACGAAAATGGAGGGTCGCGGCTGTGAAGGAGCCGCCGGCGGAAGGGATATCCGGAGGGAATAAATGGAGGTGGTCGAAGAAGACGCGGGAAGATGGGGATATAAGGGGAGTGGGGATGGCCGGAGAAGGTGGAGGGAGGTTGTTGGAGGTCGGGAGAAAGCTACAGGAGGTGGTTGGAGGGAGTTTGTGGAGGTTTGGGAGAAGTGAGAGAAAGTATAGAGAAAGAGGAGACGCATTTGTGAAGGGCAAAGGGGGTTCGGGTTGTATTTACAGCAGGGTAGTTTCGGAATTTGAAAATATTAATGGACTATGTGGTAATATATTTTTATGTGTTGGATTAAGTGATAAATGGAAATATTGGGTTGGATTAGGTGGTAGTTTGGCTTATGTTGAAAAACTAGGTGGTAATAATAAAAATATATGTATATATATATATATATATATAGGTGGATTTTTTTTTTTATATATAAACAAATAACAAAACGTCAGTTTTAGCTAACGAGTGTGTTTCTTAAATCCAAAAATTATTTTGACTTCTAGCTTCGTTTTTAAAGGTAAGAGTTACATGTGATTTGCACTTGCAAATACTCCCTCCATCCGAAATTAATGATTATTAAAATTGAATGTGTAGAGATTAAGAAAATATGTTGGAAAATAAATAATTGGAAAAGTACGCGTGTGAGAGGAATGGGGAGAGAAAATGAGGTAGAACATAAGTGGATTGTTTTTGTGAGTGGGCATGGGAGAGAAAATTGAATGTTTTTGGTAAGTAACCATTAATATGGGAGACACAAAATGAAAATAAGTAACTGTTAGTTTGTGACGAAGGCAGTAGTAAAGGAGAGGTAAATAATTTAAGTGGATTGAGATATAATTATCCAATTTAAGTGAATTGAGATAATTATCCAAATTCAATAGGCAAATGGTAAAAAAGTAAGTTGGCTAAGTATTGATTTTGTTGTAACTAAACAAACATTATAAAGATGAAGGAGTTAAAAAAAAACACATTTTATTACTTGTCATTTTAGAAATAAGACTCTTACCCCGAAACAATCATACATCAAACTTGGAAACCAACTCCTCTATTTTGAGGGCTTTGAGGCCCTCCACAAATCTATTTTTTGACATCGACGACAACACATTAGAGCATGCGAGTGATGATTCATCTACGACGACGGCAACAAGAGGCGATAAACAGGAGAAGGCGGATATTTCTGAGGCAAACGGGTTTCAATTTCCGATTTAGAATAGAGGGAGTGTTTCGATTTTCCGGTCGAAATTGGATTTTAGGTTGCGGTGAAGAAGGGAGAAAGGATATAGAGGAATATACGATCGAGAGAGTAGCGTTTTCAACAATGTATGAGCGTTGAGTTTGTAGATTATTGGTTTATTTGTAAATGTGAGTTAATTCTAACAATAGATTAGTTAAGTATTTAACGAAAATTAGTCACGTGATAGCACATGACCAACTTTTGTTTAAAAATCAACAATTTCGTGAGAGAGATGAGGACATTGCAAAAGAAAAAAGTTTAATGATCACATTTGAAAAACAAGTGTACAACGCCATTACGTTTCTAACGCTCGTTACAAAACTTGATCAAATTAATTAAAAAAAAACATGCATGCGTTTAGATTATAGGAAAGAAAAAATTGCAATAAATTGATACCATGGAAAACCCAATTTGGAACGAGTTTATTGCCACTTACACCTGCGTACTATTAAAAGATTGACGATTTGCCCTCGTATTAAAGAAGCTCACACTATGACCTGCGTACTATGGTTTTAATAAAAAGCGTCCAGGGTTAACGATGACCCGTTAAAAATCTAACGGTCTGTCAACATATGTTAAAAATTTAACTGATTTACAATTAAAAAAAAAATCAAAGATGACCCTCACAATGATATTAATGTCGTAAAGGTCCAAAAAATAATTTATATTCATATTTCTTTTATTCTTTTATTTCTTTTGGGATTTGAATTTGTTAGATTTGATCATCACTATTACACAACCACCACTACTGTCCCCACCACACCATCAGTTACCACCGTCCGCCACGAGTCACCACCGCCGACCACCACGAGTCACCACGATTTTCCACCGTCAAATATTAATTCGGAGCACCGGCCACCACAAATCTTAAGGTTCTGAATCTGTGAGGGACGGTGCCACATAAATGGCCTGAGTTGATGTGAAATAGAGCTAGGCCAGTAAGGTAGCTGAGCTCCGGAGGGAGATAACCGGAAATTTCGGCGTGATTGAGATCAATTCCGGCGACGACAGTGAGTGAGGAGTTGGAGACGGCGAAGGTGCAGAAAACGCCACCGTGTATGAAGCGATTTGGATCTCGTCGGGGGTGGCGAGTCGGGATTCTTAAATGCATTGGATCATTAGGTCGTGCGATTCTTGATTGAATGTGTAAATATGGGTCGGAATTTGGGGATCTGGGTTAATGCAATGAAATCTAGGGTTTGAATTCGAACCTTTCTGACAAACGACGACATTTGGTGGTTGTTGATTTTGGCTGTCGGCGTCGGAGGAGGTGTGACTAAGGGAGTCTTCTTCTTCATCTTCACGAAAGAGGACTAATTTTGATAAATTAAACGGGTCTTCGTGCAAGCTGTGTGGTGGAAGAGGCCTTGTTCGAAATCAGAGTCATCTTTGAATTTTTTAACTGTAAATCCGTTAAATTTTTAACATATGTTGACAGCCCGTTAGATTTTTAACGGGTTATCGTTAACCTTGGGCACTTTTTTATTAAAACTATAGTACGCAGGTCATAGCGTGAGTTTCTTTAGTAAGAGGGCAAATCGTCAATCTTTTAATAGTACGCAGGTTTAAGTGTCAATAAACTTAGGTTTTTGCCTCGTATGAATAGCCAATGAGAGCAGAATACATTGCCAGGTATGCAAATACAGCACATGAACTTGGAACAAAAGCGCGTCCATTTGTCGCCGAAACAGAAGGCTCTTCCTGGTCTGGTCTGGTCTCGTCGTCGGTCTTGCACACGAATTGGGATTTTTGCAATCAAATCGGATTTTGGATCTTTGGGGGAAGGACAGTGTAGGGGTTTATGCATACTCTCTTTCTCTTCCAATCCAATCTCACGAGTTTTCTTTCGTTGCTCCTTTGTCGGTATGCACCTTTACCCTCAAATTAACTTGGTTTGAATTCATTCCCCTAAAATCTTTTTGCTTTTCTTTTTATCGTTCCAAAGATTAGCCGCGGAATTATATTCTCAGGTTCCCTTTTTTTTTTTCAAATGATAATTTTTGTTGTTTCTGATTGCGCACGATAATCTTTAATTCAATTAGATTTGTTTGGTGCCGGATTGTTGCAATTTCCCATTTCTCCAACTGATTTTCTTGTTCAAAGGCGAATCTTGCTGCGTCTTTGCATTCATTGGGGGGGGGGGTCTGAATATCGATGTTATATTGAATTTGGGTTTCCTTAGTAATCAGTTCTTGTTCAGTTTCAAGGATTATGGAGTGTCTTATTTATTTATTTATAATGTGGTTTTGACTTCTTTCCTTTGTTATATAGCAAAGTAGGTTTTCATGTGTTCTTGACTTACAATTTGATAGGGGTTGTATGGTTTTCGTGTCAATCTATAGGCTCTGCACTGCATTGTCGTTTCAGAAGTGGATCTGGTATGCAGGTGTGATTGGATTTCTTTATGAAGGAATACTAGAAAGGGATCATTCGATTTTCTTTGCGAATCCTTATAAAAGTAACTCTCAGGTCCTAGAGTTAATTTCCACCACCAATGGCCAACCAGCCTCAATCATCTGTTGGATACCCTGTTACTGCCCCATCCAACCCCGAAACTCAATCATCACTGCGACCAGAAATAAAATTGACCCATCCTCTCTTCACCCCATTGTCTGGGTCTAGATTCTCACCCCCGATTGCACCAAGTCAGATTTCTTCTCCATCCATCAAGACCCCAAGTTTACTTTCACCAGCAAACGGGATTAGAACAGGAAGCCCCCTTCCTCATCTGAGCACTCCTCCTGGCCCTCCTGTGTTTTCTTCCCCCTTGCAACCAGCTGCTGTGCCGTTCCGAACATCTCCATCAACTCCTCAGCCAGTTGCTCTCTCCTCGGTTTCATCATTACCTACTTCCTCACCTCCCCATTTTACAAATGGTTCTGGTGATTTGCAGCACCATATTCCTGATGCTACAGAGGAGGTGGTACCTGTTACAGAATCACCAAATGTGCTCTTCTCAGCAAACAAGGTGTCTCTCAACCCTCTGTATTTTGAAGCTTATTACATTAATGATAATTATTAAGTGAAGCTTATCATATGAGCTTCTAGTTTAAATATGACTTCTTGTTTCTTTTGATAAGTTGTCAGCATTTTCCAAATCTTCAAAACTCTATCTCAGTATGTTTCAAGCAAGATAAGCAGAATTTTATTCTGTAGATTCTGAGCAGTTCATGTTTCAAAATTGGATCATTTCTTAGCACTTAAGCTCTCCTCTTTTGTAGGTATTGAAACAGAAGAAATTAGTTAACGTACCAAGTCTGGGGTTTGGGGCATTGGTTTCCCCTGGGAGGGAGATTTCAGCAGTTCCCCAAATTATCCAACGTGATCCTCACCGCTGCCAAAACTGTGGATCCTATGCAAATATGTATTGTAACATTTTACTTGGATCAGGCCAGTGGCAGTGTGTGATTTGTAGGAATCTGAACGGGAGTGAAGGTGAGTATATAGCCTCCAGCAAAGAAGAGCTTCGCAATCTGCCTGAATTGGCGTCTACTATGGTAGATTATATTCAAACTGGAAATAAAAGACCTGGTTTTATTCCAGTCTCTGATTCGAGAATGTCAGCACCAATTGTTCTTGTAATAGACGAGTGTTTAGATGAACCTCATCTCCAGCATCTGCAAAGCTCCTTACACGCCTTTGTAGATTCACTTCCTCCCACTACAAGAATTGGAATTATGTTGTATGGCCGCTCGGTTTCAGTATATGATTTTTCAGAGGGGTCAGTTGCATCTGCAGATCTACTGAATGGTAATGTTTCCCCAAGTCAAGAGGCTTTAAAAGCGCTGATTTATGGAACTGGGATATACTTGTCACCAATTCACGCTTCCTTACCTGTTGCGCACACAATTGTTTCATCATTGAGGCCATATAAACTTAATCTTCCTGAAGCTTCCCGCGACCGTTGCCTGGGTACTGCAGTAGAGGTGGCTTTGGCAATTATTCAAGGGCCTTCGGCTGAAATTTCGCGAGGAGTTGTAAAAAAGCCTGGAGGCAATAGTAGGATTATTGTGTGTGCCGGAGGACCAAATACATATGGCCCTGGATCAGTCCCACATTCTTTTAGTCACCCAAACTATCCTCACATGGAGAAAACGGCACTCAAGTGGATGGAGAATCTAGGCCGTGAAGCTCATAGGCGTAATACTCTTGTTGACATTTTATGTGCGGGAACGTGCCCAGTTAGAGTTCCTGTTCTCCTACCTCTAGCAAAAGCTTCTGGGGGTGTTCTGATTCTCCATGATGATTTTGGGGAGGCTTTTGGTGTGAACTTGCAGAGAGCATCTACTAGGGCAGCTGGTTCTCAGGGTTTATTAGAAATCCGTTGCTCCGATGATATTTTTGTATCTCAAGTAATTGGTCCTGGTGAGGAGGCACATACAGATAGTAATGAAAACTTTAAGAACGATAACGCTCTGTCAATACAAATGTTCAGTGTTGAAGAAACACAAAGTTTTGCGATCTCCATGGAAACAAGAGGTGACATCAAGAGTGATTATGTATATTTTCAGTTTGGGATCCAATACTTCAATGTATATCAAGCTGATATCTCAAGAGTTATCACTGTTAGAATTCCCACAGTAGACAGTGTCTCAGCATATCTTGATAGCATCCAAGATGAAGTGGCTGCTGTTCTTATTGCCAAGAGGACCCTGTTGCGAGCCAAAAGTTTCTCAGAAGCGATTGATATGCGAGCGACAATAGATGAAAGAGTTAAGGACATTACTGCTAAATTTGGGTCTCAAATGCCCAAGTCAAAGCTTTATCGGTTCCCAAAGGAACTCTCTTTGTTACCAGAGCTCTTATTTCATCTTAGAAGGGGCCCCCTTTTGGGAAGCATTGTTGGTCATGAAGATGAGAGATCTGTATTGCGGAATATGTTTCTGAATGCATCCTTTGATTTGTCTCTCCGTATGGTAGCACCTCGTTGCCTTATGCATAGGGAAGGGGGTACCTTTGAGGAACTGCCAGCTCACGACCTTGCAATGCAATCTGACGCAGCAGTTGTTCTTGACCATGGGACAGATGTCTTCATTTGGTTGGTATGCATCGCTCTTCAGCATGTCTCTTCTCTTGTGCTGATTATGTTGCTGAGATATTTTCTGGTTCCCCTATGTATACTGTGGTTGTTCTTCTTTTGCATGAAATCGCTTGCTAGTTAATCTGTTTGTTTCTCAACTTTACATTCTCTATCTTTCATTTCCTGGATTAACTTTGTCTTCATAAAGGACATTAGACTTGGCTTGTTGAAAGTAGTGTAAAAGTGATCCAACTAAGTGGACTCTGATTTCATTTCTTCTTCAATAGTTAATGTTTGCCAAAAGGAATCACATAGTGGGTGCGGCTACATATAAGATTGATAAGATAATTAAGTAGAGATGAAGAAAAGAAAAGGAAACACATAGGGAAGAGATAGATTGGAAAAGAAGAAGCACAATTTGTTTAGGATTCTTAATCTTCTTTATGAAACATTGCAGTAGAATAATGGAAAAGGTCTAGTTGACCAGTCTTCTAGAGTTTGTTGCTATAAATTTGTACAATTTGAGCTATAGTTTAATTTTAGTTTACTAGTCAAGTGAAGATAAAAGTCGTATAGCTCTACTTCTTCTGTGATAAGTTAAAGAAGGCTAGATATGAGGCCAGCCTTCTCCCTTCCCCGACCTTCACCTCGCTGACTAGACATAAGCCTTGGATCACAGTCATCCATCTCACTAGATACACGTTTATTTATTTTTTTTCCTTTTTGTTTCACCTTTACCTAATTTCCATGAACAGCACTTTTTCATGATTAAATAGATCTTTTTTGCTGCTAGCTGCTCATGTGATAGAAATTGACATCCCTTCTAAATTGTACTCCGTATTTGTTAGCAGTTTGTTTATGAAACATCATTTGATTACAGTGGCATCGAGTAAGCTTTTAGATTTTTACAACAACAACGAAAGCCTTGCTCCCAAACTTATATGGGGTCAGCTACATGAAACATATGAACTCGTCGAAGAGAGGTAAAAGGGTTGGGGTGGGTGTGCAGCACAAGGATTTCCCACGGGATCATCCATCCTAATACAGTACAACTCTCTCGCAAGCACGCTTAACTGTGGAGTTTTGATGGGATCCGGTGCATTAGTACTAGTATGGTCACACCCAAGCTTTTTAATTCTCCCCGTGCCGCGAAATGATCTTCTCATTTGCCGTTTTTCATTGTCCCAAAAAGTTCTCATTTCTACAATTTAGGCTTAAATGTGCATAAACACAACGTGGCTAGTGAAGCAAGTGTTCATATCCTTAAAAAGTTTGAATAGTCAAATGTGATGATCATTTTGGGACGGAGGGAGTATTTACGAAAAACAAATTTTATGGCTATAGAGGTGGTGGACTTAAAAAGCGGTTGTATATGGAGTCCCATTTGAGCAACTTTTTGAATGACACCGCTTTTGAGATCTATAGTATGAAACCGCCTTCTTGTATTATGCAAGATGCATTGCATCCTGCACCATTCTTTGAGCTCTTTTTGGGTTCAGAAACATCATCAGGAAGATAGGAACTATAAGGCTTTCCTTAGAAAGAGAATTCATGACCATTTAGTTTGTTTCTATGTATGTGGTGCACCGTCTTTATTATGGATTTGAGCTGATTCTATAAAGGCGAATTTGTTTACTAATACACAAAAGCATCATATTCTAAACTTGTCTGTTGTAGTAAATTACTCCAATATAAGGTTCACACTTGCTGTTTTTGTTTATCCCGGACGAGTCTTATTTCTCAAGGTTGAAGTTTTTTGCTTTGCTTTGGTTTTGAAGATATGATAATGATCCAAAACACCAGACAATAAAAAGAAGAGTAGATTACTTTTGAGTTTATGGTATTCATGTACCCACATTTTGACTAACCAGCATTCAGTTCATCATGTGTTGGTTGATGATATTGTTCCTGTAAGAATGTTTGATAATTCACTGAAATTTGATGTTATGATTAGTGGTAAAAGCATCTTCTCTGCTATGTTTTGGGCTTTTTACTTTTTCATTAACCATGGTCCCATCTGAATCTAATTAGCGATTTTCAGGGTGCTGAACTTGCAGCTCAAGAAGGAAAAAGTGCGGCAGCCTTAGCAGCCTGCAGAACATTGGCTGAAGAATTGACTGACATGCGGTTCCCAGCTCCAAGGATCCTTGCATTCAAAGTACAGTAATACAATTCCTATCGATTATTATTTTTTACTTTACTTTTTTTTGGGGGGTTTTGACTATTTATTATCTTGGTTTGTAATTGTAACAGGAGGGGAGTTCTCAGGCTAGGTATTTTGTATCTCGGCTGATACCAGCACACAAGGATCCCCCATACGAGCAAGTAAGCTGGATGTTGGTTTGAAAGTGTTGGGAAGGAATGCTGTACGAAATGAATTAATCACTCTCTTTTGCTATGTATGCAGGAGGCAAGGTTCCCCCAGCTTCGTACGTTGACGGGTGAGCAGAGGACAAAGTTAAAAAGCAGTTTTATCCACTTCGATGACCCTAGCTTCTGCGAATGGATGCGCAGTCTCAAAGTGTTGGCCCCTGAACCAACCTAAGCCTAAGCGGAACCAAAAACAAACTTGTTTTTTGTGTTTTCTTGTGTTAGTTTTGAACAACTCTAGGTTTCAACCAAAAACAATCGAGATGAGTGTCTTGAAGAAAATGTTATGTTGACTAGTACTACTAAATAAAAATTGCAGCTTTGGGCGATGCGTTTACAATTTACATTACCTGTTGAATACCCACTAGTATATCTCATGATGCCACCCAATATACTTGCTTTTGAATTGGGTGCCAAATTAATACTAGTATAATTTATTTTATTTTTTTATCTCGGAAAGGTAGTCGATTTTTTTTTTTGAGTTTTAACAATAAATTATTAAAAATCAAAAATTCATGTTAATTTTGAAATTATTATTAATGCACCACTAAAAATACTATTAATAACAATTTTTAAAAGATTATGAAGATAAACAATTTTAATATTTTTTTGTTAAAGTTTAGTACTTTTTTAATCCCTAAATGAATGTCCAAATTTTATTTTAAGGGACATTCTGTAATTTTTACTTTTTACACAATTTAATGCAAATATTCAAAAATATTTTTGTAATCCACTCTTAAAACATCTAGTTCCGGATATATAATGAGACTAGTGAAATATCAGTAAAAATCATGCATGGACAATTTTTTTTTTCTTTTTTTAATAAATTCATTTAGAGACAAAAATTTATTTAAAAACAAACATTTATTTAGGAATAAAGAGAGTATGATTTGGACAACAATAAAATAAATAAACAAAATAAACACCTAGCTTGAGAGGGAATACTTCATCTATGATATAAATATAGTGTATACACGTAAGCTATAATTACGATGCAATACAAATATATTTTTTAAATTCCAAAAAAAAAATCCTTATTTTTCTTAAAATTATTTTCAGAATATGTGTAAATAAATTTTTTTATCAACTTAATTAAATTTTAGTGATATATACAACAATCTGCTTCGCTTTAAGAGATAATTTTAACATAGTACAATAAGTAAAAATTTGTCCACCAAGAGTTTATCGAAGTATACAATTTTTACTTGAAGTTGGGAGTAATAAGCCACTTATTACTCCAAAAAGCTGTTTATTTTTTTAATCAATTACAATGCACTTTTCTGTTTTGTAATTTTTGTAGGTGTAATATTATACTATTTTTGTTCTGAAATGCTTTTTTTATGTTTTTGTTTCTGATACTAAGAAGGGATTTAAATAAATAATTTTAGAAAATATTGTAATTATAACGAAAATTTTAAACTTGATATTAATACACCACAATGCCCTGATAATGGATGAAGTGACGAGGTCAATCCAAGATGATATTCCATGGTGTATGTTGTTCGCAGATGATATTGTGCTGATTGATGAGACAAAAGAAGGTGTTGAAAGTAAATTGGAGTTGTGGAGACGCATTTTGGAATCTCGAGGTTTTAAGTTAAGCATAAGCAAAACTGAATATATGGAGTGTAAATTTAGCAAAATTGGAAGCAGAGAGGCAGGAATGATCACATTCGATTGAAAGATTGTCCAAGCTTCCGAGTTCTTTCGCTATCTTGGATCTATTATCCAAAAAGATGGAGAATTGGATGGAGATGTGGCTCATAGGATTAAAGCAGGTTGGTTGAAGTGGAAGAGTGCCACAGGGTTTCTTTGTGATCGTGGCATGCCAAATAGATTAAAGGGAAAATTCTATCGTACGCCAATTAGGCATGCACTGCTTTATAGCACTGAATGCTGGGCCGTGAAACAATGTCATATTCATAAGATGAATGTAGCGGAGATGCGTATGCTACGATGGATGTGTGGGCATACAAGAAAAGATCGATTGGGAAATGAAGTGATTAGGGGTAATGTAGGAGTTGCGCCCATTGAGGATAAAATGAGGGAGCATCGTCTAAGGTGGTTTGGTCATGTGAGACGGAGACCGAGTGATGAACCGGTTAGGAGGTCTGAAGAGTGGAGAAGTGATAAAATGGCGAGGGGTAGGGGAAAACCCAAGCAAACTTGGATTAAGGTGATTGAAAATGATATGAGTTTACTCGGAGTGGATGAAGATGTGGCGTTGAAGAGGCCGGAGTGGAGGGCGAAAATTCATGTGAATGATGGGGGTTAATCGTACTTTTTATTATTATTTATTTATTTTATTTTATTTTCTCCATATCTTTCCTCTCTCTCTCTCTTTCTCTCTCTCTTTCTCTTTCTCTTTCTCTCTCGTCCTTTTATCACGATGATATATGAGGATTCATGTTAGCCGACCCCAAATTATTTTGGGACTAAGGCTTTGTTGTTGTTGTTGTTGTTGTTGTATATTAATACACCACAATAAATACTATAAAAAACTATCACCAAATGCTTATTAGAATTATTAACTTTAACCTAAAATTACAACTCAAACAATTCGTAGTAACAAAGGAAGTAAGAAGATTCTTTCAAAAAAAAAAAAAACCAAAAGAAATTAAGAAGATTATTTCGACTGAAAGAGTAGTAGTCAAATTCAAGTTTTTTTTTTTTTTGTTTGAAATATACTTGAGGAGGAGCAAGTTAAAAAGGCAAGGAAAAAAATAAATAAAAGGAGGGTTTATAAAAGAGAAAATGGGTCATAACCCTCGCAGCCGAACGAACGCGCCTCCTCTCTTCTCTCTTGCAGCCGCCGCCTCCACCATCTGGTATGCGTACGGAACTTCCCCTACTCAAACACGTCGTCATATTTTTTAATTTGCATATATCAATAAATTGTTTGTTTATTTTGCGATTTCTGGTTATACTTGCCAATTTCTTTCTGCTACAATTATATTTTTTTGTGGTTTCGCAACATGAATTCCCTAGTTGGATGTT
Source organism: Campanula takesimana (assembly GCA_026119855.1). NCBI lineage: Eukaryota > Viridiplantae > Streptophyta > Magnoliopsida > Asterales > Campanulaceae > Campanula > Campanula takesimana. The sequence continues at coordinate 460,446 of JAOWBW010000116.1, read as the reverse complement.
GATTTAGTCTCCTTCATTTGATACTGGTTGTTTTTAGACCAGGTTCGAATTGATATTCCTATGACTATGAAGTCAGAAATTTGTTGAAAAGGGGTCAAAGTTATTGTAGAAGTTGAAAATTACATGTATTATTTCAGGGGTGTTGTTATACACACCCGTAAAATTAATGAATACACCCGTAATAAGCTTGAAACTTTAAATGGCACAACACTGTGATGCACAATACGGGTGTATTAATTAATTTTACGGGTGTGTATAATAGGGGTGGAAATGGTTCGGTTTAGCTCGGTTTGGGGTAATTTAGAAGCCAAACCGCTATACATCGGTTTAGAGAAATCCCAAACCGAGCTGAACCACAAAATAGTCCAAGCCGAGCTGAGCTAAACCATCACGGCTCGGCTCGGCTCGGTTTGAACCACGGTCTGATTTTACGGTTTAAACCGTGGCTTAAACCGTAGTTTGAACCACAACTCTTACACCATACTATACCACTTAGCACTAGCAAGGACTGTAATCTTAAGTTATAGTGCAAATAAATCCAATAAAAATGACAGCAAAATTGGAAATAAAATTACAAGAAGAAGCATAAGGGATGAAACTTACCTTTAATCGCCGGAAATTTGAAAGGTCGAGCTAGGGTTTCAATTAGCAGATGTCTTGATTCTCTTGAATAGGGAGGCCTGCGTAGGAGTGAGATGGAGGAAGGACGTTGGCCGGAGGAATGGTGTCGATGGGTAGAAGGATGATGGCGGAAACTAGGTCGTGGCCCGTGGGTGAACTGAATAAGATGAGAGAATGGAGACGATAGGGATGACTGCGGAGAGATTTGTCGATTTGGTGAAAATGAATACTCAGTCGACGATAGGGTATCTCATCTAGGATTTCCTAAAAAAATCTAACGGTTCATATTAAATCACTAAATTTAATCAATGGTCCATATAAGGGCTCTATGGTTCAGCTCTACGGTTCGGCTCGTGGTTCAACTCGAAACGGTTCGGCTCGGTTTTGCTCGGTTCGGCTTGAAGGGTCAGACCGTGAGCCGAACCGAACCGTGTGGTTTATCAATTTTCGAAACCGAGCTTAACCGCATAAGTTTAAAAACCGAGCTAAACCGCACGGTTTGGCTTGGCTCGGTTCCGAACCGCGGTTTGAGCCGAACCATTTCCACCCCTAGTGTATAACAAGACCCTTATTTCAGCTTGATTCAAATTTTAGTCAAATGAACAGATAATGCTATTAATTATTTGAATTAGATGGAGTAAAATTGACCAATTCAACAATTCAAGGTGCTAGCTATCCCCTTATAAGCAGTTATGGATTAGCCAGTGATGGGGTTATATCTTACTACATTGATGACTAACAGACCATCTATCTTTGTAATAGTACTAGCACTCTACCCGTGCCGATGGAATGGTTACATTATGAATATGAAAAGAGCATCCTACAATCATCAACCCCACCCCACTCACTTTCCTCTTTCCCGTCAACCCCTCCCCACCCCACTTTCCACCTTTTCACAATTCTAAACCCAACCCGATACCTTCTTTTCTATAACCCCACCCACATACTCGAAGATGCCCACTCGCCGTAGAGACACGTACTACCAAGCAAAATACATACTAGTGTTTATAGCTAGCGAACGAAAGAAAACCAGTTCCAATAGAATTTGGTGTTTTCTACTAACCAAAGTTGCAATGCTTACAATACACAATCCATGGAATGAACCAACAATAAACTCTCCCTTGCAGGAGTCAAAGTCTTGGCAAGTTTGCCAAACCATTTTTCACATATAAAATACTCAAGTACTGCGTACCCACTAATTCCCGACTTTCTCCTCTCCGCTCTTTTTTCCCTTCTCCTCGCTGTCACCGCCAACACTGCCACTCTTGGCCTTGCCACCATTACCACAACCTTCTTTCTTTGATTGCAGGATTTTCAGTGGCCGCTTCAGCTTGTCCGCCAATGCCTTGGCGTCAACTACTCCTTTCACCGTCAATGAATCCTTGTGCTCGTCAATTGCCATCTCCATGTACCTTGTTCAATTAAGAAATAACTCACCAAATTAGAGAAATGATCATGTTATTTACCTATGCATGCTAAGAGAACTGCGAATAGAAATGAAAGACTCACTTTTGCTTTTGCTAACAACTTTGTGAATCTTCTTGAAGATAATAATTTAAAAGAAAATAAAATGAATCTTAATTTCAATTAATTTCATCAAATAAGCGAGTAATGAGTTGACAATAATCTACTCCCTCCGTCCCACCCGAATTAGGATTTTTGGGTTGGGCACGGGGATTAAGGAAAAAGTGTTAGTGGAGTAGGTGTTGTGAGTATGAAAAGTAAAGTAAGAGAGAGAAAGTGGGGTAAAGAATAATGAGTGAAAAGTTGTTGTGAGTGTGAATGTGGGTCCCATTAAATAAAACACTTCCATTTTTGGGTTGTCCTGATTCGAATGGGACACCCAAAATGGAAATTTGTCCTAATTCGAGTGGGACGGAGGGAGTATCTTTTCTGACTTGTTCTCATCCTTTTGGTTTGTTGATTTCTTCTTCTAATATGTTTTATATTGTTGTTGCTCCTGCTGTTGAGGCTTCTTATTTTCTTGGACAGACGTTTCCTTGGTTTCATTCTCGTTTTTATCCTTCCTAGCCATCGGAGAGATGAGTTGGGTCTTCTTTTAGTAGTTTTCCCGTCAATGCCAAAATAACAAATCAGGAAAATATATCCAGATTAGACAAACGTAACAATCAAATCCAATACAATGAAGGAGAAATTAAACAACATGAATGCAGTAATAGTAGATTAAAAATAGATCGAAAACAAAGAAGATCTAAACGGAGACTCATAGGCCATAGCTAATCTTTGTGCTTGCTTAGCAATGGACTTGAGAAACTTATGTATTGACACAAACTTTACTCCATCATTACCTAGACATATCCCAAAATCTTCAAATAGCAAAATTCAAGGCCCACATACCGCAGGTAATTGAGCTAAAATTTCGTAAAAACAATGAAACAAATGATACATACACGCCAACGCCTAAGACCCCCACAAATACCAAAATAATTATAACAAACGTTTTAAGAAAACTTCAAGCCCAAAACTAAGCGAAAACCATACATTGTTCTTGCCAGGGCGAAAGGAGAACCAGTTTTAGCGAGCGGCAACCGGTTCAATTTGCTCCATGAAGACCACCTAGACATTGTAGGGGGCAAGTGCCGGACCACAATTTTCGTTTGAGTGCAGGAGTAAAGAAAGATGATGGGGGCATGGGGCAGATTGGGAATTCATGCCTAAGGAGAGAGACGAATTACACAAATTTGGAAGTGGGTGGAAACCGCAAGCGAGGGTTGTGGGGATTAAAACTGAGGCGATGGTGCTAACTAATGGTCGGCGGTAGAATTCGTTGCCTGAGAGGAAGGAGAGGCTTGGGTATGGGTTTGGGAGATTGCTGTGTTTGAGGAAGAGGAGATCGGTGAAGGAACCAGAAACCGTCAATTGAGGGCCGCACGATTGTTTTTCTAGATTTAACACGAGCCGTTGAAATAAAAAAATGATTTTTTAAAATGTAAGTCGTTGGATTGAAGCGGTTATGGAAAAATCCTGATCCTTCTTTGTCTTTTTTCAAAAGGCAGTTAAACATGATGTGTTTTGTAATATAGATTAGTTAAGCTAACTGCAGTTACAGTTTTAACTTTGTTTCCCATGGCAATTCCTCCCCCTTAACCTCCCTCTATTGATCCTTTAACTAATTTATCATAACTTCCTTTCAGTCTTACTGTTTACGCATTCAAATGGCGGGTGCTAAGGCGGGGAGCTCCGAGTCAAATACTAAATCTAGTAAGTCTTTCTCTACCACTAGCCTGCATCTAAACCACACATATAGCTATGTATATTTCTATTTGCACAAAACTTATTTCTATTTAGAGAGTAAAAACCTCATATATATATATATATATATATATATATATATATATAGGGAGTTGCTAGGATACCCCCTTCAAGGGTATCCTAACAAGTGGCCGTATTTGTCATGACCAAAATACCACTTCGCACTCAACGTTAGCCAAACAAAAAATGAGGACATGACTGTAAATCTCATCAAAATAGGACCAATCATCTCCTTAATTCATTCCCGCTCTTTCCAAATCAATCTGTCCATATTCTTCCCAAGAGTAGATGCTGCCATCGCCACCAGTTTGCCTCCACCTCCGGCGACATCTTTTTTTGAAAAGTTACCTATTCATCACTGTAATTAAGATGTTTCTTTTCTCAATTCTCTCAGAATTCCCCATTCCCCCTCCATCCCATGAAACCTCTACAGGGAAAGAACAGGGTCTTCCAAATTCCAATATCCACAATATTTTGCGTTCTCAATTTAAATTTGAATTGTTAAGACGATGAGAAATACTAAGTAGAGATTGCAGTTCCTAATTGCAATTCCATATACCTATGTTTGCTTCCAATTTCGGGATTGAATCGGAAGAGATGAAATTGGCCTCGGTCTTGGTTTTGATTGCTATGGGAATGACGTCGGTGGTGGTGAATGACATCCGTAGTGGTGGTGTTGACTTATTGAGGAATCGAGGGAATTAGTTGAGATGGTGGTGGATGAATGATTCGGGGTATTGTGTGGAGTTTTTTTTTTGAAGTAATTGGAGAAGGAATTGACGACCATTTAATGGTGGCACATCACCACTTCCACCGGACATGTCAGTTTTTGGTGTGTGTTTGTACGGCGGAGGATTCTGTTTTGGGAGGGTCCAAACTGGGAGGAGTATGAACGCCATTTTTAATGGCAAAGATAATGGAATAGTACTTGGTTTTGGTAGTAATTGGTACAAGCAGTTAATTACCATTTAGTCTTCATTAGTTTTTTTTTTTTTTTTTTTTCAAAGAACAAAATAAGGGTTATTTTGGTCACGAAAAATAGGGCCACTTGTTAGGATACCCTTGAAGGGGGTATCTTAGCAACTCCCATATATGTGTGTGTGTGTATATATATATATATATATATATATATAACAAATATGTTATTCTGAATTACACGTACTGAAAATCTGCCAGAAGGTAAGAAGAAGGAAGTGAAAAAAGAGACTGGTCTAGGCCTCACCAATAAGAAGGATGACAACTTTGGGGAGTGGTATTCTGAGGTATATCATCTCGCCCCCTCCTCTTTCACACCTCGACTTTCCTACTTGTTAATTATGTGTTGTCTCATCTGATTTATCCTTTTCTAATTGTATAACCTGTTTTGAGTCTCTTACTTGACATTGATCTACCAAAACGACTCAAGAATACTTGGATGGATATTTCAGCATCTCTTAGATTAGAAAACATGGATGTCATTTCATGTTAATCGATTCTGATACCCTCACTTTACACATATGTTAAGGTAGTAAAATCTTTGTTTTTCCGTCCTTTTCTTTGCTTCCAGCTGCACTCCCTCCGTCATAGAAAAGGAGTCACATTTGAAAAGTATTTTAATTCCCATCATTGTTTTTTTCTCTCAAACCATATAATGTACTACCCAAATCTCAATTTCTCCGCCTCCAATTCAATGATAAGGCCAATTGTGCTAGATTTCACGCTTATAGCGATGGGGCTTCGGCTTTGTTTGTGCGTGTTCCCCCCCCCCCCCCCCCTGTATTCTTAGAGAAATGAGTATGTTCTCATCTTCTTTTGGTTTATCCTTTTCTATTATTATGATTTCTTAGGAAGATCAATTGAATTTATACGGTATGTATAGAAGTATGACGTCTTTTGGGACAAACAAAATTTGGAAAGTATGAAACATTTGTTTCCTTCTTTTTGGAACGTAGCTTCTACTGGGACAACCAAAAAAATATTAGTCGATTTTTAAACTCCCCCTGTCCCATTTTGGGTGTCTCACTTTAAATTGAAAAATTCCAAAATGGACACTTTACAATAGTTTTTATCAAGGGGACCCACTTGTCATACTCACACCAACTAACCCACTCACTATTTCCTACCCACTAATAATCCCTACCCTTAATATTATATACTTCTCCTTGATTCCCGCGCAATTTTTTTTTTTTTTTTTGTCAATTTGAAATGGGACGGACGGGAGTATTCTTTTTGAAACCGAGGAAGATTTGTTTCATTCCATGTATTATGTAAGAAAATGTATGTTTTTAACATTGTAGGTGTTTGATGTTCTCCATCCTTTTTCTTGTTTTTGGCTTCTACAGGTTGTTGTGAATGGCGAAATGATCGAGTATTATGACATATCTGGATGTTACATTTTGCGGCCATGGACGATGGCCATTTGGGAAATCATGCAAGTAAGCACCAAACTTGTTGTCTTTGCTGTTTGTTTCTTCCAACTACAGAATGACGTTTTTCTTGGTTTCAGATTTTGTCTGATTTAACTATGTGTCACCTTGCTAGGATCTCTTTTGCTTTTGTGAAAATGATGATAACAACTGCATGCCTTCATTTATTGTCATGAAAGATTGAGGAAAACTATGATGCAATGATAGGTTTCCCAACATTTTTCTATTTGCAGGCCTTCTTCGACGCTGAAATAAAAAGAATGAAAATCAAGAATTGCTACTTCCCACTTTTTGTATCACCTGGTGTTCTACAAAGGGAAAAGGATCACATAGAGGGGTTTGCCCCTGAGGTGATATTTCTTATTTTTGTTCTGTTGCATTTAATGGTGTTTACTTACGGAATAATGAATGATCCTACTAGGTGAAGCGCATTGTATATCATCCAAATTTTAACACAAGTTTTCGTTACGTAGACTTGTTTATCAACAATAAATACCAATCTAAGATAAGAACAATAAAAGCTCAGAAAAGATAAATACTGAAAGCTAAGAAGAAAAAGGAAAGAGAACTCTTACCCTAAAGGGATCAATCATGCGCCTCAAGGACAAGATGTCACAAGCCTTGTTTCAAATTGTATCAGATCTCTCTGATTAAGAATGGGGATCCTTCTTGATGTCTTCTTTTCTTTTATTTTGACCTACTTTTTATGCTGTGGGGCTAGATTCCACTCCTCTAACGCAACTCTTACAAAAGTCCTTCAGCGACTGGACACATCTCAAATGCTATGCATGTATCATAATGGTGACACTGACATTAAGGTGTCATTATAAGAGGCGAGTAGAAAAGCTCTAAAATGAATGTTAATCTAGGGATAATACATTATATTGAGCATTAGAGTTATTTGCATGTTGAATATATAGAAATTGGATGATCAATATAATTGGTTCAATTTGGGGATCACTTACTAGGTGGAATGGAGAGGGCCTAAGACAAGGTGATCCATCATCCAGGTTCTGTTTATTCTGATGGTTGTAGTCAAGTCCTTTTGATTGGTAAGATAGTGTGGATGGTGGTTCTTGAATTTTTTAGTGGAGGCTGTAGAAGTGGGAAGCATAAAGGTGTTGTAATCTATTGTTTTTAGATGGAAAGACAATATTTTTGTGTTGCAAGAGTAGATTGTATGCAGCATCCTTCCCCCTAGATGTATTCATACATGTTCTGAAGCAATCTCTATCTTCCAGATATAAAATAAACTAGAACCTAAATTGGGAGTATTACTTAAGCCGAAATGTTGTCAGCTGTTTGGTGTCTGCTATCTAGAGTTGGTTCTCTTTCAACAGCTTATTTTGGGTCTTGACGCTGCTTGAAGCTGCTTATAAATGCACAGCTTTTGGGCACCTCTTATTGGGAGATCTGAGAAACAGATTTTGGGTTTGAAGAGGTGATACTTGTCAAAAGAGTACGGGATTACTCTAAATAAAACACCATCAATTATACTACCTACTACAACTCTATTGCAGTTCCACTTCCGGTGTCCAAGTGATTGGAGAAGTTCTGCATGATTCTTTGTAGGAAACATATGATCAGGATTACAAGCACCCCTAGCTAGTTGGAAATAGTTTTCAGGCCATTAAAGAAGGTCGTCTAGGGTTGTAAACATTGTTAATCTTCAGCAAGGAACACTTAAGAAACGGCTGTGGAGACGCACTCATGAAGATGATTGCCTCTAAAAAAAGGTAATTGGTTGGATATTTGGGTGGAAAAATATGGGATGGCGGTCAGCAGATGCTTGTTCACCACATATAGCAGGCATGTGGAGAATTATTGGTAAAGGCTGGAATAATTTCACGTTTCCAACAAATTACTTTGAGGTTGGGAGTAGTTCTTGCATGAGGTTTTGGTTAGACCCTGGTGTCACTCTTCATATTCCAGCATATCTGTGCATAAGCGTGCTACATTTGCTGAACGTGTCGCTAGCGGAAATTGCTGGATTTACAGGGAAGCCTTTTTTCAGGTGAAAGTTGCAAGACTCCCGGAGCTGGAACAAGGGGGAGACTGATGAGCAGATTCTATCAAGTAGGAATCTCTAGGGGAAATGATCACGATTTAGAGCTGAATATTCAGAAGAAAAGATGGAGTTGCGAGTCGTTTGTGGAACTGTGGGTTTTTTTTGTAGTTTGTTGGTGTATTTGGATGGAGAGGAATGCTAGGATTTTTAAAGACGCCACTTACCAAAAAATCTTTTGTGGGATAGAGTTGTGTCTTTAGCCTTTTTTCATGTATTTTTTTTTTCCTTTTTCCTGTTTAGATGGATTTTTACTTTAAGCTCCATTTAATACAATCTCCTTTTCTTATAAAAAAAAAAGAAGATTGTTATCAGTCTCTCTCTCTCTCTCTCTCTCTCTCTCTCTCATATACCACTATGTTACTTCATAATTCTTCTCTGCTTTCATTTGTGGAATATGCTCATCTTTGCTTATCATCTTTTAAGCTATTTGATTTTGCCTACATATTTTGCTCAGTGTTTTTATGCTATGAACTTTTTTTTTCAGGTTGCTTGGGTCACAAAATCAGGCCAGTCTGACATGGAAGTGCCTATTGCAATCCGCCCAACCAGTGAAACTGTCATGTATCCCTATTTTTCTAAGTGGATAAGGGGACACCGCGACTTACCCCTGAGACTTAACCAGTGGTGCAATGTTGTTAGATGGGAGTTCAGTAATCCTACTCCATTTATCAGGTGCTTAAAGAGTCTTCTTGTTGGTCCTGCAACCACTGTAGAAAGTTTGCAACTTCATCCAATTGATAAGTTTCTTGTCAATATATAGTTATGTTTTAAACATGGGTATTTTTCTTGTTAAATACCTAAAATACCTTCATTCTTCGGTTGTTTGTTGGTTTATGATTTTATTTTTCATCTTCAAAGTGTACTTTTTGCTGCTTATTACACCCCTTGTTTGGGTATATTACGATATCCATACCTTTGGTTCAGGGTGATGTTTATCTGATGTTGGGAAAAGCGAGTTCGTTCCTTTGATATTTTTTTTTTTTAAAGTGGAATGTATGTGGAGGGATTGTACCCGTAAACATTCTCAGATCTTGCCTTCTTATTAACTGGTCAGTCTAAACTCTCCAAATCTTTAGGAGCCGCGAGTTTCTTTGGCAAGAAGGGCACACTGCTTTTGCAACAAAGACCGAGGCAGATGAAGAGGTATGAGTTACATGTTTCGCACTGTACTTTGTCCAAGCATGTCATTTTAATGTGAATAGAACTTCATACCTTATCATGCTAGAGCATTGCTTAAACATTAGAGATTGTGGACATGAGGTTTCCAATGGGGTGATAAGCAATTTTTTTGTCATCCTACTACTACTGAATATATTTTCAGTAAAGAAATGGTGGCTTAATTGCATTTCACTACTTCCAATTTGTCATATGCAGCGTTAAGCATCCACCTAGCTTCTTTACCGATTCTCCACCTTTTGGCTGAATTTCTTATTTCTGAGATCCAGGATAATTCTTTCTTAAAGATCTTATTCACATGCACCACCTTCTTGTCATAGTCAACGTTTGAAGATATTCTTCTGATTTCTTGCCGTCAACCTCACCTGCCAATTTTTTTGCTATACGCTTATATGTGCGGTTTTCAGACATTTAACGGATTCTTTCAGTTTTAGTTCTTTTGAAACAATAGACTTTCGCCCTCATTCTTGCTCTTATTTGTAGCTCGTATCAGAATTTGTGAGTTCAATTCTTTTCATCTGCCTCACTTTTAGGTGGTATACAACAACAACAACATTACCCCAGTGCCGCAAAGGCTCCCACCTATGGTGGGGTAAGGGGGGGTCGGATGTACGCAGCCTTGCCCCTGTATTAAAGCACAGAGAGGCTGTTTCCAGATGACCCATGATGAAAATTGCGTCGAAAATTGCATGGACTGACTGCTGCTTCATCACAAAGAAGAGCAGACAGTTTAGTGACCCATTTTGCTTTATTCCATCACTTTTAGGTGGTATAACAACATTAATTTGCTTCCTGCTACATTTGTAAAAGCTTAATTTTAGCTTCAGTTGTTTAGCTTCTTCATACGTTTTTGCTATGCTTAATTGTCTTTGATGCTCCCTGCATCTAGTATTTCCTGCAACCAATGGAGAAGTTCTTAGATACATTGGTTAGATTCATAGTGAAGTTCCCGGAACAAGTTGCTTTTTGATTGACTTGCTCACAAGCAATGTTGACACTGCTGCAGCTCTGAAACATACTGATAGACTTTTGGTGCATTGATGACTAATTAGAATCATGAGAGCATGTATATAAAATCCTTGTCTTCCCAACATTTCATTTCTTGTATTTGTAATTTTATACTCCCCCGTTTCATGTTGAGAGTCCATTATTCCTTTTTGAGACATTCCACTTCCATTAATAAGATATAAATTTCTCATTTTCTTCCATGTTCTTAATATGACAGTTTTCTTATTTATTGTAGAAAAAACTGTAATATAAAGCATAACAAATACGTAGGCGTATAAGTGCAACTTTTTTTTTTTTTTTTATTTGATAACTTTCAAATGTGGATTATTACCGTGGAACAAAGGGAGTATCAACATACTCGTGATGAGATCCTAAGCAGTAAGATATGCATCTCATCCCTTAGGTTGGTGTCGATAAAAGATTGGGTTTGGGAACATGAGAGGCTTCCCCTGTTGGTTCTGTTAATATTTGATAAACAGGAATCTACAACTTTTTTTTTAAAATGGAGTTCTCTTTGTTATTCGCTGATTGAATTCAGGTTCTTGAAATCTTGGAACTGTATAGACGTGTGTACGAGGAGTACTTAGCTGTCCCTGTGGTAAAGGGCAGAAAAAGTGAGCTTGAGAAGTTTGCAGGGGGGCTTTATACTACCAGTGTTGAGGTATTTGACACTATGTATCTGTTCCAATATATGTAAAAAGCATAGTACTTTTTTTTAGTGGAAATGTTACTTTGTCTTTCTGTTAATTACATTTACTGCTTTTAGGCTTTTATTCCAAACACTGGTCGGGGTATACAAGGTGCTACTTCTCATTGCTTGGGCCAGAATTTTGCTAAGATGTTTGAGATTAATTTTGAAAATGAAAAAGGAGAAAAGGCAATGGTCTGGCAGAACTCCTGGGCATACAGTACTAGAACGGTAAGAACTATTTTTGATTGAAAAATGAATTTATTCAACTATAGTTATATGCCCATGTTATAATGGTAATGTTATGGCATGAGATTTATTGTCAGCCCCTCCACGTTATAGTTAACATTCATTAACATGGTTTCAGAGCATTAGAGGCCTCAGACTCAAATCTTCCCACCAGCATTTTGCACCTCTCACCTCCTAAAGAAAAAAGGGCCTTAACAGTTTTTTTTTTTTTTTTTTTTTTGGGAGGGGGTTCTTGCTTTGTTTGTGCATTATATATGTGTGTATCTATATACTTCCTCCGTCCCATTTCAAATTTCAAAATTTACCATTTTGAGTCACTTAAAATTGCAAAATCCCAATTGGAAAGTTTGTAATGTTTTTAATCAATGGGATCTACTTGTCATACTCACATCAACTAACCCACTTACTATTCCCTAGACCACTTTCTCTCTCCTACCAACTATCTACACTCACAACACATCACCTTCTCCACTTTTCCCTTAATTCCTGTGCTCCGACCTTTTTTTGCAATTTGAAATGGGTCGGAGGGAGTATATATATTTGAAAAGTAAATTTGTATATATAAACGGAAGGTGCTAAATCAGGTGACGCAGCCTTTGTACACTAGGAGTTTACTCGACTAAAGAACCTAGCCAACCACAGAACTATCCAAAAACTCTATAAAGGAAGTATATGAAGACAACACTTGACTCCATACACCAAAATGCCTTCAAACTTGAAATAGACATCTCGATGTTCTCAAATTGCACTATATAGCATCATGATATGTTTCGTTAAGTGCAAGTGGCTGTTGCAAGTGAACATTTGCGTTATGGTGTGCTTTATGTGCCTCCACTGATCTAGCTTTAGATTAGTTTTTGGCTTAAGCTCAACAGTACTTATTGATGTTTATGCTGCATCTACATTTACTCTTGACTGAAGCTATGTATGTACTTCGTCTTCGTTACTCATTCTTTTTCTTTACCAATACCATTCTCTTTTTCTGGTAAGAGTGTATGTTACCCGTACATCTTTTTGCTTCTTTTATCTCAAGGTCTCCCTTATAGTAATTTATCTTCTGCAGTGAATTATCTTTGGTTTTGATTTGTTTTCATCAAGTGTGTGGAAAGCATGCATGTTTCTTTAAACAGGGTAAATTTTGCTCAGTAAGACACTAAGTTATTGTTTTCTTTTGTTTATGTTTTCAGCCTCTGATACTTGATACCTTAGTGCTTCAATTCTTGGGTATGCCTGGTACTGATATATTATTGGATATAATATATTGCCTAGATTGTGAAAAAAATAATTCTCGGAAGTACTGGCTCAACATCACTACAGAGGAAGGTTTAGAGGAAAGGTTTCAGTCTTTCTTGTAGGTTTACCCAGAAGTCCTTGGATGATGTTAGCCACACTTTTTTCCCACATATATTTGGTGTGATTTAGGGTATTCAACTTTTTATATTTGGTGACTAAGCAATTATGGGTCAAATAGTCTTCTTAGAAACAGTATCATAATTTCATTGATTCCTCTTTCCTGTGAAGAAATCTTTAAGATATCCTTGCAAGTAAAAGGTTAGGTTAATTGCTTTATTATATAAATTCTATCCATCAGATTGGTTATAAAAATTCTGAACTGTATACACTTTTGCTAGATTGGAGTGATGGTGATGGTTCATGGAGATGACAAAGGCTTGGTCATGCCTCCAAAAGTTGCAGCAACCCAAGTTATTGTGGTTCCCGTGCCTTACAAAGATGCTGATACTCAAGCAATTATAGATGCTTGTAATGCAACTGTGAAGACCTTGGGTGAATCAGGTATCCGTGCTGAAGCAGACCTCAGAGATAATTATTCACCTGGCTGGAAGTATTCTCATTGGGAAATGAAAGGTGTTCCATTGAGGATTGAGATTGGACCCAAAGACCTGGCTAACAATCAGGTGAAAATCGCATGTGTTCATTCCCTAAGTTCTATGTATTACTTGTTAAACTTAATATGAAAGGAAAATACTTCTTTTTTAGGTGCGTGCTGTTCGCCGAGACAATTCAGCAAAAGTTGATATTCCCATGGCCAATGTTGTGGAACACGTTGGAGAGATGTTGGATAGTATTCAACAAAGCCTATTCGACGCTGCCAAACTAAAGCGTGATGCGTGCATTCAGGTTGCAAGAACCTGGGATGAGTTCATGCAAGCGTTAAGCCAAAAGAAACTAATATTGGCTCCTTGGTGTGATGAGGAGGTATGGCATCATCCTTTACAATACCATAATGTTATTCAGTTGTGCTGCATTAACTGTTTCTTTGCCATAGAGAGTATTTTAATTTTGAGGGTATCCTTTTAGGTTTATAAGCAGGAAACCTTAGTTTAGAAGACATGACCACGATGAAACCCAAAATTACGACCATGTCCATCCATAGTTACCAGGAACGTGGGACGTTTGGGGACGAGTATGGGAACGAGGAAAGTGACTTAGTAAATTTTGGGTACGCTGGGAGTAGGATCAATTGGGAACGTGGTACGCTCTTTATTGGAAACACATCACTAAGTTGAATATGTTACATGTATATACACACACTTGCATACATAAATATTGTCAGGTAGATAATAGACTATATTGTAAAGGCGGATAATCATAAAAGATTGTAAACGTAGACAAGATTCTATATCCTGACTGTTTATTTTCCAGTACGATTGTTTGAGTACTTTGGGTCGAGTTCCCTTGTGAACCCAGGACGAGGTGGGGGGGGGGGGGTTGGGAGTTTCCGGTAACTCAGTCCATCAGCCCATAAAAATGTGTATAGTGGTGCTTATGCTAACTAATTATTACTCAATCCAATAGGCATATATTAAGCCTAAATAAGCTCAGAGCCAAAAGGCCATAAACATTCAACACTTTGTTCTGCTATCTGGTAGGTAAAGCAACAAGACAAGTTGAGCTGGCCAGAATGGACATATTCAATCTGGGCATGCATATGTCATCAAGCAACAATCTTACGATGTAACATGAGCTGGTAGGTCCATAGGAATCCCTATTGAGTCAAAAATATAAACACTGATGTAATATATGGGCCCAGGAAATTGTACTTTAAGCGTATGCACTTTAAATTCACCAATCATGCAAGTGAGAAATTTTAAATGGCTCTAGTTTTGATCACTTCAGAATAAACTACTCAACCTTTCAAATACACCAAGGACTCGAGCCTTTATTCTTTACGATACACCCTTCTTTAGGCCTTGTCTAGGTTTTTCATTTCTGGTTACCTTCTATGGCAATTTGTGTTCACTGCATATCATTTTTCTATGATATTTTTGCTTTTTTGTTTAATTATATATACACCCTACTTGAAGCCATAAATGAGAAAGCAGAGATTTAAAACAATTTGCTGATCTGCTGTAGTACTGATGAAAAATAGGTATTCTGAATTTAAAAGGGGAGATTGGGAGGTTAGGTAGTCAGGGAGGGTACGGGAGGAGGCATAGAGAAGAAAAATATAGGGGATGTTTGTCTCCATAGAGGTTGCTGAGATCCGTGTCCATCCGGGCGTCTTTGGCACTTCGTTGCTGTTGCTAACATGATACTCTTTTCATTAATTCTACTTGTCACTTAAAATAATGGTGCATTGTTCTTTCTTTCTTTTGACTTTGTGCTTGATAAATCTGACTGTCTGGGCTACTATATACACCCTCCAGTCCAAAATACCCATCACTCTTGGACTAAATTTTTGGTCCAAAATGCTTTTGGGTGAAAAGTATTCAAATTACTCTTTTACCTTTGCATTGGAGATTGTTGCTCCTTATTGATTGTTTTATTGTGATAAGATTTTTTTTTGATAGAAAACGAATATTTTATTAAAAGGAACCCAATGTACAAGAGGATGGATAATGAGTCCATCTAAAAATAAAAAGGAGAAAGTACATGAAAGCTATATTAAGAAATCGCAGCAACCCAATCCCTCTTCAAGTCATTCAACGATAGACCTTTGAACCCACCATTAGCATAAACCCAAAGAGAAGCTAAAGACATCACTTTCTCCCACAAAATATGATTCGGTAAGCAGTGATTCTTTAAATCCTAGCATTCCTTTCCATCCAAAGACACCAACATACTGCAAATACCCCGCAATACCCCAAACGACGCGTATACTCTCCTTGGCCAAAGCCTCGAAACTGAGTTTGGAGAAGAGAAGAAACGCATTTAGGACTCACCCACTTGTCTCCAGCCACCTCAAACAAACGATTCCATAGATACCTAGCGGTGCAACAATGAAGAAAGAGTTGATCATGTGACTCGTCCGACATCCTGCAATTCACACACTAATTTGGCGAAAGACATTTCATAGGCCTGCTAATCTGCAATTTGTCATTAGTATTGAGTTTATTAAGCACTAAAAACCACATAAATGCCCTAATCTTGAAAGGGGTTTTAGACTTCCAAATGTTCGAAGCAATGGGGAAAGAAGACGAAGTGGGTTCGCGAATCAAGAAGCGAAGAAAAGACTTGCAAGAATATTTTCCCGAACCTCTAAGACCCAAACCCAAGAGTCAAGATTCTCATATAAATAAATTGTGATAAGGAATGTTGGATAGAGAGACCATTAATAAGGGTATAGTTGGTACTTTGTTCATTAGATTGTAGTAATAATTGGCTTTCTTAAAAGATGTGAGAAGTGTTAAAGCGCCATTTATTTTGGACCGGAGGGAGTAAATGAAATTGTAATGCTTCATCCCATTCGCCACCTCATAGACATACAAACTTCATGTACGTAGTCCATGTTTGAAAGTTTGATTATTAATATTATCTACAATATGCAATAAAACAATCATATTTTGAACATGAAAGATTTTTTTAGAAATAAATAATTAAATAATTAAAGCTTAAATCTGAAAGCGAACTTTTAGCATTTATCATAAATAGAGGAACAGTGAACTATTAGCGTGGAATGGAGGGAGTATTATCGTTTAACCCTTTTACACACTGTATGCTAAGGAAGCTGCTATCACATGTAGTTTTTGTTTGTAGGAGATGGTCCAACTTGTATCTATACCTTTTCTCATTTCCAATTTATTTCCTTACATATTGCTTTTCGAATGTGAAATTTCAGGAAGTGGAGAAGGATGTAAAAGCTCGGACAAAAGGGGAGTTGGGGGCAGCTAAAACCCTCTGTTCCCCGTTTGACCAGCCAGAACTTTCAGAAGGTACCGATTTCTATCTTCGTATTTTTTTCCCCACTTCCTTGAGATAGTTGTTTGAACTTGCATTCTCAGCACCATGAACTTGCGTTCTCAGCACCATGAACTTGATACATTATTATAAATACTAGTACCTCTGTCCCTAAATGAATGTCCTTTTTGAAAAAAGCTTTTTCCTTGTATGTTTTTTTTTACCAAAATTCTTTCATTAGTCACTTTATACTTGCTAAACTAAAGCGGACAACAAAAATATTTATTCATATTTGCCATTCAATTGTATAAAAAGTAGACAATCTCAGAATGTCCTTGAAAATGAAATTTGGACATTCATTTAGGGACGGAGGGACAATTTTTACACGTCCATTAGGATAATCAAATTAATCTAAAAATATTTCTCAAAGTACTTCGTATTGACAATAAGAAGAGGAGGAAGACATTTTGGGATGGAGTATTCTGAAGACTCTTGAAAAATGCTTCTTGATAGTTCTGCAAATTTTTTGGGCCATTGTATCTGAAAGTAGTTATTTTTAATTTGAGTATAGTATTTTTCATTTTAGTATCTCCCCAAGTAAATATATTTATAATCTAGTTTTATTATCTTCATCTTCTCGATAATATTCCCTCCATGACAAACAAGTAAAAAGATAAAAACAAATAAAAGTGAGTAAAAGGAAGTGTTAGAAAGATAACAAGTACGGACGGAGCTAGTTACAGAGTAAACTATGCTCTAACTTAAGGAGGAGGATGATTCGAACCTAGTACCTGATGGTTCCACTGATTGATGGCTTTCCACTGGAGATGGGCATTTCGGGCCCAAGCCCGTGGGCCCGTGGGCCACCAAACCCTTAACCCGTGAGCCCTTAGCCCAAACCCGGCCCTTGGCCCTTGTATTTGACGGGCGGGCCGGACCCTCAAAAAAGTCTAACGGGCCGGGCTTAGCCCGCGGGCTTAAACCCGTGAGATGGCCTGTGCCCGTCGTCCCGCATTTTAGCCAGGTAAAAAAATAAAAAATAAAAAATTGTACTCCCTCCGGCCCGCTTGAAATTGCAAAACTTGCCTTTTTGGGCGTCCCATAGAAATTGCAATTATAAACTTTTTTTGTATATTTATTATTTATAGTATATACTTAATTATTATAATTTTTCAAAATGGAGTATGTTTATATTTTAAAAAAATCATTCATTGAAATTATAAACTTTTTTCACTATTTTTATTTTCTTTAATAACATACTAATATTATTAAAGGAATAAAGGCTACTTATATTTTTACTAAATTATAAATTAAATTTTAAAGTCTTTAATATTTTTAAACATATTTTTTTTTAAAATTCTGTATTTTTCCAGATTTTTTTTTTTTTTTTAAAAAAGAAAACCCGTTCAAGCCCTTTGGGTTAAACCCAAGGGCCGACGGGTGGGCCTAACAAACATTGAAGAAGCGGGCCGGGTCCAGCCCGCGGGCTCACACGCCACGGGCGGGCCCAAGCCCGTTAACCCGCGGGTTAGTGAAAAGGAAGGGCCGGGCGGGGCGGGTTTGCCCTTATGCCCATCTCCACTTTCCACCCAAGCCAGCAACATTTTGTCTTCTTAACACAACTAAAATATGAATAATACTAGGGGCTCAAAAAAGTCGCAAAAACTTGCTCGCAAAATCCTAGTTGTAATGATGTTATTGGTGTTTTTAATTAGAGTGTGGCGGGTCCATTACCGATTCAACCAATAAAATATCGTCACCTCATCTTGTGAGCAAGATTTTGTGACCTTATTTTGTGCCTCTAGCATTGCTCCTAAAATATACTCCCTCTGTCCCACCTCACTTGATACCAACTTGGTGGGCACAATAACTAAGGAAAATTATGAGAGAGAATTAGTGGAAGGAAGTGTTGTGAGTAGGAAAAGTAAAGTAGGAGAGATAATAAGTGGAGGGAATAGTAATTGATTGGTGTTGTGAGTATAAAAACTTTCCATTTTGAGTAGTATCAAGTGAAGTGGGACGGACCAAAATGGAAATATTGGTATCAAATGAGATGAGACGGAGGGAGTATATATTATACTACCGTTTGTTTTTTTTGTTTTTTTTTTAAAAGAATCCAGTGGGTTCCATGGCACCCATTAGTACCCTTGGTGGGTCCGCCAGGCCCTCCACCACCAACCATCAACCATTTGAATAAATCACAAAAACAATTTAAAACCCCACACCTAGACACCAATAACAACCCCCTCCGTCTCTTCCCCACCAACACTATCACCCACTTCAATATCCATACCTCCACATCTTCATTAAATCACAATAACAATTTGAAAACATCATAATGATATCTAACATCACTTTTTTGTTTGGAATTGTTCTTCAAGAAATGAGTATATCAGTTTCATCTTTGTTAATTTTAGCAATTATCTGCTTGAGATGATTACTACAGTATATGGTTCCATGAGAATCACCTTGGGTAAATTACCAGAAACGGAACACCCAGTCATCAACAAATTTAACAGAGACTTTTTACCGCCCCAACAATAGAAACCAAATTCCCGTGGGGAGCAACTTGACTGTCAAATTTTGTTCGGAAAAGTAACCTCACCGTCAAATCTGAAACTTTCAAGAGATCCATTAAACCTTAGGGCCTGCTCCCGAGTTTTAAAAACGAAGGAAAGGAAAAGAAATGGAAGGAAGTCTAATATATTTTCCTTCGTAAGGTTGCTCCCGAGTTTTTTTTAAGAAGGAAGTGGGCGGAAAGGAAAGGAAATTTTTTTAAGATTTTTCCTCCTACACAATCCTCCCAAAAGTGAGAGGAATTGGAAGGAAAGAAAGTCTTATAAAACAAAATCTTTTGATAAACCTATTTTACCCCTCAAATATAACTCCCTCTTTCTCTTATTAAGGGTACAAGTGTAATTAACTCTATTTTCCTTCCTAAACTCAAGAGCACATCTAGATGATGTTGAGTTCCTTCCCCTCCCCTTAGAGACCCTCCAGCAGCCAACATAACAATATTAAAAAAAAATCCCAGATCTGGAATTAACTTCAACAACGGTGACATGGAGCTGGAGTGACTATATGGGAGGTACGGGGACGATAGCAGGGGGTAGAGTGTGGGGAAGAGCCAGTGGCGTGAGCACAAGGCGACCGCCGCTTCTTCCTTATCGGCGGATTAGGAAGTCATGAAGGTTTTCTTGACCGCCGCGTGTGTGTGAATTAGATCTTTGATTTTTATGGGTTCTTTGTTTGGATTAGAGAGATTCTTTGCCTTTATTGCCAGAGGATATGAGAGGGATGTGACATTAGAGGGAAAAGGAAGAGGAAGGGGAAGGGGTTGGGGGCCTGTGTAATTGGGATTTGGGAAATGTTTGAAATAGGGTTCTAAAAAATACGTATGGTTAAGTGACCAAAATATAGGTTTTGCCATTGTGTGAAGATTGCTCTCATTTGGTTTTGTTATCTGTAGGTACATTGTGCTTTGCCTCGGGAAAAGCTGCCAAGAAGTGGTCCTACTGGGGAAGAAGTTATTGATGATTGTTTTGGCTGTTTGAATCTTTTGATATGGTGTTATTGTTGGAATACTTTTGGTTGAAGTGACAACCATTTTAAAGAAATTTGAGACTATGAATATTTCATGAGATATTGTGCTGTTGCTTATACATAGAGTGGTGTTGTGTTTTCAGTTACTAGTTAAATGTTTATCTACTCTTACCGTCCACTATCGGCTTATTAGTACGTAGTCGTAAAAAACAAGTCATTTTTATGCTTTAGAAAAAACATAGTTTTAAACACCCAGATTGGGGTATTTAAATACTTAAGTTTATCAAGAAAATTTATTGCAACACTCACTAACGGCGAATGATTATAAGCTTACTTGCACAGTAAAGACCTTCATCTTTTTTCAGGAAAGTTTATAGACTTTAGAGTTCGCTAGAAATTTTAATACACTAAACAAATTGAATACGTGTCAAGTTAATTTGTTTACGTGTCATTTTGAATGTTTACATTTCACAAAATAGAAACTCCTACATCTAACATTACATATAACGCATCTATTTTTCCGTGGAAGCACAGAGACACTGTTTTTTTTTTTTTTTTTTTTTTTTTTTTGCTTCACGTAAGCAAACTAATTTATCACGATATTAAGGGAGAGCAGTCTTAGGGGCACAAAACAAAGTCATAAAATTTTGCTCACATAATGAGTGCGATATTTTATTGGTTGCATTTAGTGGCCCCGTCTCACTTTAATTAAAAACACCAATAAAATCATTACACCCAGGATTTTGCGAGAAAAATTTTGCGACTTGCCCTAGTATGTATTAGTCGTTAAGGAATTGACTATCCACCGAAAACAGTGGGGCTCTCGCAAACAAGATAAACCCTAGAAAAAAAAACTATTACATTTGATCAAATGCACCGAAAAGAAGCTATAAACTCCAAGAACATCACGAGCACATTTGCAGCAAGGCTTCCAACTCCGTCATCTTTTTTTTTCTGGGTGTGTAATACCTACAAAGACCACCTTGGAGTCGACTTCAAATTCCACTTTCTCATACCCCATATCCACACACAGCCCATGATATTACGTAATCTATTTATTGATAGATATAGTGCAAATAGATAAGCAATATGGACTTGTTACCGCTCCTCTTGTAGGTCTGTTTATGCGTAGCATTTTAGAACACGATGTAAATATCTGAGATATTAAATGTAAAACAGAGGTACTGAAAGTAAAAACGTGGCACTTTCATTATGATTATTTTTCATTTGTTGGTATGGTATGAAGAAATAAAAACCTTATCCAAAAAAGAAAGGGAGCTGCTCTGACGAGGAAGGTAACACCTGTTGAAATGGCGGTGGTTGAGTCGCCGGTTCACAACTACTTCTCCTCCCTTCTTCTTCTTCTTCCCGTCTCCACTTGCAATTTCAACCTCTCCCGCGGTCTCCATTACAACAAGAAGAAGGATAATATCAGTATTAGCCTCTTAGGTAAACCAACCACCGACGGACGGCGACGAAGATGTCGTACCAATGCATCTTTTGGAGGTCTTCTGGGCGGCATTTTTAAGGGCACTGACAACGGAGAGTCCACCAGGAAGCAGTACGCTCCCACCGTTTCACTCATCAATTCTATGGAACCCCAATTATCCTCCCTCTCCGATGATCAATTGAGGGAAATGACTTTTCTTTTGAAACAACGTGCACGCTCTTCTTCTGAATCTTTGGATTCCCTCTTGCCCGTAAGCTTTCCCATAATCACAATTGTTACTGCTAACTATCTCCCTATTAACTTCACCAACAATCAATTCATTGCAGGAAGCATTTGCTATCGTCAGAGAGGCTTCAAAAAGGGTTCTTGGCCTTCGTCCTTTTGACGTCCAGCTAGTAGGTAAACTAAAAATCCCATTATCTCTTGTTCAATTTATACTATACTATACTAAACTAAACACTTTTGACGTCTTCTATTTTCAACTGCCCAACCTTTACATGTTTTCTGCAACTAGGAGTTATAGACTTAGGAGAGCTACTTTTTTGGCTAACAAATCAAATTACTTACAAATACCTTTCAGTTTTGCCCCCTCTTTCAATGTAGTACGAAATTGCTTATTTGTCTTGTTGTCCATTCTCCTGCTAGAAAGTGGCTTCTGCCTTTTATCGATTGAGGATGCTGAATGCAGATCTGAAAATTGCTCTTCTCCTTTGCATTTGATCATGTAGGTGGGATGGTTCTTCATAAAGGAGAAATAGCTGAGATGAGGACTGGAGAAGGGAAGACACTTGTTGCTATTCTACCAGCTTATTTGAATGCTTTGAGTGGGAAAGGAGTCAACGTGGTTACTGTCAATGATTATCTTGCACGAAGAGATTGTGAATGGGTTGGCCAAGTTCCTCGTTTTCTTGGACTAACAGTTGGCCTGATCCAACGTATGTCTTGATTCTGCTCGTTATAATTCTATGCTAGTTATTCTTTTTTGATTTTGATCTCATTTGCCACCATATCATGGTTATGATGTTTTTGTTGCTTTGGCATTGTATATCATATCATGTTGACCATCAGTCGATCCAAATTATCTTTTCTGTTTGATACTACCAGATTGAATTAACTTTCCTCGACTATAAAGGGAATGATCTTTTATGTACAAGCTCAAAATTCAAGAGAAGACTAGAGGCGGAAAGCAAAGATAAAGTGATGAAACATTTAAGAGGACTAATTAAGAGTAGCATTCATTTGAGAATTATTTTGAAGCATTTTGAATTTCGAAGATAATGAAACTGAATAGAGTGGCTGAAATAGTGTGTTGTGGATACAATATGATGATTTACAAGAACAAAGTTAAATCCTTCTTTACGACATGATGAAGAAATGCATGATAGTAGAGTTGTGACTGCATGGAAGTTGGTTATTGTCAGGGCATATTCTTGAGCAATGTAGGTTAAGTTGAATCCTCAAGTGCTCGGGGAGAATGTCTGGAGGCTTAGTTGTATTTTCATATAAGTGCCTGTTGGTTTCCATTCTTATTGATGAATAACTGATTTTGTTTAATGCATAATAGTTCTTGATTATGTGTCTGATAAGTATGAGAAGTGATCATCACAAAACTATAATCTTTGAAAGAAGTTAGGCAACCACAGCCATTAGAGGTGTGACCTGCCCAGATCGAGGGGAAGGGTAAACGTTTTGAGGTACTGAATAGTAAAATTGTTTTTCATCTAGCGAGGGTTTAGTTTTATGAAGAGCAGATTGCTAAAAATAAGTTCATGCTGCTAGGAAATTGGTGCCCAAGCAATTGAGAACAAAGAAGAACAGAAAACCAAGCACAACCTTTCTTATCCAGTTGGCCTATGGAAATTAAGTTCCTCTTCGAATTCTGAATATGCCGAACATTTTGCAATAGGAAAACAGCCCCATTCGGTGCCTTGATCCGGACATCTCCCTTCCCTTCTACCTTGATCGGATTGTCATCTCCATGATAGCAAACCCCCAAATCGCCTGACGTATATCGCTTCGTCCCTTACGCAGTGTTGCAAGAATGAAACGACGCGTTGGAATCCAGAATCCACCGGACTGCTCTCACTCAAAATTAATGCATTCGCGGCCTCTTTTGCTGCATTTAACCCCTTCTCATTGCCCCACCCCTTTAGACACTACTTCTTGATGTTCCCCCTCTTCCCACGGTTGAAGCACTTCACCTACTTCATCTCCCTTGGTGTCAAACGCTTGGACTCTGATCTATTGTGATGGACTGTATCTACTGTGATATGCCTCTTCTACTCTTGTCCCTGATGCCTAGTGCAAGTCCAGATTCTTGTCCCTGAAGCCTAGTTCAAGTCCAGATATCTCCCCCTTGCTTTTCCTATGAATTTATTCACCAAAAATCACATCCACGACATCACAAAACTTCATCTTTACCTTCCCCGATCCGTGTTTACAGCGATAGTAGGTGTATCCACTGATTTTATCTTTTTTTGCTTCTAAATTTCCCCGTTTGATTACTGTCATGCCATAGAATTCAGAATATAACTGGTTCAGCTGATTTGCATTATATACTCCCTCCGTCCCAGTTTAATGTTCTTACTTTCCTTTTTAGTATGTCCCAGTTTAAGGTTCTTAGTTGCTTTATTCCTTAAATGGTAAAGGATGAATAGTGTTTTGGATAATCTTGTCCTCATTAAGTTCATATATTACAAAAAAAAACCATCACTCACTCACTCATCTACTTTTCACCCACTTGCTTTATGAATGGACAATTATATCCTTCACACACTACTATTGTTGACTCATATTTGCCTTGTTTTCTTAATAAGCGCGTAAAGTCAAACTAAGAACCTTAAACTAGGACGGAGGGAGTACTTAAATTTCCTAGACACATCTGATTCCCCTTCCTTTGTTGATTTTGGCTTCCAATAGCTGATGTGTACTCTAACAATGTTGTTTGGCAGAAAACATGACAAGCGAACAAAGGAGGGAGAACTACTTATGTGACATCACTTATGTAACCAATAGTGAGCTGGGGTTTGATTACTTGAGAGATAATCTTGCCACGGAAAGTAATTTTTATGTTATCTGCAAAGCTTAATGACTAATTATACTTGCTCTTATGGATAATAATATATATTTTGGTTTATCATATCTGACTACATATTCTGGTCCACAGAGTGTTGACGAGCTTGTGATGAGGACTTTCAATTACTGTGTGATAGATGAGGTTGATTCCATTCTTATAGATGAAGCAAGAACTCCTCTAATCATATCTGGACCTGCCGAAAAACCCAGTGATCAATACTTTAAAGCTGCCAAGATAGCCGCTGCCTTTGAGCGAGATATACATTACACTGTGAGGAAAGAGAACTTGTGCTGTATTTTTGCTCATCTCAGCATTAATTATTATTTCTTAGTATCTGATTCATCTCGATCATTAATATATTCCTTGTACACTTGCCAAAAACATGCTGGAGCTAGTTTATTAAGGAACTAATGTCAGTGTAATGGCAGTATTGACATTGCGTTACATTTGAGGACTCTTTAAGGCAGAAGCACTGATTTTTTTCCCCTTTTTCCATATGGGTGGGCCATTGGGAAATCCGTAGCTGTCGTAGATCTCTGAACAAGTAGCAGATATATTCCTAGACATATTTCTATCTTCTTAAGTTAATTACTGAGTCTGTCCCAGAATAAATGTCACACTTTTTTGTACATTAGTACGAAGGAACTTTAAGCAATAATTAAAGGTTAATTTAATTACCCTAATGAAAATTTAAAAAATGTTATTGATAGTATTTATAATGGTGTATCAATAACAAGTTTTATAATTTTATTAGGATAATTAAATTAACCTAAAGTTATTGCTCAAAGTTCCTTTGTACTAACGTACAAAAAAGTGTGAAATTTATTCTGCGACAGAGGGAGTACGATAAAACACTTTTTCATGTTCCATTGCTACGATTTTAAGAAGGAATATGTACAAGCTTCTGGTATATTTTCGTGTATTTTAACGTTTGTAGTAAGATAGTAAAGAGAAGGCAAGAAAGTGAAGTACTCCCTCATTCTCCCTTTTTGATAGCTGCAAAATGTGGATGACTGTTTAGTGACTCACCATATTTATAGTGCATAAAATGTCTGAATGGGTAATAGTAAGATAATAGATATATCCACGTGTTATAATAAGTAAGATCATCCACTTATTCTGCCACATTACTCCTCAGTTTATAGTTGGCTTCTATTGGACTATCAACCTTTTCAATTCTGAGAGTCACTTGATCCTTGAAATACTTGTGTCGCTTAAGAAAGTTCCATACATGAAAGATCAGTTATAAAACTCAAATTCAGCATCTCATTAAGGCATTCCATTGGTTCTGGAGCAGTGGCTTGGCTCCCAAGATCAGTTTTCTCTGTAATTCTTAATTCACCGTCTCTCCAACAAATCCATCTTAAACGAGCCGGCATTGCATTTTGATTAAATTTTTGAACTCAAAATCACTTTTGTGAGTGCTTGCTATCAAACATCATTTTGCGCTTAAGTGGTTAAATTGCAGAAAACTGCGTAAATGTAGAATCACCGATGACCCTGCTATTGCTAGAAGAACTGATTCCAGATAATCTTTTTAGTTGATGTCGTCTACCCATTGCAACACCCATCTTGATGTATTAATGGTATTAGAAATTTCTTTGTAATCAATTTTGCGTGGTAGACAATCATATCTTAAATCATGAAAGTGGAAGTATCATTTTCATTAGAGCTGATTCTCAAAAATCACTGGGCTAATTTAGAAGCAATGCTGAAATGGGTGTTAATTGAAGTTTTGATGAACGGAACTATAGATACTTTAAACAACTAATATATACATATTTTGTGCATCTCTCGTCTTTCTAACAACTCAAGATTTCAGGAGTTTGTTGTACTGTACAAACATTAACGGAGTTGGATCATATGTCCTTTTTAGCATTTAGGAATGATAATTTGAATGCCCACATAAACTTCGAAGAATTGACTTTTGCCTAAAGAACAAGTGGCATACGCTTGTTTCATTTTAGTCGTTTAGTTTTGGATAATCGGATCAAGATTGGTGTTGCAGGTTGATGAGAAGCAGAAAAATGTTCTACTCACCGAACAGGGTTATGCTGACGCAGAGGAAATACTGGAAGTGAAGGATTTATATGACCCTCGAGAACAGTGGGCATCATTTCTCCTAAATGCAATAAAAGCCAAAGAACTCTTTCTTAGAGATGTTAACTATATTATTCGTGGCAAAGAGGTTCTCATAGTAGATGAGTTTAGCGGCCGAGTTATGCAGGTGATCTGACTAAAACAGCATTGTACTTATCTTGAATTTCTTGGGCGCTGTACCTGTTTTCTTGTAGGGTTAAAGCAGAGTCGAAGCAAGGATTGGTCCTTTATAGGGGAAAAGTTAACTAATTACTTAAGAAATAGTCGCAGAAAAAGGGCCCTTTAGAATTATATTTGAAACACACTCTATAAGATTCCATGTCCTAAAAGAGTTTGTACTTGGAGCATTTTACCAATGATTTTGGACTTAACGTGTTATGATTAAAAAAAAAAAAGTCATTGTAAGCTTATAGGAAGGGATAACATGATCATATCAATATCGGGGGGGGGGGGGGCATTATGTTGAATTTGCAACTGTTATAAGTGTGAAATGCGAATATTTCCGTGCACAAGCTGTCTTTCATTCTTTGGCCCTTTGTTATTCTTTTAGTTTTTGGCTCTTCATTATGCCATTTCATTTATTATATCCTCGTCAACCTTAAATTATTGGGTGCATAACGTGTCAAAGCTTGAGAGCAGTGTTTTGGTTACTTATTCCAGAGGTTATATTTGTTATTCATACTCTCATGTTTTGGTCTCTGTTACAGTTGCTATATACAAAAGATGCTTATGGTTTCAACGCTTAGATAGAATTTGATGTGAAAATTGAAGCAGAATAAAATTGCTGCACATTGACTTGGATCTAAGGGTTCAAACTATGGAGAGAACCTCTCTACAGTCTACATACAGCCGCAACCAAAACATCCTCCCCGGACCCTGCAATGGTGGTATCCTTGTTGACTGCTTCCCCTATTGGTCAATTTTAGGATTTCTTCTGAAGACTAATGCGATTTACGCTCAGTATTATTTACTTATTTTTAAAGCCTGATGCAACTACCCATGCATCCAATACACAGTAATCTGACTGCTTTTTAATAGTGTAATCCTATCATGGAACAACTGTATAACTTGAATGTCTGTCTAGTTATTATGTTATACCTGCCTCACCATTTGTCAACATGAACAAATTTGGATTAGGAGATATTAGAAGAGTCTAGAAGGTGTTAATAGTTACTTCTGTTTGAGTTTCTTTGAGGATTGGTCAGTGAGTTATCTTGTTTCCCTTTGCTAAGTGGCAAGAACATTTGACTTTTTGGGGGTTCTTTTCCCATGGCGGCTTTTGAGTTTTGTATCTCCTATTCTTATATAAATACCCGTCCCAAAATGAATGTCCAAACATTTCTCGAATATACTCTTGATCAAGTGCAAATTTGAATTTTTTAGACATTCAGTTTGGGACGGAGGTTTTATAAAGGATTGTTTGCAGTATGGAATGCGTTTTCTGGTGCGCCAATTACGGCTGGGTACATGTCAAATCATGTTGTTTACCTTCTTGTTTGATACATCACAGGTAAGTGATGGATACAAGGATAAGGTAGGGTTAGGGTTTTATGGCAGATGCTATATAGATGTTTGTCTGATGATTATGCCAGCTCGTAGCTCCAACTTGGTGTAATTAGAATGATTTGGGTCAGCTGCCTATGGGGCTATAATGACCTTATTCCATGAGATTATTGCTCTCATGAAAGTATCTAACTTGAATAAGAAGAACGTAATAGAATCACTTCGCGTTTTCTGGGAGAGGATAGTCCTTTTCTATCTCTTCGTCCTCAAGTTGCCTAAAGGAATCATGTAACGATCGAATAACCATTGAATATAGACACCTACGCAATGTATCTTGCCGTACCCTGCCAAATTCCTTAAGATCAGATAACAATATTGAATAAAGACACCTACACTATATGAAACCCCTGTATTTTTTATTCATATTATGAAGTCGTTGTGAGTTAGATGTTTGATCTGATAATTGTTTTCCTGTAACTTTTTATTCACGAGTCACCACGTATGGTAGCTTCATAAGCAGTGGCGATGTTGCTAGTAGTTTGTTGGAGAGGAGGATTCTTGTATGTTGTATCCAGTCTTTCTTGATTATTTTTCGCTTTCAGTTATTGGGTTAGTATTGTACTCGTATTGATTAACAAAAACATGTTGTGATATTGTTAGCTTATTTATATGATCTAAAATTCAAACTCTTATTGGTGGGCAGAAAGACAAGTCCATAACATTTCTGATTTGTTTACTTTAGGGGAGGCGTTGGAGCGATGGACTTCATCAGGCAGTGGAAGCAAAAGAAGGCGTGCCCATCCAAAATGAGACAGTAACACTGGCATCAATCAGCTACCAAAATTTCTTTCTCCAGGTTGGACTTGGAGCATCTTTCTTAATTTGGCTATAAAACATTCTTCATATTGTAATCTTATGCTTTCAAAATTCCTATAGTTCCCAAAACTTTGTGGCATGACTGGGACTGCATCAACTGAGAGCGCAGAGTTTGAAAGTATCTACAAGCTCAAAGTTACTATCGTGCCCACTAACAAGCCTATGATAAGAAAGGTTCGTCGTAGTATGCATTTAGACAGCACTAAATCACCTTAGCTTATCATACCACAAAAACAGCTCAGAGTAAAGTAAATGAGTTTATATGTGTGTGTGTGTTTCACGCTCTCTCTCTCTCTCTATATATATATATATTTATATTTATATATGTGTGTGTGTATATACACGCCTACATTTCACCAATATGTGATCTGTCTCACCAACTTGGGTTGTAACATGGGTTACTTTTTCGGTGACCTTCCATTGGAAGGAACTATATGGTCGTCTAGGATTCATGTTGCCGACCCCAAGTAATTGGGACAAAGGTTGAGTTGAGTTGGATAGAACGTAGTAGTGTGCTCATGATAATTAAGCAGTTAGGCACGTACTACCTACATTATGTACTTGCACTCCCACTTTCCATCAAAGCTTTTAAGTTACTAATTTTCTTCTTTAGGATGAGTCAGACGTAGTTTTTAGGGCAACTACAGGAAAATGGCAGGCGGTTGTGGTTGAGATTTCAAGAATGCACAAAACAGGTCGTGCAGTGCTTGTTGGTACAACTAGTGTTGAGCAGAGCGATGCTTTGTCTAAACAGCTAATAGAAGCTGGAATACCCCATGAGGTAAGCCGTAAGTAAAAGTTATTTCATTCTGAGTAAAGAATAAATTGGGCATGGAATAACGCTTTGCGGGCAAATATTTGTCAAAGGCTATATAGTACTTTGCTACTAAATTATCGCATTATTATATCATGTTCCTCCATTCTGTGTTCTTTACTGACATTGTTCATGCAAAGGTTCTGAATGCAAAACCAGAAAATGTCGAGAGAGAAGCCGAGATCGTGGCACAAAGTGGTCGTCTTGGGGCAGTAACAATAGCTACCAATATGGCAGGTCGTGGGACGGATATAATCCTTGGTGGTAATGCAGAGTTTATGGCGAGGTTGAAGCTACGTGAGATGCTGATGCCAAGGTATCTCCTTACGAGTTTTCCTTCTTTTTACATAAATATAAAGCTCTTTTTACATAAATATATAGTTCTTGGATGAAGGGGAGCCTTGGCGCAGCGGTAAGAGCTGTTGCCGTGTGACCAGTGGTCACGGGTTCGAGTCCTAGGAGCGGCCTCTTGCCAATTTAATTGGTAAGGGAAGGCTTGCCCCCTATACACCCTTGTGGTGGGACCCTTCTCCGGACCCTCGCCTTGCGGGGACGCTTCGTGCACCGGGCTGCCCTTTTTTTTTTTAATAAAGTTCTTGGATATATAGTTTAGATTTATAACTGTCTTTGTACATGCAACTGGGCTTATTTCTGTCTCTCACTAACCCTAATGCAGCAGAGGGTTTCCAGTATACTCCCTCCGTTCATGGTAATTAATAATATAAATGTGATGGGGACTAGACTAAGAGTCCCAAAACAAGGAGGGGGACATGGAGCCTTACCTCAAAAAGACCAAAAAAAAAAATTGCAACGAAGAAAAAGGTTAACCCCAATGTCTTTTACCGCCATGCTTCTTCTTTCCAACTTTGAAAGCCATACGCTTTTCATGAACTGAGATGAATCCATCATCTAAATCATAATAATCTTTTTTTTTCCTTTGGTTCATAGCACTCTCTTTTGCCATAAATCCCAAGAGCCCGAGGGATTTATTTTATTTATTTTTTTTTTTGGATATTTTCAAAATTCATGATGTTAGTTATTAGGTAGTTCATGTATTATGATCATGTGGAAGTACCCTTTTCAAGGAGAGAAGGGCAATGTCCCCTAAATTTTGTTAATGATAAACAATAAATGAAAAGATGATGGCGAGCTAGACTAACCATCACAAAACCAGGAGGAGTATGTGAAGGCTTACCTCAAAAAGAAAAAGAAAATCTCTTCAAAAGAAAAAACAAAGTAACAAAAAGAAAAATGGTTAACCCTAATGTCTTTTACCGCCATTTTCTTATTTCCAACTTTGAAAGAAGTGTGTTTTCAGTGAACTGATATGACTCCCAATCTATTTACTTGGTGGATCTAATTTGGATTTACCTACGTTTGATCTGTTAAGGACACGGTCCGATCCGAAATAACCTATTTATTGTATATTCCCGCCGTCCCATAACAAGTGAGACTAAAATTTAATGTACGGGGATAAAGAAAATATAGTATTATATAGCGGAGGAAGTGTTGTGAGTATGAAAAGTAAAGTATGAGATAGAAAGTGAGGTAGTGTTTACCATTATCAAGCATGGTGAAAAACTTCTGTTCCACTGTTAGAATCTTACACCTCATTGTGCCACCCAGTGCTCCTACCTACAGCCTATAAATCAAAGAAATACTGTTACTTTTGCTTTACCCTATCGGGTACACAGACTATCTGCTATATATAGTATGGAATTTATCTGTAATTTGAGGCGTTCATCAGTAAGTATCCTCTTTGGACATAACTAGGTATCAACACGAATAACATTTAAACAGATAATATAAATGCTGCAGAGTTGTTAGTCCAGCTGAAGGAGTATCTGCGAGAAAACCTCCTCCAGTGAAGACATGGAAGGTTTGTTCACTAAACTACTACTAGCTTAGTGTTCAAGTTTTCTTTATCGAATGCCTACCTAGTTCTCACGATCTGATATGTTTCAGGTGAATGATAGTTTGTTTCCATGCACACTCTCTGAAGAGAACATGAAACTCGCAGAGGAAGCCGTAGAGTTGGCTGTCAAAACATGGGGTCAACGATCTTTGAACGAACTTGAAGCCGAAGAGAGACTCTCTTATGCTTGTGAGAAGGTGACGTTTGTTGAAACTAT
Source organism: Campanula takesimana (assembly GCA_026119855.1). Lineage (NCBI taxonomy): Eukaryota > Viridiplantae > Streptophyta > Magnoliopsida > Asterales > Campanulaceae > Campanula > Campanula takesimana. The sequence goes on along the minus strand of JAOWBW010000116.1, from coordinate 428,325 downwards.
TTATTTCTCTATAGATGGATATCAGATGTGCATGGAGTTAAATACTCATATGCTCCTCAACCTATTCAACTTTTTTTTCTTTTCGTCACTGAGATATTTTTTCCCGTTTTACTCTTTATCGTATATTTTTCGTAGACCATGTAGTCCTTCCATCACATTGCCATCAATTTGTCCGTTAAATCTAATGATGTGGCACTGTGAGTCACCAGTTGCTTATGTGTCACATTGATATTATGCTTTTTTGCTTTGTTGGTGCTGATATGGAATTTTTTCTATGTCTAAGGGGTTAGTGTAAATATACAAGTTATATACATGTAATTAATAAACAATTATTTTTCAGAAATAATCTGTTAAAATAAATACTTATTGTTTATGCAAATCCTCAAATAATCTCTGCTTTTTTTTTTTTTTTTTTTTTTTTTTGAAAGAACTAATCTGTTTTTTAGGTAACCACAAACCGCATTCGAAAAAGTAGCCACAATAATCATTTGGGAAAAAAAAATGTTGTCACAAATAATCTGTTAAAGTAAATACTTATTGTTTCAAGTACTTTTTTTAATCAACAACACCTATCACTATCTCACCACACCACAGACTGCCACCATCTCACAAACAACCACTACCCTCCACCACCACAACACCAATACAGCCACCAAGCAAAATCAGTTGGAATCAACAAGAAAAATAAAGCAAAACCATTAAATCTAACTTCAATCTTCAAATTCATTATAAATTACACAAGAAAAAGAAATTAATCTAATACAGTTACTTATAAAGGCAAAAAGAAAAAGAAGAAAAAAATCTGATTGAACAACATAGTTCGCCGTTTTGGAAGCTTTGAGATGATTTTGGGGGAGGTAAACGTCGATGCTTGTATTCGAGTGTAAAATTGAACAACAAATGATGGATCTCTTGATCAGATGGGTCGCCGTTGTTAGAGAGAAAGGAGAGCTTTGGCCGTTGTATTTGTGGCCAGAGTTGGGGAAGACGCCGGAATAGAACAGGTAGGAAAGAATGGGGGAGATAGTGTGTGTGAGAGAGAGAATGTGTGTTTCTTTCCCAGATCCATGTTTGGGGGTTGGAGAGCCGACCGATTTGGAGGGGGCGGGCTTATGGAGAGGAGCCGGAGGAGCGGTTTTGGTTGGGGGAGAGGGTGAGATGATTTTGGTGTGGTGGTGGGGGAGATCTCGTTTGCAGAGATGTAGATCTGGGTGTTACATTTAAGTTAGTAATTTTTATACTCACTTGTTTTTACTTTGTACAATTGTACCTCTTATATATCCATGTCAGTCAAAGTGGTGACATGACTATGCCACATCAGCATATTTAACTGGAAATTGACGGTTTATGGACGGAAGGACTACATGGTCTATGAAAAGTATACGACCGAAAAAAAATTTGGCTCAATAACTGAAAGGAAAAAAGGTCAATAGCGTTGATGACTTAACGAGTACTTAACTCGATATGCGTGATGCCTATATTTGACTTAACATAGTATAGAAGTAGCTCTGTGTTTTGATTATGTTTTTCGTTCTTTGTTGATGGACCTCTTGTCCATCCTTTTTGTATTCAATTCTTATCTCAATATAATCATCTTTTCCTATCAAAAAAATATTTGACTTAACATAGTATTCTTTGTTGTTGTGACTGACTATGTTTTATATATATTTTGTAGCAAATGGATCTGTCAGTAGTTTCTCTAATACGAAGCAATTAACTGTCACTGTAGGGTCCTGCTCTGGATGAAGTGATAGAAAATTTACGCCATTCTTTTCTAGGGATTGCAAAAGAATATAAGATCTACACTGAGGAGGAAAAGAAGAAGGTAGTTTTTGTTGTTCATCTTAGTTCTCCTGGAGTTTTATTCACTGTTCTAAGCCTGATTTTGCTTATCACTTGTGATGATGAACAAAGGAAAAACTTATTATTATTATTATTGTTATTATTATTACTATTTCCTCTTTTTGTGTTCATTCACGATTCATTGTTTTTTCCCACATTGATCACAGAAGCATTATAGTGATCATTTTTTTATTGTGAGACTCAAGGAAGTTTACAAATATTTTTTGTATATATCCCGGCTAGGGATGTTTACTGCACTGGGTAACTCGAGTACTTGACTCTTTTAACATTTCCGAGTCAATTTGATCGGCATGAGTTGTTGGTTTAGCTACTCGAATATATACTCAAGTTCCTCGCGAATCGCGATGCTCGATGAACATGTTGCAAACATACTCGGCTCGGCTCGTGATACTCGACTCGTGTTCGAACCAGCTCACGAAACTTGGCCAATATACTCGAGTCGAGTTCGACCCAGGTCTAGGCTGCTCGACTCGACATATTTCAACTTCAACTCGTTTGCAGCCCTAATTCCGGCTACATGGTTTAGCATACTATTTCGGGCTAATATTTAATTGCAATCCTTTGCTACAATCATATGCGAGTATATAGATTTATTTATATGCAATTTGTATCGAGGTGTATGTCTCCTTGTTAGCATCAGAAAGAACACCAAGTTCACCTACATGTTAAGGAGATAGTGATGATCCGGTTGTTCATGTTTGTTAGCGTTTACCTAGTGGAGAAAATTGGCCACCTCTGTTTCTTTTTCTGCACATATTATGAGATCAAGTTTGTAATTCTTCTAGCACATGTCCTGGTGAAGTTCCTTGACTGATACAACTGTAACGAATTAATGGATACTCAGTGTATGAACTGATATGTGAAGGGGAACGGTGTCTCCAAGACTTTCCTTAAATAGTATAATAGTTATTAGGGAATGCAAGAAGAGTGATATTTTTCTTCTTAGATGAAGTGTTCTCTTCTTAAAAGAGGATCGTTGACTTAATGTGTGTTTACTTTTTGGATTACAGGTCGTGTCAGCGGGGGGCCTTCATGTTGTGGGGACAGAACGCCATGAATCACGTCGAATTGACAACCAGGTACAAATTTCACTTTTGCTTAGGATTAAAATAGGAAATATGAAATATAATCTTCACCGGGAAATTCAAGAATTCCGTTTGAACTTTGTTTTTTTGTCCCTTTTGTCTACGGACAAATACCCTTTAAGTAAACATCCTTTTTAGTTTAAAAGTCACTCTGATATGAATGTTTATTCAGAAAGACCCCAAGCTTTCATTCTCCATTTGGTGTTTACTCGGGATAAATAACCTTTGTCCAGAGAAAATTATCCATTCTTTAAAACGACAGAAAATCCCACTTTAATCAGGTGGCCTGGCTAATGATAAATTGCACAATCTTGTTTGAGTTTCTTAAGTCAAACCGTAATAGTCCATGGATCATCTGTCGCGCCCCGTACCCGTGGTCCTACATGGCCCCACGCTCGGGACGCGCACGGAAGACGTCATAAATCACATTTAACAAAAACTTTTCGAAAACTATCATAAAGATAAACGAAATCCAATTTGGAGTGCGAAACCTCCACTTTACTTCCAAATAACTTTCACAACTAAAATACTGGGCACGAAGGCCTACAATAACTTATACAAAAGAATGAACACCAACATTATCCAAAAATAGGTGTTACAAGATCAAGTCACGGATACACTACCCATTAAGGTTATACATTTACGTAATGTAACCTTTACAACATACCCCAAAAGAATTTACCACCTCGACGCCTTCCTTGTGATAAGTGACCTATCCCGGATGCACGCCCTTATCTAAAACAGTAAACAAATAAGGGGTGAGATAAAATCTCAGTAAGCTACTAATATGCAACTACATTTCATGCCAACATGATAATCACAAAGGAACAATCAATAGGCAGTCACAGATGCATATAACACAAAGATACAGTCCACTCATCACATAACACATAATGCGGAAATAAACACTCATAAGTGGATACTGAGCCAAGGTTCTATAAACGGAACACCATCCTTTGAGAAGAGTCCGTTGAGCAGCATGAACGAGCTGAAGCCGGTTCCGGAACCAAGTAACAACAACAACCAGAAGTGGGGGAAATAACACATAGTCATACCCCCAAGCGTGTAGCTAGAATACTCACCATAGGAGCTAGCTCATCCCAACCACGATCACGGGAAGGGGCATCCCACTCAAGGCCACTGAACATGGGGAAACTGGGTTACCAGTGAAGTACATTATACTGGACTCGGCTCGTGCCATTATAATATACATCACTGCCCAAAACAAACACAACAATGCCAGCTGGACTCTATACAAGCACATAGTAATAAATACTCGCTTGAAACAACAACGGGGCATTGATTCCAAAGTAGGGAACCAAGCCAAATTCATCACAAAGGATGCAAACTAATTCTCATGAAGAGATCAATCAACAACAACATCACACATGAAGTTACCCGAAAGAGCACAATGGTTACACCCTTAACACATTATAAACATGATCACAAACGGACCCAAACCAACACTCCCAACCAATACTTAGACATCTCATTTAATAAACCCGCTCATCTCGAAGTACTCAAAAAGAGCTTTAAAACGATAGCTTACACACCTAAAACGGAGTCCGGGTGGGGAAGTTATGACTTACCGAAGATTGAACGAGAGACGAGCAATTACCAGAACAGGGGAGGGGAAGCGCGCGCCTCAAACAAAGAGGATGCGCGCGCCTCCTGATATCAGAAGGAACATTAATCAAATGGGAAGCGAGGAAGCGCACGCCTCCCTAAACAGGATGCGCACGCCTCCTTAGGACAGAAGGACATAGCCAAAAGAAAGATTGAGGGTGCGCGCGCCTCATTCCAGAGGAAGCGCGCGCCTCCTTCGACGTACAGAGAAAATCTGCAGAAACTCCTGGGTTCTTCCCAAAATTCTTACCCAAATCAACCCAACTTTACACCCCACTAATTCAACCCTTCTATTTGCATACACAAGTACTCAACATGACTTAGAAGTCTACAAGAACTCAAACAACATCAACTAAGGACCCAAACCAAGGTTTAAAACTCAACATTTCCCAAAATTCACAAAAGATGATCAAAGATACAAATCAACATTTAAATTCACAACCAAGCATTAAATCATCATCCAATGTTCACACAAAACATAAATGACCAATTTTAAGCTAAAGGGGGGCTTAGTAACTTACCTCAAAGGAATCCAAACTCAACCAAATCAACTTCTATTGAGCTTCCCACGAACCTATCGACGATCTAGACATTTGGTATAACATGAACAATGAGAGGAAATGGGGGGAAGATGAATGAAATGAAGAGAGAAGGAAGAGGAGAGATTTTTACCTTCTACTACCCAAGGGGAGAGAGAGGAATGGCTGAGAATGAGGAGTGAGGGAGGGAGGTGAGGTGAGGTGAGGGAGAAGTTGAATAATTCAAAAATTTGCACTTAGCCCCCTCCTCCATTACTTACCCAAAAACTAATACTTCCTACTAACAACTAAGACCCAATAATTCCATACTAGCACAAAATCAATTAAATGCTAGGCATAAAGTATTATGACACACAACATGCACACCTAAATTTTTAATTAAATAAATACTTAAATGAACAGTTAAGCAGGTAAACAAATAAATAATTATTTATTACTAAGAAAAATAGAGACGGGGTTTCGGGTCGTGACATTCACTCCCCCTTAAAGAAAATTCGACCCGAATTTTAACACTTACCAAGATTTTCGAATAACCACGGATACTTCCGTTCCATCTCATCCCGCAATTCCCAAGTCGACTCCTCAACGTCGTGATTCCTCCATACCACTCTAACTAGGGCAATGCTCTTGTTCCTCAACTCTTGCACTTTAGTATCAATCACTCGAATTGGTTTCTCCTCATAAGACATATTCGGTTCAATATCTCCCGGTACTTCCGACAACACATGGGATGGATCATACACATACTTACGAAGCGCTGAAACATGAAACACATTATGCAATCGGCCTAGAGAAGGCGGTAACGCAAGACGATAAGCAAGGTTCCCAACTCTATCTAATATCTCGAACGGCCCAATAAACCTTGGAGCAAGCTTTCCCTTCTTACCAAACCTTCGGATTCCCACCTTCGGAGACACTTTCAAAAACACGAAGTCACCCGACTGAAACTCAAGATCTCGCCTTCGGTGGTCGGCATAGTTCTTATCTCTACTTTGAGCGGTGATTAGACGATTTCGGATAAGCTTTACCTTTTCAACCGAATCATTAACTAAGTCGACACCCCAAATCTTAGCTTCCCCGACTTCGTCCCAACAAATAGGAGACCGACACTTCCTACCATATAAAGCTTCGTAAGGAGCCATCTCGATACTCGATTGAAAACTGTTGTTATAAGCAAACTCCACTAAAGGTAAATGAGTATCCCAAGAATCTGTAAAGTCAACCGAACAAGCTCGTAACATGTCTTCAAGAATCTGAATCGTTCTCTCCGATTGACCATCGGTTTGTGGATGAAAAGCCGTGCTAAACCTCAATTCGGAACCCAAAGCCTTCTGAAACGCTTGCCAAAACCGAGATGTAAATCTAGGATCCCGATCAGAAACAATACTAACTGGAACCCCATGCAATCTCACGATCTCGTTGATATACAAAGTCGCAAGCCTTTCCATTGAATAGCAAATCTCGATAGGTAGAAAATGAGAAGACTTTGTCAATCTATCTACGACTACCCAAACTGCGTCATGCCTCCCCCTCGTACGCGGTAATCCGGACACAAAATCCATCGTCACATGTTCCCATTTCCATTCCGGTATCTCAAGAGGTTGAAGTAGCCCCGCGGGTCTTTGATGTTCCGCTTTAACCTGTTGGCAAGTCAAACATTTCGATACATAGACCGCTATTTCCCGCTTCATGCCATTCCACCAAAAATGTTGTCTCAAATCCCGATACATTTTGGTACTCCCGGGGTGAATAGTATACTTCGACTTGTGGCCCTCATCCAGAACTTGGCGCTTTACACCTTCCACACTAGGTACACACAAACGACCTCTATAACTCAAAACCCCTTCAGAACTAAGAGAAAACTCTTCAAACTTTTTGTCTCCAATCTCACTCGAAATCTTCATCAACTCGGGATCATCCTTCTGAGCATCCTTAATTTGTTGAATTAAGGCAGGTAATACTCTAATGTTCGCAAAGATAGCCCCATGCTTGGACTCATAAGGATCCCAATCTCGAACATCTTCCAACATTTTCCATTCACGCACCATCAATGAAGCTACATAGGATTTCCGACTAATGGCATCAGCGACCACATTTGCTTTACCCGGATGATAAGAAATGGTGCAATCAAAATCCTTCAACAATTCCATCCATCTGCGCTGTCTATTGTTCAACTCCTTTTGTGAGAAAAGATACTTCAGGCTTTGGTGATCGGTAAAAATTTCAAACTTTGTCCCATATAAATAATGCTTCCACTTGTGCAACGCAAAGACAATAGCCGCAAGTTCCATGTCATGGGTAGGATAATTCTGCTCACTCGGAGTCAACTTTCTTGAAGCATACGCAATCACTTTCCCATTTTGCATTAAAACGCACCCGAGGCCTTCTTTAGAAGCGTCACTATAAATAACCAATTCATCTTTCCCATTTGGTAACACAAGTATAGGAGCGGTGGTCAACCTCCTTTTCAACTCATCGAAACTCAATTGACATTTTTCTTCCCACACAAACGGCACGTTCTTTCTGGTCAACTGAGTCAACGGGGTAGCAATTTTGGAAAATCCCTCAATAAATCTTCTATAGTACCCGGCTAAGCCCAAGAAACTCCGAATCTCCGTAACTGATTCCGTCCTCTTCCAATCCACAATAGCTTCAATTTTTGAAGGATCTACGGATATCCCTCCATTAGAAACAACGTGCCCCAGAAAAGAAACTTCCTCGAGCCAAAAGGCACACTTACTGAACTTCACAAACAATTGCTTCTCCCGAAGAATAGATAAGACCATTCGCAAATGTTGTTCGTGCTCCTCCCGAGACTTCGAGTAAACCAGAATGTCATCGATAAACACCACCACGAAAGTATCAAGATACGGTTTAAAAACCCGATTCATCATATCCATAAATACCGCAGGAGCATTCGTTAACCCGAAAGGCATGACAAGAAATTCATAGTGCCCATACCTACTACGGAAAGCAGTCTTGGGAACGTCTTCAGAACGAATTTTCAACTGGTGATAACCACTCCTCAAATCAAGCTTCGAAAAGACAACCGATCCCTGAAGCTGATCAAACAAGTCATCAATGTGGGGAAGAGGATATTTGTTTTTGATAGTTACCTGATTTAGCTTCCTGTAATCGATACACAGTCTCAAAGATCCATCCTTCTTCTTGACAAACAATACCGGAGCTCCCCACGGTGACACACTAGGGCGGATAAACCCACGATCAAGTAACTCTTGCAACTGCTCCTTCAATTCCTTCAATTCAACCGGAGCCATTCTATAAGGTGCCGCCGATATAGGAGTTGTACCTGGAAGCAAGTCTATACAAAATTCGATCTCTCTATCAGGAGGCATGAAGTACTCCGCAGAAAACACATCCGGAAACTCCCTAACAATATTTACCTCTTCCACACTAGAAACCTTTTTCGTAGTATCCAGAACACTGGCCAGAAACCCAACACAACCACGGTTCAGCAACTTTCTAGCCTTCATATACGAAATAACATGAACCTTTTACTCAAAGGAATCGCCTCAAAAGAAAATTCAGGGGCGTTAGGGGCAGAAAAAGTAACCACCTTTTTAAAACAATCAACAGTAGCATGGTATCGACTCAACCAATCCATACCCAAAATGATGTCAAAATCTTGCAATGGCAATATAATCAAATCAGCAAGTAAAACATGCTCACGTATATGCACATCACAATCACGCAATACCTTATCAGTCACCAAACTCTTACCCATAGGGGTAGACACTTCTAACACAAAAGGTAGAGACTCAGGCAACGAAGACAACTGAGATGCAAAATGCACAGACACATAAGAATGCGAAGAACCGGGGTCTATTAGTGCACGTGCCCTCCTATTAGACATAGAAATAATACCTCCAATCACGTCAGAAGCATTCGAGGCCTGTTGTTGGTTGATGGCGAAGACACGACCTTGCACCTTGGGCTTGCCCGAGGCATCCCTCTTCTGACCCGAAGACGACCCGGTACCACTACCAACTGACTGATTCTTCGGTTTAGGACAACTAAATTGAAAGTGACCCAACTGGCCGCAATTCAAGCACTTTCCCTGCTTTTTCCAACACTTCTCCTCGGAGTGCCCTCCCCTTTGACAATAATTGCAAACCCGATTATTCTGACTCCCCGAGGTGTTACCTTGATTCCTATTGCCCTGTTGTCCTTGAGAAGTTCCCCTGAAAAGTGAATACATGTTCTGTGCTCCTCTAGAGTCACCACGATGAGGTTGTGGCTTCCCTTGACCCCCTTGTTTCGCTACACTTGTTGATTCAGTCTTCTTTTTATGCTCTACAATGTCCTGCTCCACCTGGTAGGCACGATCAATGGCATCTTGTAGGTCTTGGAATTTGTGGGAAGTGAGTTGGGTTCTGATCACGGTCTTCAACCCTTTGACAAACCTCGAGGTCTTCCTTTCTTCAGTCGAAACCATGTAATTGCAATAGCGAGCCAATTCCGTGAATTTGGCAACATACTCGGCCACCGTCAACAAGTTTTGTTCCAAGCTAAGAAACTCGGATTCCTTCCTATCTTGGTCCACCTTAGGAATGAAATGCTCTTTGAACTTTTTCTTGAACGTCTCCCAAACATGGGGTACCCGTGCCTCCTCCCAACTAGCTTTCAACGATTTCCACCAATACTCTGCGCCTCCAACTAGCTTGTAGGTCGCAAATCTTACCCTGTCCTCATCGGAGCTTTGCAAGACCTCAAAGATCTTTTCCATGGACTCAACCCACCTTTCTGCTGTAGCCACATCTGACCCTCCATCAAATTCTGTCGGCTTCATCCTCAGAAATTGTTCCAGTTGATGCAGTGCACACATCAGATCAGATATGATAATCCAAAAGTCAGATTCAGAAGTACTGAAACAGTCACATTCACATTCAGATTCATCATCTTATCCTCATCTAGTCTTTTCCTATTTCTCTTTATCTTTATCTAGTCTTTTTCTCTTCTTTTCTTATCCTTAAGTTCATGTTTTTTACCCTTTTTTACAGCCTATATAAAGGCAAAATAATCATGTAATCAGCATGAAGTATTCAGCAAATAAAATTCAGATATTATCTTTCTTTTCAAAACAGCTGTTTCGTGTTGTTTTGTGTTAATTATTTGTCCGATTGAACAATATCAATCTCCCGTCCGTTCGTACGATAACGAACTTGACTCTTTCCCTATTCTGTTCTACATCAGTTGGTATTCAGAGCTAAGGTTCACGCAGTTTTTCTATAGATTGCGGTCCAGGTTCTGTCAGATTTTCATCATGGCAGAAGAACCCACTCGTAATGAAGCCTTTGAGCAGCGATTCACAGCTCTCGAAGAAGGCTTACAGGAGACTCGTGCTTCAATTCATCAACTTATGGCTGCTCTTCAACTTGGCGGACAACAACGTGGCAATCCAGCAACACGTCAACAAGCTGCAGCACATGAACCAGCCCCTGATCTTGCGCATCAGCCTGCTCGTGACCCTGCTGCTGCTTTTCAACCATTTCAAGGTCATTTCCCTAGACGAGACGATTATGATGGATATCGAATCAAGGCTGAAATTCCAGTCTTTAATGGAAGTTTGGAGATCGAAACTTTTCTTGATTGGCTTAATGAGGTTGAACGATTCTTTGAAATCATGGAGGTAAGTGAAGAAAGGAAAGTATCCATTGTTGCGTATAAATTACGAGGAGGTGCAGGAGCTTGGTGGCAGAATTTACGAGAGGAACGTTACCGCCTTCGCCAACCTCCAGTTCGAGATTGGCCTTTGATGAAAGAGCTTTTGCAGCATCGTTTTCTCCCGCGTGATTACACGCAAAATCTCTATCGTCAATTGTTGGACTGTTATCAAGGTAATCGTTCTGTAGCTGAATATACTGAAGAGTTTTTGCGTTTGACTGCTCGATGCAATATTCGAGAAGATGATGACTTACAAGTTGCTCGCTATGTGAGAGGGTTACATCATGAGATTCAAGAACGCATGGGAGTTCAGTCCATTATGTCACTTACTGATGCACGAGAGATGGCAGCCCGAGCTGAGGCTCGGTTATCTAAGCCACCCCTTCGCTTTACATATACCCGAAAACCTCCATTTGAGACTCAGCGTACATACCAAACTGGCACAACTTCAACGCCTGTTCGTGCTAGTTCACCAGCACAAGAGACTAAAACTGGTCCACCAGTGACTCGCAAGACTCAAGGAGAGCCACGTTCCAGCACGTACCAGCAACCAAAATGTTACAGGTGCAATCAGCTTGGGCACAAGTCTAACGAATGTCCAGCCCGCAAACCTGTGCACGTCGCTGACGCTATTCCCGAGGAAGATCAGCAAGACCTTGGTGTTGAGGAGGAAGAATACGACGCTGATGATGTTTGTGGTGATGAAAATGGTGAATTTGTGTGTGTTATTCAGCGCACTCTTTGCTCACCCAAACAAGAGGATTTGAGCCAGCGGAGGCGTATATTCCAAGCCAAATGTCGAGTAAAGGACACGATTTGTAGCTTGATCATTGATAGTTGCAGCTGCGAAAATCTGATTGCTCAAAAGTTGGTTGAAGAGTTACAACTCCCAACAGAACCACACCCAGCACCATACCAGATTGGTTGGATACAAAAAGGCCCGAAATTGCAGGTGACTCGTATTTGTAAAGTGCCATTAGCCATGGGTAAGTTTTATTCTGATAATGTGTACTGTGATGTTGTGGATATGGATGCATGTCAGGTATTATTGGGACGGCCGTGGCAATTTGACGTTGATGCCATTCATCGAGGACGAGATAATATCCACATGTTTCAATGGAAGGGTAAAAAGATTGTTGTTGCTCCGATAGGTAGTCCGAAGTTACCTTCTAAAGTGGAAGGGCAGGCACTTGTCTCATTATCCGAATCTCGTGGTTCTTTTATGGCCGATGTGAAAGAAAATGGTGGCGCTTATGCTTTGGTTGTTAAACCTGATTATGGCGAGATAAAGATTCCTGAAGCTGTTCAGAACTTGTTAGCCGAGTTTCCCTACCTCACTACAGAGCCATCTCGACTACCTCCAATGCGAGATATTCAGCACCACATTGACTTTGTTCCCGGCGCCAGACTACCTAACTTAACACATTACCGTCTAAATCCCGAGGAGGCCAAAATTTTGCAAGAAAATGTTGAGGCTTTACTACGGATTGGGCATGTACGTGAGAGCATGAGTCCATGTGCGGTTTCAGCTTTATTGGTACCAAAGAAGGATAACCAGTGGTGTATGTGTGTTGATAGCCGAGCTATCAATCGTATAACTGTGCAATACAGGTTTCCCATTCCTCGGTTGGATAATATGCTAGATCAGTTGTCAGGCTCCGTTGTGTTCACGAAGATATATTTGACGAGCGGTTACCATCAAATTCGAATCCGTCCAGGAGATGAATGGAAAACGGCATTCAAGATCAAAGAGGGATTATACGAATGGCTAGTGATGCCTTTCGGTTTATCAAACGCACCTAGCACGTTTATGCTGCTCATGAATCAGGTGCTCAAACCCTTCCTTAATGAATTTGTTGTCGTCTACTTTGATGATATACTTATTTATAGCAAAGGTGTTGAGGAGCATGAGGATCATTTGCGACAAGTCATGACAGTTCTTCAAGATAACGAGCTATATATTAATTTGAAGAAGTGTCCTTTCATGGTGGATCGTGTTCTATTCTTGGGCTATGTGATCAGCAAGGATAGCGTTCAGGTTGATAAACAAAAGATCCAGGCCATTGTAGATTGGCCTATCCTGACCACTATCTCTGAGGAAATTGTTCGATTGCATGGAATCCCTCGCTCAATTACTTCCGGTCGTGATCCGAAGTTTCTTGCAGTATTTTGGACTACATTGTGGAAGCGTTTTGGAACACAATTGAAGTTCAGTAGTTCTGCTCACCCCCAAACAGATGGTCAAACTGAAGTCATTAATCGTACATTGGGCAGTCTACTTCGTTGTTTACGTGTTGAGAAAAAGAAGCAGTGGGATGCCGCATTAGCTCAAGCTGAATTTGCTTATAACAGCGCGCAACATCGGGCCACGGGCATGTCACCATTTGCTGTTGTTTATAGACGAGCTCCAGCAACTACTGTTGACCTTATCAAGCTCCCTACTGGTTTCAAGAAAAGCGAATCTGCAGATTTATTGGCCCATCATCATGTTGATACTATAGCAGAAGTAAAAAAGAAACTCGAGGAGGCGACCACGCGCTACAAGACAGCAGCTGATCAGCACCGTCGTGAGAAGCTTTTTCAGGTAGGTGATATGTTAATGGTTTATTTGCGGAAAGAACGGGGTGGAGGACAACACAAGCTTGATTCTCGCAAGATTGGACCGTTCAAAATTCTCAAGAAGGTTAATGATAACGCCTACGTCATAGATTTACCTGATCACATGCGGATTTCTAAGACGTTCAATGTTGCTGACCTTTACCCTTACTATTCAGACGACAATTCCGGGTCGGATTGTCATGCAAGTGGAAGGGAATGATGCAGTGCACACATCAGATCAGATATGATAATCCAAAAGTCAGATTCAGAAGTACTGAAACAGTCACATTCACATTCAGATTCATCATCTTATCCTCATCTAGTCTTTTCCTATTTCTCTTTATCTTTATCTAGTCTTTTTCTCTTCTTTTCTTATCCTTAAGTTCATGTTTTTTACCCTTTTTTACAGCCTATATAAAGGCAGAATAATCATGTAATCAGCATGAAGTATTCAGCAAATAAAATTCAGATATTATCTTTCTTTTCAAAACAGTTGTTTCGTGTTGTTTTGTGTTAATTATTTGTCCGATTGAACAATATCAATCTCCCGTCCGTTCGTACGATAACGAACTTGACTCTTTCCCTATTCTGTTCTACATCACCAGTCCAGTCCTCGGAGCCAATGGTGCCTCTCTACGATTGTTATCATTCATGGTTTTCAATGCCGCCTCGAATATCCCTTGAAACATTGCTAGGGCTTCTTCCCTTGCATTTCCCTGTTCAGCAGGTCCACCCTGTTCATTATCAGACCCGACCATGATTACCGAGTACCTGCATAAGACACTCATCGTTACTCACTCCATACTCGATTACCCTCCTAGGTCATTTAGTCACTCTAGACTATCTACAACCTAGCTCTGATACCAACTGTCGCGCCCCGTACCCGTGGTCCTACATGGCCCCACGCTCGGGACGCGCACGGAAGACGTCATAAATCACATTTAACAAAAAACTTTTCGAAAACTATCATAAAGATAAACGAAATCCAATTTGGAGTGCGAAACCTCCACTTTACTTCCAAATAACTTTCACAACTAAAATACTGGGCACGAAGGCCTACAATAACTTATACAAAAGAATGAACACCAACATTATCCAAAATAGGTGTTACAAGATCAAGTCACGGATACACTACCCATTAAGGTTATACATTTACGTAATGTAACCTTTACAACATACCCCAAAAGAATTTACCACCTCGACGCCTTCCTTGTGATAAGTGACCTATCCCGGATGCACGCCCTTATCTAAAACAGTAAACAAATAAGGGGTGAGATAAAATCTCAGTAAGCTACTAATATGCAACTACATTTCATGCCAACATGATAATCACAAAGGAACAATCAATAGGCAGTCACAGATGCATATAACACAAAGATACAGTCCACTCATCACATAACACATAATGCGGAAATAAACACTCATAAGTGGATACTGAGCCAAGGTTCTATAAACGGAACACCATCCTTTGAGAAGAGTCCGTTGAGCAGCATGAACGAGCTGAAGCCGGTTCCGGAACCAAGTAACAACAACAACCAGAAGTGGGGGAAATAACACATAGTCATACCCCCAAGCGTGTAGCTAGAATACTCACCATAGGAGCTAGCTCATCCCAACCACGATCACGGGAAGGGGCATCCCACTCAAGGCCACTGAACATGGGGAAACTGGGTTACCAGTGAAGTACATTATACTGGACTCGGCTCGTGCCATTATAATATACATCACTGCCCAAAACAAACACAACAATGCCAGCTGGACTCTATACAAGCACATAGTAATAAATACTCGCTTGAAACAACAACGGGGCATTGATTCCAAAGTAGGGAACCAAGCCAAATTCATCACAAAGGATGCAAACTAATTCTCATGAAGAGATCAATCAACAACAACATCACACATGAAGTTACCCGAAAGAGCACAATGGTTACACCCTTAACACATTATAAACATGATCACAAACGGACCCAAACCAACACTCCCAACCAATACTTAGACATCTCATTTAATAAACCCGCTCATCTCGAAGTACTCAAAAAGAGCTTTAAAACGATAGCTTACACACCTAAAACGGAGTCCGGGTGGGGAAGTTATGACTTACCGAAGATTGAACGAGAGACGAGCAATTACCAGAACAGGGGAGGGGAAGCGCGCGCCTCAAACAAAGAGGATGCGCGCGCCTCCTGATATCAGAAGGAACATTAATCAAATGGGAAGCGAGGAAGCGCACGCCTCCCTAAACAGGATGCGCACGCCTCCTTAGGACAGAAGGACATAGCCAAAAGAAAGATTGAGGGTGCGCGCGCCTCATTCCAGAGGAAGCGCGCGCCTCCTTCGACATACAGAGAAAATCTGCAGAAACTCCTGGGTTCTTCCCAAAATTCTTACCCAAATCAACCCAACTTTACACCCCACTAATTCAACCCTTCTATTTGCATACACAAGTACTCAACATGACTTAGAAGTCTACAAGAACTCAAACAACATCAACTAAGGACCCAAACCAAGGTTTAAAACTCAACATTTCCCAAAATTCACAAAAGATGATCAAAGATACAAATCAACATTTAAATTCACAACCAAGCATTAAATCATCATCCAATGTTCACACAAAACATAAATGACCAATTTTAAGCTAAAGGGGGGCTTAGTAACTTACCTCAAAGGAATCCAAACTCAACCAAATCAACTTCTATTGAGCTTCCCACGAACCTATCGACGATCTAGACATTTGGTATAACATGAACAATGAGAGGAAATGGGGGGAAGATGAATGAAATGAAGAGAGAAGGAAGAGGAGAGATTTTTACCTTCTACTACCCAAGGGGAGAGAGAGGAATGGCTGAGAATGAGGAGTGAGGGAGGGAGGTGAGGTGAGGTGAGGGAGAAGGTGAATAATTCAAAAATTTGCACTTAGCCCCCTCCTCCATTACTTACCCAAAAACTAATACTTCCTACTAACAACTAAGACCCAATAATTCCATACTAGCACAAAATCAATTAAATGCTAGGCATAAAGTATTATGACACACAACATGCACACCTAAATTTTTAATTAAATAAATACTTAAATGAACAGTTAAGCAGGTAAACAAATAAATAATTATTTATTACTAAGAAAAATAGAGACGGGGTTTCTGGTCGTGACATCATCCGACCAAACTCTACTGGCCACTGTTTTGTTGTGTTTCATAGTTCAGTTGGAAATTGTAAATAAGTATTGAAGGTCAGTCATGTCCATATAACAAGCTTCTGAAATGGAGTTTGGGTCGTTTGGTATCACAAGTCTATCAGTGAGGCCGATTGAAATGAGAATGTCTTCCTCTCGGACTAAGAATTCCACTGTCGGAGAAGTTGCCCTTTTCTTTTTAATCTCGCATTGGGACTTTGATTTTTTTTCTCATGCAATTGGAAAAATGACTTTCGCTAGAAAAAATCAAAATTTGACTGAACATCTATACAGCTGCGTGGTCGAAGCGGCAGGCAAGGGGATCCTGGAAGTTCCCGCTTTTTCCTTAGTCTTGAAGACAACATCTTCCGAATTTTTGGGGGTGACCGAATTCAGGTTTAAGTTGTATTATATTTTATAATATGTGTTGCTAAACAAATTGCTTGTCAAGTAGATTATTAAATTCACCTTTTGTAGGGTTTAATGAGAGCTTTTAGAGTTGAGGACCTACCAATTGAATCGAAAATGTTGACAAAAGCACTAGATGAAGCCCAGCGGAAAGTGGAAAATTACTTTTTTGATATCAGAAAGCAATTATTTGAGTATGACGAGGTTCTAAACAGCCAAAGAGATCGTGTCTATACAGAGAGAAGACGGGCTCTAGCATCTGATGACCTCAAGTCTCTCCTTATTGAATATTCTGAACTGACGATGGATGACATATTAGAGGTAACTAATTATCTGTATGTTTTTCTGTGGCAATATGCTATTTAGGGCATGTTTACTAAAATTGTCTTGGGAATATGAACAGGCCAACATTGGTTCTGATGCTCCAAAGGAAAGCTGGGATTTTGATAAACTAATCGCGAAGCTCCAACAGTAAGAAGCACCTTTCATTCTCAGTTTTTCCAAACAAAAACACTTTAATGTTTTTCTGATGAATTGGACCTGTGAGACGGAAGTTTGAAGGATAAGGTGTGACTTTTCTCATAGAAGCCACAAGGGTTTAGTGCAGTATAATTGCACCTTTTGCCCTTGTGATTCCTATGTAATGTATTCTCTTATAGTTTACCTGATTGGCCTTTTGTTACCTCTAGATGTATGAATCTATATTGATCAAGTTTCCACTTCCAATCGTATTTAGTTAATGATGATTTCTGTTTGCCTGGATTAACGTAGTTGACTTGAACTTGCCATGTGACTGTATTTAGTTAATGATGATTTCTGTTTGCCTGGATTAACGTAGTTGACTTGAACTTTCCATGTGACTACTGAACACGGTTGGCTAACGTATTCCATATTCAATCTGCAGATACTGCTATTTGCTGAACGATTTAACTCCAGATTTACTGGCGAGCCAAAGCTCAACTTATGAAGACTTGCGGAATTACCTTCATCTTCGCGGTCGTGAGGCATATTTGCAGAAAAGGGTCAGTCTCTATATCTCCTTGAGAAAATATATTTTTATGCTCGAAGCTGCTGTGTAATCCAACTTTTATGGAAGTAAATCTTGCGCAACCAATCCCCCCTTCCCCTGCATCCTGATATTTTTAACTACCTCCGTCCCAGAAAGATAGTCCCATTTGGTTTTGGGATGGTCAACACTTGTGAGCTTTGACCACACATTAATGTCAATCTAAACATTCCAATGAAAATTTAAAATTTGTCATTGATAATCACTTAACGATTTGGGACATATTCTCAAAAGCCCTCCAGCCAAATATTTTTTCTTTATAAAAACTCTACATTTTTTTCTCTAAGTGACGAGGTCAATCATTTTTGCTCGTATGAGGGATAAGAGGACACGAGACATTGGGAGGGTTAAATGTGTTAAGGATGTAGACCAAAGAGTGTTGGTCGGGGATAAAGAGATAAAAGATAGGTGGAGTTCGTACTTCAATACCTTGTTTAATGGCAATCAAGAGCAGGATATTGGAGATATAACTATCCCTTCGAGTATGATTAATCGAGATTTTATGCGGCGAATTCAAAAGGGTGAAGTGGAAATGGCGATGAAAAAGATGGGATTAAAGAAAGCCGTAGGGCCGGATGGAATACCAATTGAGGTGTGGAGATGTTTTGGGGAGAGGGGAATAGATTGGTTAACAACACTATTCAACAAGATATGGAGAAGTAACACAATGCCATTGGAGTGGAGAAAAAGTACCCTAATCCCTTTGTATAAGAACAAAGGTGATGTCCAAGATTGTGCCAACTATCGAGGGATCAAACTAATGAGCCATACTATGAAACTTTGGGAAAGAGTGATTGCACAACGGCTAAGAAAAATTGTGAATATTTCGGATAACCAATTTGGATTTATGCCCGGCAGATCGACTATGGACGCAATCTATCTTATGAGACAAATCATGGAGCAATATCGAGATAAAAAGAAAGATTTGCACATGGTTTTCATTGATTTGGAGAAGGCGTATGATAAAGTGCCAAGAGAGGTACTTTGGTGGGCTTTAGTAAAGAAAGGCGTTTCAAAGAAATATATTGATATTATTAAGGACATGTATAATGGAGTTAGTACTAGTGTACGGACAAGCGTTGGAAAGACGGAAGAGTTCCCTATCACGATTGGAGTGCATCAAGGCTCTGCACTTAGTCCCTTTCTCTTTGCCCTGATAATGGATGAAGTGACGAGGTCAATCCAAGATGATATTCCATGGTGTATGTTGTTCGCATATGATATTGTGCTGATTGATGAGACAAAAGAAGGTGTTGAAAGTAAATTGGAGTTGTGGAGACGCACTTTGGAATCTCGAGGTTTTAGGTTAAGCAGAAGCAAAACTGAATATATGGAGTGTAAATTTAGCAAAGTTGGAAGCAGAGAGGCGGGAGTGATCACATTCGATGGAAAGATTGTCCAAGCTTCCGAGTTCTTTCGCTATCTTGGATCTATTATCCAAAAAAATGGAGAATTGGATGGAGATGTGGCTCATAGGATTAAAGCAGGTTGGTTAAAGTGGAAGAGTGCCACAGGGTTTCTTTGTGATCGTGGCATGCCAAATAGATTAAAGGGAAAATTCTATCGTACGGCAATTAGGCCTGCACTGCTTTATGGCACCGAATGTTGGGCCGTGAAACAGTGTCATATTCATAAGATGAATGTAGCGGAGATGCGTATGCTACGATGGATGTGTAGGCATACAAGAAAAGATCGATTGAGAAATGAGGTGATCAGGGGTAAAGTAGGAGTTGCGCCCATTGAGGATAAAATGAGGGAGCATCGTCTAAGGTGGTTTGGTCATGTGAGACGGAGACCGAGTGATGCACCCGTTAGGAGGCCTGAAGAGTGGAGAAGTGATAAAATGGCGAGGCGTAGGGGAAGACCCAAGCAAACTTGGATTAAGGTGATTGAAAATGATATGAGTTTACTCGGAGTGGATGAAGATGTGGCATTGAAGAGGCCGGAGTGGAGGGCGAAAATTCATGTGAATGATGGGGGTTGATCGTACTTTTTATTATTATTATTTATTTATTTATTTATTTTATTTTATTTTCTCCATCTTTTTCCTCTCTTTCTCTCTCTCCCTCTCGCTCTCTCTCTCTCTCTCTTCCTTTTATCACGATGACATATGAGGATTCATGTTAGCCGACCCCAAATTATTTTGGGACCAAGGCTTTTTTGTTGTTGTTGTTGTTGTCCATCCGTCGCTCTGGGCTACTTCTATTAGTCACTCTGATACACATGTCACTCGGAGACACGTCTATCAGACATGATACACTCTAATACCCATGTATCGAGTCCGATAGTTAAGAGTCCAAAAAACCTCTGATAGTTGTGTCTCGAAGGACTTTTGAGCAATAAAATTTTAACTTGTGGACTTTTTTAAAATTAAAAAAATCCAAGGTCCTTGTTAAAAAGTACGTTTTATTTCAATAACTTTTGAGAAATTAATCCTAATGATGGGATTTATCAATAACAATTATTAGAATTTCAATATGATGATTAGATTGTCATTGATATTTGGGCAGAATTCATAAATGTTGACCATCACATAATTGAATGGGACTATCGTTTTGGGACGGAGGCAGTATCTAGAAATGATATACATTTTTTATCAAGGCAAATATGTGGCACCACTAGTAAGCTGGTGTTACAAGCGTCATAACCCGTGTCGATTCTCCAGTCATCATAGCACCTAGCTTCAATTGCTCTAAACAATATCACCAAAACAGGAATGTACTTTCGTGGCTTGTGCTAGACGTGTACATATTTATCAGGGGCTGGGCACCACTCCTGCTTCCTCCTGTGTGTAGCTATTACTCTATGGCTTGGGACATGAATGTATTATTTCCAAGTTCTGAGCTCCATATTACCCCGCGAAGCAGTTGTATTTGTACAACCTTTCCCACAAGATTTCCAGTTCATTACTTTGTAATTTTCATTCGCATGTTGATATTATTTTAGGATATTGTGGAAACTGAAGCCCCTGGATTGATGAAGGAAGCAGAAAGGTTCTTGATATTGAGCAACATTGACCGTTTATGGAAAGAACACTTGCAAGCACTTAGGTTTGTTCAGCAGGCTGTTGGCTTACGTGGATATGCACAGAGGGATCCACTTATCGAGTATAAGCTTGAAGGCTACAATCTTTTCATAGAGATGATGGCACAGATAAGAAGAAATGTTATATACTCCATTTATCAGGTTTGATGTCTGTCAAGGCAGTTTGTTATCTCATATTCACTCAGCAAAAAGTACCCTTCTCACATTTGAATGAGCATGTACATTAATACTTCTGCCCTCGTTTTGTTCTTGTGACAGTTCAAACCGGTGATGGTGAAAGATCAAAAACAACAGCCAAAGACGAGCAAGGTCATAAAAAATGGGAGTCTTAACGAAGGTAAAAGTTCTAATTCTGTTGGTGAAGGTGAGTCCTCTTCATCTGCCGTTACCTCTGAAGCTAGTGTATAATAGCTTATAGCTACTTATTGTAGAGTTTTGCAGATATTCAGTGAGAGTATAAGATTGATCATATTCATTGGCTGGTATTCATGCCTGATTAATGTTTGAATAGCTAAAGTTATGTACGTAAACCTTGTAAACATCAAAATAGGTCCCCCCCCACCCCCCAGTTGTATCATAGAGGAACCACAGATTGAAACCTTAAGTGACTGACAATTCAATGAAAAGATCCATTGATCATTACTCTTGCTGCGTGCTTTGCATACTTTTTTCAACCGGGTTGAATAAGATGTTGCAGGCCTACTCCGATAAGGCTCAAGAGTTCAATGAGGGACGTGCATTCAAGTGCATCGTATTTGTTGATCAATTACTTGAAAGATGTATGAACTTGTTTTGACATCAGAATTACCGAGTATGAGTAGGAATCCATCTCCATCTGGAAACACAGCAGTACGCTTGAAGTAATAGTGGCTCCCTTTAAGTTGAAATCAGAAGTACTCTTATACCTGTGCTTTGGTCATGGAAATCCATGATTGAGGCTGGTGTTGTTCTACTTCTTCCTCTTGTTGAAGTTGGTCTTGTTCAGTGTGATTTACAGCGCAGTAGCAGCGAATAAACAGGAGCGTAATAGAAAGTGCCTGAAATCAAGAATAGATTAGCGCGGGGGGTGGGGGGCAGCAAATCAAATGGTTTTCATGTGTAGTTGATAAAATGATTGAAAAATGGTTGGGAGAAGGGAGATGGATCTGGGATGTGTGCAGGCATATGTTTATATGTGTTACGTTTTATCGGTGGTACTCCTTTCCTTCTCAATAACAGAACCTCCTGCCAGGAAGACTTGAACAACATGGGTTGGGTCCAGGAAGCACTCGATCGGCTACAGGGCCAAGAACGATACTGGCACCATCTCCACGTACCTCTCTGCCACCAACACCAGCCAATCCTTCAACATTTTCAACCTTCAGTTCCCTCCTCCCGTCGACAACATTTTATGTTTCCTTGATTGTCCCAATCTATTCATGTGAGTAGAGTGACACCTCCTATGACATTGTAATGCTTGTGGCTATTAGAATGGGTAGTATTAGAAGATTACCAAACTTTATACCCTATTTTTAGTAAGACGACATTTATTTTGGGACAAACGAAAATGGAAAGTATGCTCTTTTTTTTTTCATTCATTTTCTTCTGTCTGATTTGATTATCTTTAGGTTGTACTAGTAATTTCAGTATTCACTCATGTATAAGGTACTAGTAGTAGTATTAATTTCCTCCAATCATCTGTGTATATAATACTCCCTCTGTTTAGAAATGATCCTCTCATCTCATTTGCTATTTTTCATTGTCTCAAAAAGTTCTTCCTATTTCTACAATTTAAGCTTAAATTAAATGTGCATACGCTAGTGAAGCAAGTGTCCATATCTTAAAAAAAAAAAAAAAAAAAAAAAAAGTTTAAAATCATTTATTTGAGGGAGTATAATTCTCTTTCTTCATATTGTTATACCCATTTCATACTATATGTCAATGAATGTCCCTTGATTGGACAACTCCATTATTGGGAGGGCTTGGGACTCTAGAGCCCCTTCACTACCAACTTATATTCTAAATAAGGACTCAACAGATCACTAATACCAGAGACACCCCTCACTTGCAAAAAGATGCAAGATGACTAAAATGCCCTCATATCTCCTCTCACCCTTACTTTTTTTGTCAAATCATAGTCAAACTCTTATAAATGACATATAAGACCAATAATTAACATATAAGAGTCGATTTTTTCAACTTTTAAGAAAAACAAATATATTATTCGGTCAAATCTCGGTCAAACTCTTATAAATGACATATAAGACCAATAATTAACATATAAAAGTCGATTTTTTCAACTTTTAAGAAAAAATAATAATATTATTTGGTCAAATCATGGTCAAACTCTTATAAATGACATATAAGACCAATAATTAACATATAAGAGTCGATTTTTTCAACTTTTAAGAAAAAATATATAATTTTATTCTGTCAAATCCCGGTCAAACTCTTATAACTGACATATAAGACCAACAATTAACATATAAGAGTCAATTTTTTCAACTTTTAAGAAAAAATAATATTATTCGGTCAAATCACGGTCAAACTCTTATAACTGACATATAAGACCAATAATTAAGGTATAAGAGTTGATTTTTTCAACTTTTAAGAAAAAAAACATAATATTATTCGGTCAAATCTCGGTCAAACTCTTATAACTGACATATAAGACCAATAATTAACGTATAAGAGTTGATTTTTTCAACTTTTAAGAAAAAAAAAATATTATTCGGTCAAATCTCGGTCAAACTCTTATAAATGACATATAAGACCAATAATTAACATATAAGAGACGATTTTTTCAACTTTTAAGAAAAAAAATAATATTATTCGGTCAAATCACGGTCAAACTCTTATAAATGACATATAAGACTAATAATTAACATATAAGAGTCAAATATTTTCAGTTTTTTTAATTTTTGAGAAAAATATATAATTTTATTCGGTCAAATCCCGGTCAAACTCTTATAAATGACATATAAGACCAATAATTAACATATAAGAGTCGATTTTTTCTACTTTTAAGAAAAAAACATAATATTATTCGGTCAAATTTCGGTCAAACTCTTATAAATGACATATAAGACCAATAATTAACATATAAGAGTCAAATATTTTCACTTTTTTCAACTTTTAAGAAAAATATATAATTTTATTCGGTCAAATCTCGGTCAAACTCTTATAAATGACATATAAAACCAATAATTAACATATATAAATCGATTTTTTCAACTTTTAAGAAAAAAACATAATATTATTCGGTCAAATCTCGGTCAAAACTCTTATAACTGACATATAAGACCAACAATTAACATATAAGAGTCGATTTTTTCAACTTTTAAGAAAAAAAATATATTATTCGGTCAAATCACGGTCAAACTCTTATAACTGACATATAAGACCAATATTTAACATATAAGAGTCAAATATTTTCACTTTTTTCAATTTTTGAGAAAAATATATAATTTTATTCGGTCAAATCTCGGTCAAACTTTTATAATTGACATATAAGACCAATAATTAACATATAAGAGTCGATTTTTTCAACATTTAAGAAAAAAATATAATATTATTTGGTCAAATCCCGATCAACCTCTTATAACTAACATATAAAACCAATAATTAACATATAAGAGTCAATTTTTTTCACTTGTTTCAACTTTTAAGAAAAAAGTATATAATATTATTCGGTCAAATCCCGGTCAAACTCTTATAACTGACATATAAGACCAATATTTAGCATATAAGAGTCAATTATTTTTCACTTTTTTCAACTTTTAAGAAGAAAAAAAAACAATATTATTCGGTCAAATCCTCGTCAAACTCTTATAACTGACATACAAGATCTATTTATCGATTTTCCTACACTATTGTCTCTCTCTACTCTTAATTACTGTCTGTCTCGAGATGATTGTTCCAGAGAAGGAATTAAGTCGCCAGAGAAATCGATCAGATTAGAGGCTCGCCGGCGAATCTCGGATCTGACCGGAGATGGCAGATCCATGACCGCTGGAAGAGGATAAAGAGGTGAAGATTGTTGCAGATAGTTCGCAACCGACGCGAGGAAGAGAGAGTGAAGGAAGCCGAATCTGGCTTAAATCTGAACAGAGAGAGAGAGAGAGAACAAGGCCAGATCTGAACAGATCTAGTTATTAGGCCGCTGGAGAGGTTGTTATAGTTCAGAAGCTTGATGAATGTCGTCACGCGAGATGGATATTCCGATGCCAGTAATCATCTCCGGCGGTTGTAGAGAGAGGGTTAGAGAGAGAAACTCGAGAGAACGGTTGAGAGAGAATGTGTTTTCCCGTGTGTGTAGTCTCTGCGTTGTGAATGAGGCGACGGGAGAGGGGTAAGGTTGCCGGAAGTTGGTGTGAGTGCCGGAGGTGGAGGTGCAGAGAGAGAAAGTCTCCGGTCAAAGCTCGCCGGCGAGAAGCGACTGGGCATATGGACGGCCGGAGAGGGAGGGAGGGGAGGGTATGGAGAGTGTGTATGTGTGTTTTAGAGAGAAAGAAGAAATGATTTTGGGCCATGCCGGAGCCGGAGAAGGGATGTCGGCGGCTGCAGCGAGAGAGGGAGTGAGAGTTAGAGAGAAAAAGGGGTGAGAGAGAACGTGTGTGTGTGTGTGTGTGTGTGTGTGTGTGTGTGTGTGTGTGTGTCGTGAATGAATAAGAGGAGGGGAGGGGTAGAGAGAGAACGGGTTTTATTTGACTGGTCAAATGGGGTGAGGGGTGTCTGCGGAATTAAGATCTGTTAAGAACTCCTTTTTTGTACTTTAGAAAAGATGTCTCCTTAAAACGGAATAACACTTGTGTGTGGAGGGCCCTTGGGGAAAAACCCCTTATTGGGATGGAGTATTTGGAGAGGAGATCTCATGTGCCCTTCCATGTGCCCCTTTAATCTGGACCGTTTACAATATCAACATAAACGGTCCAGATTAGAGGGGCACAGGGATGGGCACATGGAGGGGCACAAGAGATCTGGACTGGAGTATTTGCAAGTTTTGTTGTTTGATTTAAAAATATCACGTTTGAATGGAATGTTTGACTTATCAAATGTGTAGTATTGAACGCCTATGTATATACTCCCTCTCCCTCCGTCTCATCTCTTTCCCTTTTAGGCCGTCCCAAAATAATTGAGATTGCCCAAAATGAAAATGTTTTAATATATTTTGATGCTGCCAAAAACGTGTCGGATCAGCCCTTCGTCTAGTGGTTCGGATAAACCCAGCAATGAGAACTTCCCCGTTCGGATCTGCGCACAATAAACAAACGTAAACTACGCCGGGGCTTCACCGGAAAAGGCCATCCGGCGTGAGAATAAGAATTCGGGTAGTGTATGAAAAATATAGAAATCAATGGAATAGTTAAGAGCCAAAGAGTTCATTACCCTTTTCCTGTGTAAAGGACCTGTTTATATATGCATGGGTGAATGGGTCCTGACTTGTTAGAAAAGCCAGAGTGCCCGTGTTGTTATGGGACTCGTATCCCTTGGAGATAGACTCCAGATAAGGATGAGTGGTATCCCATTTATCTTGTAGAAGAGATATCCTTGTTTAGATAAGGATCCTCACAGTTAGAGTTGTAATCGAACTCTGTAAGTGGACTCCCGATGACAATGGGAGGTTTTAGGTACAAGACGGCTCTTCGTCTAGCTCGGCTTATCATAGAGACCGAGGTAGGGATAAGGCCTCTTGGACATCTCGGCCCTGGTAATGTCGGCGTTCCCGGCCCATGGGCTAATGAGGTATGACGGTCTCTAAGAACTTGGGCCCCTCGGTGTAGGCCTTGTGGTGTGTGAGCCCAAAGTTTATGGGTCTCATTTAACCAAGTCGGTTTATGTCGTTCAGTGGCCCCCGAGTTTCTATCTCGGTATGCCGAGTAGGAACTGTTCTTGTACTCGTTCTGCAGCTTCATTTATGTTGATTTGATAGGCAGCCGCCAAATCCTTAATCCTTTAGATATGCTGACCTCATCTTGACTTACTGCAGGTGAAATCATTATTCCTCTTGGAGAATGGACATTCATTAATTGCTTCTCAATTATGACTGACATAAATACTTCACCCCCTCATATTCTAGGGGCACATAAGACCCGCCTCTTGGTATTTTGCCTTCCAAAAATTGCTTCTTCTTTCTCTCCCAAGATCCTTCAAGAAATCCCCCAATGGCTCCAAAAAGAACTTATGATGATGCATTCCCGGAGGAGGTAGATTCAGATGAAGAGAACCAGACTGGAGATTCAAGTTCGACAAGTAGCAGTGATTCTATGTCTCCTCCAAAGCAGGGTTCATCCTTTCCGGCGGAAGAGCCGCCGTCCGACAGTAACGACGAATTCTCAGAGCCAGACCCAATCTTCAGCGAGAATGAGTTTTCCGATGATGATGGTGGCGACGAAGATGATGATGATCATGATGAGGATACAGATGATGATGATGATGATGATGATGATGATGATGAAGACAATGATGATGTTGACGCTGATGACCAGGGATACGACGGAGACCAAGAATGGGAAGAAGAAGATGAGGATCACGATCAAGATTGTGATCTTTCTTGAATCTTTAGTTAATATGACCCATTAGTTTCTCTTTTGGTTTTGTATAGGTCAGACCTTCGGCCATATTGTGGGGGTCTTGTGCTTGTCTATAATGATAATGGAACTACCTTTTATGCTTTTCGTCATTGTCTTGGAACTGTTTATTCTATGTATGTGCACCTTCAACTTGATCTGTATTCAGAAAGCAGCTTATTGCTTGATCTCGGTATGTACTCATCTATATTCATCTCGGCGATCGTACCTCGGCATCCTCCAGATCATTTGATATCTGTCGTAAGTCAAACCGTGAGTGGGGTCCTTGGTAATTTGGACAGCTCAGGGTCTCGTCTTCTTTGACCCTTTTCTCGTCATTCGTTCAAGCTTTTAGCCTTTAGTCTCGTCATGATTGTTGTACTAGGTCGGCGTCATTTCATCTTTAATAACTTGTTCCCTCTTTTGACGGTTGGGTCACACCAAGCATTTTCCCCTCACTATTGATTGTCAGGTGACGCAATCATGACTGATTGAGAAGACATTCCCCTCGAAACCATGCCCCTATTAATTAAGGGTAATGATAGGGCTTAGTGTGGAACGTGTCAGCCCATGAGTATACGGGTACGGTCGGGTTGGATTCGGGTATAACCCAGTTGACCCTGAAAATAAATTCAAATTCCCTCTTTC
Organism: Campanula takesimana; assembly: GCA_026119855.1. Classification (NCBI taxonomy): domain Eukaryota; kingdom Viridiplantae; phylum Streptophyta; class Magnoliopsida; order Asterales; family Campanulaceae; genus Campanula; species Campanula takesimana. Next base: position 400,045 of record JAOWBW010000116.1, on the reverse strand, counting down.
ATTTCACTTTTTCGAATTCCTACCAAGAGAACAGTGCACCCACCGTCGGCAACTTTCCGAGAGAATCGATTTCTGCTGCAAGTCTCCCAAATCCGTTCCGACCATCTTTGTTAGCGCCTTCAGCTGACCCTTTTTCTCCGATTACGTTTTCAACTAAGGTACTGTTCCAATCTCTTTCACCCTTTCTGCCTTTTTCCGCCATTGTTAGGGTTTTTAGAATTGCAAAGCCTTAAGCTTTTATCATTTTGCACTTAGATTCTGGGTAAACTGTAGCTATAGGATAGCTTTTCTTCTTGTTGTTATGTCGGGTACCCCTAATTTTGACCCTGACGCCATGTATGGCCTTTACGAACAAAATAATAGGATATATATATTGTTCGAGGGGATATGGAAAATGTTGTCTTTAATGGCGATTGGTGACCTGATGTTTTTGAATAAGACTCCTAGAGATGACGTGAGGTATCCAACTGGTCTGTTTGCCCCGAGAGATCTTAGTGGTAGTACGGATGTCATAATGCTCCTTAATACTTTTGATGCCGTTGTCCAACACATTTTTCTCCATTACGTCAAGGATAAATCGGTTTTCCGATCTCGTTTTGAGAGTGCCACCTCCTCGGCCCCAGTAGTCGATTCGGGGGGGGATATGGCTTTATCTAGGCTTCTTGATGAGTCTAACCCCTCTGGTTATTATACATGTATGGCCGGGGAGAGTACGTCTGGAAGGATAGTGGACGCTTTGACGACCGAGTCACCAGACCAAGACGTGCTGCTGGAGCCGAGAAGGCCAATAAGGGTAAGGGTAAATCAGGTCCTGTTGTAGATAAACATCCCAAATCTGGGAACGAGATGCTTGAAGTTATCTATTCTTGGTATGGCATAGATCGTGAGGAGTATCGTCTATACTACAGTAGGGCCGTCCCTCTGGACACCGATGAGAAAGTTCATAACTTTTAGTATGATCAGGCGGTTGTTTCCTTCTTCTACAAACAGTTCCAGCTAGGTTTAAGACTTCCTCTCGGCCCTTTTATTAACGAGTTCTTGGAGTCTTGGGAACTCATGCCGGCTCATATTGGTGCAAATGCCGTCAGGTATCTGGTCAGCTTCATTGTCTTGTGTCGCAGTCTTAATTTTGAGCCATGTATGTCCGCTTTTGACCATTTCTTTAACGTGAGTTACAACAAAACGACGAGGACTTTGACCATAAAATCTGACCCATCTAAGACCAAGATCATTTCCCCTATTTCTGGGACCGTTAGTAAGGTGTCGGGGTGGAATACTCACGTTATTAGGGCCAAGTCTCGTTTTGGCTGGGAGTTCGCTGTTCCTGATTATGTACCGAGTCGCCCTCAAGACGTCCACAAACCTGAATGGAGTGATAAATTGATCACTAAACTTGAGGAATTTTCCAATCTGGGTACGTTGGATTGGAGCGAGTTAGAGAAGGATGCACGTTATTATGTTCAGGCCGGGTTGATGAAGGGTCCTATTGACGGTATCGTCCCCAAAGTCAATGTTCTGAGGGGAAATAGGTTCCCAGATTGGATTGTTCACCCAAACTTTGTTTTCCTCCATGAGTGCGTGCGTTGCCAAGAGCAGAACAACGTTTGTCTTAAAACTGAAGACACGATAGGCTGTAATTATCGAACCTTGCACTTTTTCCCTTCCTGATTTTATGTCTCGTCTCGATCTGATATTTGTCTTTTGTGCAGTTTTGACTATGGAGAAGATAATCGAGATTGAGATTGAGGAACTTGATCCTGTCGAGGCGGCTAGGCTGAAGAAGCAAAGGTCTAAAGCCGCCGCTTTGGAGAAGCGTCATGACGATATGGACGCAAGGCAGGCTTTACTTCAGGATAAGGAAGATTCCGCAGTTCCAATGTCAGACCGATTTGCAGAGGAGGATAGAGATGGTACCGAAGTGGTGGCCCCCGAGATCGAAGAGGCCACTCCTAATAGTCAAACCCAGAGCCAAGACCAGGGTACTCAAGCTATGATCAGGGTGGATAGAGGGGATGTTCATCAAAGTCAGAAAAGACCCAGGAAGGAAATCAGAGAGGTCCGCGCTCCTTCGAAAAAAGCAACTCCATCCACTCATGACTCTGCCTCTGGCTCGGTCTTGCCTGATGACGAGGTTAAGCGCTGGGTGGAGAAGTTTGGCGGGTTCCTATTTTGTCGGGGTTGGACGTGTCGGTCCGCTCGGGTCTTTCTTTGAAGAAGGTGGTCCCGTGATAAAACGGGCCATGAATGTCGACACTATCGAGCAGCTGGTTACCGAGAGACCCACTTCCCAACAAATGTTGAACCGCAAAGGCTTACTTCTCAGCGAGGTAAGGCTTCTGGATATCTCGGCTTCTTTTCTGCTCTTCTTACTTGCTCACTTCTTCTTTCTTCTTTGTAGCTTGCCTCCCTTGCCCAAACCGACTACACTATGTATCGGCAAGCATATGAATCTCTAAAGGAGACTGAAGCTGAGGTGGCGAAGCTTAAAGGTTCTGTTGATGGTCTTAACGATAAGGTGATTGGCTTGGAGAAATAAAAATCTTTTCTTGACGCATCGCGACGTCAATCCCAGGAAGAGGTTTCAAAGCTGAAGGAATCTCTGTTAGCCTCGAAAACTGAGGTTGAGGAGGAGAGGAAGCGAGTCGAGACATTGGCGAGAGAAAAGGCCACAGTTGATAAAAAGCTTGCTTTGTTGGAGGACCAGTATGCTCGCATCGAAGAATTTTTCTCTTCTATTCCCAAGATCAAGGCTTCATACTCTGCTTGGTTGTTCGAAGCTGGGAACTTGAACCGGATGAAGTCCCGGGTTACATGTTCGCCGCCTGGGCTTATCAAATACACTCCAGCTCCACTTCTTTCCCGGGTTGTTGATCCGTCTGTGTACACAACCCAACAATCACTTGGCAAATCCTCTATAGGCTCTCTGTCCATGGGGAACTTCCTCTTCCTGGTTGTCGGCGTGTGTTTGCTTGAGAACGTGGTCTCGACCAAGAAGTCAGCTAGAGGCTGGGCCAGCAATGTCTTCTTCGGTTTGTAGGTTATGTCGAACTCGGTCAATTCAATTGACCAGTTGAGGAGTCTGCCTGAGCTGTCCATCTTATGGAGTATCTTCCTGAGCGGTGTGTCGGTGTAAACTGTGATGGGATGCGCGGAGAAGTATGCGCGCAGCTTTCTAGCTGCTATCACCAAAGCATATGCTATTTTCTCATCATTATAATATCTGCTCTCGGTATCCGACAAGGCTTTTCTTAAATAATAGACCGGTTTCTGAATCCCATTGTCTTCCCGTACTAATACGGCCGCCACGGCTCTATCTGTTGCTGCAAGGAATACGGAGAGTGTTTCTCCCATAATTGGACTACTGAGTAGTGGGGGTGAGCCCAAGTATTCTTTCAGCTGCTGGAACGATACAGAGCACTCTGGGGTCCAGGCGAAGTCTTTAGTCCCCTTCAAAGCTTTGAAGAATGGGAGCGACTTTTCCGCCGACTTGGCGATAAACCTTCCCAGGGCGGCTACTCTCCCATTTAGCCTTTGAACTTACTTCACACATGTCGGCTCTTTCATGTCGACAGGAGCTTGGATCTTCTCCGGATTTGCCTCTATGCCTCGCTGTGATACCATGAAGCCGAGGAACTTGCCGGCCGTGACCCCGAAAACACATTTGCTTGGGTTGAGCTTCATGTCGTTGGCCTTTAAGTTTTTTATGGTCTCGGTCAAATCTGGGGCGTGACTTCCTGACTTGGTCTTGATTACCATGTCGTCGAAATAGGCCTCCATGTTTCTGCCGAGCTGGGATTTGAACACCTTGCTCACCATCCTTTGGTAAGTTGCTCCGGCATTCTTGATGCCGAACGGCATCATCACGTAGCAATAGATTCCCCCAGCTGCCTGAAATGTTGTTTTCTCGATGTCGTCCTCGGCCATTTTGACTTGGTGGTAACCTGAATAGGCGTCAAGGAAACTTAGAGTTTGATGTCCAGCAATGGAATCCACCAACTTGTCGATCTTTGGAAGAGGATAGCTGTCTTTCGGGCAAGCCTTGTTGAGGTCGGTGAAGTCGACGCACATCCTCCACTTACCATTCTGCTTTTTAACCATGACGACATTGGCTAGCCATTCAGGGTATGTCGCTTCTCTGATGATCCCGGCTTTCAGCAATTTATCCACCTCGGTCTGGATTGCCTTTTCTTTATCTATGGAAAACACCCTTCGTCCCTGCTTGACCGGTTTGAAAAAGCTGTCCACTTCCAGTTTGTGAAGAGCAATGGCTTCTTTCATTCCAACCATATCTTCAACCCTCCATGCGAACACATCTAGATTGTGTTTGAGCAGGTTGATGAGTTCTTCTCTTTCTTCGAGGGGGAGTTGTTTCCCGATCCGTACCTTCTGTTCCGGATAGTCAGGGTTTATAATGACCTCGTCTAACTGGTCGACTGGGCACAGCTCGGGACCGTCCCTGAACTCCAGGGTTTCCACGATTATCTGTTTGACTTTCTCCTTGTCCTTGCCTTCCAGGCTCAAGTTTTCCATATCTAGGAGTCTGTCTATCTCGGCATCCATGTGGTCGGGTATTGTGGCCACCGAGCTTTGGACGAGGGCGAGGTTTGAGACACTCGGCTCGTCTGAAGCTGTATTCATGGAGATACAACCGAATCCATCCAATCCATATGTCACCTCGGTCTCTGTAATGTCATTATCATCGTCCAGTACTACCCATTCCTCAGGCATGTCTACTGTTATCACGCCGATGTTGAGTGCGGATGATGTGACCGTGGTCGACTTCGATATAGTAATATTCCTTTCTGGAGTGTCAATCTCCATCTTGGTTTTTGCTTTCCTAGATATCATCACGTATTCTAAAAAGTGTTTGGGATTGCCGAGGACACAACCGATGCCTTCTGGGGTCGGGAACTTCACCCTTTGGTGAGGGAAGGAAGCAACCATTCCCAATTTTCCTTGACTAGGGGAGCCGAGGATGGCATGGTAATCACTTGCCAAGTCCATAACAATGAAAGTGATCGTTGCCGATGTCTTATAGGGGTATTCACCAACTTCCAGCACTAGGTCCACGATTCCTTTTGCCTCGGCTTTGTGATTTGTGAATCCTTCAAGTCTTCCATTGTACGGGTTCAGCATGGTGTCCGACAGTTCCATCTCCTTGAAGGTTTTGTAGTAGAGCACATCCTTAGCGGCTCCCGAGTCGATTAGGAGCCTTTCTTATTCGCAGTTATCAATCCTGCCCGTGATGACCAAGGGTTGTTCTCTCATAGCCCTGTTTTCGGCTAACTCGTTTGGAGAGAAACTGATCACTTCCTCCCCCTTATGAATCCAAGGTGGGATATGATAGACTTTACTTAGTTCGTAAATTTGCTCTTTTAGCTTGGTGTTGGAAGGAATTTCCTCCCTGATTACACCGATCAGCTTTGCCCGTGGCGGTCTATCTCCTTGATTTTCCTCCTTCTCGTCTTCCCTTGGGCGTTTGTTATCCTTCTTTGCTATGAACTCATTGAGCTTCCCCTGGTCGGCCTATCTTTGCAAAATTTTCTTCAGGGCGTAGCAATTATCTGTTTCATGCCCGTTATCTCTATGATAGGCACAATATTTGCTCGTATCCCTTGGAAATTTTGGGTTGTCTTTCAGGGGTTTTGGATTGGGAAGATTCACCATTTCATTATTTCTGATATCGGCTTTGTGAGGGGGGTGAAGACCTCGGTCCCTCTGGTTCTATTCTTTCCTCGACTTCCGACGCCATTGGTACCTTGAGCCGAATCAGAAGTGGGTGGTTTACTTTCTCGTCCTCTTTCCCGATCACGATCTCGGTCTCCGGACATCCACTTCTTTTTTTCTTTTGCCGTGGCTGTTGCATAGGCCACGTGGTATAACTCGGACTTAGTAAGAGGCTCTCTCACGGATAACTCATGAGTGAGTTCGTCTGACATCTGCCCATTGGTAAAGCATGTGATGATCTCACGGTCGGTGAGTAGTTCTTCAATCGAGTCAACCAAGTTTCTGAATCGGTTGTAGAAACTCATAGTCGACTCGTTTTTCCCTTGGACTATATTGGCTAGGTCTGACAACCTTTTCTTTCTCGCTCCTGCCGTAACGAAGTATTCCATGAATCCCATCTTTAATTTGGAGAAAGAGTCAATGCTTCCTCTTTCCAGGTCCATGAACCAAGATCTGGCTGCTCCAGTCAATGTACTAGCAAAGGCCTTGCAAAGTACATCATCCTGGTTGAAAAATAGGGCCATCATGGCCTCAAAAGCTTGGAGGTGATCCAAAGCGTCGGAGTTGCCAGAGTATTTGTCCAGGTGGGGAATCTTTGATCCATAGCGCAAAAGGACGCATAGCGTCATAATGAGTCTTGGGCTTCCTCTGCCCTTGGTTCATCTCAAGATTATCCATCCTATCTTGTAGATCCATAAAGAGTCTCTCGCTTATTGCGGAGGTGCGACGAGAATTTCTAGGTTTCTCTCTTTCTTGGTCTCGGCCTCTCCCAGCAACTCGGCTTATCTCTGGGTCATTTAGAGTTCGTCTCGGTGGAGTGCGACGAGGTAGTGCTTGCCTTGGTGGGTCTTGGCGTTGGTCTTCCCATCGTCTCCTTTCTCCTAGAATTCTCACATCTGGAGATTCTGCCTCTTCCTCTTCTTCTCTTCTTCGGTTTCGGTTTATCTGGTCTCTTAGATCTCTTGCCCCATTGTTGACTGGGCCAAGCCGTCCTTCTAATCGGCTTGGTGGAGCAGCTCGGTTTCCTGGGGGTGCTCCACGTGGTTCTTGGTGACGTCTGTCATCAGTACGTGGGTTTCCCCTACGGCTGCTCCTTTCTCCGTCTTCCAAAGCTCCTCTAGTGCCAGAGGGATGGATGAAGGGCGCCAAGGAATGGTCAGGGTCGAGTTCTAGGAGAGCCCTTTGAGCGTCGGCTAGTTGTTGGAGGGTTGAGAGGTTCTGTCGCAGCAACTCTCTACGATCAATTGGTGGCGGTCTAGATGGGCCAATTTCGGTATTCTGGGGGCTTGAAGCTGTTCGCCTTCTCCGTCCATATTGATGAGTTATCTCAAGTGGAGGACCTCTGGAACGTGTGTTCATCCCGTCTCCTTGAGGTGGGGGAGGGAGGCCTTGGTTCAAAGCGGCGTTATTCGCCACGTTAGGTGGTGGCGGGTTGAGATTAGCATCTGGTGTAATACTAACCTCCTGACCATCGGCGCGAAGTCCTGACATGAGGAAATTGTGGTTTTCCGGACAGAAAGATTCTCCAATCGACGTTTCCCGGCAATGGAACCAAACTGATGCTGCCAAAAACGTGTCGGGTCAGCCCTTCGTCTAGTGGTTCGGATAAACCCAGCAATGAGAACTTCCCCGTTCGGATCTGCGCACAATAAACAAACGTAAACTACGCCGGGGCTTCACCGGCGAAGGCCCTCCGGCGTGAGAATAAGAATTCGGGTGGTGTATGAAAAATATAGAAATCAATGGACTAGTTAAGAGCCAAAGAGTTCATTACCCTTTTCCTGTGTAAAGGACCTGTTTATATAGGCATGGGTGAATGAGTCCTGACTTGTTAGAAAAGCCAGAGTGCCCGTGTTGTTATGGGACTCGTATCCCTTGGAGATAGATTCCAGATAAGGATGAGTGGTATCTCATTTATCTTGTAGAAGAGATATCCTTGTTTAGATAAGGATCCTCACTGTTAGAGTTGTAATCGAACTCTGTAAGTGGACTCCCGATGACAATGGGTGGTTTTAGGTACAAGACGGCCCGTCGTCTAGCTCGGCTTATCATAGAGACCGAGGTAGGGATAAGGCCTCTTGGACATCTCGGCCCTGGTAATGTCGGCGTTCCCGGCCCATGGGCTAATGAGGTATGACGGTCTTTAGAACTTGGGCCCCTCGGTGTAGGCCTTGTGGTGTGTGAGCCCAGAGTTTATGGGTCTCATTTAACCAAGTCGGTTTATGTCGTTCATATTTATATTCAACCAACCCCACCATTTAATCTCACTCATTCTCCCTCTTATTTTTTCACCACTCAATTTATTCAACAAACACTACTATTTACCCCACTCATTCTCTCTCTTCATTTTCTACCACACATACACTAATTTTCTCTTAATTAATGTGCTCACTCCTCTAGTCCTACTTGTGCTGGGACGGAAGGAGTATATGTCTTATATTTTATACTTGTAATTGTTTCATACAGTATACAAGAAAGCTATCATATTTTGAACATGAAAAATAAAATTGGTCTAACTATAAATAAATATTTATAAATTTAAATTTAAAAGTGGACAATTATAATGTCAAGTCCAAAAGAAATACTGCTTTTGTTCCTAAATGAGTGTCCAAAATTCATTTTAAGGGACGTAACTTTTTGTATAATTTGGTGGAAAATTTCATATATAATCTTGTAATCGTTTTTACAAACATTTAGTTTTTGCAAGTATAAAGAGACCGAGTTGGTCTTATAAAAAACGCGTTTTTCCTTAAGCCAAGGAAAAACGTGTTTTTCCGAGCGCTGCCAGTGTTAGCATCGCAAAGTGCCAGTCACTTGACTGGCATTTTATATACACTGCACTGACACTTTTACAAGTGCCAGTGTTAGTACTAATAATTGCCAGCCATGTATACTGGCACTTATAAAAATTGCCACTGACAATTATAAAAAGTGTCAGTGGTAGTGTTAATAAGTGTCAGTGTAACATGTGTGGCACTTCCTAACACTAACACTGGCACTTATGATACTTCCCAGTATTTACAAAAATGTCACCGCCTGTTTTAAAGGCAACTTCCCAGTATTTACAAAATTGCCACCGCCTCATTTAAAAATCACGTTTTACCCTAAGCTTAGGGCAAAACGCGTTTTTTACTAGTTTTTCACAAATAGACCGGTGAAAAAAAATTGAAAAAAAACATTTAGGGACAAAGTTATGATCAAAATGGACACTCATTTTAGGACAAAAAATTCCTAAATATGAACACTCATTTAGGGACAGCGGGTGTGCTACTTAGTTAAAAAAAAAATATTATTTTTTTATTTTTTTAAGAGGATCGATAGTGGTTCCCCACTTACCCCTTATAATAATGATGTTTTAGGAGGCATAGGAAGGGATCGAACCCGAGACCTCATACATTGTGAAGTTTGGCTCTACCACTGAGCCACTCCTTATGGACTGCTACTTAGTTAATTATATGTAGTATAGTTATTTGTATTAATATTTGTGAGATCCACTTGTCATTGTCATGTCTAAGTTTATCTCACTTTCTCTTTCCTTGAGACTAACAACGCATACTAAAAAAATAAAATGAGGCGTTTGTTATGGGAGGAGGGTGCGTATATGATGGAGAAAACACATTAAAGAAAGGAAGAAAATGGGTTGGGTGAGATGGTGTGGACACACAATTCCACTATGAAAGGGTGGGTTTGCATGTGACCATGTCTTCTCTTGTGCACGATCATTTTGTTGTGACTAGTAATATTCATTAGCAGGCCAAGAATGATTAATGCTGGTGGTCAAGGTCAACCAAAAGGAAAAGGAGAAGAGCCCGAATATGTACTTGGTCAACCATATAAAGTAGAATAGGCTTGTTGGGGCGGGCCGGAAGGTGTCATTTAGCAAAAGTCAAAAGTATCATTTTTCATTTCCCAATCCCCAAGCTCATATACTCCACTTTCTTTATCATTTGTTTAATTGTTGATCTAATCTAGGCTAGCTACCCCTCCCCCTTTCCTTCCCTTCCTTTGTATAAATACATACATGTCTAGTGTGTTGAATGAAGGTGCAGTGACAGTGAGAAAGCTTATTACTATGGCCTCATCCCCCCATACCACCTTAATTCTACTAATAGTGATGCTATTACCACTACTAGTGTCATCATCCTCATCATGGACAGCTCGGAAAAGTAGAATATCTTCCCTCATCTCCAGACAGCTTTTCCAATCCATATTCCTCCACAAAGACGACTCAGCCTGCCCTGCCAACAACTTCTACACCTATGACTCTTTCCTTGAAGCAGCTGCCTCCTTTCGCGACTTTGGAACCAGAGGCAGCAAGCCTGCACGTAAGAGGGAGATTGCTGCCTTTCTAGCTCAAATATCCCATGAGACTACCGGTGGGTGGGCCACCGCACCTGACGGACCCTATGCTTGGGGTCTCTGCTTCAAAGAAGAGATCACTCCCCAATCTAATTATTGCGATAACACCAACACCCAATGGCCTTGCTCACCTTCCAAGTCTTACCACGGAAGAGGTCCCATTCAACTCTCCTGGTATGTATGCCTAATGCCTGCCTGCCTGTGTGTTTGTTTTTTTCACATCCAAATGAATTGTCTATATATATATATATAATTGGTTTTGGTGCATGCGCGTGCAGGAATTACAATTATGGGCCAGCGGGGGAAGCGTTGGGGTTTGATGGACTGGGGAATCCGGAGATAGTATCCAACAACTCGTTGATAGCCTTCAAGACGGGTCTTTGGTTCTGGATGACAGAGCGCAAACCCATACCTTCTTGCCACAATGTGATGCTGGGTCGCTTTGTACCCACCCCTTCTGATTTGGCTGCCAACCGCACTAGTCCTGGTTTCGGCCTTGTCACCAATATCATCAATGGTGGTCTCGAGTGTGGCATCCCCACTGATGCTCGCGTCAACGATCGCATTGGCTACTTCCACAGATACGCCAGCTTGTTTGGCGTTTCCACTGGTCCCAATCTAGACTGCCAGTACCAACAACCATGGACCAATTAATTCATTACTTTCAACCTACTCCCACTTACTACCCGCCCGTCTGTCTCTCTCATTTTCTTATCTTTTATGTATCCACCCAAGTAATTAGTTTTAGTTTGTGCACCGACTATTTTTTCTTTTCTCCATATAAAGTCAAATTTTTAAATAAATAGTTTGACAACCCAGCTGCAACATAACTAAATTGAACAGGGGGGGAGGGGGGGGAGATAAATAATTCACGAAAATGCTAAACGCATGTAATACAGCAACTTTTAGTTTTATTTCAATTTTTGCAACATCAAGAACGTAAAATCTGTGTCATTGAGGGCATTACAGATACTTGACCCCCCCCCCCTTTTTCCTTCACTGTACCTAAATCACTACACAAAAGCTTCAACTATACTATACTACGGTGAAGAAAGTAAACGTCAAACACCAACTAAAGCATCATAAACAACCTTCTACAAACGAAACCTGCACAAGCCAAAACCAGATGCATCCTACAGTGATACAACATATCAATGCAACTATAATGTTACGGGCTAAAATTGTCACCTCCTCCTCCTCATCCCGGTCTCTATTTGAATCACTAAGAAAGCAACAAAAATACTTGGAACTTGAGCTAATTACTTGTAGGTGTACTGTGATACAAAGTTGTTCACCTCATCTGCAACTTCATACGCACTCTCCACACATCGACCCAAGGCAACACCAGACACATAATTTCCCCCAAGAAACATCCCCTCATATCCACCATTAGCTAGAGCCGCTTTTGCAGTATCTAGGATATCATAATGGCCGATCAAGAACTGTGGAATTGCTTGGGGCCACACTCTTACCCCCAATACTAATGGGTCTTTTGCCCTTGATTTTATGAGCATCTTTCGAAGATCACGATCAACTGCTTCAACAAGTTGGCTCTCGGTCTGATAAAAATGTGGACAACTAATAATTACGCAAAAGTGCACCAAAACTCCGTTTAACTCTAGGAAAACATGATATTTAGGCCTATCAAAAAAACTTCTGCTTGTGACATCCTTTAGTTAACTGTTACAGTATTTGATGTATGCCCTTGTCTACTGTTCGTTACTTTTTAATCGTTAAAAAATTGCCACATGCTTAGCATGTAACTGCTGATGAAATTCAATTGCGAGGGGGAGGGACAAATATTATGCATTAAAGTTTTTGACATTCAACTACAGTACTACACTTCAATAAAAAATAATTTTGAGTTGGATGCGATAAAAAAAAAAAAAAACAGATTTTGAGGCTTTTCATATTTACAACTTTCCAAAACATGCCCTCAGAAGATGATTTTTGAAAAATAGCAAGAAAAGTCTCTGAACTTCACTAGAGGCATGATATACCGATTCTACCACTTTAAATTCTTGTGATTGCTCACATGCTACACTTAACGTCCAAATTTTAACGGTCATTAGTGCTCTGGACCTAAATCAAATGAACTGCGATTTTAGGGACTTACATTAAGAAGAAGTAAAAAAAAAAAAAAAGGCAGTAATGGCCATAATTTGGGGACTTTTGGTGCACTTTTGTCTATTAATTTATTTTTTAATGCACCAAAAGACACTGAAGGCATTAAAGACGTTGGGCATAATGTGAAAGAAATGGCACGTAAAATGCAGAAAGGTTCTTAAAGAAATGAAGTCCATCTTGTATACTGATCAAACTGACGAACCCTGCCATGCCTAATTGAATGCTGATTTGCTGAATATTACTGTTACCATTAAGGGATACAACCTAAATGCTAACAGCTGAAATTTCTCTCATGAAATCCACATGAACATCTAAATTGTGATCATAAAACATTTCCACATTTTCCCTTCCATTCATGGTGTAAGCGGCAAAAATTATCTTGGTTAACATCAAGAAAAACAAAGCTTTATTTCTCTATTATTGTCCTTTTACCTTGCTATTTGTTTCTATAGAGAACTAATGTTCTTCAAATAGGAAAGAATCAAATACCTTTGTTAAAATTCCAGGATTGGTTGCCCCTCCAATATAATTAAGAAGCAGAATTCTACCCAGTGGTGCTCGATTAGGAAAAAGAGAGGAGCTATATATAGTTCCTGCAGAATCCAAGAAAAACTAACCAGGTTAACTCAAGTTGACTCAACTGAACTTTCTCACGTTGTTGGGATAAGTTAGAATTTGATATATATATATATATATATATATATATATATATAGGGTCGTGCTCCTATGAGAACCTAAATATCGTGAGAACCGTGAGAACTTAATGTATCCAATGATGTATCCAAGTCAAGTAATGTATCCAATGATGTATCCAAGTGAACCATTGGATACATTAGTTTTTTACCTAATGTATCCAAGTTCTCACGGTTCTCACGATATTTAGGTTCTCATAGGAGCACGACCCTATATATATATATATATATATATATATATATGTATGAAAGGAATAAACCGAGCTCAAGAAACGGGCTTGCCCTGTTCCATCTATTGAACGACCATAAGCCCAACCCATCAAGTCAAGCAGTTGGTAGACCCTCAGCTCGGTTCTACCGAGCTGACGAGTTCATAACGCCAGCGAGCATCCACCAGCTCGGTTAAGCCGAGCTGGCCACGAGAATCAAGACTTGTATATAAATAAGTCATCATTCAGCTATGAAGACTGACTCACCTAAGAGACCTAAACGACCAAGGATACCAGGTCACGAAGGAGTCTTAGTCATGAAAGACTCCTACCTGAGTCAAAGATATAAAGAGATGAGATCTCCTTTCTTTATCAGGATCAACCTAATTCCCTACAAAATAGGATCTGCAACTTGGGGGGTGCCCCACCCCGTATGGTATAAATAGGGGTCTCAATCCCTCAATTCAGGTCTAATCTCTTTCTTCTAAGCTTTTTACTCACGCATATTATCTCTCTCAAGAACGTATGATTCTCACGCCGGAGGGCCTACGTCGGTGATTCCCAGGTCTAGTTTACGTTTGTTCTTCTTTTTCAGGCTACGCAAGATTTTCCATATATCCATCCGAGGATCCGGCAACATTGATCACAATTTTGGCATGATCAATATATATTAAATCGGCTCTGAAAACGGATTCAAGTATTAGTGTTGGACACTGGACATTTGGAGTAGGGTATGGGCATTGAAACAGACAATTCTCTCACTTGAATGCTAGCAAGCAAATCCACTAACTTAGATGTAGCTGAAGAAACTGCTTAAAAAGTACTCCCTCCCTATATGAATGTCCATTTTTAAGATTTTTTGTCCCCAAATGAATGTCCTTTTTGTAAAAAAAAACTTTGTCCACAAATGTCCTTTTACCAAAAGAATATCACTAGTCGCTTTATACTTGCAAAACTAAGTGTTCAGAAAGTGGATAACAAGAATATTTATGCGTTTTTTCCATTTAATTGTATAAAAAGTGAACATTTTCAGAATGTCCCCTAAATAGAAATTTGGAAATTCATTTAGGGATGTAGGTAGTAGTACAGTGCCCATTTTCGACTCTGTATTTCACGAACAAGATACATGAAAAAATGTGTCCTTAAGGAAAATTTGATGATCAAGCATCTGGGACACAAGCATTTCACTCTATATAGGACTCCAGGAAGCATAGGTTAAGAGAATCAAGTTAATGGTGGTCAAATTCTCAATGCTCCTACAAAATGAGAATCTGATAGTGTGATTAGGACCATTAGGTCCAACTTCAAATAGTAGAAAATGGTATGGATAAAAAGAAGTAACAGGATATATATCTATCGAACAAACCAAAGTGTAGATTGCATGGTCTTGCACTTGAATTCGAGAAAGTAACGTGATCATACAGCTAATAATGACCCAAACTAGAACATAAAAGGATCCTTAAAATTAAGATGGATCTCAACTCAAGGAAATAATATACTAGGCCACTTGGTATAAGCATCCATCATATCACACTATCCAGATGAAATGGAGCTGTTCTATTACTCACTATATATGGATGGGAAATGACGTATAAACAGAAAATAAGGTACAGAATTGGACAGAGAGTGCTCTAAGATATTGTAATGTGCGACACTTTCTGCATCAAATCGTTGTATACTTGTATGGTACAATGGTACAACACCTTAAAGAACATTATGTTAAAAAAATTATGTGCATATCTTCTGTTTGTAAAGTGCCATTCATCAATTAATATGGGACTTCAGAAGGGACAGTCAGTGCAAATCAATAGGCGTTACAGCAGTTCTCGCCCCAGCATACTGAAGTTCCCCCCTCGTCCCACGTCCCGGAACACACGTCCCAGATCGTGAGTCACTTTCGTCCTGAGTCGCCAGGGAATGGAATCCAAGTCGCTCAAACCATCGTGCCCAAAAATAAAAATGTATTTGTAGAAACTGATCTTGGATTGCATTTCGCAATGGAGAGAGAGACAAGTGACGTAGGTGTCGGAGGGGTGGGAAGGAAGCGGTCTGAGAGGACTACCGATAACTAACTGAGACGTAAAAAGAGGGTGGGTTTGTTGTTGACGGGTCCAGAGAAAAAATCTTAGGGTTCTTTCTTTTTCTCATTGTTTAATTGTTAGTTTAAGTTAGTTTGTGGGTGAGTGGGTCATACAAGGGATGTTATTGATTGTTAGTGTGGTTAATTTCACTACGTACCCGAGGTTGGGTCAAATTTCAGTGTCAACCATTTTCTTTTGGATTTGGCTAATAATATTAAAATAGTTTACATTTAAGTTATTTAACATTTTGACTTTATAATTCACAATATTTATGTAAATATATACATATAAAATTTAGTGGCAACCCAAAATATTTTAACAACGTACGGCGTTCCCTACTGGCGTACCAACTGATCCTACCCCTAGCGTACCCATAATTTACTAAGTCGCGTTCCTCGTTCCCGAATTCATCATGCGTTCCAGAACGTTCCACGTTCTGGATAACTATTTTTATCTTACCAAGGTTTTGATCATAATGTTTATGGCACAAATAGACAAAAGAAAAGCGAGAAGAATCACCTAAAGTTTCTACTCCTTGACTCCGTGGATGTAATTGCCCGAACCCTTTCAGTTCATCATCAATCAAACGCTCCACACGAATTGCCTCTTTCGGATATGAAATTGATACTGCTGCGACTGGGGGGTAGTAAAATTTCAATAGTGCATCTGCTGCTGCAGCCTGTAAACAACAGATATAATCTGCAATAAGAACTGATGTGGAACTTAATGCTTGCACATGTTTATAATTTATCTTTTCAAATAATCAAGGTCGCCTGCTCAAAGTCTTCTGGATTCAAGAAGTATATAGACTAATCTCCTTTTCGAAAATTCACAAGGAACCGCGAGATATGGTGAAATATGAGTCCAGGCATCGTTTTCTTTATTGTGAGGTAGAGTGTGGCAATTACATGATTACATCATAAACGTCATCCAAAAGGACAAACTACCTCAACCCGTAATGTCCGGCAGCATATTTATTGAGATATGCACAAAATCAAGTTTCAGTTTCATGAACCCACTCATTATTGAACATGCCATTAGTCTTTGTTAATCTAAAGAAAAAATAAGGGGAAAATTTTCACTACTTCTTAAGGAAAGAAACGTACCGAAAGTGGACGCACTAAACCACTGGCCACATGAGATGGAACAGTCATGACAACAGTTTTACTCTGCAAAGACACCAACCCATCCGGTGTTTCATAGGTCAAACTATAACCTTGATTCTCTAATTTCTTGATACTTAAGAGCTTCCATGACAACTTCACCTTGTCGCCCAACCTAAACAAATAAATACAAATCATTATAGTCATAACACCATCTAAGAGTACTAAATACTCCCCCATCCCAAAAAGATTGTCCCATTTTCCTTTTTGGCTTGTCTCAAAAAGATTGCCCCAATTCTTTTTTGAAAATAAAAACATATAATTATAGTGCAATGTCAAGAAGGTACAAGCAAGTAAAGCATCAAACATAAAGAGTTGACTTGTCATATAGGACACAGGAAGTAATTGATTTCCTACAAATACATTATGATTTTACTTCTACTATTGCAAGCAGCAGCAGCAAGATATCTGGTGATGTACAGGTGCATACTAAACATTTTTTTATAGGAAAAAATATAATATACAATTACTAAATGAAGAACACTACAAGGACAATAAGTCATAATCCATGAACAGAAAAATAGAGCAGTTGCCACCGCAATTTTCCCTTCGTTTTCATTTGAGGATGTATGCATTGACCAAGCGCCCAAATTAAGGAAAGTGGTCTGAAAACTGATTAATTCTCCAAACTGCCTCTCGGGACATTTAAAGTCAAACTAGGCAGGAAATATAGATTAGAATAATCAATTGGTTGAAAGAAAAATGACAATCCAGAAAGGAGCGCGTACCATTTCTACGAATGGCCCAAAATTCAAAGGGTATACATTACACTTGTGTTATTAAAACTAAAACTTGAGAATATGGGAGAAAATATGGAGAACCCTAAGATTATGTCATTTTTGGCATCGCCTCCCTGTCTAATTTTTCATGAGCGTTCATCCTCTCTGTAGTATAAATGATTATTAAAGCTATTTCTATTAAATTTAAGAAATGAAAAATGCAAATGACCCTATCTTAATCTTCAAAACATTAATGTCAATGTTTTAAATGCAAGGGATTGTATGTTATATCAAGAGATCAAAGGGAAAATGTCACATCCATGAAAAAATCATCAAACTAACAAACTCAGCATATCCCCACCTTCAACCTTCATTGTCACCACTTTAACGTCCAAGCCACCACTATCAACCTCCATAGCCACCTACCTCACCTCCATCACAAACCATTTTTTTCTCTCTTCTCCCCATTCACGCACCCACGTCCACACAACACACCATAGACATAAGCATTGTACAGGGAACAAAAAAACCGCTCTATACAAATGACCCAGAACTGCACAGTGTACACAACTCTCCCAAAGACTCACACCTCTATCTCTCTACAAATAAAACCAATTAACCGACATACTTGTTTTTCTCTACACATTTTGTGAATCAATTTATTTGGGTGACCTTATTGTCTTAGAATTGACTTCTCTCAACCAATTCAATTAATACAAATCTCTTTCTCTTTACCCACCTCATAGTTCAATTTCTATCTCTACAAGCATTATTCTCTTTCTCAGCTCAGTTACCTGCATTATGGAAGGTAAATAACGAGGATAATTAATCATAAATTAATTTGTGGCGAAGTGATGATTCCAATGGTGGCGGTGAGGAAACAATGAAGAATAAGAAAAGTAAAAGTAGATTAAATCTTTGGGAAATAATAAAGTTACAAAAGACGGCTACAAAATGTGGTCTACAAAATGAGGTGTCATAATTGTGTTGGTGTTTTTAATTGAAGTGTGCCGGGTCCACTATCGATGTAGCCAATAAAATATCGCCACCACATCTTGTATCCTTCATTTTGTAAACTTCTTTTGTAAGCCTAGCATTGTCCTAAATCTTTAAATATCAGTTATTAATTTAAATTAAATTACAGATAAGTAATTATTTGCCGCATCGGTAGTTGGGTAACTTTACACAAAAGCCGGTACAATTGTCATCTCAAACTTTTGTCAAAGACAAATGCACAGAGAGAATGGTTTTCTAAGCATGCACCATAGGGAGGTGACCCTCACGGAAAATACGAGAGGGAAGGGAAGTGAAGCCAAAAATGTCCAAATTACATAATTTTTCCTCAAGTATAATTAGCGTATTTGCTTTCATATTTTGTGGTTTTCCTTTTTCAGGCTTTTAGGTTTTTAAAATGAGAGAGATAGAGATATACACACAAAGAGAGAGGGGGAGGATGGAGAGAGAGGGAGAGTGATGTTTTAAACAAAGAGAGCGAGCGAGCGAGAGAGAGAGAGAGAGAGAGAGAGAGAGAGAATGAAATAACAAAACCCAAAACCTTCTTTCTAGCCTAATACACTCAATATTACAATTGAAGCTTGACTGATATTGTTCTATATCAAATATGTCCTAAATTAATGATGAAGTGTGTACTTCTTTCAATATGTTTTTAATGATAGAATCAGAGTTTGATGAATTGTAAGCATGACAAATGGGAAACATGTTACAAGGGTAACCCTAAAGGTTGATCGAACTAGTGGGAATGAAGCACAATCAGACCTCGAATTTTGTAGCCACCTAACTGCCTAAGACACTTAACAGGCAGGACTAGGGAAGGCCGAAAGGACTCTCTTTCCTTTTTATCTTTCCATGGTTCAGCCAGTCGTACCAACATCCTAAATTGATCATCTTCTTCGCACTTTTTGATTCCAAACCATGAAACGATAAGATATAACTACCTCTTTGAAATTGCATTGGGCAACATTGCTTGTCCTTTCCGAAAAGACCCAACTGTTTGTCCCTTTGGTTTTGGCAATCTCCTGCAAGATTGCTAAAGTGAGAGCGTTGAAAATACATTAGAGAAGGTAAATCAGTAAACCTCAAATGAAACTAGTAATTGTATTATTACGGATCTCGAGGGGGCTTCGGATTACTATTTCTCTCTCGGATTGCTTTAAAAGCTCCACCAACAATGCTACCACCATTCTTCTCTAGGTTCCAGACTTTACCAAATGCAGCTTTCATACTGAGCTTTGATGGATCACCAGCATAAACACCTGCAAACATTAAGTAGTTTAGAACGAGATAGAATTATATAATGTATGTATGTCAAGAACATCCCAAGCATAAATAGTTCTATATGTTATGTTTTAGGGTTTCCGTTAAGTTCGGGGTGACCGTTAGTTTTAAAATAAAGAGTACGATGTCGTTTTGATCCAAATTCGTTAGTTTAGTTAGTTAGATAGCTATTAGCTATGTCGTCGTTTCATTGAGTCTTTCGCTTTTAATAGCTAGTAGTACGTCGTCGTTTGGATTAAGGGGTCGGTTGTCAATTGTGTTGTTAAGGGAGGGTAAGATGGTCCAACCGTGTAAGAATACACGTTATATACCACGTGTTCAGCTTGTTGAAGGGAAAGGAAGGAAAATTAACAAAAGATCCTCCCCAAATTCTCTCTGTTTTCTCATCCAATTTATTCTGTTCTCACCTCAAATTCATCTTTTAATTCTCATCCTAAATTCTTCTTTCTCTTCTCCTTGATAATTCTGTTACTCTTTTCTTAATTCTGTTAAATAGCTAGCAAATTCATTAACAAATGGTATCCAGAGCTTTCTCGATTGGAGGTGACTGTGGGGAAATGGAGCCTTGCTATGAAACAAAGGTGTGGAGAATTTTTCAACAATTCGATGGAAATCGAGATGGGATTCTTAATCGAGATGAAGTGGCAGCTCTTTTTATTGCCATGAACCCCATGGTTGAAATTATAGATAAGTTTTTCAATCCCTATATTAAGGACATCCTTGATGAATATGGTGAAATCATTGATGGTAAGGAAGGGCTGACATATACGGGTTTGTTGATTTTCTACTATGACGGAGCTGGCTATGTTGATCGTGACTATGATACCATAGTGCTTGACCGGAAGTCAGCTGATGAGAAGGTTAAAGACGCAAGCAAATTGTTCAATGAGAGTGAGGAATTTGAAAGTTCACATGAGCTCGTTGATGAGGTAATTAATGATCCTGTTGATACTCATGTTAATGTTGTTGGTAATTGTTGTAAAATGGGTTGGAGTACAAACGAATTTGAGCTTCAAGTCAAGGAAAATGGGGCAGATGTGGGTATTTGCCTAGGGGATAGTAATTTTCAGATCGAGACGGGTCGTAGTTCCATTTTGGGAGCTAAACCTTACTCATATGCAGATTTTATTCATGAAAAATCTGGCAATGTGAATGATGCACACAAGGTGTTCGATAATATGCTTGACAATAACACAGTCACATGGAACTCACTTAACTGTCCATCATCCAATGGAGGTCTTTTGGATGAACTTGTGAGAGCTTTTGAATGGATGCCCATGCCTGATCTGTGTAGGTGGAATTCAATGTTTTTCGGTTTTGCTCAAAGATATATGAGGTTCGAGGAGACATGGGAGTTTTTAGTTGGCTTGACATCTGATCTGGAATCGTCGTCTGATTTGTTATGGTATCCGGGAGGATATAAGGAGAATAGTGAGCCTGATTTGCCCAAGTACGAGGAAATAAATTTGGCGCATGTTAGGTGTTTGATGAAAGTCTATGTTGACCATGAACCAAAATTTGAAACTTACTGGAAGATTGAGTTTAAGGAATTTTCTCGAAGTGGAGTGAAGGAGTTGTATTATGCACTTTTGAAGGATGTTTGCTCATTTTCCATTCGTGGATTATCTATTGTATTAGCACTAAAGAGAAAAAGGGTTATTTCATATATATATGAAAATGGCACAAGAGAATTGATTCCATTTACACAGCCTCTGCAAGATTTTTCGTCACTCCCTGTTATTGATCGAGGAAGAGGGAAGGTAAGCAAAAAATCATATGAGTTCGCAAGCAACCTCGGAATGAGATTGATCTCGGGGTTTGTTCTAAATGAACTCATTACGTGTGTGCTGAAACTCACTACTTGGGGTTGGAAAAGTCGTTATTTGGAGCGTAATGAACTGGGAAGAGGTTCTAAGTGGTTCAAAGAAATTGAAAATGAGGCAGGTTTCCAAAATAAGAGCAGTGGTATTCAGTTTTTCTCTTCATACTGGAAACATTATGGCATCTTTTTGCAGCATCGGGGAGCTCGCCAAGATTCCAGGCATCATAAAGAATTGTTGGAGAAGTACTTGTTTGGCATTTTGTTATACATCAACAAAAGTTTGTTAGAGACTGGCTTATGACAATCAGATCAAGCATGTATTGACTCTTTATAATAAGTTTGGCTTAATAAGCTCGCAACACATAAAAAATACCAAATAAAACAAGCTCCACACAAGAACCATGAATTCATCGAGCTTGAATGCTATCTCAACGTAAATGGATTTGGTCAAGTTTAAAAGCAAGTCCATGCTCATTAGCACACCTACGAATACCAGGATGCGTTAATCATACAAGATATTTTCTACATTTAGTGATACCAATAGGTCAGCCAAATAAGAAAACAAAGTGCCAAATAAGATAGATACGTGATTTCAACTTAAAGGTTCATTGAATCTCTACAAACAGTGGTGGAGGACATCCTAGGGCATATTGAAAGGAGAGGAAAGCAAGTAAAACAGGTGATGGACGAACTTTTAGGTATGCAAAGCAGACGGTTCAAACTTACCAGAGCAAAATGGCTCTATCAAGCGTTCAAAAACTTCATCACCAAGATTACGCCGCACAAACTCTTCAACAGACTCCTCGCGACCCTGTAACCTTCGTCAAAGTATCTTTTATATGAGAAATAGCATGCAGAAACTATCAAATCCTACTAAATGCTGATGGAAAAAATGTGGCAAGATTTGGTGTTTCAAATTGCAGTAGGCTAAAAGTACTAGAATGAGAAAAATGTCAGTGTCAGGGGGGACAAACTGGAGGAGGAGGGCGAAGTCCAAGGGCGCCGAAGCCAGCCCTGAGCTTCCCAGCAAAGCTCATCAGGTCAAAGAAGGGTAGATCGGTGGGTTTGGAAGGCACTGGCCTTAGGGAACCGCCCCACAAGACAAAACGAGGGGCAGTGGGGTCCCCCAGCACTAAATCATCCTTCAAACCACTATCCACCTGCAAAAAGAAAAAAAGAGCAAAATGTAACATCAGAGCTTGACACTAGTCCCTTCAATTGAAGCAGATATTGAAAGCTAGAAGGCTTGACACTAGTCCCTTCAATTGACACTAGTCCAACATTTTTAAGGAAGATTAATTTGGAGGGAGGGAGGGAGATGGTGAAGAAACCCTAGAGGAGGGAAGGGGGAATTATTATGTTAAGCATTACCACCATAGTGAGCATGGGATCGGAGGGTTGGAAGCTGTTGGGACCTTCTTCCCAGAGATATCCATCCCTCTCAACGGTGGAAATGTTGCCGCCAACCCTATCCTGAGCCTCAGTGAGCAACAAATTAGGGGCAATGGCTGGGTGCTTGGTGGCGAGAGCCTGGGCGATGCAGAGGCCACTGATGCCACCACCTACAATGACGCAGTCCAATGATGAGTGCCCGTCACTAGAAACAGCATCGGATGATATAGGAGTGGCAGGCGACTCTTTGGCTACGGAGAATAATCGACGATTTCCGTTTGAATTGGGGGACCGGGTGTTCAAAGATAATGAGGATGGTGATGAATAAGGTGTTCGGTAGTGGCGGGAAATCGCCGTAGCCGGAAAGAGAGAGCGGCAACCGACGTCGGCAAATGACGTCATCTTTTCCCGGAATGAATGACAATGGGTGTGAGGTTGGAGTCAGTCCACTCGGTATCCTTGGCTCAATTCAATCCCTTTATTTATATGGAAACGCTTTTTTAAGAGAGCAGCTGACGCTATTTCTAAAATGACAAAAGTGCTTCCGAAAATAAAAGGGTTAATTACAATTTAGGGCCTGAACTCCGTAGGTGTTCCCCAAGCGGGGCCTTAACTTATTTTTTTGGCAAATCAGGGCTTCATATGCAATTTTTTTGCCATTTCATGGCTTTTTGACGGAATTCGTTAGAATTTCTGTTAAACCATCATGTGCCATACACGTGATTAACGGATTGCTTAGTTTGAAGTTGGTAATCCTATAAAAGGGGATTTATGGAAATTTTAAAATTAAAAGGGTTGAATATAAATATTTTAAAAATATTTAATAATTGAACTTTAAATTAATATAAGTTAATTACGGTCACTTACTCCAAGCTCCGATCAAAAATTTGGCTACTTCTATCAAACCACCAGTCCTTGAATTTGTGTCCTTCACTGGGTTTGTACACAATTTGATCGCCAAACTATGAAGCTCATTTGTATTTGAAAAATCTTGATTTGGCCATAAAAACTGAAAATCCTATTCAAATTCATTTATATTTTCAAAGCAGTTTTTTCAAAATCCCCGGCAAGGTGGCTGATCTTTTACCTGAGTTAACTCTCTATACTCAATTGGTTGAATTTAAGGCCCGAGTTGACTCTGCCCTTGTAAGAAAGAAAGTTGACATTCAAGAGTCCCCATTTTAACATTAATATGGGTTCCTTAATGAGTTTGCGTGGTTTGTTTTGTTTTGATATCAAATCGTGGGTGATGGATTTGGTGGTCTTTACAAGTGATGATGGCGGAGGGACGGAGACAGTTGGAGTGGGAAGGAGCGGCGGTATGAGGCAAAGAAGAAGGAATTGGCCGGAGCAAGGATTAGTCTGAAAGATTTTAGGGATGGGGTAATGTTTGTGAAAGATTTTTTTTTTCCATTTAGCCCCTCATTTTCAAAATATTATATTTAACCCCTCAATAGTTAATACAAGCTTTAAAATAACCAATTAGTCGATCACGTGCCGGGCACATGAGCACTTAACAAGAATTCTAACGAATTCCGTCAAAAAGCCCTGAAATTGCCAAAAAAAAATTGCATATCAAGCCCTGATTCGCCAAAAAAACAAGTTAAGGCCCCGCTTGGGGAACACCCTATGGAGTTCAGGCCCTAAATTGTAATTAACCCAAAATTAAATTGGGGGATCGGGTGTGCATAACTTCGTGGATTGGATTGACATACCGAAATCTTTCAATTGTTGGTTTCTAAGACCACCCACAATGGCTTATTTAATGGAGGTGTTGGAGGGGAATCAATTATTGGAACCATTGGAGGGGTTGTTGGAAAAGGTGTTGAAGTGGGGAGGGTGTTGGAACCGGTCAATGGGTGTTGATAAAAGGAGTGGGGCCAAGCCAAGAACACGCGTCGGCCATTCTGTAGCGCCGACATGGCGCGGGCGCCCCACACGCGGGCAGAGCGAGTGTGGCGTGCGAGTGGTCGCCTTATCTCAGACCAACCAACCTGATTCAGCCACGTGGCAGGCGCTGGTTGGTTGGTTTTAATTTTCTCACCCATTTTTTCTATCTGCATTATCTTAATATATATATATATATATATACCAAAATCCAACATTTTTTCTCTATAAGTAGATGCAAATTTCGATAGATTTCGACACATAAAAAAAAACATCCTCTCTTTTGTGAAATGGATTCTAATAATAACCATTTCAACCCCCAAAATTCAAGCAATTATTATTTTCCCTACAATCCTTCAAATTTTCAATTTGAATGTCAGTCTTCCAACCAACCACGTCCTCGAAATATACCAAATCAATCTTCCAGCCAACCATTTCCTCAAAAAATGCAACCACCCCCACCACCTTATAATCCCTATATGCCAATAAATGAAAATGTTTCTGGAACTGAAGCATCATAATTTCCATATATTCAACACAAGTGGCTCTGGGTATGTCCGTCGGTGCTAACGATGCTACTCCAACTGCAGAGGTTCCAGGCACTGCCAAAAAAAGAAGCGCCAAATGGATCACGGAAGAAAATTTAGTGCTACTTAGTGGGTGGATTAAATTTTCCACATACAGTGTTGTTGGAAGAAATCAGAAAATGGATGCGTATTGAGGTAAGATTACGCAATACTGTAACGATCATTGCGGTTTTGAGTCTTACCGTGATTTGACTGCATGCAGAAATCATCATATTTATATAAACAAAATATTGGGCAAATGGGTAGGTGCTTATGATAAAGCTAAGCGTATGAAACAAAGCGGGTGGTCGGAAAATGATGTATTGGGAAAAGCCCATTAACTATATAAAAAGACAAAGATTTTGCATATGGTATGTTCGCCGATCAAATTGATGAATACATAAAAATAGGAGGCAGTACATCGTTGGAGACGTTACGTAGATTTTGCACGGGGGTCATTCAGTTGTAAGAGCAAGAGTACTTGAGAGCCCCAAACGAAGCTGACCTGCAAAGAATACTTGACGTTAATGAGCAGCGGGGGTTCCTAGGGATGATTGGGAGCATTGATTGCATGCACTGGGAATGGAAAAATTGTCCTACTGGTTGGAAAGGTCAATTTACTAGAGGCAATAAGGGAACCACCACGGTTATTCTTGAAGCAGTTGCCACTCAAGATTTATGGATTTGACATGCCTTTTTCGGATGTCCGGACACATTGAACGATATAAATGTACTGGACCGATCGCCAGTGTTCGATCGTCTTGAACAAGGAAATACTCCACGAGTCAATTTCTTTGTAAATCAACATCCGTATGATATGACGTATTATCTTGTTGACGCTATCTACCCTAATTACCCGACTTTCGTCAAATCAGTTAAACTTCCTCAAAGTGAAGAACTCAAGCTATTTGCAAAATTTCATGAGGGATGTCGGAAAGATATAGAACGTGCATTTTGAGTGCTCCAAGCTCGATTCAAAATCATTCGAGAACCATGTCGAATGTGGCAGGTGAAGGACTTGGCTATGATCATGAGGTCATGTATCATATTACATAATATGATTGTTGATGATGAACGGGATACATATACTCAGAATTGGCTTGACTTTAATGATCAATCCGAGGCAAGCGGATCTAGTACACAGCAACCATTATCGACTGAGGTATTACCTGCATTTGAAGATCATGTACGTGCTAGAGCGGAATTGCGTGATACAAGAGCTCATAAACAACTGCAGAAGGGTCTAGTCAAGCATATATGGGCAAAGTTCGGAAATTGATGGTTTAATAATTTTATTGCATTGTGAGTCGAGTCTATTGTATCGTATGCTTATTTGTCTTTCATTACTTGTATCGCGAGATAACTTTTCTTTTTTGTTTAATAATAATTATCGTTATTTCTCGTATTTATTTAATTACAATTAAAAAAACATTAATTAAGTGTGATTTTTTTAATTATAAATAATTATTATTATTATTATTATTATTATTATTATCATTATTATTATTATTTTACTAATCATAAAAATAAAGGATATAAAATATAATAAAAGTGGTGGGGTGGGATGATGAGTTGGGAGGGTGTTGAATTGTAAATATTAAATAAGCCATTGGAAGGTGTAAAAGTTGATGGGTTGTTGAATGATTAGGTGGATGGAGAGAGAAGATGAGGTGGAGTGATAAAGTGGGTGTTGAATAGAAAATGTAGAGCTGAAAAAGTAGAGCTGAAATCATTAAGTTGCTGAATTTTGTAAGACTTCAGTTTGTTTGGTACTGACAAACTATATACATCTTAATTTAATTTGGGATGGCAACGGGGCGGGTTTGACCAAAGCCGTACCCTTTCCGCCCCGCCAATTAGTAAACCCGTATCCGGCCCGGCCCGTAAGGTTCATAATCACAATTTTTTTTTTGGCTTTAGCCCAGTCTTTAAAGAGTCCAACAGCCCAACAATATACAATTACAACATTGTATCAAATTTAAGCCAAATCTAATAATTTCAACCATCACATTCACACCCAAAGCATATAATTACAACACATTTATAGTAATTTACTACATATATTAGTATACGGGGCGAGGCGGGGCCCCGCGGGTTTGGGTGTGCAACCAAACCCGCCCCGCAACCCGCCAGGTTTTAAAAAAAGACTACCACGCCCCGCTACGGTGCGGACTGTCCCGGATACGGAGCGAGTTCAGATAGATTGTCATCCCTAAATTTAATCCAAAATTGTAAACAAACACTCAAAAATTAGTCTCATCTCTTTCATTTGATTATTCTTTTTGTTTATCTTAAAAAAATAGTCATATTTTTAAAATAATTAATTATTATTCAAAAATATTATTTGTCAAATTATTTTTTATTTAGACCGATAATAATAATATTTGAATAGTTTTTTATTGGTACTTTCATTTGTCCCACATTAATAAAGTTCATCTTCACTATTTTGATCAATTTTACTAAACTTTCACAACAACAAAATTGATAAAATTCAATTATGATACTCAAGTAAAATATTATCAAAATTTATAATATAAAAATAATTTCATTTTAATTTTATCATATTTAATATGTAGAAAAAATAAAATATTTCAACAAAAGAAAGTAACACTAAATAAACAAAAATGTTGATAAGTGGGTTTGAACCCATTCCCTTTTTTATCTTACCTCGTCTTACTTTGTTAAGACTTGCCATACTAGCTTAAAATTAATAACTTAATTTAAGATAATCTTAACAATTGAAGTGATTGAAATTTCCCTTACCAAACAAGCTTAATTTTTTAATCTCTTTAAGTGTTCAAAATTAAGAGCTTAATTGGGTTACCAAACAGGCCCTAATTGGATGACACGTTTTAGACATTAGTTAAGTTTTGGTTAATGATATGTATAGTCAAAAGCCAACGAAAATTTATAGCGAAACTCTTTAATCTGTTGGATCGTAAAAAATCTTTGTGAATTGATAAAAGCTCAACAAACAGATTACAAAATTTAATTATGAGTTTTTTTTATGTGTATCATTGTCCGTAAGTATATGCCAGCCGTTTGGGAAGTCAAGGTTTGTGGTGGAGCAATTTACAGACCATTTAAGTTTATTAACAACGGTTTGTATATTATTTCAGAAATGCAAAATGTACACGCCGATTATTTGACATTTTTTGCATGCATGTATTTGATAATATTTATATATGTGCATTAGAGGTTAATTTAGATTTCCACACACACACACACACATATATATATATACACATGTGTGTGTGCGCGCGTGTGGAATATTTTTCTTACGGATGAGTGCGTAGGCACATAGTAAAAAACGAATTACATCGCTTGTTTTCCGTCTAAAATACACCGCCAGTTTTCTCTCTCTAAAACATAAGTCTCCAAAAAAAAAAAAAATCCCCTG
The DNA here is from genome assembly GCA_026119855.1 of Campanula takesimana. Taxonomy (NCBI): domain Eukaryota; kingdom Viridiplantae; phylum Streptophyta; class Magnoliopsida; order Asterales; family Campanulaceae; genus Campanula; species Campanula takesimana. The sequence goes on along the minus strand of JAOWBW010000116.1, from coordinate 371,606 downwards.
CCATCACTTCTCCACATCAATCTCTTTGTAATTCTTCAGCAGCCAGGTCGTCGTCCCCACTCGAAAGCTCCAACGAGTTTCTCAGCCTAATATGCGTCAGAAAGCTCCGACGAGTTTCTCAGCCTAACATACGTCAGAATTCCACCAACTAGCCGTGACAATGTAACAATGTTTGTGGTAGATATTGATCTCTATAATTGGGTTGCCATTACAAGGTACCAACAATGTTAGATGCTCTTGTATAGAAAATTTCTAATGTATCTTTCTCAATTACACATAAAATTGGATGAATCAAAAAACAAACATCAGAACTTTGAGGTCCCCTTTAATCAAAAATTTGTTTTGCTGGAAGAAGAACACGAACTGATGCCAATTTCGTAACGGAAAAATGACTACTTAAGGTAACGTACTTACACCTTCCGTATCAAATAAAGAAACATACTTCTTAGGGTCTAAAAAGTACATTTTACTATTACAAGTGATATCAAATAATGCAATATTTAAAATTTTAAATGGATGACGTTAAAAAAAGTTAACGGAGTTAACTCACGTTAATAAACTAACAACCGTTGACCCCATCTTCCCCAAGAATAGAATCATGCGCAAGTCAGACCACCACCATTATAGTCTTACCACCACCAGTACGGCCACGACCACCACCACCACCGCCTAACCACCACTACCGTCACCGTCTAACCACCACCAATGTCACCGTCCAACCACATCAAAAGGCAGGACTCTAAGAAAAATCTCAGACATTAGATAAACAAATTCATTCTCAACCCTATAAATGAATTTCAATTGGAAAAATAAGCCCCAAAAATCTAACTAAAACATCAACAATTCCGAAATCAGAAATAAACAAATAAAAATTTGCAACAATTCAATTATAAATATATAATTTTTTTTCCTCAAATAAATCTAATTAAATCCGAGAAACACAAAATAATGTTCCAATTTCAAACAAAAAGTAAGTATCCTATTTTCATAATCAGGAAACAGAAAAATTTCTAAGAAAAGTTAGAGAGAATGAAATCTCGCAACAATCCTCACACCAACATCCAAAATCTCAATGTATTTCCCCATTCTCACTCCAACTCTCTCAAACCGAATTCAGTTCAATTCTTTGATTTTTCCGGCGAAGGAGGAGAGAGATAATTAAAGAGACGGCGTAGAGAGAGAAATTGAGAGGAGAGATTAAATTAATTGCTAGGAAACCTCCCAAACATGAGCGCCCATGAAAATTGGGGGAGGCCAGAAAGCTTGGGGAAATAAAAAAGAATTAGGGATGGGTTTAATGGGAATAATTTATAAGAAAAGTTAGTTTTGATATCAACAATCGTTAGAATTTTAACACTTTCGTTAGCCACATCATTATTTTGTTAAACAAATTAACACCGTTAGTTAAAAAAGAAATTTGTTGCATATTTTAAAAACTACTTAAAAAGTATGTTGCATTTATTAGACACTAAGGAGTACGTTACATTATTTGATGCAAATCGCTAAAGAGAACAATATCATTTTGAATTTCAATTTCAAAATGATATTGAAAGAACCCTAAATGAATTGCAAGATCAAAACATACAAAATCACAAAAGAATCGAAGTAGAAGAGAGATAGGTTGCACAACTTTCATAAACTGTAATGACGATGACCTATCAACACTTTGTAGTTGAGAGACATAGACAGAAACGAGGTTGAAAGAGGTGAAGAAAAAGAAGAGGTCGCAAGAAGCTATGCAGGGGAGAAAGATAGCAAGGGGGTTTTATATTGGCAGAAGAGAAAGAAACACACCGTTGTGTTTGAGATAAAGATGTCGTTAATTTTTCCCAAGATACGTACGCACTAGTGCGTATAAGATAGGGACTAATATGAAATATTTTTGACATTTATAAGCATAATAAAATCCATTATTTTTGTAATCATATAATATTATGTTTTGAATGTGTTTAGCTCAAATTGGATATTCTTTTCAAAAAATAAAGCCTACTTGAGGGGATTTAGGGGAACAAACTGTTTTCATTTTGTAAATTTAAAAGTAAAAAGGGCTATTGAAAATAATAGTGTTTGCTTTGCCCTTCATAAAAATAAATGTTAGGCCTAGGGTCCTCACTATCAAATCCCCTTTCTTTATTGTTTTGTATAAGCCTATTCCAAAAAAGAAAAAAAAAAAAAAGAGAAAAAGGAAAAGGGGTTAACCAAATTATGAGCAAACTTTTGCATTTTGACACGCGGCGCAGCCCGGCCCACTGATAAACAACCGGCTCACTCCTTCATTTGGTTGTGGAATTGTATTTGCGTGACGGGGTGAGTTTTGAAATTGAGGGAGGGCGGGGATTTTCAAAATTTCAGCTATAACACGTTGATGAGAGATTTATACCACATGTTGTAAAACTCAGAGCCCAATCTGGTGATGAAATCTTTTCTCCTTTCTTCATTACTTCTTCTTCTTCACATTTATTTCTTCGATTCATATGGTGTGTGTGCTGAAAAGTTTTTGACCTGCTTTAATTTGGTACCGCCGATGAATTCACTAACCTTTCTGTGTATGATTTTGATTCCAGGTTTTCTGCTACATCCTTGCTGGAAGCTCCGGAAATCAATAAATTTATACTACGAGTATGTATTAATACTCCTATATGGACATGAATCCCAATTTGGGACTTGTAATTCTTCTTCTGCACACCGATTTCTCTTATCCCATGTGTTTCATGTTGCATATTATATCTATTCACATTATTGCTGCGATTCTACACCCTTGTTAAACTTTTTCTCCTGTTTTCTCTTTCTTCCAGATCTCTCTCTCTCTCTCTCTCACACCATGTACTTATGTGTTAATGTGTGTGTGTATTCCTTCTTGTTAGGATTTTTTCATTTCAGTTTCTCATTACCATCTTGTTACTAGATAATTTGTTTGGGGACATGAATCTAAACTGAATACTATGACTTAAATCTAATGTTGAGATTTGGATGAAGCATATTTTGGATTTGTGTTGAGCAATATCATGCTTTCATTTCATGTTACCTATTATATTTGGAAGGAGGTCTTTGCCGGACAACCACCACGAGCAGTGGTGGCTGCAGTTACATTGAGAGAGAGAGAGAGAGGGGGGGGGGGCATATCATCAAGAGTGGGGATAAATTCTGTAACCAAATGTTACGGTACTTCTATTTAAACATGAGTCCACTGGGCTTTGACAAACAAGTAAGATGTAAATGGGGTTATTACATTGCAATGTCAAGTGTCAACATGTTTTATAGTATCAGTTTCTATCTCCATGCTTCTGTTTGATTGGAGCTTTTGTGTCGGCAAAATGATTTTTGGAGGGAAGGAATCTTTTAATGATTTCAAAATATTAATAATATGTCAGGACCTGATGAGCGACCGTCGGAGTTTTGGCAGCAATTACCATCCCTGCAGTCAATCCAGGAAAATATCAATAGGAGTTGTTGTAGATTCCTGTGTTAAAACCAGACCAACAAGTGCAAGTGCCCGTGTGACTGCAGTGGTGTCAAACACCAAAAAAGTGACTTCCAGTGATGCTAATCCACTGGATAATACACAAAAAGGGGAAGAAGTCTCGCCTCCTTGCCAGATAACTTCCCCATGGGTTTCCACCAGATCATTCTACCAGAAAGTATCGTCATCTGAGGCGATTGCTCATGCAAAGCAAGAGTCAAATTTACCGTCCATCAGCGACGTGCTCAAGCCGTCTTGCAATGATACAAAGGAAGCAGTAGCAGCACATTCTGTTTCTTTCTTTGCAAATCAGGTGTCAAATTTACATTCCGGTAGTGTCTGCCAGAAGAAATTTGTCAGTCTGGCCAATCAGCAGAAGGCAGGGGATGGTGGTACTATGGGTAGGATGGAGGAACTTTTACACTCTCCTGCAAACGAGGCTTTTCTGGCAGATGAACAAGTGACGGAGAGAGCAAACGTAACTGGAAATAGTGGAAATGCTACCTTAAGAAAGAAACTCTGGGAGACACTGGGAGCTATTTCTTCACCAAATAAGCAGAAACCTAGTTCCCAGACCTTCGAGGTGGGTGCAAATGATTCCAAACCCACTTCCAAAAGCGATGAAAAGGCTAGTTCTGTGATTAAGCGCAGACAGCAGTCAGATACAATAGAAACTGATTCTGATAGCCCTGACCATTCTGTCAAGAAGCTGGTGACTCGCTCTATGACCCGAAAGAAGCCTCGCGCCAAAGCGTCACTGAGAAAAACTAAAATGTCACCATTGCATCACGAGAAACAGGCGCATTTAGAGGATAATGTATTCTCTTTTGAAGAGGGATGGCCTCGGAGGCTGCGTTTTTCTACTTCGAAGTCGAAGACACAGGAGTGTGAGCGAAAGGTTTCTAGACTTGACCCATATAATATGAATTCTTTTGGGAAAGACAATGCAGATAAGACTCAACAAGCAACTGGCAGAATGAAAATGAAGACCACTTGTAATTCATCAGTACTAGGATATAAGACAGGATTACTAAGTGATCCCCCACTTAAGAATAGTAAACTTGATGAGCCAAGAAATGACTTTCAAGATGAATTTCAGCAATCCCCTGCTAAGGAGATGAAAGGTAAGCCAGGAGATGTTGATGTGGCTGTACTAGAGAAACACATGGACCAGCATGAAGACTACTCTGACCAGTCACCAAATAACAATGTAAATCCAGAATGTGGCCTTAAGAGCCCAGCATTTGAGGTGAAAACATCCTCTAAGAAGTCTTCCCCTTGCTCATCCAAAACAGACCATGACGAAGCGGAGGATGGTGGTCCTGCTGAGGGAGCATTCAATATGGAAGGCATTCTCAGCTTTAAGAGTTTTCTAAGTTCAAAAGAAGCTGACTATATTGCAAATGAAAATATGAGATCATCTGTATCCTTAACATTCTTATTGAATATTTTGTCTGACGTAGTAATATCTAGCCTGCTTATAAGTGTTTCTGCATTTTGCTTCTCCTTATTTAGCCTCCAGAATTGTGTCAGAGAACTTGAAGATTCCCCTGGTGTAAATCTAGTGCCCAATACGAAAGAACAAGCCGAGGAACTGTCTAGATCTCCATGCGAAGAAGGGGATCCTGAGAGCTCCGAAGATGGTTCTCCTATCACAAGTACTTCTTGCACTCCTATAATCACTTATAATTTTGTACATTTCTACAAACATTATATAAGGTTTCGTGGTCACATGCTCTAAACTGTCACAATTCTGCGTGATCAAATGGTCCTTACCCTCTTAGCACCATAATCAATATTGCTTGCACAACTTGTCACAGTTGAGGCTGAAAAGGGAAAATTGCTGTTGCATGAAACTACTACGCCTTGACTTCTACTCATCCACACAACATAACAGTAGGCAAATCCTTTCTTGCTATGCATAATGATCATCAACCCTCCCTTCCTCCCCATTTAAAAAATAAAATTGCGTCTAGACCTTCCAAGCCAGCGGGATCTTTTCCAAACCAAAATTAGATGTGAATTTATTCTCTTTTATTTTTGAAATATTAAAGAATTAAAGAATTAAAGAATATGAGATTCAATGCAGTTTTAATGTAGTGTATCCAGGCTATTTCTTGGAAATTAAGGAAAAGATGTTTAACGTCTTTGAAAAGTGGTCAAATTGACTGTGGAAAGTCAAAATGTGACACTTTCTGCGATGGAGGGAGTATGCGTTTATAACATTTACAAAAAAAAAATATTTCTCAGACACAAGTCATGGAGTGTACAAAATACAAATATTTTCTCCTCTAAATGTATTTGATGATTGGATTGAAGACTAGTTACCAGCACTACTAGACCTCTATCAGCACATTCTAGGTGTTATCTAGATATTCACTGCTCATACAATACCAAAATCAGTTTTGCCATCAGTTGCTTTTGGTGTATGTAAAACTTCAGGAAGCCTGGTTATTCTTCAGTACCCTCAATTTACTCTGGCTATCATTGCCTTTTATCTGAGGGACGTCAATGCTAGCCTTAAAAAAATACTTATTTATATATGTTCTAATTCCATCTTACACATCGAGACTAATTATAGTTGTAGGTTTCCTTGAATATTTGATCTCAATCAGTTTTGAGGTGTGAATAGTGACATTTCTCAATACGTGAACCATGTTACCAATTTTTGCAATGACTCACTGCAAACGAGCTCTATAACATAAATTTGCGTTGACCAACTTTTCGCTCAGTTCTGTTTTTCTATTTAATTTAATTTAATTTTATTTAGTGCTGTTTGGGGTGTCTAATCCTTCACCCAAGTAAGGTCATGGGAAGGCCTTTTGAATTTCTAATATACCAGCAGCTAATATGTTCCAGAAGTTGCAATATCTATCATAGTTCACATAGTAAGAATTTTAGAATAAGTGATCACTTAATACAGACAAAGAATGCCTACAAACTTTAGTTAGTTTGAACTACAAGTTTAAAAAGTGCATGCTGTGAAGTCGTATGGCACTATGACATGCCAAGTAATGTGTTTATAGAGACTGAGTATCCAATTACAGTTATTGGTGTGAGTTCAGCACCGCATCAGAATGAAACTGTGATGTACTTTCTCATGATTTTGTAAATTATTCTACAAGGGCTGTGAGAAACTGGCACGCGCTAGGTTTAGCGATCTAATCTTGTATAATTCTCATAGAAGTTATGGATTTCTTTTTAATGAAAACATTTGGACCATAGTAATATGATTGATACAACAACTTGACTGAATTGTTTACGTTTAGCCAGGATTGAATGTAAGTGCAAATTCATTTCCGAAGTAATAGCCAGGCTGTAATATTTTCTCATGCTCATAAGCAGGTGACAAGGAAACAGGATCATTATCCCCAGAGATTGGAACTACTGAGAAACCAGAGTTTGTGCTTCATCAAGCTAAAAAATATCGGAAAGGTGTCTAATTTAGCAGATTTAGTAGACAGGAGCCTCTGTAGAAGACATTCCGTTGCCAAATTAATATCTTTAACATTTCTGCTTTTCTCCTCTCTGTTCTTCCGTTTGTGATTATTGTTTTCTTTGGCTGCATGACATGTGCAGGAAATGAGGTTAAGAAGGGACTTCATGGTCATTTAGAACAGAATGGAGAGGATGACTTTGCGAGGTTTTCCTTCAGTTGGATATAATAATATGGGATTACCATGGAACAATAAATATTTCTCTACCTTGTTGTACAATATTTGATGATGATTGTTTTGCTTGATCTTGCTTCAGTGCTGTTACCGTGTTTGCTTTGGCCTTGGAGAGAATTAAACGCAAAATGCATTCGATGACCAGCAGAAGAGCTGCTGACATTTTAAGATCTGTTTCCGAGAAAATACATTTACAATTGCAGAATGCTGAATCTCATATTCAAGCAGATGTGTAAGTACTTTAAGTGATTGGATGTTCATGATCTAGGATTTCATTTCTCATGTATGATTTATACCAATGTTTCAGGGGGAAGCTAACGAGCATCAATAAGTCAAAAAGAAAACGACTAGAAACTAGATTCCAAGGTAATTATATTTAGTGCCATCAATTTCTATCGTTTGTTGGTACAATAATCAGGCGCTACGGTAACCGGTTGTAATTATCATTCTCAATCAACATGACTGTCTGATCAAGCTCTGGATCTGAATATTACACGTCACATGATGAGCGACACATCCTGTTATATGTAAGCCTGCATGCAGATGTTGCGTACATGGCTGATGCTAGTAAATGTAGGAGACTAGAATTTGAAGTAAAATATCTACAGTACTCCCTCAGCCCCTAAATGAGTGTCCATTTAGTTTATGAAGTGAATTAAGTAAATTGATTTTTTTGAACTTTTAGTAGCATATCTGCATATGTAAATAAATACCACCCTTAATGATCCCATGTTATGATATTATTATTGCAAGTTCACAAACATAATGATTACAAGGGTGGATTTGGGAACTTAACTAGAAAATGGACACTTGTTTAGGGACAGTGGGATCACATTAAACGTTGCAAAACCTGTACTGTATTTCCACCGTAGAAAATTGCCATTTTAAGTTGGTTTCTTTTTATGCTTTGATCCTGAAAAATATTCCGATTGAGCTTTGATGCAAGCGTACCATATTGCTGTAGCGAACCTAAAAACTTATCTAATGATCCTTAAGCCTGTATTCGTGATTACTTCAACAGAACCACATTTGTGTTTTGGTACATTGAAAACTCCTAACCTTCATACACTCATCAATTAGTTACGTTTATTGGTAATCGAGGGAAATAGCAATCAAATAAGAGTCAATTTGGACTCATCAACCATCCCACAGATTTAGGTAATGCTGGAAATATAGTCTGTTTGGATCTAGCATGAGACCCATGGGTTGTATTTGACCGCATCTCTTAAATTTACTATTGTCTATATGGCATGTTAACATTTACTTTGTTGTAACCTTCATATGAAGTGGGAAATGTTCTAGTCATTGAAAGGTCTTCCTGTATAGGTAGCATATATTCTTTAAAATCCTTTTTACGAGAGCAGTTGTTCAATGTTTTGAGATTGAGATTCTGAAAATGGTGAATTGATGATGCAGAACAACAAGAACAACTGAAGCTCATATTCCAAAGATTCAAAGAGGAGGTCAATCAGCATCTCCAGGATTGCAAGAGCACTGTTGAAGGGCTGGAAGCACACCAGATAGAGTTTAAAGGAAACATAGAGAAGCAAAGTAAGTTGTTATTCTGATTGACCTTTGCCCTTATAATACTTGGTTCCTTGATGAATGCTTTTATTTGAAAATAAATAATCACTCCCTCCTCCCTAAATGAATATCCACATTTCACTAAGGGTCATTTGCAAAAATGTTAAACCTAAGCGTTTTAGTAACATAAGTACATAAAAACCCTAACTAAATGAATATCCTCATTTCACTCAGGGTCATTTGCAAAAATGTTTAAGTGTTTTAGTAACATACGTACATAAAACCCCTAAATGATCTCACCATATTGGGTTGCAAATCAACTTCTCCAAAAATAGGACATTCATTTTAGGACACAAATACTTTGAAATCTTGGACATTTATTTAGGGACGGAGGGAGTATAAATTCAACTTTCTTCCTTAACATATATGAAGACTCTAACGTTTAATCTATCCAATATCCAAATTATTTTTGCTATATAAATCCTCATATTTGCATCTATCCAAGCTTCAATTTTGGAATGAACTGATCATCTATTTTGCAAGTGACCAGTTAGTTCCTTAAGCATGCGTAGATGATTAAGTGGCTGAAAGCTATTACTCAAGCACAATCATTATTAAACATGTCGTTAGCAATCACTACAAAAATTCCCTTTAGCAACTGGTTGAGTTCCTGTACGTAGAACCACAACTATGGTAACAAATTCACTCATCCGATTTCCAGTATAACAGATGTGAGCTTACCACTTTACTTGGTGGCATATGCTCTTTCCTTAATATCCAATGTGTTTTTTTTTTTTTTTTTTTTTTTAATCATGATTGAATGCTCTATAAAAATTATAAAATTTCTGTTCTATTTGAAAATGGGACATTGATTGGTCGGTCATTTTTTGGCGCAATGTGCCAATTTAAGACGTTTGATGGAGCAGAGAACTATAGAAAGATGATGGAATAACTTGCAAATTTGAGATGACACACACACATACATATGTGTTTATTTTTATATTTATGTATATTCTCCTTCCGTCCCATTTCCAATTGCCAAAAAACTGTTATGTGCGGAATTAAGAAGTATACTCCCTCCATCCCACTCGAAATTAGACATTATGTCATTTTGGGCGCTCCATTTGAAATTAGACAAACACAGAATGGATATTATTTTATAATTTTTAATTAGCGAGGCCCACTTGTCATACTCGCACCAAATATCTCAATTACTATTCCCTAACCAACTAACAACTCCACTCACTTTCTATACTCACGACACTTTTTTATAATAACATTTTTTCTTGATCCCCGTGTCATCCAATTCCAATTTTGAGCGGGACGGAGGGAGTATAACATTAAGGAGTTGTTAGTATGGATAGTGAGGTATGGATCATTGGTGGTGGTGGGGGTAGGAAATAGCAAGTGGGTTAATTGGTGTGAGTATGACAAGCGGGTCCCATTAATTAAAAAGTATTATAAAGTTTCCATTTTGGGCTTTTGCAATTTTAAGTGGAACACTTAAAATGACAATTTTGCAATATGAAGTGGGACAGAGGGAGCATACATACATACATACATACATACATACATACATACATACATTTATATATATATACACACATACATACACAGTATATATTAATCCTGAACATGCTCTTTGATTCTGATGTAACTAGAATTTTCTTATTTGGAAGTTGAAGTGGATCCAACAGTCGAGCATTTTACCATAATGACTCTAAAAAGAGAGGACCACATTTAGGTCTTAACTAGTTACAAAGATTACCACATTTGGAAGTTGAAAGTGAATCTAACATTCAAGCATTTTATGAGTGACTCTGAAATGCTATAAGAACATTTAGCTCTTACTTATCCATATAGATATATGTTTATATTAGTACTGGTTATATTGCTTATAATGATTTGCCATTAGTCAAATTCATGGGATGTTACATTAACATGTACATTTGAATGTTCCAAAATTTCAGAAGCGTCACACAGAAAACTGCTCTTGGAAGCTGAGGAAGCTCTTAAAAGTCAACTTGATGATGCTCAGAGAAGGATCACTAGTGTTCAGAAGGTGAGCTTGGAGCTTGTGCTGGATGTATTTGGTTTTGTGGCACTTATTTTACAAATTTGTAAACATTCATCTCTTGTTCCATTGCAGGTGGCAAGGGAAAACATGCTTCAACTGAAATATGTGATAGCTGAAAGCTTGAAAGGTGGTTTTCTGAGTTGATAACTTTCACTTTCTTCTTTCATAGGTTTCTGAAGTAGCTGTAGATAATCATTTCGCGCAAAAGCACTTTGTTGTTTATATTTCCATGTTCAGAGTATCTTGTAGATGTAGTGAATAGACTAGAATTCTCTCCAACTGGATGTGCCCTTTGGCCTTGCGTTATTGTCCCTAGCGTAAGGTGTTTCTTAATATTACTCCATCTGTTTCCGTTTTGAATCTTCAAATTGAATGGTATTTCCAAATGAATGTCATTAGAATGGATCACTTTGTGGTGCACCCAAGACTTTGGTTACGGTTGATATACCATAAACAGACTAGAACAAGGACAACATTGCGGGATAAAACCGAGAATTCAATATACAGTGTTTTGTTTCGGGTTGGAATCTAACTTGTGACTGAACATTGGGGGAAAGAGCACTTTTACCCTCTAATATTTCTTTTATTCCGCTTTGGCCCAACAAGTTCTATAGTTTCACCTTTTGCCATGGTATCTATGCCTGGATTTCACTTCTACACTTGCATCAATTATTTTGACAATTTCCATTCAAAAGTTTAGCTTCCATCATGGTTTTATAACAAATCTCGTTTAAAAATTACCATGTGCACCTTACATGATTTTTTTGAAAGGTATCATAGACATTTTTGTTTAGACAATAATAAAATGGACATTTTGAGATGAAGCATAACAAGCCTAGTAAAATGTAGTGTGAAAATTCTACAATAGATAGAAGGGCAAAACTGTTATCCCCTCTTCTTCAACATTGTTGAGCATGGTCTAGACGCATAAAGGTCATAACTATATACTCAGCAAAACCTATGATTGAAAAATCAACATTGTTCAGCTGTCGTAAGAAGGGGTGCAGAAAGAAGGATCATGCAGCTTCATGTTGACGATTGTTGGGCACTCCATAGCTATTGATCATTCTGCTGCTACCCTCCATGGCTGCATTATCTTGCAGCTTAAGGTTAGACAATGTATTACTCAAGGATTCAGCTGTCTCTACAATCTCCGCTTTTTCATCCAAAACGTTGGAGCTGACAACTTGACATGGTTTTTCTTTCCTGATTTCTAACTCTAGTTTTTCTAACTCGTCTTCAATATCTTCTTCCTCAATTCCAGCATACAATTGAGTTGATCCTGAAACCCACATGTAATGTTAGAATATACTCCGAATTTCTCCGAATATGAAAGATAACAGCGGAATGGAAATGATATAATTAACTGGGCATGTAATCTCGAAATAAATGAGTTAATTTGGACATCGCAAACACGACTCAAATTAAGTGAGAAATTACCTAGAGATTCTTCAACTTTCTTTTGCGAGTTTATACCCTCATCAAGTTCCTCTAAACACACTTGAACTTCTTCCACCGTAGTGTTGATGTCTTTCATTGCTCTAGCACCCGCTTGAAGCGCATCAGAAACCTGCTAGCAGAAAGTCAGACACAAGGAGTTAAGCACCCCAATAATCAACAAGGCAAGGTGATTCTTCAAATTTGACCAAAACACACACACACACACACACACTTATATACCTAGTTTAGACATTTTGAACCGTACTGACACATTGGTGTGTAGATTAAGAGTTAAAATTATTTGCAATTCTCAATTTTCTTGCATAAAAGCAAAGGCTTGTATATTGTTGTTCTTATTTTGTACTAGCATACTTCTTTGGGAAGAGAGAGCAATCAAAGATAATAGAAATGCAAGTGTCCTCACAACTTCCAGGAAATATATTTACAGCCCGCAAGGAACTGATAACCTTCCTTCTAGGGCCAACAAAATTTCTCTGTTTTGGTGTTATTTGTACTCCCTCTGGCCCTGAAAGAATGTCTTAATTTTATTAAAAGGGACATTCTGAAAATGTCTACTATTTATGCAATTAAATGGCAAAGATGCTAAATATTCTTTTTATTCACTTTCAAGGCATTTAGTTTTGCAAGTATAAAGTGAATAGTAAAAAAAGGTAAAAGAACACTCAGGGACCAATAAAATTTCCAAAAAGGACATTCATTTTGGGACAAAAATTACTTGAAAATAGACATTTATTTAGGGATGGAGGGAGTACTTGGTCATAGAATAAAGTAACTAACCTAGTCTATATTGAAGGAGGGGGCGAATGCAAAAAAAATAAAAATAAAAAATAAAAATAAAAATCAGAAGGGGCCACAACCTCATTTGAATCATCAGCATCTGCTATAGCTCTGAGAACCTCGTCCACTCGATTTAGAAGCTTTGCACATCTTTCTCTACTTTCCGAGGCGAGTTTGATTTCCCTTGCATGCCGCAGAGCAATTATTTTGTTCCCAGATCTTAGAGAAGTTAAAGCCAACTTTTTGGACCTGCACAAGAAGATAAATATACTCTGATCGATAACAGTACCACGATTGCTAGATATTCGAAGTATGCATCCCATCGTCTGGGTGTCAAATCATGGTGAGAGACCTCAGGCAAAACTTTCTTTTTCAGTTAGAGAAGAAATAAAGCATAGACTCTTTATGATCTACTAGGGGTAGGGAGAAAGATAGGCAATATACACAGTCATAGCGGGGAGAGGTTGTCAAGAGGAACTCGTCATCCACGCAAGTGAAATAGGCATAAGAGGAACTCTTTATGATCTACTAGGGGCAGTATCGTGAGGGGAGTAGATAAGTTTATTATTTAAGTGCCAAAACTGCGGTGTGTACGTGCTGCTCTCCTTAATATATAGGCTTACTTGTCATATCGTAGGTCAATCACATGAAGCTGTTGCTGAAGTTTTTCTGCGGTCCAAGTTAAGTGCAAAACACTGTAATCTAGACTTGTAAGAGGGGCAACTGGTTTGGAAGAAAGAGAGAGTTTAATTCCCTGCAAAAGGAGTCAGCAATTACTGCTCAATTCCAAGAGAAAACAGGCTAGGGTAGGCAAGGGATGGTACCTCAATAAGAGTGTTTTTAGTGAGTGCAAGGTATTTGGCTTTTGCGGATGAGGACAAGTGAGTTAGTATAGCAGATGCTTCCATGGGGCCTCCGCAGATGTGGTGGAACTCGGTCATAGTTACGATGCAGGAGGATGTCCAATGGGAATGAGATACAAGTTTGACAACTTCAACAGACTTATCGATTAGCAGTGAAGAAATGATGAGGTGATGTTGAGCCGGAGGGGGAGTTGATGATGAAGTGATGAGATGGAGGAGTTTATTAAGAGTGAGAGAAAGGCGACTAGTTTTTGGATGGTGGAGATGAGAGGTAGATAAAAGATCACCAGCTTTATACATTTCAAGCTGAAAACAAACAAGTATGAGTAGTGAGTCCACTGTGAACAACTTAAAGAGAGGCAATGAATCAATCAATAAATAATAATAATACTCGAGAAGCTCACCAGTACATGGTCAATGCATAAAGGAGTCAAGCCTCCTCGTCTGAACCAAACATGCTTTACCTTGAGGAGTAGAAACAAGGAAAAGTGATCAGATCAGATGAGAGAGATGGAATTGAATTGAATTGATGCAAGTAAAATTACCCTGTTGGGTTGAATGATGAAGATGCCAAGTTGACGAGCGATGTTGATGATTAGGTTTCTCCAGAAAAGGTAGAGGGGCTCCCAATCGGACCTCTGCCCACTCAAACCCTTGTATCTCACTCTCATTATCTCTTCCTCCTCCCAATCTCCTACTTCCCTCCTTATCACTTCCTCCGCCGCCGCCCTTTCCTCCGCTTCCCCGCCTTCCATTCACTATTTCAAATTTCTCCTCCCCTCCCCTTTACGAACGAACAAGAGTGCTGTGATTCACACCCCTCTTCTCTTCTCTTCTGATTAGTTCATCCCTCCAAATGACCTTTTTCCCCCTCCCCTCATCCATCTTTTATGAATTCACCCCTTCTCCCTCCTAATTCGGAGCCCGTGCATAAAAGGGTAGCCTCTTTTGCGCGTGGGGTTTGGGGGTGGAGGTGTGTGTCAAAATACGAGTACGTCCTCAACTCAAGGAGTCCAGATCTCCTGTGCCCCTCCATGTGCCCCTCTAATATGAATCGTTTATGTTGATATTGTAAACGGTCCAGATTAAAGGGGCACAGGGAGGGGCACAGGATATCTCCTCTCCAACCCAAGGCTATTATCAAAGAAAAAATGGTAGGGTAGACTTGAAGAGGGGAGCACTTACTATCAGTTATGCTTACTCTATGATTCAATTTTGAAAAAAAATGAGATTCTTTTTTCTTAATAGTCAATGCTTACTCTATGATTCAATTTTGAAAAAAACACATGAGATGATTATTATCAATAGTAGTCATGTGAGTTGTTTTAAAAAAGTCATATGGGATATGAACACTTATTTTGATTAGTGAAACAAAAGTTTTGATTAGTGAAATAAAAGTTCGTTCTTTTTTAAGCAAACGTTAATCTAATTTAATTCCCAATTTAAAAACGATGCTACTCCACAAAAATCAGAGGCTCACCCCGAATAACAATAGCGGTTCCATTTCTTAACATACAACAACGATATTTTCGATCTAAAAATCTTGAGATGTATGAATTTTACTCCAAATCAAACTTGGACACTGCCTCAAACCGCCATTTAAAAAATTTCCTTTCAGGTAATATTTAACTGTAGTTGCTAATTTTAAATTTCAAAAAATAATTTAAAAGATAATCAATTCACATAGAAAGTAAATGTAGTGACCATATTCTCAAAAAGAGCGCCAATTTATTTTTTACAAAAATTATGAGAATGTAGATAATGAGGTCACACCTACAAAATCACGACACATTATTTTGTGGACCAAATTCTTATGTTGATGATTAGTTAAATCTTTAGAGATCTACTGTTGTAGAAAGCGGAAGTTGCTTTGAGCAATTTATTTATTGATCTGGTATGTAAGGCCACAAAAAAAGCAATTTAAGAAAGCTCTACTATTGTGTATGATTTAAGTTTGTTATAGGAAAAGGTAAAGTGAGTATTTGAGATATACATATATATGTATATATATACACACACATGTGAGTTTAGTTAGAATACTTTCTTTAAAAGCATCTTAGCGTATGATGTATTATTTTAATTTTTATCGTTTGAATATAAATGACGTCCCGTGCATCGCACGGGAGTAACACTAGTGTCTTTAATAACGAATAGTCAATTTTTTTTATAGGTAATTGACCGACTATACACGCCTCAGATTCTTCTTCCAACCACCACAGCCTCTCCCTTGTTCCTCCTCTCATAAATACCACCACCCATACGCCACTACTTAAAAAAACCCAACAAATCTTCATCTCTTCCTACACCTCTTCGGCAACACAACTACCGACCAACTATTCACTATTCACTATCCGCTCTCACTTCATTACTCCTCCCTCGCATCTGGCTCCACGACTACATTTATCGTCGACACGCTAGATGGATTTAAATTCAATTTTTTTGCTTACGTGTCAATTCCACTCTAGTCAATTGTTATAGGTAAGTTTGTTAGCTCCTCTCAACCACTACATTTGCTGCGTTGTTACATTTGAATGAGAGATTTGTAATATATTTTGCCCCATGTCCTTAGTTTGGACGATAAAAAAACAAACCCATTAAGAGAAATTTCGAAACATGACTCGTACGCGACATGAGAAATCGCCACCCGACTCACATTGGGTTTCTTAGGTGGGTCGAGTTCGATGTATATATTGTCTTGAGAATTGATGGTACCAAAAATGTCGAATCAGCCCAAATCCAGTGGTTCGAATAATCCCAGCGGTCATTGAATGGCCTAAAATAAATGAACAAATGTAAACTAAACCGGAACTTCTCCGGCGAAGGTCCTCTGGCGTGAGAGTGAGAATTTGGTTGTGAGAGAGAGCAAATCAATTGACAAGAGTTCAGATTCAAATAATGTCTTACCCGTATTACCTGGATGATGGCGTGTATATGTAGGGTTAGGGATGGAAATTTGCTCGAACCTTATCAGACCCCGAAGGTGATCCGCCCCGAAAAAGTAGGGTTCAGGTTGTAATTTTCATGACCCGAGCGGGTTAGGGCGGGTTTGGGTTTTGATGTTGACCCGCAATGATCCGACCCGACCCGTACCCTTATGTACCAAGGTAACATATTGTGGTAGTTAACCTTATTATAAGTGTTGTGCGATTTATTTTTATAGTTGTTTGTGGTTAAGGTTTCATGATTTAAGACTGCTTTGTATAACTTGTTCAAATTTAGGCTTAATCATAGATTGGGTCCAAGCAAATATGAGCTGAAAAAAATAGATATTGATACACTTCGGGTCGGGTTCAGGTTCCACTCTCTTCGGGTAGCCCCCTTTTGCGGTTACGGTCGGGTTCGGTTTTGACGGAACCCGACCCGTTGCCATCCCTATGTAGGGTACATGAATAGTTTCCTTTAGGGGTGTAAATGGTTCGGTTTGGTTTGGTCTCGGCCATTTTAGAGACCGAGCCACTAGTCATCGGTTTGGGAAAATTCCAGACCGGACCGAACCACAAAAAAGTTCAAACCGAACCGAACCAAACCGAACCAAACCGCCATGGTTTGGTTCGGTTTGGTTCAGACCGCGGTTCAGTAATGTGGTTCAGACTGCGGTTTAGATTGTGGTTCAGACCGTGTTTAGATAGTGGTTCAAATCATGGTTTAAACTTTTTTGAAAATAGAAAATTCGGAGAAAGAAGAATATTTAACGAATAAAGAAGCCGAATGAAATGAACACACATCATAATTTTGTTAACTATGTGCCTCAACAAATATAACATATGATGAAATGAATAAGGAATAAGATATAAAATGAGATTTAAGAATGGTCTAATGTAATGTAGTTTTTTTTTTATATATTTCAAAGGTGGATGTTACTTAACATACAAATATATGACTAATATATGCGGT
The DNA here is from genome assembly GCA_026119855.1 of Campanula takesimana. Classification (NCBI taxonomy): domain Eukaryota; kingdom Viridiplantae; phylum Streptophyta; class Magnoliopsida; order Asterales; family Campanulaceae; genus Campanula; species Campanula takesimana. Next base: position 353,879 of record JAOWBW010000116.1, on the reverse strand, counting down.
CTGATGGTTTGGTCTGGTGGTTCGGTCTGGTTTGGTTTGGTCTGGTTTGGTTTGAAGGGGTCAGACCACAAACCAAACCAAACCACGCGGTTTACCAATTTTCGAGACCGAACCGAACCACTCGTGCTTGAAAACCGAACCAGACAGTATGGTTTGATTCGGTTTGGTCTTAAACCGCGGTTTGAACCGAACCACTGACACCCCTAGTTTCCTTGATTGAAAAGGAAGTTTGAAAAGTATAGGAAGGTTAGGATTGGATTAAGGGAAGTAAAATCTCATCCAGATCTCTATTCCTTAGTTTCCATATTATCTCCTTGTTGGAGTAGATCCTAGACTTTGTATGTTCATTCCTTATTTGAATAAGATTCTATATTGAGTACTTGGTCGGCATACGCTTCCTCGTTGTCGGTTTAGGCAAGGCCAGGTGATGTTCTAGGACTTGGTCCCTCCTAAGTTTGCTTGGCCGGCATGTAGCTATGCCGAGAAGGTGGTGAACCGGACATGGTGGGCTTATCCCATCTCTCATGCCGTGGAGATCTTCTCATATGTCCAAGGTTGGTAGGCCCATTTCCTTGGTCCTAGTGGGCCTTGTCAAGGTACGATCCGACCCATAATCATGCTCGATTTATATTGTTCAAGAATATTGGTCGAGTTGAGTCAATCTTACTTGCAACTTGACATGGGTACTTGTGATAAATTTGGTGCAAGTTTAAGGTTGCTTTAGTTTGGTGTGGGTTGAAGTGTTTCTTGGAGAAGAGATTCGCACCAAAATATCCTCATATTTGGCCTTTACTTATCCAACATATGATTTTTTATGTTGAAATCCGAGTAGGGTTTTGATTGTAATTTATATACTCCACCCGTCCCATTTGAAGCTTCACTTATTACCCAAATGGATGTTCCGTTGATTGCTTCACCTTTCCTAAAATGGTTATAAATTTAAGCCCCACTTGTCATCCCCACACATTTTTTCCTCTCACATACATAAATTGTGGTCCTCACTTGTTATACCCACTAACTTTTCCCCCTCACACATTTAAACTATGGGTCCCACTTGTCATACCCACTCACTTCTTCCCTCTCACAACCCATTTTCCACTCATCACTTTTCTTAATTCTTGTGCACTTTTAAAATGGTGAAGCTTCTACAGGGACTGAGGGAGTATGTGGTTAACTCCTAGCATTATAAATAAATGCATATATTTGGTTATCGTGTAAAATATGTTTTGACATGTCTACTCATATACCACTTTCGTACCAGTTTATAGCTTTTAATTTTTTTTTTTTATTTGTTTGAAGGAATTTGAGCAATAATGCTAATGTTACATTTACGTATTATAAAATGTAATATTAGTTTTATTGTCAGTTTTATGTTATCTTTAATTCGTTTATGCAAAATTATGGTACATTTTAGAAAAAAATGTTACATTTGAAAAAAAAGTGTTACATTTGGTGGCGAGAAAAAATGACGAAAAAAAGTTTTTTTTTTTTTTTTTTTATTATTATTTTTTAATTTTATTTTTTGGGCGGGGAGGGAGACTCACGGACGGTCCGTCTCACTCCGTGAGAAAGTGTCACATGAGTCTAGTAGCCCTTTATAATTCAGAAGAAACCAGTTTTCCAAAAAAATTGTACCAAGGGCCTTTTGGTCTAGTGGTACCGCACATAGTGCGAAAGTGCTTCCCTTGTCTAATAGACTAGGCACTAGATCAATATGTTTGAAATTTCATTGAAAAAAAAAATATGTGAAAAAACAAAATAGAAATAGAAAGAGAGAGAGAGAGAGAGGGGTTGGTGGTAAAAAGTACTAGAAGGAAAAGCAAATTTAATTGGGGTGCGGAGAGTTAGGCTGGTTAGTCGGAACGTCGTGGTTGGGCTGCATACCATACAAGTAAAAGTAAAACCCGCGTTTGTCGGTTGTCTGTACTGTACTCCCATCGTTTAACGCCTCTAGGGTTCGGTGCAGCAACGGGAAGGAAAACGAACATGGGTTTGATGAATAAGGACGTTGGAAGGCTTGTCAATGGATTGTCTCTGGTTGCCAAGGAGGCCGTATATCAAAACTTCCGGCTTGATACTCCGGCCACCCTTTTTAAGAAAGCCCTACTCTCCGCCACCGATCTAACAGGTCTCACTAAGGGCAACCTTCGAAAATTCAACGAACCTCTCTCAAATTCCACCGCTGATGGGTCAACTACGGTGGTCCATTTCCCCCCTCAACCACAGGCGACGCCATTACCTCCCTCCGACGCCCTCTTCCATGATGAAGAAGATGCCAATGCTACTGTCCGGATGGTGGAGGATCATGCCACTGCTACAGTTGAGCAACTGACACCCCCATCATCACCACCCTCACCTCCAGCTCAGCCAGTTAGGAAACAGAGGAGACCCAGGGAGAGAAGAGTTCCTTCCACTTCTTTCTCCAGAGCGGTTGGGTGAGTTATTCCTGTGAGTATCTTTGTCTCCATCACTATTATTAACAACAAAAATTTCTTCTTCTTCTTGCTTACTGTTACTAGTTTCTACCCCCAATTTTAAAATGGACACAAATACTCTTAGTTCAGTTTTTATGATTGTTAACACACATCATCACTGGCTTTACTCTTTCTGATTGCATGCTTAAATTCATCATTTTCGTCAATAATTAATCTGTTCTGTTTATTTTTTGCTCCAATTCATATTGTGATAGTTCCAAACTAATTGTTAGATGTTATAATTCTTATCTCAGACTGGTAGCTTGATGCTGACTTATGTTTTTAAGGTTTGCGGGTCTAGGAGCTGGACTTGTATGGGGAACAGTCCAGGAATCTGCGAAGAGACTCGTCTTTGGCACGCCAATGACACAAGACAAACAATCTGCTATATCTCCATTTCTTTCTGAAAAAAATGCAGAACGCCTGGCCCTTGCTTTATGTAGGATGCGTGGAGCAGCACTCAAATTAGGACAGATGCTGAGCATCCAAGATGAATCTCTTGTACCTGCTCCGGTATTTTTCTCTTGCGATTTTGCTACTTCATTGTGCTATGTTTGCTCAAGGGTTATTTGGATTTTTTTGCTACTATCTCGTGAGAAGCACGAGGAGGTAGAAGGCTTTCTATCTGTAATTGTGTCGCAGATCTAGTTTGTATGATGGCATGAACTACAAGAACAAAACCGTCAATTTAAGTCACCAAAAGTTGCCCTCAATGTGCTTTTTCTGTAATAAATTGCAAACTCTCCTGAAAAGTTTACAAAGTATTATTAAGCCTCCGAACACCAGTGCAGTTCATCTCACCACACATTATAAGTAGTGTATACTCAGTCAGTTGGGTTCACATAGAAGAGGAGAGTAGGAGAGAATAGCACGAGGACCTGCAGTTGCGGCGAACTTCTATCTCTTTAAGTGATGGGCAAGCTATTAGTCCTGCTTAAAGAGCACGATTGGGAAGTTCGTACAAGCTGGACAAATTACTAGCTTACCTTTGTTTTGGACAAAAAAAAAAAGATATTGAAAATCTACTTATGAACCGCGCTTATTGTGTCCATACTTACTACTACTGTTAAATCGAGTAACTTATGTCTCAATGCACAAAATTCTGTCAACCGGGAAAGCAATCATTCTCGTCAATTGAGCTCCATCTAGTTCCGTTCATCGGGTGATGTAGAAACATGGCAATTTAAAGCAATGAGCACCGTGAAAAACTTACTTGCCACCCCAAGGAGGCATCCCCAAACACGCTGGACGAAATTGAGCAAGGGGCTGCTGATTTGCACGCACGAAACTCAGATCCACGTGTCGGTCATCTAACGAGCAGAATATGGATTCTGGGGTGTCTAATGAGCGCTCCTGCACGTTCCTTAAACTGATGGATTTATAATCCAATTTTTCTTACTTTTCCCGAATTCATCTTATCTCATAAAAATAAACAAATGCATTATTTGCTTTCTCACCCCGTTGCATTCCTACCCCTGCCCAGGTGTTTGGTGCCAGGTCCAGCCTTGGTCATGCCCAAAGGCAATGAGGATCACCTTATCATGTAAATGCAGAAAATGGAAGTCCTAGCATTCTCTTCAATAAAATTTTAAAGATGCCTTAGTGCCATGGATCTAGATTCTTTTCTCGTACCAACTGTTACTAGATGACGGGCAACTCTGGTCTTCCTAGTAAATGCCAACGAACATGTTTGCCTGCTCCTTTGCAGTTGGACAAAGCAAATGAGGTGCTCAACAGTCCCCTCCCTATGCGTTACCAATTGTGTGCAAAGCAGACAGCCTTATTAGGTCTAGTTTTAGCTGTTATCATATATGTTTTGGTTTGCCATCAGGACCAGACAAAAATGTGAACTTTGATGAGACGTGAAACACTGAAACTTATGACAAGGAAGCAAAACTATAAAGGGAAATGTAACAGAATGATCTAGAAAAATGAGGGGTTAGTTGTTGAGGGATCAAGGACCAATACCTTATTTTGGAAGAAGACTCAAAATAAAACGAATATGATTAAGCAATTGCAACCTCCGCAGCCTCCTGATCATAAGGGTTTCAAATGAAATACTGGTTCTAGGTCACAGAATACCTCTAAGAACAATCATAACTTCTATCCTATGCGAAGGATATAGTTAATATACTGAGGCCTTGCACGGTAAGACTCCTCCATCCAACAATCTCCATTCTCCAACGATCCAGATCTTGGAGCTATCTTCAGCCTTGAAGTTTTAGAAGGGGGGGGGGGACTTGATTTCCTTGTGAATGATTCTAATTTTGAATTGGCTGTGTCAAACATTGTCTCCTGGAAATTTTCCAACTTAGTGATTGATGCTGCGTGGCAAATTCCCTTGCTAAGTGATAGTGATGCAGAGTCATGGTAACATGTTCCCTTTTGTGCAATAGAGATGGAGTTTGGGATTATTGGATTGGACTCCTGAATATGGCCTGTAAGTTAAAAAATCCTTGCCTTAATTCTCGTCCAGTTGGAAATGACCCAGTTTCTACCCTCCTAGGGTATGTGTTTTGCCATGTGCCGGAGAGGCATTGGAGGGGGAATGACCATTTTTCTGGATAGGGACCATGAGAATCAACAAATTCTATTTTTTTTTGCAATTTACCATCCATTTTGGCTGCGACTCCTAGGGTTACTGACCAAATGCTAGTTGTTTTGTCAACCTTCTGTAGCTAGGCCCAGCCACTAGGAAAATGTGAATGGTATTCTATGGCACCTCTTTTCCTTTAATATATATATATATATATATATATATATATATATATATATATCTTCTGTGCTTGAGTACACCTGATGAAATATTTCTACTAAGTTCTTAATCAAACCAGCATGATGATTTCTTGATCCAAATAAAAAATGATGTTAACCAGTTAAAGGCACAAAGTCATACACAATTGCCATATATGTGTCTTGGAATGAAAGTTTGATTTGTTTTTATTGCTTCAGCTTAACCATGATCGCTTTTATGACCCATGCTCTTGTAGATTTTAGCTGCTCTAGATATAGTTCGCCAAGGTGCCGATGTGATGCCAAAAGGCCAGCTCAATCAAGTTTTGGTGGACGAATTAGGCCCTGACTGGTCATCTAAATTGAAGAGCTTTGATTATGAACCGATGGCTGCCGCAAGTATAGGCCAGGTGATTTTTGTTAGGATTCTGTCGATTACTTTATTCTTTGCTCTTAAATTATTTTCTATTTTTTGATGGACTCCTTGTCAGCTCAATCCATTTTTTAATTCTTCACCTCTGTTGTGTGCAAGTTATTTATTAGGTTTTAGGGGTGGGAATGTGACTCATCATTCAGATTTCTGAGTGTTGGTACCTTTTATGTTATTCCTTGCGGGGATTTTGATAAGTAAGGCTTTACATGAATAGTCAATATGTTACATTCTAAAAGATGACAGATTGATGTTATTCGACGTTGAATGAAAAATAACGAAGAGAAAATATAAATCATTTATACCTAAAAGTTACCATACCACTCTTTGCAGAAGATAGATCCTTCGGTTTTATATGTCTTCTAGTTTAGTGTTTGGTAAGTGGAAGGATGGCATGGCATTATGGCGAAAGGAGAAAGTGAAGGATGGATAAGTTTCTTTTGTTTAGTAGAGGAAAAATGTGGGGGTATTGGATTGGAGGTGTGAGAATATTAGTTCTTAGCAGAAGTCTCCCCACAGTTCTCAACCCTTCAAATTGCGCAGAGAGATGGAGAGAAAAGTGAAAAACAGCTGGAGATTGGATTGAGTTTCACTTTTCCCTCTGTTACTTGCATTACCAAAAGAAAATGGATCCGTCTTATTTCCCTAACTCTCAGTCAAACATTTTCCATCCTCCAGGGGTGGAAGCTCCTCCCTCTCAGGTTACGTCCTTTCTGATATCCATCCACGCAACATACAAAGCATTAACGGAAGAGAAGTTGCATGATCATCTCAATTTCCCCTTCATGCCCTCAATTTTTGCATAACGAAAGAAAATGTCTTATGTTAGAAACATAGAGCTTAACAAGAGTAATTGTACGCCCTAAAGAGAAACAATCCTGCTTACAACCATCCAAATTGCTGTTGTATAAATGCACATATACAGAACTGGCAGTATAATAACAAACAATGCTTCAGTTACTGGGAATTATAACATGCTTTTGATAGGTGTTTTAGGCGTTGAGGAGAATACTCAATGGTTTGGTTTGCCACAAGCCTTCTCCAAAACACTTACAGAATAAAGCTTACTCAAGTAAACGTCTTGCAGATTATTTCAGCAAGGGCATGGGGTTTGTGTGTTGGTTCCTCCCCTAGGTGTAGGGGCGTGGATGCAGGGGTGATACAGATAAGCAGGACTTGCGGGTTTAGGAGTTCATACTTTAGGCACATGAACAACTTTACAAAAGATTATTATATTTGATTGGTGATTCTATTATTTGAATTGATTTGAGTTTTGTTGGTTTAGGGTTCTACTTGTTGGAGAATGTATTTCTGATAAAAGAAAAACTGATTAACAATATTTAGCTGTGCCTTCCCCTCCCCCTTTTTTTTTTTGTCTAATTTCCCGTGGTGTATTTAATTTTTGATTTGACAATTGTTAAATGTCAAGTACTAATATCACGGCACAGCAATACTTTCCGTGAGGGCAAGGTACTATAGGGTGTCACTGTAGCTCTAAACCCCCATCTGTTTGGAGCAAGTTTGATGTGACTTGGAATGGTCGGCATGCCCGGCATCCTTTGCTCCAAAAATTCTTTCACAAATTTCACGAGCTGTTTCGTAATAAAGCCAATCATTTCTCCTACTTCTCTGTTCCTTCAACAGTACACATCCACCATAATAATATATGTTTGTTACCGATTCTCATGGTTCCTCTCTGGTTAAAATTGATTGTAGCAAAAGGAGTGGCATTTTAGTTGTTTATGCGTTACGGTTTTGGAATAGTTCTTGGTTTGCTTCTGTTAGACAGAGTGCTGTGCATACACTATTTGTTGACACCTTTCCAGTTATCAACCCTTCTTGATGCGCCCCTTTTGTCATCTAAAAGTGTGGTATTCTCTCTTGAGAACTTAACTGTTTTTAAAGATCTCATTTAGCCATTTTGGTTCAGTTTGTACATTGTATTCTCATCTTGATCGGATACAATAAGTGGAGTCTTGGCTCTATATATATTTTCCTAGATCCTTTATAGTTTACGACTCACTTTCGATAAATCCGTTTTTTTAGTTTGCAGGCTTCATCTGGAAATTGAAGGTTCCTTTTAATGCATAGCTTTGTTTTGGCCAATATAGCTTAATTGAAACTGTGTTTATATTCAGCTGTAACATACTGAAAATGCTGAATTTTTATGGCTTGTCATGTAGTCATTTTGGTAAGTAACTTTAGTAGCTGATGTTAAGCTGCTTGTTCGTGATTACTCCTTACATTGGCTTTCAGGTCCACCAAGCGGTCACAAAGGATGGTTTGCAGGTTGCAATGAAAATTCAATATCCTGGAGTGGCAAATAGCATTGAAAGCGACATTGACAATGTAAAGCTGCTTTTAGATTATACAAATCTTATCCCGGAAAATCTTTATCTTGACAGAGCTATGAAGGTAACTGACTTGTATCTTATGAGTCTCAAGTTTTTCCTCTTCTTAATCTTTATATCAAGCTATTTTAGGTATAACCACATCCTCTTAGTGGTGGTTGTTTTCTTAGTTTGGTCCTACATTCGTTGGAAACAGAAGGTTTTTATTAGTTGGTTGATCCGTTTATGCATTTAAGCCACAGTTATCAAGCATGCACCTCTCCCCACGTCCCATGTCCCGGAATGCCCCTGACCGCGGGTTGTTTTCGTACTGGGTTGCAAGGGAAAGCGACCCAGGTCGCTCAAACCATGGTATCAGAAAATAATTAGGTAGGTATTTTAGAAACTGACCTTGCCTTGCTTTTCAAGATAAGTTTCCCTACACTGAAGAGTGCCTCTTGCCTCTCAATAACTACTTCCTGACTTTGATTCCAAACCTTTCTCTAATCAAGGAGATAGCTCTTGACTAGAGGTGTGCAAGAATGGCCTAGTCTGATGGAGAAACTAGGTTCTGCACAAGTGTTCCTTCTCTATGTTTCCATTTTCATGTTTTTTTTTTTGAGGGGGGGCAGTTTACTAATATTCATGATTTTGAGATTCCAAAAGGGGTTTCACTAGTTCCTCTAGCCATTTTGACAATGCAATATTGATGCCGTCCTCAATCTTACTGAAGGTAGACCTTGTCCCAGTTTGTATCATAACAGCTCTAGACAAGTATATTTTTTGTATTTGCTTCTTCAAAGCCTCAATGTTGATGTCAACTTACCTTCATAGGTCGCAAAAGAAGAATTATCTCGAGAATGTGATTATGAGTTGGAGGCAGCAAATCAGAAAAGGTTCCGCAATTTGCTATCAGATACAGAAGGGTTTTATGTCCCAATGGTTGTTGATGAAATTTCCAGTAAAAGAGTCCTATCGACTGAACTTGTTCCTGGTAACTGCACTGCCTTTTTCTCATTTGCTCATAGGCCATTAGTTGTGAGTACTCTAATTTTGAAGGTTTGTTCTGTTCTTGTAACCAACTTCAAATGTATCAAAATTTTCCAATTTGCTGTTGATGCTTTATGGCAAACAATGGTGAATTCAAGTGCATAAGCACGATTGATTATTCCTAGAGCTTAGATTTCCCTTCATGCCCCACAGCAGTAGGGTCTCTTGCATTGAACTGTCATTTAAAATTCATGTTAATCACACTTGAGTACAATGATAGTGTCTTTTGTGATTGTAATCCTCAATGATTCAAAAAGCTGCAAAAATTCAATCTACTAGTTGAGCATGCAGCATGCTAGTGCATGTGCTGTTAGTTATCCAGCGAATTGTAGTTAGCACACAATGTGTGTGTGTGCCACTATGCCTGGCTTAAGATCCCATATATCAAACTGTCTGTGAGACTTATTTAACATAAAGTTGCAGAATGCATAATAACTTCCATTCTGAAAATGTATGAGTCTTGACATTCAATTTAGAAAGGTGGAGAGACAACTTATCTTGTAGAAAATGGCTCCAGTTAAGACATTGTTATTCTTGTTGCTACAGGAATTCCTATTGATAAGGTGGCATTGCTGGACCAGGACACTCGTAGTTATGTTGGGAAAAAGTTACTTGAGCTTACTTTGAAGGAGCTCTTTGTTTTCCGTTTCATGCAGGCATGCTTTTCACGTTCTTTAATATTTTAATGTCCCTTTATTTACTTGATTTCCTCCATATATATAATGTTTGCTCTGACCAGACTTCCCAATCCTCTGCTCCCTTTAAGTGACTTGGCAGTGCAAATTAACATGCAAGTATACAATGATGGGCTAAATTGGTTGGCAGTGATTTCCTAAATAAAATATCAAATAGATTTTACTTGGCTCCAATCTTCAGTTCTCCCATATTTATCAAAATCATATGATATGTGGTACATATAAGATGATGCAATACAGACTCATTTTCGGTAATACCTATCTATACGATGAATTGGATATATCTCTGTGTTTCTCATAGCTTATGATTTGAATCATGTATCCCACGAACAGTATGAATCATCGATACAACGTCGCAAAGTTGCCTGGTTGGATCAGGCAGACTACAGTTGACAAAATCTCAGAAGAAGAAAAGCTTTTTTCATTTCCTGATGAAACAGATAGCCTAGGGTTATTTTAAGCCTCTATGTCCTAGGTTTTTTTTTTCTCTTGAAATCTGGAAGACCAAACATTCACTTCTATTTATCTAATTGTGTCATTGGATCATAGTTGTGAAAGGCGAGGCGCCTTTCTAGCGCCTTTAGGGGTCGACCGCCTTTTGGTGTTGTGACGGGCGGTTGCACGCCATTTTGGCCCAGGCAACGCCTGTTTTGCCCAGTCGACACCTTTTTGGTGCCTCTAGGGTCGAACCCCTTTTTTATTTGTTTCTCCACTTCATTTCTCCAGCCTACACTTCTGCTTTGACTTCTTCATTCCGTATTTTTTTGGGTTCAACCATTTTCTCCATTCCGCTAAACAAAAACAGTATTCTCTTTTCTCTGCCAACATGTTTTTGTAGTTCCAGGTAAAAAAAAAATCACTGTGTTTATTTGGATGCATTTCTTTTAAGCTTTATTTAATATACTCCCTCCGTCCCATTTTAAGAGTAAAAAATTTCCTAAAAGAGTGTCCCATTTTAAGAGTCAAAAATCCTAAAATGGAAAGTGGGTCCCATATGTCATACTCACAACAATTATCCATTAACTCTTCTCTACCCCACTTTCTCTCTCCTACACAACTATCAACACTCACAACAATTATCCACTAACTCTTCTCTACCCCACTTTCTCTCTCCTACACAACTAACACTCACAACACATCACTTTTTCCTTAATTCTTGAACCCACCCATTTTTTGACTCTTAAAATGGGATGGAGGGAGTATGTTGCATGTGCATATGTGTATTTGTATGCACTATTTTTTCTTCAATTTTACTGCCATGCTCGCCTTTCAACCTCCTCGTCTTTGGTGGGAGAGAAATAGGAGAAACTTCCAAGGAGTTGCATCGTGTATTCATAGCTTTTTTTTTTTAAAAAAACAAATACTTAGCTCTCTGTTTTTCTGGATGAATGAGTTTTTGTATAGTGCTCTCATCCTTTTCTGAGGAGATTAATTGCAGCAAGTTGTAGAGGTTCTTCATGAGGAGATACTTGAGCAAACAAATTCCAATACGCAAGGCAACCTCTATATAGAAACTCCAGATTTGGCAAAGGAAAGCAAAATACTAATCCCTCCGCCCCGAAATGAATGTCCATTTTTTTTTTTTTTCAAATTTGCTCTTGATCAGGGGAAATTTGAATTTTTTTGGACATTCTTTTTGGGAAGGAGGTAGTAGCATATTCTTGTAAACTGGCAGAGGAAAGCAAGGATACTAACCTATTATTGTTGAAGTTAATGATGCTAAAATCATCACTTATGTTTGCACAACGAAAAAAAGAGTTGCCAGACCTTTGCTTTGCTTTATCTTTTTTTTTCTTTAATTTCTTAAACAGCTTTTCCTGTCTACTTAGCATATTATTTTTGTATCATTTGCTATCAATTGGTTCCGTTATATCCCAATTTGTGATACTCTTTATCTTCTTTTGCATGCGCTCATATTGGGTTTGCTTAATCTATTGCAGACTGATCCTAATTGGAGTAATTTTTTGTATGATGAGGCTAAAAGGTCTATAAATCTTATCGACTTTGGAGCAGCCCGGAACTACCCAAAGAAGTTTGTTGATGATTACCTAAGAATGGTGAGTTCGCATATTCTTTATCTTCTAGCTCAGGTCAAGTGTGTGCCTAATAAGATATTATGGGATTGAGTCAAAATCTCCAAATTTTATGAAGGGGGATCTCCTTAACTGAATTTAAACATGTACTCTGTCCATTGCTGATTGAGTACCCACAATATTTGATGCAAGTGATAGTGAGTTTAACGCATTCTTTTCTTCCTTCAATTTCAATAAAAACCTTGTTGGTGGAAAATTCTTATTTTAATTGCACCTATGAGTTTCCTCTATAATATAATGTCTAGGTATTCAGTAGATCATATTAATATTAATGCTTCTTCAATAATTAAGGGAGTGAAAGGGTAAATATTTGCGTTTGAGTTCAAATGAATTCTTTAAGTACAAAAGAAATAGGAAATTATTCTTATATATAAAAAAAAGAAATAGGAAATTATTGTTGAAGAGCCATCACAGAAATTGGTTATCACTGGGAAGCCATAATAATTTGATGTCAACCTTGAAGTCACTGTATATATGTGTGTGTAAGCGCATTTTTTTTTATTTTTTATTTTTTTTCTGGGGCAATATTGTTGAATGCCCAATGTTAAGAACTGACGATGCCACCTCACCTAAATCAAACATTGAAGAGCCATCATATTAATATTACCCCTCTCAAGTATGCTCCTACCAATCCCACTTTGCACCCCAAAAAGTTGGTATGTTTGGTACTTTAATTTCAAAAATCGTCCCACTTTGCACCCTTCATCAAATGGGCTTGTGTTGTTCAACAAATTTTGGTCATATGTTTCTCACGTGATGCGCATTCATGTCATTTGACTAAAAAAAGGGCTTAAACATCATTCAACCTTTAATTTAACCCAAGTCTTCGAAATGCCACCACCACTACTACTTCCGCCGCCGCCACCACCACCAAACCACCATGCAAATCGAAATCCTTCATAACCGAAATCGGGCAAAATCGAAGTTCGAAATCAAATAAAAAATCAAAATCAAATCCAGATCAAAATATAAATGAAAATGAGATTTCTAGAGTCTTAAGCAAAATCAAAATAAATTCAAATTCAAACCCAAATTCGGGTTTCAAAAGTCTGAAAATCAAACCTTCCAATTCAATATACGATTCTCAATCCTTCATATCCAAAGAAAATTAAAATTAAATCGGTAATGAATTATAGAGTAGAGTTGAGTGCTTAGACTGAAGGGGTACCATCTTGGATTCCAAATCCGAATCAAAAATGGGTTTCCTCTCTTTCGTTGAGACGCGATTTTGATGAATCGGTGTTGTTTGACCGAAATTAGTAGTAGATTTGAGAGAGGGGTTGAGTGCTCGGCCGAAATAGGAATTGTTGGAGTTACAAACGGTTTTCTGTTGCTACAAAAATTGCGGGGCAAGGAGGGCGGTGCTTCGGGAAAAGGGCGGTGGGGTCGTGCCAGGGTAGGGCAGATTATTGACTAACTAAGTAAGGGTAAGTAATTGACACATAAATGGTCATGTGGAGTACATATGGCAATTTTCCGCTAACGCCTATTAGGGTAAGGATGCTATGTAACGTATTTTGATCCCATAATATAGGTTCCTGGTTGTGGACAGAACAAGAGAATGAGATGAACTTGTTTGCGAGTCCTCTCCACCCCACCTTGTCTCGGATCCTTTTCTCTTGTAGTTATCGCGCACACGTTGCCATCGACTAGGTGAAGCATGGGATGTTTGGGATAAACCTACATAACCACTTTGTTTGGTAAAAATCTAAATCACCGTAAATCATCTTGAATTTACCTCGTCAAATCTATCTTATGAGACAAACCATTGAGAAATATTGGGATAAAAAGAAAGATTTGCATATGGTTTTCATTAATTTGGAGTAGGCGTATGATATAGTGCCAAGGGAGGTACTTTGGTGGGCTTTAGCAAAGAAAGGCGTTTCAAAGAAATATATTGATATTATCAAGGACGTGTATAATGGAGTTAGTACTAGTGTACGGACTAGTATTGGGAAGACGGAAGAATTCCCTATTACTATTGGAGTGCATCAAGGATATGCACTTAGTCCATTTCTCTTTGCCTTGATAATTACCCTGATAATGGATGAATTGACGAGGTTAATCCAAGATGATATTCTATGGTGTACGTTGTTCGCAAATGATATTGTGCTGATTGATGAGACAAAAAAGGGTGTTGAGACTAAATTGGAGTTGTGTAGGCACACTTTGGAATATGGAGGTTTTAGATCAGCAGAAGCAAGACTGGATATTTGGAGCGTAAGTTAGTAGAGTTGGAAGCATGGAGACAAGGAGTGATCACATTCGATGGAAAGATATTCCAAGCTTCTGAGTTTTTTTTGGCTATCTTGGATCTATAATCCAAAAAGATTGATAATTGGATGGAGATGTCGCTCATAGGATTAAAGCAGATTGGTTGAAGTGGAAGAGTGAGATAGGGTTCCTATGTGATCCCGACATGCCCAATAGATTAAAGGGAAAATTCTGCGGCACGACAATTAGGCTGACACTACTTAATGGCACTGAATGTAAGGCCGTAAAACAGTGTCACTTTCATAAGATGAATGTAGCGGAGATGCGTATGCTACGATGGATGTGTGTACATACAAGAAATGATCGATTTGAATGAGGTGGTCAGGGCTAAAGTAGGAGTTGTGCCCATTGAGGATAAAATGAGGGAGAATCATCTATAAGGTGGTTTGGTCATGTGAAATGACGACCGAGTGACTCATCGGTTAAAACTTAAAAGGCCTGGAAAGTGGAGAAGTGATAAAATGGCGAGGGGATTAGGATGATTGAAAATGATACAAGTTTACTTGGATTGGATGAAATGGCATTGAAGAAGCCGGATCAATATGAAAATTATCATTATTTTTGGATTATTGATCCAAGATAGCGAAAAAAACTCAGAAGCTTGGACAATCTTTCACATTGCTCATACTCCACTTTTCACACTCACAACAACTACCCACTACTATTCATCCCTTAATTCCTGTGCAACATCCATTTTGTGCACATAGTTTTCGGACGGAGGGAGTATATATTTATTCTTTTATTATTACTATTTTTATTTTTTTTCTTCTTCAGTTCTTTTCATTTTCTATTTTTTCCCTACCTTTTTTTTTTTTTTTTTTTTTTAATTTATTTATTTATTTAATTTATTTTTTTTCATCTTTTTTCTCACAATGACATATAAGGATTCATGTTAGTCGACCCCATATTATTTTGGGGCTAAGGCTTTGTTGTTGTTGTTTGGAAGAAGTTCACATATGGTATTGTATTGAATGATGAGACAAACGAAGGTGTTGAAAGTAAGATGGAATTGTGGAGACAAACTATGGAATCGCAAGGTTTTAGGTTGGGCAAAAGCAATACAAATATTTAGAGTGCAAGTTTGTAGAGAGATAGGCATGGTGATTACCTTAAATGTGAAGTTTGTCCAAGATTTTTACGATTTTTTCCCACAATCGTGGATCTATTATCCAAAAGAATGAAAAATTGAATCAATATGTGACTTATAGAAACAAAGCAAGTTGGTTGAAGTGGAAGAGTGCTTCAAGTTTTCCTTGTGATCCGGCATGTCCCATAGATTAGAGGAACAATTCTAATGTATGACAATTATGCTTGCATTGTTATATGACACTGAGTATTAGGCCGTGAAACATTGTCACGTGATAAGATGAATCTGGCGGAGATGCGCATGCCACAGTAGATGTGTGGTCATACAAGAAAGGCTCAATTGAGGAATGAGGTGGTGACCAGGGAGTAATTAGGAGTTGCACCTGTTGTAGATAAGATCATAGAAATTTCCTTAGGTGGTGTGGCATTGTGAGTCGAAGACCAAATGATGGACTGGTTAGGAGACTTAAAGCGTGGAAAAGTGATAATATGGTGAGGGTTAAGGGAAGACCTAAGAAAACATGCATAAAGGTGATTGGAAGCGATATAACTCTACTTGAAATTGAAGAAAATATGACGTTGGAGGCGAAGTGGAGGAGGAAAGTTCATGTGATATTGTGATGATGAGGTTTGATTTTTAATTTTTTTCCGTTTCTTTCCAAATATTCTTGTTTATCTCTCAATTTTCTTCGCACTTATTTCTTCCTTTAAATACTAACTCCGTCCCCTTTTAAACTTCAAAGTCAATGCAAAAATTGTCAACTCAATTATACTTTCACTTACAATTATAAAAAAAATTAATTATCACAATGACATTATAAAACTTGTTATCGATTCATTAGTTATAGTCTCAGAAATAATTTTTAGCTCTTCATTAGGATAATCAATTTTTCTACAAACTCTTGGTCAATATGCGATAAAGTGGACCATTTTAGCTTTGACTTTGAAGTTTAAAATGGGACAAAGGGAGTATATTCTTAGCATTCACAATTTTATTTTTATTTGGAAAAAATGCAAAAAAGCACCTCAATTAGACACTTCGTGCGGGTTTAGTAGTTTATATCATTTTTTGCGAGCAAAGCACCTCAATTGGACACTTTGTGCAATAAAAATCACTATGATTAACTCCGTCAAAATTTTGGTGTTAAATACACATGTGAGCTACATGTGACTAATTTTATAAGGGTAAAACTGGCAAATCAAAGCTAAACTCTTCCTCTTCATCTTCTTCCCTTCTTCAACTTAAGTGGCAGCCCCACCCCCACCCCGTACACCTTGTTCTTCCTTTCCTCCAATATTCGCCCACCACCCCACACACACACCTTCTTTCTTTTCTTTCATCTCCAACCTTAATCCCCACAAACAAATTGCAATTATAAGGAAAATCAGGAACAATTTTCAATTTGATTAATATTTTTATAATGTGTACTCCCTCCGTCCCGGACTAAGGTTCTTAGTTTGACTTTACACGGAGATTAAGAAAAAGTAAATGTTGTGAGTATGAAAAAGTAAGAGAAAGTAGGAGAAATAAAGTGGGTAGGGAGTTTTTGTTGTGAGAATGGCTAGTGGGTCCCATGGTCCATTTTAGGTAATAAAGCAACTAAGAACCTTAGTCTGAGACAAACCAAAAAGGAAAGTAAGAACCTTAGTCTGGGAGGGAGGGAGTATTTCTTTTCTTATAAAAAAAAATAAATTCTATAATGTGAAAAACTTTAACAATTCTAGACATTTCACAACTGGACCATCCATTACAATTGCAATTTGCAAGACACGAATGGTTTTACCACTCCTCACCCAAACTCCAATCATAAATTAACAATAAAATATAGACCTGAGGTCAAAATCGAAAAGGTAGAAGAAGATGCAATTGGATTTGATATTGAATCTTGGTCTGTCCATTAAATTCAATCTTGCAAAATTAAAATATAAAATAAACCCAACTCCTTTAACTTGAAATTGGTGTCCAAATCCATACCTGGGATTTTAATTTGGTGAAACTCTGCACTTTGCAATTTTGGGTCGCATGGAGTTTTTTTTTATATTTTATTTTCCTTGGGCTTTTGGTGATTTTTGTTCTCATCCTTCCTAATCTGGCAAAATTAGGGATTTATGAATTTTTTTCCTTGTGATTTTTGATCTTCGATTTCTCATCCTCGACGCCAACCCCTCATTCGTCCGCCACATCATTGCCGAGAGGACAACTTCTCGAGTCTGCAGTCGTTGGTCCCCAAACGCAATATCATCCACATAGATCTGAGCTACCAAGATTTTTTCTCTTTTGACAAATAAGGTCTATCTACATCTCCTCTCTTAAACCCTAACTGAAGCTAATGGTCTGTGAGTCTACTATACCAAGCCCTAGGAGCCTCTTTTAAGCCACAAAGAGCTTTCTTCAGCTTATACACATGATTAGAGAAACTAGGATCTCTCAACAAATGCGTCGTCATTCAAAACACAATTCAGAAAGGCACTCTTAACATCCATTTGATGAAGAGTGATTTTTAAGTGACAAGCTATGGCTAGGAGTAGTCTTATGGATTCTATTCTTGCCACATGGGCAAAAATTTCATCAAAATCTACTCCTTCAACTTGTGTGTATCTTCAACTTGTGTGTATCCCTGAGCAACTAATATAGCTTTGTTCCTAGTGATTACTCCCTTCTCATCAGTCTTATTTTTAAAAACTTGGTTCCTATTACATTACCATGGGAAGGTCTAGGAACAAGGGTCCACACATCATTTTTCTCAAACTGACTCAATTCTTCTTGCATAACCATGATCCAATCACTATTTTTTAAAGCCTCATTGACATTTTTTTGGTACAAATATTAGAAACATAACAACAACAACTTACCTTTGAGAACAGGGAAGTATGACTCCATAGTCCAGCCAGCTTTTTGTAATCTACTTTTTCATTGTCCCTGGTTTCCTTTGATCATGTACATCTCCCACTACTTGAGATGTAGTGTGGTTTTTTTGCACTCTTGATGAAATATCTTTCGATCTATTAGCAACTTCAGTTTGTTCAGCATTAGAGTCTTCTTTCTTCATCATCAGAATTAGAGGAACTGTCCTTAGAATCATCCTCATGGGAAATTGATGGCTCAGATGTGTTGGCGGTTGTGTCCACATCTAAAGGCACATCCTTCTGAACATTTGCATTTTCAGTGGTATGCTTTGATATTTCCTCTCCTTCCGCAGAACTTCCATTCTCGTAAACAACCTGAAACATCATCCTCAGCAGTGAATTCTCGTTAGAACTAGAGTTGACTGAAGAGGTGAAGGGAAGGGGATTTTTATTTTTATTTTTTTTAAAGAAAATGTAGTAATTTATTTTGGATTTAAAGAAGATGATGGGCTGCGATGGGGATAGGGCCACCATTGAAGGTGAAATGGAGGAAGAATGGGAATATTTTTGTCTCCATGTAAAATTTCAATTTTACCCCTAAAAAATGGCATGTGGTGAAGCACATGGGTATTTAACGCTAAAAGTTTAACGGTGTTAGTGATAGTGACCTCTATTTCACAAAATGTCCAATTTTTTTTTTAACAACAAAATGACATAAGGTATTACACCCGCACAAAGTGTCCAATTGAGTTTTTTTTTTTTTTTTTACCATCTCTGTATTCTTTTCATTATTCCTCAGAATCCTTTACACTCATACTCCGTCCATCCCGGAAAGATAGTCCAATTTGACTTTCATGGTCAACACAAGTGAACTTTGATCAAACATTAATGTCAATCTAAACCATTCCAATAAGATTCTATAAATTGATATTGAAAAATCACTTAATGTTTTATCAATTACTATTTTACTAGGATGATTAGATTGACATTATTATGTGGTCAAAGTTCATTTGTGTTGACCATACAAAGTCAAATGGGACCATAAAGTAGATGTCTGTTGCACAATCTGGAGTGGTTTAGATAAAGTTTGTCCATGTTGGTAAACCATTTTGACTTAAATGCATTCCAGATGTTAATTAATGGTGCAGCCAATGTAATTTTGAAATGTTAGCTCCATTGTCATGTTTTTATAATGGGCATCCAGGTTGTTGCTTGTGCAAATAGCGATCGAGATGGGGTGATTGAAATGTCAGAGAGACTTGGTTTCTTGACAGGAATGGAGTCAGAGGTGATGCTAGACGCCCATGTTCAGGCTGCTTTTGTTGTGGGGTTGCCATTCTCAAAGACTGGTGGTTATGATTTTCGTGCGACCAATATTACTCGAAGCCTTTCAAACATTGGTGCAACAATGTTGAGGAATAGATTGACACCACCTCCAGATGAGGTATACAGTCTCCATCGAAAGCTTGCTGGTGCCTTCCTGGCTTGCATCAAGATTGGGGCTGTTGTACCATGTCGTGAGCTTTTACTTAAAGTACATGAAAGTCATCAGTTTGGTGAACAAGTTTGATCTCATCATGGGTGATGATTCTTTTCTTTTTACTAGTTTTAGCTTATGTTGAAGAGCAGGCATCAAAATAGTATGTATATTAGTTGGTGAGCGCAGCGGAAAACCTATTGGTTGAGGCATTTGATGAAGGTCATTGATTTGAAGTCATAGAATTAGTCATATATTGTAGTACTGCATCAATTCTCAATGAGAATTTCTCATCTTGATGAGGTAAAGGAATAAGCAGTGGGATGGATAGTTTGCCAACTTTGTTATTCTTGCAACACAAATTTGTGTTTTGCTTGTTTCTTTTTGTCATGTTGAAATAGTTGCATGAGTGTGTGTGTAGTTGTTTTGTATTCCCAAAAAACGAATCAAAGCAAACTAGTTGACATCAATTTGATGACAAAGTATATATCCGATCCACTACAATCTCACCACATATTCCTAATTTTATTTATGTGTATGTGGGAATCGTATCACAAATGCCACTATTCCAATTGTTTAGTTATTAACATTTCTTTCTTTCACTCGAGATGAAAAACATACATATGCTAGCAGGCCACTACAGCAATGGGGGCTTATTCTGAGTTAGGATCTGTTCGACCATATAAAAGTTTAAATATTATAGTTATATAAAATATTGTTTTCTATCAAGGAAAAATAAAAATGAGTTGCATCTTTTTTTAAAATAGTTTCTTAACATTTTTTAAGTTGAGATGATGCACTAGCACTAGCTCTAGCTCTTGCTTTTGTAAGGAAGAGAGGCAGACAGTTATTGCAATGTCCACCCACACCACATCACACACTTAAACATGCTTACCCAATTGGTTTGTCGTCGACAATCACAAATACTTCTATAAATGATACCTTATCATCTTACTACTTTTATACTCCTTTTGTTTCAAAAGTTATTCTTTTTTTTTTTTTTTCCCATAGTTATTACACCTGATTTTGTGAGCAATAATTTAGGTTAATTTCAATTACACTAGTGAAAATTTACAACTTATTATTAATACACCATCTATAAATACTATCAATACCAGGTTTTAGATCCCCATTATAATTAAAACTAGCCTAAATTATTGCTCAAACTTCATTCGTAGTAATCGCAAAAAAAGAGGGTCTAACTGTCCGCATCAAGCAATAGAGGGAGTATATTCCTCCATGTAACTAAATGTGCACACATCATCCGTTCATGGATCATGCATAAACCTTTTATTTTTCGCCCTATATATTTTAATTAGAATTATTATTCCTAGTAAGCAATTAATTATAGGTGTTTTTGGATGGGTAGCCAGAATATCGACAACACATGAAACATGACATGTGACACATGACTTATCAAATGAGACTTTATGTATATCTGCTGCTACACAAAATGTTTTGATAACCAGTTAATGTTTGTAAAATTTAATTTTTTAAATTGAAAATGGATATTCGTTCATGTTGGGTTTATGCCTTTGAAGGAATGGAGACGCTTAGTCGAGGCAAGACAAGAAAATTTAGTGGAAATGGAGCATTGGCACTCGCGTGCAAAGAAGCAGGACCATGCAAGAGATGGCAAAGTCGGGGGGGGGGGGGGGGGGCATTCGTAATGAAGTGCACAGACGTGAAAGATTGGTTGCACGACTATACAAGACCTAGTTTGAGAATCAGCCTTTACGGTCGTGCCAAATAAAGGGCACGGCCGTGCTCGACAGTGTTGGGCTTCGTCGACCGAAGTTCTAGGCTTCTAGCGTATGTTTTAGGAAACATACAGGGTTAAGATTACGGAAGTAAAAAACTCTCTTTTTCCTAACAGTCATAAGTTTACTGGCTCATTTGAAATTTTAGATTTAGGGTTTGCACAATCAGAAATTTTATGATCAAGATTGTGTACTAGACTAGAGGTTGTAATCTGTGATTTCCAAGTGATAATAATTTTTTATTTCTCCGCCCGTGGACGTAGCCAAGTTAGTAAACCACGTAAATCTTGTGTGTGATTTGTGTTGTTGCTCTATTTTCTTGATTTGCTCTAACAAATTATTTAAAGAAAAAGGAAAGGTGATGTAGGAGGAGACCCGGTAACACAGACTGCTGCTGCAACTTTCCTAGCGGCATTCCAGGCGCCCGCTCGTAGGGTTCTAGGCGCCCGCTTACATGGGATTATTTCCGGATGATGTGTCTGTTCTGACCGAGCGCCCGCCTGGGGTAAACCGGGCGCCCGCTTGGAATTACGCCCAGGATTTACAGTTCGCGTTTTTTATCGTTTCTCGTGCAGACTTTGGGGTATTTCGGGATTATTTGTTAATTAGGGTTATGTTATTTTGTTAGGAGTATAAATACTCTTTTCCTTTCATTGTTTTAGGGAAACAACTTTATTATTATTCAATTGAACTTTTGTTCTTGGAGATTTATCTCTTTTCTTGGTGGATTCCAAGATTATCGTGTTTGAGGGTGCTTCGCTTGAAGGCTCTTGTGTGTAGTGCGCTCACGAAATCAATCGCTTCCGTGCTGCGTCAGTTGGCATCAGAGCAGGCCATATCCTGTCTTTTGCACCCACTGATTCGTTATGGGGGATCAAGGAGCAACAAAAGGTGATATCGAAGGTATAACCAACGCTATCGCTGCATTAGCAACGCAAATCGCTGCGTTGGTAGCCGCTCAACAGGGTCAGAATGTCAATCAGAACCGTAGGGGTGAGAGAGACAGGGTAAATCCAGTTCGAGATGCAGTTCGACGTCCTCAAAGGGCAGAAAATCGGGATGAAGAAGAATCCAATTCTGAAGAAGAGTTTGTTCATGATGAAGAACCAGATCAAGGTAATAATCGAAACCGCCATGATTATAGAATTAAGGATGATATTCCTTTTTTCTATGGAACCATGGGGATCGAAGATTTTCTGGATTGGCAGAATGAAGTAGATCGTTTTTTCAAAGTTATGAAGGTACCTGCAAATAAACAGGTAAAGATGGTAGCGATCCGATTGAAGTCTACTGCTGCAGTTTGGTGGGATAAACTGGCAGGACAGAGGAGACGGCAAGGAAAGGGGCCAATTAAAACTTGGAGGCGTATGAAGCAGTTGATTTCTGAGAGATTTTTACCGGCTGATTATGAGCAGATCTTGTATAAACTGTACCTCAATTGTGTGCAGGGCAAGAGGACAGTTGATGAGTATACTACTGAGTTTCAGAGGTATACTGCGCGGGTTGAGATTGAGGAGTTTGACGATCAAAAGGTTGCTCGTTACATCAACGGCCTGAAGAGCTCAATACAGGAGAAGATGGGATTACATCAGGTATGGAATTTGACCGACGCTTCCACTCTAGCTTTAAAGGCTGAACTCATGGAGAAATCAAGTACGAAGAATTTTAACCCTCCCTTTCGTAAATGGGCACCACAAAGCGGTTCTGAGTTGCGGGTTGATAAGGAGAAGGGGACAATAATTAAGGACCCTCCTCCACAGGCCAAGGAAACTGGGGGTACTAGTAGTTCTGCAGGGAGCAAGGCACCAGCACAGAAAGCAGAAAACCCTTATGCCAGGCCAACTGGGACAAGTGTTATCGTTGTGGTGGACAGGGTCACAGATCCAACGTTTGCCCTACTACTAGGCGAACTGTTGCGATTTTGGAGGATGGGGAAGAAGAAGAAGAAGATGCGAATAATGAGTATGAAGGGGTTGAATTCACTGAAGAGGAATCTGAGGAGCGGGTTGCTTTTGTGCTTCAACAGATGCTATTATCTGCCAAGGATGAGGGGCATAGAAAGAATCTATTTCGCGCACACTGTTCTGTTAAGAACAAGGTATGTAATTTAATTATTGATAATGGTTGCACTGAAAATCTAGTGTCGCAGAAGTTGGTTGATTTTCTAGGATTGAAAACTGAACCTCATGAGAAACCCTATAGCTTGGGGTGGGTAAACAAGGGTTCAGAACTCAGGGTATCACGTACTTGCAGGGTCCCTATTTCCATTTGTAAATACTACAAGGAGGAGGTTGTGTGTGATGTTATGAGTATGGATGTCTGTCATATACTGCTTGGTCGCCCGTGGCAGTATGACCGTGACATTACTTATCGGGGTAAGGATAATGTAGTAATGTTTAAATGGGATAATCATAAAATTGCTATAGCTCCTGTTCAACGTTTTGAGAAACAGGTTGAGAAGGATGAACCGGTGGTGATGCTGATACAGAATGAGAAGGATCTTACAGCAGCTATTGAGGAGGCCGAGTATTTCTGCCCGATAATCATCAAGGGGTTGTTGGGTTCTGTTAGTGTGGAGATTGGGTTGCCAAGAGACATTGAGGAACTACTTGCAGGGTTTCAGGAGTTGGTTTCTGATGAGCTACCCAATGATCTCCCTCCTATGAGGGACATTCAGCATCAGATTGATTTGATTCCGGGGGCTAGCTTGCCAAACCTTCCACATTATCGCATGAGTCCGAAAGAGAATGAGATTCTTAGAGAGCAGATTGAAGACTTGTTGCGGAAGGGGTTTATCAGGGAGAGTATGAGCCCGTGTGCAGTACCAGTCCTTCTTGTGCCAAAGAAGGGTAATCAGTGGCGCATGTGTGTTGACAGTAGGGCCATCTACAAAATCATCATCAAGTACAGGTTTCCTATTCCTCGTTTGGAAGACATGCTTGATGAGTTGTCCGGTTCTAAGTTGTTCACTAAACTGGATTTGCGCAGTGGGTACCATCAGATTCGGATCAGACCTGGGGATGAGTGGAAAACGACGTTCAAAAGCAAGGATGGCCTTTACGAATGGCTTGTCATGCCATTCGGATTGTCTAACGCTCCTAGCACTTTCATGAGGTTGATGAACCAGGTATTCCGACCTTTTATTGGCTCTTTTGTTGTAGTTTATCTTGATGATATCCTGATTTATAGTAAAGATAGAACTGCACATTTAGAACATCTTAGACAAGTGTTGCAAGTCTTAAAAGATAATCAGTTGTATCTCAATCTTAAGAAGTGTACGTTCTGCACCAACAAATTCCTTTTTCTGGGATTTGTGGTTGGTGAAGATGGGATTCAGGTTGATGAGGAGAAAGTGAGGGCAATCAGGGATTGGCCGGCCCCAACATCGGTAACAGAAGTGCTTAGCTTTCATGGCTTAGCTACATTTTACAGGAGGTTTGTGCGTAATTTTAGCACTATTACTGCCCCTATCACCGAGTGTCTGAAGAAGGGTAAGTTTCAGTGGGGTTTTGAGCAAGAGCAGAGTTTTGCCCTCATCAAGGAAAAACTTTGCACCGCACCAGTTCTTGCTCTACCAGATTTCAATAAAATATTTCAGGTGGAGTGTGATGCGAGTGGTGTAGGGATTGAGGCTGTTCTCTCACAAGAAAAGCGTCCTGTGGCTTTCTTTAGTGAGAAGTTGAGTGAGGCTCGACAGAAGTGGAGTACTTATGATCAGGAATTCTATGCAGTTTATCGAGCCTTGCGACAGTGGGAGCATTATCTTGTTCAAAGGGGGTTTATTTTATTTTCTGATCACCTAGCTTTGAAATTTTTGCATAGTCAGAAAATGATAAACAAGATGCATGCTCGACGGGTTAGTTATCTGCATAAGTTTCCTTTTATTATTCAGCATAAATCCGGGGTTCAAAACAAAGTTGCCGATGCTTTGAGTAGAAGGGCTTCTTTGTTACTCACGCTGTCTTAGGATATTGTGGGTTTTGATTTGCTGAAGGAACTTTATGAAGATGATGCAGATTTCAAAAAGTTGTGGTTTAAATGTATGGGTAAACATCCTAGTGCAGATTTTCATATTCGGGATGGTTTTCTGTTCAAAGGAGATAGGTTATGTGTTCCTGTTTCGTCTCTACGAGAAAAGCTGATTCGAGATTTACATGGTGGAGGTCTTAGTGGGCATTTGGGACGAGACAAGACCATTGCTAGTTTGGAGGAGAGATATTTTTGGCCTCAACTGCGCAAGGATGCGGGTTCTATTGTCAGGCGTTGTTATACTTGCCAGGTTTCTAAAGGTCAGTCTCAAAATACTGGTCTTTATTTGCCTTTACCTATTCCTGATGATATATGGCTAGATTTGTCGATGGATTTTGTGTTGGGTTTACCTCGTACACAACGAGGTGTGGATTCTGTGTTTGTTGTGGTGGATCGATTTTTCAAAATGTCCCATTTTATTGCTTGCAAGAAGACTGCGGATGCAACAAATATTGCGAAGTTGTTCTTTCGAGAGATTGTACGACTTCATGGGGTTCCTAAGTCCATCACTTCGGACAGGGACACAAAATTTCTGAGCCACTTCTGGATTACTTTGTGGCGTATGTTTGGTACTGCGCTAAACAGAAGTTCTACATCTCATCCGCAGACGGACGGACAGACAGAGGTTACTAACCGGACATTGGGAAATATGATCAGAAGTGTTTGTGGTGACAAACCGAAGCAGTGGGATTTAGCTTTACCGCAAGTGGAGTTTGCTTATAACAGTGCGGTACATTCAGCTACGGGTAAATCGCCTTTTTCTTTGGTGTATACTTCTACCCCTAGGCATGTGGTGGATTTGATACCGTTACCTAAGGGTCATGGTGTTAGTCAAGCGGCTGAAAATATGGCGAAGGATTGGCGATGACGTGATGGTGTTTCTTCGCAGAGAACGTTTTCCTGTTGGGACTTACAAAAAGTTACAGCCTCGCAAGTATGGACCGTTCAAAGTGACAAGAAAAATTAATGATAATGCTTATGTGGTGGCTCTTCCAGATGATTTGAACATTTCTAACACGTTCAACGTCGCTGATATTTACGAATACCACGCGGATGGGGTTCTTTATCCTGGTGAGAACTCGGGGTCGAGTTCTTTAGAGGTGGAGGAGACTCATGTAGGAGGAGACCCGGTAACACAGACTGCTGCTGCAACTTTCCTAGCGGCATTCCAGGCGCCCGCTCGTAGGGTTCTAGGCGCCCACTTACATGGGATTATTTCCGGATGATGTGTCTGTTCTGACCGAGCGCCCGCCTGGGGTAAACCGGGCGCCCGCTTGGAATTACGCCCAGGATTTACAGTTCGCGTTTTTTATCGTTTCTCGTGCAGACTTTGGGGTATTTCGGGATTATTTGTTAATTAGGGTTATGTTATTTTGTTAAGAGTATAAATACTCTTTTCCTTTCATTGTTTTAGGGGAACAACTTTATTATTATTCAATTGAACTTTTGTTCTTGGAGATTTATCTTTTTTCTTGGTGGATTCCAAGATTATCGTGTTTGAGGGTGCTTCGCTTGAAGGCTCTTGTGTGTAGTGCGCTACTGACGAATTCAATCGCTTCCGTGCTGCGTCAAAAGGTGTAATAACCCAATTTTTTTGTATAAATCCTAACATCATCATCGGTTTCGTTCAATGGTTCTCTAGTCAGTCAGAATGAATGAAGCTTTTGGTGGGAGTGGGATTCTCAAATGTGCCACCTTCCTTTCCTCATCTTACATCATAGATTCCATTCTCCTGCAAAACCTAACAAAGAAAGAATACCCTTCCGTTTCAAATTTTATTCTTCCTACTCCGCTTGTCATACTCACAGACTTAATTTAGGTCTTATTTGTAAATTCCATTCAACTTCGATCTTTATCACTCACAAAACTTTTAAATATAAATACTTCTTCCTTAATTCACGTGCACTCTTAAAATTGTGCAAGGTATTTTGGGACGGCTCTCAAACCCAACACGTGGCGAGTACATGTGTTGATTCCGACGTAGACTTTGCATTACAACTCAAAAATGCATTATTATAAGTAGCTGTAGTTAGCTCCTCCATCCTCAATTTACAGTTTTCTCTTTTTTACTCAGCTTTCAAATTTTCTTCTTCTAATCAAACAAAGACGATGGATGCTATCAATGAACCCAAGTACGAGTGCTTGCTCTTTGGTACGTTTATTAATTTTGCCTCTTCTTCTCCACTAGTACTTAATCCCTAGATAATATTTCTTCTTCTTTTTTCAATATAATAATAATACTACTTCTGTACCTTATCAAAATTTCATTTTAAGGGACATAACTTCTTGTACAATTTGGTGGCAAAATTCATATACTCCCTCCGTCCCAGCTCACTTGACACATTTTGATTAAAATTGGTCAACTTAGGGTCGTTTTGACCAACACTTTATAGAAATATTTATGTTCCATTTTTTTTTAAAATTGTTATTGAGAGGATTTTAAATGGTGATCATTTTACATTTTTTTTAATTTTATTCGGATCATAAATATTTCGAACAAAAGGATTTCACAAAATGTAGGATACAAAATGAGGTGGCGATATTTTATTGGTTGCATCGATAGTGGACCCGACACACTCTAATTAAAAACACCAATAAAATCATTTTGTAAGCCCAATTTTGTGGCACTTTTTTGTGACTTTATATTTACCCAAATATTTCTATAAAGTGTTGGCCAAACCGACCTTAAATTGACCAGTTTTGGTCAAAAGGTGTAAAGTGAGCTGGGACAGAAGGAGTATAATCTTGTAAGTTTTTGCCAGTAGTATAAAAGAGACCGGTGAAAAAAAATTCGAAAAAAAAAAAAACATTTAGGGACAAAGTTATGATCAAAATAGACACTCATTTTGGAACAAAATTTTTCTGAAAATGGACACTCATTTAAGGACAGAGCGAGTAAAATAATCTCAACTTACGATTAATCTTCTTAATTGCATATATAAAGATATGGATGACACCTTGTACCCTATGAGCTCGGGTCTTAACATGGCTTGCCGTAAGAACATAGAAGGTATTATTCTATTCATCTCCGTTTTGTTGCATTAGACTTTAAAAATGAAATTAGTACTACCTGTTAGTCCAGTCCAAACAACCTTGCCTCGCTAGATCTTTCTGAAAAAGATAAACGAAGACCATCACATGTTAATTAATGTTAGTGTACTGATGATCGACCGGGCGGGTGTGCAGAGTTCATGCTAGAACAGTTAGATATAGAAGAAACTCAAGTGCCTATTATGTGCTTGGAGTTGTACAGAGAATATGGGACAACAATGGCTGGTCTCAAGGTAAACAACCACATCAAGCACACGTACACACACCAATTAACTAAAGTAACTATCCTGACTTTGGTAATTCACTTTCAGGCTCTTGGATATGAATTTGACAACGATGAGTTTCATGCTTGTGTTCATGGAAAATTACCCTACGATGCTCTGAAACCAGATCCACTGCTAAGGAACCTTCTTCTTTCGTTGCCTCAACGAAAGATTGTATGTCTAATTATATAATGATTTTATTTTATTACTCCTAGTCCTAGCTAGCTCCTCCGTTGCAACACATACATACATGCATACATACACATGAAGACACAGTGCGTGTGATCAAACAATTAATTATTGACAAGCTAGCTAGCTAGGTGTATATATAGATATACTGTATGACTAACTAAGAAAGTGCTGGTTGGTGCCCGTCAGATCTTCACAAATGCGGACAAAGCGCATGCTGCTAAAGTACTGAATAGGTTGGGGTTGGAAGAGTGCTTTGAAGGAGTCATATGTTTTGAAACTCTCAATCCAACACTGCATGCTCATGCTCATATACTCTGCAAGCCCGCACTAGAAGCAATCAAAGCTGCTATTATCATTGCAAATGCTGACCCAACAAAAACAGTAATTATAACCCAAAATCACTCACTCACCTAATTAATACTATAATTTAGTTATTTATTGTCTCAACCAGGTACGTACTAATGCATGGAGCTTTGATTTTTCTTCTTCAGATCTTCTTTGATGACAGCACTCGAAACATTGCCAGCGGGAAGGCAGCTGGACTTCATACAGTCATTGTAGGTTCTCGTCTCATTCTTAATTCTAGTATATGCTCTCATGACAGATGATCTAGCTAGTAGAAACTTAAGATTAGTGACGACGACAATTAACTAGTTTGAGATTAATATAATGGGTGCATGCATGCAGGTGGGAAGCTCGAATCTTGTGGCAGGTGCGGATCATGCTTTGAGTAGCATCCACAATATTAAAGAAGCACTACCTGAGCTGTGGGACGAACATCATCTGCAGGAACAAGCAACACTCATCCAATCCCCCCCTACCGTAGAAACTGTTGTCGCATAGCTCTCTATGCTCCACCCATTATAACTCTTTAGAGGCATTGTAATAAATAAAAGTGCAACTCATCAGCTATCCACATTCCGTATCAATCATCACTGTTTTAGCAATTCACACAAACACCCAAGTGTTTAACCAACTCTTTTACAAAGCCAATAAAAAAAATTGATATATCAGGCTGCACTTTGTTCTTTCAACTTTCTATGTTAATTTTACAAGGATTGGTTGCAGTGTTCATGGTCCGGTCTGGTCTACTTTTTGTTAAAAATTCATAGAACCAGGACCAAACCAATACTACGATTCTATAAAAATTTAGAACTAGAACCGAACCAATGTATATAGCAACCAATAGACTGGTTCTGATTCTATTGGTCCGGTTCTACTTATTATATTTCAACATCAATGTTAATAAAATATCAAAGTTTTTTTTTCTTTCTAAATGTGAAAAAATGTAGAAAAAGAAAAACAAGTCTAAGTGTGGCTGTATCATTCGAATAGGGCTATAACTATGTTTGGATGTAATTTAACTTTCTGTAAGCATGTTAGTTATCTAGGCATATATGTTAGCTAAATGGCTGTTGCTGTGGAAAAGAAGAAGAGAGGGAAGTCAGAGGTATAAGTACATAAAATGGTTAGGTTTTCTAATTTTTAAGAGAAAACAGAAAAGGGTTAAGTTTAGTGACTTTTAGGCTTAATAAAATTAGAACTATAATCTATAAATTTTATGTATAATATATATAGATAATTACATCTATAAGTAATAAATTATAATATATTTATATTATTGGTCCGGTCTAGTTTTAACCGGTATTAAAAAATTTCAAAACCGGAACCAAACCAATAACACTGGTTCTAGAAAAATTTAAAATCAAGACCGAACCAATAATATTGGTTTGATCTGGTTTTATTGGTCCGGTCCGGTTCTATTGGTCCGGTTCCAAGTTTTTTATGAACACCCTAACTAAAATGAGTCTACAAGCTAAACTATGGGAGTCAATGTTAATAAAATATCAAAGTTTTTTTTTTCTTTCTAAATGTGAAAAAATGTAGAAAAAGAAAAACAAGTCTTATAACTGTTAATAATATCATAGGTACGCTGCGTTAATAGTTAATAGGTGCAATTGCTGTAGCTCGTCAATAATATTTTTTGGAAAATCAAAATCAAACTGATAATTGATGAACTATCAAATTAAAATTAAAATGAGTTTGGTAGTTCATCTATAAAAAGACGATCTCATCTAATAATTTAGGGCTAATTGCAGTTTAGTTACCTGAGTTTTACAAGAAATTGCAATTGGTTATTAAATTTGTCAAAGTTGTGATCCGACTTCTCAGTTGGCTGGACCGGAGCAATCAGGTGTAAAAGTCGTTAGCCAGTTAAGAAACTAACGAAATGGCACCATGTGCAGAACACGTGAGTTTTACCAGGGCATATATGCCATTTCCCCTAGACAAGGAATCCTACTTACTATTGTCTTCTCCCTCGTTGTTACATCCCCCAATTTTTCACGCCATGGACGAACTTAAATCTCACGCGATTCTTTCTTCCTCCCAATATCTTTGTTCGATTCCTTCAAATGCCAAAGCTCTCAACAATCCGGATCATTAACCAGTTCATGAAATCCACTTGCTCTTTTTCCTAAACTCTTGCCTTCTCCTTGCCACCACCGGTCACCATCACCGAGCAACCCCACCTACTATTTCTGATCATCTTCCTAGCCACATAAGAGATCCGACAACTACCACTCCCTACTCAGATCTATCTCAATCTGATATCCAAAAGAGCACACTCTCCTCACAATTTCAATAATGCCGAGAGCCTCTCCTGCACTCTCAAAGACCTTGATTGATTGCCGACCAAAATTGAAATCAAAACCCAGATTCGGTGCCTGCTTGAAAATCTAACTACGTGGTTGAAGGAATTAGAATTGAAAAATTTAAATCAAAACCCATTTTATTGAAATGCTAATTGGACATTCATAATTACAAACTTAAAATCAAATCCCAGGTTATTTGATAACCATTGTTTTTAAGATTTGCTGATTTGAGAGAGTGAGAACGAGAGGAGGAGAAGAAGAAGAAGAAGAAGAAGAAGAAGAATGAATGATGGTTGGGGTGGGGGAATGGGCCGGCTATGGTGGACTTGATTGTTGAGTTTTAGAGTGGTGAGGGAGCAGGGGTAGGAGTGGGACGAACTGGGAGGGAGGGGAAGGGATTGGGGAATATTTTTTCTCATTTATGCTCTTATGGTTTATTGCTATCACTAAAAAAACCCTAAGTGTTTATTTTACCATTGTTCATAGGGGAATGACACATTTACCCTTGTTAAAACTCACGTGTTCGCACATGGTGTCTATTTCGTTAGTTTCTTAACTGACTAACGACTTTTACACCTGATTGCTCCGGTTCAGCAAACTGAGGAGTCAAATCGCAACTTTGACAAATTTAATAATCAATTGCAACTTTGTGTAAAACTTAGGTAATTAAATTGCAATTAGCCCAATAATATAACCATATGATAGAAATATTAAGAGATTGAAGGTTACTTTGAAGAAAAGAGATTGAATATTAATGAAAAGTCGAGGGGCTTTTATAGGTATTTGAAAATGTACGGTCTTTATGTATTGCATAGTAGTATGCATTAGGATAAGAGAGAGAGAGAGAGAGAGAGAGAGAGAGAGAGAGAGAGAGAGACTGTTGAAAGAAAGAAGAAAAAGAAAAATAAAAGAAAATAAAATGAAAGTACAGGGGTTCCCGGTGTATCAACAGCCACTTGTAGCGTACGCCGATAAAGCCTCATCTTGTTCCAGGCACAGGCACAGGCACATCTATCCATTAACATTCACAACAACAACAACTCCCATTCAATCATCGTCCTCCCGGAGACCATTCCCCATTTCTTTTTCTTCCAAACAAACTTCGGATTTAAGCGACGATGAGGGTTTCGGTTTTGATTTTTCCGGGATCGATATTGAAATCGAAAAGCTCGGCAAAAACTGTCGAAGGATACGATCCAAGGTTCCTGTTGGTGCAAGCCTCCAAACTCTTTGGAACATCTTGACCGATTATGAGAGATTGGCCGATTTCATCCCTGGCCTCGCACTTTGTCAGTTACTCCATAAAACTGATAATTTTGCTCGTCTTTTTCAGGTAACCCCAATCAACACATCTATTGCTATTTACACTTGTTTGCCTTCATTCCCTCTCCCAGTCTCTTAAATTTGATCTTATACAACTTCAATTTTGTGTTATTTAGGTCCAACACCCAACAACAACAACAAACAATCTTAGTTATTTAGTCCCCTCGCGATAACCTCTTTATAGTCCCTGGCATAGTGAACTGAACATAACATCCCAAAATGCTTTTACCAAGTAGCCAGCCATGCTTTATTAAGTAGAGGGTTCCCTGCCATGCTGAGACTAACATCGCTTTACATTGTCAGCTCTCTTCCAAATAACTGCCCATCAACCTAATCTTCACTTCTCTCTAGCTCAACAGCAATTACCATAATTGAGCAATCTGCTTGCAAGTAGTCATTCGGTTGCTCTTTTCCTTCAACTCCCCAATTTTATTGAGGTATTTCCTTGTATATTTGGTAATGACTCTTAGGATTTCAATTAGGAATTACTGGTCATAATAGATATATTTCATTTTCAAACACAAAATCTTGACAAAAACTTGTTTTGCAAAGCAATACGAAAAACTGGTTTTATGACCTTTTTTTTTTTTTTTTTTTTTTAAAAAAGAAGAGGAAATGACTTTTAAAATTGCAAGTTTTAATATTACTATCTAGCAAATTTCACTCTCTCTTGTGACGGACTAGCAATTTTATTTGTAAATCTGTCAGTTTTAGTAATAGGGTAAAAATTTACCAAGTCATAAAAATAGAAAATATATTCTACCCCCGTCCCACCTTATGTTACAAAAAAGGGGAGGGAACAAGAATTAAGGGAAAGTGATATAATATTAAGGTGTTGTGAGTATGGGTAGTGGGGTAGAAAATATTAAGCGGGGAAGTTGTGAGTATGACAAGTGAGCCCCATTATTTAAAAAGTGCAACTCCCTCCGTCCCTCCCTAAGGTTCTTAGTTTGACTTGACAAGGGGATTAAGAAAAAATAAATGTTATGAGTATGAAAAGTAAAGTATGAGAGAGAAAGTGGGTAGGGAGTTTGATGAAACGGATTTTATATCATTATTTCCTAGGATTTTATGAGCTTAAAATATAATTTTTATATAATTTAGTATAGTTTTGATGTAATTTTGGGCAAAAATATACTCTCTCGCCCGAAATAGGATTTTGGTAAACTTGATTTTACTTTGACCAAGTCTTTTGAAGAAAATATAATAATCCAAATAAAAATTTAGAAATTGTTATTGTATCACAATTAATAGTACTCTCAATAACAATTTTAAAATTTATATTTGGATAATTTTTTCTTATTTAAATTACATGGTCAAAGTATAGAAAAAGCTAGCAAAATCCTATTTCGGGCGGGACAGAGGGAGTATTTTTGAGGTTTTATTGTAATTCGGGGTATTTTAGTATTTTTATATTTTTACCCGGATTTAATAAGTTATGAGTCAAAAGAAATCCCAAATTGATGAAGAAAATCAAAGACCAAGTTTACATGAAGGAGGAGTGAGAAGTGATGGCCCAAAGCCAAGATTAGAGAACCACAACAAGCTGGCAAAAAGCCCAAGAAGGACCAAGAACCCAAACAACCCAAGCAAGTCCAAGGTAGAAGAGAAGTATCAAGCCCAGTTGCAGCTCAAGCGAGGCCCACACCAACACAAGCGGCCCAACACGAACCAGCCCAGAACAAGAATCAGAGAAGGCGAATTTTCGCACGAGTCGTTCCGTCCGGCGCGAGTCGTGAAGGATTGAGAATCAGAGAGCACGAATTTTTACACGAGTCGTGTTGGGGCGCACGACTCGTGTAAGGCGCATGTACCAGGCGCGATATTGGCTCGTCTAGAGCAGTGAAGGCGAGTGAACGGCAAGGCAGTGAGAGTGATGGCGCGTCCCAGAGCGTGCAGCCGAGTTTTTGACCTATTTTCCATTATTTTCTTTATTTCTTTTAATCCTTTTTATTCCTTATTAGTTTAGGACTTCTCTAGGTATTTAAAATAGGTTTCTTTCATTGTTTTTCATGCTAGACTTTTACAATAATTTAGATCTAGGTTTTTATTTCTTGTTCATGGAGATTTCAGAGCTTTGGATGAGGAACTAAATCCAAGTTTTGGGTTTGATTTCTTGAACCATTTTTTTTTTAATCAATTTGAGGTATTTTTCTTTTCACAATTTTATTCATATTCATAATTTTACTTGTG
Organism: Campanula takesimana; assembly: GCA_026119855.1. NCBI lineage: Eukaryota > Viridiplantae > Streptophyta > Magnoliopsida > Asterales > Campanulaceae > Campanula > Campanula takesimana. The sequence continues at coordinate 318,925 of JAOWBW010000116.1, read as the reverse complement.
CTTATTCTAGATTTATTGCTAGGGTTCTTAGACTTGATCAACCTATTTACTCTAGTTGATTTATCTTTGCTAGAATTTTCTATTTACTGTGTCAGTGTAGAAATTCATCAGTAGCATCTCTACGATTTATGCATGTGCCATGGTAAATTGTGAAGTGGGTAAAATTAGACGATTATCTATATCAAATAATTGTAGAAAGCGTTCTTGATCTTAGTTTCTTTAAATCATTAAATCAATTATATTGAGATCTAGACTGTGCCAGTTAGATTGATTTATTAATTAGGGTTTCTAGTGAGTGTGCCACTGCTAGTAACTATTCTGAAAGAAGAAACAGAGATTGAAATAGATCTCGTGATCAAGTGAAAAGAGATATCGATGATTATTGAATAATTCGGTGGGGACGAAATCAAATCTAAAGTGCTTCTTAATTATTGTTTTAGCTCATATTAATTTAATTTCTGTTTTAGGATTTAATTAAACTTTCCCCCAATCTTGTCAAGTGACAATTACGTAAACAAATAACCGTTCTTCGTGGATCGATTCTGGACTTGCCCTAGCTATATTTTCAGAACCTAGTCCAGGTTTAATTTGTAGGTTTGCGATTTAGCCTACCAGAGTTTTTGTTGTGAGAATGACAAGTGGGTCTCTTTTTCCATTTTAAGTAATAAAACAACTTAAAACCTTAGGCTGGGACAGACCAAAAAGGAAAGTAAGAACCTTAGGCTGGGACGGAAGGGGTATAAAATTATTATTATTGGGATTTAATAACAATGAATGTGGCACTCAAAATGGAAATTTTTGTCACTTAAGCTAGGTCAAAGTGAGTACTCACTCGCTAAGTATCATTTCAATAAATAATACACTCCAAGGACATTATTAATATAAAGTTCCAAAAATACACATGACCCACGCACACGGCGTCCCACACACAAAACTCTCTATCACTCTCTCTTCCGTCACATGACACACACACACATACTCCATACACACTAAGGACATTATTTAATATAAAGTTCCAAACACTTTTTCCCTTGTTCCGTCTTCTTCCTTGTAAAACTGAAGCGAATGTAATGAAATGGAAGACAATGCCTTAGGCGATTCGGGGGTTTTTTCAATATCAAGAGTGACCTTTACTCCTGAGGAAGAAGCGGTGCAAAAGGAGAATGCCTGGGCATTACAGTGAATTTAGGGCTCGATAATATTACATTTATGTTTTTTGTTTTACTCCCTCCGTCCCAATTTAAAGTTCTTAGTTTGACTTTGCACGGAGATTAAGAAAAATTAAATGTTGTGAGTATGAAAAGTAAAGTGAGAGAGATAAAGTGGGTAGGGAGTTTGTTGTGAGAATGACAAGTGGGTCCCATGGTCCATTTTAAGTAATAAAACAACTAAGAACCTTAAATTGGGACATACTAAAAAGGAAAGTAAGAACCTTAAAGCGGGACAGAGGGAGTAGAAGAAATACTCCCTCTGTCCCAGACTAAGGTTCTTACTTTCCTTTTTGGTTTGTCTCAGACTAAGGTTCTTAGTTGTTTTATTACTTGAAATGGAAAGTGGGACTCACTTGTCATTCTCACAACAAAAACTCCCTACCCACTTTATCTCTCCTACTTTCTCTTACTTTTTGATACTCACAATATTTACTTTTTTTTCCGTGAAAAGTCAAACTAAGAACCTTAGTCCGGGACGGAGGGAGTAGAATAAGATTGTTTTGGTGGTAAGTTCCACTTTGAAATTCACTAGCAGCTTTTTACCATAATTCCCCCCCCCCCCCACTTTTGATGTCTCCTGTCATTCTTGGAAACCCTTCTCTCTCTCTCTCCTCCTTTCATGTGTATAATCCCATTAAAGGGCATTTGGAAAGCAAACCAGCTATATACTTCGGATTTTTTGATTTGATATTGAATTGCTACCAAATTATTGTTAATGGATATAGGACGGCTAATGCTTGTTTTTTTCTTGGAGTCAATATAATAATGGCAAAACTGTATTAGTTGAATACAGTATTGTCAATATTGTATTGAGCCTAAAAATAATATTGGCAATATTGTATTGTTCCAGAATACATATTAAAGGGCAGCCCGGTGCACAAGGCATCCCCGCATAGCGAGGGTCCGGGGAAGGGTCCCCACCACAAGGGTGAAATGTAGGCAAACCTTACCTTGCATTGCAAGAGGCTGCTTCCAGGACTTGAACCCGTGTTGTGAATACTGTATTGTGCCTAAATACAATATTGTCAATATCGTATTAGCTTAATACAATATTGATTTTTTCCCCCCAAACCCTAACATGTGGCTACTTATTTGATTTGTCTCATGCGAGTACAACGGTGGTCTGGATCAGTTTTTTTTTTTTTTTTAATAAATCTGAGATGTTTAATTTTAGAATTTTGAGTTAACATATAATTGGGTAATAGAGTAGTCTTGGAGAAGGGAACGCATAAGCGAGAGACCGGATTTTTTGTCCAATTTGCCATAAACATGGTTTGGTTTTTTGAAATGTCCAGATTTGTTGTTTTGATCTCATTTTAGGGCGTATAGTTATCTGCATGACCAGTTTATGAGCTAATACTGCCTTTTTACTATTATCTATCAGTCGTCACTTAAAAGTGCCAGATTTGCTATATTGAAATTGGACAGTTTTTATAGTTAAACTGGCAGTTTTAACCCCAAATAAACCTTTTTTTCCTTAGTGTTCGAAAATAATTTTTCTTAAAAGACTTACTCATTTCGAAATATAACATTTCACATATTTATTGGAACCAGATATCACTATGCTCCTTTCGAATAAGGAAACACTTTGAGCATCCACAATGGTAGAGCTCTTTAAAGTAGCTTCTTTGTGGTACTCACATGCCACATGCCACATCTTCATCAAATCAATAAATAAAAAGCTCAAAGCTTTTTCTCCAACATGGGAATTGGTGACTATTAATAGAAATGCTCATAAAAAGAGCTCTTTCTCGAATGAGTTGCTTTTTAGTAAAGAGCTTTTTAACTAGCTCCACAATGGCAAAAAGCTCTATAGAGCTTTTTCATCAACATAAAGAGCTCCAAGAAACCTCCCATTGTGGATGCTCTTATCTTATGCTTGCAGTTTTACAATGTTTACTGAATGAGAGAAACTCGGGAATTGTCAACATTTATTTTCTTACAATTTTTTTGGGACAAAGTGGTCTTTATGGGATCTCTGGGCATTTTCTTGTATAGTCAGTTGTAATATTTTTTTTCCCTTTTTGAAATGCGGAAACACGAGAAGGCTTATCTATGACGTATGATTTCTAGAATGACTGTAGGATTTTCCTTCATGGAGAAAGAACTAATATACCGAATTCCTTCAAAGATTTGGTTTTTTGTATCAGATCAAGATACAGTTCCGAATTTAATTATTGGATCTCTTAGAAGTATATATATCTACTTGAATATAATATATGTATATATATAATATGGAGCTTGATGGCAGCTTTGTCCAATTTCATGGGTCTTTATTGATGCTTGTGCCCATGTCCACAAATCATGGAGGTTTATGGAGCTAGAAACCCTGTTTTGATAAAAGGGTTAAGTTCGTCTTGAGCTAATGTTAATGTTTGGAATCCTCTTTTAAATGCCTACAAAGGATGCTTTGTTTTTTTAAGACGCAATAAAATAAATATTATTCTGATTGTAGTTTTTTTTTTGGGGAGAAACCTGCTTCAAAATGGACCTTCTCAGCGGACAGGACAACAGCACTTTAATTTTCTGATGAAATCTGCTACGAACTTACACAGACAATGTCGTTTGAAATGCTAGTATGTCATGCTTTGTTATTCCTTATAGATTCTTGTGAGATTAAGATCGTAGTTTAATTCTTTTTACTATCACGGACAAGTAATCTATTTCTTTAACAGATTGGCCAGCAGAATCTTGCATTTGGGCTGAAATTTAAAGCTAAAGGAGTGGTTGATTGTTATGAGAAAGATCTTGAGAGCCTTCCTTCTGGTCAAAAGCGTGATATTGAGTTTAAGATGATTGAAGGTGACTTTCAACTCTTCGAAGGGAAATGGACCATTCAGGAGGTGTGATATTATCTCTTCTTGTAGTTTTTTTTTTTTTTTTTTTCCTGTGCATAAATTCATCTCTTATAATTGTAGTATTTGGTTTTTGAAAACCTGAATTCTACCTGCATGAAAATGTTCGATACTAGAAAAAAAACGAACATTGATAGAAAAGTCCACTACCCACAAAATTAATCTGTGGGATTCAGAACCGTGACAATAAGGACACACTGGAATCCAACAGCGAGATATAGAGCTGAAGAAAACGGAGTAATTCACTACTCACTAGAATTCACTAGGAGGTATGTTATTTTTGGTGGTTTTGATTGTGGTGCTGCCCACTTGTCTGACTTGGAAATCCCTTAATAAGAGAACATGGTGCTTGACTATCCTTTTAGAAGTTGTTATCCTTTTCCAATTTTATTAAGCCTAGGACCTTGGAGTATTATACACACCCACACCACACCCACACCAGGCTACTGATTGTTTCTGGCTGCTGGTCATTAGTTCTTGGTCATTTTTCTATGTAGCGTGATTTTGCTGCCTGTTCAGACTTCTGTTTTGGTGAATTTACTGTCTACTCCTGTATGTTCTTCCTTTCAGTGATGTCTTCTTTCAACTTAAAAAGAAAAGCAGTAATACCCTAGCCTAACCTGTTAAAGGCTTAGAAATATTCTTACTTTTCTAATCTTTATATGAGTTTTAAAAAGGGGTTCTGCTAAAGTAGGAAATTAGGAATATGCATAAACTAAATGTTTGGAAAGTGGATAACAAGAATATATATGCATCTTTACCATTTAATTGTATTAAAAGTAGATATTTTCAGAATGTCCCTCAAAATGAAATTTGGACATTCAATTAGGGACGCGGAGGGAGTACTAAAAAAGAAAACAAACATAAATCTTTTTCAAGAAGAAAGTTGGTTGTATGACTATGGCCCAAGTTTCTTAACGAATGCCAATAATAATGCAAGTTTAAGGTAAGATGCATTTCCACAAGCGACCTTAATTTCTAGTATATGAAATAAGCTGCCCCATTGGATTTTGATACTGATTATAGAAGGATATAAATCAAAATCTAAAATTTAAACAAAATGTTTATTGAGATTTCTTAGTCAATGAGATTTCATTTAATGACCAATTAGACATTGGCTAATACTCCTCCGTCTTGTTTGGCCTTATTTGACTTTTGATTCGCCAATGATTAAGAACATTCTTAATCTTTTGTCTTTTCTTTTGTTGGGCGCAGTACAGTAAAGGTACACTTGAAGAGAGCAGTTGGTTAGCCCGCCAAGAGTTTCTTACAACTCTTTCATATGTTGTTGATGTGCAGCCAAAAGTGTGGTTGCCTGTTAGACTTGTTGAGGGAAGACTTTGTAGGGAGATCCAAATGAACCTTTCCTGCATTAGAGAAGAAGCACAAAAAGAATCTCGAAAGAGTCATCCTCTTCATTAGTTGGTTTTCTGTAAATTTTCGCTGATAATTCTTGTATGTTTTATGCATTAATATTTTTTTTTTTTTTTTTTTTAACAAAAGGATGTGCACATTAAATTACACAACATACCCACAACTTGTGTATGAAATGCTGCGTATACTGTTAAACAAAGCAACTTGGGAAGGTAAAGTTATAGTGGTTCGATTAATGTCAACAGAAACTAGAAAGCATCTCTCCTCGTCACACAGACAGGAGTCAGATGCTGCAAACTGCCCAGAACCATAGTAGTCCGTCCACGTACTCTGGATGTACCAGTGTTTTTGAAGTAGTGTCTCCACTCCACAATAAAACCAATAGTTGTGACGATTTCCCCCAACTTGAGCTTATACAAAATTGGCAGCATCAAGACCAACCATTAAAGTTTTCATTTCTTTCTTAGCCAAAAGCCGGCTAAAAAGCTTCGTGAATGACAACCCCATCTTTCAACACTATTATTCTCTCATGGCCGTTGGTGCCCAGTTAGAGAATGACTTCTTTGAATATTCAGCTCTAACTTTATGTTGAGTTAATTATACTAATGAAAATCTAAAACTTGTTATTGATAAACCCATCATCAACAATATTATCAATAACAAGTTTTAGATTTTCATTAGGATAATTAAATCAAGTTGATCAAAGTTCCTTCGTAGTAACTAGTAACGTTGAAAAAAGTGAAAATTATTTTGGGGACGGAGGTAGTATTTGTATTTTGTTAAAGGACTGTGGGCCTTTGAGGAATAAATGTTGCCCTATGTGGTGGACCAGAGGGAAATAAATGAAAAAGATTGTCCTGTTAATGAATGTTGTTAGAACTGGAGGATTTTTGGGGAGTTTTTCCAAAGTATAAACCATGCTTGAAGACTGCACTGCACTGATGCCCACCGTTTATACCAAGTGCCTGCCTGCAGATGCATGCAAGACAAGAAAAGGTGCTTATTAACCTCTGAAAAGATCAAGCATACTTGGAAATAGTCAAATAGCCATGTCAAAAACAAAAAGGTTACTGCCGACATAGCAACAAGGCGGTGGCGATATTTTATTGGTTGCATCGATAATGGACCTGCCACATTCTAATTTAAAACACCAATAAAATCATTACACCTAAGATTTTGTGAGCAAAATTTTGTGACTTTTTTGTGCCCCTAGTATTATTCTGTTGTTTATTTTCATCCTCAGTTTTTTTTTTAAAGAAAAATTGTACTACAGTGAATGTGTTTTTTTTTTGGAAATTAGGTTTTTATCATATTTTTTTTTCACTAGTCACTTTATACTTGCAAAACTAAATATTTTGAAAGTGGATAAAAAGAATATTTATACATTATTGTCATTAAATTGTATAAAAGGTAAATATTTTCAAAATGTACCCAAAATGGAATTTGGACATTTATTTAGAGGCGGATATAGTATTATTGCTTTTTCTTCTCTTATTTTTGGGTTAATTACAATTTAGTGATTGCAATCATACAGGGTCTTCCAATCTAATCCGAATTCTAAATGCAATTTTTTCGCCAGTTAAGAACTTTTTAACGGAATTCGTTAAAAATCTTGTTAAGGATTATGTGTCGATCATGTGATTAACATAAATGTTTGTTCGAAGTTAATTTTCTTATTAAGGGGGTTATCAAATATTTCAAAAAATTAAAAGAGTTGATAATTAAAATTTATTATTATATTATTATTTCTTTAGCAAAGAAATATTATTCATTAGTGAAAAATTAAAACATGAAAACATAATAAATATTTCTATTTCTTGAAGCAAAAATATATCCTTTTAAAAAATATATAAGTAAATTTATTGAATAAATAAATATTTCATGGTTTCACATGAGATGTGCATAAACAATTAAATAAATATTTCATTAAAGGGGTAATGACAATTTAGGGTCCAAAGTTTAGGGGCTGTGTGCTAATAGGGGTCTGATGTATCAATTTTGTCAATTTAGGGTCCAAAGTTGACAACGTTAGTCAATTAAGGGTTTTGGACTAAATTGTAAAGAAAATCCAGTTAAGTAACAGAAGCAATTAACTGAAGTTTGTTGTGGATGTTCGTCTAGGGTTTATGTCATTTCACACATCCCTTATACAGTAGAACCTAAATTGTCATTTACTCTTATTATTATTTTTTCGAATAATTTTAATTAATTTTAAAAATACTAATAAATCAAAAAAAGCAAATAAAAATTAAAGTGTTTTTTTTTGAAACACAAAAAATGAAGTTATAAACAAGGATAATTATTAATAAATTTAAAAATAATTTGATGAAAAATGAAATAATTAGAATACTAATATTAATAATGAACAATACTAACCACCACTAAAAAAATAAAAAAATAAAATAATAATAATAATTGTCCGATCCCCACTTCTTTCTTTATTAAAAAAATTAAGTGTTTTTTTTAATATTTTTTTTACAATTTTTTCTTTTTAAAAATTATACTCCCTCCGTCCCGTCGGAAATTGCAAAAAATAAAATAAAATATGACACAATAATTAAGGGAAAAAGTGAAAAAGGTGATGTGTTGTGAGTGTTGATAGTTGAGTGTGAGAGAGAAAGTGGGGTAGAGAATAGTTAGTGGGCTAGTGGATGTGAGTGTGCAAGTGGGTAAAAACTTTTCATTTATGGATTTTGCAATTTCTATGGGACGGCCAAAATGGCAAGTTTTGCGATTTGAAGCGGGACGGAGGGAGTACATTTTATTTTATAGTGATTCTAAATGATTTTTTTTTATTTCTTGAAAAATTATTTTAATTACGTTTTAATTATTAGTTAATTTAATATAAGAAAATAAAATTTAATATTTCAAAAAAATTATTATTAATTTTCTTTGTCTGAAATGACGATATAACCATCCAAATATTCAAAACAAACTCCAGTTAAGTCCACGTGCAAAACACGTTTGACTTAACTGGATTCTGTTAACAGAATCGTTAAAAAAACCCTAACATGCACAACTTTGGACTATAAATTGATAAAATTGATACATCAGACCCCTATTGGCACCCCCCCTAAACTTTGGACCCTAAATTGTCATTTCCCCTTCATTAAATTATAATTAACCCTAAAATGAAAATCTTTTCTTAAAAGGAAGAAAACAAAATAGTAAAAAAGAAGGATTAAAAAAACCAATCTACCATGTCAGACGTCAGTTTTTTGAAACACTCACTCTCCATTTCTCACGCCGGCCCTCCACCCACCACTGTCTAAACACTCCACCATTCCCCCTTGCCGTTTTGTATCACCCCAAATACAACATTCCCGTCCTTACTTTCGCCACCACCACTGTCCCTACCTTACAACATACAGTAGATCTAAAAGAGAGAAATTGAGTTTGTTACAGATATGGAAGGAGCCCAATTGGTGCAAATTAGAATCTTACATGGTCGACTTTACATCAATGTAACTGTTACAATTGATATTGAATTTGAAATTTTATTTACAGAGAATTAGTTTAACTTCAAATAGAAGGTTTTTTTCATTCTCTCTCATACTTTACTTTTATACTTAGTATTCCCTACCCCACTTTCTCTCTCTTACCTCACTTTTTTTTTTTAAGCAAAAAACAACATTTTATTAGCAAACACACAAAGTTTGGAGTTGACAATCCACAAGTGACGGACGCTCAACCCAAATGGTGGGGCTTTCGTTAACAAATGAAGCCCTAGAAACAACATCGGTCATATCATTTGCCATTCGATGAACTAAATGCATAGAGAAAAAAGATTTTGCATTAAGCATATCCCTACACGCACTAAGAAGGTTGTCCAACTTCGAGTAAGCACGTGAACATGAGTGTACTCCTTCAAAAACAACCTTTGAAATCACCGCAAATTCCATCTTTGTGTACCCCAAATCAATATCCGAGACCGCATGGTAAAAACCAAGGGCTACGCACTCTGCCATCCTGATAATTTTGTACGTGGTTGGTGCCCATCTAACGACAACCAACAAAAGACCGTTGAGGTACGAATCTTTTAACCATAATCCACCATTAGTGATACACAAACAAAAATTGTACGTAGAAGGTTTTTTTCATTCTCTCTCCTACTTTACTTTTATACTTAGTATTCCCTACCCCACCTTCTCTCTCTTACCTCACTTTTCATACTCAAAAAACTTGCATCACTTCCACCATTTTAATGTCCGAAATAGAAGGGTGGACACTTACTATGGGACGGAAGGAATATCAATTTCAAATTAACTAATTTGTTTATCACGTGCTCGACACATGCGGACTTAAACAAGAATTTTAACGAATTATGTCAAAAGCCTTTAACTGAAGAGAAAATTGCATTTGGAGCTTTGATGTAACAAGAAAAGGAACATCGGGGTTTGATTATAAGACCCCACGTGATTTCATGCCATAATGAATATGATATCATATTTGGTTGATACATCCTGATGATAGAAACGTTCTATTACTACACTGTGAGAATACAACTGATGACGCCCTACAAATTTGAGGTCATGGAGATAAAACTCCGGTTTGATTGTCTCCTGGCCCATGGGGGCGGAAGGGAGTATTTATATGGGTAGATGGGAAAGACAGGTTCAAGGTGTCAACTGCCTTGGTACTTGATAAACACGTGACAGGTCCTCACTGGACTGGTCAGGAGAGTGGCTGGGAATGTGGCGTGTTGTCAGGGAATCATGGTTCCACCACCAACCGTTATGGTATGTCAGGTACGGATTGTTAACGTCTGTTGTACGTTTGTGCCAGCTGGGCACTGCGGGCTCCGGACAGGAGGTTGAGAGATCCATACGGGACCCTTAGGATAACGGGAGGCAGAGTTATCTCGGTCATAGTCATCGGGGAGTCCGGGTCTCTCGAGCTTGTTCGCCTGCGGGCTTATCCGGTTCGGTCTTCAGGATTGAGGTCCGGTTTGGACGAATTCGATCATACCGGTTCTAGACCGGGTCCAGTCCGGTCTATGAAGCTCGGTCTCATCAGTGGCCCCTAACTCTGAGGGTCAGCTTATTTATGAGCGGCGCGAGGAGTTATATTTCCATGGCTCGGTCCGGGCAAACCGCAGTAAATACGGGCACGGAATACAATGGGACGGGAGTCTCACGATGGTAGTTGACGATAGAACGGTGGGCCCCTCATGTCAGGCTAGTGACGTAGCTGCCAGTCCCTTGATATGACCAGGAACACGCGCATTAAATGCGAACCGTCATTGGAGTTCGAAAAAGATGGTTCCCGCCTCTTCATTTTCGGGGTATATGCCGGGTCAAACCGGATCTTGGACAAAACCCGACCGCTCTGGGGGTATAGATAACCCTAACTGGTTTCGTTCAAACACTTTTGCCATTTCCGAGTACTTGCCTTTTCTCTCCTCTACTGTTTCTGCTTCCAAGACTTCTTGCTTCTACTTTCAACGCCTTTCCTTCCGATCGATCACACAGGTAGTGCTTTTATTTTCTTTTGTTCGTCGTTAATTTCTTGGTTCAAACCCTAGGCACTAGTTTTTTTTTTTTGGACTCTCAGAGAGAGTCCCTAGGTTCTCGATTGAACGACTCGCCTTTCTTTAGGAATCTCGGGTCCTTGATTTTCTCAGAATTTCTCGGAACCATTTATTTCTTTTTAGCAGGGATCATGGATGAACTGGACTTGGGGCGCAATCTCCGTCCTGACCTTTATGGTTGTTGTCGTCGAACGGGAGGGATTTACCGATATCTGATAAATGTCTGGAAAAGGCTTTCCTTGGATGCTTTCAAGACTATAGGGGTAGTCTATGACTGGGATTCCTGGATTCTACCCCTGCTGTGGGAAACAGGTCCTCGGGTTCATTATGATTCGGAGAGGATGAGAGTTCTGGGGGGTGAGGAGCAACTGGGTACTTTTGTTAGGGCCGTTTTAACTCGATTCCCTGATAATGTAGATATGGCCGGGAACGCTAGGCGATTAGTGAGGCAGGGCGGAGACCGTGTGTCTTCGAGTGGACTGAACCCCTTGACTTGGATGGATACCCCGTTGAATGATGATTTGCCCATTAACGAGCAAGCACAGGACGTTCTGGCGGCCCCGGGCGTAGTGGAACTGTCCAGCGGCGATGAGGCTTTGGAACCAATTGTTGAGGGCGACAGTTTTTTGTTGGAATATCCTTCTTCGGATGCTGGTGAGGAGATTAATATTGGTCGCGGGCTGATTGATGAGCCCGCATCCTCTGAGACTCCAACGGATTCTCGCGGGCTAGATGTGAGGCTGGCCCCTGATGCCACTCGGAAGCTAAGTTTGAGACGCTCGCCGGTTAAGATCGTGAGCTCTTTCCCCGAGGGACCAGATAACCGTGCGATCAGTCAGGTGGGGGCGTCTACCTCTGGCGCGGTCTTAGCGGATGAGGGTGAAGGCGATTCCGACGATGAGTTCCGATCCCAGTATCACATTGACCCAAAGATCTATCTCGTGAGTGGTTTGGGTGAGTATGAATCGCCTACGGGAGGTTCTAAGATGACCTTTACTCTGGTCCGTGCAGAGAATTTAGCATGTGTCTTTTATCCCGTGCAGTTCGAAAACGGGCTTCGCCTTCCCCTGGACCCGTTTATTTGCGAATTCCTCAGCTTTGCTCAGTGTCTGCCTATGGACCTGACCCCCAATGCCATTCGTTATTTGGTGTCCTTCATCGTTGTTAGCCGCGTTCTCGGGTTTGAACCCTTATTGTCTGCCCTCCATATTTACTTTACTCATCAAATAACCGCGAGTTTCCTGAGTTTGAAAACAAAACCGCGCTCCGAAAAGATTTTTTCTACTGCCTCGAATAAATTCGACCAATGGCAAAGGTACCCTCTTGTGATTCAGAACCGACTGGGCTGGCCTTTCCCTCATCCTAAAAATATATCTCCCATCTCGGTTTCCCGAAAGAACTTTCCCGATCCTGAAGAAGGTCGTGAGTTAAGTGTGGCCATGGAGTCTTATCTTGCCCGCTACGCAAGGAAGATCACGGGGGAGGATGGGACAGTGGTAGCCGTGGTCCCTCAGGTTTTCGATGTACAGGCCATAATAAATGATGAGGATTTCCTGATTTATGCCGGGGTGGCCCCGAGTCGTACTCCTGACCGCGGGCCCAGGGTCGATATTGTTCCCTTACTGAGAGATCTTGATTGGCGGGTCCATCAGTCTTTTGTTTTTGCGTCTGAATGTTCGTTTTGTAACCATGGGCAGGCATGCTCTGATCCTGGCTTAACCGGTCTCTCTTCGTTACTTCCTTTCACATTGTCCTTTTTTTTTTTTTTTTTTTTTTTGTCTGATTGGAGGGAGTGCTAATTTCCCTTTGATTTCAGGTCCTGAAGATACAATGCCTCCTAAGAGTGTAGCAGCCCAAAAGCAAGCGGCAAAGCTTCAGCTTGAAAGGGAGAAGAGAAGGAGAGGGGATGAGCTCAATAAAACCGAGGCTCCGGGCATCAAACTCCCTGTCACTGATAAGACGGATAAGTCCGGTGTCGTTGTGGCCGCACAGCCCGCCCTTACGCGCAACCTGCCTCCTAATCCCCGTCACACAGCGGGGAAGGGTAAGGGAGTGACCGGCACAGGTCATTCTCAATCCTCTTCAGATACGGGCACGCTTACCCCGGAACCCCAACGAAAGAGGTCTGCAACGGAAGACCCAACTCCACCTCCGAAAGATAAACAACAGAGGACCTGGGCCCCTTCAGCCGAATTTGCTGTGGTATTTCCCGCCTGAGGAGGAATGTGTGCTAGCCTCTACCCCGTAGAGCTTATTGAGAACAGGGAGCGGGCTAAGGAATTCGGTCTTAAGATTGCCCGAGCTCCCAAACTTTTTGGGGTTGACCTGCATAGCCGCCGCAGCAATAACGCTTATGTCGGGGATGGGTTGCTGCGCCGCTTAAATTTTCCAGACTACCAACAGAGGGTTTTATCTACCTCTAATCCTGCAACCGCTGTTGGCCACGCCGGGCTGGCCCTGGCCGAGGTTCGTTCTTTGTCTCCCTTCCAAACTGTCCCACATTCACTCTTTGCCTTTCTGATCCTTTATTTCATGTTTGCAGATAGCTAATGACCTCCTCTACTTATGAGCCCAGACTAAGTCAGATGCTTCCATCATTGCCACCAGGAACAAAGAAGTCATGGAGGCAAGGGAAGATGCCAGCAAGTGGTCGAAGACCGCGGAGGGCTTACGCGCCGAGCTTAAAGAGAAGGATACCGAGGTCATGGACGCGGTCAAAGAATTTTCCAAACTGAACAACGATCTGGCCGTGGAGCGGGGAGCCAAGGAGCGCATAGAGGCTGAGAAACAGAGTCTGGAGGCCCGCTGTGCTGAATTGCAGAAACTTTTGGACGAGGGGAAGGAGGCCATTGATAAGTTATCGACAAGGTGGATGAGCTGGATGGACAATTGCTTGATCGAGTGCGGTTTGATACTGACCGAGAGCAGGTGCTGAAGGAGGAGAGGGAAAAGAGCATAGAAGCGTTTAAAGAGTCCGGCGAACAGTCTGTGATATTAACGGACCAATAAAACATGGATGTTCATGCCGTAGCCCGAAATTTGGCTACCACGGGCAAATACACGGCGCAAGAGATCGCTACTTTATGCTCCATACTTCCTTCTGACCCGGAGTGCTTTTCCGGCCACAGCCTGGTGCCATTTTCGGACGACCAATTGCTAGAGCTCCCTGAGCCCGTTCGTACTTCACTTCCTCCTGTCTCTCCGGTTACGGTCCCAGAGCTAATGACCGCTATTGATGATTTGCGATTTCCCGCGGAAGGGGATGGCGTCCCTTTGGCCGTAGCTTTGGAGAAGGTCTTTGACCCCGGCTGCCCCTTTGTCGAAGGTATGGTTCTTCCCTTTTCTGCCTTTGCCTCTGTTCTCGCCGAGGCTTCTAAGGCTCCAATCAATTCGGCTGTTGACCCTGATGACTCTGCTGCTTCTATTCCAGAAGTGGAAATCCAACCTCCCCCAGCGAGTTGAAGACCAGACCGGGCTGAGACCTGGGAAGTTTTTGTAACCGTGTAGGTTTTGAACACCTTGAGTAATTTCTGATGTTGTATTTGAACAATTGTAATTGTTTTTCCCTTGTTTGTATCTATGTTCTTGATTTCTTTGCTTATGCTGAGCCTTTGAATTTTGCTCATGATGAATGAGGCTTTTAACGGTCATGTTGCTTGCTTTTCTGTTTCTAGTTTTTACAAGCCCTTTTCTATAGGTGTGTGGTCTAGCGCGAGGGCGTACGACCGCGCTTCGTGTGTAAGGATTTACGCAACGGCATCCGCTTTGCGGGCATGCGGTCTAGCACGAGGGCGTATGACCGTGCATCATGTGGAAATTCACAACGGCATCCGCTTTGCGGGCATGCGGTCTAGCACCAGGGCGTATGACCGCGCTTCGTGTGTAAAGATTTACACAACGGCATCCGCTTTGCGGGCATGCGGTCTAGCACGAGGGCGTATGACCGCGCTTGAGAATGAACATACTTTTTTAAAGAGAACGGGGGCAGTATCATTTACTCATTGAACAAATTATATTGGGATTTCCTTACAATACATGAGTAAAATTCAAGATTTCTAACTGCTCTTGCTTGCAAAAAGATTTAGCACCTAGCATTGTCCTCTAGGGGTAATATTTCTTCAAATGGTCGCTATGCCAGGCGTTCTTCAAGTCTTTCCCATCTGCTGTTAGTAGCCTGTAGGTCCCTTCTTTGATTACGCGGGCTATCTGATAAGGCCCCTCCCAGTTGGGCGCGAGCTTGTTGTACCCGGGCTGCCTTCCCGTGACTTTGACTTTTCTTAAGACCCAGTCCCCTACGGCGAACGACCTTTTGTTTACCCTTTTGTCATGATGAACTTTTGCTTACCATCTTTGCCTGTGCTTGCAACCGTTTTTCTTCGAGAAAGTCCAAGTCTTTTCTCCGGGCTTCCTCGTTCTTCGCTTCATCGAAATGGGCTACCCTGTAGGTGGGCAAAGCTGCTTCTACAGGCGCAACTGCCTCTGACCCATATGTCAAGGAAAAAGGGGTTTCTCCAGTTGAGTTCCTCGTAGTGGTTCGGACAACCCATAGAGTGGTACTGAGTTCTTCCATCCAACGCCCGCTTCTTCCCTTCAGATTCTTGTGCAACGCGGTCATGAGCAGTTTATTCGCGGCCTCGGCCTGTCCGTTCCCCTGCGGTCTTGCTACTGAGGACTGTCGATGCTCTACGTTGAGTCTTTTGCATTCCGCCGTAAACTTGCTTTGGAATTGAGGTCCATGATCGGAAACAATAGCCCGCGGCAACCCAAACCGAAAGTATATATGGTCGTGAACAAACTTGATAATGTTTGCTTCGGTGGTACTAGTCAAATCCTTTGCTTCTACCCACTTCGTGAAGTAATCTACTGCGACCACTACCATATGTGCTCTTCCGGGCGCTTTGGGATAAGGCCCAATCAAATCAATCCCCCACATATCAAATGCCCAAGTTGGGACTACCAAGATTTGTTTCGTGGATGGCTGTCTCGGAATGTTGGCGAATCTTTGGCATTGATCGCACTTGCGGACATAGTCCTCTGCATCTTTCTTCATGGTCGGCCAGTAATACCCGAGGAATCTGATCTTGTCGGACAGCGTTCGGGCTCCGGGGTGCCCTCCACATACGCCCTCATGAACTTCGTATAACAAGTTCGTAACGGTTTCAGACTTTACACACCTCAGCAATGGTTTGGTGAAAGATCTTTGATAAAGCACGCCGTCAATGATCGTGTATCTGGCGGCTTGTTTCATCAGAACTCTTGCCCGGTCAGGATCGTCGGGGAGGGTTTACTTTTCTACATACTCCATGATCTCATCAACCCAATCTTTCTCCGGCTCCCCTATTTGGTGGATTTCTATCCTGTCAATGGTTGGGCGCTCCGTAAATTCTATCCAACAGTCAACACTGAGTTTGGCAATGTCTTCGTTGGTTATTCTTGAGAGCAGGTCAGCCTCGGAATTCTCTGCCCGGTTTACTTGGTTTAGCTCGTGGTACTCAAATTCTTTCAACAGACTTATTGCGAGCTCCTTGTACTTGAGCAACACCGGGTGGTTCGTCTCATACTCCCATTTGACTTGATTTACCACGAGATGTGAATCGCTCTTCACAATTAACTTTGGTACCTTCATGTCCCGGGCTAATTCCAGGCCTGCTATCAATGCTTCGTACTCGGCCTGGTTGTTTGAGACTGCGAATTTGAACCTTAGAGCCCGCTTAAACTTTTCACCTTCCGGGGCGATCAAAAGGATTCCAGCGCCACTAATAGTTTTTCCCGCGGATCCATCCACTCTTAATGACCAACAGTTTTCCGGTCTCCCTTCAGCACCTTTCGCCTCCTTGTCCCGCTTTTTCTTTGCTTTTACGGGCTGACTCTTGTTCGCTTCATTCTGCTCTAATTCAAACGTGGTCTCTGCCACAAAGTCCACCAGCGCTTGCGCCTTGATGGCCTTCCTTAGAGAATAAGTAATTTGGAATTCGGTTAGCTCTACGGACCATAACAGCATTCTCCCCGAAGATTCGGGCTTATGGAGTACTTTCTTCAGCGGGGTGTCAGTGTAAACCGTGATCGGATGGGCGGTGAAGTATGCCCACAGCTTCCGAGCGGCCATGAGCAAGGCGAAGGCAAGCTTTTTAACGTTTAAATAGCGACTTTCTACAGCAGATAATGCCTTGGATACATAATACATTGGCTTCTGAAGGTCGTCTTCTTCCCTTACAAAAACCGCGGCCACCGCATGATCTGTCGCGGCTAAGAAAATTTAGAGTTCCTCACCCAGGACAGGGCTACTCAAGAGCGGCGGTTTTCCCAGGCAGGCCTTGATTTGCTCGAAAGCATTTCGGCACTCCTCGTTCCATTCAAAACCTTCATTTTTCCCTTTTTTAGAGTTTTAAAGAAGGGCAGGCATTTTTCGGCTGATCTGGCAATGAACCTCCCCAAAGCCGTGATGCGACCGTTAAGCTTTTGTAATTCCTTAATGCATCTGGGGGGTTGCATATTTATCAGTGCCGTGATTTTTTCTGGATTTGCTTCGATCCCTCTCTGGTTCACCATAAAACCAAAGAATTTTCCTGCCTTTACTCCAAAGGCGCATTTGGAGGGGTTAAGCTTCATATTGTTCTTCCGGAGATCGGTGAAGGTCTCCGCTACGTCAATATCATGAGAGGCCCCCTTTGTTTTGACAACCATATCATCGATGTACGCCTCCAGGTTCCGGCCCAACTGGTCATCAAAAATGATGCCTACCATTCTTTGATACGTTGAGCCCGCATTCTTGAGACCAAACGGCATGTTGTTGTAAGTGTAGGTCTTGCCCGCGGCGTAAAAGGCGCAAGATGGGACATCAACCTCTTTCATTTTAATTTGATAGTAGCCTGAATACGCATCTATAAAGCTCAATACCCTATGCCCGGCAATAGAGTCCACCAACTGGTCGATCCGAGGAAGGGGGTAGCAATCTTTGGGACAAGCCTCGTTCAGATCTGTAAAATCCACGCACATCCTCCATTTCCCGTTCGCTTTTGTCACCATTACTACGTTGGCCAACCATATCGGGTATTTGATCGGGCTTATGATTTTTGCTTTCAGCAGCTTATCCACCTCTACCTTGATCGCAGCTCTCTTCTCCGGGGAAAAATATCTTTCTTTTTGAAGGATCCTGGAGAACGTGGGGTCGATATTCAATTCATGCTCGATCACTTCCCTACTTATCCCCTTCATATCTTCTACGGTCCAGGCGAACACGTCCAGGCTTTTTCTCAGCAGCTCTATCAAAAATTTTCTTTCCTCCGCGGGGATTTCCAGCCCGACCTTTATCGTCTGTTCGGGGTATGCTGGATTTATAACCAGATCCTCTAGAGCATCATTAGGGCGGATGTCTGTTATCTCCTGGTCATGCAGTGAGTCAATCACGACCTCTATTTGCTCGGCCTCGGCTGCCCTTCGGCGGGCTCTCCTGCTCTGCTTGAATTCTGCCCGGGTGGAGTGAAATGACAGGGTCCCAATCATAGCAGTATCTTGGATCTCCTTTCCATTTAATTTTGCCCTTTTCTCCTCTCTTTGAGCCCCTGGTCTGTTCATCCCCGCATTCTCTCTTTTTTTCTTTTCAATGATTTTTAAAAATAGCTCGGGCTTGTTCTCAATACATGCTATCCCCGTGGGTGTACTGAATTTGACTTTCTGGTGCGGGATTGAAGCCACGATTCCCAGTGCTGCTTGTGCGGTCACTCCAAGTATTGCATTGTATTGGGATTTCAAAGCGATCACCATAAAAGTTATCCGAGCAGTTTTTTCACATGGCTTTACCCCAATAGTCACATCGAAATCTATTGTTCCCTAGACATTGACCGTGTGATTAGTGAACCCTTCCAGCAGACCAGCGTACGGAGAAAGGTGTGCCTCGGACATTCCCATCTCCTCCAAACATTTGAAATAAAGGATATCTCGCAAGGGCCCCCATGTCAATCAATACTCTGCTGATGTCCGCCCGTCCAATGGACATTTTGATTGTTAAGGGTTGGGTGGAATGAAAGAGCGTGGAGGCCAGCTCTCTCCTCTTGAACCCAATCAATTCTTCCTGCTCAGGCGGGTACGCAGGAATCAGAAATACTTTCTCCAATTGTTTGATCTGATTAGACAGCTGGGTGTTGCTTGGGGCTTCCTCCCCGATGTATTGAATGTCATAGCTTCCTTCCCCGTCTGCATCATTAGGGCGGACATATTAGACATTTCCCCGTGGGGCCTCCCCTTTATCGCCGGACCCCGTGATCCATTTTTTCAATTCCCCGGCCTCTACATTTTGTTGTATTATTTTCTTTAACTGGAAACAGTCATCAGTGGTATATCCGTGGCTTTCATGGTATCCACACCATTTCTTTTTGTTTGCCTCGTAAGGCTTCCTCTCTAGTGGAGGTGGGGGAGGTAAAGCTTCTGCCCGCAAAATCTCAGCTCTCGGCGTGATCAAAGGAGTTAAAGCGCTGTCATCGCCTTTTTTAAAATTGGGCATGCCCCTTGGTCTGCTTCTGCCTCAGCCACTGTTACCCCCCGTATAGCCTGAGTGGTGACGGGAATCATGAGCGGGCTCGATCCTGTCCCTTACGCTTCTGCGGGCGTCAGCCATGAATGAGGGTTCTACTCCGGCCATAGCGATGGCTCTGTTATACATCTCCTCTGTCCTCTCAGGTTTTCGGCAAGCAAACTCATGCCTCAAAGTGTGGGATGTTAATCCCCCTAAGAAGCATAGCTCGATGTCGTTCTTTGTTAAGTCCACAATCTGCTCGGTCATTTTTCTGAACCGAGTGATGTATGCTTTCGTGTTCTCCCCGGGATATTGCTTAACGCCGCACATGTCCGAATTTGGCCTTGCGGCCTCCCCTGCGCCCGCGAACGAGTTCAAGAATGAAGTCCGAAATTTCTCATAGTTGCAGATAGAGCGGGGTTTATGGGCCAATAACCATCCCAACGCCTTCCCTTTAAAAGTGGAGGCAAGAGCTTTGCACTTCACGGCCTCATCTGTTGAAAATAGAGCCATCTGCCCTTCAAATCGCCCAACATGGATTTTTGAATTAGATGAGCCATCATACGCGTCCAGCGTGGGTACCTTTCCCCTTTGGATTGGGGAATCATTGATCCATGATGCGAAAGCGTCCATGGGTCCAACACACTTTGTTATGTTTTGCTTAGACTCCCATAACTCCGCGATCATTCTTTGGAACTTTTGATCCATCATGTCCCCCGTTTTAGCCCTTTTCATTGTTTCTGTAATTTTATCACCGGTTTTATCAATTGCTTTCCCTTTAAATTGGCCTCTAGGTTTTCTAGGCTGTGATTCTCCTTCTTCACTCTCCCCTTCTCCTTCCTCCCTCTCCTCATCGTCGTCCGCGAGGATCGTCTGCCTTTTTTCCCCTACAACTCTACTGGCTCTGCTTTTAGAACTTTTCAGACCATGAGTTTTTGATTTTTCAGGAGAGATTCCAGCATTGGCCTCGGCATTAAATAGCTCTTCCAGGGCCAGGTTCAACTGTAGCCCTTCCGCTACCAGATTTTGCCTGTCCGTCAGGATCTGGATTTTCTTTTGAATTTGGTCTGGGGTGACGGGAGTGACGGGGGTTTTTTGAGGTTTGAGAGCTATTGAAGTTTCAATACGATCTCTTAGATCCGCCTCTCTCTCCTTGCCTTTTGAGAGAGAGTATAAGAGTTTCCGCTAAGCGTCTTATCTCCCAATCTGGCGAAGACTGATCCCTGAGGCGCTTGTCTCGAGGGGCTAGTATTTGGATTTAGAATTTCTTTTCCAGTCATTGCAAAGATTTTATATATCAAGAGTCAACAGAAAGAATGGAATATACTTCAAGAACCGTAAAAAGCAGAGGGATCAGACTGAACGGTTAAAGTTTTAAGATGAAACAACCAGAGCTGGAATTGATAACTTGCAATGGAAAATTTGAATCAGACTAGACTGGAAAAACAACTAAAATTAGGAGATTGCACTAGGAAGATTTTCGTTTCCCGGTAATGGAACCACTGATGACGCCCTACAAATCTGGGGCCATGGAGATAGAACTCCGGTTTGATTGTCTCCTGGCCCATGGGGGCGGAAGGGAGTATTTATATGGGTAGATGGGAAAGACAGGTTCAAGGTGTCAACTGCCTTGGTACTAGATAAACACGTGGCAGGTCCTCACTGGACTGGTCAGGAGAGTGGCTGGGAATGTGGCGTGTTGTCAGGGAATCATGGTTCCACCACCAACCGTTATGGTATGTCAGGTACGGATTGTTAACGTCTGTTGTACGTTTGTGCCAGCTGGGCACTACGGGCTCCGGACAGGAGGTTGAGAGATCCATACGGGACCCTTAGGATAACGGGAGGCAGAGCTATCTCGGTCATAGTCATCGGGGAGTCCGGGTCTCTCGAGCTTGTTCGCCTGCGGCTTATCCGGTTCGGTCTTCAGGATTGAGGTCCGGTTTGGACGAATTCGATCATACCGGTTCTAGACCGGGTCCAGTCCGGTCTATGAAGCTCGGTCTCATCAACAACGTTCTTCAAAAGGGAGAAAGGTTGGGATGGACTCTACTTTTGTAACACCCCAACTTTCCACAACTATAAAATAATCATTAACTTGGATAAATCCTTAAATCAGAATGCCCAACGGCTACAAATAACTACAATTCAAACTTTAACTAACAATCAAACCCATAACGGCTAGTACAAGTCACTAGCTCAGAATGGTAACCAACGGAAAAATAACGTTCAACTTAACTTAACTTAACGGAAACATAAAACTACTAATTAACTTTAATCGCAAGTAGCTTCTACGCCAACGGTTCCCTGTGACCTTTAGTATCCTTACTTATAACCTGGAAAAAATGAGGATGAAAGGAATGAGCGAACAATGCCCAGTAAGTTCATACGGAATCCCCTCGGGTACTAAGAGGAGATAACCGAAAGGAACGATAACAAGAATTCACAACGAAAGGATAACTCAATGATCAAACAAACTCTCAGTTTGAAAACATTTAACTTGATGAAAAACAATTCATTTCTTGAAAACACGTGGCTTCAGAGATAGTTACCAAAACACAACATTTTTCACAAAACTTTACTTTTCTTTACTTTACTTTACTTTACTTCATTTAGGGATTAAGCACGCGCTGTACCCAGGGCTCGGGTTTCTACTGACCGCACCCAAAATCGGTATATCATGATAACCTACGCTACTTCATCAAGCAACGCAAAGGGGTCCACATGTTCATCTTGGAACTATGGATAACTGTAAGGGGTCCACTTATCCGTTTCGGGATTATGGATAACTGTAGGGGTCCACTTATCCGTTTCGGGATTATGGATAACTGTAATCACTTTACTTATTACAAAACTTCACTTTAAAGAGCTTTACAAAACAAAGCTTAACTTTACAAAACTTTACTTGATTACTTTTGAAAAGGTGTACATCTCACTTTAGACACCAAGTCATAATACGAATCATACACATGATAACTCAATTGAACAACAACAATATCAATAGGGTGGATAGCAAAGGACGATAACATTCGCAGAACGGAATAGTTTTTAAAATACTATCTAGCCACATAGATAGTTTACTTTAACAAAACAGAGATTGAGAATCCTACACAAAGGATTGAAATCAAATACTACTAAGAGCGTAATCCCTTACCTTAGCCTTGCGTTAACTAGCTCGCTTATTCCGCTTGACAATCTACAAACATAAAATAGTCTAGTCTTAGATACAAGTAAACACTATTTTACTTCCGTCCCCAAACTATTAATCTTTACTTGGTTAACCTACGAGTTAATCATCTTTAACCCCTTATATAGTTAACCTATAACATACTGAAGTTACTAAAACACCCCTAGGGTTTCCATTATAATTTCCCAAACTTCAATTCCAATTTCACCAATTACACACACTGATTTCACCTTCGCAGCACACACAAAAAGCCTACTTTACCTCTTACACACACCAAAACACATTTTGGCTTTTAAATTCATTCACCCAAAACCTACACACATACACACACACTTCGGCACACACATACACTCCACACACACACTGCCGCACACTGCCACACACACACACTTGCTGCTTGCTGCCGCACACACACACACATATACACGCACATACAGCCATATATCCATGCTCTCTAGATAATCTTCTTCACTTTTAAATCCCAATTTCATAAACCCTAGTTCATATTTTAGATTTAGGGTTTCTAGTTTATACTCACAATTGACTAAATCAAAATAGTACGTAGACATCGAACGTAGAGAATGGGATTTTTACCTTGCTCCGACCCTTCTTCTTCTTCTCTTCTTCCTTCTCTTCCTCTCTCTTCTTCCGCGGCTGCTCTCTCTCTCAGTCGCCGCTCTCTCTCTTTCCCGTTCTTCTCTTTTTCTTTTGTGATTTAATAAAAATAGGTTTAGGGATTTAAAGAGTATTTATACTAAAAGGGTTTTTGATTTCCTAATTAAAAGGTTACAATAACCTATTGGGCTTCTATTTACTAAAGCCCGAAATAACCCAATACTTACTCTTAATTACTGAGCCCAAAATTTAATTAAAAGGAGTTCACAATTAAAATAATAAGAAGAAATTGGGCCGGGTATTACAACTTTGGCCCTTACACATTATGTATTCTTCTCTCTTTTAGTTTTAATATTATTCGGCTGATACATGACACATTATCAATAATTGGTTGGGAAGGGAAGCTAAAGCTATGAGGTTGCATGTAAAGCAAGCTTTTCCAAAGTTGGCGAAACTATATTTAGATCACTAAACTTTTTGCCATTTTCCCATGGGATTGCTTAATTTATTTTTATTTTTTTTTAAATGTTATCACTTACCTTTTACTTTCATAAAAATGTGAACGTTGTATTCTATACCTCTCCGTCCCACCTCACTTGATGCTTAAGTGGTGGGCACAAGAACTAAGAAAAAGTATGAAAGATAATAAGTGGGAGGAAATGTTGTGAATATAAAAGGTAAAGTAGGGCCGATGAGACTTGTCTCTGATGGCAAAGGGCTTGGGCCACCCTTTGGGAGGTCTCAAGTTCGAATCCCCCTCACCCATTTATTTAAGAGGCGTCCCCATAGTGGAAAGGTCCCAAGTTTGACCCCTTTTGGGGGAAAGTGGAGAACTTGTGTTACTATGCTCCATAGGGGTATGGTTGTGCGTCTACATGTCACTCAGATGACGCGAGACGTCTATGGCAAGCGAACTGCCAAATGGCACGAGTATCATTCGCTGAAATAAGTTCTAATTGTGGTGAAACTGCGAATGATTGATATGTTACTTCTAAAAAAAAGTAAATTAGGAGACAGAACGAGTGAGAAGAATAGTGATTTGATTGGTGTTGTGAGTGTTAAAACATTCCATTTTGAGAAGTCTCAAATGAAGTTAGGCGGACCAAAATGAAAGTAAGTCTCAAGTGACGTGAAACGAAAGGAGTATTTTGTGACATGACTAACTCTCATTACATTTCTAATTAAATTTTGGACGAATGAGAACATTTGGAACAATGTAAAAATTTAGGCACCACATTGAAGAATGACCAGTAATTGGTAACCAAAATATAAGTTTTGCCTCCAAAGTTGTGTGTGCTAGCAAAATTTATACTTCTTGCTTCAAAAGTTAGAACCCACTCCAAATAGGGGAGGTCTCAGGTTCGACTCCTTTTGAGATCAAAAGTGGAGAACCTTTGTTGCTATGCCTCATAGGGGAAGTTTGTGGGGAGATCATTCAGGTGGCGCGAGACGTCTATGGCAAGTGATCTACCAAATGGCGCAAGGACGTCTATGGCAAGAGGACTACTAGATGGCGAATGACGTTTATGGGCGATTTCTGAAGAGCATGTCATTCTCTGTAATAGGTTCTAATAGTGGTGAAACTCCATAGGAATCTGTAATAATAGAACAGAGTGATAGATCTGTAATAGACTCCATAGGATTTGTAAGATAATGGCAATTGTCTTGAACGTATGATATGATACAAACTTAAAAACAAAACAAAAAAAAAAAAAAAAAAAAAAAAACACTTTTTTTTTTACTTCTACGTGTTAGTTGATTCAACATTGCTCTCGTTTTGTTCTTTTATGGCAGTAGTCATTTTTGAAATTTCATCTCTAAGAACAGTACCCACATTTTTCTTGTACTTCTTGGTGTCCATTGATTCAACAATGCTCATTTCTGAAATTTCATCTCTTATAACCCAAAGATGCTAGCTAGTAATTGTAATGCTTCGTTTTCTACGGATATTGTCCCAAAATGAATCCTCATATTTTGGAGAAGTTACTAAACCTTCCGTCATTAAGCATCATGTTATAGTGCACACTTACAAATCACGGTGTTATATCTCATGTGATGAAACCAATAAGGGTGTTTATTTATTTGTTACTCAAAAATGTTAGCCGACCCCAAAATAATTTGGGGTCGACTAACATGAATCCTCATATGTCATCGTGATAAAAGGAAAAGAGAGAGAGAGAGAGAGAGAGAGAGGAAAAAGATGGAGAAAATGAGAAGAAAAAAATTAAATGAGTAAAACTATTACCAACTTAGACGTTGACTTAGTAAAACTCTAAAAGAGTGCGTACGGGTTAGTGCGTATAGGAAATGTACTATATATGTATATATATATGATGTATCCAAGTGAATCATTTGATACATTAAGTTCTCACGGTTCTCACGATATTTAGGTTCTCACAGGAGCACGACCCTATATATATATATATATATATGGTCGTGCTCCTGTGAGAACCTAAATATCGTGAGAACCGTGAGAACTTAGATACATTAGGTAAAAAATAATGTATCCAATGGTTCACTTGGATACATCATTGGATACATTAAGTTCTCACTGTTCTCATTTGAGCACCTATCTATCTATATATATATATATATAGAACATTTCCTATACGCACTAACCCGTACGGGCACTCTTTTAGAGTTTTGCTAAGTCAACATCTAAGTTGGTAATAGTTTTACTCCTTTAATTTTTTTTCTTCTCATTTTCTCCATCTTTTTCCTCTCTTTCTCTCTCTCTCTCTCTCTCTTCCTTTTATCACGATGACATATGAGGATTCATGTTAGCCGACCCCAAATTATTTTGAGACTAAGGCTTTGTTGTTGTTGTTGTTGTTGTTGTTTCTCCTTTTTCTCTCACCGTTCTCTCTCCCACGAACTACTTTCTCTTAATTTAACCATTTTCTCTCTCCTATTCAATTGAGGAAAATACCAACATTTTCATAATTCAATCATTACCATCTGCAGAAAACAAGCTCAAGGACATCTCTCTCATTTCAACTTAAAATATATATGTTTCAAAGTTTTCCCTAAAGAAAGAAAGTATCAAGCCTAATCTTAAAATAGAGTATAAATTGAATTGAACAACAAAAATTTATTTGAAAGAGATTATCGTATACAGCCATCTGACTGAGCCAGAGGCCGAGATTCCAAATGCAACGATCAATTAGAGACCGCACTCAAAACGCCAAGGAATTTAAACCCACCACAAACAGAGTATTATGATGAAATCAAAGAACACCTAATTAAAATTGAACAATTAAATTTAGGGTAAACAGTGAATGCTTCAATTAACAAAAAAGAGATGAGAAATGTGGAATCTTAAGTTTATTTGCTTTATTTCGAAATCCTAGAAATTAATCGTTAAAAAAATACAGTGAAGAGGAGCCCTAATCTCGGTGAATCTTGCAAAATTTAGCAATATGATGAAATTGAAGATAAAAAATGGTACAAAATTGAGAACTCAAATTGTGCTCTCTATATTCTGGGTAAAGAATGAAGATTAGTAAGTCCATGGAAAGAGTAATTAGGAGAACTAAATCACAGTTTCAATCCCAACAAGATGACGAAGTCAAAGACCTAATTTGTTAGGTTTTAACCTTTGTGCCATTAATCTGTGTTGGGAATCTTTGCTATGAAAGCAACTTCGTTCAGACCCTTCTCACGTGCTCCGACGATGAGGATACCGGACGTTGCTCCTTATTCCGGGTTCTCCTGCTAGCTCTTCGTCTTTAGTTTAGATAAAAGGGGAAAAATACCCAGGACACAAGATTGAGAAATGGTCTAAAATAGTCATTTACATGGGAGAGAAAGCCGTTTGTGGGATACACAAATAGTAAAAAAAGCTGACTCATCAAACTTTTACACGGTGCGTACGGACTTAGTCCGCATAGGAAAGGGACTCTATACATATATATTACTCTTTGTTCGACTTAGAATCCTTCGCTGAATGAATGAGTCTCTGCAATGAGAGTATCCACTGACAGACCCTCTTCTATCAGTTCAAAGCTGTACAGATAGGAATTGTATTATATCACGACATCAAGACCAAAAGTATCAACTACTCTTTTCATTCTCCTCATCTTTTTATTTTCTTTTGACTAGGCTATACATACATACATATATATATATATATATATATATATATAGAGAGAGAGAGAGAGAGAGAGAAATGTACACATGTTCCGAAAAGCTTTGCTACATGGCTTATCATTTATCAATCCTAAGGTTATTACACAGATGACCAAGTTCAGGCCTTGCAGCCATCCAAGTAGTGAATCTCGTCTCCATTGCAGAAGCACAGTAGAGATAGGATCGAAACATGATCAGGAAAAAGTATCGCCTGCAGATGGGCAAAATAAAATGTTCGACAAAGTATTAGAATCCAAGTACCATTGTCCTACACGACTGCAAATCAGATACCAGTTCTGACAGTAGTAGTTATGTGTGACTTCATTTGGGAAAACTGATAAAGTACATGCTAAGAATCTCAAAAGTAAACTCCAAAATATAAGTTCCAAATATCAAAGAGGTTTGAGGAGGACATAGATATATGGCGGTGCAAAATAACAACAAAGCTTTAGTCCCAAAATGTTTTGTGGTCACTAACATGAATCGCCGTAAAGAATGGTCAATGAAGAGATGAAAAAAAAAATGAAAAAGTGGACAGATGGAGTGAAAAATAAAGAAAATAATATATATAGAGAGAGAATAAATAGTGAAAGCTAAGAATATATTTAAAAGAAGAAATAAATGTGAAGTAAATCAAAAGAAATGAGAATACAAAAGAATACAAAGAAAATAAAACATAATAATAATAATAATAAAAAAGAGACCTCATCATCTACTCTGACGCCATATCTTCTTAAATGCCAAGTAGACTCATACCACTTTTAGTCACCTTAATCCATGTTTTAGGCCTTTCTATTCCCCCCTCATAATCTTATCACTTTCACGCTTCAAGCCTAATTAGGCTCAACTCGGTCTCTGTCTCAAATGGCCAAACTACCTAAGACGATTTTCCCTCATCTTGTGTTCAATAGACGCAACTTCTACTTTTTTCCTACTCACCTTATTCCTTAACCAATCATTTTTTGTATTATCAAATAGCCACCGTAGCATAGACATCCCCGTTACATTGATCTTCTGAATGTGACACTCTTTTACGGCCCATGTCATATAACGTGCATGTCTACTTGTCGTGCAGTAGAATTTTCCCTTCAATCTATACGGCATGCCGGGATCATAAAGAAACTATGAGACATTCTTCCACTTCAACCGACCAGCTTTAATTCTACGAGTGACATCTCCACTTAATTCTCCCTCTTTTTGATTAACATATCCAATCGAAAAAATTAAAAACATTGGACAATCTTCCCAGTGATTACCTTGCCTCCGATCTTGCTAAACTTATATAAATGCTCAGTTTTCCTTCTACACAATCTAAAACCTTGAGATTCCAAAGTTTACCTCTACAATTTTAGTTTAAACACCTTCTTTTGTCTTATCAATCAACACAATATCATTTGTGAACATCATACATGTTCTTGATGATGTAATTGTATATCGTCATAACGTCTTTCTTTGTTAAAGCCTACCAAAGCACTTCTTTTGGTACTATATCATATGCTTTCTCCAAATCAATGAAAACTATATAAATATTTCCTTTTATCCCCATAGTCCTCCATTATCTAACATATAACATATGATAGATCGCCTCCATATAGGGCTGTTAAACGAACCGAGCCTGTTCGAGCTCGGTTCAGGCTCGGCTCGTTAAAGCTCGATTCGAATGGGCTCGAAGTGCTATTCAAGCTCGAGCTCGAACCGAGTTTTCCAGCTCGAATTTTTATCGAGCTGGCTCGTGTTCAGCTCGTTTGATCGACGGCTCGTGTTCGGCTTGTTTAATTCACGAATAACTCGAGCTCGGGCTCGGCTCGATAAGCTCGTTAACACGTATTCTTTTGTTTGCTTTCGACTCGAGCTCGGCTCGGCTCGGCTCGTTAAGCTCGAGCTCGACAATCATCATTATTACTTTTGTAATGAATACACATACATTATATGTATGTACAGCACTGTGCAAGGAATAAATCATAACTAAAATATTTTTATCTTCAAAATGAATCAAACAACATTAATTGTACAACAACTAAAATTAATTTAATTTTTATGCATTCATATAATGCTATATAGCGACTATACACATGCAATAATACGATATAGATTGTACAACAACTAAAATTAATATATTCTTTATGCACATTCAATATGAAACATAGAGATATATACACAATAGTTTTTTTTTTTTTTTTTCAAAACGAATTTATTATTTTCAAATGTACACATATTTGTCTTATATATTATTTTTCTCATTGAAATAAAAATAAAATTAACATCTATTATTGTAGTTATATATGCAAGTATATTTAATTACTCAAATATGGAATGAACAAAATGTTTATCATTTACACATACACACACACATATATATCACATATAAATGCATATGCATGTAGAAAAATACTTATTATTATTATTATTATTATTATATATATATATATACACACACACACACACACACACACACATATATATATATACATATACTCCCTCCGTCCCACTCGAATTAGGATTCTTGGTCAACTTATTTATACTTTGACCAATAATTTGAAGAACAATAACTATCCTAATGAAAATCTAAAACATGTAACACATATTTATATACATAAATATATGTATGTATGATATGTGTGTATATGGTATAGTGGATGTTATATATATACTCCCTCCGTCCCACCTGAATTAGGATTTTTGGGTTGGGCACGGGGATTAAGGAAAAAGTGTTAGTGGAGTAAGTGTTGTGAGTATAAAAAGTGAAGTAAGAGAGAGAAAGTGGGGTAGAGAATAATGAGTGAAAAGTTGTTGTGAGTGTGAATGTGGGTCCCATTAAATAAAACACTTCCATTTTTGGGTTGTCCTAATTCGAATGGGACACCCAAAATGGAAATTTGTCCTAATTCGAGTGGGACGGAGGGAGTATATATATACATACATATAACACATATTTATATACATTATTATCTACTCCCTCTGTCCTGCCCGACTTAGGACATTTTGTCATTTTGGGTGTCCAACTCGACTTAGGACGGCCCAAAATGAAAAGATAATATTACTTTGATAAGTAAATAAAAATTTGGGACAGAAGGAGTATATTACAACCTGATGGTATTTATACGATTCAATTAATCGTTGAGAAGTTAAATGAACAAGAGCTTTTCAAAAAAAAGAAAAAAAAAGTAAAAATGAGGTTAAATTTGTAAATAAGACACATATTTTGAGATTAAAAAAAGAGAGAAAAAAAGAAAAAAGAAAATAAAAATAGAGTTTTTGTTCAAAATGCAAAGAATACTTATCAGAGCTCGGTAAGGCTCGAACTCGAGCTCGTTTGATTTCATAATTCTCAGAAAAATGTTTAAGCTCGAGCTCGGCTCGTAAAGACTCGAGTTCGAACAGCTCGTGAAAAGCTCGCGAGCAGCTTGAAACTCAATTCGATTCGAGCTCGAACAAGGAAAATGAGCTCAAGCTCGAGCTCGATAATTTGTAAACGAGCTCGAGCCCAAAACTCCAAAGCTTGGCTCGGCTCGGCTCGTTTACAGCCCTACCTCCATAGTTGATCTTAGACATAAATTCGAATTGATTCTCAAAAATCTTTACACTTCTTTTTAGCCTTTATTCAATCACTAGTTCCCAAAGTTTCATAGTATGACTCATTAGTTTGATCCCTTAATAGTTGGCACAATCTTGGACATCACCTTTGTTTTTATACAAAAGAATTCGAGTATTTTCACACCAATGGCATTTTGTTACTTCCACATATCTTATTAAAAGTGTTGCTAACCATTCAATTCTCGTCTCTTCAAAACACCTCCAAACCTCACCAGGTATGCCATCACATATTCCCATCTTTTTCAATGCCATAATCACTTCACTATTTTCATTTCTTCGCATAAATTTTCGATTAACCAAACTAAAAGGGGTATTTAAATTTCCAATATCTTGCTCATGATCGCCATTAAACAAGGTATCAAAGTACGACGTGCATCAATCCTTACTCTCTCGAATGGCAACTTGTTACTTCTACGTATCTTACTGAAAAGTGTCGCTGCTAGCCATTCAATTCTTCTCTCTACAAAACGCCTCTAAACATCAATAGGTATGCCATCACAGAGTCCCATCTTTTTTAATGTCATTTTCACTTCAAGCTTTTAAATTCTCAGCATAAATTTTCAATTAACCAAACTCGAAGGGGAATTTAAGTCTCCAATATTTTTCTCCTGGTCGCATTAAACAAGGTATCAAAATAAGACTTTCATCTGACCAAAACTCATTGGTTTGTACCCTTTACATATTTAACCCTCTTAATATCACGCGTCTTCCGATCATTCACACGAGCAAGTCTATATATGTCATTTTCTCTTTATTTTGTATCAAATCCAACATAAAGTTCCCGATTCACCTTTGCTCATGCATCTCGTATTGTCTTTTTTTTAAAAAAAATAAAAAATTCTCTTTAGTCTCCTTATACTTCTCATAGCTCTCATTACACATGCATTTCCCCCAATAATTTATAACATACTCGTTTTCTCTTTACCGTTTGCCTCACTTCCTCGTTCCACCAAGATGTGTCCTTATCTTACCACGTGGTATGCTTCCTTTAGATCCTCCTAGGACTTCTTTCGCTACCTACTTCATGGTATACTCCATCTTACTCAAACTTGCATCTATGTCCATAACCATAGTACCAAACCAAAAATATCTCACGGGCAACAATTTTATGGTATACTCCATCTTACTCAAACTTGCGCTATGTCCATAACCATAGTACCAGACCAAATATCGGTAGTGGCCATCTTAGCCAAAAATATTTCGCGGGCAACAATGATTTTTTTTTTTCTGGCTTCAACTTGTTACTAATAAAAGAGGAGAAGTTGAACTAACCTTAGTGCTTTAATGCCCATATCCACAAGGTATGCTCGATGTTCATCGTCACCATCTTCAAACTTCTCAAGTTCCTTACCGTAAAAGAGGATATCATCCCGAAGGTGTCCAGCCCCTGCACACCTTTATAACAGAAGGAGAAACTCAGAAATGCCAGAGACGAAAACAAGAGAACAGATGGTCCCATAAGTTTGACTATATAATATTCTTTCAAACACCACAACTACATTGATTATAAGAGGGGTTATCCGTTTCTATTCCTTTTCCGTCTTTTTGATGATTGCAGAACAACATATTAGATATCGTGTGCAGCCAATTTCTAAGTTACAAAAAATTTAGTCTCTGGAGGTACAGAGATAGCAATCAATAGGCTGTAGTAATGAGAATATAAAACCGACAAGAAAAGAAAATGTTCTCTTGATTACCTTCCCCTAAAAATCTTTATATATCAGTCAAGAAAAATAAACCAATTAGCATCTTAACGAGTCCATCTGTTGATTGAAAGCATACCTCTCAATAACCATGTCAACATCTGATTTGCTCTCAGGACCATGGACAAGAACTCTGGTTAGGCTCAGTATGTCCCGGTAATCACCCATTTTATGTGCTTCTTCATTAGAAGTCTTGTAAGGTGAGTTCTGCAAAGCTGAAGTTGATAGAGGCTGAGTGCCTGTCAATGACTGAACAAACTTCGCTTCTGCTTGAAGTCTTATACAAATAATAGCCATTGCATACGCAACTCCGCCAAATCCTGTGTGTGATACAAAAAGATAAGATCCTGCAGAGCTGCACAAATAAAGGGTTTTAGCTTAAAAACCATCATATCTTGAACAATACGCATTTGCAGAAAAGAATTCATCGCCCCAAGAATCAAGCAATCTTTAATAGAATCAACCAGATAACTGTAAGGAACACAATCCTTCAAGCAAATTATGTCCTGAGCTTGAGGAATGTAACTCGAGTTCTCATGCAGTGGATGTAGAAAAAGATACAAATCTTTTAAGGCCTATGCACTATACGTCAAAAGTGAATTCATTTTTCACCTTTTGTGGGAGCGATTATAACTTAAAATGAAACAGGTCAAGTCATAGGGGATTTTCATTAAGGCAGGTTACGCCTTTTGCTACAAGTTTATGAATGGTCACTTGTTTCCACATATGGGACCCATACAACTAGACATGCCCACGGTTCACGTTTGAACCGGATGAACCAGCGGTTTTGAACCGTTGAAAACCGTGAACCGGATGAACCGTGAACCGGTGGTTTACGGTTCATAGGCGGTTTGGACCGGCGGTTCATACTGCATAAATTCAAAAAAAAAATAGAAATTTTTGAGGTAAGGCTCCTAAATGTGCCCCTTAATTATAAAAGGGTAAGGTTGGTTGTGTCCCTTTATGTAAATTTGCTTAATATTAATAACATTATAAGGGTACCGTCCTTTTTTTTCAAAATATTTTCGTCCCATATAACACGTCATAATTACTTTAAAAATATGTAATTCAAAATTTCCTTAATATTTATATAAAGTATAATAATTGCTATAATGTATCAAAAAGTAATAATAAAAAAACGTTTAAATTTTTTCTTAAAACCTGCTCAAAATTTGTTTTTTTTTGTTTTTTTTTTTTAAAAAATGAACCGGATGAACCCATGAACCGTACCGTGAAATGTTGAACTGTGAACCGTGAGATAACGGTTCATATACGGTTTTAGTTTTTTTAGTTTTTGGTGAACCGTGAACCGTCATGAACAGTGAACCGGGCATGTCTACATACAACAACAAACCCTTAGTCCCAAAATCTATTGAAGTTCGCTAACATGAAGCATCGTACATATCTATATACTTTTAATAGAAGCACAAATAATGGAAACATCTTAATTTGGACCATATCTACACAATCCAACATATCCCTGATTCAAGTTATCTACTTTGGTCTGCTCTTCTCCATAAAATGATGTAAACAAAAATGTTACTGACTTGGTGAGATATAAATGAACTAAGGGTGTATTTTTATTTATTTTTTACCATAACTTAGTTTGTTGGCATCGAAGTATTCAGACCAATACAGTAATTGAATTAAGCATATGCTGCTAAGATGATTACATCAGCAATGATTAGTAAATGTTATTACTTGATGATCAGACTTTAATGAAATAGGATAAATGGGGGGACAGGTTAAAAATGTCAAAATACATTAAGTTATAAAAACACACCCTTTTTTTTTTTTTTTTTTATAACTTAATGTATTTTGACATTTTTAACCTGTCCCCCCATTTATCCTATTTCATTAAAGTCTGATCATCAAGTAATAACATTTACTAATCATTGCTGATGTAATCATCTTAGCAGCATATGCTTAATTCAATTACTGTATTGGTCTGAATACTTCGATGCCAACAAACTAAGTTATGGTTAAAAAAAAAAAAAAATGTAATAACAAGAAGTCAATTTATACATAATTTGGGCTCATAGATACATGTTATTCATCATAAAGGTTTTTTTTTTTTTTTTTTAAATGATAACATGAAGTAAATTTTTTGCATAATTTTGGCTCTTAGATAAATGATATTCATCATCAAGGTTTGGATTCAATTTCTTTTACTGTGTAGATACAAGGATTTTTTTGGTTTTATTAACTCATAAAGAGTATGTTATTAAAATTGAGTTAAATGAACAATTAAGTATGAGTTAGTTGAGGGGTATAAGAACAGACTTAAATATGCATGCTCACAAATAATCTCAAAACTCATATGCTATGAATCATCAGGGAAATGTTATGAGTTTCTTTCAACCACACATATAAAACATATAAAATAAGTGAAGTGATGCATCAATTGAGTGCCTTAGTAGAGTGCTAAGATCAACATATTGTTATCATCTTCATTTTTTATTAATTAATTACAATCAAACATACGATTTTACCTCATGTTCACATAATTACAAAAAAAGTCTTGCTTAGCATAGTTATCTACGTACAAGTTATGTACTCCACTACTATTCTATATCATACCGAACGAAAAACATACATGTTTCACTGTAATGAGTTGGTTTTCACATACACCAACGCAGCCCATTATTTTCTTAGTTGGTGAGGTTAAGTGACTACCACTTCCTCCTTATCAGTATCTTAATGGGTCATGAAAGGCAGAATTACAATGGGTCCTACAAATTGCTATTTGTACTCCAGTAACATATTTAAGGAATTAACAATTATATCCTCATATTCCCAATATTAATGGAAATTCTAGAACATATATGCCCTTTAATTAAAAGAAAACACTGAGGAGAAATTAGTGGCATACTAGGGAATATAAAGTAATTGGTTTCAATGTGTTGGTGTGGTAGTAAAACCTATATCAGTTTGATCCACAGACAGATTATATAGATACGGGTTGGTTGGTATAAATGGGAATATTGATTCCTGTAAATGCTGATTTCTAGATTATGATGCAGATAATTATAATGACTATAAAGCCACAGATAAAAGTACTTACTCATCCTTACAGTACTGGATTGCGTCAACATCAGAAGCCAGGGCTTCCCTCTCCCTAGTTAATGGTATTCTCCTGTACACTAGATCATATCCATCATCTCTTAAAGCACCGTATATTTCAGCAGGTGTCTTGACGTCATCTACAAAGATGTTCTCCCAGTATCCTACAACACTGGCCTGATTTAATGCAGGGCTATATTCTTCACGGTGTAAAAGCATTCTCCCACCAGATCGTCTAACCTCTGATATGATATCTTCTTTTAGACGTGCCTCCATGTGTTCCACCTGCAAAATACTCATCAGCAAAATGTAAATGGATTACTTACTCTAAAACTTATTTACAGGAGGATGAATGAAGTGTGTATGTTAGGACAGGACAGACCACTGGACCAGTAATTCCCACATGCTTGAGTGTGTCAACAGGTTTATTCAGTTCCCTAAGGACAAATGGCGTTCCGTTTATGTAGACCACAGCTTCTTCTCTCAGATCAGTTAAGATTACTTT
This sequence comes from Campanula takesimana, assembly GCA_026119855.1. Lineage (NCBI taxonomy): Eukaryota > Viridiplantae > Streptophyta > Magnoliopsida > Asterales > Campanulaceae > Campanula > Campanula takesimana. Next base: position 282,648 of record JAOWBW010000116.1, on the reverse strand, counting down.
CTGCCGACTATTTACTTCTGATGTGGGCCTGGCACCCAAATAAGCTAACATCTCCTTTGCCCCAGTAATTGTTGGAGTTGCCATGCTGAAGACAGGATAACCACTCACCTGAAAAATAGCACATTCTTAGACATTGGAAAGTCAATCAACCAAGAATTGCAAATTAATTCAACCCGTCACCCATTCTCATCAGGGCGCCTACTCAGAATTAAGTTACTACCGAGACACCATCCAGACGCACATACCAGCTTAGTCAATTAACTAATTCCAGAACTCAGCTCATAACCTATAGCAGGTAGGAGGACTACATGCTTATGTAACTAGAAGGCCCCCAAGCACTTCAAGGTAGATTTTTTGTTAAAAAAAAAAAAAAAGAGAAAAAGATTCCGCATTAACCTCCATAAGGGTAGCCACTTAGGACTCATAAATCATGATGATGTCCCAGTCACGTTCTGTTAAGTAGGTCATAAAATACTCATAAGCAACATACCACGAACCACCATAAATTAGATTCTTCGATGAAAGCTACATCACAAGAAGTTCTCACCATATGTCCTTCGCCTTCATTCTCTTTGAACGATAATCGAGACAGTACATGTTCTGACACAACCTTTATGATGTGCCTTCTCCTCCCAACGAACTCTCTATAATCTATTGACCTAGCTAAGTTCAGTAGTTCCTTTACACCAAAACGCTCCCTCCTCCGCTGTATGTGTGACAAACACCATAACTTCCTCATCTCCGAATAAGCCAAATCCATTTGTTTAGAGATAAAATAGCACACGATTATTTGGATTACCCTGGAGGATTAACAATGCATCATGGTACTCTCAGTCTAATAAATGTTAAAAGTTAATCGTCCTTTAATCCTATATCTATCTGACCGGAAACCCTTTGTTTTTAAAAGAAAAGAAATTTATTAGATTAAAAGAAAGAATATAAAGCGGCGGACAGGTTGTCAGAATACACAAAAAGAACGAAAAACCAACATTAACAAACAAGAACAACTACACAACTGCAGCAGACCAGTCTTACATCAAATCTGAAATAGACAATCCCCGAAAAGCACTGTTTGCTGATTACCAAAGAATAGAAACTACTCACTCCCACAACAAAATCTTTAAATATGTTGATTACGAATAAATTTGGTGTTTCTCTGCATCCATAAACACCGAAAAAATAGCAGAAACCCCACAATGCCATAATTGGGCTACATCCTTGTTCCTCCCAAAGGCTAAAAAATGAATCTGCAAGAAAGTGATCAGCGAGCTTGGACACACCTACTTTTCTCCAGTCACCTTCAAATCATTTAAAGTATAAACTCGGGACTTGGGTTAAAGTAATTGGGTTTAAGCCGATGTATATGATTATAACGAACCCTAATGGAACTGGTGCATGGTCAAAAGCTAGAGTAATAATCAATGGATATGTGGATGTGTATGGTGTAGATTTTGCTGACACGTATGCTTCTTCTTCTTCTTCTAAATTAAGTAATGTTTATTTTTCGGAGAATGATTTCAATCACTGTGATTTACTGGAAAAGGTCTTTGATGAGCAACCCCCAGATTGCTTGCCCAACTATGAGGGAAAAGGTGTACAAGCTGCAAAAGACCTTGTAGAGGTTGAAGTAGTCTCTTAGAGCTTGGTTTGGGAGGTTCAACATTATGGTCCGTCAATTTGGTTTGGGGAGAGGTTCAACTGATAATGACATATAATATTAAAAATACTAATATTGTTGGTATTTGTAATGCCCCGACTTGTGAATTTTATTATAATTGTACTTTTGTAGTACTAGCGATTGCATCCACCTACTGTACTTAATAATATGAAAACTAATTATATTAACTCAATTTATAATTGTATGTGAGGCGATATTTGGTTTTCCCGTTAATAATATAATTCATAAAAGAAGTGGAAAGTGGATTTGGAGTTCAATCACGACAAATGACTCTGAAAGTTCACACCATGAACTGGCTACATCAAGAATAGCACTGAACCTTTTACACAGATGTGTTTACCAAGAGTATTCCAAGTATTAAACATTCGACCAGAATAACTTGTAGAGACGTGCTTAGCTTACTAAAATAGAGTTAAACAGGATGACTACCTCTTTCCTCAGATACCCCAAACATATAACGAAGAAGTTGCACCTAGAAGCACATAATGCTAAGTTGAAAATAGAGGAAGCGTAAAACAATGATATCTCAGATCTTACCTTGTAAACATGTGGTGCACCATGAATCTGTATGTGGCTAGAAGTTCTTTGACCAGGAAAGAAGTACATCTTAAGTATGGATCCCTTCCCCAGAACTGACCCGTTACGATCCTTCACGATAGCCTCCATTACGGCATCCCCGTGTTGAGACTCCTGTGGAGCTCTCAACTCCTCCTGAAAAGCAGAAGAAAAAAAAAAGTAAGTGAAAACTATGCAAAAAAGAAAGGTGCAAGTAGTCAATAACCTTTGGAAAAGGAAAAGGAAAAGGTGGGCAGTGAGAGAGAGGTAAATACAGGGATGGTAAAGAATCGACCAGGTCTTAATCTTATAGACCATTTCATAGCTTGAACTTCAGGTCTCTGATGTAACCAATTCTTAAATGTCATCCTAAATTCTCCTTGACTGCAGAAGCCATCAAATGCTTCACTTCCAAGATATGCCGCAAAAGCAATTAGGCGAAAATAGCGCTCTAAGTACTCCGCACCACGGTTGAGTGCAACTCTCCTTTCTCTTGGCTCAACATGCTGTTGATTGAATAGCTTTCTGTACTGCAAAACGGCTTGACGTATGTTCTGGAGAGCTGAGCATCGATCAATAATAGCATCCAACGCTTCTCGGCATTCCACTCCATTGTCAAACAATCTTGTTATTTTCCACAACAGTAGGATATCATTTATCCCAAATGCACGGCTTGACTCCTTAACTGCTCTGCCTTTTGCTTTTCTACTACTTGCCGGTACACACTCGGTACCATGACCTGCACTCTCTTCACCACTAGATGACCCTCCTCCATCTACCTCTTCACACGACGTCTCCTCAAGCAAAAGCCTGATAGGTCTTCCATAGTCAATCCGGAGTTTAAGGAGACAAGCAATCACAGTGCCGGTAGTTGTCCTACCTCGACCCATCTAAAAACAATGAAATAGTAGTATAAGGAAACAGAAAAAAACTTTAAAAACATTGAGGATTAGTGCATGTCATAGACATTCATGCCAATTATGTATGATCACAATACAACATGATGATACAGAAATAAATAAATTTACCTGGCAATTGAAAACGAAAGCTGTATCCTTGGAAGCCAATGAAATATTCAGGGCCAATGTATCAAAATCAGAACTTTTTGGGGCTTTACCATCAGTGATAGGCAGACGAGCATACTTGATAGGGAAGCCATCATTCTCTAAGCATCTGAACACCTCCAGTGGTGTCTGCACTACATCTGAGCTCACCTGTTCCCAGGCATCATATATTTGTCCATCATCAGTTTCATGAATAACCATTATGGCACCGTGATAACGCTCAGATTCCCGTAGAATATCTTCTTTCAGTCGACCTTCCATTCTTTCTACTCTTTCACGATCGATGCCCTAGATGCACACACATCAGCTTCACCACTGTGAGACAATTAAACGAAACAATAAAAGAGAAACAAAAAAGCTACTGCGTCTCTCCCAAAATAAATGTCCAATTTTCAAATTTGCTCTTAATCAAGAACAAATTTGGAAGTTTTTTGGACATTCATTTTGGAATGGAGGTGGTAACATTTAAACACAAGGACAAGATCTTTTAAGACATCAATCATATGAGTGCAAACAGAGTATTGGCTAAATAGTTTTTTTTTTTTTTTTTTTTTTTTTTTTAATGAGGATAAGTTGCACAACTTAACTTTTAAAAATCATATTAGAAAGTATCGCTGAACATTTGTATCAACTAATGACTACACAACATTTAAATCGATTAAGAGAGAGTATATTCCTTTTGACTTAGAGTTAACAAGTATGTCAGGATACAAAATACACATACTGCTTAATGGCCTAATAACCTAGTACTGTATCTTTTACGCAGAGCACATGTACCATCATTTACTTAATCAGAGCATTATAATTAATGGCTTACATCAGCCAATATGAAGGATATATATTTACATTAACCACTCAGTAGATTAATGTGACTTTGTTGTTTCTCATTCCAAAAGCTATAACATATACACGGATCAAATTCCATCGACGCTTGTAAGTCACATTAATTGCCTTGCTTTTAAAAAGACTCGAACTCCCAACCTCCAGTACAGAGATTTCATACATAAACAATAGCCTACGTAACAGTTCCAATGAGAAGAATCCTCGATTTCTTTATGTAAAATGACACTTTATTCACTGTTTTTAGTGGCATAAATCTTGTTGATTATCAAGTATGAACATATAACATGTGCTAAGTTAAATTCACAACTTTTGTCTAACCCATGGTTGCAGGATTCGCTCCCCATGGCATCGAATCGCGTATCGATTCGCCGGTATCGAATCGCGTATCGATTCGTGTTCCGATACCTTGTAAAATCTCTTTGAATTCACAATTAATGTCCTATAAATTTGAAAAGTCATTGTTGCAATAAATAAATATTGTACATTAACTAGTGATAGGTTTCCAAGGATAACTTCAAACAACTCTAGAAATCTGAAAAGCCACAACGTCATATCAAGTAGCTGCTAACCCTCAGTCCTCACAACAAATACATGTTTGCCAAAGACTATTCCCACAAACCAATCATTTCCAAAAATCAAATAATTGTAATACTCTCGCGAATCGTAATAATTGTAATACTCTACGTATCGGATTCCATGGGTTGAGCGAATCGCGAATTCGTATCGCGAATTCGAATCGGACGAACTACGAATCGTGCAACCCTGGTCTAACCTAGCCACTTTCATCCCTTGTGAACAAACTTCATTAATCACAAGCTTTCCGCTCACTTCGAAAATTCCTTTTACTTTGAATCTCAGCCGAACTACTACAGTATTATGAGAAACTCTACATGGAAGAGGAGACACCGCATGCATCTGACTTTCAGTGTGCTGCAGTTCATTCTCTATTCACTCATGACAATGCAACAGGCTCAATTTTTTGAGGAAGAGATAGTTGCATCAATTGATTCTTGCAATGGGGACATATCAGTAGGGTAGGCCCTGATCATTTCACAATTGTGTTTCTATAATCTTGCTGGAGTGTGGTCAGAGACAACATGCTGCTGCTTCTTTTTTTAATGATTTTCATTATAGGCAAAGTTTGGGTGGAAACATAAAACCATTTACTAGACACTACTTCCATGGACTTTGGGTGGCCTTTAGAGACATCATCTGCAAGGCGTTGATAGTCAAAACTATGTTCATATTCCAAAAGCATGCAATTGCTAATGCACATAGCAATGAAACCACCTATTGAACAAAATGGCTGTGCAGCTCAGAGTGACACAGATTGGCATTAAAAGAAATGGCCTTGACATGATCGTTTCTGATTTTTTCTCTATTTCATGACAGAACAAATACAAATCAAAAACAACAACAACAAAGCCTTTTATATGTTGGAAATGATCCTCCTGACGAGAATCAAAGAGGGATGCACTTTCATAGGATTTATCAATGTGTGTACCAAAGGATGCAAGCATGCATGGAAGAGTCAAATGTATGTGTGGATACATATACATTTTCACTTGGTGGGGGGTATGCCAACAATTGTTTCTCAAGTATTAAGAGGGGAGTGAGTCATTGTTGAAACACAAGCAAAACACAAGGAGTATAGGTTGTGGGTAAATGCAAGGCAGTCCACTCAGGGGAGAGATTGATAGAGTGAGAGATACTATTCACTATGATGTATTGAGAGTGGGGTGTACAAATAATTCGGGTTGGGTATAAACATAAGTGATTATTGTTGTACGGTGTAATTTCTCTCAGTTAGTGAAATTGGGTCTCCTTGGATGTAGGCAAGATTAGCCTAACCACGTAAATCCTCATGTGTTCTTTATTAATATTCTTCATTTATTTTGCCCATGTTAATCGGTTGACTCCGTGAAGTGCTTGTTTTAGATTGTTAGGCTGCACCAATTTCCCAACAACATCCCTATGACTGCTACACTACATCAACTAAAAGTAGAATCGCATCGGGTCTGCACACATTAATCTTCTCCATGTGTTCCTCTATTTAACCAGATCTTTGTTTAATCGCTTATCCTCCAAATATCTTTACATATGACTTCTCTCCTAAGTAGACACAAATCCATTGACTCCATTCGTTGTACAGGGGCATTTATAGGCATGCGTCCTACATGTCCGAACCATCGTAAATGATTTTCTTGCATCTTCTCTACGATGGACATCGTACTTACCTTGGTACGAAAAACTTCGATTTTCACTCTATCTTTCCTAGTTTTACAACATAATCAACGTAGCATGTGTGTCTCTATATACTCATTTTATGTATGTAGCTCTTAAGTACCCAACATACCGTCTCATACAATAAAATTGGTCTCATGGAACTTCTATAAAACTGTAATTTCAGTCGTAACAGCATGTTACGATCGCATAGCACTCGGGTGGACAGTCTAGACTTTGACCAACCTACTTGTATTTCTATGATTGATATCTCTATCTGCATATCATCTTTCTGAATGAGAGAACCTAAGTATTTAAAATGACTGCTCTTACGTAACTCATGTCCATCAAGTGTAAGGATTTCAGAGTCTTGACGCCAACAATTGCTTAACTTTCATTTCATATAATCGGTCTTCGATCTACTCAATCTAAAACACCTTGACTCTAGAATGTATCTCTGTAGCTCTAGTTTTGCATCCTAAAGAAAACAATTATCATCACATCCTTGTAATAATGCATTAACTTTCATAATGGGGCCCATAACAAAGTCGAAACTGGATCCACAACCATGTCAGCATGTACTTAGAGAATGATATTTACCGTATACTCCAGCATGTTCTTGTACGGTCTTTCAACCTCGCGAAGCACGAAGGGTTTTCCATTTATGTAGATAACGGGCTCTTCTCTCATATTATGCCAAAAGACTGGGCGCCCATCCTTAGAGCTACCTATCCTTTGAATGACTGATTGGATTCCTGCAACAGTTGGATTTGCAACACCGTAGACTGGAAAGCCAGGAATTTCTCTAAAATTAGGGGCACCCTCCACTCTCTCAGGCAAAGTGGAATGTTGACAACCTGGACAGTGATCACTTTTAAGAACAGTTTGACTCCCCAGAACCTCTCCGTTCCTTGACCCAGCAACTATACCCATCTCAGACGGACGCCCATGACTGGATTCAAAGGTTTTGCTAAAACAAGGTTTTAAGCTTGAGTAACCAAGTGCACCCATTGGGTCTCTCCTAAGCAGCCTGCACCAAAGCACAAATTAGTACATAGAAAAAAAGACCCTGACCAGTGAACAACAAGTCACATTAATTATCTATTCTTCTACCTTCTCTGTTGATGTTAGGTAACACGCAGATTAGATCAAATTTGAATAAACTCTATCATTCGAGATCTTTTGACTTTTCACACTTCTGATCTTCTATTAACAGATTATGTATTGATATTAATATTCAGAGAGGAGAAGAGAAGAGAAGAAAGGCTTAGACTCTAATCATTCATCACCTGCGAATAATTGTGTACAGCTCAGGCCTTGCTTTCATCCAATCATTAAAGCTGCAGTGCTCAGGGGATCTAGGACAGCTTGCTGCTCTCTCAGTGTGGAGATAAACAGCAAAGCATATAAGGTAGTAATATCTTTCTAAATACTCCACAAAGAAAGATAGCAGTGTTTCCCTCTTCATTTCATCAGGTTGCCGCAAAGTATTATTGCGATATGTAGCAATAGCTTCCCGCAAATTCTGTAAGTTAATTCCCAACAAAAACATTAAAATTAATGAGAACGGTAAAAAATGAAAATGTCTGATTTAAAGCTGTGAAGTCATCATTGTTTTGCTGAAATTACTTGACAACAAGCTTAGTAACAGATGGAACCACAACTGATTAACAGCAGAGATTTCTTTGAGAACTAAAACAAGATACAGTCTGCTACTTATATCATTGGATAAAGATGGATATACCTGCATGGAAGCACACTTATCAATGACCTTGTCCACTTGTCTTTTGCCTTCAACACCACCCTAAAGTCATATCATCGATCAATACAAAATTCAAAACTTTCTACTCAAGGTAACATTGGCCAACGATTAAGAGACAGCTTTCTCAGAGTACCTCTAGGACCCGAATCAAGCTTCTTATGACAGCATATTCCCCTCTACGAAGTGCCTCCTCCGAGTTTGGAATATTTTCAGCAACATTTGAGTCACAATCAGATATTCTCCCAATTGAGTTGGTCCTTGGGATACCTAAGTTATTAAGACATCATGTATGATGTATCTGATATTTAGAAAGACAAAAAACTAGAAGCATAGCACAAAGAGACAAATTACCATAAAATAAGATTTTGCTGGAAAGTAATAAAGGAAATACGAAGAAGGGCGTAAGCATTCTACCTAAATTAGGAAAGAGAAAAATTGCAGAGAAAAAAATTAGATAAAGCAGATGACTATCCTGTCACAGTATCAGGAAACGGGTAAAAGATACCAAATGTTACACCCTTGATAGAATCAAAGATACCTAATGTCACACACAGGATGGAACTCGAGAAACTATTATGTCCGATAAATTATTACTCCCTCCATCCTTAAGTGAATGTCCATTTTCCAGAAAACAAAAGATTTTTTGGAAAAGATGCTAAAACCTCTCCCATCAATCATGATGTTCTAGTTCACACTCACAATCATGGTATCATCTGGTAAGATGATTAAGGGTTTTTATGTACGTATGCTACTAAAAGTGCTCAAAAACATGGACATTCATTTAGGGATAGAGGGGGGTAAAACTAAGGCATTGTCTCTGTGGTATGAAACCCTGCGCTCATCTTTCTTAAAAAAACCGACAATGAAACAGCTGGAAGAACCTGAAAAATCCTTAACCTCCTTGCAACCACTGAGACCTTACAAAGTGTAAACATGGATTTGAGCCCCTCCACAACTTCATACCAATCATCATGTAGCCCTTACTAATACTGCAGTGCAGAAGTAAGTGCCATTGCACCTCAGAACTTGAAATAAAGTTCTGGACTCCCAGTTTTTTAAGGTCAAAGATCATAAGTACTATTCCAAGTATAAAGTAAGGTCCAAAGAGTCAATTGAAGCTTTAAATTTAGAAGAGATCCTATCTGTATGAGGTTGATTAAAGTAAAGATGCAAAAACAGAGCAGGTTGACGCACAAGAAAAGGTAACTTTAACAAAAAAAGCATCCAAGGTGACAAGGTCTATGAATAAGATATGCCGACTAAAATTTGTGAGAATCTGAAATAGTTCCATGTGGTTAATTCGACGGTGTTTATCTTTGAGATTTTTACAGAAGGGGTCTTCTAAGTGATGAAATCTCCCCGTGATGGAAAGCTAGAACTAAGAACTTCAATAGCATTGTCCGACTACACTACAGATCATTCATATTGCTCTCACAAGTAATCTTTAAGCAAAGTTGGCATTTGATCCATTCTCGCGAATACCAAACGCAGATTAAATAATTGACAGCCAAAGAGACTCGTGTTCTCGAGAAAGTGCCAGAACCATCAACTCACGGGAGAGATATCTGCAGAAACCAATCCATCATACCCCCTTTTGACACCAGACGGGGAAGTTAATTAAACTGTATCCCAGTTAATTCTGCAATCTTAATATCCTCCAAGACTCTACAGAACAATAAAAATACTTTACTGTCAGTCACTGACCAGTCAACCATGAAGAAAGGAATCCAGATGAAAGCTCAGCACACTTGGATCTAACAACCTAATACCTTCAAATAAAATCAGGACTCATGGAAATTGCAACTCAAAATCAGTTTCCAATTGGGGACAAATCAAGAATTGCGCAACAAAGAATTTATGCATTTTTCAGCCAATCCTGAATAACAGAACCAAAAAAGAGGTTCTAATCAATAAAAGTTGAGGCAGTGAAGTTAAGAAGACTTATTTTTGGAGGAAGTAAAATGAACCTTTATATACCAAGTCACAACGTTTATCTTAACAATAAAGGAGGTTTTAAAAAATGAAATTTGAACAATAATGCTTCTACCATTTACATTCTCATGTGAAGAGATCTCGAAAAGAAAGTTAATGAAAGTGAATAGAGGTAATCGTTTCTTTCCACTTGCAAACAAATATTTTGTAAGCATTTATTATAAATAAATCTGTCCTGGATCATTCAGCATTCTCAACCGAAATGCTATATGCCGAACGATATCTCCTGTTTGAAGGGATTTCGTACATGTCCAGCTGCGGTATTTGGTAACTAATGAACAAAATAAACTATTAGATAATGTGGGATACCTATAAACTGCAACCACAGCACGTGGCTCCCGTACGCGCCATTTCTACTTCCGCTATAAGACTACCGCATTGCGGTAGACACAAAGGTTATGTTATCTGTGGTCCCATGATATGAACAAGGTCATGGGCGCCCATTCTCTTCCGCATTTGGGAACCATTAAGGAGTTATAGTTTGGAGGCTAGAATAGGGAGTAACCACGTGGTCCAATGGGGGACTACACGTGGCCTAGCTAGGGTTAAAAGGTAAATTGCGGGACTGGTCCCCACGAGGGACGCGCCGCATCATTCCGCGGATCCGTACGAGCAAGCCAATGGGAGATTGCCAGCGTGTGGTACGTACCGCACATGCGCTACGGAATCCGTACGACTTAGATGTCGAGGTCAGCCACAGTAACCGCGTGCACTATTGCTCCTGCAATACTTGTTCTCTTCTAAACCCTAGTTAGTCCATATTCTCACTCCTCCACTACATTCTCTTTAGTGGTTCTTGTGTAACGCCAATATTAGACCCGCGCTATTTTCTCTCTCATAGGACTAGTATCCTACAAATAATAATGATGCAAATATCATCAATGCACAAGGCTTTCAAATTCTGGGATCTCAGAAGTCAGAAGGGAATAGATCTATGCAGTCACGCATACACATTCGTAGATTGTTTCAGTAGTTCAAACCCATGATCTCCAAGACATAGAGAAGCAACCGGATTTCAAATACGGATAACAATCTATACCGAAAAATTATAGGTTCAATATGTACTTTGAACACTTCAAACTGGAATACGTATACTGAAATTTGAAACAATTGCAGAGCTGGTGAATCCTGAGTATCTTAACAGTAATCGCTAGCTTTCTTTGAATACTTTAAAGGCATCTTGGTGTTACAATTTACTCCTCCCACGATTGGTGTATGCTCTATCTCTGAGGTTTCTTACAGTGAGACATCACTGTATACTATGAAGCATAACGTACTAGTTTGTATTCTATCTGGCCTAAAATCAAATATTTGATAATTGTTCAACGCTCCGTGCTGCTTACTCATTTTGAGGCAAAATCATTTTAAGGTTAAAGTGGAGGTTAAAACCATGTACTCGCCAGTCAGTAGTAACAGCTAGTTGAACAAAGCGTTCTAATTGCATTTGATGCAACTAAGTTTCAGTCACCTACTCCGTCCCTCATTAGGTTAGAAATGAGCGGCAGACTGAAAATTTCAAAACAGAGTCAATTACAAGTTATAACGCTCAGTGAGATTTAGTTTGATATCAACTGTACGATGAAATGAGTTGACTAGTTGTTAAAGATCCAACTCTCTACATTTATGTGTGTGCGCGTGTGTGTGTGCGTGTGCGTGCGTGTGAGTATCAGCACTTTTATAATGTTATTAGTATTTCGATCTGACCTCGACTACAAAGTCCATAACTAGACAGTTTTACAAACAACTCGTGGTTGAACTTGCAGTTAGATGATTTTATTTTTCTTTTCAATGATGGTGATGATGATAAAACCATTTTACATTATGTAATAATAATGATGGCAATTAGCAATTACCAATAACAATAATAATGATGACAATCATTATATCAATATAGCAGTAATTGGTTACAAGTTACAACAGTAAAAATAACAGCATAACAATGGTTTCGGTAAAGACGTTAACTTTTAGAATTAATGGAATTAATTTTAGATTCTCGGAATAGAATTAGCTTTTTATCTTCTGAGCATGGAATTATAGACCTTTAATTTTATTTCTTAATGATAATAATAATAACATTACTAACAATCATAACAATTTATTATTATCATCATGGATGAAGATGATGATCAACAACAAGACCAATAAATATAAAATATTAGTCAGATTAATTATAATAATAATTGTTATTTGCGTAATAGTTATAAATGAAATTGTTATCTTAATATTTTTGTTTGTTATTGTTATCTCAGTGACAGACAAAGAAAATAAATTAAGTTTTCATCAAAATAAAAGCTCTTAAACAAAATAAGTGACACGTTTTGGATATTTTGGTACTATGAGTTTTAACATAGGTACCTGTTAGAAATGGAAAATAATTAATCAGAGTTGGTACTTCTCATCCTTGGAAGTATTTTAGTAGGAATTTTTATTTTCCCCAAACAGGAAAGGTGGATAAGAAATCCAACACTGCAGACAGGCAGACAAGGGCATAAAAATGCACTATGAACGCGAAGAGAATAAAATTTCATCAAAGTCTAAAGACACTAAGACACAAAAATGCTAAAGAGAGAAAAACAGGGTCCAAAAGTCATTGTACTAAACATAACACGTTCAAATGACATTGTATCTTACACCACAACTTCTAAATTCGCAAAAGGAAGTTAGTAATCAGAATGCTAACAAACTGAAAAAGCGATCTCAACTAGTGTTGTACCATGAGAATTCATAATGAAATAAATAAAATGAGAAAGAACAAAATCAATTACAAGTATAATGATATTAAGAAAAAGGTCTACCGGAAGCTCCTATTCGATTAAGATAAATCAACGTGGCAATCACCATTCCGGTGGTAGTTCGTCCGCGGCCCATTTGGCAGTTAAAAATTACCTCCATCTCTATATCAGCTTGAGAAATTCGATTAACCTATAAGAGATGTGAGGGAACAAACAGAAAGGGTATGACATAACTTCAGAGATTATAGAAGAATTTTAAAAGTTCAGAACATTCCATAACTACATTGCAACGTAACAAACAAAAACTCAACCATTATATATGGCATCTTGATATCAATAGTTCAAGAATGACCAACTAGGAGAGGGAAATCTCCATTATTACTGGAGGACATACATAGTTTCTATATAACCAAATCAAAGTGATGACTTCTTAGCATATAAATTCTCCTCTATTACCTATTCTTAGCTTTGTCCTTGAAGATTACCAAAGGTGACTTGTGTTCCTCTAATGTAAGATAATGTTTAACAAATATGGCACTGGAGGTGTCAAAATTATGCCACTGGAGCTAGAGGTATTGATTATATGTTAAAGTCATGAATTAGACTTAGTTTCCTTAAGGAGTTCATGCATACATTACAGGCATGCATAAGTATTTCATGAATATGTCCACCGACTAAGGTGCTCGGACTCTTTGGTTGACCTCGCCGGACTCGTGTTGACTACACTAAAATAGGAGTGTCCGACACGGGTACGGCGGGGTAAACCAAAGAGTCCGAGCATCAGAGACCGATCCATTATCTTGATCTAAAGACAATAATTAGTTAGAATATTCTTACCTGTCTATAAATAATTAACCTCTTGCTGAGTTAAACCAGAGTCCTGATTCAGAATTATCAGTCCTTAACAGTTGAATGTTCTCTCAAGTAACTTTTGTGCTGCTTCTCCTTTTTTTCTTA